>JAKSZU010000006.1:214662429-215959929 GCA_026018925.1 Tupaia tana
AGCATCTTATGGCAGAACGAGACTAGAATCCAGATCTCCCACCAACCTGCCGGCAGAAGAGGCAGCGAAAGGAGGGCAGCTGGGCAGTCCGCAGGGACTCCTTGCCAGCACCCCCCTTCCTGCTCCAGGCTCCCATAAGAAGGGTGAAACGTCATAGGAACCAGCAGTTAGCGTAATGGCTATGTCGCTGGACTCCCACATAGTCGACCGCGGTTCGCGTCCCGGACCCGGTGGCTTTAAAACTCATGCCGGGGCGCGTGTGCGTGCGTGCCCAAGATCCCGAGAGGAGAATGGAGGAGAAGGGATTGTGGCGTGACCATTCCCCCCGGGGGGGTGATTTCTCACTTTCTGTCTCTCTGTCTCTCTCTGTCTGGCGAGCTCATGCACCCTATAGCGAAAAAACTTCTCAAAAAAAAAAAAAAAAAAAAAAGAAGGTGAAGCGTCAGAGAGCAACTCACCCAGGGTCGTAAACCTTCTCCCACCCAAGAACTTATTTATGATGGTTTTCCCCGGGACCCTGGCTTGGGAAAGGTTTGGCTCTTCTAAACGCATCACAACACACGGAGTAGTTGGTATCGTTCCCGTTACACGCCAGGCACCACCTTGTTCCAGCCAGAAGTGCTCCAGCCTCCCGGGCGGCCTCCTCCCAGGGAACAACTGCATGGCCTAAGTGTGTCCAGCCCACTGGACCCACCAGCTGATCGGGACAGAGCCCCACGCCCAAAGCACAGGAGCTGGGAACAGCCACACTCTCTGCGGCCCTGGGCCCTGCCACCCATGGCTCCTGCTGACCTGGCCTTCACACTCATTGGGCAGCGCTGTTCTGACCACACCAGCTTTTGCATAGGCCCCCCGGGGCCAGGACTCTGCTCTCCCGTGTCTCCCAGGTCTGCAAGCCTGGCTTCAGGACAGGCTTTTTGGACCTCAGATTGGCTGCTCTCTGGTATTTGGTGATCTTGGCCTTTGGACCTCGGCCACCCATGAGAAACCCTGCCCCCTCTCCCCTCCCGCCTCCCCAGTTACTGTCCAGCCAGGAGCTCGGCCCACTGCCACCAGCCCAAGGGCCAAGGTGGGCAGCCAGAGTTCCCTAGAATGGAAGCCGCCCCTTCTCCATCGTTATTCGTCCCCTTCTCCCACCCACCCTGCCACTTGTTCATTCAGCACGTATGCCGGGACACCGTCCTGTCTTCCTACCCATCCATCCAGAGCCCGCGTCCACGCCTGCCACAGAGAGCACGTCAAAGGCCCACCAGGGATGACCAGAGACAGTGGCACACACCGAGGTCTGCCTCCTGCACACTGTCGCTGGCTAGGACAAACAGGGACCATTTGTCCCAGAGACAGAGGGGAAAGGAGTGACGGAGTGGGCCACATCCCTGCCCTCGCCACATCCCTGCATACCTGTGGCAGGAGGGGAGGTGGGTGTTGCGCTGGATGGGAGATTAAACTCTGAGGTCAGACATTTTCATGCTTGAAAGCGAGATGTCAGGATGCAGATGAAAGGCCAGGTGTGGTCGAAGGCAGAACTGGAGGAAATAAACTGAAAAGACGAACTAAGTCTAGTTCAGGTTTGTATCTCGTTCCCTGTGGACGGTGAACTTGAGGGAGCTGGGCGCTGAGTCAGGCAGTCCCAGTGCAGTCTGGAAGGGCAGAGGGCACCCAGACAGGAGAGAGGAAGGGGGAGAAGCAGGGGGCGGGAGAGGGTGAATCCCTGGGTGCCAGGTGAAGGCTTGGGGAAGGCATGAGATGAACTACTGTGTGGGAGGGGGGGAGCCCAAGAAGACTGAGGAAAACAGACAGATCTCAGATACTGCATTAAATTGGTTTCTGGGGGGACCAGCAGTTGGCATAATGGCTGTGTCACTGGACTCCCATGTAGTCGACCATGGTTCGAGCCCCAGACCCAGTGGCTCAAACTCACGCCGGGCACGTGTGCATGCGTGCCCAAGATCCCGAGAGGAGAACGGAGGAGAAGGGATTGCATCGTGGCCGTCCCCCCGGGGAGTGATTTCTCGCTTCTGTCTCTCTGTCTCTGTCTTTCTGGAGCACAGGCGCCCTATAGCAAAAAACTCTCAAAAAAATAATAATAAATTGGTTTCCGGGTAGCATCAGATATCACCCCTCTCTGTGACCCCAAGTTCTTTAGAAAGAGCTCTGCTCCTGTATTTGCCCAGAGTAGGATTTTGTGGAACTGGAGTAGGGGTGAGTTTCACATCCGAGTCAGTGCAGTGCAGAGCAGGACTGCCCAGGAAGGCACCAGGGCAGCGGGACAGGGGCTAGTGAGAGCCTAACCCCCAAGATCTCCAAACCTTCAGGAGAGTTTGGGGCTTTCACTGGGCATGAAGTTAGGGGACTAAAGTGTCAGCTCTGCCCTCCACCCAGTGTCTTCCTCACGTGCAGCCGGAACAAGTTCAAAGGGCAGATCTGACCATATTTTACACTTGCACCCCCAAACCCCAACAACACACACACTTAAAGACTTGCACTTCCTCTCAGGTTAAAGACCTCTCCCCTGGGGGCAGATGGTGTGGAGGTTAAGGCAGCTGGATCCCACATGGCCAACTCCATGGTTCAAGTCTGAGACCTGGCAGCTTGAAAAATCACACCAGGTGAATGTGTGCGTGGCCAAAATCCTGAGAGAAGAGAGAAGGGATTGTGGAGTGCTCATCCCTCCCGAGGGGTGACTTTTTCCTCTCTCTCTCTGTCTCCAGTGAACACATGAGCCCTATAGCAATAAAAATAAGTAAACAAACAAACTTCTCCCCTGGCCCCTGCTACCCTCTCCAGGTTCTCTGCTCTGCAGACACAGAGGCCTCACGCCTCAAAAACTTAATGTTTGGGCCAGCTGGTGGCATGGTGGTTGAAGCAGCTAGACCCCACATGGCTGACTGTATGGTTCAAGTCCCAAATTCAGCAGCCGGAGAAACACACCAGGTGCATGTGTGTGCATGTCCAAAGTCTCAAGAAGAGAATGGAGGAGAAGAGATTATAGCACGGCCATCCCCCCAGGGGGTGCTTTCCCACTTTCCCTCTCTCTCTGGCTCTGTCTAGTGAGTACATGCGACCTATAGCAAAGATTTTTTTAAAAAAGTTATATGCTCTGGGGCTGACTGGTAGTGTGGTAGTTAAGGTGCTGGACTCCCATCTGGCAGACTGTGGTTCGAATCCTGGACCTGGCAGCATGCTTTCTCACTTTCCCTCTCACTCTCTCTCTCTCTCTTACTTTGTCCCTCTCTGGTCTAATTGAAATAAATAAAGTTTTGAAAAGTTTTTTAAAAATAATTATTTTATTTAACTTTACTTCTTTTCATTTGACCAGAGAGGTACAGAGTGGGGGTTGGGGAGGAAAGCAAGTCATCAGGTACAGGACTCGAACTGCAGTCGGCCATGTGGGAGTCCAGCGCCCTTAACCACCACCTCACCTGCTGGCCCCTAAATCAATACTTCTAAAAAGCTATATGCTCTGACCACAGGACCTTGGTATGTGCTATTCCCCGGTTAACTCATTCATCCTAGGATCAGCTCAAGTGTCATCTTCTCAGAGGAGCCACTCCCAACCTCATGACCAGTTATTCATAGGGCGTGGAATTTACCTTTGCACTTTGCACTGGAATGGAATAACCACAAGATAGTTTACAGCCTACACCTTGGACGGGTCACGACTGTCCCCTGGCATTGGGCCAGCCTGCCCTGGCTCTACATTTCCTTCTCAATCTCAGACAGATTGGGGGCTGCCATCAAGAGGGGCATGGCTGTTAGGCAGCCAACTGTGGTGCCCAATGACCTGAACCGCACTCTCCAGCTCACCCTCCTGGCGGGGCGGTGGGGTGCTGGACATTTCTGGAAGGTGAAGGCGCAAGCTACGGCAAAAACAAACTCGCCGTGATGAGTGCTGGACCCAGACCAGGCAGGAGAGACTGGAAGTTGGGAGTGGCGTGATGGAGCCTTGTCATTGGACAGCTTGTTTTTAATACAGGTTACCTGCAGGTCAAGTCACATCCTCTGGGAACACACAAAAAAAACCCACATAGGAAAACATCCCCCCTAGCTAGCAATCGGGAGGGTTGTCTCACCTGCCAGCAGAAACCTGGTAAAGACTCAGCCATCAGAGACCAGTGGGCCCTTCCAGCCAGTCGCCTCACCCCACGCCCAGTCTTCACGGGCATACCTCTGTGTTGGGGCACTTTCTCTCTCTCTCTTTTTCTTTTTTAAAAATAATTATTTAATTTTATTTATTATTATTATGTTTTAAATTTGCTATCAGACACAGGCACTCACCAGAGAAAGACAGAGACAGAAAGAGAAAGGGAAAATGAGAAAGCAAGCTGCCAAGTCCAGGACTTGAAATGCAATCAGCTGGGACCAGCAGGTGGCGTGGTGGTTAAATTACTGGACACTCCCACATGGCCGACCATGGTTCAAGTCCTGAATCTGGTGGCTTGCTTTCTCACTTCCTCTCTCTCTCTCTTTCTCTGCCTCTCTCTGGTCAAATTAAAATAAATGAATAAATAAGTAAAATTTAAAAACAAAAAATGCAATCAGCCATGTGGGAGTCCAGCACCTTAACCACTATGCCACCTGCTGGCCCCTCTCTCTCTCTCTTTTTGTCTTTCTCTTTGTCTCTTTCAAGCAAGTACACCCTATGGGGGGAAAAAAAGGAAAGAGAAAAGAAAGAAAGAAAGAAAAAGGAAGAAAGGAAGGAAGGAAAGAAGGAAGGAAAGAAGGAAGGAAGGAAGGGAGGGAGGGAGGGAAAGAAAAAACAGCAGGTGCATGTGCGTTTGTCCCAAAATCTCAGAAGGAAGGAGAGATGGAGAAGGATTATGGCATGACCATTCTCCGTGGGAGATGCTTTCTGACTTTTACTCTCTGTCTCTGTCCTTTCCCCCCACCCCCTGCCCCTCTGCAAGCTGTAATCGCTGTCACCCTCCCCTCCTATTAGTAGGTGGCCTGCTAGGCTCTGAGGATTCAGCCAGGACTGAGTTGCAGTCCTTTTCTTACCAGACACAGGGACAGTGAGGGGAAACTGTTTCATTTTGGTAGGGAGCTACGGGCTCCAGCCACCATGAAACTGGCCCAGCTGCTGAACTATCCTGACATTCTGTGATGACCCGCCCCCAGAAACATGCACCACTTGGCGGAATGATGTCAGCGGAGCAAGGTGACACTGGTCCCTGAGCTCTCCGCACAGGGTGTTTGTGGAGGTGGAACCTGTGACCTGCAGGGAATGTGCCAGAGAGGAGACAGGAGCTATCATCTCCCAAACTCCAGCCAGGATCGACCCCACCCAACGCCCGGGAATCACTGACCCACCAAACAGCCAGAGGGCAGGCTGAGAATCAGGGGAGCCAGAAAATCCATCTAACCCTGAGCCTCAAAGTAGCAGCCCATGAGCTGTGTAGTCTTCTAAAGAAATTTTAAAAACTGGGACCACCAGATGGCATAGTGGTTACGTCACTGGACTCCCATGTTGTCAACTATGGTTCAAGTCCTGGACCCAGCGGCTTAAAACTCATGCCAGATGTGCGCGCGTGTTTCCGAAATCCAGAGAGAAGAATGGAGGAGAAGGGATTGCGGCGTGGCCATCCTCCCCTGGGGGGTGATTTCTCGCTTTCTGTCTCTGTATCTCCAACAACAGTACACACACTGTGGCAAAAATCTTTTTAAAAAATAAAATATGGTCCTATTGTCAATGCTTTAAAAATGGAGAATTTCTAATTTCTCATTGAAAATGATAAAAGAGGAGGTCTCACATGGCAGCGATGGCTGGAGCCACTGCTCCCCCTTTCATTTTTTTCTTTTTTCTTTTTAGTTTGCTGTAGGGTATATGCACTTGCTGGAGAGAGACAGAGAGAAAGAGAAAGAAAAGTGAGAAATCACCCTCCGGAGGCCATGGTCACACTGTAATTCTTTCTCCCATTCTCCTCTCGGAATTTGGGGCACACATGCACATGCCTAGGCGTGTTTTTCAAGCTGTTGGATCCAGGACTCAAACCTCACAGTTGGCCATGTGGGATCCAGCACCCTAACCTCTGTGCCACGCGCTGACCTGCAGGGGCAGGGGGCTTCCCTGGCTAGTCCCCACCCCCAGCTTCACTCACTCACGCTGCCTGGCAGCCCCAGGTGCCTCTGAACTTGATTTCTCAGATCCAGTACAAGATTCTTTGTCACGGATTAATTCCATGAGGTCCAGAGAAGGTGAGCAATTTTCTGTGCTCACACAGCTAGTAAAAAATCTCATGTGGAGGGACCAGCAGGTGGCATGGTGGTTAAGGTGCTGGACACTCCCACATGGCCGATCACAGTTCAAGTCCTGGACGTGGTGGCTTACTTTCTCACTTTCCCTCACTCTTTCTTTCTCTCTCTCTCTCTCTCTCTCTCTCTGTGTCTCTCTCTGGTCAAATTAAAATAAATGAATGAATACATCAAATTAAATAAATAATTATTTTTTTAAAATCTCATGTGGAGCCAGAAAGATCTAGAATCTCAAGGGTTCCACCCAGCACCCATTCAAGGAGGTAGGGGCTATTATTACCTGCACTTTACAGATAGGAAAACAGGCCCAGAGCTGTTAAAAGACTTGCATAGGTCACAAGGCTTATTATTAATGGGATTCAAAGCCAGGTCTGGGGATGCTTTTACTCATCGGGCTTTGTAAGGGAGGGACGGCATCATTTATGTTAGTAGGCCCCATCTCCCTTCATTTAGTGAGGGCCTTCCACTTTACACAAAGGCACTTTTCTTTTTCTTTTTCTTTTCTTTTTTTTGGGGAGAGGTTTTTGCTATAGGATGCGTGCACCTGCCAGAAAGACAGAGAGAGACAGAGAGACAGAAAGTGAGGAACCACCCCCGGGGGGGGATTACCATGCCGCAATCCCTTCTCCTCCATTCTCCTCTCAGGATCTTGGGCACGCATGCACACGTGCCCGGCGTGTGTTTAAGCCACTGGGTCCGGGACTCTAACCGCAGTCGACTACATGGGAGTCCAGCGACATAGCCATTATGCTAACTGCTGGTCCCCACAAAGGCACTTTTCTACATACTCAGTCACAAACCCAGGCAAAAAAAAAAAAAAAAAGCTGGTATTAAAATGCATCCAAATTCTGCCACGGCCAGCTGTTGGCGTGGTAGTGTGGTGGCTGGATCCCACATAGCCAACTGCGTGGTTCTAGTACCAGACCTAGTGACTTGAAGAACAGGATGGGTACATGTGCATGTCTGTCCAAAATCCCAAGAGGGAAATGGAGGAGAGGGGATTGCAGTGTGGTCACTCCCTCTGTGGAGTGATTTCTCACTGTGCTTTGTTCTCTCTCTCTCTCTCTTTCTCTCTCTGTCTCTGGGCAAGTGCACGTGCTTTGGCAAATTTTAAAAAGAGAGAGAGAGAAGAGGGCCAGCACGGAGCTTCAGGTGGCCAGATCCCACATCACTGACTGAAGGGGAGTCCAGCGACTCACGTGCGCATGCCCACAGTCCCAGGAGGAGAATGGAGGAGGAGGGGATGCATGGCCATGCTGCTGGGGTGTGCTTTCTCACTGTTCTTCTCTCACTGTCTCTGTCTCTGGCAAGCACATGTACCCTGTAGCAAACTAAAAATCAGAAAGGAAGAAGAAAAAAAGAAAAAGTAAGAGGAGGAGAAGAAAGACATCTGAGCGCCATATTTTGTATTTCAAAGCCTTCCCCCACACATCTTCAGTTGGCCGCCTCAGTTAGCTTGGGCAGCCATATCCGAAGTTCCCAAGGCTGAGCATGGGGGAGGAAGGCCTGGGAGGAAGGTCTCTCACCACGCTGGAGGCTGCAGCCGAGATCAGGCGAGGCGGACTGGTGTCTCCTGAGGCCTCTCCTTGGCCGGCAGGTGACTGTTCTCACCCCATGTCCTCACACGGCCGTCCCTCTGTGCGTGTCTGTGTCCCCGTCGCCTCTTATCAGGGTGCCAGGCATATTGGAGTGGGTCCCCCCAAAGGCCTCGTGTCACCTGAATCAGCTTTGCAAAAGCCCTCTATGCGTGTCTGTGTCCCCGTCGCCTCTTATCAGGGTGCCAGGCATATTGGAGTGGGTCCCCCCAAAGGCCTCGTGTCACCTGAATCAGCTTTGCAAAAGCTCTGTCACCACCTCCAGTCAGAGACACTAGAGATCAGGGCTGTGACATGTGACTTCGGAGGGGACACACTTCTGCCCATCACACACCCTGAATTACCTTGAGCTTCACCTACCCCCAAAGTCCACAGGGGCACAGAGGGGACTTTTTCCCCAACCCCTTTTTCTCCCCTGCGCAGCCCTGAGACAGGCCTCAGGACGCTGCCACAAGCACCTGAAGGAGGGGAGGGAGGGCAGCTCTCCCCAGGCCTTCTCCTCACCCCTCCCTTTCCATGTCTCCCTCCTCCCCCCTGCCCAGCCAGCTGCTCAGGAGCAAAGTCCTGTACCTGACTTGTGGGAGGCTCCTCCTGCCCTGGACTCTGAACAGGCCCGCTGCTGGAGCCCTGGGTCCCTCCTGCTTTCCTGAACAGACGGTCCCTGACCCCCCTCTGCCGTCACTCCCAGCCCAGCACAAACAGTGCACGTTCCTTCCAGCAGACACTGAGGTGGTTTTTCCACCTGAATGTTGTACACACGTACACCACGTACACACACACACACACACACACACACACCAATCACATAATCATATAAAATATGGAAAACACGCCGTTTTAAAAAGTAATCATTTACTAAAAAAAAAAAAAAGTAATAATTTATTTTCAGGATAATTTGGTAGAAGATTCCAGAAGCCTGAAAAGCATTTGTACTCTTTTACCTAGTCATCCACTTTTGAATTTCTACCTAAACCATAGTCCAAACTGCAGGAAAACTGTTTGAAACCTTTGCCTTTGTTGTCGTTCACAATACTGTGTCACCAGCCTGCCTCCCCGCCCAGGTCCCCGGGTTGCGTGGGAAAGCCCCTTCGGCTTCCCAGTGCCAGGGCTGCAGCCTCACTCCACCCGCCAGGGCACCTCTCCTTGGGCAAACACAGTGCAAGACCACTCCTTGCTCCCCTTTCGTGCTTTGAGAACCTTCTCCAACCCTCCCACGACGACCCCTGCCCAAGCCTTTCGTGGGTTACAGACTTTGGGGCTTTGGGGGTGGTGGACAGAGCTACAGCTCAGCATGGGCAGCTTCTCTGGAGTTAGACGTCAGCCACTGGTGAGGTGATTTCCTCTTCTTCCTCTTCCTCTTCATTTTCCTCTTCTTTCTTTTCTTTTCTTCTTCTTCTTCTTTTTTTTTTTTTTTTTTTTTTTTTTTTTTTGTAATGCCTAAAAGTGCTTGCGCATGCAGGAGAGAGGACAGAAAGAGACAGAAAGCTCCCCCAGCGGTCCCCGGCGCACTGCAATCCTTTTTCCTCCAGTTCTCTGTCCTGTCAGGACCCTGGGCAGGTGCGCGCCTGGCTTGCTTTTCTTTCTTTCTTTCTTTCTTTTTTTTTCTTTTTTCTTTTTTTTTTTTTTTTTGAGAGAGATTTTTTGCTATAGGGCACGTGCACTTGCTGGACAGACAAATAGAAACAGAAAGCAAGAAATCTTCCCCCGGGGGGATGGCCACGCCACAATCCCTTCTCCTCCATTCTCCTCTCGGGACCTTGGGCACACACGCACATGCAGCTGGCGTGAGTTTTAAGCTGCCAGGTCTGGGACTTGAACCATGGTCGATTACATGAGAGTCTAGCAATGTAACCATTATGTCATCTGCTGGTCACCCTGGCTTGTTTTTCAAGCTGTGGGGAGCCAAGACTCAAACCCTGGCCGGCCATGTGGGATCCAGCTTTCCCCTGTGGCACTTAACCGCTGCTTTTCTGAGCTGGCGGCAACTGGTAACTTCCCAGTGAGCATTTTCTCACCCTGGACCACAGCTCACTGACAGAGCTGTGCTCTGACTTCCCTGGGCCAGAGGCACCTTTGTCTTTGAGAACCCAGCTGCCACTAAAGAAGTAGGTAAACGTCCATGTCGGGACTGTGGTGGTATAAAGCAGAACGTGCTCCAGACTGGACCCATTATTATAGATGTGTAATTATTCTATTGCTTTTTTGTTCTGATTTAAAAAAATTAAAGGGACCAGCAGATGGAATATCGGTTACGTCACTGGACTCCCACATAGCTAACTGATACTCACGTCCCAGACCCGGTGGCTTAAAACTCATGCCAGGCACGCATGCGTGCGTGCTCAAGATCCTGAGAGGAGAATGGAGAAGGGATTGCTGTGTGGCAATCCCCCCTGGGAGTGATTTCTCACTTTCTGTCGCTCTGTCTCTCTGGTGAGCACACAAGCCCTATAGCGAAAATCTCTCAAAGAAAAAAAGAAGAAGAAGAAAGGAAAAAATTAAAATTAAAACATTCTCTAAAGTGCCGTGAGCCCCATGCACAGTGTCTGCTGTGCCTAAGGTATGGGCTTCCCTGTTCCCGCCCTTTCAGTCCTCTGTATTGCTAATGACAAGAGAGAGACCCAACAATCCGTGTGGTCATACCCGAATCCTTCCCTCTCCATTTCTCCATTCTGTCAGGATTTGGGACACATGCCCACATGTGCCTGGCATGTGTTTCAAGCCTCCACTGACTAGATCCGATCTGCGGTTGGCCAGTGGGCCCGTGGGTCTGACTCCCTATGCCCTGTGCCTCATCTCTGTGCTACGGGGCCAGCCCAGACTGTCTTTATTGTTTTGGGTTTTTGTTTAAGATATTTTTGCCATAGGGCATGTGTGCTCACAGGAGAGAGACAGAGAGACAGAGAAAAAGGGGGATGAGGAAGCTCTGTGCCGAGGGGTGGCCACACCACAATCTGTTCTCCATTCTCTCTCAAGATTTTGTGCAAGCACATACACATGCCCAGTGTAAGTTTCAAGGAGCAGGGTTTGGGACTCGAACCACACAGCCATGTGAAATCCACCAGCCTTAACCTCTGTGCCACCTGCTGGCACAGAGATCATATTTTTAAATAATTATTTATTTTATTTTATTTATTATTGGGACCAGCATTCGGCATAGTGGTTATATCACTGAACTCCATGTAGTCAACTGCGGTTTAAGTGCTGGACGGGGAGCTTAAAACGCACACCAGGTGCATGTGCGTGCATGCCGAAAATCCCGAGGAGAGACTAGAGGAGAAGGGATTGCAGCATGACCATCCTCTCCCCAAGGGGGTTGTGATTTCTCGTTTTCTGTCTCTCCAGCAAGCGCACACACCCTGTAGCAAAAATCTGTCTTAAAAAAAAAAAAGGGGGGAGGTGGCAGGCAGCGTGGTTAAAGGTGCTGAATTCGCACATGGTCAACTGTAGTTCGAGTCCTGGACCTGGTGGCTTTCTTTCTCGCTTTCCCTTTCTTTCTTTCTCTGTCTCTCTCTGGTCAAGTTAAAAAATAATAATAGCAAATTGAATTAAATAAATAAATAAATAATTCCTTCAAAAAAAAGAAGAAATAAAATGAGCATTTATTTTTTTTGGAGAGGTTTTTTTTTTTTTTTTTTGCTATAGGGCTCGTGCACTCGCCAGACAGACAGAGAGAGACAGAGAGACAGAAAGCGAGAAATCACCCCCCGGGGGGATGGTCACGCCTCAATCCCTTCTCCTCCGTTCGCCTCTCGGGATCTTGGGCACGTATGCACACACGTCCGGCGTGAGTTTAAGCCACCGGGTCCAGGACATGAACCACGGTCGACTACATGGGAGTCCAGCGACATAGCCATTACGCTAACTGCTGGTCCCAAATGAGCGTTTTTTGAGAGAACATTATAAGGTCACCCTGGTGACCTTAATACTAATCGCTTCCTAAAGGTTCCACTTTTTTTCCTTAAGAATTATTTTATTTTTAATTTTATTTATTATTATTTTTTAATTTAACCAGAGAGAGAAAGAAAGTGAGAAAGCAAGATCTAGGACTTGAACCGTGGTCAGTCATGTGGGAGTCCAGCACCTTAACCACTATACCGCCTGCTGGCCCCAAGGTTCCACTTTTCAACACCATAATCTGATTACATCTCCACCCTCCCAACACTGTTTACCAGATTTTTTTTTTGTTTGTTTGTTTATTTTTTGCTATAGGCCACCTTCTCTCCCCACAGAGAAATACAGAGAGAGAGAGAAATAAGAAAGCAAGCAAGGGTTGACTACATTGCAACTCCTTTTCCTCCATTCTCCTCTAGAGATTTTGGGCACACACACACACACATACACACACACACACAGGGTATGTCTCAAACTTCCAGATCTGGGACTTGAACCACATAGTTGGTCAAATGGGATCCAGCCACCACACCACCAGCTGGCCCATGTTGCTATTTTAAGTACCCATTATGTTTCTATTTCAATAGAAGGGAGTAAAAAAGAAAGCAACCCAAAGTTTAACAGTGGGGGCTAGGCTCTCATACTACAGGTCGAATGAGTGAATACGTGCACTCAATGGATTTTTGCGCAGTTTTTGCTTGTTTTGTTTGTTTGTTTATTTTTGCTTTAAGGTGTGTGGGCTCACCAAGAGAGACAGAGAAAGAGAAGGAACATGAGAAATCACCCCCAAGGGGGCATAGCCATGCGGCACTCCTTTCTCCTCCAGTTTCCTCTCAGGATTTTGGGCACCCACAAGCATGTGCTCAGTGTGATTTTCAAACCAACAGGTCTGGGACTCAGACCACAGAGTCAGCCTTGTGGGGTTCAGAGACTTAACCTCCACACCACCTGCTGGCCCTTTCTTGTTTCTTTTCTTTTTTAGAGAGAGTCTCACTACATTACCCAGGCTGGCCTTGAACTCACCATCCTCCTGCTTCAGACTTTCCAGTAGTTGGGATTGCAGGTGCCCACCACTGGGGCAGGCCTCATGTGCAGCACTTTTTGTGTGTCATTCTTTAACTAATGCTTACGAGGAGCTTTTACTAATTTAGGAAAACACTAAAATAAAAAATAAGGATAGAAAATAGACATTACAATTACAACCATATACAATTTGCATAGAAAAAAGACAGGAAAGGGCCAGCCCATGGCATGATGGTGGTGAAGGCAGTTGGGTCCCTCATGGCTGACTGGTTCAAGTCCTGAATCTGGCAGCTTGGGGAATGTCAGGTGCATGCAAGTGCATGCCCAAAATCCTGGCAGGATGGAGACATGGAGGAGATGGGACTATGGCATTACCATGTCATAGGTCTGCTTTCTCACTTTCCCTCTATTTCTCTTTCTTTCTCTCTCTCTCTCTCTCTGTGTCTCTCTCTGGTGAGTGCATGCATCCTTTGGCAAAATTTGAAAGAAAAAACAAAAAGGAAAAAGAAAGATCACTATTAAGCTATATTCATGTTATCGTTGTTCTTTATACATAATCATCTTACATGTTTTCTCCTTTGCATAATATAGCGTATAGCTACTTTTCATTCTAAAAAATGCACTAATGAGGTCTAGCCTGTGGCCTGGTGCTTAAGGCAGCTGAGCCCACATAGCGGACCATGCAATTCCAGTCCTGAACCCCATGGCCTGAGAACATGCCAGGCATGTGTGCGTGCATGCCCAAAATCCCAACAGGAGGGAGGAATGGAGGAGAGCGGATTGTGGAATGACCATGCCTCACAGGGAATCTTTTTCACCCCCACCCTCCAACACACATGCCCTCTGGCAAATTAAAAAATAATCATAAAGAAATTTACTAAAACATTAACAATGGAGCCAGTCTTGGGGTGTAGAGGATAAGGGAGGCAGATCCCATATGACTGACCTCAGCTCAAATCCTGGCCCTGGAGGCTGGAGAAACGCACTGTGTGACTGTGCCCCAGATCCTGACAGGAGGGAGAAACTGAGGAGAAGGGACTGCAGGATGACCATGGCCCATCGAGGAGTGCCTGCCTTTTCTCTTGCTCTCAAGGGTGCACATGCCCTCTGGCAATTTAATAAATAATTAAATAAAACACCAGCAATGGTTGTCTGTAGGAGTTAGGAATATAGGCTTAAATATTGTACAATGGCCACATGTTACTTTCAAAAGTAGTGGGTTAAAAAAAAAATGTGTTATGGTCCAGCCAGGTGGCATGGAGGTTAAGGCTGCTGGGACTTGCATGGTCTACTCTGTAGTTCAAGTCCTAGGCCCAGCAATGTGAAAAACTTGTCAAGTACGTGTGTGTGTGTGTGTGTGTGTGTGCCCCCAAAATCCTGAGAGGAAAATGGAAGAGCAGTGATAATGGTGTGGCCAACTCCTGGGGAGTGATTTCTCACTTTCCTTTTCTCTCTCTCTCCAGCAAGCACACCCACCCTATAGCAAAAACTAAAATAATAAATTTATAATGTATTATTTAAAAAATTTTTAGGGCCAGCTAGGTGACATGGTGGTTAAGGTGTCTGGCAACTGTGAGGTTTGAATCTCAGATCCAGCATTTTGAAAAACACACCAGGTATGTGTGCATGTGTGTCCAAAATCCTGAGAGGAGAATGGAGGAGAAGGGATTGCAGCGTGGCCATTTCCCCAAGGGGTAAGGCCATTTCCCCTTCCTCCAGTGAGAACAAGCACCCTGGAGTAAACTTTGTGTATATGTGTGTACATACACACACACACACACACACACACACACACACACACAAATACATACCCAACCTGTGGCATAGTGGTTAAGGCTGCTGGATCTCACAAGACTGACTGCGCAGTTCAAGTCCCCAACCCAGCAACTTGAGAAACACATAGGGCACGTGTACGCCCAAAATCCTGACAGAAGAATGGAGGAGCAGGGACTTCAGTGTAGCCATTCCCCCTGGGGTGCTTTCTCACTTTCTCTCTCTCTCTCTCTCCCCCCAGGAAATACACACACACACACACACTCTCTAGCAAAAAATAAAAAAATTTCTGGAGAGGTTTTTGCTATAGGGCGCATGCACTCTCCAGAAATAGAGAGAGACAGAGAGACAGAAATTGAGAAATCACCCCCTGGGGGGACGACTGCACCACGCACAAGCACACGCACCTGGCGTGAGTTTAGGCCACCGGGTCCGGGACTTGAACCACAGTCAACTACATGGGAGTACAGCGACATAGCCATTACGCTATCTGCTGGTCCCTCTAGCAAAATTTTAAATAGTAATAAAAAGTAGATATTATATATTTTTTAAAGTTATTTAATGTTCAGTATGAAAATAGATCCATGGAATGTCATTGCATGGAAGTATCTTTATTGTTCAGGGTTTTTTAGAAGTTTTTTAAGGAATTATTTTATTTAACCTGATTTATTTATTTAAATTTGACCAGAGAGAGAGTGGGTGTGTGAGAGAGAGAGAGGGAAAGTGAGAAAGCAAGCCACCAGGTGCGGAACTCAAACCCATGTGGGAGTCCAGCGCCCTTAACCACCATGCCACCTGGCGGTTCAGTTTTAGGATGGGGAAACTGAGAGCCCTGACAGACAACCAAGTGCTGGTTGAAGGGACCTCTCCAATCACTGGAGAGTAACCACCACCTTCCCAGGCAGCTAGAGCAGTCCTTAAGCCGCTGCCAGAGCCGGGAGGGTCGCAGTCACTCGCTCAAGGTCATTCGTTAGCTGTCCTGGGAGTGTCAGGGAGACGCAGGCACACTCACGTCTGGGCTCCTTTAAGCCTCTCAGCACAGTGGCAGCCGCCTGTTACAGCCTAGAGAGGGAACAGGCCGGCGCCAGCCAGGACTTAAAGAACAAACTGTCCCGTCAGACTCGGCCGGAATGCAACCACCGGGCTCCTCCCCAGGCGGCGCCGCTAGGCTTTTGCTGAGTAACCCTTTCCAGAGTCGCCGCGTGGCTGCGCCTTTCCTGCTGAGTCACGGTCCTGGGCAGCTTTTCGCTGAGTCACGGTCCCGAGATCTGTTTTCGCTGAGTCACGGTTCCAGCTGCTCCAGGTTTAATCCCCTGGGACAGTCTGGCCTGCCAGAGCGGAAGTGGAGTTGGGATCAGCAAGGAGCCAGCACGTTCTCTGCTGGCCAAGGCACCCCCTCTCTCCCTCCTTCCTCTGTTCCTCTAGGCCTCACACTCCCCCCAGCATCACGATTTATAAAAATGGTCTGTCTCAGTGGCCTGCCACAGGCCAAGTGTTGTACTGGGGCTTCACTTTAAAGCACAGGGCCCAGGGGGATGGGCTTTAGGATCCTAGGTATCTAAAGGTGGGAGTCACACAAAGGACAGGGCATCTGCAAAATAGCTGCCCTGTCTGTTTGAGAAAGAAAGAGGCAGGACAACCACATACCATGCAGGAGTTGGAACATGAGCCAGGAAAATGGTTAGCAAGGACATGACAGGCAATTGTCAGCAGCTGGACACAGGCCTTACGCTGGAGGGCTTTGGGACACACCACCTGAAACATGCCATTTTGACTTCAGGACTACTTTGTGCTTAAAGGTACTTAGAAAAACAGCAGGTGCAAGAAGGTCGCTCTGAACCTCCCTCTTCTCTTCCTTAAAAGCAGGCAATGAAACCCCCATTTGGAAGGCAGCATCCCCACAGGAGAGAAAAGCAGCAGAGGGAAGGTGAAGCCCAGAGAAGTCGGTAAAATAAGCCTTGTTAAAGCTAACCCTTCGTAGACACTTTTCTACCCAGTCAACTGTGCCACCCCCACGCCTTTGCCTTGCCGTGGTTTCATAGCCCTTGTCTGACTCGGCACGTACGTGTTGGGCGTTAGCTGCTTCCTGAGTCATTATCTCAGGAGGGCTCCTGTGTCACATAAAGTTAGGTCAAATAAATCCGTGTGCTTTTCTCCTACTAATCTGTCTTATGTCAGTTTAAATTTCAAGCCTGGCTACACGCTAAGAGGGTAGCATGTAGAGGAAGGTTTTGCCTCCCCTATGCTGTAATGAGTGTATATCCGAGTCAAATTTTCTGATATTTATGGTTACACAATACTTGCAAGAGACTGCTCTCTGGGTATAATACATGCTAAAGACTCTGGGGGTAAGGGGAACCAGCAGTTAGCGTAATGGCTATGTCGCTGGACTCCCACATAGTCGACCGCGGTTCACGTCCTGGACCCGGTGGCTTACAACTCACACCGGGCGCGTGTGCGTGCGTGCCCAAGATCCCGAGAGGAGACTGGAGGAGAAGGGATTGCGGCATGACCATCCCCCCTGGGGGGTGATTTTTCGCTTTCTGTCTCTATGTCTCTCTCTGTCTGTCTGGCGAGCGCACGCGCCCTATAGTGAAAAACCTCTCCAAAAAAAAAAAAAAAAAAGACTCTGGGGGTAAGGAGGCATGGTGTCTGCAACTTACTCTCAAATAAGCCAGAAAAAAAGGGAAAGGTCAGGGTTTGACAGGTGGGATGGTGGCTAAAGGCACCGGATCCTACGTGACTGACTGTGGTTCAAGTCCCGGACCTGGTGGCTTGCTTTCTCATCTCTCTCTGGTCAAATTAAATGAATGAATAAATTAAATAATTAAATAATTCTAAAAAATGTTTAAATGATAACAAATGGAATTTAAAAATAAATAACAATAATAATTATTATTTTTGAAGAGGTTTTTGCTATAGGCATGTGTGCTCGCCAGAAAGACAGAGACAGAGAGACAGAAAGCGAGAAATCACCCCCCCACGGGGGATGGCCACAACACAACCCCTTCTCCTCCATTCTTGTCTTGGGATCTTGGACACGCACGCACACGTGCCCCGTGTGAGTTTAAGTCACCGGGTCCGGGACTTGAACTTTGGTGGCTACATGGGAGTCCAGCGATGTAGCCATTATACCCTCTGCTGGTCCCAAATATATATATATATATATATATATATATATATATATATATATACACACACACACACACACACATTTTTTTTTTTGCCATGAGGTATGTTTTATTTTCATTAATCATATAAATAATTTTCTATAATACCCCAGGGCACATCGGAGAATTTGGCAATCCTATGAGAGGGGAGGAGTCCCTTCGAAGACCCACAGGCCGATGACATCAGCATGGAGTGTGGGGGGCCGGGAGGGGGGTTCACAGTGCAGCTTGTGGCTCATGTCCATCTTGCAGGTGGCTCTTCCTCCACATCACGACTGGGGGCTTGAAGATGACAGGGCAGGGAGTCCCCCCGGCACTTAGGAAACTTCACTCCACTTCTCCTGCTCTATGGTCTCTTTGGTCAGCAGTGTGTTCTGTGTCTCTGTTTTCTTCAGCTTGGCCTTATCAAAGCTGGCAATTTCCCCCATGTCTGGCTTGTCTGCCATTTTCTTGAAACCATCCGCGGTGTCTCGCTCAGAGCCCAGCTCCTGGTATTCCCACTCACCAAGCTGCAGCAAGAGACCCTAAATAATTATTTTTTTCAAAAAGAGAAAAATGTATCCATATAGATATAAAAAATTATATAGGGCTAAAAGGTAGTATGATGGTTGGAGTGCTGGATCCCACATGGCCGACTCTATGGTTCAAGTCCCGGACTTGGAGTCTTGAAAAACACTGGGCGTGTGGTGAATCTGGATGACGATGTGCAGAAATTTTCTGTACTATTCTTGCAACTTTTCAGAACATTTGACATCATTTCAGCTTATTTTTGGAGAACAAGTAAAGCTGGCATCCTAAGATTCAAAACTTCTGGTTAGGAACAGGGTTTATCAAATGTTAATGACCCCACCTAGTGCAGACACATCCAGGACCTCTGATAGGAAGAAGGCTCTGGCTGAATCATGAAAGGGGAACTGGCTGCCTCCCTGCACAGACCAAACAGTGACGCTAGCTGTGTGCTTCCTCTGTGCCAGTCGGCCCAAGCTTCCTACGTGTATAAACTAATCCCATCCTTACCACATCCCCTTGAGTTGACAGTTTTTTTGTTTTTTGTTTTTTTTTTTTGAGAGGTTTTTCGCTATAGGGCGCGTGCGCTCGCCAGACAGACAGAGAGAGACATAGAGTCAGAAAGCGAGAAATCACCCCCCGGGGGGATGGTCACGCCGCAATCCCTTCTCCTCCATTCTCCTCTCGGGATCTTGGGCACGCATGCACACGCGCCCGGCGTGAGTTTTAAGCCACCGGGTCCGGGACGTGAACCGCGGTTGACTACATGGGAGTCCAGCGACATAGCCATTACGCTAACTGCTGGTTCCCGAGTTGACAGTTTTTAGTCTTCATTTTGTCAGACAAGGAAAAGTTACAGTGTACACAGTGGTGAGTTGGGAGATTGGATTTGACTGCAGTCTTCCTGCTTAGAATGCATTGCTTTGGGGCCAGCAGGTGGCATGATGGTTGAGGTGCTGGACTGCCACATGGTCGACCACGGTTCTAGACCCAGACCTGGCAGCTTGATTTCTCACTCTCCCTCTCTCTCTGTTTGGCCAAACTATTTAAAACAAAACAAACAAACAAAAGATAAAATTAAATAAATAATTCTGAAATAAATAATTAAAAATATAATAACTAATTGCTTTAACCAGTTCACATTAGACTTAGTGTGAGGCAGCAAGAAGTCTAATTGGGCAGGGCTGGGTGGCTGAGGGTCTGTAGTGCCAGGCTAGAGCTTACATGTTGTCCCAAGGGTGGTAGGGAGCTATCAATGGGTATTAACCAGAGTGGTGGTACAGTGACCTCACTGCAAAATTGGGGGCAGGAGGAGTGAATGAGATAAGGAACAGACAGGCATTCCTCTAGAACCTGGCTGCTTCTCTTACTCTTTTGTGTAAAAGGGTTTGGCTCCCCCAGCTTTCCAAGGAGGAAGAGGTGCAGAAGGTTGTTCCAATGGATTATGCTAAACAACTTGTTTCTTTTCTTTCATTTTTTTTTTTTTTTGAGAGAGATTTTTGCTATAAAAAAAGGGGTGACCACGCCACAATCCTTTCTTCACCACTCTCCTCTTGGGATCTTGGGCACGCACGCATATGCACCCAGCATGAGTTCCAAGCTGCCAGGTCCAGGACTCGAACCGTGTCAACTACATGGCAGTCCAGCAACGTAACTATTACACCATCTGCTAGTCCCACAACCTATAATTATTTTTTAAAATTTATTTATTAATTCATTTATTTAAATTTGACCAGAAAGAGACAGAGAGAGAAAGTGAGAAAGCAAGCCTCCAGGTCTGGGACTCTAACCGTGGTCGGCATGTGGGAGTGTTCAGCACCTTAACCACCATGCCACCTGCTGGTCCTTGTAAAAATTTTTTAAAAGAATTATTTTATTTAACTTAATTAATTAATAATTTAAATTTGACCAGAGAGGGGTAAAGTGAGGGAAAGAGAGAGAGAGAGGGAAAGTGAGAAAGTAAGCCACCAGGTTCAGGACTTAAAACACTCTCAGCCATATGAGAGTCCAGCATCCTTAACCATCATGCCACCTGCCAGCCCCAAAAACCTGTATTTTTTTTTTTTTCCTATTTTCTATTTCTGGTGCCTGTTCTTACCGGGAAAAGAGAAGAATTTTCCATCCTGTCAGGATTTGGGACATGCATGCACATGAACCCAGCATGTTTTTTTTAAACTGCAGGTGCTGGGATTTTAGTTGTGAGATCAACCATGTGGAACCTGGCTCCCTTAACCACTAGGCAAGGGGCCAGTCCAGCAACTTGTATTAAATGCTAACATTTCAGGACCAACAGATGGCATACTGGTTATGTTGCTGGACTCCCATGTAGTCACCATGGTTCAAGTCCCAGACCTGGCAGCTTAAAACTCATGCTGGGCTTGGGACAGCAGGTTGCATGGTGGTTAAAGCGTTGAACGCTCCCACACGGTCGACTACGGTTTGAGTCCCAGACCTGGTGGCTTGCTTTGTTTTTCTCTCTCTCTCTCTCTCTCTGGTCAAATGAAAATAAATGAATGAATACATAAAATTTAAAATAAATAATTCTTTTTAAAAAACCTCATACTGGGGACCAGCAGTTAGCATAATGGCTATGTCGCTGGACTCCCATGTAGTAGACCGCAGTTCGAGTCCCGGACCCGGTGGCTTAAACTCACGCCGGACATGTGTGCGTGCGTGCCCAAGATGCCAAGAGGAGAATGGAGGAGAAGGGATTGCATGGTGGCCATCCCCCCTGGGGGGTGATTTCTCGCTTTCTATCTCTCTGTCTCTCTCTGTCTGTCTGGCGAGCACACGCGTCCTATAGCAAAAACCTCTCAAAAAAAAAAAAAAAAACAATCACCTCATACTGAGCTTGTATGTATATGTGTCTAAGATCCTGGAGACTGGAGAAGGAATTGAGGTGTGCCCATCCCCCCTGAAGGGGGTGATTTCCTGCTGTCTCTCTATCTCTGTGTCTCTGGCAAGCACACATGCCCTATAACAAAAATCTCTAAAAAAAAATGCTAACATTTTTGTTGGATTGTCTTGTCTTACCACTTTGGGGAACCTTTTGCTAATCGTTTGCTTATATGTGTGGAAAACATATTTCCCCTAGTCTGTCGATGGGGCTTCAACTTTATCTGTGGGGTCTCTTGCCATCAGGATTCTGTGTCTTGCAGTGCAGTCTATGGATGATTTGTTTCTTCGTGTGTTAGTTTTGCCGTAGGGTGCATGAACTCGCTGGAGAGAGAGAGAGTGAGAAAGTACCACTCGGGGGATGGCCACGCCTCAATCTCTTCTCTTCCATTCTCCCCTCAGGACTCTAGGCACTCTTGCACACATACTTGGTGTGTCACCCAAGTTGCCAGGTCCAGGACTCGAACCACCCAGTCAGCCATGTGGGATCTAGCCGCCTTAACCATCATGCCACTGGCTGGCCTTCTTTGTCTTTTATTTGGGCTTGTCTGCCTTGTTAAGTGAGGAAGGCTGTGTTTCATTTAGGCTACAGATCACCACTGGGGTCCCCTGCCTGGCAAGGTTGAGAACAAGTCCTCTCTGGGTCTCCGAGGAGCCTGGGTGCTGTCGGGACGCTCCCTGTGGCCTCATTTGCCTGGATGTTCCCTGCTTGAAGACACCCAGGTAGAGTTTCCCCAGTCTGCCTACCCACCACTCGCCCTAGCCCAGGCAAGAGACTCCCTGCCCCCAGGCTCCTTGCAGCTGGACTCTGCTTTTAACCAGCTAGAACCGTGACTTGGTTTTCCACCCCCAGAGGCTGGGGAGCCGAAGCCCTGTCCCCCTCCCTGCTGCCCAAACCACTTCTGTTTTCCCAGAGGCGCCTTTGGAATGCTGAGTCTTGATTTCCACATCTCCCAGTGCAGCTGTGTTTCTGCTGTGTCATGGTTGGGAGGGGGGACTCGGAGACAACAGGAAGGCAGATTTGCTGAGTCATGGGCTGCCTCCTCAGCCTCTCTCTGGGTAGTTGGTGAAAGGCCAGCTTTAAAGGGAAGCAGGAGGGAGTGAAACTTCTAGAAAAGTGCAGAAGCCTCTAGTTTGTCTCGCAAAGTCTTCACACGTTGTTTGTAAAACTCTGTCCCTTACATCTCAAAACTGTCTAAAACTGAGCTGAGCTTCCCTCCAAGACCTCTCAGGGGTAGTAAACTGACAATTCCATCTTCCCAGTGCTTTTTAAAAAAATATTTTTAAAGAATTATTTAATTTTATCTACTATTATTTTTTAAGAATTATTTTATTTAACAATATTTATTTATTCATCTATTTCAATTTGACCAGAAAGGGACAGAGTTAGTGAGAAAGCAAGCTGCCAGTCCAGAACTTGTACTGTGGTTGGCCACGTGGGAGTCCAGCACCCTTAACCACCATGCCACCTGCCAGCCCCTATCATTATTATTTTTGAACTTGATACAGACACTCCCCAGAGAGAGACAGGGAGAGGGAAAGCGAGAAAGCAACCCACCAGGTCCAGGACTTGAACCGCAGTTGGCCATGTGGGAGTCCAGCACCCCAACTGTCATGCCACCTGCTGGCTCCTGAACCGAAAACTTTGGAGTTATCCTGACTCCTCTTTTCTCTTACACCCTGTTCCCGTTTCCTGGTCTTCTGAAATCCTTAATGGCTCTACCTTTCAAATATGTATGTCCTTGGGTGTTTCTCAGTCCTTCCTGGTCCAAGCCATCACTATTGCCACCTGGAGTGTTGCAGTCAGTTGGAATACTGCAGCCACCTGGAGTATGGTGGCCCCCTAGAGTACTGCGGCCACCTGAAGTACGGCGGCCACCTGGGGTATGGTGGCCACCTAGAGTACTGCAACCACCTGGAGTACTGTGGGCCCCTGGAGTATGTGGGCCCCTGGAGTACTGTGGTCACCTGGAGTATGCGGCCACCTGGAGTACGGCAGGTAGGCTTGTGCCCTGAGCCTTCCTCAGCAAACACAGCGGTCCGGGAGTCCTAAGCAGGATCATATCACCCCTGCACTGGAAACCTGCAGGCTGTACATTGTATGAGGGGTGCTCGCTGCAGCAGGCAAGGCCCTGTGGGCTCTGTCCCCATCGCTCTCTGACCCCTCCTCTGCCCTGTCCCTCCCTCTCTCAGCTCCAGCAGCAGAACCTGCTAGCTGCTCTTTGTCCTTGAGGGCTTGCTTTTCCACCACCTTTCCCTGGGGCTCCCTGAGGCTCCCTGGGGTTCCCTGGGCCTCTGCCTGTGAAGTCAATCCTGACCTGACCCTGACTAATGTCTAAGGAAAGCAGACCATGGACCAGCAGGCCATGTAGGGGTTAAGATGTTTGACTCCACATAGTTGACCGAGATTTGAGACCACAACCTGGTGGCTTGAAAATTATGCCGGGCGCCTGTGCATGTATGCCCAAAATGCTGAGAGGGAAAAGGAGAGGGATTGCTGTGTGGCCATCTCCCATGGGGGGTGATTTTTCACTTTGCCTCTCTCTGGCAAGTGCACATATCCTATGGCAAAAATCTAAAAAAACCCGCAACAACACAAAAAATGAAATAGACCTTGTATTCCAGATTGTTCTAGACTGACTGTCTGTCTTTCTTTCTTTCTCTCTCTCTCTCTCTCTCTTTCTTTCCTTCCTTCCTTCCTTCCTTCCTTCCTTCCTTCCTTCCTTCCTTCCCTCTCTCTCTCTCTCTCTCTCTCTCTCTCTTTCTTTCTTTCTTTCTTTTTCTTTTTCTTTTTCTTTCTTCTTTTCTTTCTTTCTCTTTTCTTTTCTTTCTTTCTCTTTTCTTTTCTTTCTTTCTCTTTTCTTTTCTTTTTTTTTTCTTTTCTTTTCTTTTCTTTTCTTTTCTTCTCCCTCCCTCCCCCCCTCCCCCTTCCTTCCTTCCTTCCTTCCTTCCTTCCTTTCTTTCTTTCTTTCTTTCTTTCTTTCTTTCTTTCTTTCTTTCTTTCTTTCCCTTTCTTGTTCTCTTTTTTTTTCTTTTAGATTTTTGCCATCGGGCCAGCTGCCTTAACCACCACGCTACTGGCTGGCCCTCCCATCACCGTCTTTGTCACCTACTAGCCTTTCTCTTACAGGGGCCTTTGTGATGACAGTAGGCCCATGAGGATAATCTTTCCATCTCCAGAACACTGGCTAATCACACCTGCAAAACTCTCTAGCCACGCAATCCCCAGTTACAGTTCTGGGGGATGGGATGTGGACATCTTGGAGAGGCCACTCTTGGGACTACGGCAGAAGAGGAAGAATAGCGTTTGGACTATTCAGTGACTTGAGGAAAGGGAAGGGGAAATCAGGAAGCTGACTCAACCAGGGGAAGGGCCACAGCTCAACTCTGTGAGGAGGAAGAGGACCAGAAAGGCGTCGGCCTGGCTTCCCCTGCCCCCACAGTGTTTTCAGTGTGTGGGGTCTGCTCTAGCCACATCTGGGGTTCCCAGGGAACAGTTGGGGAAGGGACCTGGGCGAGGAGCTAGGAATTTCCAGTCCTTCCCCTCTTGGGGCCTCTACTCTGTGTTAAATTAGAATGAACCAGAGCACGTGAGCTTTCCCTTCCCGAGTCCCTGAATTGGAGGCTCTGAATCTGCCGGTGGCAAGCTTTCAGACCATCACACTCTTCCCTAAACTCCTGGACCCTGAGTGAGAAGGGTTGGAGTGTGGTGGTCAGGAGTGTGGAGTCTGGCTTCAAAGTGCCACGAATCGAATCCTGGCTCTGCCATCACTAGTTGTGTGATATAAGAAAATCTCTTAGCGTCTGCATGCCCCAGTGCTTACTCGCAGAAGACGGAGGTGAAGGTGACTGTACGTACCCCACAGGGCCGTCGATGGGCTGAGGCAGGATGGGCACACAGAGGCTCTGCACACAGCAAATGTTCAGCAAAGGCTGGCTAGGATTGCAGTTGGTAAGTGTAGGTGCTTCCAGCCTTTTCTGGCAGCCCATCACTATTTGGCCTAACAGAAAGAGACCTGCAGTGTCCATTCATTCATTTCTTTTTTTATATATATAAAGAGAAGAGAACTTGCTCTCTTTTTTAAAAAAATAATTATTTTATTTAACTTTATTTATTTATTTTAATATGACCAGAGGGGGACAGAGTGAGAAAGTGAGAAAGCAAGTCACCAGGTCCAGGACTTGAACCACAGTCAGCCATGTGGGAGTCCAGTGCCCTTAAACCACCACATACCTGCCAGCCCCTCCATTCATTCATGTCTTCATTCAGTATTAACTCTTACCTGTCAGGCTCTGTTCCAGGTGCTGGGATTTTTTTTAAAGAATTATTCACTTTGGGGGGCCAGCAGGTGGTTTGGTGGCTAAGGTGCTGGACTCCCACATGGTCAACCCTAGTTTGAATCTTGGACCTGGTGGCTTCCTTTCTCACTTTCTCTCTCTCTCTGGTCAAATTTAAAAAATAAAATAAATAAATATAATGATTTTTTAAAAAGAATGATTGACTTTATTTTATTATTATTATTTTAATTTGCTATAGGACACATGTGCTTATCAGAGACAGAGAGGAAAAGGGAGAAAGCAAGCTGCCAAGTCCAGGACTCAAACTGTGTTTGGCCAACTGGGAGCCCAGTGCCTTAACCACCATGCCGCCTGCTGGCCTCAAGTGCTGGGAATTTACAAAACAAAGCCTTGAGGATCCTTCTCAAGATTATTTTAGAAGTGTCTTCTGGGCAATAGTGGGAATAACCTTGTTCTCTGGCTAGTCTTATACCCTTGCGGCATCTGAAATGACACCCCCCCTCCAGTTCCCATGACCTTACCACAGGGAAGCCTGTTTTCAGCAGAGGTGGTTATACAGAGGGCCAAGTTGAGCATGGGTGAAAGGGACCACAGCACTCCCCCTTCCCCCAGGCCAGAATCCATGCTGGACAGACTATCCTGAACTCTGTACTCGTATGCCTTCGGAGGAATGCTTCAGAAGAAACACTACCCTCTTTTCCAAACAGCATCCTTGTCACTGTAAGTCATTTAAAAAAAAAAAAAAAGATGAGGGCTGGCCTCATAGCCTAGAGGTTAAAGAAGCTAGACCCCACATGGCTGGCTGTGGTTTAAATTCCAGGCCCAGCGGTTGCAAATACACCGGGTGCGGGTGCGTGCCCAAAATCCTGACCGGATTGGAGAAGTGGAGTCGGGATTGCAGTGACTGCGCCTCACCAGGAGGTGATTTCTCCCTGTCTCTGTCTCTCCCTGGAGAGGTCACACACCCTCTGGCAATTAAAAAAAATTATAATCTGAATGGTGGCATTGTGAAGGGATTTAGGAGTCACCTGGCCCATCTGTTTGGTCTGAGGCTCACCCAGTGGTCCTGTTTGTCCTGAGCAGGCCCCATGCAAAATGAGCTCAGCAGGTGACCAGGTAGGGCCAGTTCTGCTCCAGGCCAGAGTAGGCACTGGGCTTGAGGAGAGAGGCAGACTCTACATGTCCGGTCTGAGCTGGGAGAAGAGAGCGCCCCAGCCTGTGAGTGCACCCAAGGCTGACAGTGCAGAGGAGGTGGGCAGAGACTGGGATTCCTCCCAGGGTTTAGATCCCAGTTTCCTGTCTTAGGTGTGACCCTGGGCACACAGCCCCATGCCCCTGAGCCTCAGTTCCCTATCCTGTAAGTTGGGAGAGCTCTACCCCAGGATCCTTGCAGGGATGAACTATGAAAAGGGCAGTCTCTAGCACTCTGTGTGCTCCAAAAACAGGCCCTAAAGGTACGTTTCAAGGGGTCCTGAGAAGGTAGGCTGTCAGCCCAGGGTTTGGGGAGGAGGGGACGTTTTAGAGGGCAGATTCTCAGGGCAGGAGACTGCGGGGTCTGGGTGAGTAAATCCCTGACGTCGTACGCCAGACTCATTTTCTGAGCCGGGTTGCCTCCCAGCTCCCTGGAATTTTCGAGATTTCTGGGATGCGCCAAGCCCCATCACTGGCTGGGAGGCTTTAGAAGAGGCAAAGTTGCACCCTGGACTGCTCAGATTTCCAAAAGTTTCGTGTTTTTTTTTCCCCCTCTAAATGTCCTGTGGCCTGGCTTTGTTCTCCGAGGATCATATGATTACTCCCCTCCAGCCCGCGGGCCAGGGGTGGGCGGGGCCGGTCCTCGCGGTGTTGCAACCTCGGGCCAGAAAGTGGGCATCAGCTGTTCGGCGGCGCCCACGTGACCCTTCTGCAGCATAAATAGCCCGCGCGGCGGCGGTTCGGCACAGTCCTAGTCCGCTTCCGCTACTGAGTTTCAGACAGCGCCTTCCGCGGAGCCAGCACCGCGAGTCCAGCACTGCGAGTCAACAACCAGGGCGGAGCCAGCGCAGCGAGTCCAGCACCCCGGCGGAGCCAGCGCGGCGAGTCCAGCACCCCGGAGGAGCCAGCGCGGCGAGTCCAGCACCGCGAGTCCCGGGCGGAGCCAGAACAAGCGAGTCCAGCACCGCGGCGAGTCCAGCACCAGCCCGATGGAACGCCCGCAGCCCGACAGGCAAGCGTGGGGTGCCTTTCTCTCCCCTCCCAGCTCGCGTCTCAGCCAGTCCCAGAGACACCGCGGGGCAGTGAGAGAGCTGAGCGGCCAGCAACTTGGGCTTTGCAGGCAGGAGCTTCCCATGGGGTCATTGGAGGATGAAAAGGTGATTTACTTACCTGGTACCTAGGTCCCCAGCGGGTGACCAGATAGGAGTGTCCCTACCTTTGAGATGGGCAACATTTTTTTTTTAAATATCCAACTTTTGCGGTGTGCTCGGAGGCGCTCTGTTTAATCTAGGATCCTGGGGTTACTCAAGCCTGGGTGACAGTGCTTGGCTCATTGATGGCATCACTAGCAGTGGAGCGCCTGAGCGCAGCCTCACCTTGGCGACGGTGAGGAGTGCACAGTCCGGAGAGGCGAGGTGCCCAAAGTTGCCTAGCTAGCAGGTGTCAGAGCTAGGATTTAATTGAAGCTTGACCTGTCCCCCACCACGTCTCACTTTTTCTCTTTTCTGACGTCTCACTTTTTCTCTTTTCTGAGGATTCGTTCACCAGCCTGTATAGAACAGGAGATGTTTCTGGAAGGGTGTAGGGGAAGGGAGAAATGACAGTACTCTGGGGTGGTGGGAGGGAGATACAGACACAAGGCAGAAATACTCCCAGAAAGAGGTTCCAGCAGTTGGCCTGACGGCTGTCGCTGGATTCCCATGTAGTCAACCACGGTGGGAGTCCCAGATCCAGCAGCTTAAACTCAGGCCAGGCGTGTGTGCATGCGTGCCCAAGATCCTGAGAGGAGAATGAAGAAGGGATTGCTGCATGACCAGCCACCCTGGGGAGTGATTTCTCACTTTCTGTCTCTCTGTCTCTCTGGGAGTGCACCCGTCCTATAGTAAAAACCTCTCATTAAAAAAAAAAAAAAAAAGGAAAAGAAAGAAAGCAGGAATCAGCAGGTGGCATGGTGGTTAAGGCACAGGACACTCCCACATGGTTGACCATGGTTCCGAGTCCTGGACCTGGTGGCTTGCTTTCTCACTTTCTCTCTCTCTCTGTCTCTCTCTGGTCAAATTAAAACGAAAGAATGAATGAATGAAATTAATAAATAATTCTTTAAAAGGAAAGAAAGAAAGAACTCCCAGAAAGAGCCTTTCTTGGTGACGAAAGCAGGATTTCTCAGGCGTTTGAATCCAGATGCTTTGATAATGACCCTAACATTATAGGGGTCATGAAATTTGTATTGGAAACTTCAACAAAATAGATGAATTAAATATTGAGTCTAAAAGCTAGTCAAAGCAGTGCCTCTGTAACTGTGCATGCCTGTTCACGTTGCTGCTGCTGTTCATTGGGTTTCTTCCTTGGCTGGGAGAGCGACCTATATTACATGTGTTTAGACTGAAGAGTGTTTATAAGACTACTTTTTTAAAAAAGAATTATTTAATTTAATTTATTCATTCTGTTTTTTTTTTTTTTTTTTTTTTTTTTGAGAGGTTTTTGCTATAAGGCGCGTGTGCTTGCCAGAAAGACAGAGAGAGAAAGAGAGACAGAAAGCGAGAAATCACCCCCCGGGGGGGGATAGCCAGGCCGCAATCCTTTCTCCTCCCTTCTCTCGAGATCTTGGGCACGCACGCGCACATGTGCCCTGCGTGAGTTTTAAGCCACCGGGTCCGGGACTCGAACCGCAGTCAACTACATGGGAGTCCAGTGACGTAGCCATTACGCTAACTGCTGGTCCCTATTCATTCTCTTTTTAATTTGACCAGAAAGAGACACAGAATGAGAGAGAGAGAGGGACAGTGAGAAAGCAAGCAACCAGGTCTGGAACTGGAACCGTGGTCACTATGTGTCCAGTGCCTTCACCACCGCGCTACCTGCTGGTCCCCATTTTTTTTTAATAATTTGCTATAGAGTGCACATGATTGCCTGAGAGGGATGGGAGAGACAGCGGAAAAGTGAGGAAGCACCCCACAACTAGGGAGCTGGCCACATTGGAATCCCTTCTCCTCCAGTCTCCTCTTGGGACTTTGGGCACACGTATCCTGTGTGTTTTTCTTTCTCTTCTTTTTCTTAAAAGAATTATTTTTTTCACTTTATTAATTTATTTGCTTATTTTAATTTGCCCAGAGAGGGACAGAGTGAGTGAGAGAGAGAGAAAGAATGTAAGCTCCCAGGTCCGGGACTCCAACTGCAGTCAGCCATGTGGGAGTCCAGCGCCCATAACCACCATGCCACCTGCTGGCGTTCCCCCCCCCCCCCCCCAGCATATTTTTTCAAGTCATGGAGTGTGGGACTCAATCACACCACCTGCTGTGTGGATCCAGCCCCCTTAACCTGCTGGCCATAGAGCTGCATTTAAAGCTGCTGGGAACGTGGCCTGTGTCACACTGGGAGGCTGGGCTGACTTCTGCAGATGCGGTGATAAGGCAAACCCTCCTGAGGCAGGGCCTAAAGCTCAGTGGTGAGCTCGAAGCCCCAAGGCCAGCCCCTGCTCACCCCCTTTCTTTCCCTCTACAGCATGGCTCTGGATTTGTCAGAGGCCCTGAAAGAGGCCACCAAGGAGGTGCACACGCAGGCGGAGAACGCCGAGTTCATGAAGAACTTTCAGAAGGGTCAGGTGACCAGAGAGGGCTTTAAGGTGGGTGTCCTGGTGAACAGCCCTGGTGGAGGGTGTGGCAAGGGTGGGTGTGCCTGTGCTCAGGCCAGTGGTTTAAGTGGCGATTGGAGCCAGGAATCCCAAGGGACCAGATGGCCATGCCACCATATGGGAGTCATCTTACACATGATGGCCCTGAGGCTCAGAGAGGGCAGGTGACTCACCCAAGGTCACACAGTAAGTTCGCAGCCTGCTGCCTAAAGTTGTGCAGGAGCTGGGACAACTACGGTGTCAACCGAGTATTTGTTCCATATTGGGCTCTGTATACACCTGATTTCTAACCCGTGCCTCAACCTTGATGAAAAAAACACGAAGGGAAGGCTCAGAGAGTTAAGTGATTATCAGAAGGTCACACAGCCCATGAGTGTAAAAGTCCAAAATCAAGCTAAGACCAGTATCATTTTAGAGCTTGTCCTCTGATCTAATTCTAGTTTGCCTATGAAAATGGAGTAGGATCATTTTCTAACAGTGAGACCTGGGGCATCGTCTTGACTTCCCGCAGCCACCCGTCTGTAAAATGGGCTTTCACCAGTGGGGTTTTCTTTTCTTTTTTTTTTTATTATTTAATTTTATTTATTTTAATTTGACCAGAAAGTGAGAGAGAGAGAGACAGAGCAAGAGAGAGAGAAAGTGAGAAAGCAAGCCGCCAGGTCCAGGACTTGAACTGCAGCTGGCCATGTGGGAGTCCAGCACCCTTAACCACCACGCCACCTGCCGGCCCCAACAAGCGGGATTTTCTTAAGCACCACTATGTGCTAGGCGCCAGCTCTGTGGTTTCCTGGCCCTGTTGTGAAATTCTCGCGCATAGGAGGAAAGCACTTGATGGGGATAGGCGGGGTGCTGGGTGTTCGGTCATCTGTACTGGGAGGTTTGTTCAGGCTACACAGGGGGGTGGACTGTTGGACCTGCCCCTTCTCCCTGCCCTGCTTCTCACCTGAGAGACCCTCAGTGGTGGATGACGAACCTGCCGTCCTGGGCGGGTGGGCCCTGTGGGTCCTGAGCCTTCCTCGCCCTCCTCCACACTCCCTCACAGAGATGATGTATGCCCAGTTGTCTCAGCAGCACTGAGACCTGCAAGAGAACCAGAGCACACGTGTTCTGCCGACAAGGGGCGCTGCCACGGGCTCTCTGATCTGGGTACTGGGTGCCACGACTTGTGCCTCTCCCATGGCATCCCACCTGGTGCTCACGCCAGCGCCGTGTAGGACCTGGTTAGATTATCCTCGTTGGCAGGGAGGGAATGAGACTTGACTTGGCCTAGAGTCACACAGACCTCAGATCCCACTTCAGGATGGGAAGCTGAGACCAGAGGGGGCAAGTGGCTCACCCACAGTCACACAGCTCAGGGCTGGCAGCGCCGAGGTTGGGACCAGGTCTGTTGAACTCAAAAACCTAGGCACTTATTAGACTTTTTGACATAGGGTGTGTGCGCTGGCCAGACAGACAGAGAAAGGAATAAGGAGAATCATTCCATGCGGGATGGCCACGCCATAAATCCCTTCTCCTTTCTCCTCAAGATTTTGGGCATACACACCTGGAGTGTTTTTCATGCCATGGGCTCTGGGATTTGAACCTCGTAGTTGCCCACGTGAGATGCAGAACCTTAACTACTATGCCACCTGCTGGCCCCACCCAGTCTTTTGTATCAGGCTGTCTGCCTTTTCCTTCCCTTAAGTAATGGGGCTGTTGGAGCGGCAGATGGCAAGGTGGTTAAGGCGCTGGACTCACACATGGCTGACCGTGGTTCAAGTCCTGGACCTGGTGGCTTTCTGTTTCTCTCTCTATATATCTCTGGTGAGTGCGCTCCGCACGCCCTGTATCAAATAAAATTTACCCTCCTTCAAACTCAGACACATTTGTGTGTAACGGGCTACTTCCTGAGCCAAACTGTGCCAGAGCACAACACCCCAGCCCACATTCAGAGGCGGTGGGTTTCAGAGTGGGCCGGTGAGGATTGTGCCCGGCAGATGGCCACCCAGAGGTCGAAGGGCAGAGGCACCTGGCCGTCTCCTGTAAGCACTTCTATCAGGTCCTTTCCTGCTCTGGAGTCAGGCTCCCTAGCAATGTCTATGAGTCCAGTTTTTTTCTTACAAGCTGTACAAGACTCATACCCTCTCTGAGCCATAGTTTCCTTTTCTGTGAAGTGGGAATCCTTTGTTCAATATTTTTTTTCAGAGTCTTTTGCTTTAGGGCATGTGCACTCACCAGAGAGAGAGAGACAGAGATAGGAAATGAGAAATCACTCCCTAAGGGATGCCATACCATAATCCCTTCACCATTCTCCTCCTGGGATCTTGGGCACACACACACACACACACACACACACACACACGTGTCCAGCATGAGTTTCAAGCCACTGGGTTCAGGATTCAAACCACCGTCGGCCATGTGGGAGTTCAGCAATGTAACGGCTATGCCTTCTGCTGCCCCGTGGATTTTATTTTAAATAAGGGTTGAATTAGTCCACATATTTTATCCAGTTGGGGTAAAGGTTTTAAGCAGAGAAAATGCATAATTGAATATTTCTCTTGTGAAAATTTTTCTGGCTGCTGGGTAGAGAGGATTGGAGGGGCCAGCAGGAGGTGGGAGCCCAGCTGGGAAGGGGTGATCTGGCCCTTCCTGAAGGTGAAGGTGACACTGAAGGGACAGGTGGCACTGGGGGTCTTTGGCATGGCGGTGGCCTGACCTGCCTGTTGGTTTCAGCTGGTGATGGCGTCCCTGTACCACATCTACGTGGCCCTAGAGGAGGAGATCGAGCACAACAAGGAGAACCCTGTCTATGCCCCCCTCTACTTCCCAGAAGAGCTTCACCGCAAGGCTGCCCTGGAGCAAGACATGGCCTTCTGGTATGGGCCTCGCTGGCAGGAGGTCCTCCCCTACACACCGGCCACGCGGCGCTACGTGAGGAGACTCCACGTGGTGGGGCAGACAGAGCCCGAACTGCTTGTGGCCCACGCCTACACCCGCTACCTGGGTGACCTGTCTGGGGGCCAGGTCCTCAAGAAGATTGCTCAGAAGGCCCTGGACCTGCCCCCCTCCGGCGAGGGCCTGGCTTTCTTCACCTTCCCCGGCATCGCCAGTGCCACCAAGTTCAAGCAGCTCTACCGCTCCCGCATGAACTCTCTGGACATGACCCCCGAGATCAGGAAGAGGGTCGTCGATGAGGCCAAGACCGCATTCCTGCTCAATATCCAGGTGAGGGTCTGACGGCCCTGGGTGTCCATGCTTCCCTCAGCTGCCTCTCCAAGGGCGTTCTTCTTACATGGGGGGAGGGTGGTGTGGACCATGGCTAAGTGCAGGGACTTGGAGGCCAGCGTGCCAATTCTGCAACTTACCAGCTGGTTGACCTTGGGTAGATCCCTTAACCTCCCTACACCTCAGTTTCCCCATCTGTAAAATAGAGGTAATGATACAGAGTTAGTTATGATGAGGATTAAGTGAGTTATACCAGTAGAGACCCTATGGCAATGCCTGGCACAGGGCGTGCCCTCTGTGTTAGCTGCTGTTACTGCGGGGCTGGAGAATCACAGTTGTAGCACTCTGACAACAGGCTGTGACAGCATACCAGTCACGTGTAGCCAAGTGGTCACGCAGAGGTAACAGGTGCTGGTGACATGGCCTCTGCCCTCGGGGAACACAGCCCAGCCAGGGAGGCAGTGGACATTTTTCCATACGTGCCTCACATCCTGGGGAAAGGTGGGGTTTGAGCCAGGCCTTGAAGGATGAGTTCTTGGGTGGAGCTGGAGGGATGGGCACTCTGAGTAGGGGTGGCATCCTTCCGACCCTGATGTAGAGTCCTGTCGCCTTCCCCACCACTGGGAGGCACTGTTGGGCTGGGGCCCAAGCTCATGCCCTCCTGGTTACCTCGTCACAGCCAAGGATAGCAGAAGACTCTGGTTCTGTACCTGATTGGAAGCAGTGCCCCCCTCACGCCCCCATCTAAGAAGTCAGTGTCTTTCAGACATGTAGTCCACGGAGCAGGGGCTCTGGAGCCAGGCCCTTCTGAGGGTGGCTCTGATGCCTGACCTCTGGAGTTTCCACATCTGCAAACCCAGGCTAGTGGATACCACCGAACACTCACGAAAACCAGTGCGCACATGGTGAACTCTCAAGGTGGAGGGGTGCCAGCTGTGCATCTGGCGTCGTCCCTCTTCAGGGGGAAGACGTATGCAACGTTCAGTGTGTTTTCTGTGGTTGTGTTATTTCCGAGGCCCAGCCGTCTCTTGCTGAATGGACATGTGCATCTTTTCTCTTTCAGCTGTTTGAGGAGTTGCAGGAGCTGCTGACCCGGGCACCAGAGCTTCCCCAGCAGGCCAGAGGCAGTGCCCAAGGTGAGGGCTTCCAGGGAGGGTGTTTCCTTTGGGCTTCTGTTGGGGAAGGGGTGACACGTGGCTAGCTCTCGGTCTCCTTACTGGGCTGTTTTATGACTTGTAAAATGAGAAGTGGGGTGCAGGCAGAAAGGCATGCGGTCAGCCTTCAGTGTAGTTCTGAGCGAGCTGTGAGACTTCTCCATACCTCAGTTTCCCACCTTGAAAATCAAGGGAGGTAGAGCTCCTCTTAATTCATTGGCTCAAAAGTGCACAACAGCCCTCTAGGAGTCATGGGCACCCTGCCCCTTAATTTGGATTCCTTTTTTATTTTAATCTGTTTTTTTAGATTTTTGTCACAGGGTGTGTGCACTTGTAGGGGATTGACGGGGAGAAAAAGAGATTACTCCCCCCCCCCGACTCCCCTGGGGTGATGGCTACATCACAACCCATTTTCCTCCAGGTTCTGGGCATGCTCACACACAATGCCAGGCATATTTTTCAAGCTGCTGGGCCTGGGACTTGAACTGCACAGTCAGCCATGTGGGATCCAGCATCTTAACCACTACGCTACCTGCTAGGCTGATTCCTTCATAGGATTCTTTTTAGGCCCTTTAAAGGTTCCCGAGTGGGCCAGCAAGTGGCGTGGTGGTAACGGATGCTGGACTCCCACATGGCCAACCGTGGTTCAAGTCCTGGACCTAGTGGCTTGTTTTCTCACTTTCTCTCTCTCTCTCTCTCTCGCCCGGTCCTTCTCTGGTCAAATTAAAATAAATGAAGTTTAAATAAAATAATTCTATAAATAAATAAGTGTTCCTGAGCAGGCCCCTCATATGGGGAAGGGAGGTGGACACGAGAAGACATTGACTTCTGGCCCTCCTTGTGTCTAGGCATATTCCCCACCCCCTTCGGTCACGTGCCCCCGAGAGCTCGCAGAGCCATAGCTGTGATGAATATCTGGAAAACTTCCAGAAAGTCCAAGCACCCCGCTAAATGTTCCCTCACTGGGCAGAGGTTCAGCTCAGCCTCCTGCCTGGCAGGTTGCTGTAGGCCTTCCCTCCTGCTGCCAGGACCATGTGGATACCCTCCTGGCAGGATTGTGCCTGGAAGGGTAGGAAGGTGGCCACTCTGGACGGGATCTGCTGCCTGGTGGGGTGAAGGGACTTGGCCCTAAAGTGGCAGTTCTCAGTGGGGTCCCAGTGCCCGCCCTCTTGGGGTTTGTGAGGTCAAAACTATAAATGACTACTATTTATTTATTTGTGCATTGTTAAACTCGTTTCATGAATGCATGTGGGAGTTTCCCAAAGGGTAGCTGACACAGGATGACCTCATGGGTCTGATGGCTAATGACACACGTGCCTGTCTATGCCTGTGTGTTAGGAATTGCGTGGTTCTAATTACTGGTAATGTAAACAGCCATGGCTATACTCACACAAACACAAGGTCTTTGGGATCTCTGGCCATGTGTGAGTATAAAAGGGTCCTAAGAACAAGAGGGGTGAGAACGGCTCCCTGAATTTCATGAGCAATGGAAGTGTAAAAGCTGTGGCGCATTGCTTGCCTGTAGTCCCCTCCCTTGACGGTAACCTGGGGCCACCAAGAGGAGGCCCTGCTTTTTCCTGGGAAGCCCCAGACTTCCACCCTGCTCTTCCTCTCCTTCCCCACAGTGGAACTGGGATTACCTCCCAGCTGCTCTGGCTCTAGGGGGCTGCCCTGGACACTGTCCTGCTTCCAGGGACCTAGAGAACATTCACTGGGAGCCTGAGGTGGTGGCAGACATCCACCCACCGGGCTGCTTGGCAGGCTCTGGTCTGTCGCATGCAATGAGGAGGATAGGATTAAACTTGAATTTTGACCTCAGCGGCCCTGCTTTCTAGCTCCTGCCTCATTATCACCGTTCCTGGAAAATGTATGAGAGTCTGAGATGAGGGCTTACAGCTCAGACCTAGTCACCAGTCAAACTTAAAGAGAGTGCCTTCCTGATGGGAGGCAGAAGCTGAAAATCAGCTGGGGATTTTCTCCTGGGTTGGCCTGGCTCAGCCTGTAGGAACAGACAGCCCGGAGGCGTAGTGAGCTCCCTGTCTTTGAAGGCATGCCAGCAGTAGCAGGAGGGATACCTGTTTGGGCCTGAGCGGAGTCCTGGCATTGGTCAGCTGCCATACTAGAGACACCGGGGCCCCTTCGCGTTGCTTTTCTGTGACATCTCCCACCCTGCCTGTTGTTGACCTTGTCCCCTTACTCTTTCAGATTCCACCCTCACGGAGACTCCCAGAGGGAAGCCACAGCACAACGCCCTCTCTCAAGCTCCACTGCTCCGATGGGTCCTTACACTCAGCTTTCTGGTGGCAACGGTGGCCGTGGGACTTTATGCCATATGAATTCATGCCTCCTGGTCCCTGGGGACCATGAACTCTGCCCAGTGGAGGGCTTTCTTCCTGGAGAGGGAGAAGATCTTGGCTGGTTTCCTACTTGAGCCTGGGAGGTCTTTGGGGGCCCCCAGCCCTCTCCCTGTGTCTTCTATCTGGAAAGGAGGAAGAATCCTGTGACATCTTCTCCAATGACAAGCACATCCAGCTCATGGCCTCAACTTCTAAAGCAGGACGAGAGCCCAGCCCTGCCCCTCAGCACCCTTGTCCCTGCAGCAGAGCCTGGACCACGTGGCCAGATGTGGCAGCTGTCCTGAGCCTCCCAAGGCCCTGGGGTTGTGGTCTTGTTGACAGCAAGGACCGCTTTCCTGTGGGCCAGGGCGATTTTTATATACACACACAAAGATGTCTTATGTTTGTCTCATTTTTGTCGGAGCCACTCTTGGTTCCTGGCTTGGCCTGAACTGTGCTATTTTGTTGTTTTTATAGCAAGCAGGGTTGGGGTGTCTTGGGGGGAGGCGGGAGGGGGTGTTGAACAGCACTGTGGCCTTAATTGCTAACTTTGTGTAAAGTATTAATAATAAACAGTATTGACTGATAGTAACTGGAAGTGTCTGTCATGGGCTCCATTAACTTTTGCTTTGTTTCTCAAATGCCTGGTGGGCGACGCGGTGATGCTGGACTTGGCAGTAGCTGGTTTTGGGTGCTGGGCACTGTTGGAAAATGGAGGGCATGAGCTTTAAACAGTTGGTGGGAGAGTTGTCGTGATGAGCCCTGCTCAGTGCGACTTGCCTTTACTGAAGATGGAGTTGCCCTGTTAGGCTGAAATGAGCAGATTCTGGGGTGGACCTGATGTGTTCAGTACAATGACTTCTAGGGACTGGGGTGAGAGTCGGGTTCCAGTTCCTGAGACTCTACTTTCAGGTTACTGGGGCTCGGTGTTATCACCTATAATGTGAATATAGTGGCACCTACCTCACCTGTGTGGAAGCACATGCCAGCACCTTCCGCTCTTGGCTCCCATGGTGCAAAGAGGAGACCAGGGTTTTGTGAATCTTGTCATCCCGAGGGAGCCGCCTCACCTATGTCATCGGTGTTTTTTTTTTTTTTTTTTTTTTGAGAGGTTTTTGCTATAGGGCGCATGTGCTTGCCAGAAAGACAGAGACAGAAAGTGAGAAATCGCCCCCCCAGGGGGGACGGCCACACCATAATCCCTTCTCCTCCATTCTCCTCTCAGAATCTTGGGCACGCGCACACACGTGCCTGGTGTGAGTTTAAGCCACCGGGTCCAGGACTCAAACTGCAGTCGACTACATGGCAGTCCAGCAACATAGCCATTACGCTAACTGCTGTTCCCATCATTGGTGTTAATTCTCACAGCTTACTCGTGAGGGGTGTTTCCACTACCTGAAGGTCAAGAAGGATTTCAACCTGATCTGTCCGCCTCCTAAAACCCAAGCCCGGAGCTGGCAGGTGGCATGGTGGTTAAAGGCACTGGATTCCTACATGTCTGACTGCGGTTTGAGTCCCGAACCTGGTGGCTTGCTTTCTGGCCTTTGTCTCTCTCTGGCCAAATTAATAATAATAATAACAACAATAACAAATGGAAATAAATGAATGATTCTTAAAAAAAAAAGAAAAAACCCAAGCTCTTCCCACTGCGCTAAGTCATGGAAGCCACCAGAATACTAAATATGGGACCTTCCAGTTTGGGAAACTGAAAACCTTCACAGAAGGTGCCCTGGGCAGAGTAGGAGACAAGGCATCTCAAGCCCCAGCACCTGAGCACTCAGAGTCAGGAGCACTTTGTCCCTACCTCTGGCCAGGTCACTAAGTCTGGCATCTTGGACGAATCTCTTCCATTCTCATTCTGTTCACTGGTAAAATGAGAACAATATGCTACCTCCCACAGCTGGTGGGAGGATCTGGTGGTGTCTAAACACCAGCCTGCGGTAGTGGCATCAGAATCACCTGGAGATGCTTAACCCCGGTTGAGCCAAAAAGAACAACTAAAGCAAAACTTCTGAGGAAAAGGAATTTATTGGCCTCTGGAAGCTAGCATCAAATAACAGGTCAGACCCCAGGTCATGCCGCGGGCCCTGCTAGCAACATGGCCAGAGGGGAAGGGCAAGCATGTCCACTGACCCATGCATCCTATTGCAAAAACCAAACCAAACAACCCCTGCCCAAAACACAAAATCACCATTTGGGCAAAGAAATATCCCTGGAGTTTCAAGTTTGTGCTATTTAGGCCCTAGAGAGGTTAAGAACAGCAGTGACTTGTTTCTGAAGAGAGAACACTGGGCAGGGGTGCCCCTGAACTGCGAAGATCTGCCCTCACAGGGGCTGCCAGCCAGGCTGCGGCTGCTCACACCTTCCGGGGCAGATTCGGGGTGACCATCTGCACTCCTACATAGTCACCTGCAGTTCAAGTCCCAGACTCTCACACCGGGTCTGTGTGCGTGCCTAAAATCCCCAGAGGAGAATGGAGGATAAGGGATTGCTGCCTGGCCATCCCCCATGGGGGGTGATTTCTCGTTTTCCATCTCTCTGTCTCTGTTTCTGTCTCTCCAGCTAGGTCATGTGCCCTATAGCAAAAAAAGCTCTAAAGAAAAAAGGCCTAGGGGCTCACAGGTGGCATGATGGTTAAGGACTCTGAACTCCCACATGGCTAACAGTGGTTGAGTCCCGAACCCGGCCGCTTGCTTTCGCACTTTCCCGCTCTCTCATACATAGGCTCTGTCCCTCTCTGGTCAAATTAAAATAAATAAATAAAGTTAAATTAAAAAAAAAAAAAAAAGAAAAACAGGCCTAAGGCAAGTCCTCGAGGGGGCCCTCCACACTCCCGCGCTCCTCCCCGGCGCCCAAGCCCGCCCCTCCGCCATCTTCGCTCCCCGGCCTTCAAGGCCGCTTCTCCCTCTATCACAACTTTCGCGCCAAATTGTTCAGCACACAAAATGGAACCCGGAAGAAGGCGAGGCCTGACGTCATGCGCCCAGCAGCCAATCGTCTTCAGCATCTAGCCCGGGAGGCGGGGCTCGAAGGCGCAGAGCGGGCCAATCGCTGGTTGCGGAGCCCCGGCCAACCAATGAGGGCGCAGCGGCCGCGGCGTCTGAACGCCGAGTCTGTTTTTTCCCGCGAAAGTCGGCGGCGGAGCGTGGAAGTTCTGTCTCTCCCGGGGCGTGTTTGCGTGGACTCGGAGAGGTAAGGCGGGTGGGACTGGGCCGCACGGGGGCTCAGCAGGCGTCTGCGTTTCGGGGCGCAGTAGCGGTGGGCAGGGGCTTCTGGGAAATGGCTGGGGGCCTGGAGGCCCCCGACCCCCGGTAGGGAGACCTTCTGCAAGAGGTCCGAGGACCCTGACGTCCGAGGGTGGCCGCCCCAGCCTGCTCCGCCCGTCGTTCCCCGCCAGGTGCAGTCATGTCAGGCTTCGACGACCCCGGCATTTTCTACAGCGACAGCTTCGGGGGCGACACCGGGGCGGACGAGGGGCAGGCGCGCAAGTCGCAGCTGCAGCGGCGCTTCAAGGAGTTCCTGCGGCAGTACCGAGTGGGCACCGACCGCACGGGCTTCACCTTCAAGTACAGGTGCGGACGGGGGTCTGGCCGCTCACCCCGCTGCTCGGCAGGCCAGGCCGGCGCTGCCCACTCTCGGGCCAGAGCGGGGAAGGAGCCCGTGGGGAGTCACAGGACTCGTGGGGGCCCCTCACCGCATGGCTGCAGTGTTGTTTATTTTCTACCTGAGTGACCCACCTGTTGAGTGGGCCACGACAACCCAGCCAGAGCCACTTATGCTTCCTGGTGTTATGTGTGCTGTCTGTGGTCCCTGTGAACCTAGGTTCCCTCCGAATGTAAAGGGTAACGGGGTGCTTGTTCACTTCATCATTCATTTCTTCACTCCAGCCTTGCACATTCATTGATTGAGCTCCTGTGCATGCCAGGCACTGTGCCAGGTGCTGGGCTGCAGCAGTTAACTAGCTGGACAAGGTCCCTGGTGGTAGCTTGTGACAGCATCTGGAATCCTTATAAACCCCCTTTTATACCTGAGACCTTAAAATGCAGGGAACATGAGTTTGCAGGCTCAGAATATGGCCTGACCAAATTTTAGCTAAGTGACTTGAAGCGTCAGTCTCCCTGGGCCTCAGCTTATCCAATAAAATATATAAAGCCATTTCTGCCTCTATTTATTCATGCTGCAGCTGACATTGACCACCTGTGTGCAGAGCACTGAGATGCAAAGGTGAAAAGAGACATATTTCTTGCTCTCAAGATGCTCCTAAATCAGAGGAGCAAGGTGCAATGACCAAGAAATACATTCCCATAGTTGCCTCAATGGAAGAATGTAACAGGTTAGGGAAGGCTTCCAGAGGAGCTCAAGTGTGAAGAGACTCGAGCTGAAGGAAAAGTTCCGTGTGGAAGCCATTCTAAGTAGGAGCAATTGTTTGTGCAGAGGAATGGAGTGTTTTACAAGTGGCTTTCAGGGCCAGATGGGCCATTTTATTGTCTCCTGGGCATCAGGCAGAAGGAGATGGAGATTGAGGCTGGGGAACAGGTTGTGCATAGGTCATTTGTCCCTGAGTGTATTTTGGGGACAGGAGTCCCATTGGATTCTCTGTAAAAACTGAGTCTGGTGGTTGACAGGACACAGTCTCTGCTGCCTGGGAGCCTCCAAGTTGGAAGTGTGTCTTGTCGGTCTCCAAGGGTAAAGTAAAGGCTCTGAGAAGTGCTGCAGTGAAGGAACTAGTTTGTATCGATTGTCCCCACACTGACCTATGTGCAAAATCATGTCTGAGTATTGCAACATCCTCTGACTATCCTGTGGACTGATTCCACGGAGCTTCCTTGAGAGATGCATTTGTCAGCAGTAGGGAGTCTCTGAAGGGTCAAATTCTGGAATTATTAATAGATGTGTGTTTGGGAAGAGGTGTGGTGGGGCTGTGGAGGCAGTGGTGTGTGCAGATTTGAGGGTGCAGGTGCACACTCAACCAATGTTGTTTTCCTCTCTGCACCCTTCCCCATCTCACTGTGCCTACCTGCGTACTCCAGGGATGAACTCAAGCGGCATTACAACCTGGGCGAGTACTGGATTGAGGTGGAGATGGAGGATCTGGCCAGCTTTGACGAGGACTTGGCTGACTACTTATACAAGCAACCAGCCGAGCATCTGCAGCTGGTGAGCAGGACCCCATCACTTAGCCCCTTCTGGGCTGGCTCCACCCTGGTCACTAACAACCTGTGCCTTTCCTCCTCTCCAGCTGGAGGAAGCTGCCAAGGAGGTGGCTGATGAGGTGACTCGACCACGGCCTGCTGGCGAGGAGGTGCTCCAGGATATTCAGGTCATGCTCAAGTCAGACGCTAGCCCATCCAGCATTCGGAGCCTGAAGGTGGGTTCAGTGAGAGGCTAGTCGGAGGGTGGTGGTGGCTGTTGCCTGGTGTAGGGGGCGTTGGAAAAAGGCAGCAGCACCAGCTCTATGACAGCAGCTCTGTGATCCCGAGCAAGGAACTTAACCTTTCTGAGCTTATAAAATGAAGTCCTTGGAAAAACAAATGATATCTAGGGCAAATATTTAGTGAGCTCCCCTAATGCACAAGCTCCTGAGTTGGGTCCTCAGGAAATAATGATAAGCTCCTGTCTTCATTGAATTTCTTTACTTTTTTTCTCTTCTTTTTTCTAATTGCCACAGGGTACATGGGCTTGCCAGAGAGAAACAGGGAGGGAGAGAGGGAGAAAGCACCACTACGGGGTATGGTCATACCATAGTCTCTCTCCATCCACTCAGGATGTAGGGCATGCATGCCGCATGTACCTGGAGTATTTTTCAAGCTGTTACGGCTGGTGTTTGGACAACCATGTGGGATCTGACTCCTTTAACAGCCAGGCTATGAGGCCAACCCCTCACTGAGTTTGTATCCAGTAGGGGAGACAGTAAACCAGTGACCGTCATCCATCATCATTTTAGGTGGTTGTGAATGCAATGAAAGCTTTCAAGAGGGTGATGAAAGTGTGAGGAGTCACTCTAGAAAAGATAGAGAGGATTGCTTTGAGGAGGTAGCATTTGAGTGGAGATCAGTCCGCATGCTAACAGCTGGGAGAGAGCATTCTAGTTGAGAGAGAAGGGACATAGCTTGTGCACAGCCTGTGGGGTGAGGAGGGCATGTTATGTTCAAGGCCATGTTCACAGACCCCCATCAGTAAAGAGTTATGGGGAAGCAGGAGGGGTTGACAGAGCCAGTCTTTCGTCCATTCATTTTATTCCACAAATAACTTGACATGCCGCTGCTGGGCTAGATACTCACACGGTGAACGAAATAGATAGGAACATATTCTCTTGGAGCTTACAGTAGGAGAAATAGATAAGGGATGTGCAGGTGGTTTCAGGTAGTACCATAGGCGGCATGAAGAGAAAATAGGTGTGGTGTGACCTAGCTGACAGAGATGAGTGGCAGTCAGAGAAGGCCTCTGAGTCCGTGGTGTTAGAGCCAAGTCTGAGCGTTAGGTCGGCAGCTGTGACAGTTTGAGGGAAGAACATTCCAGGCTAAAGGAGCAGCAGGTATAAAGCACTGCTGTGGGAATGGCAGCCTGTTTCAGGAAACAGGAAGAAGCCAGTGTAGCTGGAGTCCAGGGAGCATTGAGAGTTGTGGGAAAGGAAAGGAGAGGGAGGAGATGGGAAGGCAAGACTGCCAGGGCCTTCCTAGCCATGGGGAGGAGCTTGAGCTTTGTTTGTTTATTGCTGTAGGGCACCTATGCTCTCCAGAGAGAGATGGAGAAAGAGAGGGAGAGTGACAAGTCACCCCTGAGGGGGGTATAGCCACACCACAATCTCTTCTCCATTCTCCCCTTGGGATTTTGGGTATGTGCACACACTTGCCTGGCATATTTTCCAAGCAGCCAGGGCTGAGATTAGAGTCGTGCAGTCAGCCATGTGGGATCCAGCTGCTTTAACCACCACAGCACCTTGTTGGCCCGAGTCACTTGGGTTTTGTTTGAAGTACAATGGGAAGTCAGTGGAGGTCAAAGCAGAATAGTCTGATTTCTTTTTTTTTTTCTTTTTGGAGAGGTTTTTGCTATAGGGCGCGTGTGCTCGCCAGACAGACAGAGATAGAAGGATGGCCACGCCACAATCCCTTCTCCTCCATTCTCCTCTCGGGATCTTGGGCACGAACGCACACGTGCCTGGCGTGAGTTTGAGCCACTGGGTCCGGGACTCGAACTGTGGTCGACTACGTGGGAGTCCAGCGACATAGCCATTACTCTAACTGCTGGTCCCCGAATAGTCTGATTTCATTCTTGAAAGATCAGGCTACAATGTGGGAGAGGATTTGTGAAATAGGCAGGAGCAGAAGCCGGGAGAGCGGTGGGAAGAAGTCATGGTGGTAATGCTAATTGTTCTGTCTCAGAATTGAGAGAATCAAATAACTTGAACTAGGACATAGGCCCTGCTCCAGGTTAGTTCTCATGTGGTACTGTGGTTGTGCAGGTCCAGGGAAGTCGCTGTCAGAACCAGAGTTTGGATCTTGTTCCTGGCACCTGCCACTTTGTAGTGAGCTGTGCTTCCTCTTGCATCTCTCCTGTTCCTCCTCCCCTTTGTGCTGTGAAGTCCTTCTGAGCAGGGACTGTGCCTGAGACGCCTTGGAACCCCGGTGACCAGAGAGGCTGGCACTGGGTAGACATTCTGAAGACACTTTTTTTTTTTTTAAGAGAGATATTTGCTATAGGGCACATGTCCTTGCTGGAGAGACAGACAGAAACTGAGAAATCACTCTCCACGGGGGAAAGCCATGCTGCAGTCCCTTCTCTTCCACTCTCCCCTCAGGATTTTGGAAATACGTGCACACATGCCTGGCATGAATTTTTTCTTTCCTTTTAAAAGAATTACTTTATTTATTTATTTATTTATTTTTATTTATTTTTGGAGAGGTTTTTTTTTTTCTATAGGGCTCGTGTGCTCACCAGAAAGACAGAGAGACAGAAAGTGAGAAATCACCCCCTGGGGGGATGGCCACGCCGCAATACTCTCTCCTCCTTTCTCCTCTCGGGATCTTGGGCACACATGCACATGTGCCTGGTGTGAGTTTAAGCCACTGGGTCCGGGACTCTAACCATGGTCGACTACATGGGAGTCCAGTGACATAACCATTACGCTAACTGCTGGTCCCCATTCATTTGCTTTAATTTGACAGAGAGAGAGAGAGAGAAAGTGAGAAAGCAAGCCACCAGGTCTGTGACTTGAACTGTGGTTGGCCATGTAGGAGTGTCCAGCTACTTGCTGGTCCCAGCCCGGCATGAAATTTTTTTTTTTTTGGAGAGGTTTTTGCTATAGGGTGCGTGCGCTCAGCAGAAAGACAGGGAGAGACAGAGAGACAGGAAGTGAGAAATCACCCCCCCTAGGGGGGATGGCCACACTGCAATCCTTTCTCCATTCTCCTCTTGGGATCTTGGGCATGCACGCACACGCGCCTGGCGTGAGTTTAAGCCACCGGGTCCGGGACCCGAACTGTGGTCGACTACATGGGAGTCCAGCAACGTAGACATTATGCCATCTGCTGGTTCCCCCCCCCCCCCCTTTTTTTTTTAATCACCAGAGGGCACATGTACTTGCCAGCTAGAGAGAGATGGAGAGATAAAGTACCCTTCTATTGGGGCGTGGTTGCATTATAGTCCGTTTCCCTTTTCTCCATCCTATTGGAATTTTGGGAATGCATGCAAACATGCCCAGCATGTTTTTTAGCCAGAGCCAGGATTTGAACTAATGTCAGCCATATGGGATCTGGCTTCCTTAACCACTAAGCTAAAGGAGCCATCCCTATAGACAGTTTTTGAGCTGAACAGAAGAGCTGTAGCCTTTCCCACAACTGTGCCACGTCCTCCAGGCCCCTGCCAGCTCATTCTCCAACACTGCAGGTGTCTCTGGCTCCCTTTAATCAGTAAGTCTCCTACGGCTCTCTTACAGTCAGACACAATGTCCCATCTGGTGAAGATCCCAGGCATCATCATTGCAGCCTCTGCAGTTCGTGCCAAGGCCACCCGCATCTCTATCCAGTGCCGCAGTTGCCGTAACACCCTCACCAACATTGCCATGCGCCCCGGCTTGGAGGGCTATGCCCTGCCCAGGAAGTGTAACACGTGAGTGTGGCCTAGAGGGACTTTGGGCTGTGACCTCTGACTGGAGATCAGGAAGAGTGAGGAAGAGTCAGGAAGAGGAGCAAGCACTGCCTGTAATTGCTCGTTAGGGACCTACTGGGATAGGCTGGGCATGGGCGCCCTGGGCACTGGCATGGATTTGATCCCTGGGGTTTGGAGTTATGAAGGGACCTGGTGAGAACACACCTTTACACTCTCCCTGCCAGGATGTCCGGACAATCTTTGTGGGGAATCAGGTTGAGAGGGAAAAGCACTCCTGCCCAGCATGAACAGAACAGGAACAGACCATGGAGGGCGGTGCAGGACTTTACTGATTCCCCTGCAGAACCATGGCCACCCAGATGCTGGGAGAACGACCATGGGGGATGAGGGTGGACACGGGATGAAGGAGAAAACTCCACTGCAGGTGAGAGATGACGACTGGAGGAACAGGGCATACACGCCACAGGTCGTAAGCAATGGTCTGAAACTATGTGACATTAAAAGGCAGAACCCAAAGGACGTCCTGACTCATGCAAGATGGCAGAACATTAAGAGAGCAAGCATTTGGGCCTGAACACTTGAAAAGACGGCATTCCCGTTCAATCCTATCAGACAGAAATTGGTTCAGTGTGGAATGTGTTCAAATCTTCAAGGTCCATTAGACACCTGCTTGGGAGTATCTGGCAGGTGGCTGGATATGAGTCTGTAGTTCTGTAGAAACACCCATCTGAGAGTTGTCTGCTCCCTGACAGTATTTAAAGCCTGAGGTCACCTAAGGAGTGAGTGTTGGGCAAAGGAAGCTAAAGAGCCAGCAGACGAGACAAGGAAAGAACAGCAGTGAGCGAGGGTGGGTCTCTCTACCTCTGGGGTCTGCAAATACTCTCTGCAGAAGGCTAGATGGTAAATATTTTAGGTTTTTCTTTTTTCTTTTTTTTTTAAATAAATTATTTATTTACTTTTATTCATTCATTCATTTTAATTTGACCAGAGAGAGACACAGAGAGAGCAAGAGAGGGAAAGGAAGAAAGCAAGCTGCCAGGTCTGGGACTCAAACTGTGGTCAGCCATGTGGGAGTCTAGCACCTTAACCACCACGCCACCCGCTGGTCCCAATATTTTAGGTTTTTCTGAGCCAGGGGGCCACACAGCTGGTAGGCTTTTGCTGCACAAATAGGTAAATGAATGTGCCAGGCTGTGTTCATTGGCCAGTGGCCGGCAGCTAGATCTGGCTTAGGGAGCCACAGAGTTTGTTGGGTAAGATTCCAAATAGCCTCATTCCCCCGGGACTCGAACCATGGTTGGCCATGTGGGAGTCCAGCGAAGTTAACCACCATGCCACCTGCCTGCCCTCACCTGCCTTTTACTTCATGGCACATATCTGACATTGCACTATTAGGCAGTTGTTTGCATGTTTGTTTCTTTTCAGTCCCTCCTGACTAGAATCTAAGCTCTGTTAAGAGCAGGGATTCTGTTCAGTGCTGTGTCTCCTACACCTACTAGAACAGTGTCAGGCACATGGTAGGTCTTTTGCTGTGGTATTTGCACGTATATATGTGTATTACTGTAGTAATTGTTGATAATGACTTTGTTACATAGAGGTACCTAGAGGCCTACATCCTCAGACCCTCTAGAATGTTCTAGAACTGCCTTGAATCTCACTGGAAATAGCCTTAGGATTCAGTGGGGATTTAGTAAGGAGATTGATGATCTAGCCCTTCTTCACTTGTGGGGATGTTGAGACCCTACAAGGGGACTGTGAGTGTGATTTGCCTGCTGCCTCTCAGCGAGTTACGTTAATGGAGGGCCCAGGCCTTGAGCAGTTCTCCTGACTCTTAACCTGCCTGGTCCACTGCAGAACTCCTCTCCCTCTGGGACTTTTTCCCTTTTTATCCTAGATATCCTTTAAATTGCGGCTTGCCATCTCTCTCTATTAAATCCTGGGATGTATGAACCTCAGCCTTTGGAGTCTCAGGGTAGCTCTGGTGACCCTTCTCTCTCTCCCTATAGGGATCAGGCTGGGCGTCCCAAGTGCCCGCTGGACCCGTATTTCATCATACCCGACAAATGCAAGTGTGTGGACTTCCAGACCCTGAAGCTGCAGGAGCTGCCTGATGCTGTGCCCCATGGCGAAATGCCTAGACACATGCAGCTCTACTGTGACAGGTGAGGCTGCCAGGGGTTGGGAAGTGGCGTCTACCAGGGTGGGTGTCCCAGCTGCATCTCTGACCTGGATATTGAGTGTGTATCATCTGGAGCAGGGTGGAGGACAAGACACATCAGTGGGGAGCACTTATGCTGTGTGTGGTGCTTCCCACAGGGCTTCCCTCTTGTCTTTCCATAATCTGCAGGGGCATGCCAGCCTCCATTTTGCAGATGAGGAAATACAAATTGGAGAGGTTAAAGGACTTTGTAAGTGGAAGAGCTGTGCTTTGAGTTGTATTCTTTGCTTTCCAAAGCCTATCTTCTTCCGAAGAGCATCTGCAGCCCTATTAGGACTGGGAGGCCCAGGGCAGCCCAGGTAGATAACCAGCAGCTTTGAGAACCTCCTCCCAGCCTGACACTTGCACCATGACCCCCACTCCAGGCTTTCTGTTAAGAATATGACCTTGGGACAAGTTGGCATAATGGCTATGTCGCTGAACTCTCATGTAGTTTGACCGTGGTTCAAGTCCCGGACCTGGTGGCTTAAACTCACACTGGACAGGTGTGCATGAATGCTGAAGATCCTGAGAGGAGAATGGCGGAGAAGAGATTGCAGTGTGGCCATCCCCCTTGAGGGGTGATTTCTCACTTTCTGTCTTCCTGACGAGTGCATGCACCCTATAGCAAAAACCTCTCCAAAAAAAAAAAAAAATATGCCTTTGAATTTGCTGAGTGATAAAAAGGGGTGAGGGCGTGGGGCCAGGCCCGGGAAGAAGATTTGGAGCTCCTTGACCAGGGTTCTTAACCTGGGCTTGCATACTCCACAATTGTAAGTAGATATTCTGTGCATGTGACTTTTTCTGAGTAGATCCGATCCGTAGCTTTCATTAGTTTCATTATGTTAATGGAGAAATCAGGGTGAAGCTCTTGGGCAAGATACAAGGCTTTGCCAACCCTCGGTTTCCTGAAATGGGGGTAAGGACAGCTCTTCATCTCTCATGAAGCTCTTTTTTTTTTTTTTTTTTTTTTTTTTTTTTTTTTTTTTTGAGAGGTTTTTACTGTAGGGTGTGCGCGTTCACCGGAAAGAAAGCAAGAAATCACCCCGCAGGGGGAATGGCCACACCACAATCCCTTCTCCATTCTCCTCTTGGGATCTTGGGCACACACGCACATGCGCCGGGCAATAAGTTTAAGCCACTGGGTCTGGGACCCAAACCGCAGGGTTGACTACATGGGAGTCCAGCAATATAGCCATTATGCCAACTGCTGGTCCCTCTCATGAAGCTCTTAAAAGTGTATGCTAGGAGTTTAGCCCAATTTCTTTTTTTTTTTTTTTTTTGGAGAGGTTTTTGCTATAGGGCGCATGCGCTCGCCAGAAAGAGAGACAAAAAGCGAGAAATCACCCCCCATGGGGGATGGCCACACTGCAATCCCTTCTCCTCCATTCTCCTCTTGGGATCTTGGGCACACACGCACATGTGCCCCCCGAGTTTAAGCCACCGGGCCCGGGACTCGAACCATGGTCGACTACATGGGAGTCCAGCGACATAGTCATTACACTAACTGCTGGTCCCCTCTTTTTCTTTTTTTAAGAGAGATTTTTTTTGCTATAAGGCTGCATGTACTCACCAGAGAGACAGAAAGTGAGAAGTAATCCCCCACAGAGGATAGCCATACCGCATCTCCTCTATTCTTGTCTCGGGATCTTGGGCATGCACACCACACGCCAAGTGTGAGTTTTAAGCCACCAGGTCTGGGACTCGAACCACAGTCGACTACGTGGGAGTTCAGCAATGTAACAATTATGCCGAATTAATAAGTTATATATCAATTAGATTTCTCCAAGCAGTAATTGATCCAGAAAGCTTAAGAAGAATCATGGAAAGAGGGTCTGGAGGCTTGTAGAATGTTTTCAGAGTTAGCAATGGTCCCTCCTGGGGGTGGGACACCTGGTGTGGTAAGCACTTTTGTGTCATTTACTGCACTTGATTCCATGGTTGAGGCAGGTCAGGTTACTTGATCATCTCCACAGGTTCAGAGAGGTACATTGACTCCTTTGATGTCACAAAACTGCTGAGTGTCCCCTCCGTGCTACACTGGCTAGAAGACTTGGAGACTTCCCTCTTTCATATCTTAATTTTAAAAGAGGAAGTGAATGGGGCCAGCAGGTGGTGTGACGCTAGACTTCCACATGACTGACCACAGTTTGAGTCTCAGACCTGGTGTCTTGCTTTCTCACTTTCCCTTTTTATCTCTCTGGTGAATGCACATACACTAGAACAAATTAAAAAAATCATAATAATCATTCTGTTTTTAAAAAGATTTAATTGGAACCAGCAGTTGGCGTAATGGTAATGTTGCTGAACTCCCATGTAGTCGACCGTGGTTCGAGTCCCGGACCCGGTGACTTAAACTCATCCTGGGCGCATGTGTGTGCGTGCCCAAGATCCCAAGAGGAGAATGGAGGAGAAGGGATTGCGGCATGGCCATCCCCCTTGGGGGGCGATTTCTCGTTTTCTGTCTCTTTGTCTCTCTCTGTCTTTCTGGCAAGTGCACGTTCCCTATAGCAAAAACCTCTTCAAAAAAAAAAAAGATTTAATTAAAACATTTTTATTTGTTATTATTTTCTTTCTTAAATTTGATCAGAGAGAGAGAGAAAGGGAAAGTGAGAAAGTAAGCCACCAGGTCTGGTTCTCAAAAAATGGTCGGCCATGTGGGAGTCCAGTGCCTTAACTACCACGCCACCTGCTGACCCAATAATTGTTTTTCTGGTGTTTTATTAAAAGAATTATTTAATTTAACTTTATTTATTTTTTATTTTAATTGGACCAGAGAGGGACAGAATGAGAAAGAGAGAGAGAGAAAGTTCTAAAGCAAGCTAACACGAACCATGGTCGGCCATGTAGGAGTCCAGCACCTTCACCACCATGCCACCTACCAGCCCCATCAGTAATAATAATTCTTTTTTTAAAAAAAAAGAGGAAGTGAAAACCAAGAGGCAAATTGACTTTGTTGAGCTCATGAAAAGGCTTGAGCCATGAGAGGCAGGAATAGGGATGTGGTCCTGGCAAGGAGGCCAAAGGGCATGAAGAGGAAGTCTTCCTGAGTGGGCTTGAGGGTGATGGGTGTTTTGAAGGGCTGGCCTGGGCTGGCAGCAGGCGTCCCTGTCAACTAATACAACACAGGAGCTCTTGAATTCAGCCAGCGGTCAGGCCTCTACCTGTCTTCCTGTTTGGCCACCACCACTGTCAATATCATCCTCCAAGGGGAACCAGCAGTTATCATAATGGCTATGTCGCTGGACTCCCACGTAGTCGACCGCGGTTCGCGTCCCGGACCCGGTGGCTTAAAACTCACGCTGGGCGCATGTGCGTGTGTGCCCAAGATCCCGAGAGGAGAATGGAGAAGGGATTGCGGTGTGACCATCTCCCCTGGGGGGTGAGTTCTCGCTTTCTGTCTCTCTGTCTCTCTCTGTCTGTCTGGCGAGCGCACGCGCCCTATAGCGAAAAAAACCTCTCCAAAAAAAAAAAAATCATCCTCCAAGCAGCTGAGTCATTCACGCATAGGATGAGGGGTAGAGGGATCCTGTGTCAGGATGAGCCAGCCCAGGGAGTGTCATGGGGTGAACATGCTCGGGTAGACCACGCACAGGTGTCGTGGCTATGGTGGAATCAGGGACTTGCATCCACACCAGGCTCTCACCTGCTTTCTCCTTCCCTGTCCTCATCTCAGGTACCTGTGTGACAAGGTAGTCCCTGGGAACAGGGTCACCATCATGGGCATCTACTCCATCAAGAAGTTTGGCCTGACCTCCAGCAGGGGCCGCGACAGGGTGGGCGTTGGCATCCGGAGCTCCTACATCCGGGTCCTGGGCATCCAGGTGGACACAGATGGTTCTGGTGAGTTGGCTTTGAGGTCCTGGCCTTGTCAGCAGGCCTGGTTTGCACACCCCTGTTAACAGCCATTCCCTCATGAGGTGAGGTGACTCAGGATGTCCTTGCATTGCTCATATCATTAAAACATTCATTTTCATATTTAGTGAAAGTTTATTGCTCTGAAACTTCCACCTGCTGGTCCTAGCCTTGGCCCTTGGGCTGAGGGTTTTTGCCTCAGATCAAGTCCAGGGAATTCCTGTGGGCTGTGTCCTCGCGTCACTGTGCCAGGTGATGTAAGAGAAGTGCAGCGCATCGCCACATCCTGGGCAGGTGGGAGTTTAGGGTCTAGCCATAGGAACTAGACAGCGTGGAACCACGGGGACAGTGTGGTCACGGTGGTGCCAGATGCTGGCTTGTGTGCTTCCAATGAGCTGCCAAAGAACGTCAGGGAAGCCAGGCCTTTTGAAAAGCTTCCAGGCGGAGGTGTGTCTGGGCTTTTTAATTTAAGTTGCTTTTATTTCTTCCATGATTGGAAGAGACAAACAGACACAGTACCCACAGCAGGGTCTTGACACCCTGACCCACCCTCAGGCTGAGCCAGCCCTGAGTCACGGGCACACATGCGCCTGGTGTACTCCAGGAGGTCTCTGGATGTGAACCCATGACCTTCCCGTGTGGGTCACCCTCACGAGTGTTGAGTTCTACCACTGCGCCACCATCCGGTGTCTGAGCTGGACATTGAAGTCCAGCAGATGTGGAAACTTTCAGGTGGGAGGGGGTGCCACAAACTGGTGAAGACCCAGCCTGGCCTGGGTGCTGATTGACTAGGGCGGCACGTGGAGGTTTGGGATGAATGACCAGGGCTACACAAAGGGCCTCAAAAGCCCAGTGGTGAGCTAGTGCTTTTGCCCAAGCCACTGAGGGTTTTCAGGTTTGCTCCAGCTCCCTGGCTGCAGTGGATTCATTTAAAGAGGTGGGCACTCGAGGGTTCAGTCCAGGGTCCACCATTTGCACAAATGACTAGAGAGCCCCAGCTCTTAAAACCACCTGTATGCTGGCAGTGTACAGTTCTGTCTCTAGCCTGCCTTCCCCTCACCCTCGTATTCCAGACCGTAATGCCCAATCCTTGACAAGGGGTGTCCACCAAGACATCTACTAAGGCATCTCAAATTCAGCGTGGCTGAAGCTGAGCTCTTCCCTACCTTCAAAGTGGCTCCCCTTTCAGACTTCTCATCTCCACCCTTCCAATTGCTTGGGCTGAGACCCCCACATCGTCTTCGATGCCTCTTTCTCTTACCCTCCATGTCTAATCTGTAGGCAGATTTGGCCAGTGTCACCTTCAGAACATTCCCAGGGTCTGGCCACTTCTTACCAGCCCCAGCCTGTTCCAAGCCCCTACCTCTCCCCGGGTGATTGTTAGTCCTCCTTGTCAGTCTCCCTCTGTGCAGCAGCCCAAGTGAGGAGGCTGTCAGGATCACAAGCACCTCTACCTTCTCGGCATAATGGGACACTTTCCACCAGTCCCCAAGGACCTACAGGCTCACCTTGCCCTGTAATTCCTCAGCCCCTCCCTGCCCCAGCTTCCCCTTATTGGACCTTGGCATGCACTCTTCTCTCTTTTCTTTTTTTTCTGGAGAGGTATTTGCTATAAGGTGCATGTACTCACTAGAAAGACAGAGACAGAGAGACAGAAAGTGAGAAATCACCCCCTGGTGGGGGGGGGGGTGGCCATGCCACAATCCCTTCTCAGTTCTCTTGGGATCTTGGGCACGCATGCGCATGTGCCTGGCATGAGTTTAAGCCACCAGGTTTGGGACTCAAATCACGGTGACAAAGCCATTACGCCAGCTGCTGGTCCCGGCATGCACTCTTGAAGACTTAGAGGCTGCCAAGGAGAGCTGGGGGTTTCTGTCTTCACTTGGGGCTCTTTGTCTCTTCTTCACTCAGACTGAGGCCCTGTTGTCCAGGGCCTGCCCTTTGGGAGGTCTCTGAGCTGGGGCCAGGTGGGTAGAGGGCTGGAGGAGGTGCCCTGTCACATGCATTCACATACCTGCTCTGCCCACCCAGGTCGCACCTTTGCTGGGGCTGTGAGCCCACAGGAGGAGGAGGAATTCCGTCGCCTGGCCTCCCTCCCCAACATCTATGAGGTCATCTCCAAGAGTATCGCCCCCTCCATCTTCGGGGGCATGGACATGAAGAAGGCCATCGCCTGTCTGCTCTTTGGCGGATCTCGCAAGAGGTAGGAGGTCTGGATTCTCCCAGGGTGGAGAGCGGGCTGGCAACATGGCCTACAGAAGGACAGCTGCCAGATGATCAGGACTGAGGCTTTCTTCACGTTCCTAGGCCCCTCTCCTAACTCCAGGCTTGCCGTCAGCTGCTGGTAGCCAATTCTTGCATCCCTCTCAGAGATCCCAGCCTTGAACTGGGTCAACCTGTGGGGTCCTGGCATATGGTATTGGGAGAGCTCTGAGTTTGGACTAGGGACCAGGGATTCAGTCTCTGCTCTACTGCCCCTTTGCTATGTGACCTTGGACAAGAGGCACCACTTCTCTGAACCCAAGTTTCCATGTGAATGAAAGAGGTGAAAAGCATGACACTTAAAAAGACCTCATGTGTTGGGACCAGTGGATGGTGTAATGGTTATTACGTTGCTGGGCTTCTACGTAGTTGACCGCGGTTCACGTCCCAGACCTGGTGGCTTAAAACTCATGCCGGGCACATGTGCTTACATGCCCAAAATCCCTAGAAGAGAATGGAGAGGGGATTGCTATGTGGCCATTTCCCTGGGAGGTGATTTCTTGCTTTCTGTCTGTCTCTGTCTATCCAGCACGTGCACACGCCCTACAGCAAAAATCTCTCTCAAATAAAAAGACCCTGTGTCCTTTCATAACTAAAATAATACAGGTGTAGTCAGTAGTAGTGTAGTAGTGATAATAATACTGCTCTCAGGCCAGCAGGTGGCGTGGTGGTCAAGGCGCTGGATCCCACAAGGCTGATGCCTGGTTTGAGACCTGGACCCAGTGGCTTTCTCAAAATCCCGAGAGGAGAAAGGGGAAGGGATTGTGGTGTGGCCGTCCCCCTAGGGGGTACTGATTTCTCATTTTCCCTGTCTCTTGTCAGGGAGTGCATGCATCTTATGACCCCCCAAAAAATCTATAAATAAACAAAAATTAAAATAAATAGTACTAGTATTAGCAGCTCCTGTTTATTGCATTCCTACTACATGCCAGGTATCCTCCTAAGTGCTTTATGTGCCTGAAATCAGTCAGTCCTCATACTGACCTTGCTAGCATGCTGCTGTCCACCCCTCAATTCTGAATTGAGAAAGTTGAGGCTGAGGGAGCTGAAAGAACTTGCTCCCTGGCCCATGCTGTGGAGCCAGGAGCCTGCTCCCATCATTCCCATCCGGTTGCACCGTGTACAGCACACGGGCAGCTTGCCATCTTTTTTCCAGCTGGGAGAGATGCTCAGGTACTTGCTGGGTGTGCCTGAGCATAGCTGTAAGTGCCATTTCCCTCACCCTCCTCTCTCTCCTCCGTCATCAGGGAGCCACAGAACAGGCTATGACCGTGGGTCTCAGGCCAAAGTGCCTGCTGTCCCACCTGCTCTGAGCCTCATGATAGCTTGGCGCCTGCCAGCCTGCCATGCTGGTGACCAGCCTCAGTCTGAGTCCTCTAGATTCTCATCCTGTCTACCTACCCATCCTCCACTAGGCTCCCTGACGGACTCACTCGCCGAGGGGACATCAACCTGCTGATGCTGGGGGACCCTGGGACAGCCAAATCCCAGCTGTTGAAGTTTGTGGAGAAATGTTCTCCCATCGGGGTGAGTGGCCTGGGACAGCCTCTTCTCCACGGCTGCCTTTGCATGAAGCATGGCTTAGGGCAGGGCCTCTGGGTCCCCAGGCCATCCTCAGCGGGCTGGTTCACCCAGAATCTCTCTCATTCCCTTGGCTGGGGTCAGAACGGCAGAGGTGAGAGGAGGAGGAGGGGAACAACAGGTGTGTGTGGGTTCGGGGCGGGGAGCAAGAGTGCTGGGTTGAGTCAGGTTCGAGTTTACTGGATCCCAGCCTGGCCAGTAATTGGCTGGGGACTTTGAGCAGGTCGTCTAATCTTGCTGAGCGTCAGTCTACCCATTTGCTGAGTAATGACATCAGTGACAATTAGAGCTGAAATCAAAGTCAGGCGTTGCTTCACATTTATGTACTCATCTGGTTCTCACTCACTCTGCGGTAGATACTTACCCCGTTTTATGAGTGAGGAAACTGAGGTACAGAATAGGCTCCACTACCTGTAAGCATTAGAACAGGATTTGAACTGAGATGTCGACTGAATTGGGTCACCTGTTGCTTTAGTCGTGGGTCTAGAAGGGTCAGAGTGGATGTGAACACTGCAGTCAGAGGATGGGGTTGTGCAAGTGGGAGGTGGCAGTCTTTGGCTAGATAGGAAATGGGCCAGGTCACCCCTCTAGCCTTGTCGAATAGAAATAACCATCCTGACTGTAGATGTGAGCTGTGTGTGTCATTTACAGTTTCCTAGTAGTCACAGAGAAAGTAAAAAGGAACAGGTAAAAATTTTTGTGTTTAATATGTTCTGTTTAACTCACTGTCTAAAATATCATTTCAACATGTGGCTTAACATAAACAATTATTGTTATTTATTTATTTATTTTAAATAGTAATTTGGGTTTATTTATTTTACTTATTTATTTTAATTTTACCAGATAGGGACAGTGAGATAGAGAAATGAGAGAGCAAGTCACCAGGTCCAGGACTCGAACTGCAGTCGGCCATGTGGGAGTCCAGCAACCTTAACCACCACGCCACCTGCCAGCTGCTATTTATTTGTCTTTTAGAGTTTTTGCCATAGGGTATGTGTGCTCACCTGAGAGAGATAAGAGAGGAAAAGTGAGAAATCACCCCCCAGGGGAGTGGCCATACCACAGTCCCCTCTTCTCCATTCTCGGGATTGTGGGCACATACACACATGTGGCTGACGTGATTTTCAAGCTGCTGGGTCCAGGAGTCGATGTATTCTCAGCCATGTGGGAGTCTAGCACGCAACTACTATGCCACCCGCTGGCCCAACATAAACACTTATTAGTGAGATACTTTACGTTTTTGTTAGTGCTGATTCTTGGAAACCCATGCATATTTTAGACTGAAGAACATCTCGGTGAGGTCTGGCCGCAGGCCTGTACAGAGTTCAAGGGCTGTGGCGCACCTGTAGTTCCAGCTATGTGGGAAGATGAGGGAGGAGGGTCGTGTGTTCAGGGTCATCCTGGGCAACATAGTGAGACCCTGTCTCTAAAAGAGATGGCATGGGACTCAGGTTGGGGTCAGGCTTTTCCTGGGAGTCAGCTCTGTGTCTTCTCTGACCTCAGCTTGTTTGTGAGCTGGGCCTCTAAGGGCCGTGGTGAGGCTCAGGTGAGGCATGGATGTCATGCCTTCTGAGAGCGTGTCTAGGCCCCCTGAAGCCCAGGGTGGCCATGGCCTCTCCTTCCAGAGGAAGAGCTCTGAGTTGGAGCCCTGAGTTCTGTTCTGTGCAGCCAGCTTTGATATGTGACCTTGGGCAAGTCATGGCCCTCTGGGTCAAAGCATGAGCCGGGCTATGTTGGCTTTGACAGCCCTGTCCCTCCCTCTGACACCCCTGTCCCTCCCCCAGGTTTACACGTCTGGGAAAGGCAGCAGCGCAGCGGGCCTCACAGCTTCGGTGATGAGGGACCCCTCGTCCCGGAACTTCATCATGGAGGGCGGGGCCATGGTCCTGGCTGATGGTGGAGTCGTCTGTATTGATGAGTTTGACAAGGTGAGTGACGAGGTAGGGAGAGGGCTGCAAGGTGGGTGGCACCTATGGCTGTGTGACTTCCTATGCTCAGCTAGTAGAAACTACCTCTGACTTGGAAGACCAGTAGTCAGTCCCCAGGCCTGCCACACTGAGACAACTTTGAGAAGTTGCGTGGCCTCTCTGAATCTCCATTTGCATATGTGGAGAGTGAGCAGAGGAGAGCCAAGCACACATAGTTGTCACTGTGGTTAGAGGTAGCATAGTGTGGAGCTAACACTCAAGGACAGGAGCTGCTGTCCGCCTGAATGGGTCTGATGGATATCTCTTCCCGACTCAGATGCGAGAAGATGACCGTGTGGCGATCCATGAAGCCATGGAGCAGCAGACCATCTCTATCGCCAAGGTGAGAGCCTGTCCCTGGTAGGCCTGGTCTGCCATCCTCAGGTTGCTCCGGGGGCCTGGGGCAAGTCCTGCTTTCCCAGGGCTGGGTTGGCAATAATAGCTGCAGGCCTTGTAATCCTGTGTGTGTGTGTGTGCCTACATGACACAGGCGTGTCCCAGGGTCCTTTAGCATCTCCTTTCCCTGTTCCTCCTCCTCCGCTCTCAGGCTGGGATAACCACCACCCTGAACTCCCGCTGCTCTGTCCTGGCTGCTGCAAACTCGGTGTTTGGTCGTTGGGATGAGACGAAGGGAGAGGACAACATTGACTTCATGCCCACCATCTTGTCTCGCTTCGACATGATCTTCATTGTCAAGGATGAGCACAACGAGGAGAGGGATGTGGTACGTCTGGGGAAGGCTGGTGGGCATGTGGGGAGGGTGGACCTGACACTAGGTGGCCTCGTGGTTCTGGAGAATGGGGAACAGGAGGCTCAGTCTGTGACATCCTGCCTCACTGTCAGGCCACTAAGCATGAGGGAGCCGATGAGATAGGGATGTTGTGGACCACACATTGCAGTGGGGTTCTGGCCCTGCTTCTGCCATGATCAAAATGTTCTGTGATTTGGGCTAAATCACTCTCTCCCTGATTAATTCCCGATACCTGAATTACAGGAGTTGACACTGGGTTATAAGTAACAGAACCCCTTTTCCAGTTAATATATTTCTGAAAGAAAAGGACTCGGTGGTTTATAGGGTTGGCAAATCCAGAGGCTTCAGACCTCAGGCGACCTGGCTTCTCCAACAGCTCTCTCTGCCTTTGCTTTGCCTCCCTTGGTGGAGGCTGTGTTTTGGACACTGTTCTTCTTGTGCCAGCAAGGTTTTGTCTTAATTGCTGTTAGCTCAGCAGTCCCCAAGGAGGGAGAAGTTTGCCTGTTTTCGTGTAGTACTTTTTTTTTTTTTTTTTTGAGAGAAATTTTTGCTATAGAGTGAGTGTACTTGCCAGAGAGACAGAAAGCAAGAAATCATGTTTGGGGGCGTGGGGGGTGGTTATGCTGCAATTCCTTCTCCATTCTCCTCTCAGGATTTTGGGCACATACACCTGTCAGGAGTTTTAAGTCGCTGAGTCTGGGACTTGAACCACAGTCGACAACGGAGTCCAGCAATGTAACCACCGCGCTATGTGCTGGTCCTCTGTTCTTCAGTAGTTCCAGTGGAAGTACCAGGACAGACTTACTGGCTTGGATGGGTCCAGTGTCTATTAGAACCATGCTCCAAGTGTGGGTGGTTCGGCTGAACCCCACCAGAGCCACCTGGACTGGGTGGGGGAGCAAGGAGCACGACCTCTCTAAAGGGCATCCAAGGCTCTTCTCCAAGGAGGGCGCTGGTGCTGAGCAAGCAGGACCAGCAGGCCCGTGGGCTGACTCCATGTCCACTCTGCCCCCAGATGTTGGCCAAACATGTTATCACTCTGCACGTGAGCGCGCTGACACAGACACAGGCCGTGGAGGGCGAGATCGACCTGGCCAAGCTGAAAAAGTTCATCGCCTACTGCCGAGCGTGAGTCCCGGATGCAGGCCCCGTGTGGGGAGAGAGCCGACTGCCCAGGGTAGGGGAGAGAAGGCCAGTCCTGAGCCCCTGCTGCTCGGATGCAGGCAGCCCATATGATGCCATACTCCTGAACGTGCTCCTCTCCTTTTGCACCTTGCACAAGTCCCTCTGGCTCTGGCTTCAGTTTCCTCATCTCAAGGGAGTAGGAGTTATACCCCTGAGTCCAACATGCAAGGAGGCAGGGTAATGTCCCTGTGAACACAGGTTCTGGGTAATACTCACCTCCCTCACCTTCACTGCGTGACCTGGGGCAAGTTGGTTGACCTCCCCAGGCTGATGTTTCCTAGGATTTTTATAAGGATTGCACAAGATAAGGAATAGATACTTGGCACCAAAATGGATACTCAGTAATGGCAGCTACGGCTTTAATTACTGCTTTATAGATTGCCAATAATAGTAATCCTACACGTAGTATCTATTCTGTGTTAGGCATTATTCTGAGCACTCATGTTCAAAGGACCTTGGATCTTCCCCAAAAACCTACATAGTTAAGGATACTATTATTCCATCTTACAGATGGGGAAGCATTTTTTTTTTTTTGGAGAGGTTTTTTTGCTGTAGGGCGCGTGCGCTCGCCAGACAGACAGAGAGAGACATAGAGACAGAAAGCGAGAAATCACCCCCCAGGGGGGATGGCCACGCCGCAATCCCTTCTCCTCCATTCTCCTCTTGGGATCTTGGGCACGCACGCACACGCGCCCGGTGTGAGTTGTAAGCCACCGGGTCCGAGATGCGAACCGCGGTCGACTACGTGGGAGTCCAGCGACATAGCCATTACGCTAACTGCTGGTTCCCAGCATTTTTTAGGTTTTCACCATAGGGTGGGTGAACTCACTGGAGAGAGGCAGAGGGAAAGTGATAAATTACCTCCACCCCCAGCAGGGTGGCAAAACCAAGTCCCTTCTCCATTCTCTTCCTGGGACTTTGGGTATGCATGCACACGTCTGGTGTGATTTTCGAACTGCCAGGTCTGGGACCTAAACTGCAGTTGGCCATGTGGGAGTCCAGCACCTTAACAAGCACGCCACCTGCTGGCCCCTCAGTCACCTTTTGAAAGTACTAAAACCTCAGGGTTGAGGGCTTGTTGAGTGCCCTTTGGTGAAGGGCTGAAGCACCACCAGCAGGTGGGTCCCTGGTTCAGCCTCCTTCACAGGGTGAACAGGCAGGCACTGTGCCCAGCAGCTCCTGGGCCTTCATCGTGGTTCTGAGCACGTGTGGCCCCATCTTCAGAGACTCGGGCCCATAGGTGTGAGCCCTTAAAGTAGAACCGTGCCCCAAGTTTGGTGGCCTGAATCACACCTGAGCCTGGACTGGGGTAGGCGAGCAAGGAGCATGATCTCTAGAGGTGCGGCCAGTGCTCCTCTCCAAGGACGACCAGCATTCTTTTCCCTCTGTACCAAGTCCTAGATGGCCTTGAGGACCCTGCTCCCTCCTTTAGGGTCTCAGTTCCTCATCCTTAGACGGGTGATAGAGGCTTCCTCTGTGTCAGTGACTGCCAGTTGGCCCTGTGGGGTGGAGGGGGTTGGACAGGGTGAGCATCCTCCATGTGGCACATCGTCAGGGTGTGGGGCTTGAGACCACCATGAAGCCTTTCTCCCTGCCCTGTGGGCCTCTGTGCTGCTGTGGTGGTGCCATTGTTAGTTACGGGTACTGGGGGCAGTGTCCATCCTGGAGCCAGACGCCTCAGCAGTGAGGATTCAGTTTCACATCCTGCAGCTGTGCCTTGCCCTTCCTCCTGTTTTCTTTTTTTTTTGGAGAGGTTTTTTCGCTATAGGGCGCGTGCGCTCGCCAGACAGACAGAGAGAGACATAGAGACAGAAAGCGAGAAATCACCCCCCAGGGGGGATGGTCACGCCGCAATCCCTTCTCCTCCATTCTCCTCTCGGGATCTTGGGCACGCACGCACACGCGCCTGGCGTGAGTTGTAAGCCACCGGGTCCGAGACGCGAACCGCGGTCGACTACGTGGGAGTCCAGCGACATAGCCATTACGCTAACTGCTGGTTCCCTTCCTCCTGTTTTCTGACTCAGGTGCGTTTCTCCCCACTGAGGTTGCTCTCTGGTACCTGTCCACAGCCAGCGCACGAGAGCAGGCAGCTATCATTTATTTATTTAAATTTGGGAGAGGTTTTTGCTATAGGGTGCGTGCACTCGCCAGAAAGACAGAGACAGAAAGCGAGAAATCAACCTTCAGGGGGGATGGCCACGCCGCAATCCCTTCTCCATTCTCTCAGGATCTTGGGCACGCATGCACACACGCCCGGTGTGAGTTTAAGCTACTGCGTCCGGGACTTGCACTGCTGTCGACTACATGGGAGTCCAGTTACATAGCCATTACACCAACTGCTGGTCCCAATTTTTTTTTTTAAGAATTTAATTTTATTTATTCATTTTAATGTGACCAGACACACACATACACACGCACACATATATGCATACACTCACGCATATATATAGAGAGAGAGAGCGTGAGAGAGAGAGAGCGCGAGCGAGCATGCACGCGCACGAGAGTGAGCAAGCCAGCCAGTCACCAGGTCCATGACTTGAACCATGGTCGGCCATTCGGGAGTGTCCAGCACTTTGACCACCACGCCACCTGCTGGTCCCAGCAGCTGTGATGTTAGGAGACGTGTACAGCATGTCTGCATGCTGGCCGGGGCTGGGGACAGGGTGGGTGCCCTGGGGTTCCCTCCTGGCCTCACTGGCTGCTCCTCCATCCCCAGGAGGTGTGGTCCCCGGCTGTCAGCAGAGGCTGCAGAGAAGCTGAAGAACCGCTACATCATCATGCGGAGCGGGGCCCGCCAGCACGAGAGGGGACATCGACCGCCGCTCCAGCATCCCCATCACAGTGCGGTGAGCAGGGGGTGGGCCGTGGCCGGGCAGGTGGGTAGCCCTTGCTTTGCAAAGCGGGCATGCCTAGCAGCCATTGCTGACTACTTGGCATAGGTCTGTGGTGGGGTCTGGGCAGAAGGAGTCCTTTAGCAGCACAAGCCATGGCCTCCTGACAGTCAGTATCACTAGGTCTGTTTAAGGCTGGGAAAACCTGGACCCTTCTTTTGTGAGTTTGCTCTGGCTTCTGTTGGGGGGGGCAGCCTGAGGGCAAGGAGGAGGAAGGAGCCAGGCCAGGGGTCAGGAGTCCTGGGTTCTAGCCAACCATGTGACTGCAGGGACACTGCTTTTTGTCTTGGCCGTAGCTTTCTTAGCTCTTAACTTCTCTCATTTTTCTGAGTTTAAAGAGACAGCAGAGTGGGTAAGAGCCGGGACCTACCTGCCTCCATTATTGATTGGTTAGAAGTGGATTTGGCTGGGGCCAGCAGATGGCCTAGTTGTTACATCGCTGGATTCCCACATGGCCTACCGCGGTTCAAGTCCTGGACCCAGTGGCTTGAAAATCATGGTAGGCATATGTACATGCATGCCCAAGAACCCAGGAGGAGAAGGGTCTGTGGCATGGCCATCCACCTAGTGGGATGATTTCTTACTTTTCCTCTCACTGTCTCTGTCTCTCTCTGGTGAGCACATGTGTCCTATGGCCAGAACCTCTAAAAAAAAAAATAGGAAATAGATTTAGCCCAAATTAGTAAAGGCCAAATTCGTTAGATAAACTGGAAGTTTATTTCCCTTTCATGTGAAAAGCCTAAAGTAGAGGGTCCTGGCTGGCGTGATGGTTTCTTAAGATCATCAGCAGCCTGGGCTCCTTCAGGCTCTCCTGCGTTCTCACTGTCCAGGATGGCTGCTGAACCTTCAGCTACCACCTCCACATTCCAGGCAGCAGGACATGAAGGAAAAGAAGGGCTCGCTTTTTTATTTTTAGGTTTTTGCCATAGGGTACATGAACTCACTAGAGAGAAAGAGAGAGCAAGAGAAAGTGAGAACTCAGTCCCTCAAGGGGGATGGCCATACCAAAATTCCTTCTCTTCCATTCTCTTGGGCACATGTGCGCCCACTGTGATTTTCAGGCCACTGGGTCCAGGACTCGAACCATAGAGTTGGCCATGTGCGATCCAGCAGCTTAACCCCATGCCACCTGGCCCAAGAAAAAAGGCTCACTTTTAAGGACACATCCTGAAATTCCCACACGATATGTGGATTTACACTTTATCAGGCCCATAGGCAGGCCTGGGTGCAGAAGGAGGCTGGGAGTGTCTTAGTGGGCATTAGATGCTGGAGTAGAAATTGGAGTTCTGTCACTTAAAGGGTCTGGGTGAGGGGCAGCTAGCGGTCTCCACAGTAGTCTTACTGCTTTGGGCAGCACCTAGACCCTAGGCCAGGACAAGAGGGCAGAGTGGGCTGCGGCAGCCCTGAGCATCCATGACTCCACAGGCAACTCGAGGCCATTGTGCGCATCTCCGAGGCCCTCAGCAAGATGAAGCTGCAGCCCTTTGCCACGGAGGCCGATGTGGAGGAGGCTCTGAGGCTCTTCCAAGTGTCCACGTTGGATGCTGCCTTGTCGGGCACCCTGACAGGTGAGCAGGTGGAGCCAGGGGTAAGGGGTATCAGCCTCCGGCGGCCTGTAGGCTCTGGGCTGGGACTCTGGGCAGGGCCCTGGCATGCTGAAGGCCTACGTGTGTTGCTTCTCAGTCGCTGAGTTGCTCTGAGCTTCCTGTTAGCATTAAGCCCTCCCCATTTCTCCCCTGGCCATTTCCTTCCAGTTAGCAAGAGCCAGCTTCTCTCCAGATCCTTGAATACAATCTTCTGGATCCAGTTTCTTAATAGTAACTGTTGATTAAGAACGACCATCATCCACTTTCTTGAGCTTATAACCATTTTAAGTGCTTCTGTAGCTAGTTCCCTCACTCTATAGGCGCTCCTTGGAAGCCAGGCTGTCAGTCAGCCCTTCCTATCTTAGAGATGAAAAATCTAACACTTAGGCTAGCCGCAGTGGCACTAGGCTCTGGGATGCTGTGGTTGTAGGGCAATGTCCTAGGTTCACATCCCAAGGCCTCCTTGTACATGCTGGGTACATGCATGCATGTATGCCCATGATCCTGTCTGGTCTGAGCTGGGAGTAGGGTCACTATGTAAGGACCTTGTTGAGAGTGCCTGCCCCCGCTGAGCCCTTTCATGTGACAGCTTGTGCTGGTGCACATGAGAGACAGGGAGAGGAGGCACCCACTGGTGGCATGTCATGTGCATATGTGCATTCCCCCTTGGCCCAGCCCTCCAGCTGGGAGGGTTTGGCTCTTTTTTTTTTTTTCTCTTTAATAATTTATTTTAATTTTATTTATTCCTTCATTTATTTTAATTTGACCAGAGAGAGACACGGAGAGAGAGCGAGAGGGAAAGTGAGAAAGGAAGCCACCAGGTCCAGGACTCAAACTGTGGTCAGCCATATGGGAGTGTCCAGTGCCTTAACCATCACTTTACCTGCTGGTCCCTGGGATTTGGCTCTTCTGATGGGCCATGTTCTCAGACCAGGGGATCTACACCTATGGCCAGCATGTGGCTTCCAATGTCGTCAGATACTGTTACCACTGGGAGTGGTAGGCCATCTCTCTTCTCTTAATCTCTGCCTCCCTCTTTCAGGGGAGAGGTAACTCAGCCTTAAAGAGAGAGAACTGACACCCAGACCTTCACATGGTATCAAAGGGCACTGGTCGCTTAGCTGTGACGCAGCTCCCTCGTCCCCCGAGCCAGCGTTTTTCCCACCGTTGGTCACACTGCCTGCTATGCCAGCCTTTGGGCAGCTTTCCTGAGCACTGGTCACGTGCAGGCTCTCCTGAGATAGCCCACGCCTTTACTCAGCAGGTTGGTGCTTATGTTTGCCAGGCCCTGCTCTAGGTGCTGGGACTAGAAAAGCAAGTAGATCACAGTGTCCCTGCCCTCTTACGGGGGTCTTATTCTTGTTTTGGTGAGGTGAGATAGCGAAGAAGCACAGGCTTAGGTGAGGGGGCAGGGAGGGCAGGACTAGCTATGTTGGAGAGGGGATGCTGTTTCCATCCGGTAGCTGGGCACGGCCTCTGAGGAGGTGGCTTCTCTGAGGAGGTGACTTTAAACGAGGTATGCTGGCATGTTTGAGTGTGGCTGAATTGGGGGATATACAGGGCCTGGTTCTCCTACCCTCACTTGGTGAAGACTCAGTCTCTGCCCTGGAAGGATTTTCTGTCCATGAGACATTTGCCAGTGGAGTGTTCTCCGGAATGCTGCTGGCACAGAGGCAGGAGTCATTTGGAGAGGGGATAATTTGAAGTTGCGCCTTGGAGGCTGTGCAGGGGTTTGCCTGCAGTGTAGTTGGAAGTCATGAGCCTCCTGCTTGCCCAGGGCTGCGCAGGACACCTTGCAGTGTGGTCTCCAGGGCAGCCTGTCCTCCCTCCTGGGTCACTGACATGTCCTTTCCGGTTCTACATCTGGAATCCACCTCTCCAGCAGAACCTGTGTCCTAGCCTAGGGGCCCACAGGACCTCACCCGTAGTTACTGCTCTGGCCACATTCCTGCCTGCGTACCTTTGTACCTGCTGTGCCCTGTGCCCGGAGCACTCTTCCCACACCTTTTCCTCGTTCCTTCTCCTCTGTCAGGTTCCCTCTGCTCCCGCCACCCCCCAGCTTGCTCCTCCCCTTCCTCTATTCTCTGTTCTGGGCCTGGCTCAGGCTGCTCTTCTTGAGGAGATGCCTCCCTCTCCAGGAGCCCCCACTGTGGGAAGACGGGTTCCCAGTGCCCCAACCCCACCTGTCTCACTTCTTATTCCCATAGGGGTAGAGGGCTTCACCAGCCAGGAGGACCAGGAGATGCTGAGCCGCATTGAGAAGCAGCTCAAGCGCCGCTTTGCCATTGGCTCCCAGGTGTCCGAGCACAGCATCATCCAGGACTTCACCAAGCAGGTGAGTGTCCCCACGGCCGGGCGCGAGCCTAGCCAGAGGTGTCTCCTACTGGTTCACACCACCCAGCACCCGTGTCCTTTGCTCAGCAGACAGGCCCTGGGCAGCGGTGGGGGAGGGGCAGGTGCATCTTATCCTACCTTTCCTTCTGGAGGACTGCTTCATTCAAGGGCAAGGGTATTTTCTCTGTCCCATGAAGGACGGTGGGAGAGGGGAGAAGAGAGGAAAGGAGGCTGGGTTCTGGTAGAATCACATCCAGGTTTCCCTCAGCCCTAACTTCCCCCCATGGCCTGACTTTTCCTGGGTCAGGGCAGAGCTGGGAGTGTGAGCCTTCCAGCTCTTTGAGGAGATGCTTTTGATCCCCATGGGGGGCGTGGCTTCCCAGAGACTGTGGAGAACCCATCACCTTTGGTGTCAAGGAGCAGCCCCAGTTTCTGGCCTCGCTTCCTTTCCTGTGCACCATCTCACTTTTGCCCTTAGAGAGGTTCTGTGCAGTAGGTGGGTCATGCCCCCTCTGTAGGTGGGCAAACTGAGGCTCAGAGAGATTCAGGGGTGGCAAGAGCTTGAGTTCTAGGGCTAGTTCTGCAGCTTGTGGTAATGCGCTGCTCAAAAGAGGCCAGATCCTACATGGTGCGCCAGTTTGAATCCCTGGCCTGGCCAGCCTGAAACACATCAGGCACGAGTGCTAGTGCCTGAGATCCGATGGGCGGGAAGACTGGGAGAAGGGGATCGTGGTGTACATAGGCAGATCCTGTAGAGGATGCTTGTCTCTCTCTTACCTCTTTCATGAGTAAGGGAGAGAAATTTCATTGGGAAGACAAGGTCCGGCGGTGTAACACGCTGGGCAAGCACTGTGCAGAGATAGCTAAAGGCCACGTGGCCGGCTGGCGAGCTCTCCTGCAGGCTTGAAAAGCACGCCGTGCATATGTGTGCGTGCCCCACACTGGGATGGGATGAGGAATGGAGGAGAGAGGGTTTCGCTGTGACCGAGCCCTTTTGGGAAGTGCTTTCTCTGTTTCTCTGGTGAGTATAAGCACTCTCTGACTATATTAAAAGAGAGGTTGAGTTTTTTTTTTTTTTTTGGAGAGGTTTTTGCTATAGGGCGCGTGCGCTCGCCAGACAGACAGAGAGAGACAGAGAGACAGAAAGCAGGAAATCACCCCCCCCCGGGGGTTGGTCACGCCGCAATCCCTTCTCCTCCATTCTCCTCTCGGGATCTTGGGCACGCACGCACACGCGCCCGGCGTGAGTTTAAGCCACTGGGTCCGGGACTCGAACCGCGGTCGACTACGTGGGAGTCCAGCGACATAGCCATTACGCTAACTGCTGGTCCCGAGAGGTTGAGTTTTAGTGAGGACTCAGCTTAAGTCCCAGCTACTCCACCACTTAGTTGTTTGTGACCTTGAGCAAGTGACTCGTCTCTCTGTGCCTCAGTTTCCTCTCCTGTAAAATGGGGGAATCCTGGTACCAGCCACATGGGAATGGCATGAGCAGACTCAGAAGAGTGTCTGCTACGCTGTAGGTGCTCAGGGAGCACGAGTCCTGTTCCCCAGTGGGCTGGCTGTGAACACCGTCTGTATGCTAACGAGTGCTATGACAGGCAGGGAGAGGTGGGGCCCCCAGCGGCCCTCAGGAGGCCGCTCCTGCATCCACCTGTGTCCCCACAGAAATACCCGGAGCACGCCATCCTCAAGGTGCTGCAGCTCATGCTGCGCCGCGGCGAGATCCAGCACCGCATGCAGCGCAAGGTCCTCTATCGCCTCAAGTGATCCTCGGCCCGGCCTGGCCACCTCTGCTGCCATGGTCCACCACAGGTCTGCTGCAAGACTCCCTGCCACCTCTGCCTTCCTGCCATCATTGAACCTGCCAGGGCCTTCTTCCCTGTCTGGAGGACAGAGCCTGGGTCTTGCCTCCCTGCCTCTAGGCAGTTGCTCCGATGCAGTTCCGGGAAATGTGCTTTGGGGTGTGTGGAAGTAATAAAGTGATGTTTGGTATCTGGGTGTCCATGCTTGGCGGCCTGGTACCCTCCTCCCCTCGTGGCAGGGCGGGTGTGGTGAATAGGCCTGGGTTCCGCCCCTTAGGCTCTGGCTAAGGCACTTTGGATGCCAGTTCTTCATCTGTCCCGTGGGGCCATGAACGTTCCCTCACGTGACAGTGCAGAGATCCGGGGCCTGCGAGAGTGCCTTGTGTGTCCACCTGCCCCAGCTGTCCCAGCTTAGTGTGTAAGGGCCGCAGTCAGACTCCCTGAATTCACTGAGTATTTCTGTGCCTCAGTTTCCTACTCTAACAGGACCTGAAGTTCAGGTCATACTTAGGATAAGTGAGTAGCCATTAGTGAAGTGCCCAGGAAGGGGCAGGCAGAGTAGAAGACCCTAGGTGCACGTACCTAGGTGCACGTCAAGTCACTGATAGCGATGTAGGCAAGAGCAGAGCTCCTGGGGTTCTGTTGGCCAGTTCTTGTAGGAGCCACCTTCAGGCCATCCACAGGCTGTGGCCTTGAGAGAGGCACTCCACTTATGTGCCTGAGTTTATTGGTCAACTGGAAATTCTAAAATCCGTCACCCTAAGTTGTGGGACTGGAAAGCACTATGAGCAGGGTTAGAGGAGAAGAATGCTACCAGTGTTTATTTAATATAAGTATTACCATGAGAATTATATATTTATTTTTTTTTCTTTCAGGTTTTTGCCTTAGGATGCATACTTTGACCAGAAAGAAACAGAGAAGGAAAGTGAGAAATCACCCTCCAGGGAGACTGGCCCTGTTGCAATCCATGTTTGTTCATTCTCCTCTTGGGATTTTTGAGCACGCATGTACACGCGCTGCCATTATTTTCAAGCTGCCAGGTCTGGGACTCAAACCACGGCTTACCATGTGGGAGTCCAGTGCCTTCACCACCATGCCGCCTGTTGGCCCCCATTTTTTTTTTTAATACTGGGATTTACAAAATTAGAAATATTTGATGTTTAAAATTATTTAGACCTACAAAGCATCAAGTAAAACATGAACTTATAAATGTTAGACATTTTATAATTAGATAAGTACAAGGGGACTTCAGAAAGTCTGTGGCAAAATGGAGTTAAAGTACAAGTTCATTTTGGTGCAAAAAAATGAAAATCCATGAGTAGGTTTTCCATAACATTCATTTTTCATGAACTTTTTGAGGGCCCCTCATATTTAAAAATAACCACTGTATAAAATAAAGACACTGAGTTAAGAACTCAAAGTAAGATTCTTTGATCTTTCTGAAAACAAACAAAACTCTGAAGCCATGTGGCCATTGCTGAATCACAAGTGTGTTTTTTGTGCCAGAATTTTCAGCTGCTCAAAGCCTTTTCTGACCACTGCTGGGGAAATGGAGAGATAAGAGGCCTGAAATCAGCTTTCCTCTGACTCATGGTGTTCAAAGCGCACTTCCTCTTTGGTGATCTCCAGGACTGGAGCGGCATTCGCTTTCTTATCTGGTGGGAGCCTTCCTGAGAGCACGGCCATTTGTGTGTCCAACACAGCTCTTCCGGCTCCTGTTAGCCTTTCATCTTGCTCAGGTGGAGACACGTCCATTCCAGACCTGAAATTGTGCTCCTCTGTGTTTGTGGAGGGTTGGACCTAAAGTGAGCCTTTGGGGTGTGGTGGTGTTGCAGTGGCCACTTATTTCATATATAGGCTCTAAGAGGCAAAGGTCCTGGTGAGGGAGTGCAGGGTCAGCCCTCAGGCTCTATACCCCATGCCATGCAGACTTCTTTGTTGTGTCCTCCCCAAGCAGTCCCTGTTCCCAGCCTGAGTGGGACTCCACAGAAACACTGCTGGCCTGGAACTCAGGCCAAGTTGGGGATCCTGATCTGCATGGTCACGTCTCAGGGCGGTTGGCATGACTGGCAGGCATGGTGCTGAGGGACCAAAGGGGACATGATAGCCCTCATTGTAGCTTGTGGGGCAGGGCTCGTAGGAGCAGTTGTGCTTAGACCAGGGCCTGCAACCTGGGCCGGCAGAGGCAGCATGCAGGGTTCAGGACCAGGAAAGCACCTGGGCCCTTGGGATGCTGCTCAGGTCTGTAGAGACTGAGAGGACAGCAGGAAGAGCCCAGTACAGAGCCCGGTCCTTTGGGGTGGGGAGCAGTCAGGCGGAGATAATGGCCGGGCTAGGCCTGGAATCTTAGTGGCAACCAAGGATCAGGATCATGACCCAGGCAGGCCTTTGGAGATGCCTGGAGCTGGGGTGGCCCAGGTTTGAGCCCCCTTGCTGCTCTAGCCACTGCAAGTGTGGCTAAGATCACTTTCCTGCCACCTGGCCTCTACAGCCCTGTCCCCTCTCAGCTCTCCCATCCTTTCACTCACCTCCATACCATTCTGAGCCTTCCTCTCACCTGTGAAGTGGGAGTAGCAATAGCACTTCCATCCTGGGTGGCTGGGAGGATTCTCTGAGGTAATAGGTATCAGGAGTGAGCCAGAACAGGTTGCTTGGGCTGCTTTTGCCTTCTGGAGCTTTTTATCCTTTCACCTGCTGACGACCCTCCTGGCATGTCCTCTGCCCCACTCCTGGCTGCTTAGGTCTCACTTCCCCTCCCACTGAGAGCTGCTCTTACATCCACCAGTTCAAGCTCCAGAAAGGAGAGATCCGATAAGCTTGCTCATGTCTTAGCCCTTGGACCCGATTTATCTCTCCAACCTGTGTTGGTTTTGCAACTTACATTGTTGATACTTGTTCTTAGTCATGGATAACTTACACCCACAGTGGCCGCTACTGGTTAAGACAGGAAGCCTAAGCAGCTGGTAATGGGAGGAGACTTGGGCTTCTTTGCAACTTGCTCTTCCCCACGCCCACTCATCAACACCCACCTGATCTGAAGTCTTGCAGAGCTCAAGCACTTAAAAACCCACTATTAGAAAATGCAGTGAAGATTGAATCTGATTTGGGTTTTTATTTATTAGAAATAAGGAAAATCCATATTTGAAATGTATTATTTTAGCAAAGTGCTTATAAGTGGCTGCCTAAAACCCATTCTCTTTTTCTTAAGCAAAAATGTTGAATTTTTAAAAAGAAGAGTGGCAGAGGCCTTGGGCTCTGGAGAGCCTCAGGAAGAGGCTGAAGCCCCAGCCACTCCTGGAATGAATCACAGCTGTGCAGATATAGCTTTCAGCCTGGCCCAAGACGGACCCCCATGCGGAGGAGCTTATCAAGAATGAGAAGCCTGGGGACCAGCAGTTAGCGTAATGGCTATGTCACTGGACTCCTAGGTAGTCGACCACGGTTCGAGTCCTGGACCCGGTGGCTTAAACTCACACCGGGTGTGTGTGTGTGTGTGTGTGCATGCCCAAGATTCTGAGAGGAGAATGGCGGAGAAGGGATTGCAGCATGGCCATCCCCCCGGGGGGTGATTTCTCGCTTTCTGTCTCTCTGTCTTTATGCAAGCGCTTGCGCCCTATAGCAAAAACCTCTCAAAAAGAAAAAAACAAAAAGAATGAGAAGCGTGTAGTGCCAACCGTCAAACCTCATGTATCCTGCCCTGGAGTGGCACCTTGAATACCTGCAAGAGAAGATTGGCAACGGAGACTTCTCTGTGAACAGTGCCAGCACCCACAATTTCCTGTACAGTGATGAGAAGAAGATGGCTAATTCCCAGGACTTTAAGCCAAGGTCTAACTGGGAGGAAATGAAATTGCATGAGTTTGTGGAGAAACTGCAGGATACAGCAGTGAGGAGGGGAAGAGAGGTTGTATCTACAGCAGATGCTCAGTGACACTGTGGGCAAGAAGACTGTCATGGACTTCTTGGGTTTTAACTGGAACTGGATTAATAAGCAACAGGACAAGTGTGGCTGGGGGCAGCTGACCTCTAACCTGTTGCTCATTGGCATGGAAGGAAATGTGACATCTGCTCTGTGACATCTGTGACTAGGATGAGCAGCAGATAAAAGGCTATGAGCGACGCATCTTACTCCCTCCGGATCAGTTTGAGTGCCTCTACCCATACCCTGTCCATCATCCCTGTGACAGCCAGATGGACTTTGACAATCCTGACTATGAGAGGTTCCCCAATTTCCAAAACATGGTTGGTTATGAAACAGTGCTTGGCCCTAGTGATGTTATTTACACACCGATGTACTGGTGACATCACACAGAATCATTACTAAATAGGGGGATTACCATCACTGTGAATTTTTGATATAAGGGGGCTCCCACCCCTAAGAGAATTGAATATCCTCTCAGCTCTTCAGAAAGTGGCCATAATGAGAAACATAAAGAAGAGGCCTTGGGAAACCCACAAGAGGTTGGGCCCTTGAACACAATGGTCAAGGTACAGCTGGCCTGCCAGGGGTCAAGACCTCCTGCCGGGTGACTGCTATCCCGTCCACACCGCTTCACTGATGACAGGAGATTCCAATGTGCTCTGATATTGCACACTGCACTTAATGGACTAGACTCTTGCCATGGCCCTGGAGGCCGGTGTTTGGGGTGAGGCAGGGCAGTTGGCATTCTGTACCCACTTGGAGGGGCTTCTTACCCTTGCCTCCTGTGGCCAATCACCTCTCTGCCTTCCTAAAGTCCTGCATTCAGTTTGTGGAGTATCTCCCCTGCCCAAAATAAATAAATAAATAAATACAAAAGATAGGGGACCAGCAGATGGTGTAATAGTTACGTCACTAGACTCCCACATAGTCAACCGCAATTTGAGTCCTGGACCAGGTGGCTTAAAACACGCTGGGCACATGTGCGTGTGTGCCCAAAATCCTGACAGGAGAATGGAGGAGAATGCAACATAGCTATCCCTCAAGGGGGTGATTTCTTGCTTTCTATCTCTCAGCAAGCACACATCTCCTATAGCAAAAAAAAAAACTCAAAAAAAAAAAAAATGTCCAAGGCTGGCCCCATAGTGCAGTGGTTAAGCCCTGTGCATTGGGAACTGGATCCCATAAGGTTGGCCATGGTTTGAATCTACCCCACTGGTTTGAAAAGTACACTAGATAACTTGTGCATGTGTGTCCCAAATCTGATGAGAAAGAGAAATGGATGAAGGAGGATTGTGATGTGGCCATGTCCCATTAGGGGATTCTCTTTCTCTCACTGTCTCTGGGAAGGACACATATCCTCTGGCATTAAAAAAAAGGCACAAAATTAACAAATTTAAAAAATTTTATAATTATTTAATTTGGTATAGGGCACACACACTCACCAGAGAGAGACAGAAAGTGAGAAAACAAGCCACCAGGTCCAGGATTCAAACTGTAGTCGGCTGTGTGGGGGGTCCAGCACCTCAACCATCATGCCACCTGCTGGCCCCAATGCTTTATTTTTTAAAGAAAGATTTGCTATAGGGCTCGTGGACTCGTCAGAGAGACAAAAAGTGAGAAATCACCCAGGAGGCATGGCCACACTGCAATTCCTTCTCTATCAGAATCTTGGGCATGCATGTGCACGCCTAGCATGAGTTTTAAGTCACCAGGTCCAGGACTCAACTGTAGTCAACTATGTGAGAATCCAGCTATGTAACCATTATGACATCTGCTAATTCTGGTTCTAGTAATTTTTAAAAAGATATTTTGAGGGAGACCACATTCACATGACTTTACTACAGTATATTATTATCATTCTATTTCATTGTTATTACTGTTAACCTTATGTGCTCAGCTTATAAATTCAAGTTTATGTATGAAGAGGACAGCAGTGTATATAGGCCCAAGTTCTCAGGCCTTCCTGGGAGTCTTGAACAAGGGGATGGAACTGTAATCCTCACATTGAGCACTCACTGTGTGCCAGGCAGTGCCCGAGCACTGTACATTCTATGGCTCCACACTCCCCGCAACCCTGTGAGTTAGTGGGTTTTGCTCTTGTGCTGTGGGGTTAAGTCACTTCCTCATCACACAGCTAGTGTGTGTTAGTGGGCTCTGACTGAGGACACTGGCATTCACCATGAACAGAGCTGCTGCCTGAAAGAGGGTTAGGAAGGAATAGTCAGAGCAGAGGGCAAGATGAAATCTGATGTTTCTATCCCCCATAACTTGAAGACCCCTGGGCCTTCTCTCTCTCTTTCTTTTTCTTTTTAAGATTTTTGTAATAGGGCGTGTATGCTTACTGGAGAAACAGAGAGAGACAGAAAGAAATCAGCCCCCAGGGGGGATGACCACACCACAATCCCTTCTCCAGTCTCCTCTCAGGATTTTGGGCATGTACACACATGCACCCAGTGTGAAGTTAAGCTGCCAGATCCAAGACTCAAACCATGATCGACACATGGGAGTAACCATTACGCCATCTGCTGATCTTGCCTTTTCAAATAAGTCACTGTAGCTTCCAGGAAGGACTTTGCAGGTGTGAAGCCCTGGTCCTCAGGCCTGTCCTGGGGTCTGGATGGGGCAGAGGTACTTAGGTGCAGCACAAACTTCAGAAGCTGAAGCTGCTCGCCAGAAAACTAGCACTCTTGGCTTGCCCTTCAGGGAAATGTTTCCCTGTCAGTGTGGGAGTGGGCTGGGACCAGAGCCCTGGGGGCACGACCTGCTATGGGGTGGGCTTGGCTGGAGGTGGGGCTGGAGAGCTAATAGGATCCTCCCCACAGGGAGCAGATGGGACCTGGCTCAGTTAAGGTGGGTGAGCCGTAACTCAGGGCAAAGGCCAGGCAGGGGGAGACAGGGAGGTGCCACACGTTGAATGGTTTGGAATCTTTCTCCTGTGCTGGCAGAGATGGTTCCAGCCCAGCCCCTAGCCAGATGCTGAGGGTAGCCGAGATGAACTGAGTTCATGTCTGCAACACCTAGAACCTGTGCACTGGCACAGAGCGAAGCTTTCTGAATGTTCAACGTGTGAACTGCTCCCAGGAACCGATGCACATTGGCTCGTACTACCAGAAGGGCTGTGTGGAGGTAGTAAGCTCCCTGTCTCTGTAGGTGGTCAAGGGGAGGTGACGAGGCACCTGTAGGAGGTCTTGGTCTTCCAGGTCTGGGATTCTCCTGAGCTGCTTTTCAGGGCTTACCACTGCCCACTTTATGAATTTTTTCTCTGTTAAACGCCGGGACCATGGTAGAAGTTCAGTAAATGCTGGATGAACAAATGAACAACACTGCCAAGTTATTGTTCCCAATTTACAGATGAGAAATGGAGGCTCTAAGTTTTTTTTTTTTTTTTTTTTTTTTTTTTTTTTTGCTATAGGGACCAACAGATGGCGTAGCAGTGACATTGCTGGACTCCCACTTGGCTGCCTACAGGGAAACCAGGACAGTTGGCCCCCTCTAAAAATGGGAAGAAATTACAACCTATCTCAAAGAGCTGTGACCGGACTTGAGTGACACATGAGTGAGCCCTCCACAGGGTACCATCAGAGGGCCAGCACTCACAGTGAGCGGTGAGGCCAGAGTCTGTGTTCAATCCAGACACCACCACTTCCTGGCTATGTCCCCTGAGCTCAGTTTCTTTGTGTCTCTGGACCTCCATTTCCCCAGATTTTCAAAGGAGGTGAAAATAGTGCTCACTGAGAGGTGTGGGAGGCGGACCTGCAACAACGCAGTCTTCATTCCGAGAGTGTGGGCTCCAGTGCCCGCTCAGTGGGTGGCTCTTGTGGTTAATGAAAACATGGTTAAATAAGGCATTGTTTACCAAGTGCCATATATGGGGCTGGGCGCAGAGCAGCCATCTGGGTCTCTTATCTTGTCTCTAGTCTTGGTCCTTTTTCAAATCCCCAAACGACCAGATTTTTTGATAAAAGTGGATGGGCTCTCTGGAAGGTGTGAGGAAAACTGTCCATGAGGGGGCGCCAGAGCACCAGACACCAACTGCAGCTCCCAGCACTGCCAGGGTGCGGCCACGCCTGGCCTGTGGGGAGCCAGCCCCAGGCTTCCCAGAGACCTCCCAGCTCTGACCCTGGGAATCCGGAAACTCCCTGGCTCTGCTGACAGCTCAGACTGCCTGGAGGATTCTCCAGACTAGCATTGGCCACTAACTTTGTTTAGACAAAGGCTTTATAGTCCGCCAGACCCTGGGGGGGTTGGGACGCTGAACACACTTTATCACCTTAACTCTATAAATGTCCAGGGGAAGTAGGCAAGCCCATAGGATCACAGATCAGGAAACAGGCGCAGCACGACTCAGTCACGCAATGAAGGAAGATGGGTTCTATACCCAGGGTATTTTGACCCCCAGATCTTTGCCATCTGCCTCTGAGACCAGTCTAAGTCTCAGAATGATTTTATAATCTTAGAGACTTAGAAGGCTAGACTTCTAGAAATTCTTATTCAAATCAAATACAGACACTTCGTGTGAGTGCACTTAAGTGCTAAGCAGAAGTAAGTGGCTGGCCCCGTGGTACAGTGGTTACGCGCAGTGTGTAGGGAGCTTGATCTGATGTAGTTGACTACGGTTTAAACTCCAGCCCTGGTGGCTTGAAATACACCATGGGCACATGTGCACGCCCAAAATGGGGTGGGAAAATGGTGGAAAAACAATCACAGGGTGACCGTGCTCCATTTGGGGGTACTTTTTCATCCCTCTCTGGTGAGCACATGTACTCTCTGGCAATAATAAAAACGAGAGAGAAAAACAAGTAAAATCAGTCCCTTGGCCTCCAGCATCCCCAGCCGCCTGCTTTCCCTTCATGGAGACCCCGCAGTTTGTTTCCTGGAACTCCTCCCGGCCTGCACTTATCAGATCTCAGATTAGACAGGAGTCTGGGTGGCCCAGTCTCAGGATCCACTGCTTGTAGCGCCCAGCCCCCTGGTTTCGGCTGGTGTCACTGTCACGGACTGGCTGCATCTGAAGATCTTTCTTGGCTCCTGAAGGCCCCCAGATTCAAGCTCAGCCATCCCTTTAGAAAGGGCAGGTGGGGGAACCAGCAGTTAACGTAATGGCTATGTTGCTGGACTCCCACGTAGTCGACCATGGTTCGAGTCCCGGACCCGGTGGCTTAAAACTCACGCCGGGTGCGTGTGCGTGCGTGCCCAGGATCCTGAGAGGAGAATGGAGGAGAAGGGATTGCGGCGTGACCATCCCCCTGGGGGGTGATTTCTCGCTTTCTGTCTCTCTGTCTCTCTCTGTCTGTCTGGCAAGCGCACGCGCCCTATAGTGAAAACCTCTCCAAAAAAAAAAAAAAAAAAAAAAGGGCAGGTGGCAGTTAAGGAGGATGTCTCCTCCAGAGAACCTGGGTCCAGCCTCCAGACCTGGATTTCTCTGTCACTCCTCCAAGGGGTCCTCATCCCTGAACAGCGCAGTCTCCTCCTGGTGGAAGCCTCTCTGGGTTTGCCCCCAGGAGGGAAGAGCGGCAGTGCCAAGTCACTAGGGTGAGCCAGGTGTGCTGGGGCTAGACTCCCTTCTGTGTGAGGTCGGCCAGCAGGGGGCGCTCAGGCTGGTGTGCCCTGGGAGGGAAGGTCTCAGCATCTCTCATCTCTCCAGCTAGAAAGATTGTTGGCCAGCTGTCCTCAGAGAAGACGCCTCCTTTTGAGAACCTTCCCTCATCTTGGGGCCAGGTCTGAGCTCCTGGTGCACCCCTCTCCTCTCAAATGCTAGGCTGACTGCATTGTAACTTTCCTCTGTTTACCTGCTTTCCCAGAAGTGTGACCAGGAGGGCAGGTCCTGCTGTGGTCAGCATAGCACAGGATAGACCCCTCCACACCCCCACAGACGACGGTTAGCCCAGTACCTTCACCCAAATCCAGTTTCCCTTTCCGGGCCCACAGAGGATTGCTAGTCCCCGCCTCTTGGGTTGGCCGTGTTGACATGCTCTGGCCAGTGAAACAGGCCATTGAAATATGAGGGATCTTCCAAGAGTTCATGGGAAATGCATATTATGAGAAAACTACGCACAGATTTCCAGATTGTTTTCACCAAAATAAACTCATACTTCATTTTTCAGAGACTTTCTGAATCCCCTCAAAGGTGGAGGCCTTTAAGAACTAGCACATGGTTGGCTGGCCGTGGGGTGCAGTGGTTAATGTGCTGACAAGAGAAGCTGGATCCCACATGGCAACTTTGGTTCAACTCCCAGGTCTGGTCAACCTGATACTCACCAGGCTTCGGGTGCCCGTGACCCAGCAGGCTGGAGGACTAGCAGAAGGGGATTTTGATGTGACCAGACCCTGTAGAGAATGCTCCCCTCTCTCTATCGTTCTCGTGTGTTTGCATGTGCTCTATCATAAATTAAAACCTTTTTTTTTTAATTAAAAAAAGGAACTCGTACCTCCAGTTCCCTGTCCTCCTGAGAAGGTGGGCTCCGCAGGGAGGATAACATGCAGCAGCATCCTGTCCCCACCCTTATAATGACACCTTGCGGGAGCGAGAAATAAACTATAAAAAATTTGTTGTAGGGCATTTGTGCTTTCCAGGAGGGGCATTAGTGAGAAAGCACCCAGCAGTGGGGGTGGTCACCCAGCAAACTCCCTCCTCCATTCTCCTCTAAGGATTTCGAGCCCATGTGCCCAGTGTATTCATCAAGCCACCTGGTCTGGGACACAAGCCATACAGCCAACCATGTGGGATGCAGTCGCCTTCACCCTCACACCACTGACTGGCCCAATTTTTGTGGTTTTGCACCACTGAGATTTGGAGGTTGTTTGCTGCTCAGTTTACTCGTGTCTGTCATGACCGATGAGGATCAGGATGCTACCTTCACCCGAACGGTGAGTCTCTAGGGAGCGGATCATCGTCTTGCACCCTCTCTCAGTGCCTTCCGACGGAAAGAGCGTGGCCTCCATTTCTCACTCATTTGTTCAGCCCTGTGTGTGGTGGGGCCATAATAGCACCTACCTGTGGGGCCGTGGTGAGCATGAAGTGCATTCAGCTCTTAGAGGAGTGTCTGGCATGTGATGCTTTCTCTCTAAGGGTTTCTATTATTATTACTCACATATATATATATATTTTTTTTTCTTTTCTTTCCTTTTTTTTTTTTTTTTTTGGAGAGGTTTTTGCTACAGGGTGTGTGTGTGTGCTCGCCAGAAAGACAGAGACAGTGAGACAGAAAGTGAGAAATCATCCCCTGATTGAGGCGGGGATGGCCACGCCTTAATCCCTTCTCCTCCATTCTCCTCTCAGAATCTTGGGCATGCATGCACATGCACCTGGCATGAGTTTAAGCCACCAGGTCCGGGACTCAAACCGTAGTCGACTACATGGGAGTGCAGTGACATAGCCATTACACCAACTGCTGGTCCTTATTATTGACATATTCTTGAAGAATTATTTCTTTAAGATTATGATTAATTCGAGAGATTTTTGCTACAGGGTGTGTGCACTCACCTGAGAGAGAGAAAGTGAGAGACCACCCCACAGAGGGGATGGCCATGCCACAATCCTCTCTCCCATAGTGTCTCTCAGGATTTTTGGTGCGTGTGCACACACACGTTTGGCATGAGTTTTCAGCTGTTGGATCTGAGACTTGAGCCGTGGTTGACTATGTGGGAGTCCAGCAATGTAACTATTATGCTATCTGCTGGTCCCTTAATTTTATTATTATTATTATTTTAAACTTGCTATATTGCATGTGTGCTCATGAGAGAGAGATAGAGAAAGTGAGAAAGCAAGCCGCAGGTCTAGCACTTGAACCACAGTCGGCCATGTGGGAGCCCAGTGCCTTAACCAGCATGCCACCTACTGGTCCCATTATTGATATTTTTAGCTCATTCAACTACATTTGTCCAGCATCCAATGCCTTGTGGCCACAGGGAATACAGAGAACAAAGCTTGTCTCCTGCCTTGGGGAGAAAGAGCCAGAGAGAATGGGCATCAGCCCCAGGGCCTGTGAGACAGCAGGAGCACCTTGGGATCTTCCAGAAGGAGGGGAACCCACAAAGGCCTGGTGTTGGTGCACGGTGGCCCTGGGCTCTGAGGTGGAGCCAAGGGGCTGCTGGAGCGAAGGTGGCAGTCTTCAGTTACATAAGCTCCCAGCCCAGAGTGTTTTGACAATTCTGTTTGCAGCCCCCACGTGGAAGACACTTTGCTGCAGAGCTGGTGGGGAGGAAAGAGCATCAGAGAGCCACTCTGAGTCTGGAAGCAGCTCCCCTTTTCTGGGGAGGAAGACAGCCTTCGCTCCAGCGCTGCCCCGGGGTCTGTGAGCCTCTCCTCAAGCCCAGCCCAGCCTGACCTGATTCAGCTCTTGGGGATTGGGGGGCTGTGAGGACAGAGGGCAGGTCAGGAAGGGAGACCAGGGAATCAGGCTCTTAGCAGAGAGGCGGAGGGAGGGCGGGGAAGAGGAGGACCTGCTGGCCCCACTAGGTGGTCTCCGTTCCATCTCCCTTGATCTTTATCTTCCAAAAAGAAGGGCCTTGTGAAGGTCTGGCGTGTGGGGACTTGGCACAGTGGAAGGACTTGGGCCTTTGGGGCCTCAGTTACCTGGGCAGTGTCCCCAGTTACAGCTGGAGAGACAGGCTCAGAGAGGGCTTGTGGCTTATTTACAGACACACAGCCTGTTAGAGGCTTCCCCAGGGCCAGAACCTAGACCCCTTGGCTCTTAGTCCAGTGCTCCTCACATGAAACCATGCTGCCTTTTGGGGCAGGGGGGCCTCCCATTTTATCACTTGTATATTTAACCCCAGGGGTCCTCTCCCCTCTGCAGTCCCCTTGGGTAGGTGGACCCTGCAGGAGAAGGGATGACAATCATGTGAGGCTGCAGTTCAGCTTTCCGTCTGCAGGCTGGGGCTGGTCGTCCCGGGTCCTGTACCTTGGACTCTTGATCCCTTCTCTCAGAGGAAGTGGGCCTAGGACTGGAGCCTGTGCTGGGTCCTCTCCCTCGTGTCCTGTGGTGGACAGCTGCTAAGATGCCCCAGTGATGCCTCCTCCTGGCAGTCATACCTATGTCATCCTTTCCTTTTGAGTGTGGGCTGGATTTGGTGATTTGAGTTTAAAGAAGAGAATGTCGTGGGAGTGTGGATGCCGCTTCTGAGGCCAGCTTAGGAAAGACTGTGGCTTCCACCTTGGGAGCTCTCTGGCCCTCACACTCTTGCTTGCGTGGTGCCAGCTTCCATGCTGGGGCTGCTTGGCTCTGGCCGTGAGGACCTACCAGTAGCCATGGGAATGAGCTTGGAAGTGGGTCTTCCTCCCAGTCCAGTCTTCGGATGAGACCAGAGCCCCAACTGCAACCTCATGAGATACACTGAGTCAGAGAACCTGTGGCCAGAGCAACTGTGAGACAATACGTTTTTTTTTTTTTTTTTTTCTTTTTGGTTTGTTTGTTTGTTTTTTTGTTAAAAGTTTTTGCTATAGGGTGCGTGTACTTGCCAGAAAGACAGAGAGAGATAGAGAGACAGAAAGTGAGAAATCACTCCCTGGGGGGAATGGCCATGCCACAATCCCTTCTCCTCCATTCTCCTCTTAGGATCTTGGCCATGCATGCACACGCGTCCAAGTGAGTTTAAATCGCCGGGTCTGAGACTCAAACCATGGTCGAATTACGTGGGAGACCAGTGACATAGCCATTGTGCCATCTGCTGATCCCGTTGTTTTTTTAAGAGTTTTTTTGCCTTAGCGTACAGTGTACACTCATGGTGCCAGGAGTGGGGACGGGAGTGGGAGGGGGAGATATAATGAGAAATCACCCCCCCAGGGGGGATGACCACGCCCCAATCCCTTCTCCTCCTGGGATCTTGGGCATGCACTCACTCGCACCCGGTGTGAGTTTGAAGCCACTGGGTCTGGAACTTGAGCCTCAGTGGGCCATATGGGAGTCCAGCAACCTCACCACTACGCTGGCTGCTGGTCCCTACATTGTTGTTTTAAGCCACAAATGACACCATACATCCCCCCCCCCCCAACCCAATCACCACCTTCTAGAGCCACTCTTTCCCTCTCTCTGTCTCTCTCTTCCCACTGTTTTGATACATAAAGAAGAATTCATGATCCCAAGTTCTAGTCCTCCACATTTTATTAACTGAAGATATGACCTTGAGAAGCCATCTCACCCCTCTGGGCTCATTTTCTTCTTGGTTAATGCCGTTTACTGAATGGTAATAAGTGTTCCCAGGTGCCCAATCGTCTGCAGGTTACAGGGCCTTGTCTCACCTCCATCTTTATAACTGCTCCAAAATGTATTTGGGGCAGGTTTCAACACCCTTAAATGACAGATGAACAGACTGAGGCCTGGGGATAAGAGATGGCTTGTGGAAGGACACTCATGAGAAGCAGCAGAGCCCAGGCTGGTCCTGCAGGGCAGTGCAGGAAACAGGGACAGCATTGCCTCGGGTGACAGTGATGTCTTTGCCGGCAGCTGGCCTGCCTGTGCTACAGAAGCTAGGAAAAAAATTTAAAGAATTATTTAACTTTATTCATTCATTTATTTTCAATTTGACCAGAAGGAGACACACAGAGAGAGATAGAGAAAGTGAGAAAGCAAACCACCGTGTCTGGGATTCAAACCACTGTCGGCCATGTGGGAGTGTCCAGCACCTTAACCACTACGCCACCCGCTGGTCCCCAGAAGCTAGAAAATTTAACGGCTACATTTCCCAGACTCCTTTGCTGGTGACTTCTGGAGGTGGCATACATCCTGCCATCAAATGCACTCTCACAGACTAGAATTTGGAGCGGAGTTTTGTGGGGAGACAGGGCATGAACATCCATTGCGTTAGGTTAAGTGTGGTGGGCACAGGAGTGATTCTGGAGCCGGGTATTGTAGGGGTGGCTTCCCAATTCTGCAGAGCCCTGATGGAGACAGGAGCCACGGCACCTTTGGCAGCCCAGTTCTGCAGTGTTCTGGGCCGCTGTTCCTGTGTGCTCAGCCACTTGGGCTTAAAACAATGATTATGTTTCCAATAACTAAACTAGTTTGTTTATCAGGGAACTTTGATGATACCTACACAGTGTCCACAGCCTGTTGGACAAAGTCACGCGAAGTCCCAACTCAACAATTGGAAACACTTCCACTTCCACCCACCAAGAAAGCAAGAGTTTTTTTTTCTCAGGGTCCGTATATCAGTTCCTGATTGGCTCTGCTCTGGTCAATCATGATCTCTGGCCAATCACAGTTACCGGAGAGATACAGTTCCACAATTCTCTGTTCAGGTCCAGATTTTCTTCTTTTGTGCCCTGTTCCCAGAAGTGGGATTAGAAAGTGTGGGACACACACGCAGCATTAACTGCCACAGTCTGTCACCACCCCCACCACCACAGGGAGGACCCATTAACCAATGGCACTGTGGCACTGGGGACATGGCTGTAATTAAGCCCTGAAGGCAGGAGGTTATTACGAGAGTCCCGGAGTCCCTGCTCAGGGGATCGTGCCTGCTCTCCACCACAGCGGGAGGATGCAGAAGGCTCCATCGATACCCCTGATGATGCTGTATGGGAACGGAGAATCTGAGTCAGGGAATGTGAGTCTGGGAGGCGGGGAGGGAGATGGGAGCTTGCATCCAGGCCTTCCAGTTCCTGTGCACACTGGGCCTGGAGTCAGACTGACCTGGGCGTGTGTGACCCTGGCCAGTGCTCCTGTCGCAGAGTGAAGAGGGGCAAGGTCCCCTCGAGGGCTGTGGTGGGCCACAATGGTTTGGTGTGTATGTGAGAATGCTGGCCTCGGCACCTGACCCTAGTCGGCTCCTCTGGTGCTGGTGGACTTGATTCTGTGGGGAGGGAAGGAGGTGGCTGAGGGCCCTTAGGAGGGGATTCTGCAGAGCGGCTTCCTCGTTGCCATGGTGAGCAAACTCGGTGAGCTGGACCTGTTTTGAACTTGGTCTGCACAGCGGAGGCTTTGTCCCCAGCCCTCCTGCTGCAGCCTTTGTCCTGTGGGCCTGTCCCCTGATGCCCGGGCACAGCAGTTTGGCCAGACACAACCCTGGCCAGGAGGGGCAGGCAGACAGGCCTCCTCCTCAGCCCTGTCTGACTGCTCCAGCCAGCCTCTCTACCTTGGCTGCTCTGCCTGGACTGGAGGCTGAGACCTGGGTTCTAGTCCAGCCTCTATTGCAAGCTTGCTGGGAAGCCTCTTGGGCTGGACTCCTTGAGAGGGAAAGGAGGTGATATTTTTAGCTTTGTGTCCCCAGAAAGCAGGAACACGTCGAGCCCCCCAGGACCAGATGTGGTTTGGGTCCCCTGCCCTTTGGAGACCTGGTAAGGGCTCTAACAGGCTCCACACCCAGAAGACACCACATGGTCTGAAGGCTCAGGCTGCTCTCTCTGACTCTGTCCAGGTCTGGATGTCCCCACCATCTCACATGTCCCGTCATGTGTGACAGCGCCCAGGTGTGGCATTCAGCTCCTTCCTCCATGCCCACCAGCACCCTCTCTCCTATGCAAGGCAACAGAAGCCTGGAGGAGGGGAGTGGTGGGAGGGGGTTTGCACTGGGCCCAAACCCACCGCGTCGCCCTCTCCCCTCACCCCCGCTTAGCTCCCTTCTCTCCTGTGCAGCTGCTCAGCCCTCCCCAGCCTCGGCTCACTTTCCTGTGTCCAGACCTAATGGGGCAGGGTCATGGGCCTTTCTGGCTCAGTTCACCATCCCGGGATGACAGCCATGCTCTGGAAATAGTGCTCCCTGCCCCAGCCCAGTCCTTACAAAAGAGCAGGGGCAGTGCCCCTTGGATTGTGGGGAGGAGAAAGGACTGTCATCTCTGGCCCTGGAAACCCAAGCTCCGCCAGGCTGCAGAATCATTTGTAGGTTTGCAGATTGGGAGGGCAGGGTCCTAAGACTCAGTTCTCGGTGATGCGCCACAATCCACCCTCAGGTCGGCCAGCCCTGGATCACGAGTACGTGTGTGGCTGGTGTTCTCAGGGGTCCCGGATGCAAACTCCCATGTGATCAGCCATGCAGAGCATCATGCTTTATGGCTGCACCACCATCTGGCCCCAGACTGTGGCTCCTAATCACGCTGTATATTCCTGTCGCCAGCCCCACGCCCTGTGTCCCTTGTGGTCATCAACGGTGTGCCTGGTTCACCACTATGTAGCCATGGCCCAGCTCCGTGCCTGGCACAGAGGAGGCATTCACTCCGTATCTGCCTTGTACTAGGCACTGCTACCAGCGGACAGCCAGGTGTAACTGAGGCATAAGGCTTTGATGGGGACATCTGAATTTAACAGGGGCGATATCCTGAGCAGAAGGGACGCAGTCGCTGTAATGGATGCATGCCAGGCTGCTGTGGGGAGAGGCCCTCTGCCGTCTTCACATGGAGGTGGGCCATTGAAACAGGCAATGGCTGGAACGTTCTAACATCTGGATTCCCCACTGAGAAAGCTACATGTCCAGGGAGGGGCCAAAGGAAAGCCCTCCTGCCTCCGGTGCTACGTCCCTCGCCACCAGCGTGTAAGGCCTGGCCCGTCGGCCCGTTGCTGTGTCTCCGGTGCCTAGAACTGCCAGGTGCACTGTGAGTGAACCGACAGACAGATGGACCAATGAATCAGCAGCGGCTCACACACTAGTAGGCGAGGCGGCACAGAAACCACCAAGTGAAATGCCACCAGTGACACGTGAGCACACCGTCCCCATGCCTTGAGGAGGGAGTGATGGACTGAGGGGGAGGACGCCTCGATCCCTGCAGACTTTTCTGGACAGGCTCCTCCAGTCCTGGCTTGAGCAGCTGCTGCCCGTAGTGTCGCCTCGCCCCTCTCTCCTTTGTATTTCTCCCCCTCAGTTCTCTGAGTGTCTTCATCACCACCGGGAGAGCCTTTCTTTTCTTTCTTTTTTTTGAGAGGTTTTTGCTATAGGGTGCGTGTGCTCGCCAGACAGACAGAGAGACAGAAAGTGAGAAATCACCCCCTAGGGGGGATGGCCACACTGCAATCCCTTCTCCTCCATTCTCCTCTTGGGATCTTGGGCACGCACGCATACACGCCCGGCGTGAGTTTAAGCCACGGGTCTGGGACTCAAACCATGGTCGACTATGTGGGAGTCCAGCGACATAGCCATTTCGCTAACCGCTGGTCCCCAGGCATGAGTTTTAAGCCACCATGTCCAGGACTCGAACTGCCGTTGATCACATGAGAGTCCAGCGACATAGCCGTTACACTAACTGCTGGTCCTGAGCCTTTCTTTTCTTTTTTGAGTTTTTTTGCTATAGGGTACTTGCGCTTGCCAGAGAGAGGCAGATAAAGTGAGTAATCACCCCCTCCTCAGAAAGGATGGCTATGCCGCAATCCGTTCTCATCCATTTTCCTCTTGGGGCTCTGGGCATGCGCACACATGTGCCTGTGTGTTTTCAAGTTGCCTGGTCTGCGACTTGAACCATGTAGTTGGCCATGTGGGATCCAGACGCCTTCACCACCACGCCACCTGCTGGCTCGGAGTTTTTTTCTTTTTTTCCTTTTCTCTTAAAAAAAAGTTACCAGAGGCCACATGCTTTTTCCAAAGAGAGAGAGGGAGAGGAAGAAACCCTCCCAGCGGGACATGGTCACACTGCAATCCCTTCTCTTCTGTCTCTCCATCCTGCTGGGACTTGGCCTGCATACATATGTGCCTCGAGTGCTTTCAAGCCAGGTCCGGGACTTGAACTGCATCGGTAACCATATGTGATTTGTTTTTTTTTGTTTTTTTTTTGAGAGGTTTTTGCTATAGGGTGCGTGTGCTCACCAGACAGACAGAGAGAGACAGAGAGACAGAAAGCGAGAAATCACCCCCCAGGGGGGATGGCCACGCTGCAATCCCTTCTCCTCCATTCTCCTCTTGGGATCTTGGGCACGCACGCACACGCGCCCGGCGTGAGTTTTAAGCCACTGGGTCCGAGACGCGAACTGCGGTCGACTACGTGGGAGTCCAGCGACATAGCCATTACGCTAACTGCTGGTCCCAGGTGACCATATGTGATTACGCTCTCTTAAACACCAAACCTCAGGCCAGCTTTCTCAGTTGTACTTTGTTTTTCTGAGTGTGGGATCTTTATTTTAAAAAATAATTATTTTATTTAACTTTATTATTATTATTTTCTGGTTTGATCAGACAGTGAGAGAGACAGGGAAAGCGAGAAAACAAGTCACCAGGTCCAAGACTTGAACTGCGGTTGGCCACGTGGGAGTCCAGTGCCTTTAACCACTATGCCACCTGCCAGCCCCAGAATGTGGTGTTTGTTCAAAAGATCCTAGTTCTTCCAAAGAGATAAATCTTTGTGCCACTGACATCCGGCTCAGGAGCCAGACTTTCCTGACGAGTAATCAGGCCCCTGTCCGAGCTGAGCCCTCCTGGGGCCTCCTCATCACCTGCACTTGGAGACATTAGCCTGCCCTGCAGCTCCAACCCCAGGAAACACCCTGTACTTTAGGAGGGAGCGTAGACCAGCTCATTAATGCACCCGGAAGCCCAGGTGCGAGACTCACTTATGGCCTTTGAGGGTGCCTGCGCTCCTAGTTACAGCCTTCTCCTCTCCAGGAGGGGACCCAGTGCCGTGTGCATGTGTGGGAACATGCTTTGTAAACTGCAAAGCGTGGGACAGATGGTGTCCTTAAGACCCAGCATTACTCTTCCCCTGTTGGTTTGGGGTTCCCAACCCAGAGGAGTGTTTCTGCTGCCTGCACCAGGGCTGCTTTTCCTCCTGGCTTTGCATGGTCGCTGGAGATTCTTTCTGTAAGACCTCTCTCTGGGGACCAGCAGTTAGCGTAATGGCTATGTCGCTGGACTCCCACGTAATCGACCACGGTTCGCGTCCTGGACCTGGTGGCTTAAACTCACGCCGGGTGCGTGTGCATGCGTGCCCAAGATCCCGAGAGGAGAATGGAGGAGAAGGGATTGCGGCATGGCCATCCCCCCTGGGGGGTGATTTCTCGCTTTCTGTCTCTCTGACTCTCTCTGTCCGTCTGGCGAGCGCATGCACCCTATAGCAAAAACCTCCTCCCCCACCAAAAAAAAGACCTCTCTCTGTGTGGTCTGTAATTCCGATAGAAAGGTGTGGGTGGCCCAACACCAGCTCGCTCATTAACTCTTTAGGATAACACTGGCCACGGAGTCTTCGGGGTGCAGGGGAGGATGGAGGAGAGAGAACCGAGATGTCAGTGGGCTGGAGTGAAAGGGCTGCTGCGAGGTCTGATGAAGCCCCCAGGGCCCTGTCCCTCGGTCTGCACAGCTCCAGCCTCCCTCCAGCCCACGCAGGGAAAGGGGACCTCTGGGACCTGGCATTGTGCCCAAAGCAAGCCAGAGAATGACCCAGGAGGTTTAATTAAACCACAGAAAGCAGCCACACTCTTTCTCTGTTTTTCCCCAGGTAAGAAACTGTCCCTAACTCCCGCACATGCTGGGAGCAGATGCTCAGTCACCTTTGCCTCCTCTGGACCATGGTGAGAACTTCTCACTCATTCACCCCTCTGCAGGATCCTCCCCACCACTGTCCAATTCCTCTTACATCAATCAGAGTCACCATCTCATGCCACAAGTGGGACCATGTCACTGCTCTGCCGAAGACCCCAAGATGTTGCATTTGTTCATTCACTCACTCAACACATGTTTGAAGTTCCACAATGTCCCAGGCCCTGTATTAGACCTTGAGGATGCAAGAGGGAATGAGACAAGTGTCCTGGTCCTCACAGAGCTTGTGGCATAGTTGGGGATAAGACAATAGTGACCAAACATGACCAAACAGGTAGAACAGTGGTGGCGGCGGGGGGGGGGGGGGGCAGATGTTAGTGCTATGTATCAGTCAGCCATTGCCATAATAATGCCACATAACAAACAACCCCAACCCAGTGGTGAAAACAGCACCATTGGTTCCTACTCTGAGTCTGGCAGGTTGGCTGGGAATGAACAGACTGAGCCAGGCCCAGCTGGGTTTAGCTCCAGGGCTGCTACTCAGGCCTCTCATCTGTGGATCAATGGCTACCTGGACCTGGCTTGTCCCGTGGTGATGGCGGGAGGTCAGGGAGCCATGCCTGGGAGTGGAAAGCTCTCGCTTCTGCCCACAGTGCATTGTCCAAAGCCAGTCTTATTGTCAAGTTCAGTGTCCAGGGGTTGGATATGCTCTGCCCTTAGCTGGAGAGGCAGCGAAGCCACAGGAGGAAAGGTGGGATCCGAGAGGGAGGAGGGATTGGGAGCGGCCTTGCAGGAAGCGGGGCTAGGGGTGGAGGCTCACTGGGCACCCACTTTGGATGGCTGGTTGGGGTCAGCCTCTCTGAGCCGCTCCTACCCCACCCTGACCTGTAGCAGGAGAGCCAGCTGTGCAGTCAGGGAAAGGAAGTCCTCGCAGGAGGGGCAGCAATGAGAAAACCCGGCAGCAAAAATGAATCGCAGAGCCTTTGGAGCTGACAGAGTGGGACAGGAGGGGGTGCTCCCTGGCACCCTCACACAAGGCGCGGGCTCTCTGCCCACCGGTCAAGGCTCCTGGCATGGCCCATGCTGTGTCTTCTGCCCGGCATGCCCTTCCTCTCTTCTGGCTAGATCCTACTCGTCCGAGGGTGGAACTCAGACACTGCTTCCTTCAGGGAGCCTTTCCTGATGGTGGGGCTGGGGAGGTGCCCCCTCTGAGGCCTCCTATGGTGCCCAGAGGCACAACCAGGCCATTCGGTGCCAGCACAGGACTTGGCAGGAAGGGCTGTCCTTAAACGTCTGTTGAATGAGTGACTGAGGAATAAGCTAGACTCTCTGAATCCCACCCGTGATTAAAACAGGAGCGGTCCAACCTCAAGTGCCACACATGTGTTCTTTAGGACGCGTTCACCTCTGTGGCCGCACTGATCTGTTCACTGGCCTGGCCCGTGTTTATTAAGCACCGGCTGTGTGCCAGGCACGTCCTTGGTATATAGACACACACGAGACAAAGCCGGGTCTGACGGGGCGCCTGCCAATGGACAATCATGCTGACATGCAGGGCGGAGTTAGCTATTAGGAAGGAACATAAAACAGGGTGATGGGATAGGAAGCTAGGGAAGGAATGCCAGTTCCTATTATTTATTAGTCTTGTAAGTTTTACTATGGAAAATTTAGCACCTAGAAATGGAGAGAGGGGGCTGGCCTGTGGCCTGATTGTTAAGGGAGCTAGATCCCACGTGGCCGGCTGCAGGTCGGGTGCTGGCCCCGGGGGCTGAGAAACACCCCAGGCGTGTGTGCGTGTGGGCCCAACGTCCTGAGGGGAAGGAGGAGTGGAGGGGAAGGGATTGCAGTGTGACCATGCCCCACTGGGGTGGTGTTTTTCCCCTTTCCCTCTCTTGCTGTCTCTCTCGGGTGAGCGTATACTCCCTCTGGCAAATTTTTCAAAAAGAAAGGAAAAAGAAAGGGAGAGAGAAAAAGAAAAGGAAAGAGACCAAGCAAGGCACCCCTGAGTGACCACAGCCTGGCATGGCCTCCTTGTTTCATTTATCCCACCCTCTCCACCCACCCCATGCCTGTGATTTTAAGCAAAGGGAATGCCTGTGTCATAGGGGATGGTCAGAGAAGGCCTCTGCAAGAAGGGGACGTCTAAGCAAATCCCACATGACACGTGAGTGGCCATCTAGGGGAGAATGTTGGGCACCCGGGTGGCAGGGGACCAGGGACAATGATCCCAGTGTGTGTGATAGGGCACGAGGCTTGGTGGATCTGAGGGAGGATGAGGCCCAGTGGCGGACATGCCATCTAAGATCTAGCTGTCAGGACTGCCCCAGGGGTAGGAGAGGGTCTCAGACAGGGGGTGCCCCTGTGCAGCTCAGGGGGACTGTGGGTGTGGAGCCCGCAGCTCTGGCCTGGTGAGCTTCAGATGCACTGCTTGGCATTTCCGAGCTGGGATCGCCAACTCTGGGAAGTGGGAAGACGAGGGGGTGCACTGCCACCTCCTGCGGTGGCCCCTGCCTTCACCTCTTCTCCCACTCACGGTCCTCACTCTGTCCCGTACGGCTTGCACATCTGATGTGGACGAGCAGGGGAGGAGCAGGGAACGGCTGCCTTGCCCCGCCCTCCGCATGGCTTGAGCCCCTCTTCCCCATCCCGCAGCCCGAGAAGCCGGGTTAGAGGTCGGGGGAGAAGAGGAATAGTGGGTATACGTTGGTGCTCCTCTCCCTTCTTCTGGTGGTGACTTCGGGACTGAAAGGGCAGCCTGCCATCCACGGTGCGGTGACCAGGCCGTGGGCGGGCCGTGCCAGGCTCCTTGCCCCGGCGATGCCGTCTCAGGTGAGCTGCCTGACCCTGGATTGCTTTTCTTGTCACAGGATGGGGATAATAGAATCCGCCTCCTAGGACTGTCGTGGGAACTGAGGGCTTTTGGAACGAACAAGCCCACGGCTGAATTCCGGATCTGCAGCTTGCTCTCAGGTGACCTTATTCTCCCTCTCCCAACCTCAGTTTCTTAATCAGCAAGGCGGGGGGGGGGGGGGGGATTGCCTCGTGGTAGACAGCGCCTGGGGCCTGGCAGGGGCTCCCTCGAGGGTCATACCCCACACTCTTCCTCTCCGGCCACCCTCCTGGCTCCCGCTCTCCTTGGACAGGCCTTAGGGACGCCCACACCCCACCCACACCACCCTGCCGGCCTGTCTGCCAGTGTCTATGCTGCCGCTTGTCCACCCTCCAGTACCCACTCTGGGGAGCGTTCCTTCCACCCCCGCTGGAAAATCCACCTGGATCCCCATCCTTGAGCGCACACACTTCCGATCAGAGGACCAGTCTCCATGTGGCCCTGCGGGGACTCAGGCTGTGGGCTGGATTCGCTTGTTTGATGTTCCAAGCATCTTTGGAAGCAAGTTCTATTCCTTTTTTTTTTTTTTTTTTTTTTTTTTTAAGCTTATTTCTTTCTTTCATGAGAGAGAGAGGAGGTCGGCTTGGGTGATCTTCCATTCGGCTCAAGCATCACAGGGCCCTGTGCCACCGCTGTACCACCGCCACGCCACTGCCGGCCACTGCGCGGGGCCGTGGCTTCTGTTCTCATGCTCTGTTTATGAATGAGGATGGAGTTGGGAGTCCAGATAAAAACTCAGGTGTGCTGACTCGGAACCCAGTGCTTTTTCTGCCTCCATGTTTTCCTGCCAGAAGTCTGTGTGCACATGTGTGTGCTATAGTGGCTGAGCATGTCCGTGGCTGACCGACAAGCGGGCAGAGGCGTGGTTGAGGGAGCGCATTGGCGAAGCGCCCCCGTGGGTGTTCTGCACACCCCGCCACGGCCCTGAGTCCCTCCTTCCTCCTTCGTGCAGCTATCTTGGGCCGACAGTAGACAGACACCCCCCCACCCCATATCACCTGCAACCCACCTGCATCCTCAGGATGCTGTCAGGGGGTTGCCATGGCAACAGCAAGTTTCCAATCGAAGCAAAAAGTTCTTAGCAGGGTTTGCAATGGAGAACGACAGGGGAGAACCAGTGGAGAAGGTTGCCAGGGCAACAGGAATATTTAAGTCAAACTTTGTGGGTCTCAGTGTGGGGAGATCATCCTGAGCAAGGCAAGTAAACTCAGCCCTCTTGCCAGGCAGTCCTGCGGTGCACGCTGTATGTTCATGCGGGGGGCAGGGGGGCAGTCCGGGCCGGCTTCAGGGGGCTGTGGGCCTGCTGTCTCCAGCTCGGGACAAGACCCCTTCAGGCTGTGGTCGCCAAGCTACCTGAGGTGGGCTTCTGCGTCCGTGTCCCCCTGCTTGGGCTGCAGAGCTGGCTGGTGCTTTTTGTTACTGCCCCCATCCTTGTTTTTTAAAAGTGTTTTGCTGCCTTATTCCACCCCGTCCCTTTTGCTAAATGGCCAGTCCTTTGTCCCCTGCACAAGCAGACGGGGCTCTCAGCGTGTGATGTGAGTGGCTCCTGGCAGCCCAGCTTTGTCAACAGCAGTTGCTGAGCGGATTCAGAGAACAAACCCCTCTCTCTGGGGAGAAGGAAGGGAGGCAGGTGGTAAGGAGAGAGGCTGAGATCCGATCTGTGCATAGACAAGGCCACTTAAAGGGAATCGAGGCCTTTTGGCTTCCCCAGGCTGTCTGAGACCCCAGGGGCAGGATCCCCTTTCAGGGCAGCGATCCTGCCGGGCAGCAGGGTGGGGCTGGCTCACACGGGTGAGGGCCTGCCTGTCCCGGCTGCCCCAGGCCCTGGCTCCTGCCCTTTCGCTCCCTCTCCTGCTCCTCTAACCTTGTGAGGAAGCCAGCAGGGCCTGAATACAGGTTAGGACAGGACTGGGGGCCCGCCTTAACTCTAAGGGAGCCTTGGGCTCCACGCCGTGCCCTCGACTGGGGGCACTCCTGGGCCCCTGCCTTCCCCCTGGTCCTCCCAAGGCCCTCAGTAGAGCCTGCTCCCCAGGCCTTCGCACCTGCAGAGCCCCACACGCCGCCTTGACCGCCCCACTTCTACTTTCCTCATTGCTGGTGTCACACTCTGAACCTACACTGAGCATGTGCGTTTCAGCTTGTTTATTTCTTTTTGCCATGAGCGAGTGAGGCAGAGAGTGTGAGAGGGCATGAGAGAGAAAGAAAGAAAGGCACCCCAACAGGGCCTTGGTGCTGCGGCCCACCCCAGACAGCCCCAGATTGTGGGTACACGCCCTGGTGTGCTCGCAGAGGTCTCTGACACAGACCTCGAACCTTCCCATACGGGTTACTGTCCAGCTTCACAAAGTGCCGTGCTATCGTCACACCATCATCGGACTCCTGTACTGTGTGTACATATGTTAGAATTACTTATTTATTTAATTCCATTGGTTATTATTATTATTATTTTTTAATTTGACCAGACAGAGACAGAGAGAGAGAGAAAGGGAAAGCAAGAAAGCAAGCTGCTAGGTCTGGGACTCGAACTGTGGTTGGCCATGTGGGGATCCAGTGCCTTTAACCACCATACCACCTGCCAGCCTCTTGTGTGTGGGTTTTTTTTTTTTCTTTTTTTTGAGAGGTTTTTTTTTCGCTATAGGGCGCGTGCGCTCGCCAGACAGAGAGAGACATAGAGACAGAAAGCGAGAAATCACCCCCCAGAGGGGATGGTCATGCCGCAATCCCTTCTCCACTCTCCTCTCGGGATCTTGGGCACGCACGCACACGTGCCCGGCGTGAGTTCTAAGCCACCGGGTCCAGGACGCGAACTGCGGTCGACTACGTGGGAGTCCAGCGACATAGCCATTACGCTAACTGCTGGTTCCCTTGTGTGTGGGTTTTAATATTGCCAGAGGGTGTGTGCTCTTGCCAGAGAGAGAGAGAGAGAGAAACCCCCTCCGATGGGGTGTGGCCATAATCGTTTTCTTACCTTCTCCTTCCTGGCAGGAATTTGGGCACACATGTGCACACTCCAGGTGTGTTTTTCAAGCTGCTAGGACCAGGATTTGATTGGCCTCCAATGTACAGCACTTAACCACTGTGCTATGGGCCAGGCCCTGTGTTTTGTCGCCTATCTCTCCAGCGGGGTGTGTGCTCCTCATAGGGGGGGCCCTGTCTTCCTCACTGACCACTTTTTGCCTGGAGCGTGGAGCAGGCCCTGGCACTTTGTAGGCATCTTGAGCGAGTGGGTGGGTGACCATCTCAGGTTCCTCCATGGTGAGTGACTCTGAGGTTGGCCTCCGGGTTGGATGCAATACCAGGGGGAAGCGCCGGGCACAGGGCCCCTCACTTCCTCAATTATGCATGCAGTTAAAAGCAGCAGCTGGGAGCAGAAGCCTAGCTTCTGGCCTCCTCCCTCTCCTCCCTCGGTGCCTGTTTGTGTGAAAGAATAAACTTCCCCACCCTGAGGGGTCGCGGTGCCAGGGCGGCCACTTCTTGTGCAAATAGAGTGTTTTAAAATAGTTCTGCCACTTGTGGAATTTGTCCTCGGTCGGCAAATGTTTCTGTGCCGGATGAGTGCAGCCCTGGCGAGGGACGGGACCCCACGGTCCGGACTGCTTTGCCGTGCGTCCTGTCAATGGCTTCCTTCACCATCCCTTGAGCACCTTCACTGGCCCTGAGACAGAGGGTGCTGTCCCCACTTTGCAGATGAGGACACTGGTCCCTCTCCTATCTGCAGGTCTGCCGCCCTGGGTCAGAGGCGGAAATGAGGGGGCTGGCTTCCTGCTTTCTGGGGAAGAGGCTCTCACAGGCCCCACTTCTGCTCCCCCTGCTCCTGAAGACCCCTGCCTGCATGGGCCCTAGCCTGGTCCTCTCAGGACAGCAGAGACAGAGGGACAGAGAGAGACAGAGACTGCAGAGATAGAGACAAAAAGGCAAGAGAGGACGGAACAGAGAGAGAGAGGGAGATAGAGAGATGGGGGACAAAGACAGAGACAAAAGAGCAAAAGGGAGAGTGAATAACAGAGATGAGGTAAGGGGGACAGAGATACAGAGAGACACACAGAGGGATAGACAGAGAGGGACAAAGATAGAGGCAAAAGACACAGAAGATAAAAATAGAATAAGAGAATCAGAGTGAGACTCAGAGATAGAGGCAGAGAGAAACAAAGAGAGACAGGGATAGAGAGACAGGAGACAACATGAGAGACAAGAAGAGATACAAATAGAGACAGAGAAAGAGAGAGACAAAAGACAGAGAAGGAGAGTAACACAGACAGTGAGAGAGAACAAAGACAGAGAGACAGAGGAGACAACATGAGAGACAGGAAGAGATACAAATAGAGACAGAGAAAGAGAGAGACAAAAGACAGAGAAGGAGAGTGAGTAACACAGACAGTGAGAGAGAACAAAGACAGATAGTAGAGGAGATTGTAAGGAGAGAGAGAGGAAGAGGGTGGGTCCTTGGGAAAGAGGCAGAGGCAGAGATAGGCCCAAGAGACAGAGACACCAGGGTGGGGTGTCTGGGGACTCTGCAGGAGACAGCCCCTCTGGTGCCACCACACCCCTCCCGCCATCCTCTGACTGCCCTTTCCTCCTGTCCTTCCTGCAGTCCTGTCCTTCCGTGGCATGCGTGAGGGGTTGGAAAGGACAGAATCCTGGGCTCCCCCTCCAGGCCTCGGTTTTCTCTTCCTTTAAATGGGAGGCTATGAGGGACTTAAAAAGTTCATGGAAAATGGAATTAAAGGGCAGAGTTTTTCCATAATATGCATTTTCCATGAGCTTTTTAAAGGCTGGTCATAACCTCTCCCTCCCCCACGGCTCTGTAAAGCACACGCGAGGCTGGGGCTGTGGAGAGGCTGACGGGGTGGTGCTGTGGTGACCACTCTTCTTCCCCTCACCCCTTCCTCTTCTCCTCACCCCTCCTCTCCCACCTCATTGCCCCAGCCACTGAACCTGGAGGATGTTCTCCAGGGCTTCACCTTGGCTCCCGGACTGGGTCCTCCTGGAGCTCTTGATGGGTAAATATTTACACCCCAGAGTGTTCTGGGGAATGTCATCACCCTCTGTTAGACAAACAGATGTCACTGAAGGAAAAAGGGTCCCTGATCACCTCCCGTCTCCCCCTCCTCTCTACTTCCTTGTCCTGGGGTGGGGTTTGTGACACCGATGGAGACAAAGCCCTTCTCATAAATCTATTCGCACACAAGGATTAACACTAGGTAGGAGCTGGGATATTGACTGTGGAGGAGAGAAACCTGAAAAGACACTACTGTCTGTCTTTCAGGGAATGATTCTGCCACCTCACAGGAGACTGGAGCCACAGGATTCACACTGTGCTTCACGGTGCCTGGCCCAGCCTGGAGACTGCATGGCTATCCCATGTTCATGGATGCCTTACGGTTAAGGAGGGCTACGAGGCCCATCAGGGGTCTCAGGAGCCTGTTTTTTGGCATCCAATATGGTTTTCTTTGTGCAGATATATTGGCCTATTGCTGCTAAAACACATGACAGCTTCAAAGATACAAACTGATTGTTTCCATCTTTTTGAAGTTTGCTCATGTATTTCTTCAGAGAGAGAGAGGGAGAGACAGCATGCCTAACAGAGTCCTAACACCACAATCCAGCCCAGCTTTCAGCCCCCCTCTGGGTCACGGGTGAGCGTATGCCCAGCATACTCAGGGAGGGCTCTGAACTTGAACCAAGAACCCCCTCATGTGGGATTGCCTTGCAGAGTGCCCTGACTTACCACTGTGCCACTGTTTGGCCCTAATTTTACAACTTTGTACAGCAGAACTCTCACATGGTGTCGCCAGGGCTGCTGTCCTTCTGGAAGGTCTCAAGGAGTCCCTGTTTCCTCACCTTTGTCTGCCGAGTTCTTGACTTGGGGTTCCCCTCCACCTTCAGGGCCAGCAATGGTTGGTCACATCCTTCCCACAATGCATCACTCTGACCTCTTTGGCTGCCTTCTTCCACACTTTTATTTTTAATATACTATGGAGTGCATGCTCTCACTGGAGAGAGACAGAGAGAAGAAGAAGGAAAGTGAGAAAGGTCACACTGCAATCCCCTCTCCTTGATTCTCCTCTTGGAATTTTGGGCGCACACACACACACACACACACACACACACACACAGTGTTTTTCAAGCCTCTGGGTCCAAGACTCAAACTACAGTTGGCCACGTGGGATCCTGCTGTCTTAACCACCACACTACTGGCTGGCCCACTTAAAAAAATTATATATGTGTGTGTGTGTATATATATATATATATATATATATATACACACACACACACACACACACACACATATATATATATATATATATATATACACATTGATTTATTTTATACATGATTGTGTGTGCACAAGAGACATACACACCCTTGACAGGGGCTCGTAACACTGTGATCCCTTTCTGGACCTCCAGCTTGTCAGGGTCTTGAGCATATGCATATGCACCCAGCATGTTTTCAGGCTGAGCTGGGATCTGAACCCGCTGCAGGCTGCATGGCTTTCAGCACTGACTACACCACCAAGCTGGACCCTGGCTGAGAATTTCTGATTTCATTCTGGCAAGTACTGGGGAGCCATGCAGATTCTTGAACAAGGTTAGGACAGAAACACAGTGCATTTTTGTGGAAAAGGCCCCTATGCCAATGGGTCAAGGGAACAAAGTGGAGTGGGACCGGAGGCAGCAAAGCCAGCTAGGTGAGGAGGCTGGGATTAGGGAGGACAGAGGGGCTTGAGGGAGGGGACAAATGGAGGACACTGAGGCTTCACGCTATAACCGCTATAACCGGACAAAGCAAGGGAGTCGTGGTTGACCTGAGTTGGAATGCGGTTCTGCTGCTTCCTCGCTCTGCATCAGCTTGTTTTTCTTTTCCTTTTGAAAAGGATTACCCATTTAACTTAATTTATTATTATTGTTATTATTTAATTTATTATAGGGCACGTGTGCTCCTCAGAGAGAGAGAGAAAGTGAGAAAACAAGTTGCCATGTCTGGGACTTGAACCACAGTCAGTTACATGGGAGTCCAGCACCCTAACCATCACAGCACCTGCTGGCCCCCTGAGCTTGTTCTGAACCTCCATTTCCTGGTGGAAGTGGAGACAGTGGCCATGACATCCCCTCTGGACGGGAGCTCTGGGCCCTAACTCTGGAGCTGCCACTCCACTTTCTTCCCAGCTGAGTAACAGCCTCAGTGCTCACATGGCACTTGGTGTGCTCGGGTGCGTTGACATCTCCACTCTGCTCTCTTCACCCAGAGTGACACCGAGCGTGGGTGGGCTGCAGGGGTGGGGGTACAGGGGCGAGTCTCAGAGGATGCATGGATGATTTTGCAGAGTTCCAGGATCTTGATGGGTGCCTGTCACCATCACCCGCTCTATCACTGGGAATGGCAGCACCCAGGGGGGAAGGCCAGGCCCTGTGTGTGGATCTGGGTCTCTTCAGCAGCCCTGACTGACAGCTTTAAGGATTTCCAAACTGCAGGGGCGGGCTGGCGCCCCTGGCCTGTTGCAGGCAAGCTATGGCTTCCGGGAGCGCCCTCATTCATTATCTCAGGGGCCCTCCACCGGGTTCCCTTCCCTGTCGGCCCCCCTGGGGTGTGGAAAATGGGATTCAATTACATGCAGTTTCCAGGGAGCACTGGGGTTGAGCAGTGAGAGATCCCCGCGGAGCGTCCGCCCAGCCTCCTGCAGATGCGGGTTCCCGTCTTCCCAGCTCCTCCACTTGGTGGGAATCCCAGGGAGGCTGAGTGACATACTCAGGGTCACACATGCCCAGGACTGGCGGCCCTCCAGCTCTCCGCACTCCACATCACAGCGCTGGGACATCAGCTCTGGTGGGAGACGGGGGTCCCTGAGGGCCTAACATCCCGAGGGAAGGATGGGACCGGAGAGCCCGGAGGCTTTCTTGTCAGAAGCAGGCAGAAGCCTGCGGGCCGCCCCAGGCTGCTCTCAGCTGTCTGGACTGAGCCTCAGCTGCGCAGGCCTGGGGAGAATTGATCTGTGGGGCCCCCTGGAGGGAACGCCAGCTCTGACGCTGTGCTTTGGGGTCCGAGGCCCCGGTGTTCTCAGGGTGAGGTTCTAGTCTGCGCCATCCCGATCCTATGACAAGGTACAATCGGCTCTCCCAGGCCACAGAGGGGAAAACCAAGGCTCAGAGGAGGTTCAGTGAGCGAACCCATGCAAAAAGGGGCCAGCAAATGGCATGGTGGTTCAGGTGCTGGGCTCCCACATGGCCAACCAAGGTTTGAGTTCCCGACCCGGCGGCTTGAAAACTACACCTGGTGCGTGTGTGTGCACACATGCCTGAAACCCCAGGAGGAGGATAGAGGAGAAGGGATTGCGGTGTGGCCACTCCTCGCTCTCACTGTCTCTTTCTGTCTCTCTCTGGTGAGCACATGTGCTATATGGCAAAAACCTAAAAACAACACCAAAACAAAACCCTGTACACGATCCAGACACCTCAGACTCCTCTCTCCTTTTGTTCTCATGGCCCCCTCCCCCACTCTAAGGTAGGAATAATAATTGTTTCTCTCTCTCTCTCTCTCTCTCTTTTTTTTGTGGAGGGGTTTTTGCTATAGGAAACATGCACTCACCAGAAAGAGAGAGAGACAGAGAGACAGAAAGTGAGAAATCGCCCCCCAGGGAGGATGGTCACGCCACAATCCCTTCTCCTCCATTCTCCTCTTGGAATTTTGGGCACGCACACACACGCACCCTGTGTGAGTTTAAGCCACAGGGTCGGGACTCAAACTGCGGTCGGCTACATGGGAGTCCAGTGACACAGCCATTACGCCATCTGCTGGTTCCAATTGTTTCTCATTTAATGGATGCAAAATTGGGCTCAGAGAGGTTCAGGAAGAGGTTCACCTAAGCTCGCACAGCTGGCGGGCAGCTGTGCTGGAGGAGTTGTCTGACTCCGGGCCTGAGTTTGTCCTCTGTTTATTTTGTTCTCCATCTCAGTGCTCCACTGGCCCAGACTCTGCTGGAGATCTCCGACCACCAGTCTCCCTGCTCCCGCTCAGCTCTAAGGAACACCAGTGGGGTCTGGCCAGTCCAATGTACTGTGGTCTTGGCAACTATTCTCTTCCTCCCTCCCAGGGAAGGCCAACTTGCCTGCACCACTGGCATTGGACTCAGCTATGTGACTTGCTGTAGCCAATAAGTTGTAAGCAGATATGGCAGCAGCCTTAGATGTACTTGCAGGTGTGGCTTGGCCTCTGAGCTCCTGTGACCTGCCCCGAGAAGAGCAGGCCCAAGAATGCTGGCCTAAGGGCATGAGAGACTCATGCAGCAGACCTGGATACAGCTCGCAGCCCTGAGATCCACAAAGGAGAAACAAATGATTGCTATTGTAATGAGCTCGGGAGTGCTTTGTTATTCGGCATCGTTGCAGCAGTAGCTGCCTGATACATTTATGAAATGTGGAAGGAACCCTCTAGCCCTGAGAGGCCTGCAGAAACCTGTCTGTGCCTCTTCAGTGTTCCTCCAAACATCCATCCAGGTAGAAGTTGTTTTATTGTTTTTGCTTTTTTCTTTCATGAGAGTGGGAGACAGAGAGAGAAAATCACCCTTGACAGGGTCTCATGCTGCAATGCCTCCCCCACTTCTGCCCAGGGTTCCCAGCCAACCAGGATCACGGCACATGCACCACATTTACAGGGCAGTTGGAGAACCAACCCACCACCTCCCGTATGGATCTTGTGTTGCTTGAAGAGCACATTACCACCGCGCCACTGAACTGGCCAGAGGCTGTATTTTGTGGGGTCAACAAGACAGCTCTAAGGGGTGGGATTGGGGAGGAACGCCAACCAGGAGTAGTGTGCGGCCCGCAGGGTGTGGACGGCAGGGGCAGTGCATGACAGGGGTCAGCCTTTCTGCCCTCTCTCACCATTTTCCCTGTAGGAACATGTCCTCTGCTTTGCAGATGGTGCCAGGAGGCTCCTGTCCTCGCCCACCCACCAGGTCATTTGGAATGGCCCATGGCCTTAGCTGTGGCTCAGGGATGGGTGCAGGTCCCCGGCCAGTCCCACTGAGTCCTTCCTGGCACTCTGGACTGTCTGTGGGCCTCGGTCCTGCTGTCTGGAGACAAGATGGAGAGACAATGATAACACCCGAGACCCTTAGTCAGCAAGGCCTGAGCCCACACCTAACTTCAGATCTGTCCTGGAACTTTCCGATGGTAGGAGTCAACCAGTCATCTTCATCTTTCTAATGTCTCCCCTTTATTCACGCTGGAGTGCAAGCACGTGAGAGTGTAAGAGAGGGCAAGGGGCACCCTTCCAGGGCCGAGATCCTTCTCTGCTGTCCTCCAGCCCGCCAGACCCGGGCACCCACCTCCAGTGTGTTTCAGGCCGACTAGGCTGGGGATTTGAACGCGGTCACGATGTGGGATCTGGCTCGTCTTGACCAGCACGCCACCACCGCCGCCACCTCTGGGGCTCAGGCCGGCCCTCTTTAGCTAGTTTAAAATGAGTTTCTGCCGATCACAACAGCAGGAACCCGGAGACTAAGGGCATTCAGGAGGGAGGCGGGGTGGTTTCTCCTGAGCCCTGTCCCTTGTTGCAGACGGCGTCTTCTCCCGCGTCTTCACACAGTTGCCTGTCTGTGTGTGACTCTGTCCTAACTGCCTCTTCTTATAAGGACGCCAGCCCGCCCTGAAGACCTCACTGACACTTAATTACCCTGTTAAGGCCCAATTTTCAGTCTGTTCCAAGGTCCTGGGGGTTAGGGCTTCATTTGACATGGGATTTGGGGGTCACAGTCTGGCCTAGATAGTTGTGTAGTGGCAACCTGCCCCACGAGGCCAGTGCCACCTCCGTGTCCCAGGGCCCAGGTAACCTTGGGGTTCTCATGCCATCTGCAGACCGAGGAAGTAACTGGTGCCTCAACTGAGGGCCTCCTGCCAGTCTCAGGAGTGGGTTGCATTGGACGTTACCCCATTTGCACACGATAATAAACGTTCAATGTTTCTTTGAGGACTAGCTCGGACGGGCACTTGGAAGAAAATTCACGAGGCCCAAGGGCATTCTGAGAAACTTCCTCCTTCCCACATCGCTCCCAGCCCAGCCGACCCTCCCGCGGGACGCCATCCCATGGCCAGTGCTGTAGGCCTCCTCGCGGCATCTGCCTTCCCCATGCATGTTCTTACCCAGTGCTTCTCCATTCTGGGGTCACCCTGGGATCTTGTGGGCAGGCCAACAAAGCACTGGTGCCCAGGCCTGGCCTGTGACAATGGGACGGCAGCCTGGGGTGGGCCAGGCCACTGACCACACCCCAGCTCTGGACAGGCATACAACTCTGTCTGCACCCCCAGGGGGAGGATGGAGGTGGGTGGGCTGCTCCCCCACCAAACCCACTCCTCCCTGCCAGGTGGCATCATTGTCACCCCATTTCCCAACCAGGGAAGGTGACCCTGGGGGGGGGTGCAGCCAAGAGGAGGCTCTGGGGCCCAGGCAGGTCTGTGGCTGGGGTGGCATGACATCCAGAGGTCACACCGGGTGTGGTGAGGCGGAACCGCTACTGAGGGAAAGGGCTGAGGAAGGACGCTGGGGCTCTTTCCCACGCAGCTCCTTAAAGTGCTTCCAGCTAGAGGGAGCCCTGACAGCCGGACTGGCCTGTCCTTGGATCAGGCCCCTCCCCTGGCTCCAGCTTCTGTGCCTGCCTTCCTCACCTGCCTGCCTGCTTCCTCCTTCATGCCCAAACGCTCTCTGCTTTCCTGGGCCTTTCTTCGGGGCTGTCCTCCCCATCAACCTGTGCCCGTTTCTTCTCTTCTTCATCCTCTGTCAGGTCCCCCACTCCTTAGTCTGTCACTCTCTCTCTGCCTGGGCAGCTCAGGCACTGACCCACTGGCCATCAGGACCCATGCCCCTCCCTGATGGGACTAAGTCCCCAACCTCGAGCAGCAGGTAGAGAGAAGGTGGCTCATTTTCCTGAGCCCTGGCCAGCCTTTCCAGGGCATTGTTTAGTCCACCCATCCATCCACAATCCATCTGTCCACCCACCAGTCCTCTATTCATCCACCTACCCACCCAACTACTCACCCAGCGAACCACCAGCCATCTACCACCCATCTCTCTGCCCCCTAGTTCACCATTCGTCCACCTACCCACCATCTATTCTTCTATCCATCTACCCAACCACCTACCATTCATTTTTTTGCCCACCAGTCCTCCACTCATTCGTCCACCTACTCACTCATCTACCCATCCACCCGCCAACCCACTATCTGCTCTGGCTGCAGTAAGGCCATGTTGCTTTGTCTTTTGTTTCCGCCCATGCACAGTGAGGACAGTGCCAGTCAGGATGGCACTGGTTAACACTTCCAGGGAGTGTGTGCCCGTAAGGGGCTGGCAGCAGGCCTGTGGGGTTGTGCTACACAGGCGAGGCCCCAAGGCACAAGGCAGTGAAGTGGTTTCCTAAACTCACACAGTGGTGGTAGAGCCAAGTGAGGCACTTCCAGCTGGGGCTACGCTGGAGGAGCCGCGGACAGTGCCATCCAGAGGTGGCCACATCACGCCCTCCCATGGGACTGCCCTGAGAACTCCCCTATCCTGCCATCTCAGCTACGGGGGGCAGGAGGAGGAGCTTTTAAAAGTTCAGAGGGACCAGCAGATGGTGTAATGGACTCCCACGTAGCCGACTGCGATTTGAGTCCTGGACCCAGAGACTTAAAATTCACGCTGGGCATGTGTGGGTGTGTGCCTAAAATCCCAAAAGGAGAATGGAGGAGAAGGAATTGCGGCATGGCCATCTCCTCTGGAGGATGATTTCTCACTTTCTATCTGTCTCTCTGGTGAATGCACGGGGCCTATAGCAAAAATCTCTCTCTAAAAATAAAATGGAATTGGCTGCCTGCGGCTGCAGGCCCTTACGGCCTGGACCGTTGCTCACTCCCACCCCTACTCATCTCTGGACTTCAGGTTGGTTTCTTGGACTTTAAGATGAACTTGCACCCCCCACTCCACCTGGGACTACATGGGAGTCAACCGGTTTAAGCCAGCGAGCAGTTCCGGACACCAGGTTGCCTGCGGCTGCATACCCTTATGGCCGGTACCAGTCACTCATCCTCTGCCCCTTCCCTACTTGCCTTTGGACTCTCTGAATTTCAGTGTTTTTTCTTTTTTTTTAGAGGTTTTTGCTATAGGGTATGTGCGCTTGCCAAAGAGACAGAGAGAGACAGAGACAGTAAGCAAGAGATCACCCCCCAGGGGGATGGCCACGCAGCAATTCCTCCTCCTCCATTCTCCTCTCAGGATCTTGGGCACACATGCACATGTGCCTGGCGTGAGTTTAAGCCACTGGGTCTGGGACTCAAACTGTGGTCGACCACATGGGAGTCCAGCAACATAGCCATTACACCAACTGCTGGTCCCTGAATGTCAGTGCTTTGAATAGCGTGATTTTTTTCTTTGCTCTTGAGGTGTTGCTTATTAGGTCAGTTGGAGGCTCACCACTCCTTAGAAACAGGGAGGACTTTGGGTCACCCAGGACCAGTGACAACAGTACATGGTACTGGTGAGCAACAGGTAGGCCAACCGTAAGAGAAATCATCAATTTCCTAATCCTGCACAACTTTTAACACTCAGAGATACCTTAAATAAGTTAGGAAGCAACATATAGATCACCTGATGATTAGGAACAACCACAGAGGCTCAAGAAGTATGAGCAACCAACAAAAGACCTCTCCCCCAAGGGAAATCATCAAGCCTACATTACCCACAGTAAATACAATGGATGTTGTGGACATGTTGGATAAGGAATTCAGAATATTTGTAGTGATCAAACTAACTGAGATGGAAGAGAAAAGAGACAAGGAGCTCCAGGAGATGAGGAAGTTCTTCCATGATTTGAAAGAAGAAATAGATACCTTCAACAAGAACCAGATGGAACTTCTAGGGTTGAAGAGTATGATACAGGAAATCAAAACCTCCCTTGAAAGTATTAAAAGTAGGTTAGATCAGGCAGAAGATCGAATCTCTAATGTAGAAGACAAAACATCTGACCTAGAAAAAAAATATCAAGAAGATTGAGAAAACAACCAAGAAAAATGAGGATAATATACGAGGAATACTGGATACCATCAAGCGGCCCAACATCCAGATAATTGGTATCCCAGAAGAGGAAGAAAATAATAAGAACATAGATAACTTATTCCATGAAATCCTGGAAGAAAACTTCCCAAACATAGAAACGCATTCAAATATACAGACCCAAGAAATACATAGGACCCCGAGTAGAATCAACCCAAGAAGATCCTCTCCAAGGCACATCATAGCCAGACTGGCAAAAACAGCAGACAAAGACAAGATACTAAAGTTGGCAAGAGGGAAATTCAAGTTACTTACAAAGATCACCCCATCAGGCTAACATCGGATCTCTTGGCGGAAACAATGCAGGCAAGGAAAGAATGGGGAAGCATAGTCAAAGTGTTGAGTGAAAAACAATTTCAACCAAGGATACTATACCCGGCAAGATGATCTTTCATATGGGAAAAAAAAGATAAAAACATTCTCAGATAAACAAAATTTGAAGGAATTTGCCAACTCCAGATCAGCTCTTCAAGAGGTTCTGAAGGGAGTGCTTTACCAGGAAAACTAAAAAGTCAGACAGACAGTTATACGAGAACAAAAAGCAACCAAGAAAATGGCTCACTTAATGATAGGAACAGGTATGGAACTATCGATAATTACATTGAATGTCAATGGATTAAATTCTCCAATTAAGAGACAGACTGGCCGAATGGATAAAAAAGCAGAAACTCTCTATCTGTTGCCTAGAAGAAACTCACCTTATGGATAAAGACATGCATAGACTAAAATTAAAGGACTGGAAAAAGATATTCCATGCAAATGGCAATCAAAAAAGGGCTGGAGCAGCGATATTGATTTCAGACAAAATAGATTTCAAGACAAAGAGTGTAAGAAGAGACAAAGAAGGGCATTATATAATAGTAAATGGGGTAATCCAGCAAGAAGACATAACACTTGTAAATATCTATGCACCCAACTCAGGTGCACCTAAATATGTGAAGGAAAGACTGCTGGAGCTAAAAGGAAAGATAGAGAGAAATACTATAATTTTTGGAGATCTCAACACCTCATTATTTCCTTTAGACAGATCTTCTAGGCAGAAAACAAATAGAGAGATACAGGACCTAAATGATACTATAAATCGAATGGGCTTGACAGATATCTATAGAACTTTCCACCCTACATCTACAACATAAACATTTTTCTCATGCCGGCATGGAACCTTTTCAAAGATTGATCATATCTTAGGACACAAATCAAGCCTTTACAGATTCAAAGGCATAGAAACTATATCCAGCATCTTCTCTGTCCATGATGGAATTAAACCAAGATTAATTTCAAGAAACATCCTTGGGGACCAGCAGTTAGCGTAATGGCTATGTCGCTGGACTCCCATGTAGTCGACTGCGATACGAGTCCTGGACCCGGTGGCTTAAACTCATGCTGGGTGTTTGTGCGTGTGTGCCCAAGATCCCAAGAAGAGAATGGAGGAGGAGGGATTGCAGCATGGCCATCCCCACTGGGGGGGGGGGGGGGTGGTGGTGTGATTTCTCGCTTTCTGTCTCTCTGTCTCTCTTTGTCTTTCCGGTGAGTGCATGCACCCTATAGCAAAAACCTCTCCAAAAAAAAAAAAAAAAAAAAAAAGCAAACACCTTGGAAAATACACAAACACATGGAAATTGAACAACCTACTTCTGAATGACTTCTTCACTACTGAAGAAATTAAGTCTGAAATCAAAAAATTTATGGAAAGGGAACCAGCAGTTAGCGTAATGGCTATGTTGCTGGACTCCCACGTAGTCGACCACGGTTCGTGTCCCGGACCCGGTGGCTTAAAACTCACGCCAGGCGCGTGTGCGTGCGTGCCCAAGATCCCGAGAGGAGAATGGAGGAGAAGGGATTGCGACGTGACCATCCCCCCTGGGGGGTGATTTCTCGCTTTCTGTCTCTATGTTTCTCTCTGTCTGTCTGGCGAGCGCATGCGCCCTATAGCGAAAAACCTCTCAAAAAAAAAAGTTTATGGAAACAAATGATAATGAGCACACAAGTCTCCATAATCTATGGGACACGGCAAAAGCAGTCATAAGAGGGAAATTCATAGCAATTAGTACACATAAGAAAAGGATGGAAAGATGGCAAATAGATAACCTAACATCATGCCTCAGGGAATTGGAAAAACAACAACAAACAAACCCCAAAAATGGCAGGTGAAAAGAAATAAAGGTTCGAGCAGAAATAAATGAAATAGAAAATAAACAAACCATACAGAAAATGAATGAAAGCAAAAGCTGGTTCTTTGAAAAGATTAATAAGATCGACACACCAATGGCTAGACTGATCAAGAAGAAGAAAGAAAGAAACCAGATTAATCAAATATGTGATGGAACAGGAAATATTACAACAGACATAGTAGAAATACAAAATATCATTAGAGGATACTATGAGCGATTATAAGCCAACAAACAAGATAACTTGGAGGAGATGGATATATTCCTGGATGCATATAATCTACCAATATTGAATCAGGAGGACATAGAGAACCTGAATAGACCTGTAACAAGCCAGGAGATTGAATCAGTAATAAATAACTTCCCGACAAAGAAAAGCCCAGGTCCAGATGGCTTCACTTGTGAATTCTACAAAACTTTTAAGGAAGAGTTAACCCCTATCCTACTCAAATTATTTCTAAAGATTAAAAAGGAAGGAAATCTTCTAAATTCATTTTATGAAGCCTCCATCATCCTCATTTTCCAGATAAGGACATGACAAAAAAGGAAAACTACAGACCAATATCATTGATGAATATAGATGCAAAAATTCCCAACAAGATACTCACAAATCTTATCCAACAACATATAACAAAGATCATTCATCACGACCAGGTAGGCTTTATCCTAGGGATACAAGGGTGGTTCAACATATGCAAGACCATAAATGTTATACACCGTGTTAACAGAAAGAAAGATAAAAACCATATGATCATTTCAATTGATGCAGATAAAGCATTTGATAAAATACAACATCCTTTTATGATTAAGACCCTCAGTAAGATTGGTATAAAAGGGTCATGTCTCTCTTTTTTTTTTTTGTTTTTTTTTTGAGAGGTTTTTGCTATAGGGCATGTGTACTCGCCAGAAAGACAGAGAGAGACAGAGAGATAGAAAGCGAGAAATCACTCCCCAGGGGGGATGGCCACGCCTCAATCCTTTCTTCTCCATTCTCTTCTTGGGATCTTGGGCACGCACGCACACGTACCCAGCGTGAGTTTAAGCCACCAGGTCCAGGACTTGAACCGCGGTCGACTACATGGGAGTTCAGCGACATAGCCATTACGGTAACTGCTGGTCCCAGAAGGGTCATTTCTCAACACAATGAAAGCCGTCTATGAAAAACCTACAGCTAACATACTGAATGGGGAAAAGCTAAAAGCTTTTCCACTAAAAATGGGTACTAGGCAAGACTGCCCACTTTCTCCACTGCTCTTTAATATAGTACCGGAAGTCTTAGCTAATGCAGTCAGAGAAGAGAACAATATAAAAGGCATTCAAATAGGCAAAGAAGAGTTGAAAATATCTTTATTTGCAGATGATGTGATGGTATACTTAGAAGACCCAAAGGTCTCCATGAAAAAACTCCTTGAAGTAATAAGTGAATACAGTAAAGTGGCAGGAAACAAAATCAACATCCAAAAATCTACAGCATTTCTATATATGAACAACAAGTTGAATGACGTAGAGCTGAAGAAAGGAATCCCTTTCAACATAGCCACAAGATGCATAAGATACCTAAGGATAAACCTAACTAAGGAAGTCAAAGACCTTTATAAAGAAAACTTTGAAAATCTTAAAAAAGATATTGAAAGTGACATAAAAAAGTGGAAGGCCATCCCATGTTCCTAAACTGGAAGAATTAACGTAATCAAAATGGCAATTCTACCCAAATTAATCTACATGTTTAATGCAATTCCAATCACAATATCAGAAATATTCTTCACAGATCTAGAAAAGACGATCATAGAATTTGTCTGGAATCATAAAAGACCTCGTATTGCAAAAGCAATCCTGCGCAAGAAGAATGGACTAGGATGCATATCACTCCCTGATCCCGAGATATACTATAAAGCTGTGATAATCAAAATAGCATAGTATTGGCACAAAAACAGACATGTGGACTGATGGAATAGAATAGAGACCCTAGAAATAACCCCAAAAGCTTACAGCCAACTGATTTTTGACAAAGGATATCAGTCAATCCATTGGGAAAAGGAAAACCTCTTTAGTGAATGGTGCTGGAAAAACTGGGTATCCACCTGCAGAAAGATGAAACTGAACCCCCATCTTTCACCATTAACAAAAATCAACTCAAAATGGGTCAAAGATCTGAAGCTAAGACCTCAAACAATAAAACTGCTGGTGGAAAATGCTGGGGAAACTCTGGGAGACATTGGAGTAGGCAAAGACTTCTTAAATAAGACCCCCAAAGCACAGGCAATAATCCCTAAAATTGACAAGTAGGACTGTATCAGACTAAGAAGTTTCTGCACAGCAAAGGACACAGTAATAAGTGTGAATCGACAATCCTCAGAATGGGAAAATATTTTTGTTAACTATGCCTCAGACAAGGTATTGATAACCAGAATACACAGAGAACTCAAGTGCCTTATGTGAAAAAAAAAAAAATGATTAACCCAATTAAAAGATAGGAAAATGAGCTGAACAAAAATTTCTCTAAGGAAGACATATGAACAGCCAAAAAGCATATAGGAAATGCCCAACATCCCTCATCATAAGGGAGATGCAGATAAAAACCACAATGAGATACCACCTAACCCCTGTCAGAATGGCAAAGATTGAGAATATAAAAGTGGTAAGTGTTGGCAGGGATGTGGTGAAAAGGGAACTCTCCTACACTGTTGGTGTGAATGTAAACTGGTTCAGCCACTGTGGAGAACAATATGGAGGTTCCTCAAAGATCTACAAATAGAACTACCATTTGATCCAGCAATCCCCTTCTGGGTATCTACCCAAAGAACAGGAGAATGCTCAGTCGGAAAAGTGCTTGCACATCAATGTTTATTGCAGCATTATTCACGATTGCCAGGACATGGAACCAACCTGAATGTCCACAAACTGATGAATGGATTGGAAAAGTGTGGCATATATACTCTATGGAATACTACTCAGCCATAAAAAACAACAAGACCCCGGCATTTGATAGAAAGTGGTTGGATATGGAGAATCTATTGCTGAGTGAAGCAAGCCAGGCTATGAAAGAAAGATATTGTATGTATCCACTTAATATATACTGACTATCCGCACTTTATGGTAGAGAGCGAAATATTGGAGGACATAAAAGCAGTGAAAATACTTAACAAGGATAAGACAGTGTGAAATGGTGGGGGGGAGGAGAGAAGAGTATAGAGAAAGATAGCAGGAGAACAAATAAGCATGACGTTAGTAGGACACAGATATGGCTTAATACCTGTTGATGATGTGTATAGTATTCTCAACTGGATTGGTCTGAGAAGTATTTCATGTTGGGTAAAGTCTTTTTACAAGCAAAATGAGAAATAGTGATTGACTGGTTAAAAAAATTGGAATAATAATAATGATCGGGAAAAACAACGGAAAGATATTGGATGATGAAGAGGGGATTTTAATGTCTCTGTATTGAGTGACATGCTTGATATTCCTTCTGGAAAAAGAAATGTAATACACTGTAGTTATATGTGATTCAATGTAATATAAACAATATTATAATGATAATAAATAAATTAAAAAAAATGGAATTAAGATATGTATTCATTTTTGTGCCGAGGATTTTTAAAGCCACACATACTGTTTTCAAATGAGCCTTTTGTTTGTTTGTTTTTATTTTTTTCTATTGGGTGTGTATGCTTGCCGGGGAGAGAGAGAGAGAGAGAGAGAGAGAGAGAGAGAGAGAGAGAGAGAGAGAGAGAGAACCTCTCATGAGGGATGACCATACTGCAATCCCTTCTCCTCCATTCTCCTCTTGGAGTTTTGGGCACACACGCACACACATCCAATATGTTTTTCAAGCTGCCAGGAGTGGGACTCGAACTGCCTAGTTATCTATTTGGGATCCAGTCACCTTAAACTCCACAACACCTGCTGGCCCTCCAGGAGCCTTTTGAAGACCCCTCATGTTACCAGAATGTTGCCCAGGGCCAGGGTGGATCACCAAGGATGATAACAGGGCTCTGAGCAGTCTCTGGGGCAGAGGGTTGCACTTTAGTGGGAAAGAGGATAGTGGCTGAGAGGTGGACCCTGGAGACCATATTCTGGGTCTGAGTCCTAACTTTGGCTTTTATCAGCTGTGTGACCTTGGGGAAAGTCACTTAACCTCTCTGCTCCATTTTCCTCACCTACAAAATAATAATAATAATAATAATAATAATAATAATAATAAAAAATGCCTACCTTGAGGTCGCTGTGAAGGTAAATGGGATAATAATGCAGGTTGGGAATTTTGTGATATTATTATTCCTGTCACCAGCTAGGGGACTGTGGGCAGGGTCCCCAGCCTCCCTAGGCCCTAGTTTCATCTTACATGTGTTGAGACTTAACCCAGCCTGGGCCTCATATGTGAGGAAAGCTCAGTGAGGTGGAGCAATCCAAACAGTCACCAGGGATGTGTATCCTCAGGGCAGCAGACTGGGTTCTGGGAGTGTTTGGTGTGCGGCTGGGTCAGAGGAGGCGGTTATGGGGTCCTCCCTGCCTCCCTCGCTCGTAGGGCACTGCAGCACTGTGGCTGAGAGCTCAGGGCACCTGCTGATACTGAGGTAGCCAGGATTCCTCTGGGCCTCCCCAGTGTGTTAGCTTATCTTTCTCCTTTTTATTTTTAAAATTTTAATTTTTTAAATTGTCAGAGGATGTGTACACTCACCAGAAGAAGAGAAACAAAGGGAGGGAGAGAAAGTACCTCCCATGGTCGTGGTGCAATCCTTCCCTGCCATTTTTCCACCCTGTTGGCATTTTGGGCATGCATGCCTGGCATATTTTTCAAGCCCCTGGGGCCAGGATTGAAACCACGGTTGGCTAGGTGAGGTCTAGCTCTTAACTTCTCTGAACCTTGGTTTTCTTATTTGCCGATGGAAATGTTAACAGTCCTCAAAGGGTTATTGCAAAGGTGGAAAGGCCTTGCACAGAGCAGATGTCCACAAACCTTAGTTCTGGCCTCACACCTGATGAGACTGTGTGGGCTCTGCCAGCTGTTTGCCTTTTCCTCGGGCTGTTGGGTAGTGGTGGGTGATGGGAGTGGGGAGCACCAAGCCCCTTGGAATACCCAGTAACTTAAAGAAGGTTGGGCTTGGCATTCCTATGTGGCAAATCTCAGGGGACAGAGAAAAATTTGGAAAGTGACTTGTGCTGAGACTGCTGAGACCCAGGGCCACCACTCCAGACTAAATGTGGTTTCCCAGGCCAGCTGGGGGAGTGGATTGATCAGCATCTCCCAACCCCACCCCCACATGACAAAGATGATGCGACAGTCCAGAGAGGTCAGAGACCATACAGCAGCTTAATCTCATCACAGCCCAGGTTGTGTGTGTGTGTGTGTGTGTGTGTGTGTGTGTGTGTCTGTGTGCATGTGCTTCCTTTTTACCCTAGAAGATCTTTTTAATGGCTTCTTTTTGGGGATGACTAGCACATGAACCACTTCTTCATCTTCCCAGTGACACAGAGCTGCCACCTCTGCCCAATCCCCCAGCTCCCTCTGTTGGAAGAATCCTGGAGAGAGCAAGGAGGCCTAGTGGGAGACAGATGCTCCAGAAAGGCAATGTCCTTCTATTATGCTGTGTCCTCTCTCCTCTAGGACTTGACACATGCAGTTCCCTCTGAGCCTGCCTGGTGGCCTTTCTTCCACCCCATCTCAGAATCCAGAAAAGCAGAAACTGAACTGCCTTTGCTTGACCTCAGTATCTGGAAGGCAAGCATGTTACTGTCATTAATATCATCTTAAGAATGTCTCTGTGTTCAGCACTTAAGCAGTGCAACCATTATGCCCATTTAATAGCAGAGAAAATAGATTCAGGCCATGTAACCTGCTAGTTGAGCTGGGTATGAAAACTTGCCCAGCGCCTGTTGCCCAGTGAATATGACTAATACATTGGTGCTCTGATTCTGCCGTCACATGTCCTAATGTGTGCCTTTGGCACAATAGCCCTCTGAGGTAGGAACTATGTTATCTCATCTTCCGCTTAAGGAGTCACAGGCAGGAAGAGGTCATGTTCTTGTCTTGAGGTTACATAGGCAATAAATGACAGAGGGAGGATTTAATCCTGGTGGGGCTGGTTGTAGAGTCCATGTTCTTACCCACAATGCTCTCTGGCCTCTTTGTGCTACAGGCATCCACCAGTGGTGTTGAGGTGGGCAGTGGGCAAATGGGTGGGGTGGGGAGAGCCGGGCATCAGCTTTATGGGTCACATTCACGCAAGGGGGGCATGTGAGTACTGGGCAGGGACTGAGTTCTAGGGCAGGACAGAGCCTCAGCCCCACCTCAGGGCTTAGCACAAACATTCTTTCCTCATTTGGCCTTAGCCTGGGCTCTATGGTTCAGAGGAGGAGGAATCTTTTCATCTGGCACAAGCCCAATTTTAGAGATTTATTTTCTGAGATTTTTCAGAATCTGTGATGGTAGTGGCAGCAAAAGGCAATGGGAGCCCCACCTCTGCTTGCTTCCCAGGGACCCTCTTCTGGACTTCTGGCTACCATTGCCTTCTACAGATACCTCTGTCCTATGGTACAGGGGAGTGAAGGTGCAGGTGTGGGAATCAGGAAACTGGGGCTCCCCCCAGCACTCCCTGGCTGGAGCAGCAGAGAACAGGGTAGGGTTGTGGGCTCTACAGTCGCATTGTCTCACTTTTAACATCAGCTTTGCCATTTGAGCAAGTGGACAGGCAGGAAGAGTCACCCCCCTACCCTCATCTCAGAGTCCATGAGAGAAAGAGACAAGGAGGGAGGGGAGAGTGAGAGGCTGGTGATTCCAGTGAGAGGTGGGGATAGACAGGGTGGCAGGAGTGGGCCTTGAAAGCCTGTGTGCCAAGGTTAAGGGTCTGACTTGTTCTGTGGGCAGCAGGAGCCACTGCAAGATTCTATGCAGTGAGGGAGGCTGATCACATTAGTATCTAAGCCAATGGTCTCCAACCTTTTTGGCAGTAAGGACCAGATCTGTGGAAGACAGATTTCCACAGATGAAGGAGTGGGGGGCTGGTTTATGCCCACTTTTATGAGAATGGCAGCCTAGATTCCTTGCATGCACAGTTCATGATAGGGTCCACATTCCTATAGAATTTAATGTCTAATGCCATTGCTGATCTGACAGGAGTTGGAGCTCAGGTTGTAATGTGAGTGATGGGGAGTGGCTGTAAATACAGATGAAGCTGTGTTTACTGGCCACCACTCACTTCTTGCTGTGTGCCCCAGTTCCTAATAGGTCACAGACCAGTATCAGTTCATTGCCCAGGGGTTAGGGACCCCTGGTCTAATGTCACACAGACTGCTTTCTGACTTTGAACAAGTGTCTCCTCCTCTCTGGGTGAGAATTCCTCTTTTATCGAAGGAGGCACCTGGCCTTGCTAGTCCTCAGGTCCTGTCTAGCTCTGGTGCCAGACTAGAACCTCAGCAAATGTCAACAGAAACATCAGTCCCCTTGGGGGTGACCATGTGGGCATGAGAGGAACCTGGTTCTTTATCTCCAGATTACTCCCAATACAATTGCTCCCACAAGGCAAGACATTTTTCTGTGGGTGCTAGAATGATTCAGACATCACCTTGAGCTGTTTCCCTTTTCTTTTTCATTTTTTCTTTCCTTTTCTTTTTTTCTCTTCTCTTCTCTCCTCTCCTCTTCTCTTCTCTCCTCTCCTCTCCTCTCCTCTCCTCTCCTCTCCTCTCCTCTCCTCTTCTTTCTTCTCTTCTTTTCCCTCTCTTTCTCTTTTTATTTCTCTCTCTCTCTCCCTCTCTTCCTTCCTTCCTTCTTTCTCTTCCTTCTTTCCTTCTTTCTCTTCCTTCCTTCCTTCTTTCTCTTCCTTCCTTCCTTCTTTCTCTTTCTTTCTTCTTTCTTTCTTTCTTTCTTTCTTTCTTTCTTTCTTTCTTTCTTTCTTTCTTTCTTTCTCTCTCTCTTTCTCTCTCTCTCTCTCTCTCTCTCTCTCTCTCTCTCTCTCTCTCTCTCTCTCTTTCTTTCTTTCTTTCTTTCTTTCTTTCTTTCTTTCTTTCTTTCTTTCTCTTTCTTGTTTCTTTCTTCCTTTCTTCTTTCTACTTTCATAGCCATTACGCCAACTGCTGGTCCCTAGAGTCAGGGCCATTTTTTAAAAACTTCGTGAAAATACCTGACAAAATTTACTCTTTTCTGCTTTTCAAAAATATTAAGTTAGGGACCAGCAGTTATCGTAATGGCTATGTCTCTGGACTCCCACGTAGTCAACTGCGGTTTGAGTCCCAAACCTGGTGGCTTAAACTCACGCCAGGCGCATGTGTGTGCATGCCCAAGATCCCAAGAGGAGAATGGAGAAGGGATTGTGGCATGGCCATCCCCCCTGGGGGGTGATTTCTCGCTTTCTATCTCTCTGTCTCTCTCTGTCTGTCTGGCGAGCACACACGCCCTATAGCAAAAACCTCTCTGAAAAAAGAAAAAAAAATATTAAGTTAGTAATTTGTGGACCACATATATAACATACATTTAACACAAAGATAAAGAAACCAATCAAGAAGCATTCATTCTTGTAGAGTGGTTAAAAAACACCTATTACATACAATAGTTCTAAACCCTTGAAAATACCCAATTAACTTGGCACTGGAGCTTGGTTTTACAAACCCTGGAGAAAGAAACAATGTATTGAGCTTTCCTTTTGCATTGCTACAGACGCCTCAATGTAAACCATTGTCAAAACTTCTTCTAAGCCTCCTTAGATTTAGGGCCTGGCCAATGATGATCACATTATTTTTTTTCTTTGAGCAAGAGTTGTTTCTTTGACTGCCTGCTGTGCATTCCACAGGTATCTAGGGAAAAATTAGTAAGTTTTGCTACTATTTGGTAACAATAGTGTTTAGTTTTTTGGTCTTCTTGTTTGTTAGTATTTGGTAACAACAGTATTTTTTTTGTTACTTTTTGATAACAATAGTATTGTTTTCAGTTTGTTTATTTTTGATAAATGGCCACTCTTATTTATTTATTTAGGTTTTTGCAATAGGGTGTGTGTGTTTGTTGGAGACAGAGAGGGACAGAGAGAAATCACCCCCCTGGAGGAGATGGCCACACTACAACCCCTTGTCCTCCAGTCTCCTCTCTCAATTTTGGGCTCATATCTAGCGTGAGTTTTAAGCCGCTGAGTCCGGGTTCGAACCATGTGGGATCCAGCTGCTTTTTAACCACCACACCATCTGCAGGCCTCGCTATTTGATATTTTATTATGGAAATTACCAAGCACATCTGGCTCCGAGCTTCCGTGAACCACCACCAGCCCCGTGATTAATGGTGCACGTGAACCTGGTCTGTCTGCCTCCCCCACCTCTGGTATTGTGTCCTTGTACCCATTTCTCAGAAGGTGTCAGAACACAGAGATGCCTGCCCTTGTGTTTGCATCTCTCTAAACCCTCCAGTGGGGGCCACGGTGCTCAGGGGGCTTTTTGAGGGTGTTGGGGGTAGACCTGGAAGAAGCCACTGGAACCTTCACACAGGTCAGCTGGACACCAGGCTCGGGGAAGCAGGGAGGCCACGGGCATGTGAATATTGGGGATCCCTGGGACCTTGCCAGGCCTGGAACCCAGGCTGGGCGGGAGGAGGTCCAGGCTCCTGCATCAAGGTGACATTGCCTAGGCGACCTTTAGAACACCAACCCAGGGCTGTCAGAGCAGTGGGCACTGGGCTACCACCAGGCCCCTCCCTGGACAAAGGAAGAAACCAAGGCCCAGTGAGGGGAACATTTTGTTAAAGGCTACAAGTCAAATCAACCCCGGGGGCTGAGTGAAATCGTGGGGCCTGCCTGGTGTCGGGGACCCTGCTGTGCACACAGGCTGCAGTCACCTGCATCTTCCAGAGCTTTGGTGAATACCCAGAAGAGGACAGAGGACATCAGCCCGAGGGACAAGTAAGCCAGGACACAGAGGAGGCTTGGAGGGTCTGCTGTGAGTGGCCCAGGCCCAAGATCTCCTCCCCAACCTGCAGCCCTTGAAGGGCTGGTCCTGTCTGGCAGGCCCTTCCTGGAGCCAGCACTGGGCTGCGGGCACTCTGTCTGCCTGTCTTGTCTCTCCAGACACAGATCCTGAACTTCCCTTTCCCCCTTTATATCAGCCCACACTCATAGCCTCCCCAGCCCCACTGCTCTCTCCCCACTTCCCCGCCTCGTTCTCCCGTCTCCCCTGAGGCTTTTTGCCAAGGGGCTGGATAAACAGGAAGGGCCACGGAGGGATAAATCACTGGCGTCTCCCCGACAGGCTCTGGGAAGGTTCCCCGCTCTGTGGAACATCGGGAGGGAGCCGTGGCCTCAGCCTTGGGAGCCACAGGCGGTCCTGCAAGGACCTGGGGGGGCCCTGGAGGAGGGGCCTGAGGAGGACGGGGTGCTGATAATTGGGGTCAGCATTGGCTGGCCACCAGGCAGGATGACAACAACCCTGTGACCCTCAGAGTAAGGCTGAGGGGCAGCCCAGGCTGGGGTCTAGAGCCCTGGCTTCCAGTTGATTTTGCTGTGTGACCCTGGGCAAATCTCATTCCTTCTCTGAGCCTCAATCTCCCCATCGATTCAAGGCGAGCACTGGATTTGGTGGCTGGGAGGGGCCCTTGCAGCCCTGAGGCTACAGGATTCTGAGGAGGAATCCTTGTCACAGCCACAGGCCTTGCTGAGTTGCCCTGGCATGCAGACCACGCAGACCCCCAGCTTCCCACCCAGAGCCCCCAGCCTCCCTGGGGTGGGACATCCCGGAGGGAGGGAGTGCTGGGGAGGCAGGCCCAGCTGGAGTCTCCACCCAGGCCTCCTATGATCCCCAGAGATACTGGGGCCAAGAAGCTTTGGCTTCTGGCTGGCAGTAGCTGTCACCAACGTCCTCCCTCCTTCAAGAGGCCAGCTGGGGACTTTGGGAAAATAGCCACCAATAAGTGTGTGGTGGAGGGAGAGGAAGGGGAGGAGGAGCAGGAAGGAACACAAGTGGGAGGCTGATGCCACAGCAGGGGGGTTACGCACTGTCCAGAGAAGCTGATCCCACATGGCGAGCACAGTTCAAATCCCCAGCCTGGTCAGCCTGAGACATGGCGGGTGCACATGGAGTAATCAGGATCTGAAGGGCGGGAGGACCGCAGGAAGGGGTTGCAGTGTGACCAGGCCCCGGGAAAGGCACTCAGCACTCCTTCCTGATGACACGTGCATGCACTCTACCACAAATAATCAAAAACTGACACCTAGGTCAGAGCAGTGTTACAAAAGGAGGGCAGAGGGGGGCCGGCAGGTGGTGTGGTGGTTAAGGTGCTGGACTCTCACATGGCTGACCATGGTTTGAGGCCTAGACCTGGTGGCTTGAGAATCATACTGAGCACGTGTACATGGGTACCCAAAATCCCGGGAGGAAAGGAGGAGAGGGGATTGCTGTGTGGCCATCACCCCCAGCGGATGACTTCTCACTTTCCCTCTTCCTGTCTCTCACTGCAAGCGCACCTGCCCTATGGCAAAAATCCCTAGGAAAATAAGAGAGAGACAGCACTGAGGCCTGGGAGAAGGCGAGGGTCCGGAGCGCAGAGACTGGTGTGCGTGTGCGTGCACACAGGCCCGGCACTGTTGGCACCTCAGCTTTTCCGTCACTGTGTGTGCACGGGCCTTACCACTGGCCTGTGACTTCTGCTCTGTGTCCCTGGGGGGGAGGATGTGAGCCTGTCTGGCTGTGGGCGGCAGCTCCCTGCCCCGAGGAAGCTTCTCACAGCCATCCCAGGCCTTGCGAATGCAGGGATGGCGCTGGTCAGAGTTAGGAGTCTGGGCTCCCACCTCGGGTCTGCTCCAGACTCCACAGGCCTGTGTGGCGGCCCTGTTCTGAGCGTGTTCAGAGCCAGAGCTGCCCAACTCTCAAAGGGAGGCTCTGTTCTCATCTCCATTTTACAGACGTGTAGACTGAGGCATGCAGAACAGGGGACCTGAGCTTGCAAGCTGCCTGGCTGGGATCCCTTCCCTGACCACAGGGGTGGCATGCTGGGTGAGAGGTCTGACCACCCTGGGAGGTGACTTGGTTCTCTAGGGCCCACCCCATCCGTTGCGGAGAAGCGTGGGAGACTGGCTGGGATGTGAATTTTGTCCCCTGTGTGTCGGGCAGGTCTGGGTCAGTCTCTAAGGCTCTCCGTGTCCTAGCATGCTGAGACCTGGCGTTTGAGACATGCAGTCCCGAGCAGTAAATGTCACAGCAGGAGAGATGTGACCTGGCTGTAGAGGGAAGAAATCAAGACGCTCTGAGCCAAATCTCTGTCCCTCAGGCCCCAGGAGCTGACTCACCCAGAGCATCCTGGAGCCGTCACACACGCTGTCCTCTGGTGGCAGAGGCTGCCAGCTGCTCACAGGACACGTGAAGGCGGCGGGGTGTGGCACTTCTCCCCACAGAGCAGCGCTGGGCGGACGTGAGTTTCCGTGTGCTTTCTGAGATAAGGAACACGTCTTTCCCCATCCTCCCCTCCCCGTCCCTGGTCAGCCCAACTCTGTCAAAGAAGGCAGAGGTGGAGGGAGGAGGCTGCAGGGCAGGAAGGAGAAGTCCAGCTCAATGACATGAACAGGGGACGGCCTCACCAGACTTTCTATTTCTGGGCAAACCCAGACCTGGCAGTTCCCGAGTGTCTGGCCTATGCAGGGGCACAGGCTGAGAGGGGCATGTCGGCCCCTCCTAAGCGAGTTGCCGGGCAGCTGCCCCAGCACCCGATGGTGGTGGGAGGCTGATGCCCAGAGAGAAGAAGGGCCATTGGCCCTGCGCTGGCTGCTGCGACCCCAGAAGTTAGACATGGTCCCATCTCAGAAGGACACCGTAGTCTAGAGGGGGTGACAGCAAATGTGCAGAGGATTAAAACAAAGGCAAGGGCAGAGGTAGCCCAGGGGAGTTCAGAGCCCAGGAGAGGTGGGAGATGCCTTGGAAGCCCATTCCCCATGTGGCAGGGGGAAGTCAGGCCAGCTGTATGGTGTTGAGGGTGGCTGGTTTCCCACACAGTCAGTGTTGGTTGGTCTTAGACCTGGCGGTTTGAGAAACAGCTCCTGTGTGCGTGTGCCCAAATCTGGATAGGCTGGAGAGATGAAGAGGGGAGAGCTGCGTGGACACCCTCCAGGGGTGGAGAGGGGAGAGCTGCGTGGACATGTCTCTGGGGGTTAGAGAAGGGAGAGCTGCATGGACACCCTCCGGGATTGGAGAGGAGAGAGTTGTGTGGACACCCTCCGGGGGTTGGAGAGGGGAGAACTATGTGGACAACCTCTGGGTTGGAGAGGAGAGAGCTGCATGGACATGCCTCCGGGGTGCTTTCTCGTTCTCTCTGGGTCTCTGGTAAGCACAAGTGCCCTGTGGCAGAATTAAACTAACAAACAGAAATGGAACTCAGAGCCCAGACAGTGGTACGACAGGAAGACATGACGTTCTGTGAGGCCAGCCCACATGGCAAGGTTGCAGGTTTGAGTCCAGAGACCTCCCCAGTACACAGGGCTGAAGTTCTGCGTGGGTCATGGCGAGACCCTGTTAGAACTGTCGTCTCTGTCTTTTTCTCAGGCTCTCTCACTCGTGGAAGAAATAAATAAACTTCTAAAAAAAGAAAAGAGAAGAAAAGAAAGCCAGAATTCAGTCTGCAGCACTTCCTGGCTTCGGCCATCTCCATGGTGACCCCTAAGATAGAACCTTGCCTATCACACAACCTGGCTCGCCCTTCACCCAGCGTCCTCCTGCGTCCCGGGTTCCTCTCGCCCTGCAGATTCAGCCTCAGTGCTTCTTTTGTCCCTCAAACACAATAAGCTCAGGACTTTGCCCAGCTCATTCCTACTTCCTGGAACTCTTCCTCGAGCCCTGCACTTTGCACTCATTCAGATCTCTGCTGAAATGTCACCTCCTCAGAGAGGTCTTCCTTGACTGCCGTACACAAAGGAGTCATTCTCTATTTCAATTCTCACTGTTTGATGGGTAAAATTCTTTACAATCTAGAATCAATTTATTAATTTGTCTAATTATTTTTGCTCCTTTTTCACTAGATTGTCACCTAAAACGGAGCAGGGGTCATATAGGTACTCAGTAAATATTTGTTGATGGCAAACATTCGTCGAATGACTATATGGAGGAGATAAAGGCTCACCTGGCTCTGGGAGGTTGAGTAGGAACTGAGAAAGTGAAGAAAGGATGCGCTTAGCAATAATAAAAGAACACCCATATGTAAGTAGCTTACCTTACAAGGATGACCGTTGTTTGCTTAAGATATCTGGATGTAGGTTGTCCTAATGTTGATTTTGCAGCTTCACATGTCATCAGCCACCCTGGTTCTTTCAATCTTTTTACCTGACACTCTCAAAGTGTTCATACTTTCCCTCATGCTTGACATCTCATAGTCATAAGATAGCTGCCATAGCTCCAGGCATCACATTTTCACATGACAGTGTTCAACAAGGCAGGAGGGAACAGACGAAATGGAGGAGAAGGTTTTGTGTGTGATTTTCTCTTTATGTGATTTTCTCTTCCACCAGAGAGGAAGACCTCTGCCCTGAAGTGCACTGACATTCCCCACACTCCCCAGACACTCCTCTTGTTATTATCTCTCTGGATGGAACCACGTACAATCAAGACTAATCCACGGCAAAGGACAGAGACTGCCATGACTGCCGTAGACCAGCTGGGATTGTGGATCGTGTGCAATCCAATCCAAGCCAGTTCTATTAGCAGGGAAGAGGACTGATGACAGAGCCTGCCCTCCAGGCCTGTGGGGTAGGCAGGGCTTTTTCTAGTCCCTGTGGTCTTTTTTATTTTCCTGGGCATGTAGGAATGCAAGGCTTAAGCTATGAAATGTGTTCAAGATCAAACAGACAACAAGGAGGGGATAGAACTTAGCAATCTCCTCACCCCAGAACCTGGGTACACCTGGGGCAACCTGTGCAGACCCCTCTGTCCCTCCTGCCCTTCAGAGTCATTGCTCATTTAATGATGTATTTCCCAGAGCCTGTTAGTTTCTGAAGTGCAGTGACTTTGGACCATCCAGTACTGTCTTCCCAGCACTGGGATCAGACCCTGGCACTGTGAATGAGTGAATGAATGAATGGGTCTCAAGTGTAACCCTTGTCCACGGCTTAGCAGCCCCAGCAGTAAGCACTAAGGACTCAAGGCCTCAGCTGGTGCAGGTTGATGGCACTGATGACAGTTTTTACTTAGGTAAATTGACCTTGTGGAAGAGAGTGAGCAGGATTGGAAAGCACAGCCAGTGGATATAAAGTTAGCAGTTCCTAGGAAGACAGCCTCAGCTCTCCACTGGAACTGTTTAAAAGTGGAATTGGAAGTTTCACGAGGTGCTAAACTCTGCTTTTGGGGTGATAGGCAGCTCTTAGGATGCTTTGGAAAAGATGCATGCAATGGATAGGTAGGCGCACAATTGGTGTAGGATAAAAACAAAAAAACAAAAAAACACTAGAAGACTGCTTCTGAGATAGATTGGCTTAAGAACTGGAATAACAGCATTCATAGACCTCTCCGAGTAGCCTTGCTTTGATATTACAGCAGAGGAAACTGAGACACAGAGAAAGAGAGTAACCTGTCCCAGGTCACACAGCTAATCTGGGGTGGAGGAAGGATTGGAAGTACTCCAGACCCTTCTTTCTCTCCTCTCTCTCTCTCTCTCTCTCTTTTTAATTGAAGTTAGTTTCTTTCCTCCATGAGTGAGTGAGCTAGACAAAGAGAAAGTGTGCATTCCCAACAGGTCTTCACTCTGAGATTCACCCCATCCCGAGCCAGCTCTGCATCATAGGCACAGGCATGACTGGTGTGTTCAGGGAGGTCTCCAGATGCAAACCTGGGACCTTCCCAAGTGGGTTAGCCCCACAGAGCTTCCTGTTAACACCGCACCATTGTCTGGCCCCACCCAGACCCTTCTCTTAACCATGAAACCACTCTGACTCATAACATCCTATAGATTCCTAATGTCTTATGATTCCAAGAAATGTGGCTCCAACATGGCCAGTGTTTTTCTCTAAGATTCTGTGACCCAGAGCTGACTCTAGGACCCTGAGATGCTTGGATTCTCTGCCGCTCTGAGAGCCCGGGATGTTGCCCCTGTTCATGGAGAGCCAATGAGCATCTCATGATCTGACTTTAGACTTGGTTTCATTCAAGTTGCTTTGATTTCCTAGTTACCTTGGCCCTGTTCCTCTGCCCGTGGGCCAGGCCACCCATCCTGGCTGCCAGCCATCTGCCACATTCCCTAACAGCCTCATGGGCGGAGGGGGGGGGGGAACACCAGCCTCATGGAAGTTCTGACCCGTCTCCATCCAGTACCGAGGCCAGCAGGCCAGCCAGGCTGTGTGGGAGTGCTGCTCTACAGGTGAGTAAGTGGGTGAGAAGATCGAGTGTCCAAAAATGAGCAGGGCAGGGTGGGAGATGGGGTGTGTGACATGCAGCATCTCAGCCCCTGCATTCACTTCCCCAGGCCTGACAGGAGCCTGGAGGAGCAGATGGGCCATTCCCAGGAGAAGCTGCCTTCGTGTGCTTCCGGGAAGCAAGTGGAAGAGAATAGGAGCCGTTGGAACCTCTGTGTGCCAGCAGCCTAGGTTCTTCTTCTTTTCTTTTTAGCTTGCTATAGGGTATGTGCACTTGCCAGAGAAAGACAGAGACAGGGAGAGAGAGAAAGAGAGAGTGAGTAAGAAAGCATTCCCAGGGGGAATGCCACATCGCAATCCTTTCTCCTCCATTCTCCTCTCGGGATTTTGTGCACCCAGCATGTTTTCTGAGCCTCTGGGTCTGGGACTTGAACTGTGCAGTTATATGGGATCCAGCTGTCTTAACCTCCATGCCATTTGGCTGGCCATGGTGCAAGGTCCTTTACATGCATTGAGAATTTGAATCCGTCCTCTTGGTTCCAGGGCAGGCTTGTGCCCCCACCCCAACCAAAACAGCCAGGCCCTGAGTGTGGGGTCAGCCTCTCTCATGCTCTTCCAAGGGCATCACCCTCTCCTTCCTGCATCATCAGTGAGATGTTGCCTTAGCACATAAAGGAGAACTAATCTCCCCTACCTTGAGAGACACAGAGAGCCAGAGAGAGACAGAGAGAGGTCCATACCCTCTTGCTCCTCTGGACTGCCCAGTTCCTCCTGCCTCTGCAGCTCACAGCCCATGCCATGTCCTACCCCCAGCCCATGCCCACCTAGCTGTATTGTTTGGGGAGGTCAGTGGTGCCCTTCCTGTAAGACAGCACGTGCAGGTCTGTCCTGCGACCTCAAAACCAGGCCCTCTCCTCTCTGACTCGGCCACACCCCTCACTCCTGGTTTCCCTCCTCCTGCTCTGGCCACTCCTCAGTCCCTCTCCCAGGGTCTCCTCCTCTGGTGAGGGGGGCGACTGCCTCTAGTGACCTCTCGGTGTGGAAGTTCCACTGGCACCAGCCCAGGCCTCTGTCCCCTCCCCTGTCTACACTGTCTCCCGTGGCAATTTTGTGCACCACTGCTCTTATGTCCCACACACGAGCTGATGCGTCCATGTCCCAGCACCCCCAGCCCTCCTGGGCTCTAAGTGCACTTGCATGTGCACGTGTCTGTGTGTATCTGTGTGTGTGTGTTCAGGCATATCTCTGTGTGCATGTGTGTGTATATGTGTGCACGCATGTGAACGTGCACATATATGTATGTGCGTGCACGTGTACATATGTGTGTATGTGTCAGAGTGTGCATGTTTGCACATGTGTATGTATTTGTAACTGTGTACATGTGTATATGTGTATGTGTGTGAATGTGTGAGTATAAATGTTTGTGTATGCTTGTTTGTGTATGTGTGTCGATGTATGGGTGTATGCACACACCTATGTATGTGTGCATGTGCATGTATGTGTGCATGTGTGTCTGTACACATGCACATGCATATGTGTATATGCATACATGTATATGCACGTGTTTGTGAATGTGCATGTGTGTGTGTGTGTGTGTGTGTGCATGTGTGTAGTTACTTGACTTCCCCCTGGAGCCTCACAGGCGGTGCAAAGCCAACACGTGCATGCCTGGCTCCTGCTCTCCTTGTGAATCCACATATGTACCCGCTGGGTCTGTAGACCTGGCAGGAAGATGCCTGTCACCCTCAGGGAGATTCTGCTTCAAGCGGCTATTGACGATGTGGTGACTAACAGGAAAAATTTAATTAACAGCATCGCTGAACTACTAGGAGTCTGGTGATAGTATTTTTTTGTTAATGAATGCTTGAAGTGAGACTAGGGGGCCCATTAAGACCCTCCAGATGATAAAATGTTCTAAAGCTAAGAACCACTGGAAATGCTTCGCTGCCTCACTAGGCTCCTCGTGACTGATTGGTTTGTGCTACATGCCAGGAGGGGTCTGGGGTGGGTTGGTGAGCAGTGCCTGTCCCCAAGGGGCTCACGTTCCAATGAGGGGATAGACGGTGACAATCCGGTAGACATTTTCCACCCTCTGAAGGCCATGCACTGTTCTAAGTGCTTTCCGGCATGAGACTATCTCACGCTCCCCAGAGTGCCTTGAGCAATACTCTCACTGACCCATTTCGCCGAGCAGGAAATGGAAGCACGGAGAAGGATGTAACTTGGGGCCGGGCCACGCAGTGAGAGCAAGGTGAAACGTCTTTGCAAACCCAGGCGGTCTGAGTCCGGAGTCCATGCTCTGGCCACAGCTCTCTCAGGGTGCAACCAGCTACGTAAATATACATGATTAAGAATCACAAACTGTGGTAAGTCCTAGGGAGGGGCTGGGGAGCAGAGAGGAGGCCCAACCTTGTCCCAGGGTCAGCAGGGCATCGCTGAGGAAGTGACTCCAGAGCAGCACGATCCGGGCGGAGGAAAGCCTCTGCAAAGGAGAGTTTGGCAGAGAGAGGGAGGACCTCTACAGCCAGAGCAGCAGAAATAAATAAGGGGATACAGGGGTGGCAGGGTGCAGGTCACATGGAGACAAGGAAGCTCCCGTGAGCTGAGCTGGAGCTGGCAGGCCCCAGTCCCGGCTGTACCCACACTGGCAGGAAGGGCCCGTGCCTGGTGGACACGGGCAGCTGTTGACCGGATGGGATTTTGAGCCTTGACCAGAAGCGCTGGAGACATGGGCGCATCAGCTTGTGCACGGACTGTAAGGGCAGGGGGTGCGCAAAATCAAGGGAGATGGCATCGACAGGAGGGGACAGGGAGGGGACTGGGAGCCCGGGCTAACACCACCAGAACGTCCACACCTGAGCAGTCACAGAGGCGGTGGCCCTTCTCACACTGTCCTGTCCTGAGGTTTATGGATCCGTCATCGGGGTTCTAAAAAGCAATTTATAACTTAAGTTTCCTGAGAAAGACAGACACCTGGGGGTGGGATAAGCCCAAGCCTTTGCCACCTGCTTCTTCAGTGACCAGCTTTGTCCTCACACATGGGCCCTGCCCTGGCCAGGCACCCTGCCTGGGCTGCTGCTCAGGGGAGGATCTGGCCAGAATCCTGGCTAAATTGTCCTCCAGGGTCCTGCTGTGTGGTGGACACACAGTGAGTGATCATTGCACTGAGGGAGCTAGGCTGTGACACAGGGACAGTTGAAAGTGACCAGTCCCATGGCGATGCTTGGGGTCCAGGAAGGCTTCCCAGTGGAGGCGCTATTTGAACTGGAGTCCAGGGTTCACCAGGTAAGGAAGGAAAAGGTGTTCCAGGCTGAAGGCACAGTGTGGGGAGGGGAGGGGACAGAGAGGAGGACAGTGTGTGTTTTTCAGAGACACTCCCCCATCCCCACTCAATTTTGGCATGGATCTGAATCCAGGGTGGGGCTAGGATCTTCATCCCCATTTCTTGGATGGGGGAACTGGGCCCCAGAGAGAGGTTAGCTGGTTTTCTCAAAGGTGCCTGAGTGGCAACTGAGGCCTCCCTGGGCCAGCAGGTGGCATGGTGGTTAAGGTGCTGGATCCCACGTGGCCAACTACATAGTTCAAGTCCTGGATACGGTGGCTTGAAAAACACAGTGGATGCATGTGTGTACATGCCCAAAATCCCAAGAGGAGAATGGAGGAGAAGGGATTGCAGCGTGGCCCTCCCCCCACTGGGGGTGACTTTCTACTCCCCCACCTCTGTCTCTTAGGCAAGTGCATGCGCCCTATAGCCAAACTAAAAGAAAAACAGAAAGCCCAGCAAACTGGGGCTCCTGGCTCTAGTGACATCTCTCCCAGGTGGCCAGGAGCTGGGCAGGCTATGCCGGGCAGGCAGGGAGTGAGCGCTGGGCTGGGGAGGCGCCTTCCCTCCCAGGGCCCCAGAGTCACTCAAATCCTTGTCCTTTCGCTGAGGACTGACAGAGACAGCCCGCCTGGGGCTGCAAACCATGGCAGGACCTGGGAGGGCAGGAGAAGCCGGACAAGGTGGGCTGAAGGAGCCTGGGGACGGCTAGAGGTGCATGCCTGGTGGAGGCTCTCCCTCCCGCCCCTCCTTCCCACCGGGCCAGTGGAATCAGGACTATCCATCACCTCCCGGGGGCGGCAGCTGCTCGGCCAGCTTCCATATTCCATCAGCCTGGAGAGAGGAGCTGGAGCAAAGGACAGGGAGACAGGGCTCAGGGGGACCTGCCACCCACCGGGGCAGCCCCCAAGCCAGCCAGCCCTGCACAGCAGTCAGCCGGCTAGGGCCACAGCCCAGGTGTCTCCCTGCCCCAGTGATAGGACCTTACTGGGAAACCGGGGGGGTGTGGGTCGGGCAGACGAGGCGCAGCCGGAATAAAGAGGGTGGCGCTGATGCTCTGTGGCCCCTTTGGAGCCCTGCCTGGTGCCAGCTCTGTAGGGACTTTAGGCGAGTGTGCTATCCACCCTCTCAGCGACCCTACGAGGAGGGCTCTGCCGTGCCCCACCCCACTTGGTGGACGAGGAAACTGAGGCCCGGCGTGGCTAAGGAGTCTGCCTGAAGCTCAGCCAGCATGTGATTAAGCTAATTTGGTTCTGGTGTCCTCGTGGTAACCCCTACTATTGTGCTGCCCTGTATGGATTCAAAATCCATGAGCATGGGTTCGAATCCGGGGTCCCTCACTTCCGAGCTGAGTGACCCTGGGCTATGCCTTCAGCCTCTGAGCCCCAGTTTTCTCATCTGTACAATGGCTGCCTTGCAAGTCTGCTGTGAGCCTTAGGTCAGTTCCCGCAGCTCAGGGCCAGGCAGAAAAACACCCTCCACACTGTGCTCAAATGTCCCGTTTCCATGTCTGCATGCTGCGTGCCCTGCCCTGTCTTCCATGTCCTGTACCACCTTCCCTTCAGTCCCACTTAGCGGCCGACCGCCACTGGCCGCGCACTCGGGGAGCGGGGCTGGGCCCTGCTGGTGTGTCCAGAGGGTTCCAGCCCCTGGAGCAGCGTGGAGTGAGCGTCAGTGCGCATTTTATGAGGGGATCGATATATGCCCGATGTCCTCTCTCTTTAGGGGCCTCTTGGAGACAGGAGGACTCGGGGGTGAGATTTAGCTGTCAGGGCTGCGCTGGGCTGGAGGGGCTGGGAGGAAGGTATTCATGGAAGGGGGAAGAAAATGCACTGACTCTGGGCAGGAGGGTGGGCAGGAAGTGTGGTCAGGCAAGGGGAGGGGCGAAGGGTGCCATTTGGTTTCGGCCCCTAGCCCGCTCCTGCAAGTGCCCCCAGCCTGCTCCCCCTGGGGATGGCCCGCCCCTCCTTCCCACCGGGTCAGCAGTGGGACCTGGAAGGCCAGCCCCAGCCCCAGCTCCTCCTCTCCCAGGGATCGCTCAGGTTGTCTGGCCAGGCCCTTGAGGCTCCCACTCCCAGGCCTTCCTGGCCTCGGGCTCAGGCTGGTGCAGGCGCCCCCACGAGCTCCTCAGTAGGGCTGCTGATTTAGAGAGGTCGTTCCAACCTCGAGTTATAAAGGTCAGAGCTTCTTGACTCTCAGAGATTCTGATCCCCTGAAGAGGAAATGCTCAGAAAGGAAAGTGAGAGTCAAGTTGGACAGCGAAGGTGCCAGGTCCCTGCCCCAGACTCAGTGGGCGGCAAGTCCTGGGACACCCAAGGTCCAGCCTCTTGCTCTTCCCCAGGTGTCTCCCCGCCCCAGGTGTCTCCCCGCCCCAGGTGTCTCCCTGCCCCAGGTGTCTGCCCGCCCCAGGTGTCTCCCCCCAGGTGTCTCCCCCCAGGTGTCTCCCTCCCCAGGTGTCTCCCTCCCCAGGTGTCTCCCTGCCTCAGGTGTCTGCCCGCCCCAGGTGTCTCCCTGCCCCAGGTGTCTGCCCGCCCCAGGTGTCTCCCCCCAGGTGTCTCCCTCCCCAGGTGTCTCCCTCCCCAGGTGTCTCCCTGCCTCAGGTGTCTGCCCGCCCCAGGTGTCTCCCTGCCTCAGGTGTCTGCCCGCCCCAGGTGTCTGCCTGCCCCAGGTGTTTCTCCGCCCCAGGTGTCTGCCCGCCCCAGGTGTCTCCTTCCCCAGGTGTCTCCCTGCCCCAGGTGTGCTCCTGCCCCAGGTGTCTCCCTCCCCAGGTGTCTCCCCGCCCCAGGTATCTCCATTCTCAGGTGTCTCTCTCCTCAGGTGTCTCCCCGCCCCAGGTGTCTCTCTCCCCAGGTGTCTCTCTCCCCAAGTGTCTCCCTCCCCAGGTGAAGTCTCTGTTCTAACTACTGCGCAGTTCACTCTGGACTCAGCTCACACGTGTGCTCCTCTGCCTGGAACACATGCTCCTGTCCATCCAGTACATACCATCCTTAGGACTCAGCATGAAGCTCCGCCTCCCCCAGGAGGCCTTCCAGTCTGTCCTGTGGTTGCACCTGCCAGCTCTGGTTCACAGGCCACCACAGGTTGTGTGTTTTGGATCTCCTCTGCTTGTCAGGAGCTGGTTCTGTGGAAGGAGGCAAGTTAAGATGGGGCTAATTTTTTCCTGGGCCTCTAGAGTCTCGTGACCCCAGCTCAGCTCCCTGACTCTCTGAGCCTGTTCTGTCTTCACCTAGGAAGGGAGGCTGATGAGGCCCCTTCCCCGCTGGGAGAACGACGCAGGTGTATGTGCAGGGGCTCACCCCCCAGGGTCGGGAGCTGCGCGGGCCCTGGTGCGGTGGGCCCTGGCGCTGACTCAGTTCCTCCAGGAGAGGATGAACCCATTTTGGTCGGGACCCATGGTCATCCTTGTCTGTCCCTTGAGCCCCGGCCCTGGACTGGGGACCTGGCAGACCCGGCATGTGCTCACCTTGTGGGAGGGGCTCCCATAACTGCCCCCCCCCCCCCATGGCCAGCATCCTTCTCAAGCATAGGAAGAGGGTCTTCCCTTCCTGTCCTCGGTGCCCGGCACAGAGTAAGTGTGCTTGCTCCTGCTCCCAGGACCGGAATCAGTGCGCTTACTCCAAGACATCTCTCCAAAAACCCTGTCATTTGGGGCCAGCAGGTGGCATGTGGTCAAGGTGCTGGATCCCACATGGCCCACATAATGCATGGTTCGAGTCCTGGACTCACCTGCTTAAAAATGCCCACACACATGCACCCAGGTCAGGTGCATGTGTGTGGGCATTCTCCCTAGAGGAGAACGGAGGAGAAGGGATGTGGCATGGCTATCCCTCCTGGGGGTGGTTCCTCACTTTCTCTCTCTCTCTCTCTGAGGATCACATGGGCTCTATAACAAAAAAAGAAAAAACAAAAAAATCTCGGATTCCACAGATGGGGGAACTGAGGCCAAACGGAGGCAGGGGAAGGCGTGCTAAGCGCCGACTTTGTATTAGTGTCAGCCTCGGAGAGGGGCAGGTCAAGGTTTGTATTCAGCTCTTTAACTTCCAGGTAGGGGGACCTTGGGCAAGTCATTCGTCTCTGTTTGCCTCAGTTTCCCCATCTGTAAGACAGGGCTAATAATGAGGGCTGGCGTGGGGATCAAGTGAGATCGGTCTGCGGAAGGGTACTGACAGTCTGCCACATGTGTCAGGTCCCGGAGAGGCACGTCCCTTCTCTGCCTGCAGTCCTGCACGTCAGTGGCAGATGGGGCGAGGGGAGGAGAACCAGGCCACCTGCTCGCCCCCAGCTTCCTGTCCACATGTTGAATGAGGAGACGCTGGCTGGTTTCCACTCTCGGCAGGCCCAGCCCAGGCAGCCTTACCTGCTGAGGGACTATCGGGTCTCCCCGGAGCTTCTGATCAGTGTGGCTGTGGGTATTTCCTGCCCAGGCCGAGATCTGGTTTCCGCACCTTCTCCATTTCGCTGGCACGGCCAGCTGCTGTCTCTCAAGTCCCGTCCAGCTCAGCAACTCTGCTCCTCAGGTCAGCTCCTCCCCAGTCCCCAGACAAAAGGTCCCCTTCCTCTTTCCCTCCTGGTCAGCCCTTCCCTGCTCCATAGGCCTCCTTGGGAGAAGGAGGAGACTACAGCTGGGCCAGTCGGCCCAGAATGCCAGGGCCCCAGAGTGGGCACCGTTCACTGGAGCAGAGTGTGGTGGAAGGAGAAATGCTGTAGGCAGTCAGACCTGGGTTCGAGCCCCACCTCTGCCCCTCCAGCTGCAGAGCTCTGGGCCAGCTGCTCTGCCTCCCTTGGAATGGGTACCAGATGGCACCTTCACTTTGCTACTCCTGCCCTGGGTGTGGCAGCCCTGTCCTCTGGGGAGGCCCCATTCTCCTGGGCCTGTCCTCTTTGGCTTCCCCAGGCCCTGCCTGCACTGGCCCCGTCCTGCCTCCAGGCTCTCCAGGGATGGGGTCTGGATGCTGCACCCCCGTAGCACAGCATGCTCCACCTTCCTGCCCAGGTGCCCTCCCATCGCCCCACCCACCTGTTTACTTTCCATCCCTCTGTCCTCTACATAAGTGAGCCCAGCTCATGCTTACGTGGTGTCTATGTGTCAGGCTCTATTTACGGTGTGAGCAGCCACTCATTAACGTCTATGAGGAAGCGTTGTGATTATCATTATCATCATCTCCTTTTTGCAGATGAAAATACTGAGGCATGGAGGTGTTAAGTAGCTCTCCCTAGGTCATGTGGTTAGTAAGAGGGACAGGTGGGATTTGAACCCCAGGGCACTGGTGACCCCCGCCCCACCTTGCCTCTCCCACAGCTCTTCCACTCCTCTGTCTTCTGGCCTCCTCGTGCTCCCCCTTTCCACACCGCCACGATTCCAGCTGCGCTCCCCGTCTGTGCTTCTCTTTCTGATCGCTGCTCTGCACTGACAGCTGTGGTGGCCGTGGTCCTGCCCTCACGCGTGTTACAGTCTGGATGGGGAGACCAACACGTCTGGTCTTCCCAACCAACATGTCTCCAGGCAAGGACCACCCATGGCGATAAACATTGGGAAGGGCCTGGTGCTTTGGGAGCACCATGGAGTCCCCTGCCCTGGACTGGGTGCTCAGAGCCGGTAACCCCAGGTCTGAGTCCCGAAGGAAGGGGCACGCAGAGAGAGGAAGAATGTGCCCACGGGGAGAACAGCAGCTGCCCTCCACGGACTTGGCGGTACCCTAGGGAAGCTGCGCGTGTCCTCAGACTGAAGTCAGGATTTCAGAGGCCAAAGGGGAGGCCAAGCCGGGTGGTAAAGGGCCATGGAGCCAGGCTGGATGTAGGAGATGGGACTGGGAGCCACCAAAGGGGAGTGATGAGGCCACAGGGCATCGATGGGCTCAGAGCACTGAGACCCAGCAGGGAAAAGGTCGGGGCCACGGCAGAGCAGGCAGTGCCCCTTGCAGTGACCAGCCCCAGCAGGCCGAGGTGGGCAGCAGAGGTGGACCAGAGGTGTGTCTGGGGCAGCCTCACTGGCCTTAAGGAGTGGAGCGGACATGGGGGCAGAGATGCCACCTCTCTGGAGCTGGTAGCTCGCCCCTGGACCTAGCTCTAGGGAGCATGCTCTCATTCTCACACCCCAGGCTTTGGCGTGGGCCTCTCGGCCTGCAGTCTGCAAGGCCCAGTGAAGTGGTTTTAACTCCAGCCAGCAGACAACAGGAGCCGCCACCAGCTCACAAGTGGGGAAATGCTGTGGTCAGGAGGCTCAGTGGTGGGGCTGGCCAGGGTCAGGTGGGGTATGATGAGGATGTGAGCCTATGGGCTCTGGGTCTCAGAAAGGGCCTTCTGCAGAGCATCCTTCCCAGACCCAGGCACCCCACATGAAGCTAAGTCCCTTTCTTAGGGCCCTCTCTGGACGCGTCTCCACACCACTGACTGCCTTTGCATCTTATATTTGCACGTGTGATTATTTAATTAATGTCTATATTTCACTCTAAGTTACAAGTTCCATGAACACAGGGGCCTGATCAGATGTTACTGGGGATATTATTGTAACCTGAGCACCTAACATGGTCTCTGGCACATAGTAGGTCCTCATTAAAGGCTGAATGAACTAGGGGTGAAAGCTCCTGGCAGGGGTATGGGCAGCACGTGGACTCCTGGAGGTGAGATTAACAAAGGAGGTGCCAATTCGTGTAGCTTACTGCCATGTTCAGCTGAGCAGTTTAGATGGGAGCCCCAACTCCTCAGCACCCACTCTATCTATCCTTGGAGGAATTCTACGAGGTAATGGGCTGAAAAGACCCTCAGGAGTCCCAGGGGAAAGCTGACTGTGCGGGGACTGCATGTGTCCGGGGGTCACTCTGGTGCCAGTGGCTTTCCGTTGGCACAGAGCTTGAGTGCCCTGTCTGCTTTGCACGCAGGGCCTGGATCTGACCCATGCGCTAAATAAAAGCTGGAACAAAATGTACCATGTTTCCTGCCTGGAAAGTATCTCAAAGTTTTGGATAATATACATGGTTTTTATTTTTACCAAACTACAAAGGGAGCAAGCTTTTCTTCTGAACACCCAGTGAACGTGGCGAAACTAGATGCCTGACATAATGGAGATGGCTCTGTGATTGCCCCAGTCTCCCTGCTCTCGGGCCTCGGTTTTCTTGTCTGCAAATCGAGGCGAGCAGCGGGAGTAGGGGTGTCGGATGCGAAGGTGCTTTGAAAGCAGACTGACCTCCCGGGGAGGATGGTCATGCCGCAATCCCTTCTCCTCCATTCTCCTCTCGGGATCTTGGGCACGCACACACAGGTGCCCAGCATGAGTTTAAGCCACCAGGTCTGGGACTTGAACTGCAGTCGACTACATGGGAGTTCAGCAACATAGCCATTACGCTAACCGCTGGTCCCACCAAACTAGTTTTCAAAGGCTAGACAACTGAGGTGTCCACATACCTTTCCCACATATGTGGGTACTCGTGAATAAATTTCCATGTTTTTTTCTGCCCAGTCTTCATTTCCTGCAAATTCATGGAGAGAGTCGGGTGGGCTCAGCTCACCCTTTCGGTGCGGGCCACGTGTAAGGTCTGGCCAGTGGGTTGGCTGCTGAGGCGTTAGGCTCTACTCCTTACCCAATCAGCTTGGACGGACGGTTCACATGACACTTGGGTAGCCAGCTCTCCAAGAGGCTTTGGAATAGTCCCAGGTAGGTGCTATTAATATGTCCATTTTAGAGAAGAGGAACCCGAGCCACAGAGAGGTTAACGGCTGACAAAGAGTGAAGTGCAGACACGGGGCTCGAGCCCTGGGCTTTATGTCATTTAGGTGGCAATCTTGTTTGTGTCCCCAGAGCCTAGCAGAGTGTCTGCGTGTGACACGCGCTCTGTATGTGCTTACCAGGAGAGCCTTCAGAATAATACTTATTTTATGGGCTTATTATGGAAATTAAGTAAGTTAACATGAGCGGAAGTTAAGTAAGTTAACATGGCGCAGACCCTGAGGTTGAGTGGTGGTGAATGCGTGTTGGTTTATCCAGTCATGAATTCAGCCATTCACCCTGCCTCAGTGGCTGGGACCATGGCTCCTGGCAAACATCGGAAGAAGGCAGAGCCGCCGTCTCCCCCTTGCCCTGCGTTCTGCAGACCCCCCTTTCTCTCCTATTCCCTCTGCTTCTGCTGAGCGGCTGAAAACCCATTTGCCAGGAGGAGCTAAGAGTTCAAGGAGCCCCTCCCCAACCAGCCTCTCCAGGCTGGCCTCCCCACCTCCTACGCAGCCCTCCCTTGGTCCCCCAAACCCTCACACCCAGCCACAGCGGGCTGCCAGGACTCACTCTAGACTTTCCCACTCTAATGCCTTTTGCTCATGGTGGCCTGGTCCCCAGTGGGCTCCCTGTGCAGCCTTCGAGGCTCAGCTCAGAGAGGACTTGACCACAGAGATTTTTCTTCCAGCCAGAATCATTGCTCCCTGTCCCCGCTTAAGGCACCTTGTGCTGGGGGCCCCACGGCTTGCCCTGAGCAGCCCACGGAGGATGGGGAAGCTCAGTGGGCCCTCACTGGCTGTGTGCTAGGGCAGGCCTCCTCACTCCCTGAGCCCGATTTCCTCTCTGGTCCCGCCTTGTTTAGTGGTGGCCATGCATCCTGAGGTGGTGGCATCTTTGGGACACCGTGGCGTGTGCTTACCCCGAGACGTACAGCCTTTTACCTACCTAGGCTACATGCTGCGGTCTGCACGCTCCCATGGGGCCACCGTCCTATAAGAGGTCCGTTGTCAGTGGAAATGTCCTTCTGTGCCACAGGACTGCATGTGAGGTGGAGGTACGTGATCCCTACCACACAGGGCTGTGCGAGGACTCAATTAATGACTAAATTAGAACAAAGAGCGAATGTCCATTCCCTTTCACACTTGGCCAGCTCGTGTTCTCTCTGTGCCATTGTGTGGCTATCCCGCAGTTTACCCGGTTACTAGCTGATGGATGCTTGGGTGCTTCCAAGCTATGGTTGTTATGAATAGGGCTACGGTGAACCTTCGTGCAGAGGTCTCTGTGGGGTCAATGTTGCTATTTCTTTTGCATAAATACTCTAGAGTGCAATTGTTGGGGCAGATGATAATGTGCATGTTCAGCTTTCTGAGAAAGTGCAACCTGCAGTTAACCCTTTAGTTAGGGAACTGTGTCCCTGTGACTCTGACCTGTCCTGAGACTGAACCAGCTTTAGGGGGGTGCTTTGAACTGTGGAATGAATTGTAGGTTCCTAGGCTGGCCTTTCCTAAAGACATTTGCATTTGAACCAGAAGTTAATTGTTCCATCCCTCAGATACTCCCTCAAGCCTCAGGTCGAAGGACTGTGGCTTATGAGCAGGTGCTTACCTACTGATACAGGGAGGTCGGTCTCCACGTACTCTGACGTCAGGAATTCTGAGAGAAAAGGTGGAACGTCCAGAGGGGGAGGGCTGCTAGGATGATCCTCCCCTAATACTGTCCCTGGCTTTTTTTTTTCCCTTCAGGTTTTTGCCATAGGGTGTGTGTGAGGACCAGAGATAGGAAGAGACAGTGAGAGGGAAAGTGAGAAATCACCCTCGAGGGGGAACGGCTGTGCCACAGTCCCTTCTCCATTCTCCTCCTGGGATTTCTGGGCATGCACGCACATGTTCCTAGCATGATTTCTAAGTCTCTGGGACCAGGACTCGAAGGAGGGCATGTAGGAGACCAGTACCTTAACTACTATGCCACCTGATGGCACTGTTTCTGGCTATTTTTAACTTTATTTTTGAGAGAGAGAGAAAGAGAGAGAGAGACCCTCCCAGTACAGTCTCCGTACCGCCATTCACTCAGCCAGCTGGAATTATGAGCACACACGTACTCAGCATGCTCAGGGGACCCAGGATGTGGACCCAGACCTTTCCCACGTGGGTCCAGTGGCTTTATAGCTACACCACTAACTAGACTCCCCTGCTTTTTTGGCTCAGGTTCTGACATTCTCTCTTGGATGAAGCCACTACCTTTTAGACCAAGGAGTGCTGGAGGGGAGCTCTCAGGGAAATCTCCCCTGTCTCAGTCTCTCCCCTTTCATTTAGACAAGGGCAGATCCTAGCGGACAGGGAGGGGCTGTATGGAGAACTCAGTTTTACTCCACAGGTGTTTCTGATCCACTTCTCCACACCCCACAGTCCAAGCCCCGTCTCCTGGCAAGTGACTGGATACTTGCTAACCTGCCAGCTTCAGCTCTTAGCCCATCTGCCGTTCTCCCCACAGCAGCCGGGGGGAACTGCTTTATTTTTCAAATATTTATTGATTGATTTACTGCAGCAAACATGTGGTTTAAAATGACAAAAGTACAACAGAGAATGCAGAGAGAAGTCTTCCTACCTCCTTTCCTGGCCTCTCAGCTTCCCTCTTTAGAGAGTTGGCACATAGTTCCTTAGGAAGCACTTCTAGATGGTTCTATGTATAAATGGGTAGACAGAAGACTATGTTCTTCTCTCCTGCCAAGTTTTCGAGTGTATGGATGTACCATCATTTAAAAATTTTATTTGTCAGAGGGTGTGTGTGTTCGCTAGAGAGAGAGAGAGACAGACAGCACCCCCAATGGGGCATGGTCACGCTGCAACCCCTTCTCCTCCATTTCCCCATCATGTCGGGATTTGGGGCATGCACACACATGTACCTGGCATGTTCTTCAAGACACCAGGGCCAGGATTCAAAGTGCAGTTGCCATGAGGGATCTGGCTTTCTTAACTACCAGGCCATGGGGCTGGCCCATAATTTCTTTACTTGGTCCCTTGCTGGTGAAAATTTAGGTTCCTCAACTCTCTTGAGAGATTTCTTTTTAAAGCACAACACTGATAGTGCCATTTCTCTGTTTATAGTCATGCAGTGACTTTCCATTTCCTTGAATATAAAATACAAAGCCTGGGGCAAGCAGGTGGCGTGGTGGTTAGATGCTGACTCCCACATGGCTTTCCCTCAGTTCTTCTGGCGAGCTCAATGTCTGCACACACACTGCTCCTTGGCCTGGAAAATCCCCCACTTTACCTACCAAACTCCCCTCATCTTCCAGATCTTGACCTGAAAATTGCCTTCTCAGCAAAGTCTTCCATGAGTCCCACACCTGGCCAGGTACCATGGCCATGAGACCCCATGATTCTGCTTCCAGTCTCTTACCACCATTTTCCACTACTCTATTTCAAGTGATTATTATTCATTTTTCTAAAGAATTATTTACTTAAGATTATGTATTCATTCCTTTATTTTGTCCAGAGAGAGACACAGAGAGCAAGAGAGAGAGAGAGAGGGAAAGTGAGAAAGCAAGCCACCAGGTCCGGGACTTGAACCATCGTTGATCGTGTGGGAGTGTCTAGAGCCATAACCACCATGTCACCTTCTGGTCCTGATTATTATTCTTTTTAACTATTTTATTTATTTATTCATTTCATGAATGAAACAGGTAAAGAGACAGAGAGAGATAAAGACAGTCACCTCTGACAGGGTCTTGATGCCACAGCCCACCCCAGCTTCAGCTGCCTTGGTCAGGGGTCCACATTTTCTTGGGGTATTCAGGGAGGTCTCTGGACATGAACCTGGCACCTTCCCATGTGGGGAAGCCTCATGGAGGTTGTGTGATCACTACGCCATTGTCTGGCCTCTGTAAGTGAATGTATGATCGGTGTCTGCACCCCCAGTAGGCTGCAGGTGCCAAGGTAGCCACCCCTGCTTTATCCTCGTCGTCACATCCTGGTGCCTGGCACAATGCCATGGAACGTAAAGACAGTAGCTCATGTGGACCGAGCACTTTCCACACACCAGAGAGCGTTACACACTCTTTACACGTGGTAGAGCTGTTTAATCAACACGAAAACCTACGAAGTAGGTGCAGTGGTGGTCTCCATTTTTATTGACAAGAAAACCGAAGCTCAAGGCCTCAGCAAAGCAAGTCACTACGGTCACTACTAACCCAGCACGGCTTGCCTCCCGCCTCTGCATACCTAGGCATCAAAAAACTATTCGTTGAGTAAGAGATGAATGAATGAGAGAGAGAATGAACTGAAGTTCCATCTCATAGACTGGAAAGCCGAAGCCTCCTCTCCTCTGGAGAGGAGCGACCCAACCAGGCTGTTCAACGAGGCAGAGGTGGAACTAGGAGGGCAGCGCAGGTCCCTGACTGCGGGCTGCATTCTCCTAGCTGCTCTCCACCCCTACACACACATACACACATACCCCTGCCTGCAGGCTCCTAGTCACATGCCTCCCTCGCCTGGAGGCCCAGAGGCAGCCCAGCCCTCGCTGCCTGTTGCCCCTTCCCCCCCAGTGGCTCTTCCTAGAGCTTTCCAAGCTTGTCCCTGGATGCCTCCTCCAGGCAGGCAGGAGTCCTCTAAGTTCCTCACTCCTCCACTCTGCTCTCAGCACCCCCCAACACCAACCCATACAGCAAGGGATACAAACTCTTCTCCCTTCGACACCAGGGCCTCTGTGTGCTGCTGAAAGTCCCTCCTTCTGCCTCAGAACGATTCTACCAAAGAAGGTTTGTCCGTGGTAAGTACCACTGTGCCTGTCAACACCTTATAGCTCATCTCTGCATTGAAAAGATTTCTCTAAGGATCAAAGAGGTCTATTTTTATAGACTTTTTCCTTCTCCAAATTGCAAGGAAAATATTCCTGCCTCACACAGTACAGAGTGTTCTTTGTTCGCTGTCCTCCCCATGACCACACGTGGTGAGAAGGAATTATCCCATTTCACAGATGAGGAGCTGCGGAGAATCCTGTCCTGTGTCTGCAAGGCATTGTGTCCAGTCCCCAGGCTGAATCTTGATTGGTCTAAACCAAGCCTGATGCTGTCATGTTCCCTTTGGTGTAGGGGAGGGCATGTAACCCGGTTCTTCCCAGTGAGATAAAGGAAAGGTTTCCCTTCCTCACACAGGAGAAGGTTCCCCCGGGAAAAGACAGCCTTTTGGTAACTCCTCCTACCTTTAGATACTATTTATGAGGACTTGCTAGCCTGAGCTGGGGCAACCATTTCGTAATAGGAGACAATAAACTTGAGGGTGAAAGGTTAAATGCTGAAAATGGCAGTGGGCAGAGCTTGGATCCTTGACGGTGTGAGATCATTTCCCTCCAGAGGTCTCATTAAGCACTGTTGTCCTCACAGTGGAGCAGCCATTGGCTGGTTTTCTGTAACTCAAAGCTGGAAGCATTCTTTACTGGTGCAGGAAGGATGTGTTTACCTCCTCAGGGAGGGCCACAGGGCCACAGGGGTGAAGCACAGACCTGGGAATCCACCGAACGTGGACTCCAGTCCTGTGGCCCTACTACTCAGTGGTCTGACCCAGGGCAAAGTCCCTTTTTCACCCCTCTGTTTTCTTCCTGGTAAAACGAGGGGCTGCATTACATCAGGGGCATCTTCTAGCGATGACTCACAAGCCCCCCCAGAGCCACAGGGGACAGCTCGAACTTTGATTGATGACAGCGATGAGCAGAGAAGGGCCACGCTGAGCTCAGTGGTGAGCGTTTGGAGGTGACTCAGGGAGGAATCAGACAGCCTCCGAGTCTTTGTTCATCCCTCGCCCCATTTGTCAGCAATCCTTCATCGTGCCCCAGTTTCAGGGTGTATTTTTAGTGGAAATAAACTTGCACTGCTCGGGATTACACAATTCCTTCAGGGTTCAGCGTCGCCTCCAACGGAGCCATGCTGGCGAGCGGGGCACATGGAGGAAAGCCGGTGCCCCTCTCCCCCCTGACCCCCGGCAATGGCAGGAGCAGCTGGTGAGGCCCGCCAACCCAGCGGTTAGCAGGTGGGCTAACTAGGGAATTCATTTAATTTTGTCAGAAAAAAACAAAACTCTCCCATGCCGCAGCCCAGGGCGAGGCGAGTGCCTTTGTGCTGGGATCCAGTGAGGTGCACACAGCTGCCTTCTCGTCCAGGCCTGGAGCTGGCTGTGATCTGCTGCGCACTTAGAGCTTTGCAAATGTCTGAGTGGGAGAGGGGAGCTGGGAGCAGTCCTTAAACCTTCCGCTTACACAAAGGAGGCGTGGCCAGCCTGGAGTATGGCGGTTAAGGCAGCTGGATCCCACATGGCCAACCTCACAGTCCGAGGCCTAGATTCAGTGGCCTGAACAACGTACCGGGCTGGGGCCATGGGCGGTGTGATGGTTGAGGCACTCACTCCCACATGGCTGACCACAGTTGAGTTTTGGACTTGGTGGCTTGCTTTCTCACTTTCCCTCTCTCTCTCCGTCTCTCTCTGGTGAATGCATGTGAACAAATGATGAGAATTAAAAATTAAATAAAATAATTCTTAAAAGAGAATGGGCATGCAAACCCAAAATTCTGAAAGAAGGGAGAGGTGGAGGAGAAGGAATCGTGGCATGACGATCCCCCAAAGGGGGCTGTTCTCTCACTTTCCCTCTCCCTCCTCTGTTTCTCTGTTTCTCTCCAGTGAGTTCATGCACCCTATGGCAAAAGGAAAAAATGAGGGAAGAGAGTTTAGGGCTTCTAGAGGCCATGGCCTGGGGAGTGTCATGGCTACTGTTGATGACCTACCCAGACTCCCTAGTTGGGAGGGACACCCAGGCCCCTGCTACTGTGCGTGTTGGCTGTACCCTTCAGTTGAGAACCCCACTAGCTGCCAAGCCTGGGAGGTCACATCACCCAGCCCTCAACCACTGACTGACACATGCAGGGGGCTAGGAGGCCAACCAAGATGGGACAAATGTGTGTCGTCTCCCACGCCCAGAGCTGCCCACGGGACTTGGCTGAGGCCAAGCCTTCAGGAACCCACAGCCCTCACATCCCTGTGCAGCTTCTTCCCTGACCCAGTGCTGCCTCCCCAGGTCATCGAGCTTCTCCTGGGGGCACTCCCTCTACACAAGAATCCCATCTCTGAAGCCACTTCTGCAATACCAACCTGTGACCTATGATCATGGAGATGAGGAGAAGACAGGGGCCACTGGGCTGGACGAGGCCCCTTTAGATGGGGTAAAATGGCCCAAGTCCAAGGCCATTGAAGTACATGAATATCTGATGTTGGGTATGATCTTCTGCTTACTAGTCAGGCAGACATGGGCGAGTAGTTCCATCATCTGCCGGGATATAACCTCTTAGCCCAGCCGGCCCAATCTGAATACAGTCTGCAATGCACACAAATGCCTTGCAAGTGTGTGTCTGCTTTTAGCTCTTCTTTTACTAGTCTGGCACATAGTAAGTGCTCAAAAAATATTAGAGACTTTGATTCCACAGATCCTTCCTTCTATCTGTTTTGTTTTGTTTTTGAGAGTGAGATTTTTGCTATAGGGTGTGTGCACTCACCAGAGAGGCAGAGAGAGAGAGAGAAAGCAAGAAATCACCCCCCAGGGAGGATGGCCATGACACAATTCCTTCTCCTCTATTCTCCTCTCGGGATTTTGGGCATTCATGCACACATGCCCAGTGTGAGCTTTAAGCCACCAGGTCTGGGACTTGAATCGTGGTTGACTACATGGGAGTCCAGTGACATAATTATTATGTCATCTCCTGGTCCACCTTCTCTCTGTTTTGATGAGGTTTGAAGGAAACAGACTAAGAGTGGTGGGAAAAAACCTAAGTGTTCAGAGCATTTAGTCGGAGCTGGGGGCTGGGGGCCGGAAGCTGGATTACACTAAATGGTCTTTAAGAGCTTTTTGCTTCTAACATAATGAGCCTCAGAGCTGCAGGGTGGGGTGGGGGAAAACTGGGGGACTGATTTTCCTCTCTTCGTAGTCATACATGCAGCCCTGGCTCGTCTGTGTAGTGGCTGACATAAGAGAGGCTGTGACAGCTGGAGGAGTCTCCTCTTCGCTGCAGGTGGCTGGGCCACAAACACGTGCCCCTCGGCTGGGCACACCATGAGTGTGTGCTGGTGTGAAAGGGAAGGGCTGCACGTCTCTGGGGACTGGGGTGAAGAAGCCCCAGAGCTGCAGCTACCTCTGGGTTTACTCTGCATTTGCTAAGGCTTTGGTGGCCTCATGTGTTCCTCCACGTGGAGTAGTAACAGCAAGGCCAGAGCAAGTCGATAATTGATTAGAACAACAGCCGGTGCTTATAAAGCTCTAGGCTCCTTTCTCGACGCTCCATCAATAGTAACTCATTGAGTTCCCTGCACTACTGCTGCGCACGCAGGAGGTCCACGCAGTAGGTGCTACCCATATTCCCATGTTATGGCTGGGCCAATCGACTGAGTCACAGAGCCACAGTGACTTGCCCCACGTGGTGGTGCTGCAGGTGGTGCTCCAAGGTTGTCACTCTTGGACACTGTGCTGGCTTTTCCTGGAACTGGAAGGGAATGCTCCAGAGGATTCGATGCTCAGTCTCCTCACTTTGTGCCAGGAGAGACCTGGCTGAATGAACATCTCTCCTAGCTGCCACGCAGTGAAAGGTCAAAGTTGGGAGCAGTCAGATCTCCCTGACATGTCCTTAGATGTTGTCACCCGAGTGGCAGCCACAGTCTGTCTCTAACTGGACCAGCCCAGCCTGTTCTTTCTCCAGGGCTGGATCTGATGCCCTCTCTCTGTCTCTGATCCCATGCGGGAGCTGTGTCCAGGGTCCAACAACAAGAGGAACGTGGTCTGGAGATGCTGCTCCTGCCCAGGCTGCATAGCAGAAAGCAGGAGGCCAAGTGACCGGCAGGGACACAGTCACTCTGGGGAGGTGGCTCCCCTTGGGGGGCATGGCTCCTTGCTGGGCAGGGAGAGCCTGGGGTTAGGGGACTTTTTGTGCACTTAGTTCCACCAACTAAATGCCCCCTTCCCAAAAATCCTTTTCCACTCCTAAATATGTCCTAGGGTAGGGTGGGGACAGAAGACAGAGGACGGGTCCTGTTGTACTGGGCTTTAGCTCCTCGAATGACCTGGCAGAATTGCTAGCACCCTCTGTCTCTGTCTCCTCTCTCTGCTCTTGGGGTTGGACTCGGCCCAGTTTAGAGCGGCTTGCCCTCACCCGGGCAAATAATAAACGGAAATGTTTACTGCCCCTCCCTGAAGGCTGACCTATATTGATCATTAGTGTAGTTTTTATTTTTAAGAATTATTTTGTTTAACTTTACTTATTTGCTTATTTTTAAATTTGACCAGAGAGGGACAGAGTGAGAGAGAGAGGGAAAGTAAGAAAGCAAGCCATCAGGTCCAGGCTCAAACCATGGTCGGCCATGTGGGAGTCCAGCACACTAACCATAACCACCATGCCACCTGCTGGCCCCTGTGTAGTTTTTCTTTTTTTTTTTTGGAGAGGTTTTTCGCTATAGGGCGCGTGCGCTCGCCGGACAGACAGAGAGAGACAGAGAGACAGAAAGCGAGAAATCACCCCCCAGGGGGGATGGTCACGCCGCAATCCCTTCTCCTCCATTCTCCTCTCGGGATCTTGGGCACGCACGCACACGCGCCCGGCGTGAGTTGTAAGCCACCGGGTCCGAGATGCGAACCGCGGTCGACTCCGTGGGAGTCCAGCGACATAGCCATTACGCTAACTGCTGGTTCCCGCTTTTTTTTTTTTTTTTTTTTTTTTTTTTATAATGTTTTGATGTTTAAGTTCTTCTTGGGCCAGCAGGAGGCATGGTGGTTAAGGCTCTGGATTCCCATGTGGTCAACCATGGTTTGGATCTTGGACCCCAGAGGCGTGAAAATCACGTGTGCATGCATGCCCAGAATCCTGAGAGGAGAATGGAGGGGAAGGGGCTGCAGCAGGGCCATCCCCGGGGGGTGATTTCTCATTTTCCCTCTGTATCTCTCTGTTTCTCTCTGACAAGTGGACACAAAAACCTAAAAAAGTCAATAAATAAAAGAAAGCACCTAAAAAATAAATAAGATTTTTTTCCTTCAGAATGTCTGTTGGGAGTGCTAAAGAAAGCACTAGACTACTCTGCACGATTCCGCACACGCTCTCTCCTGCTCCTTGGTCCACATGGCATTTCTGACGGCGAAAGTAATTTCTATGTGGGATTCAGGAGGAAATGAGACCCCCCCCCCCAACAAAATAATGTCAGCCGTCAGCCCAGAGGAAACAACCAAACCGAACCGCAGCCTGTGGTGGGAACGGCACTGCTGGGGTCCTTATCCTGGAGCCTTCTCCAGCCAAGCATTTAGGAGGTGGAGTCGCCTGGAGGGCTTGTTACAACCGGTTGCCCCTGTGGGGTATTTCTTTCAAGTTACTGCTACTGGCCTGGGGACCACGTGGTTTCCAGCACAGCCGCATTGCCCTGAGGATCAGATCTTTTTCCCATCAGTAATGTAGAAACCAGGTATTTTGCATCTGTTATTCTTTTCAACACACAGTTCATTCATTCCTTCATGGATAACTGGGGCAGCAATTGTGTGCCCGGGGCTAGGCACTGGGGATTCAGCAGTGGAGAAAACACAGCCCCTGATGACAGTGGGGAAGCCAGAATACTAGAGCAATGATGAAACCCAGGGGGACAGGCAGGGACCGTGCAATGAAAAAGACATAAGGCATGTCCCGCGGCTATGGGTGGCAGTGACTCAAGTGCCCTTGGAGGCAGGAAGCCACGTGCTGGCTCCAGGTTGCCTCCCAGGTTGGCTTGAAAACGCGCTGGATGTTTGTGGTCACCCAGGATCCCGAGTTGCTGAGGGCTGGGGAAAGGTGATCATGGCGTGGTGAGACTTAGTGGAAGGTGCTCCTCTCCTCCCCCTCCTCTCTCTCGCGCATGCACACATGCTTTCTATCATAAAAAGAGAATCATGGCGCAGCGCAAGGGGCCTGAGAGTGAGGGGAGGCGCTATTTTAGAGATGATAGTCAATGACGGACTCTTCAAAGAAGTGACGTTTGACAGGCCAGCGGGTAGCAGAGTGGTTAAGGCGCTGGAGTTCCACATGGTCGATCATGGTTTGAGTCCCAGACCCAGTGATTTGAAACTCACGCTTGGGTGCATATGTGTGTGTGCCCAAAATCCTGAGAGGAGAATGAAGGAGAAAGGATTGCGGCATGGCCATCCCTCTGGGGGATGATTTCTCACTTGCCTCTCTGTCTCTCTCCCATGAATATACACACCTTATGGCAAAGATCTAAAATAAAAATAGTAATGAAATAAAAAATAAGGAGGTGATGTTTGCAAAACCTCACATGAAATAAGGGAGTGAGCAGTGGAGGCCTCTGGGGGAAGAACGTTCCAGACAGAGAAGTGGCAAACTCAAGGCCTGGGAGAGAGAGGAGCTCTCTGAATTCACGACCAGAGGAGGTCTGCGGAGGGTGAGCCAGAGGGGGAGAGTAGGAGAGAGGGCGGAGAGGTGGGCAGGGCCTCCCAGGGCACAGTACAGATTTGGGGGTTCAGCTGAAGATGAAGGGGAGCCACTGGATGGGGGACAGGATCTGATCTCCGTTTTAAAAGGAATACCTCAGCTTTGCCTGCAGAATGAAAAGTAGGGGGCCAGGAGTGGAGGCATGAGATTGTCTAGGTGAGAAATGACCATGGCTAAGATAGTGGAGGCTAGGCCATGGTGGTGGTGACCAACGACAGATTTACTAGGATCTGGGGACAATTTGGATGCGTGGAGAAAAGACAAGACCAGAGTCAAGGACAACTTTTAGCCTTTTTGGCCTGGGCAGCCAGGGGAATGGCGACTTCTCAGCAAGGTTTCGGTGCCTGATCTGATTGGCAAGGCCACCGGGGAAAGAGATGACAAAGACGTGATGTCATCTCTCGCGGTCGCACAATCGACATTCACAGAGGGCTTGGCGAGGCAGTGCCCCAGAGTGAGTGTCGTCCTACTTGGCGGCCTCCTGTCAGCTCATCTGATTAGAGAGATCCCTTTCAGGGCTCTTGGGTAACAGATGTCGAGGGAGGAGCTGCCTTGGCATCGAGGACTCAGCTGGTTGGGCAACCTGCAGGTTAGAAATGTCTGGTTTACAAATAGCTAGAACTGGAAATAACCAAGAAAATGAGTGGAGGAGAGTCCAGCCAGCCTCCCGGACGCTGGGCTTGCAGCAGGAACTCGACATGTCTAGGATGGACGGCAGCGTCCCTGTCACAGGCGTGGATGCTCTAACAGACCAGCAAACTCCGCCAGCCATGGGCAGCTAGAAGAATGTTTTACTCTAGATTATTCATCATTTGCTAGCTGGCAGGGGGGTGTGGGTGGGAGCCTCAGGTTTTCTTGGCACTTTTTCAAGTGATCAATAATTTCTATGTGGGGAACCAGCAGTTAGAGTAATGGCTATGTCGCTGGACTCCCACATAGTCGACCGCGGTTCGCGTCCCGGACCCGGTGGCTTAAAACTCACGCCGGGCGTGTGTGCATGCGTGCCCAAGATCCCAAGAGGAGAATGGAGGAGAAGGGATTGTGGCGTGACCATCCCCCCTGGGGGGTGATTTCTCGCTTTCTGTCTCTATGTCTCTCTCTGTCTGTCTGGTGAGTGCACGCGCCCTATAGCGAAAACCTCTCCAAAAAAAAAAATTCTATGTGATTCAAATATTGGAGCCTTCCTGTCCCCTTGAGGACCTTAAAAATATTATCAGCATGGGCCCAGCTATGGTGGTGCAGCAGTTCTGCAGTGCTCTGCAGTGCTCTGCAGTGCTGGAAGCCATGTGTAAGACCAGGGTTTGGTTCCCAGGTTGACCTGTGCGTGCCAGTGCGTGCTGCAATCCTGGCTGACTGCGAAAGGCTGGAGAGGGCAGATTGTACTGTGAGGCCCTGTTCACAGTGCTTATTTTTTATCTCTGTCTCAAGAAATAAATAAACTTAAAAAAAAAAAAAAAAGAAGAAGAAAGAAAGAAAAAAAGAAAAAAAGAGAAAGGAGAAGAAAGAAAACAATGAGTACAAACCCTTCCAATCCTATGCCCCCATGGAATCTACATTAAAATTTCTGTGATCTGGGGAGAAGGTAGGGACCCCTGTTCTGTTGTCATTGTTGTTTCTGCTATAGGGTACGTGTGCTCACCAGAGAAAGAGACAGAGAGTCACAGAAACGGAAAATGAGAAATTGCTCCCTCCTGGGAAATGGCCATGCCACAATCCCTCCTTCCTCATTCTCCTCTTGGGATTTTGGATACTCATGTACATGCTACCAGCATGATTTTTAAGCTGCCGGGTCTGGGACTCGAACCGTTCAGCTGGCTATGTAGGATCAAGTGACTTAACCTCTGCACTTGGCCCAGGGACCCCTGTTTTCAAGGTCCCCTCTATCTCCAGATGATGGCTTCTCCTTTGTACTGTCTTCATCTTGCACCAGTCATGACACAGGCTGCCTGCCTCGTTTTCTGCTGTCATCTTTTATCAGGCAGAGGTCTCCCGTGGTCCACCATTGGGCTGGAGTTGTATTCAGGCTGCACCGTCAGTCTACTAAGGTAATTAAAAAGTAACTGCAATCTTTACTTTTATTTTTCAGAACAAACTGAAGAGGATCTCGATCTATTTCCTGGCGGCATCCTCAGGGCATTCCTCTTTATCTTGCCAGTTCTTTTTCACATCCTCACTGCTTTTTGCTCTGCACCTACCAGACTTTCAAACCATCTCCTTATCTCGCTCCGTCTTCTTGGCCTGAGAGTCCCAGCTTCTTTCTTTCTGACCATTCTTCAAATCAAGTATAAAAGACTGCAAAATGGGCTGCAGAAGACAGGATTTGTACCAGAGCATACATTTGCGTGCGTGTATGAGTGCATGAGAGGTAGGGAAAGGTGAGCTTTATTGATTTTCTTAACATTTATTTATTTATCCCATGAGTGCACACATGCAGAAGAGAGACAGACAGGAAAACAGCACCCCCAACAGGTCCTGATGTTGTGTCTCCCCTCTGCCTCAGCTGGCCCTGGGTAGGGGTTCAGCATATGCCTGGCATACTCAAAAAGGTCTCTGGGCTTGAACCTAGAACCTTCCTGCATGGGTCAGCCATGTAGAGTTAGAGTGCTGTGTTTTACTCCCACCATCTTGCCCCCATACATTTTTTTTTAAATAGCAATTCCCTCTCCCACTAAAAAGAATTTTCTTTGTCCGCTGGAAGTCTCTCCTTCTGCCCCACCCCTACAAGGCGGGCAGCCATTAGGGCAAAACACTTCACTGAAGATTTGGCAGGAGGAGGGGAGCAGGGAGAACACAGGGTTTCTTTAAAAGATTTTTTTGGAGAGATTTTTGCTGCAGGGTGTATGTGCTCACCAGAGAGATAGAGAGAGACAGGAAGCAAGAAATCACTCCCCAAGAGGTATGGTCACACTGCAATCACGTCAATTTTGTTCTCCTCTTGGGATTTGGGGCATGTGCACACATACACCTGGTGTGAGTTTTAAGCCACCGAGTCCAGGACTCACACCGCAGTCAACTCTGTGGGAGTCCAGTGACATAACCATTATACCATCTGCTGGTCCCAGAACACATGGTTTCTATCACAGAGATGCAAGTAACTTCAACATACATGCTACATGTCTGCTGTGGTTTACATGTTTGTTCCCTCCTGAACTCATGTTGAAATGTAATCCTCAAATTCCTATGGTGATGGTATTTGGAGGTGAGCCTTTGGGATTAATTAGACTTAGGTAAGGCCATTAGAGTGGGGCCCCCATGATGGGACTGGAGGCTCTAGAAGAAGAGGGAGAGAGACCTGAGCACACACACTCTTGCCTCTCTCCATGTGATGCCCTATGCCATATTACGGCATAACGAGAAGGTTCTCACCAGATGCAGGCACCTTGATATTGAACTTCCCAGCCTCCAGAACTGTCAGCTAAATAAACCTCTGTTCTTTATAAGTTACCCAGTCTCAAGTATTAGGTTATAACAACTGAAAACTTTCTAAGGTAGCATGTAAAAGGCCTCTCAGCCACCTACCATTGGAGGTTGTCACTGGCTGTTCACCCACATCAGCTCATCTTAACCCATCCTGATGGCTTTTTCATATCACCTGTCTACACTGATCACCAGTGTCTCTCCTCTGCTCCTCCTCTCAGGAGCAGAACCGCAATCTCCACTCTGCAGCTTATGCAAAACAGTTCGGCCTGTTAACAGAGGGGTGGAAAGCCTGGGCTCTGGAGCCAGCCCACTTGATTTGGATCCCACCTCCGCTCACTGCTGTGTGGCCTCAGGAGAGCTTCATAACTGCTTGTTCCTTAATTTCATCATCTCCAAAATAGAACTAATACTAACATCCCCCCCATAGTGGTGCTGGGAGGATTAACTGAGCCAATCAACGGCGGGGGGCGGGAGGCGCTCAGGGCAGCACCCGGTGTGCAGCAGGTGCCCCTTACAGCTTTGCCCTGGGTACTTAGTTTCCTGGCCCCTTGGGCTCCTGTGTCACCCTCTAGCAGAGAGACCGCTTCCTCCTCAGGAAGGAGTTTGGTGCTGGCAGATAATGCTATTCACCTAGTTGCTTCCATAAGGGCTTTGATTTCAAATTCGAACACTATCATTTTCAAGGTGCGTGACCTTAAGTGGATCCTTCAGCGTCTGCAAGTCTCAGCTCTCTCACCCGTAAAATGGGCATAACAATGATACTTCCCCTGATGTTAGGCTTCAGGAGGGAGAGAGCAGCGAGCATCTCTAACAATGGTCTTTTAAGTATCAACTGGGTGCTGGGTGCTCTCCTGTGTGTTCGTTCTCGGCACAGTGAACAGGACTCAGGATGTGGCAACAGAAGTTGTGTGCTGGCCCGAGAGAGCTGTGGATGGTGGTCCCTCTTTTTTTTTTTTTTTTTTGGAGAGGTTTTTCACTATAGGGCGCGTGCGTACAAGCCCCCAATCCCAGGCTCTGTGGCGTCTACGGGCAGCAGAGCTGGGATCCAGGAGTCAGCAAGCTCAGGAGGGGCAAGGTGGGCTGGGGAGATCCCCGACAGTGGGGGTGGGGGGGCTCGGCGGGGCTAGTAGACAGGGTTGAGCAGGGCGCTGTGTTTAAGGTACTTCAGACAGGAGCAGGACTGTGAGCGGACTGAGGGGTGGGTCCGTGCCTCCCAGGAATCATGGCCCCTGCTGATTCAGCTAACCCAAGGCAGGGAGCTGGGCAGCTGTCCTGGCCGGGAACAGGGCTCGTGGGTGACGGGAGAGTGAGTGACAGGAGTGAAATGGCGCTGCCAGGCTGAGGTGTTTGGATTTCTGTGCTATTATTTATAACAACAGTAATAATAACACAGCAATAAGAAAACATCATTTTGTAGCTCTCTGAAATACTGAGCACTGCATCCAGGGGCGGAGTCTCTTGTGTCTCCCATTTTCCAGAGAAATAAACTGAAGCTTAGAGAGCAGAGGCCACACGTCAGATCTGGGCCAGCGCTTGGGCTGCTGCTCAGATCTAGCCGACCCTGAAGGTCAGGCCCTGGGCCGCAATGACAGCCAGATTTGCTGTGTGCCCACGGCCAGCCGGAGCATGGACGCCAGTCAGTCTTTACGGGCAGCTCTCTCTCAGGGTGCCCAGGTGAGGGTGTGTGTGCGTGGTGACAGCCTTGTCTTCCCTCCTCTCCCCTCCCCTCCCCTTCCGTCTCATCCCATCCCCTCCCTCTCCTCCTCCCCTGCCTCTGTCTAGGGTCATACACTGCTGGGGCGCCTTCAGCCCCTGAGGAGTTTAAAAGCCCGATGGGTCCTGGTGTGTCCATGGCCCCTCCTCCAGCGTTCCTTGTCTGGATGAGACCTTGCAAGGGCACAATGGCAAAGGTGGAGAAGGAGGGGAGAACCTTCTCCAAAGAGGGACCGCACCTCACCAGCCTGGCTTAGTATTTCATGTGCCATGAATGAGAAACCCAGCGTTGCTATGGAAACTCCATCCCCTGCTCCCTCTGCTGGCTCTGGGGGAAGTTCCAGTGTGTGAGGGGTAGGGGCCGAGCGGCACTCCTGCTGCTCCAGGTGTCGGAATGCAGATGCACTGGCAGGTGTGGGGGCCGTGACAGGGGGCTCTGGGGACCCTGCTCCTAGGAGGGGCTCCAGGGCTTGCGACTGGGGGCAGGGCTGTGGAGCTGGGGTTGCTTCTCTGGAACAGTCCTGGACACGGTCCTGCACGCGCAAAGGCACAGCTGAGTTTGCATAACGCCGGCAGACGGCCCTTGTGGAAAACGTTAGGCCCTCCGGTTACCAAGGCGGAGGCTGGACACCAGCGGTTCCCTTTCCCAGCCTCAGTCACTGGGCTAGAACGTGTGCCCAGTGACAGGATAGTTATACGGACCCCTGACTCTACACACCTGGCCCTTGCTGTGCGTCTGCACAGCAGAGAGCATCCATCCCGCCTGATCCACTAAGGATCTGTAAAGCCCACATTGCAGATGAGGGGACTGAGGCCCCACCGGGGAAGGAAGGGTCTCAAAGTCCACAGGGAGTCAGGGCAGGGCCAGGGACTGCACCCCAGAGCCCAGAGCTCCTTCCCCTTTTGGACAGCCCTCTGTTCTTGTCTTCTTGTCACTGTGTCTGGAGTGGCCTGAATCATCAAGCAGTGTGACCTGCAGGACTCCCCGGCTCCAGGCCCCATGCAGAGCCCCGGCGTCTCCTGACACCATCATGGTGGGAGCCAGGCCTGCAGTGGAAATGGCGCTCTTTTGGCTTTTAGTATTAAAATAGAATGAAGCGCTAGGCCTCCTCTGTGGGGGGGCGATGGGGCAGGGAGAAAAACAGCCCATGAGCCTGGACAACCACACCCCCTGCCAGCACCCCCTCGGATCCCAGAAAGGAAATCATTCCTTCCAGGTGATCTGTGAGCTCTTTCTGGGGCAAAAGACGGCAGAAAACTAATTTTAACTTCTCAGGGATTTTTTTTAGCTTTCATGGTTTTCAGACCGGGGGAAGGACATCAGGTGACCCCCCCTAGGTCCACTGAGGCGTGGGGAGGAGAGCAGTGGGTAGTTTTGTCTCCACCAGGAGGGTCTCCCAAATCACAGGTTGTGGATATGAAGACAGGAGGGGCCCAAGGGCTAGCTGGCCCCACCTCCCTTTCCCCCAAAAGCTCCTGCTCCCCTTCCCCCCAAACCCAAGGAGGGTGTCACCCTGAGAATCAGGAGGCTAAAACTAGATGTGAATTTATGAAACCTGGGAAGGGGTGGCCTGAGTTCCAGACCAACTCCTTTGTGAATTTGCTGTGTGGCCTTGGACAAGTCACTTCTCTTCTCTGGGCTTCAGTGGCCCCTTCTGCCACAAGGGACAGTAATCACTAACTCACACACTGCCCAGGGTAGCCATGGAGGCACAGAGCAGTGCTGAGTTGATTTCTTGGCCCTAGCATTTAGCGGGTAGAGCAAAACTGGGGAGAGTCCCACGGAGAGGGGTCAGAATGGGGCAGGGGCCCCTCGTCTGCCCACTGGGAGGGGAGAGGCAAGAGACCAGATGCATTTAGCGCCCAGCCCCGTGGCCGGCAAGCAGAGGGTTGTCTGTGCACGTTCATGAACGATCACCCTGGGAGGGTCCCTCCTGGGGGCAGGGCAAGGTTGGCCTGTAGAGGAGATTCACGGGAAACCAGCTCATTGATCGTCAAGCAGCAGAATGGCTGTGACAAGGCGGGGGATGAGACACTTAGAGACAGTTCCCAGGGACAGATGAGTAGTTGCTAGAGGATGGATTTCACGTCTGCACAGGGGTCCTGGGGGAGGGGCCGGGAAATGAGTTGGGATGAAACAACCGCCACATGCCTGGGAAATGAATAGAGATGTTAAGTTTGATTAAGCCCAGAGAAATGGTAGTTAAGGTAAAAGCCTAGGGTCTGGAGCCAGAAGGCCTGGGTTTGAATCTCAGCTCCGCCACTAACCAGCTGTGTGATCTTGGAACAGTTATTTTCCATCACTGTGTCTCAGTTTGCTCCTCTATAAAGTGAAGATAGAAATGTAATGTTGGGGTCAGCAGATGGCGTAGTGGTTAAAGGCACTGGACTCCCACATGGCCAACTGCGGTTCAAGTTCCAGAACTGGAGGCTTGTGCTCTCTCTCTCGTCAAAATTGAAAAATAATGATAATAAATAAATAATTCTTTTTTTTTTTTGAGACATTTTTGCTATAGGGCACATGTGCTCACAGAAAGACAGAGAGAGTGAGGCAGAGATACAGAAAGTGAGAAATAACCCCTCCACGGGGGATGGCCATGCCTCAATCCTTTCTCTTCCATTCTCCTCTCAGGATCTTGGGTACGCATGCACATGTGCCCAGCATGGGTTTAAGCCACCAATTCTGGGACTCGAACCACGGTCAACTACATGGGAGTCCAGCAACATAGTCATTACACTAACTGCTGGTCCCATAAATAAATAATTATTTTAAAAAAATGTTATCTGACTCAGGGCTGGCAAGTGGCATGGTGGTTAAGGTGCTAGACTCCCACAGACTGACTGCAGTTTGAGTCCTGGACCCAGTCGCTTGAAAATCACGCCAAGTATGTGCATGTGTGTACCCAACATCCCAGGAGAATGGAGAAGGGATTGCGGTATGGCCATCTCCCCTGGAGGGTGATTTCTCACTTTCTCTCTCACTGTCTCTCTTTCTCTCCAGCAAGCGCACGCACCCGAGGGGGAAAAAAATAAAAAAAGAACCTCTAAAAGCAAAACAAAGCCAATAGAAACATTGCCTGACTGAGGAGCTGCTGTAAGGACTGTGACATGTCCACATGCGCATGTGCAGATGCTGTCCTGGAGCAGAGCCTGGCAGATGTAGGTGCGTGCTACGTGCTGTGGGAGTGGTGGCCGGAAGTGTCACTTCCCCATCGTCCTCGGCAGCTGGACTTCATTTCTTCCTGGCTGTGGTCCTAGAAGAGATGCTATTATTATCCCCCTTACACAGATGAGGAAACTGAGGCTTGTCAGGAGACACTGACGTGCCCTGGTCACCTGTCCTCAAAGTGGCAGCACCAAAACTTTGGCCAACATCCCTAACCTCTGCGTGCTCATGTGACCCCCTGAGGGGGTGTGCCATGCTCCCATCTGCCAGGGTGGAAGCAGAGGTCCAGAGAGGGGGCGTAACAGGACTCAATGCCACAGCTGCCTCGTGGAAGAACTCAGGTGTGGCTCCAGCACATCACCCCTAACCACCGGTGCCACACCAAGCCAGATCAGCTGCCTCAGGTGACACCAGCCCAGGTGGGTGAGCCCTTGGGGAGGATGCCGAGATTCTGGATAAAACAGGGTGACTCTCCTGCTCTCCTGCAGCCTCGATGGTTGGAGCATCAGAGGGGATGATGAACAGAGACGCCCTCGAGAAGGGAAGGTCAGGTGACATGGGAACCAGCTGAGCCAGCACGCTGCAGCCACCCTTGGCACTCTCAGCTGGCCCCAAAGCCCAGTTCCTGTGGGTGGGAGAAGGAACCCCCATCGACTCCCTGGATCACCCCCCCTCTGCCCCTTGCCTCCTCGTCTTCTGCCTGTATTGCTCTCTCTTCTCTCATCCTCCCTCTTTCTCGAGAAAATGAATCGTGCCCATCCCCCTGCAGCACTCAAGCAAGAAGAGTAATTAATCCCCCAGCTCTTTCTTATCTGGTCTTCTCAGATTTTGTTACTTTTGGTCCGAGAATATGTGATATCCAGAGTAAGTTACAGAGTTGAACTGAATTTCTCTGCATGGAAATATGTTGCCTTCTAAAGGTCATTTTATAACAGGAACTATCAGGTCAATGCGATGCTTTGTCAGCTTGAAATGTAAGAACCCAGGGCAAAAACAGGTCATCTAAAGACTCATTTATTCACCCATGTCTGCCAATAACTATCATTTTTAGAATTGAGTTGAATCTGCTCCCAAGGCATTTTAGACAAGGATCCCAAAAGAAAAGATGGAATAGGAGATACACTGGCTCGAGGGCTTCTTACATAGCGATTCGATGAACTGAAGAGATCTGGAGATACGAGGCTTTCATCGTGGAGAATAATACGTCTATTACTCGTCCTTTCTTTCTCTCGGATGGAGGGTTTACTCTGAGGCCTGAGGACACAAAGGAGATGGAGAGAGAAGCTGATGAGCAAGGAGACACGTCCCAGCTCCCAGGGCCTTGGATCCAGGAGAGGACGCAGCCAGCAGGCAAGGCAGGGTAGAGGGTTCGGAGCTCAGCCATGGGGGCACTTTGCCCAGGCTCCATGTGGGTTCCAGCTGGGGAAACGTAAGCCCGGCCATGTGGAAGGTCGGCCCTGCTTGCCATCTGTTGAAGGGTCACATTCATGCCACCTGGCTTCCTGGGAGGGGAGAGCATCTGCGAAGCAGAGACGGCTCCTGGGGGGAAGAAGCTTGATTGGGCTCCATCATGATTTATTCAGCAGCAGCGCTGGCCGTGGTCATTCTCCAGGATTCGTTCTGGGCGCACACACCTGTATCTGCGGGACCGAGGCATGGGCGACGGGGGCAGAGGCCAGCCAGAACGAGCAGGTTGGGGTGGCGGGGGCCGCCCTGGCCGGAGTCCCAGGCTCACAGGGATGTGTCTGGCTCACTAGCGGCAGGTACGTCTGGTGCAGGGGGCCAGAAACAACCTCCCAGCTCTGAGCCCCAGTGTCAAGGCTGTCCCCCCAGGAATTCTCCCCGTCATCTGCCCACGAAGCCTTTCCTAATATTCCAGGCAAAACTCACCTTCGCCCACACCCTGCAGACCCCTTTCATGCTGAGGGTGCGCCTCCACGTGCTCGCTGTGTGCCTACAAACTAGGAGGCTGTGTTTTCACAGAACCAAGCCAGGAGTGTGTAAACGCCGGCTCAGTGATGGGAAATCGTCCCCGATGAAACAGCAGGCATCGGCATGCCACACTACTTTTCTAGAAGTTACAGCCGTGTTTTCTGCATTGGCTTCACCATAATCCTGAGACAGGGCGGGGGAGGAATGAAGTGGCCCAGAGAAGGTCACCAGCGGGAGAAGCTGAATGCCCTTGATGCATAGTGCGGCTTCCAGGGACGGAGCTCTTGCCGCCGAGTTCAGAGTTGTCATGCTCTTCTCATGGCCATCCCGGAAGCTTTTTTTTTTTTTTTTTTTTCAATGCCTTTAAAATTTGCTATAGCCTGTGCACTCACCAGAGAGAGAGAGAGAGACAGAGAAAGAGAAAGCACATCCAGGAAGGGATGGCCACGGTGCAATCCCTTCTTCATTCTCCTCTCAGGATTTCGGGCACATGTGCCAGGCATATTTTACAAGCTGCTGTATCCGGGACTCGAGCTGCAGTCACACATAAGATCCAGTCCCTGAACCCCATGCCGCCTGGCTGGCCCCATGCTTACAGTATGTTTTTTAAGATTTTTTTTTTTTTTTTTTTTTTTTTTTGCCATAGGGTGTGTGTGTGGAGAGAGAGGCGGAGACAAAGAAAGAGAGAAAGTGAGAAATCACCCGCCGGGGGATGGCCTTGCCAGGATCCTTTCTCATCCATTCTCCTCCTGGATGTTAGGGCATGCACACGCATGTGCCTCGTGTGATTTTTTTTCAAAATGCCAGGTCCAGGGCTCAAACTGCAGTCAGCCATGTGGGACCACAGCCCCTTAACCACTATGCCACCTGCTGCCCCACACCCTGGCAGGTTTTAACACTACTAAGTGATAATTTTGTTTAAAATTTTTGTTTTTATTTGGCTAAAATTTTAATAGTATCCAAGGAACTCAGTTGCCACACAATACGAAAATAAGCCACCTACTGTTCTTAGTCAACGTTTTTGTTTCTACCAGGTGTAGCAAACCGAATGCCGGTTCCCTGGTTGGTCCCATCGTCTTTGAGCCATGACACCAGTGGCTGGCCACAGCCAGGCTTCTCCACAGCCCAGCTGAGCTGATCAACGTTGCTAACGGCAGTAACCACTTCCTTTCTTTTTCCTTCTTTGTTTTGAGTAGACCCTCAGCTCAGCACTTCGCACACCATCTCAGTAAATCATGACAATAAGCCTAGAGAGTAGGTATCAGTATTATTCCCATTTTGAAGATGAGAAAACGGAGATCCTGAGAGGCTTAGTGATATACTTAGTTATCCGGGCAAGGAGTGGCGGTGCCAAGATCCACACCCAGGCTGCCTGTCCCCCGCACCTGGAAGAGTAACCATTACTCTCGTCTCCAGCTTTACCCTCTTCCATTGCCAGAACCCTGGGGGACCATGAACTTGGGGAGTTGATGGGGAAGGAGGGCGAGCCATGGATGGCAGCAGGGGCCACCCAAGGCCAGGGCCGCTAGGCGATTAGCCTGCATCAGGCTGTCCTTTGCTGCTGTTCCCTCCAGCTTCTCACTCTGAGCCTTAATTATGAAATAGCAGCGGTGCCCAAGTGTAGGGAGAGAGGGAAGGGCCCAGAGCGAGTGGCCAGATGGTCTCCTGGCAAGCGTGGGCTTCCTCTGGGCTTTATGTAAGAGTTGCAATCCTCCCGATTGCCTTCGAGTCAGATGTTTAAACACTTGTTTTGTGTTTATGATACAGAGGAAGAAATTAAAAGGCCTCCAGGGAAAAACAAGGAAGAGAAAAACCAGGAGTGATTCTGGGGGCTCGTCAGGCGACATGGAAAGAGAATCCAGGTCTGGGCTGGTGTGAGATGACAGCGAGCAGGTAGCTTGGGCTTGGGCAGAGAGATCTGGATTCCTCAGCAGAGCAGGGAAGAGGGTGGCTCCCTTCCAGCGACAAAACAAGAGATCGCTGGTGACTGAAGACCCACTGTGCGCTCAGCACGGTGTTAGATGCTCTATGTACTCGTCCTAATTCTCTTGATAGCTCTGTTTGATGAATGGGGAAATTGAGGCTTGTAGGGGCTCGTTGATTTGGCCAACATCTGACTGCCTGACACCCAGACTTGGTGTGGGACTATGGAAATTTTCCCCACCTAGAACACCTTTTCCATCTACTCTCACCTCCTGCAGATCTCCCTAGAAAGGCCGTCCTAGCTGCATGGGCCCTGCTCTCTGCACTGCCTGTCCTGGCCCCTTGTTTTATTTATTTATTATTTTGGGGGAGGTTTTTGCTATAGGGCACGTGCACTTGCCAAAAAGACAGAGAGAGACAGAAAGCAAGAAATCACCCCCTTCTCCTCCATTCTCCTCTCGGGATCTTGGGCACGCACGCCCACATACCCAGCGTGAGTTTAAGCCACTAGGTCTGGGACTCGAACCATGGTCGACTACATGGGAGTCCAGCGACATAGCCATTACAACTGCTGGTCCCTGTCCTGGCCACTTCTGAACTGGCTGTGTTACTGCCTCTGACCTTTGGGCCACAGAACTGGAGCCAGGCTCCTGAGATTGCACTGGGAAAGGCCCAGTGGTCACCCCTGTGAGCCGCCACTGAGCCTTTGGATTCTCTCTTGGGGACCCTTCAGAGCTTGTACAAATAGGAGTCCCCTGGAGCCTCTGGACAGATTCGGTGGTTTCACAGTTCTCCATGATGCAGTCACCTGTGGGCAGGACTAAGGTTTCTCTTTACTCATCTACATCCTTCAGGGGTGAGCACAGTGTCCACAGCGCCAACCATGAAGGCTGGCAGATGCACAGGAGGGGGCGTTGCATGGGCATAGGGTGAGCAGCTCTCTTCACAGATGAGGAAACCAAGGCCCAGAATGCTGGGGGTTGCCAATGGTCACATAGCTAGGTGGGGACGAAGCTGGCCCCGGAACTCAGGCCCCAGTTCCTAGCTCAGCACTCCGCCCACTTTGCCGGCCTAGGGTCACAGACTCCTGGCAGACTCAGATGCTCCCCGCACAGTGCTTTCTTGGCATTCCGCACAGGTGGTCGTGTGCACACGGACCAGACTGCCATCACAGAAGACCCAGGGTTTTGGAGGACAGAGGGCCCCAGCAAACACTGGAGAAAGGCAGATGGGGAGGGAGCCTCTACTGAGAGGTCCCTTGAGACAGCCCATCATGGGGTGGAGTCAGAGGGGGTCTCCTGGTTGTCTGAATGTGGCTTTGTAACAATCATGGTAATATCAAGACAAGACCAATACCAGAACGTAATCAACCTGCCTTCTAGAATTCTGCAGACTGGCTCCCCTTGGCTTCGACAGCAAAGCAGGCAGGGCTTATCTCACCCTATTCTGTGCTGGAGAGACAAAGAGAGGCAAAATGAGAAAGCACCCCTGGGAGACGGCCATGCCACAATCCTTTCTCTCAGGAGCACACACACATGCTGGGTGTTTTTCTTTTTTTCTTTTCTTTTCTTTTTTTTTGGAGAGATTTTGGCTATAAGGCGCGTGCGCTCGCCAGACAGACAGAGAGAGACAGAGAGACAGAAAACGAGAAATCACCCCCCAGGGGGGATGGCCACACCGCAATCCCTTCTCCTCCATTCTCCTCTCGGGATCTTGGGCACGCATGCACACGCACCCGGCGTGAGTTTAAGCCACTGGGTCCGGGACTTGAACCGTGGTCGACTACGTGGGAGTCCAGCGACATAGCCATTACGCTAACTGCTGGCTCCATGGGTGTATTTTTCAACCTGCCGAGTCCAGAGCTTGAAGGGCACAGTCGGCCATATGGGATCCAGCTCCCTTAACCGTTAGGCTGTGGGGCCAGCCCTCGGAGAAAAGCCCTTTGAAGTGCAACTGCACATTTGCTACGTCATGAAAGGTGGTAGATATTAGCAAGAGAATGATCCATGCATCTGGCAGCCTCTGAAAAAACCTGTCAGGTGTGAAGTCTCTGCTTAGACGTGAGGCTCCGAATATTCCAGCTCCCAGTCCTCTTGAGGCCCAGGCCTAAAACCTACAGTGTCACTCCTGCTACCGCCTAAAGCAGTGGTCAAAGCAAGTCACTCACCCCAGACTCCAGTGCCGAGGAAATACACTCACTTCTCGACAGAAGGAATCCCTGGTGACCATGTTTGCAGACACCCGTCCACAGGATGTTTACAGGGATCATGGCACCCAGGAGGAAAACGAGACGTGATTGACACAAACTTGACTCATGCCCAGCTTCATGGAGGCACGTGTGATGCGTTGAGCGAGCCCGCCCAACGTCTGCTTGGCTGGAGCCGGGGTCCTGCGTGGGCTCTGTCTCTTCTCCACTGTGCTGCTTTCCTCTGCTTCTAACAGCCCTGTTGGCTGCAGACCACAGGATGCACCAAGGCCACAGTCATCAGCATCCAGAACATTGGCTTCTATTTCTGGCAAATCTGAGGTCGTTGACAATCCTCTACCCACCCCCCGCGCCTAGCTCAGCACTCCGAGGTAATGAGCCCACTGTATCAGGTGCGCTGGCGGAAGTGCTGGGTGCCGATCGAGGAAGGAAATAGACTCCCTGTGCTCCGTGATGATCAGCTGCACCTGGGGCTCGGGGTTCAGCTGTGGGCTCCGGGGAAGGCAGCTCATGTTTATTGAGGGCCTACTGCGTGCCCTGCTGTGCCAGCACGCCTGGCCCCTGCTTTTTCCTTAGGCCTCATCTTGCACTGTATTCCTCACTGCTTTCCTGCTAATCTGGGTATATTTCAGCTTTCCAAACCGGCCACTTTCTCTTCCAGCCTTTTGTACGCCCTGTTCCCTCTGTTGAAACACTCCTTCCCTGCCTCTGCCTGGGTGACACTAATGCATCCCTGAAGTCTCCAGCTCTGTGTCTTCTCTTCTAGACTATAGGCCCCCCAGGGGAGGGCCACACCTCCCAAGACACTGCCTGGCTCCTAGCCCAGTGTGCTGTATTTGAATGACTGAATGATGGAATGAATGGCTCCTCACAGAAGCCCATTTGACAGGTGAGACAACTGAGGCTCAGAAAAAACTAGCTTGTCCAAGGCCAACACGGGGTAAGAGGCAGAGTCCGGATTCGGATCCAGGTCTGTTTGGTGGTAAAGCTTGTGCCCTTCCTGTGATACCTGGCTCTGGAGGAAGGGGCAATGGTGATGGTGGGGCACTAGTGGGAGAAGTGAGGGCCAAGCCACCACTCCCATTGTTCACAGAAAGCAATGCCAGACATGGAGGTGGGGCCTGGGGAGGGCCACGGAGTCACGGTCTTGACTGAGCCTGCTCAGTCTGGTCTCCCAGTCTCTCCTGACCTGGAGGCCTCCAGGCGCTAAGCCCGGGGCTCAGCTGGCTGTCAGAATCCAGAGTTGTGCTAACTCTCAGGGGCTTTGTTGTCCTCTGGTTAAAATGGCCCAGGGAAGCTTCCAGGTCAGAAACAGGAGGTGTTACCTTCCAAGAGATACATGGGAGGTGACTTCCTGTGGCAGAGAGAGCACGGGCCTCAGAGTCCCCAGACAAAGAATTCCAGCTCCACCCCTTATTGCTGAGTGACCTTGTCTAGTTACTTCACCTCTCTGAGCCTTAGTCTCCTTGTTTGGAAAATGAGGATAAGATACTCTCCAGACACTCTTTCTCAGGGTTGCTGGGAAGGTTAAATGAGCTAATATGCTTAGAGAACCTGCCTCCTCAGCATGATCCTGGCATAAGGGAAGCAACTGATAAATATTAGGTTGAAAGGCCAATCGCTCCTCTGTGACCATGGGTCCTCTCCTGCCTCAGTTTCTCTCCCACATGTTTGCTCTGCACATTTTTCAGGGCTGTTGGGAAGATCTGATTTGGTAGAGGATGAAATACTGTCCAAAGGATACAGTATAAGGAAGTCACATTGCTCTTGTGTCTCCATCTGGACCCCACCAGGTCATGAGCAAGAGCCCAGTAAACAACTTGGCAGGAGCAGAAAGCCCATGGGCTTGGGAGATGATGATGCCAACAACAATGATGATGTTGATGATGGAGAGGATGATGGAGGAGATGATGGAAGGAAAGATTGAGGAGATTATGAAGATGATGGAGGAGATGATGGAGATGATAGAGATGATGGTGATGATGGAGAGGGTGATGGAGGAGATGGTGGTAACGACGATGGAGGAGATGATGAAAAGGAGGATTGAGGAGATGATGAGGATGATGGAGGAGATGATGGAGATGATAGAGATGATGGTGATAATAGAGAGTGTGATGGAGGAGATAGTGGTGATGATGATGGAGGAGATGATGGAAGAGAAGATTGAGGAGATGATGAAGATGATGGAGGAGACGATAGAGATGATGGTGATGATGGAGAGTGTGATGGAAGAGATGGTGGTTATGATGATGGAGGAGATGATGAAAAGGAGGATTGAGGAGATGATGAGGATGATGGAGGAGATGATGGAGATGATAGAGATGATGGTGATGATAATGGAGGAGATGATGGGGGTGTGATGAAAGAGATGATAAAGAGGATGATGCAGGAGGTGATGGAGAGGATGATGGTGATGATAACAGCAATGATGATAATGATGATGATCGTGATGGTGATGATGATGATATTGGATGGATGGATGGCCTGTCATTGCATGTTCAGGACAAGCCTTAAAAAGACAACAGCGTCTGGGACCAGCAGCTGGCATAATGGGCATGTCACTAGACTCCCATGTAGTTGACTGTGGTTTGAGCCCTGGACCCGGTGGCTTAAACTCATGCCGGTGCATGTGTGTGCATGCCCAAGATCCTGAGAGGAGACTGGAGGAGAAGGGATTGTGATGTGGCGATCCCCTCGGGGGGTAATTTCTCACTTTCTGTCTCTCTGTCTCTCTCTTTCTGGTGAGCACACGTGCCCGATAGCAAAAATCTCTCTCCCAAAAAAAGACAACAGCATCATAAAAAGATCAAAGAACTAGTTGTCCAAAGAGCCAGATATTTTTCAGTCCACTCTCTGTCTCTTATTAGTCAAGTGACCGCGGGTAAGCCACTGAGCATCTCTGAGCATCAGTTCTGTGACCTGTAAAATGGGAACAAAGCTCCCCATCCTGCTGACTTCACAGAGAGCATCGGAGGATCAGGGCCATGAGCACTCACACACACAAGAACTGTGGGTGCTCTTCCTACTGTGTCTGGGGGCAAAGCCCACCCACCAACATCCATTGCCATCAAGTGGTCACTGCCTTGCCCAGGAGCTACTTACACCAGTTAGTTAGTTCCTCGGCCTCAGTTTTCTCATCTACAAAGTTTTCCTCATCTAATAATGCCCGTCTGGCTAAAATAGGTTCATGTAGTTGCAGAGACCGACCCAGCACCTATAAGGGAGAGGGACTCTGTGAACGGTCCTCACGAAGGCGGAAAGCCTTGGGTCCACTCTGGCTGTTTCATTTCTGCTGCCCAGTCAATGTGATCTAGCTGGTGTAGACATCACACCCTCCTGATCATCACTGCTCCCTGTAAAACTGTCCCATGGTACATTGCGAGGGCAAGACAAGGTCACGAAGGGCTGCCCTGCATGGCTGTGCGGGTCGTTTACTGCTTAAGACACGCATCTGAGGAAACCCAGCTTGTGCCTTCCCCCCAGAGCTGTGAGCCCTAAAGAGGGGCTGCCTCTGCCTGAAAGGCACCTTTCTCCAATGTGCATAAAAACCACATAGGGCTAGAAAGCACCAAGTTCTCTGTGGAGGGATTCACTAGCTCACAGACGTGCCCTCAGATGGGGCTTGGGAGAGGATCTGACCTAACGCTTTTTTTTTGTTTTGTTTTGTTTTTTAGGTTTTCGCTATTGGGCGCATGCGCTCGCCAGCCAGTCAGAGAGAGACATAGAGACAGAAAGAGAGAAATCATCCCCCAGGGGGGATGGTCACGCTGCAATCCCTTCTCCTCCATTCTCCTCTCGGGATCTTGGGCACGCACGCACACGCGCCCTGCGTGAGTTTTAAGCCACCGGGTCCAGGATGCGAACCGCGGATGACTACATGGGAGTCCAGCGACATAGCCATTACGCTAACTGCTGGTTCCCAGACCTAATGTTTTTGTTCAGAGGAGACCAAACACTCCTCACCCACTCGTCGGACATTATAGCACACTCACCAAGTCCAAGGGCCCCCTTGACTCTCAAGAAGGTGAAGGCACAATGACAAACAGACCGAACGTACACGCTTTCTGAGTCCACCTGAATATCGATTCTGGACATGGAGAGTTAGAGAGCAAGCTCAGAGTGAGGAATGCTGCATTACCAAACCCATCTGGATCCCACGTTGAACAGCAAGAGTCCAGACAGTGAGGGTTGCCAGGGATTCTTGTAAGGCAGTTCTACAACTGGGGGAGAGAGTAGCCAGGGCTCCCCAGAGGCAGCAGTTATTGGCTCTGGGAGGGGAACAGGAGCCTGCTGGCAGCCCAGAGATGAGGAGGCCTCTCCCAGACAGAGGCCCTGGCAAAGGCCTGGAGTGGAGAGAGGCTGGCATGGTCAGGAGACACAAGCGAGTGTTTTGAGCTGTAGCATAAGAGCAGATGAGGAAGAGTCCTGAGAAACAAGGATCAGAGAGGTCATGCAGCATACTTCTGGTCTAGTTGGGATTAGAACCCAGGTTCCTGACTGAGTTGAGGTTTGCTCGGATCATGAGGCCCAGGAGGTGGAGTGTGGGGCAGGAAGATCCCTGTGCAGGCAGAAGGAGGCAGAGTGGTCACCTGAGGGGAAGAGCATGGGGTATGACTGGTTCGACTGTGTACCTCCTGACCCCCATCCTGGGGGCACTCCCAGCCTTGCCACTCCACAGGAACGTTAGTGAAGCCCTGCAATGCCAGGCTTGGTGCCAGTCTACTCTGGCCAGGTGTTCTCTGCATCAGCTGGTACCTGACCCAAGCCCCCAGTCCACTGAGCTCCTGTAGCTAGTGACCCACTGACCTGTGTCAAACTTTAGGGCTGACTCTGATGCCAGGCCTGCTGGGGCCAGACACCCGCTTAAGGACTGTGCAGCCCTGCACGGTGAGTTCAGCAGGAAAGAGCTCTGTGCCAGGAGTCAAGCCTGTCATCAGCTTGTGTCACCCGTGATCAATGATCAAGCTACAGATCATCTCTGCAAAATAGAAGGCTGGGCCACCTGGCCTGGAAGGTGTTACCAGCTCGAATCTTCTGGCTGGTAGTCCTCAAGCTTCAGCATGCACCAGAATCACCAGGAGGGCTGGGCCCTTTGCCCAGAGCTTCCGGCTGTGTGGGTCTGGAATAGGGTTGCAATTCTATTGTTGCATGTCCACTGTCCTAGACAACCAGCCTTTGAGGACCACTGCTCTAGCAACCCTAATTGCACAACAGGGTCACTAGGGAGCTTTAAACTGCGTGGCTATCGGGTCCACTGCCGACGCAATTAAAAGGGCATCTCTGAGCACAGAGCCTGGGCTTCATTACCTTTTAAAAGCTCCCCTAGGTGGCTCTAAGATGCTGCTGGTGTTAGGCGCCACTTTTCTGGAAAATCAGCCTGGGATGTAACAGGGTACTGGGTAAACACCTTATTTTCCTCTGGAGAAATTGATCTCAGATGCCAAATCAGCTTCTTGTTGGCTACCTGGCTTTGAAGTGCCTCCCTGAGCCTCAGTTTCCCTTCTATAAGCAAGGCTGTCAGGAGAACCAAAGGAAACTACCTCGCTGTGTCTGCCCTCTCCTTCCTTTGTCTCCAAGGAGAGCTTGTGCATTTCTGCAGCTCTGAGGCTGCTCAGCTGAGTGCAATTCAATAAGCATTTATTAAAAACTTACAATGTGTAAGATGCTGCTCTTAATGATGTGGAAATACAAAGATGAATCAGGCTTGGATGGTCCCCACTTCCAGGAGCTCACATGCTGATGGGAGAGCGATGAGGCACGGGTCCAGAACGTGAGGCAGGCTGTGACACGGGCCACAGAGGAAGTAATCATGGTGAAGGACGCTGTATGAGACACTTGACGGCTTATCGTAATCCTCCCACAGCCCCCTGAGGTAGGTGCCACTGTCACATCCCTTCACATGAGAAAAATGGGCACTTAAAGAGAGGGTCTGATACCCACAGCACAAGAACCAGGCTTTGGTGCCATGGAACCCAAAGGAGGAAGAGAGCACCCCATTAGCAAGGCTAAGAGAAGGCTTTGTGGGGAGAAATGCAGACACAACGCTTTGAAGGATGTGTAGGAGTGTGGTGAGTAAGGATGCAGAAAAGGGTATCCCAGATAGGGGGCCAGATGCACAAAGCTGAGGGGCGGGAATCCGGGCTTCTTCAGGAATGCAGAAGAGGTTTGCTGTGGGTGCTGATGCATCTTGTGTTGGGGCACGGTGGGACCCAAAGCCCGGTTGAAGGTCCTGTATACCAGGTTAAGGAGTTTAGATTTGGATTTTAAGCAATGGGGAGCTCTGAAAAAACTCATGAACAGGGGGTGGCATCTTTAGAGATTAAAGAGGTCGCGGGTTATGGAAAGAGGGTGAGACAGGGAGCCCAGTGAGGAAAGAAGCAGCTATGACAAACAGTCCACGTGAGAGATGAGGGGCAGTCGGGTGCTCACGGGAGATGTGCTCTCACGTGAAGCTTCCTCAGGCATCTATCTCTTAGTGCACCTGCTCATCGACTGAGCCATTCTGCACTGGGGCGGGGGGTGGGGAGTGCGAAGCAGGGAGGACCGGAAGGCAGCGGCAGGGGCAGGTGGGTGACCCAGCTGGCCCAGCACTTCCTACAGCCCCCATGGCGTTGGGCTACGGTCAGTGGGGCGTGACCCACTCAGGGTGGAGGACTCTGCTGCAGCTGCCAGTAATGGGCTCCTGGGCCTGCTCGGAGCTGGCCTCCTGCCACATTCCCACCAGGGGCCCGAGTCTTTCTGACCCCAGCTTTCCCGGTGAAGCATGCCGCCCTGCCCGCTTCCTCGTGCCAAGTTCATGGCCAGCTCGAGGCTCACAGCGTCTGTGCGTCAAGCACAAGCCCTCCAGGGCTGAAGTTAGTTCCTAGAAGCAAAAGAGAGGAAAGAGCCCTGAGCTAGCATCTTGCTTCTTGCTGGCTGGGTGACCTTGGGCACGTCCTCTGTCCCTGGAGTTCTGGGTTGGGGCACTAATACAATCAAGCAGTAGGAGTACTACAGCCTCCGCACTATCTGGTCCCTCCACCTGCCTCCTCTCTGTTTAACCTCCCTGGGGAATCTCAAGATAGTACAGATGGACAGAGCAGGCCCCTGCGGACTCAAATCTGAGGCCCTTTTAGTGCTCCTCTCATTCTGTGGACTCAGCAGTATCAGACCTGTTTTACAGATGAAGCAATCAAGGCTCAGAGACTTTCTATGACTTTTGGCCTGAGGTCAAATTTTTAAGTGGTTACAGAGGCGGGACTTGAACACCTATCTCTCATCCAGTGGAGCTAAGCTCTCAGCTTGGCTGCCTATCACCAGCAGGGGAGGTAGGTCCCAGGGTGCAGGTATGACTGGCAGATTTCTCACAGCTTCAGGGTTCTGGAAGTGAGGGACAGAGTACTGCATGCCCTCACAGTACCGTGCAGTGACACACTCTCTTTTAAGCCTCGAGCCAACGCTACCGTGAAGAGTCTTCTGGTGCTACGGGACCTTTAACACCTCTCAGAACCTCGCCCTTCTCCCTTCTCACTGAGGGCTCATCTCGAGCCTCGGCAGGCTGCAGTTTCCAGCCAGAGTGCAATAACCAACTTTGTTTTCATTGTGCTTATTTTTACTCTTATCTTCTATTTATGGCAAGTGATACTGGTTTTCCATTTAAGGCAGTGATATAACGATTGTCTAAAAAATGCGTTTGGGGGGGAGAGGGGACGTGGGTCTTGGATTTAAAGAAAATACTGAGTGGCATGTGGTTATGGCACCGGAAGAATGCCTGGCGTCTGACCTAGTCCCAGCGCCGGTTAGAACGCAGGCTGCGAGTTGTTGCCCAAGAGCAGGCGAGGAGCCCCGGTAGGCGCTCTCCCCAGCATTCAGACCTTCTTCCAAGCAAGCTAGGTCAAGGTGACTCATGGCCCTCCTGGCGGCACGTGCCGGTCCCATGCGCCAATCCGCAGGGTCTCGCGGGCACCGAGACCTCAGAGGGAGGGGGCGGCGCGGGGCAGGCCTGCTGGCCACCCGGGAGTTTCCGCGGAGATGGATCCACTCTGTGGCCACAGCGCGCAGGTCACAGACCCAGCGCGAGCAGCGAGACCCCAGCCGGTCACCTGCGGCTGGGACTGGTGTGCGTGTGAGTGCGTGCGTCGACGTCAGCCTCCGAGCCCGTGCCGCCTTCCGGTCACGGTGCGCGCACCCGGCGCCTCGGGCCACCCGCGGGCGGCCCCTGCTCCACGCGCCGGGACACGCGGAGCCGCCAGGTTGCAGCTCCCCGGCGGCTACGGGGGGCGGGGCGGGGCCGCAGGGCTCGCCGCCCATTGGTGGGTGCCGGGGCGGGGGCGGGGCGTCCGGCGAAGGTGGTGAGCCGGGTCGCCGAGGGCAGACGCGGACACCGGCGCCGGCGCGGGGTGGTGGGACTGGCTGCTCCCGGGTGACCAAGAGGACAGGCGGGCGCCACAAGGTTGGGCAGCGGAGTGACGCTTGCGGGGGCGGGAGAGGGCACCCAGGCCTGTGCTGGGCCCGCTATCAGGAGCCTGGGCTCCGGTCACTTTTCAGAGGGACCAGTGACTTCGCCCTGCGGGAGAAAGGGACACTCGCCTGTGGGAGAGAAGGAAGGAGGAGCCAGGGCTCCGCAGAAAGTTCTCCTCTGGGCGCCGGAGGAGGTGCAGTGGGAGGTGGAGCCGGGATCGGGCCAACTTAGAGCTGCGAAAGCTCGGGGCGGCGTTCAAGGCTCCCTCCCACACGCGCGCAGAGCTGAGTGCCCTGCGCCTTGTTCAGCTGCTGTCGTCGCCTCGTGGGGAGACAGGAGCGTCCCTCCCGCGCGGGGAGAGCTGCAGAGCTCCGGCACCAGGAAAGGCGGCGCGGCCGAGCCGGGCAGCGCTCTTCCCAGAGCCGGGCGGGCGGAGAAGATAGCACAGGCAGCCAGTGTCGGCTCACTACCCGGGACGCGCACACTCACGCACCCAAGTCCCTTCCGAAGAACCCCCCTCCCAGAGTCTCTAGGGGCCGCTGAGCTACGTCGCCCCTGCCCGCAGCCCCGCAGCCCCAGACGGGGACCCCAGGATCGCACGTCCCCAAGCCTCCGGGCACCTGGCTCAGCAGGAGGCCCCCGGGTCGGGGCAGGGCAGGGCCGGCGGTGGCGAGCCGGAGCCCGCCCGGCGCCCGGACCCCGCAGAGTCCTCGGAGCCCACCCATGGGGCACCCGCTCCTCGCGCTCCCTCGCCCGGCCGCGCCCATCCCGGCGCACCGAGCCGTGCAGAGGAGGATCCCTGCGCAGTGACCCAGGAAGCGCCGCAGACGTTAGGAAGCTCGGCGGCTGGAGCAGCAGGCGGTTCCCCGCACCTCCGGGCGCTTCCAGGCAGCCCTCCGAGCTGTGCCAGAAGCCTGGCCCGCCATTCCCAGGTAGGAGAGAACTGGGGAGCTGGTGAAGTGGGGCAGATGGGAGGAACGGGTGGACGCTCCTCGGAGGAAGGCTCCGGTGACGTCGACGCGACTAGGGAAAGTTAAATTTACTGAGCACCCACAGTGTGCCGGGATGGCCCGGCCACTTTACATATCTGGAGGAGATTAAATTCACTGAACACCTAGAATGTGCCAGACTGGGTGCCAGACCCTTTCCATAGCCCAGGAAGGAGATTTACTGAGCTGCTGCTGTGTGCAGGGGCTGGTGCTGGGAGCTTTCTTTGTAACAAATCTAGCAGCTGCACCTGTAACCCCAGCTACTCGGGAGACCGAGGCAGGAGAATCATGATCGTGAGTTTGAGACCGGCCTAGGCTAGGGCAGAAGACTTTGTCTCTAAAAAAAGACAGAAAGAAAAAGAAATCTAGAGTCACAGCCCATTTAAATATAAGGAAACAGGCTCAGGGAGGCAGAGGCACAGACCCTCCCAAGCACTCCCTTCTAGAACCAGCTGCAGGTTATACTCCAGGATGGAGGCCGGGCGTTGGGATAGGGCTAGCCCTGGGACGACCCCCTTGGAGGAAGGAAGGTTAAGGAATTCCTTATCCATAGTTCCTTGATCTCTTTTCTGGGTGGTGCAGAGTGAGATTCTTGGATAATTCCCTCCCCAGGAGGATTTTCTGTTCCCAGCTGGCCTGGGCCCCTCTGTGCCCCTTTTCTCTTGCTCCCAGCCCTGGAAGGATGTCTAGGACCTTGTGGGAGCGGGAGGTGGGCTGGGAATGGGCAGCCTGCTTGGGAGCCCAGATTCCGGCTTCCCCTGTGACAAGAGACACTAGAGGGGGTCCCCACAAGACCTCACCTCCACTCCAGTCCCGCCGCACCTGGCTGGTCCGTGGGGCCACTCTCATGTCCCCCGTCTTCCATAAGGAGGTGCCACCAAGAAAGGAAGCCCACAGTGGTTAACGCTTGCTGGTGCCGGCAGCTGTGTGAGCCCCTGGGTTCTAGGACCCTCGGGGCCACCTAACTGGGGTAGCCTGAGCCCCTGCAGGCCAAGTCATCTGTCCATCTGCCCTTGCTGGGCACTGGTTCTGGTGCCCACCTGCTCTCTACCCTCCTGAGCTGCCAAGGACGGGGAGGCTGGCTTTGCTGTGGGGGGATGGAGGCCAGTGACCGCAGTCTGTGTGTCCCAAGAGTCTGGGGTGGGCACTGCTGGGGGCCTCGTGGGGCGGAGTGGGGGCAGTGCAGTGACACCCTCTGGGCACACACTGGGAGGGTACGTTGTCTCTTGTCCTGCTGTCCTTGCCTGTCTGACCCTCCGTCTTCCAGGCGGCCTGGGAGAGCAGCTTGGGGCCAGAAGGACGAAACCACAGATGGGCTGCCTGGGAGCTGGCTGGGCTGGCAGGCTGGGGGCAGTCCTGGGCCAGGCGCCCGCCCTGGGGAGAGAGAGGGGACGAGCATCTCACCTGCCTTGGGATCATCCTCTCGTCATTCCCCCGCCTGACGCCAGGCGAAGCTTCACCGAATCAGATGCTGTTTTGAAAAAAACAAATTCCTGTTTTGGTCAGGGGGTGAGTTTTCTTAGAACAAAGAGCCTGGGCTCCGGACCCAAGCAGCCTGGTTCTAGTCCCAACCCAGCCAGTCATCTGCTGGGTGAGCTGAGGCAAATGTTGCAGTCTGTCTGAGCCACAGTGTCCCCATTGGCCCTATGAGTTGGGATGGTCCCCTCCTCACGGGAGTAAGGCATGCAGTGTCCACACGATGCTGCCCACTGGGCTCGGGGTAACGTTCCCCAGGACGGCCTCACCCAGCTCTGCCCTGAGCTGGTTTTAGAATGCCCTGCGGTGGTGAGCCATCCCAGTACTTGAATCGGGTTCCTGTGCTGCCCGTGGTCCCCTGAACCTCCCACCTACCTGGGCCTCCAGGGTTGAGCTCTGACTCCCCAAAGGACCCTTCAAACTCTGATCACTGTCTGCTCCTTGCTGTGTAGGCCAGCCTGGCCAGGACAGAGAAGGGAGTGTGGGCAGCAGGGAAAGAAGCTGCCCACGGGGCTGCCCACGGGCCTCTTGGAGAAGGAAGGGAGGGAAGGAGAGGGAGGGAAGATGTAGGGGGAGGGAGGCGGGCCCACAGAGGTGCTGTCACCTGGCGTCCAGGTGTCCAGGTGCCTCGCACAGCCCCACGTGGCTGGGCCGTATGGAAACTCAGTCTTCTCCCAGAGGAAAAAACAAACACAGGTTTTTTTCTCCTTCACTGCACACGGACTCCCTTTCTCTTATTTCTGATTCTGCTTCCCCTCTCCTCCTGCCTCCTCTCTCTGAGTCCCAGTCTCTGTTTCTCTTCTCTGACTCCCTGAAGCCCTTGCGATCCCTGATACTAGCTTGGCTGTCCGAGGAGCTCTGGGCTGGGTACTGGGGCAGGGCAGGGATGGAGACCAACGCAGCCCCTACAGGCTGCTAGCCCCTTCCTCACCTCTGTCTAAACAGAGGGCGCACCAGCAAGGCAAAGCCCGGCAGAGGGAGGGGCCTGTCGGGGGTCTGAGAAATGCCCACCATCAGAGGTCTTGCAGCCCCCTCTCCTCACAGCCCCTCACCACAGCCTCTGGCCCGCCGAGCAGGTTGGCGTGAGTGGAGGGCCCTCGAGGGGGGCTTTGGGTGAGCCCAAAGGCAGAGCTGTTTGTCATTTGATTCACTCCTGGATCATTTATTGAGCAACTGCTGTGTGCACAGCAGCTCAGCCTCATGGGATAAATTAAAGGACGGCTTTAGCGTGAATTGAGTGGGATGTAGGGTCTTTGGCATAGAGTCACCACCCAGGGTCCCTAGTTAGCCAGGCAGTCAGAGCCTTCGGAGCTGCCTGTCTGAGATGGGAAAAATAATATGTGCCCCCTGAAGAGATGGCGCCCATAGCCCAGAGCAGACCGCTGGGGATCAGGTCCCTCCTTTGCTGGTAGTTACTGGCTGTGTAACTGTGAGTAAGTAACTTTGGGTCTCTGTTCCTCTCTTCTTGTCTGTAAGCTGTGGGATAACTCCCCCCACTTTCTGGGGTTCGTGAAGGGCTGAAACGGGTCGGTGTATGTGCAGTACATGGAACTCTCTGCATATATTAACTGCAATGCAAATGTCAGCTGTGCTATTAGCGTTTCTATACTTAGCGTGGCACTTGGCACATGGCATGGGCCTGGTTAGTGGTAATTGTCGCGATCATGGCTCCGGGCCTGGGATGGGTGGCGTGTGGAGCTGGCTGACTGCAGGCGCCTCACCGTAGTTCATTCATTGAGGTCGGTAGGTGGCTTGGAATTGGCCATGGTGGGAGTATTTATGCCAGTTGAACGGTCCCAATCAGGGCTCTTAAAAAGGTGTTTCTAAGAGCTGGTTTTCAGCACAGAGCCTCTTAAATGGGCAGGGCTGAGCAGGGGTGGACACGAGCCAGAAGACTGGTTGGTAGGGGATCTTGCCACCTCGAGTGGCCATCTCAAATGCTTGACTTTGCAGTGGACAGAAAATAACGATGTTGGAGGGTGTCCAGAGGTGAACTGGTAAGGCGCTCGAGCTACGACCACGGCCTCAGGAACAAGCCTTGGCACACACAGCCTCGTGGGACTTGAAGCACAGGGCCTTCTTGGCACAGATGAAGGGCTCCCAGAGGTCTCTTCCTCAGGGCTGCAGCCCCCACTTGCCCACCCAGAGGTCCTTGTGCAGTGCTCAGGCTGTGCAGCTGGGGCCGAGGGCATAGCCTTTTCACCAGGCCGGTACACGCCTGCAGTTCTGGGATTAGAGCTCTCCCCTAGGGAGGGGAAGATTCCTGCTGGGGTGGGGGGGGGGGGGGCTCAAGGCAGCCTTCAGGGAGGGGGTGGCATTTGAGCCCAACCCTGAAGTGTAAGAGGAGGAGGTGTTCTGGGGGAGAAGCTGGCCTGAGCAAAGGAGAAAACGGACCTAGAGAGAGGCCACACAAAGGAGGCCAAGGCCTCCAAAAAGGGGCAGCAGGGCGGGCTAAGGGCCTCCTGATGCCCACTGGCCTCCCTCTGTTGCAGCCCCGAGCCATGATGAAGACCTTGTCCAGTGGGAACTGCACGCTGAGCGTGCCCGCCAAGAACTCGTACCGCATGGTGGTGCTGGGTGCCTCGAGGGTGGGCAAGAGCTCCATCGTCTCTCGCTTCCTCAATGGCCGCTTCGAGGACCAGTACACGCCCACCATCGAGGACTTCCACCGCAAGGTCTACAACATCCGCGGCGACATGTACCAGCTCGACATCCTGGATACCTCTGGCAACCACCCTTTCCCCGCCATGCGCAGGCTGTCCATCCTCACAGGTGCGGCCTGGTGGTCCCCCCCAGGGTGGGAGGGCAGACTGTGAGTGGGTGGTGGGCACCGTGGTGGGCGTGTGTGCTTGGCACTTTGCAGTTTGCAGAGTGTTTGCATTTGCTTCCATCGCCTGGCACAAAACTCATGACCAGCCTTGAGCAACGAGGCTCAGCAAGGGCTTGCTGCTTGCCCAAATTAGCGATGGAGTCGGCCCCAATTCCACCCCGTTGGATGCTGGGTGGGTCCTTGTGACTGCCGTGCTGCCTTCCCGAGCTGGGGCTGATGATTGGGCTGATACAACGTGCACCGCGGATATTCCTTTCTAGGGAACAGAGTGCTGGCCAGGCTGCTGCCATCCTCCTCTGGGAGGTGAGCCAGCAGAGCTCCAGGGCTCATACCCAGCCCACAGAGCTCAAGTCGCGGATACCCACACCTTTGCCACCTCTCCGAGAGGTCAGACTCGGGCGATGGCCAACCCGAGGGAAGGGGCATGGCAGTGCTGCCAGCAGTGGCAAGTGCAGCAGCTAGCACTCAGCACAGCTGTGGCCTGGTTCTGTTCTTAAAGCTCATGTTGATTTCATGTTCACGACTGACCTGTGAGGTAGGAATTAATCCCCATTTTCCGAGTGGAGAAACTGAGGCCGGAGAGGTTGAAGAACTTGCTCAAGGTGGTAGCACAGCAGTCAGGCTCTTCTGTATTCCCTCTGCCTCTCAGCCCTGCTGGGAGCAAAGGACAGGGAGATGGTGGGGGACTAAGGGACAGATGGCAACATGGGGCAGGGTTGTCATTCCTATGATGTCAGCTTGCTGTGATACTGAAGGGAGCAGGCCCAGAAAACTGACCACCAGTGTTCGAATCCTGGTGCCACTGCTTTCTGGTTTTGTACCTTGGGGCAAGTGGTTTTAGCTCGTCATGCCTCAGTTTTCTCATCTGTAAGAATGGCACCACCTTAACCCCATCTCAGAGGTCATCATGGGATGGATGTAAAGTGCTTGGAGAGCAGACGGGAAGTGCCCAGCTTGAGCCCGCAGATCTGCAGAGCCTGCTCCGAGATCCCCGGAGTCATGCCCAAGCTGTCCCTTCCTAGGACTGGGCACTGAGAAGGGAGGAGCAGGCAGCCTGTACAGATGTTGTTCAAGTCCCTCCCCCCCCCCCAGATGAGATCCTCCTATAGTAAGAAACCACGCTGTGCCCACCCTTCCCTGACACCTCGGCCAACGCTGACACTGATGGGTGGGCACGCCTGGAGTGCCCGGGGCAGATGGCTGCGTCTTCCAGGCTGTGCTTGCTGACCACCTGGCTCCATACCCCACCCTGTATTTTGAAGACAGAGCATGTAGATAGAGGAGCCCTAGGTTTGAATCCTGGCTGCGTCACACAGTAGCTCCAATGTGTGACTAGTCACTTTGTGACTTCTGCATGGGGACATAACCTCACTACCCGGCCCCACTGTGGCCATGAGGACTGCAGGAAAGCACGAGGGGGAAGCTCCCAGAACCTGATGGGTATTGCATGGGTGTCAGTCTTCCAGCCTCAGGAAGGACGCTGGGTGTCCACGGTCTAAATAAGGCTAGAGTCAGAGGGAGAGGTGTGGATAGGGACCATGTGCACATTTGCAGATTCGGTCTTCAGTCACTCACAGAGTGCACAGATGCGCCCACATCTAGCGCTACTCAGCTCTGGCTCCCTGCCCCTCCCCAGAGGTGCAAATGCACCAGCCTGGGCACACCGACATCCATGCCCGTGTCAGACTGTGTCAGCCTCGTCCTCATGTGCACACTGTCCCGAGCACATCTGTCAGCTGCCCGCTTTGCTCCCTCACGAGCCCGGGCCTCGTTTTCCAACCTGCTGCTGGAACATCCTGAAAGCCTTTCATTCCTCCGCCAGCTCTTTCCAGCTGCCGGGCAGGGCAGTCCCTGAGGCTTGGCATTGCCTTCTCGCATTTGAATATGTCACGGCCACCAAGTCCTTAGGGGCCCAGAATTAGCCTAATGGGAGGCAGTTTGGCAGCTTAAGCAGAAGCAGTTGCCAGGCTGGCACTGCCATTCCAGGTACCAGGCTACTGCTCACCCCACCCCATCTATTCCGCCAGCCTCATCACATGCCCTGTGTGCGTCCCCAGCCCTGGGGAGATGAGGACACACAGGTGACGGAGTCCTCTGCTCCAGAGCTCATCGGCCAGGGCACACTCGGGCCAGAGCACTGTTCCAAACGGGGCATGTGCCATTGTGGGAGACGAATAATGTGCCCTGGGGTTCAGGGCGAGGAGGTTCTTCCGGAAGCTGGAGCTGCTTGGCTCTCCGACTCTGGAGAACCTGGGCCAGTCGCTGAACCTCGGTTTCCTCATCTGTGACATGGGAATCCTGTATCTGTGTCACACGTTGTTACGAATTTAAGCGAATGTGCTGTAAGAATGGGGTTGTAATCACTGTAGTAAGATCTGGAAATATAGGGAGGGAGGCCTCAGTCCACGTGCCCTCCCCGTTACTCCAGCCAGTGCCACACAGTCCCTGTTTCAGACGCAGAGCCTTGGTGTGAGTGACACAGCGAGTTGTGGTGGAGATAGAGTGCCTGGTAGCTAGCGTTGGCTTTTTCATCTAATGTCTTATTCAAAAAGCAGTGAGCACCTACTAGATGCCAGCCATGGGCTGGTGAGGCAGAATCAGGTTGAAATCTTGGCCCCTTGAAGCTGTGTGATCTGGGCAAGTTGCTTGCCCTTTCTGAGCCTTGGTTGGCTCATAACAGGAAGGTAATATCCCCCCCCCCCCCCCCCCCATAGATGTCAAAGGCACAGCGGGTGTGGAGCAGGTGACCATGCGTGGCTCCCGGCAGGTGCTTGTTCTCATGTAAACTGACCCTGAGACCACAGAACACGTGCCTCTGTTCAGTCGTTATCTCACATAACCCTCCAAATCATCTCTCGAGGCAGCCTTTCAGCTGCATTGGAAAGATGGAAAAACCGAGGTGTAGAGAAGTCATGGGACCCGCTCAAGTCCATGTGGCCAGGCTGTGGAGGCAGGATGCAAACCCAGGCCGGCCCGACACCAGCCCTCTGCAGCACACTGTGGTCACAGGTGGATCAGCCGCTGCAGCAGGCCCCAGAGAGAGACACCGCACAGACCAGGCCAGACTCCCACTCTCACAGAGATGGCGTTATCCTTACACGGTCCATGCAGGTCCCTGCCCCCATCCCCAGCCCCAAAAGGAAATGCAAAGTGAAGTCACCGTACGTGAACCAGGCAGAGCCCTCTATTAGCCCTGTGACCGTGACTGAAGGATTAGGCTCCTCTGAGCCTCCGTTTCCTGCTCTGAAAAATAAAAGGGCAGAATGGCCACTACCCTTTAGAGTGGCAGCAAGGGTTAAGTCAGTCTGGCCTGGTGACGTGCTCTGCACGCCTGTTGGGACCACGGGGCAGAGGGGCTGCCGGGGGCCGGGAGGGGCCAGACCTGTGTACTCACCGCCGGGGCTCTCTTCCGCAGGCGACGTCTTCATCCTGGTGTTTAGCCTGGACAACCGGGAATCCTTTGACGAGGTCAAGCGCCTTCAGAAACAGATCCTGGAGGTCAAGTCCTGCCTGAAGAACAAGACCAAGGAGGCGGCGGAGCTGCCCATGGTCATCTGCGGCAACAAGAACGACCATGGCGAGCTGTGCCGCCAGGTGCCCAGCACCGAGGCCGAGCTGCTGGTGTCGGGTGACGAGAACTGCGCCTACTTCGAGGTGTCGGCCAAGAAGAACACCAACGTGGACGAGATGTTCTACGTGCTCTTCAGCATGGCCAAGCTGCCGCACGAGATGAGCCCTGCCCTGCACCGCAAGATCTCCGTGCAGTACGGCGACGCCTTCCACCCCAGGCCCTTCTGCATGCGCCGTGTCAAGGAGATGGACGCCTACGGCATGGTCTCGCCCTTCGCCCGCCGCCCCAGCGTCAACAGCGACCTCAAGTACATCAAGGCCAAGGTCCTTCGGGAGGGCCAGGCCCGCGAGAGGGACAAGTGCACCATCCAGTGAGTGGGAGGGATGCTGGGGTGGGGCTTGGGCAGTGCCTTAAGGGAAGTGGCCCAGATGCCCGCTGCCTGCAGCCCGACCTGACCCCAGCAGCAGTTTGTTCAGAGACGTTTGGCACCACTGGAGGCCCCAGGCACAACTCGTACCCCTTCTCCTGCCTTCTCGCCGCTTCCCTCTGAGTCCTCGCGTCCGTGGCTCCCCGTGCCATCGGCTGCTCCGTGGGAGGACACAGCTCTGCAGGAAGGGAGAGAGAGTGGGAGTCGGCAGGACTCCTGCAGAGAGCCGGGTCAGAGCCTTCCAGACCTGCGGTTGGAAGGGATGCCGAGGCCAGAGAGATCAGGAATCCTGCCGCCAGCAGAACCCCCTGGAATAAGCCGCAGGATAAGACCGGCCCCTGAGAGAGGGCTGCTGGGAGAAGCCAGCTGTGTCCTGGTATAACCCCACTTTAGGGGGCAGCTGAGAGAAGCCCTCCCCTCCTGCAGCGCCGGGTCTCAGGGTCAGCTGCTCCACCCCCAGTGCCCAGCCCCCCATCAAGTCGGCCCCTGCTGCTCCAGCATGGAGCCAGTGTTGTCCGGTGTTTGCAGGGGCCGGGCTGCGTTTCCAACCATTCCAGCCTCCTCTCCCGAGCCCTCCATCTGACGGTTGTGCTCTGTGTCCTTGCAGCTGTTTCATGTCGCGTATCGCGGTAGAAATGGAAATCACTGTACTGTAAAGGCCTAGTGACTCCTCCTCGGCCAGGCCCCCGCCCAGTTCAGCTCTGCTGCCTGTGGGGCAGCTCCTCCCTGACTCCCAGAAGGGGTCCTGTGGCCTGCCTGCCACTAGACACTGACCTCCGTACCGAGCTCCAGTTTACAGACACTTTGTATAGGGGTAGGCAGGCCAGGGCGGCTTCTCCTTCCTGCCCAGGGCCCAGAGGGACAACAGATCCAGAGGAGGAAGTGACGTGCTCCAGGCCTCACCCCACCCTTAGCTAGTTCAGGGCAGAGTTTGTCCTAGAACCAGGCTGTCTGCTGTGCTCATGTTCATTCTTAATCATTTATGAAGCACCTACTAGGTGCTGGGTCCACTGTGTGCTAGTAAACAAAGGGTAAGGGGTGCCTGTTCATCCCAGCTCCTGGCCTCTGCCCACCCCTGCTGCCCTGCAGCCTCTGCACATGCAACATTGAGGGTGAGGAGAAGAACTGGGAGCTTGGGAGTGATCAGGCAGAGGCGCTCACAGTGGGGCCTTTCCTTTTGCTGGGATTGGGCTGGGACTCAGGCCTGGTGGGTGTCAAACCTGTAAACCAAAGGCCCTGTTATTAAATAGCTCTTAACAAGTAGATTTTATATGTTAATCTCCTTCAAAACATTGAAGTTTAGGGCCACACGGGACCATGGTGATCATCTGGTGAATCCTTCTGAGCCCCAGAGAGGGTAAGTAACTTGCCCTAAGCCACAGAGCAAGCCTGAATGGCAGGAGCAGGGCTAGTTCTGGGCCCTCAGTCCCCACCTCGGTGTGCCCCTTCAGATGCTTTCTCAGCCCTGGGGCTTTCAGGGATCTGGATGTCTATCTCAGTGCCCTCCTAGATCGGTCTGTGAGGGCTCCTGTAGATACCGTGTACATGCGCCCATATAGACACATGCACACACATGCAAACACACACATGGACACGTGCCCCAGCCCCAGCTCTGCACACCCGTGCCTGCAGCCCAGCCCGGCCCCTGCCTGCGTCTGTGCCTCCACCCCTGCCACTCACGGCAGCTTCTCCGCCCCGTGTCTGTCCCTCCTCATCCCAGCGTGAACTCTCTAAGCAGACCAGTACCCAGCCCTGACGGGTGTGTGGCCTAGCCTCCGCCTGTCTCGCCCCTCTGCCCTGGATCTCTGTGTATACTATCGATTAAAGTGGGTTTGTTACAAAGCTGTGTCCTTGACTGCGTGTATTTTCTGGATTCCAAGAGGAGGTGCCTCCTTCCAACCAGAGCTGGCCTCTGCCTCCCCAGGTCGCACCTGCCTGGAGCCCTTGCCCTGCGACGGGTCAGCCTGGTGTCAGTCCTCCAGTTCACACAGGGTGAGGGAAAGGGCTCCATGATGGGAGGCCGTCCCCCACAGGCCCTCCGGGTGTGATGTCAAGTTGTCCACGTCCCTCTGGAGGGCGGCCCAGCTGGGCATGAGAGGCCTTGGGTGACAGCTCCGCCAGGCGCCTCCTGTCTGAGTCTGCAATTCTGTAACCGGTGACTTGGCCTCTGGGGGGGCATTTGGTGATGCCTGGAAACTTCTTTAAAAAAAAAAAATGTTTATTTTATTTCTTGAGAGAGACAGGCACCCGTGACAGAGTCTTGTCATGCCGTGACCCCATCCCCAACCCACCAGCCACCCAGCCAGCCTGGATCCAGGTATGCGTGCCTGTACTTGGTGTGTCGCAGGCAAGCTGGGGTCCTGACCACGGCCCTCCACGGGGCTGCAGCGTTGCACCTGCACCACTGTGGCTGGGCCAGTGTTTAATTTTAGAGATATTTTAGAGTTTTTTGCCTTAGGGTACACGTGCTCGCCAGAGAGAGAGACAGAGACTTGGAGGGAAAGTGAGAAATCACCCCCCGGGAGGGATGGCCATGTTGCAATCCCTCCTCCTCCATTCTCCTTCCTGGATCATGCACATGTGCCTGGCATGAGTTTCAAGCCACCGGGTCCGGGACTTGAGCCGCAGCTGGTCATGTGGGAGTTCAGCGACATAACCATTATACCACCTGCTGTTCTCAGGTTTTTGTCAAGATGGGTGCTACCAGCATCTGGCGGGCAGAGGCCAGGGCTGTGACACGGTGTCCTCAAGTACACGGGACAGGACCGAAGTGTTGGCCGTGGGCACTGAGACTGTGGGCTGTCGTGGTTGGGATGCACCTACGTCCGTGGGTGGCTGACACACAGCACGGCTTTCCGGATAGCACTCGGTGAACGTCGGACAGGCAGCGAGTGCTCCGTGAAGGGCGACAGGACCTGGGTGAGGTGGCAGGAGGGTGCAGAGGGAGGTTATGGTCCCAAAGAGCACCTGCAGTTTCCCCTGGGTGGAGGGAAGGGAAGAGAGTCTGTGAGCACCTACTGCGCGCCCCACGTGGCGTAGCTCACACCTTCCTCCTGTCACTCAGCCTGCGAGGACTGACTCCTCGTCACCCCGCTGCGGAAGGAGGGCTCAGACTCAGAGAGCACAGCATCTCGTCCGAGGTGCCCAGCTAACGACGTGCGGATTGGGCACGCACACCCTGAGGTTCTTTCCTCCACTGGGCCAGGAAAGGACTCTGCATCTGGGAGACAGACGGGTCTGTTCTTCCGATCAGCAAATGGCACCGAGAGGGAGTAGGTGGGCAAGGTCCCTGCCACTGGGAGCTCACAGCCCGGCAGACACAAGCCCTGCGTGGACATCACGACACCACGAGAGCCTGGCTGTGATGCAGTCAAGCCCAGGCAGGCCCCGGGGCATGGGGGACTGCGGGGCGGGGTCCCGATCCTGCTCTCTTCCAACCCTCGGCCCACACCAGCCACAGAAAGTCAGTGAGGAGACGAGCCTGCTGCGGAAGGTTGTAGGTCCTTGCTCTCTGTAAGCACCCTTCGCGACAGACCGAAGTCAGGGCTGTACTTGTTGGAGTTGGCCCCCTGCGGCCACCCCCTGCCTCCATGGGGACTGCAAATATGTCACGTCCTCACCCAGGGCCTTCTTTTCTTTCTCACTAGGAGGAGGGGGGCTGGACCAGATATATACCTCCAGCCCCTGGCCGCCCTGACATTCTCTGCAAGAAGGAATTAATAATCCTCTTACATAACCCACAGCATTCTGATCGTTACTAAACAGAACACGCTCGCTCCATCTCCAGCCTCAGCCCTGCTGCTGCTGCTCCTTACACCCCACGGTTCTTGCCTTGGAAAGGGGTTAACAGCAACCAGCAGTGGCACAGGAGAGGCTTTCCCAGCAAATGTCCTCTCAGCCCTGGGCAGAAGGCTACGACTGGAGAAGAATTCCCTCTAGGTCAGACCTTCTGAGACAAGCCCAGGAGAGCCAGCCTAATCCCCACGCTAGACAGGGAGTGCGGAGGATCTGGTTTCAGAGAATTCTGTGCTGCCAACTTGAAGTGCTTATTCGGTTCCGCCTCCCTGAACCTGTCACTCAAAAGAAAAACTTCGGTCTTCAGTCTGCGTCACAGCTTGGAGGGGGCTGATGGGAGGACTGCCAGGGGCTCAGCAGCAAAGGCTGCTGGGAGTAGGGGGAGGGAGAGGCAGCTGGTCATTGCTATTGGTCTGCCATGCCCACAAGCACTGTGTTGGCCTTTCACCTGTGTCCTCTGTTTTTTTTGTTTGTTTGTTTGTTTGTTTTGAGAGAGGTTTTTGCTATAGGGCACGTGTGCTCACTGGAAAGACAGAGAGACAGAGAGACAGAGAGACAGAAAGCAGAAATCATCCCCCGGGGGGATGGCCTCGCCACAATTCCTTCTCCTCCATTCTCCTCTCAGGATCGGGCATGCATGCACACGCACCTACTATGAGTTTAAGCCGCCGGGTCTGGGACTCAAACCACCGTCAATTACATGGGAGTCCAGCGATATAGCCATTACACCAACTGCTGGTCCCGCACCTGTGTCCTCTGATTGGCTCCTGATGTCAAAGCTATGTGAAAGGTCTCTCTCTCTCTTCCTCCCCTCTTTCTTGCATGCACACGCATGTACTTGACCATATGCACACACAGTCTCTTACAAAAGAAATAAAATACACTTTTGAAAAGCTATGTGGAAGGACTATGAATCCTTTTTTCTAAAAGAGAATGGAGGCTGAGAGAGGTAAAGTCACTTGCCTGAGGTCGCACAGCCAGTGAGTGGCAGAGCTGGGCTAGAATCAGTGTCTGATTCCTAAGCACATTTTGCCTCTAGGCCTTGCTTGGCCGAGCTGGCTGAGGGCTGCTCTCTGAAGGGAGAGGCCAGCAGAACTCAGAGAACTGGCTCAGAGAGCTCAGGAGGTAGGACACTCCCCCTAGCCAATGACTGAGCCCCTGGAACAGAAGGATGGACTTCACGGAATAGTTGCTCTGCCCCACCTGGTCATTCAGGCAGCCAGGCTCCTTGTGTCTTCAGGCTCCTCCATCGCTCTGACTGTCACCATCTGCAGGGTTGAAGCCATTTCCGGTTTAGCTGGATGGGAAAGGAAGAGAGTGCCACAGAGGAACATCGCTGTTCTCAGGGTTGTGGACGACTCGCCCCCACTCACTTCCATCAGCAAGATGTCAGTTGCACGCTCACACCTTCCTATGAGGAGAGGAGAAATCCAGTTCTTTGCTGGGTGGCCCTAGGCCAGATGGTGACCCTTTACTGTGGAAAAGAGGAGGAGGGATCTGGTTGGCCGCCCACCCCTCTGCATGGCCAGCCTCAGGGCTCCACATGCAACCCGGCTTCAAACATCTCCACTCCGCGGTCGTGGTCGTAATCAGAGAGAAGCTCGGTTTCCAACAGCTTCTCAAAATCGGCTCTGAGCGTTCATTCCCCTACATGTACCTACGAACACGTGTACTGTCCCATGATTCCTCTCATCTTCCTCAGAAAATGGAATACACCATAGACGCTTTTTAAATATTTTATTTTATTTCTTCTCCTTTTTTTTTTTTTTTTTTTTTTTTTATACTTTGTTCAGAGAGAGAGAGAAAGTGAGAAAGCAAGTTGCCAGATCTGGGACTCTAACTATGGTTGGCCATGTGGGAATCTAGCACCCTAGCCACCATGCCACTTGCCAGCCTCTACTGTAGACACTTTTTTTTTTTTTTTTTTTTGGACAAGTTTTTGCTATAGAGCACATGCACTCACCAGAAAGACAAAGACAGAGAAACATAAAGTGAGAAATCACTCCCCGGGGGGATGGCCTACACCACAATCCCTTCTCCTCTATTCTCCTCTTGGAATCTTGGGCACACACGCACATGTGCCCAGCATGAGTTTAAGCCATTGGATTCGCAGTCGACTACATGGGAGTCCAGCGGCATAGCCATTATGCCAACTGCTGGTCCCACCATAGACACTTTAAGTGGCAAATACAGGCAACCACTTGACCCATGCAATAAGTGATCACTATGATTTTTTTTTTATTGCCAGAGGACACATGTCCTCACCAGAGAAAGACAGAGACAGAGACAGAGACAGAGAGAGGTAAAGGGAGGGGGAAATCACCCCTGATGGAGCATGGTCATGCTGCAATCCCTCCGTCTCCATTTCTCCATCCTGTCTGGATTTTGTACATACAAACACACTGACACAGGCCCTGTGTGTTTTTCAAGCTGCTGGGGCCAGGATTTGAACCATGGTCAGCCATGTGGAAGCAGGCTCCCTTAACCAGTAGACTATGGGACCAGCCTCACTATGGTCACTTGACACATGTTCACTGCAGGGGTTTAAGACATGGTCTCCAAATCCTGTGATACGCCTCCCACTGAGACGTGGGGTCTGTGCTTGCTCTCCCGCTGGCCTGGGCGAGCTCCCGACTGCTTCCACCAATGCGGTGTGCTGGAGCGATGGAACATTCTTCCAGGACCAGGTCAGAGAGGGCATGCGACTCTGCCTGGTTTTCTTGGAGCATCCCCTCACTCCCAGGATGTCCCTCTAAGAATGCTGCTGCCATGCTGTGACCAGCCCAGTCCATGTGCAGAGGCACTGGGCCCCCAGACACAGTCCCGGCTGTGCCCATAGGGCCCGAGGCCTGTCATGTGAGTGCAGGAGCTTCCCAGTGACCCCAGTCCTAGCCACAGGCTCTTTCACACACACAGCAGAGATCACCCCTCCCCACAGGGCAGGCCAAATTCCTGACCTCGGAGCCGGGGAGGGGGGGCGGTAATAAATCAATGAGCCTGGGTGTGTTTGTTAGGCAGCAGTAGACACTCAGCACCTTCACCAAACCCACTTCGTTGTCAGGGTCTCGGGCACAGAAATGAATGAGACGCAGTCCCTGCCTCACAAAGAACCACGAGCAGCCACTCAACAGTCAAATGTAGTGTCATCTGTCACCGTGGAAGCTCAGATGAGGGGCCTCTAAGCCAGCCCGGGTGAACTTCTGGACTGATGTCTGGTGGAGATGATGCTGGCGTTGAATCTAGCGAATTACTAAAGGCTGACCAGGAGAATAAGGGAGTAGGTTTCCGAATGGAGATCGTGCCTGTGGGGGCTGGAGTACAGAAGGCGAAAGCCTGTGGTCCCTTGAAACACCCTAACCACCCAGCTGCCCTGGGGCCACTGCACTTGCTAGCCTCTCTGCCTGCAAGGGGCTGTCTCCAGAAACCCTCTGGCTCACTCGCTTCATTCTCTGCTCAGATATCACCTACTTAGAGACGCCTCCTTGGACCACTCTAAGATCTCCTCCGGATCCATCACGCTCGCCCTCTTCCCCTGCTGTATTGCTCCTGACAGCATTGATGACACCTGGCTGGTTGTTGTGTGTTTATTATACGTGTCTTCTGCAAGGCTGTGAGCCACAGGGGCCTTCGGTTATGTATCAGGAGTGGAGGGACCCCAGGAGTGGCAGGGAGTCACCTCGGCCATGAGAAGTGGGACCTGGAAGGAGGCAAGAAGAATGGGTAAGAGGGGAAATGAATGGCATGGAGCCTCTCTGGAGACCTGGCAGGGGCATGGTGAGAGAGGGCCAACGTAAGGAACACCGGCATCTACCAGGGTGTCATGGTGGTGACGGTGGTAGACGGCAAGTCAAAGGTGGGACTCGAGATTACACTGGGGGTGGCAGGGAGGATGGCGGTGCCAGTCACCAAGTGGGGGCTCAGGGTGGGGCAGGTTGGAAAGGCGTGTGCCGGGGGAACAGGAGGGAGATAAGCTGAGCTTGCGTCAGGGCATTTTAGCGCCCAGGGGCCTTCTAGTGTGGTTGACTAGGAAGAACCTCGGTATGAGGGTCTGAAACGTAGGAGGGACAGGCAATCTGGCAGAGCAATGGCCCTGGGTCACGACAGCTGTGCAGAGGGTGGCAACCAGACCACGCAGGGGTAGAAGAAGCCAGAAGATGAGGGAGGCAGAGAGGAGAGGCCCCAGACTGTGGGGCCATGGAAGGCCAGCAAACGGGAAGGCTTGGGGAGGAATCAGGGGTCTCCAGTGTTGAAAGCTGCCAAGAAGGGGGCCACAGAGCGTCCAGAAGGCTCCCGACACAAAGGTCACTGGGGACTTAAAGTTAAGGTCATGGAGACAGGTGTGCACATGGCAAGACCATCTCATCTCTCTCTTAACAGTTTAATTAATGAATTAATTATCTATAAGCGGGCATGCTTGCCGGAGAGACAGAGAGACAGAAAGCAAGAAATCACCCCCAGGGAGGATGGCCATGCTGCAATCCCTTCTCCTCCATTCTCCTCTTGGGATTTTGGGTACGCATGTACACGTGCCTGGCATGAGTTTTAATCTGCCGGGTCCAGGACTCAAACTGTGGTCGACTACGTGGAAGCCCAGCGATGTAGCTATTACGGCATCCACTGGCCCCTCTCTTAACAGTTTTAATAAATGTGGTTGTGAACAGAGAAGGGAATCATGGCCAACACTGGCAGGGGTCAGGAACTTGGGGTTACTGTTAGTTTAATCATCCATCTTTCTTCTTTTAAAGGATTATTTATCTAATACTATTTGTTATTATTATTCTTATTTTTTATTTGACCAGAGAGAGAAAGGGAAAGTGAGAAAGCAATCTGCCGGGTCTGGGACTTGAACTGTGGTCGGCCATGTCCAACCACCACACCATACCACCTGCCAAGTTTATCATCCTTCTTTAAGACTTGAACTTGCTGAAATGCCATTGAGAAAGACGCAGCATCTGAGGAGGGTGCCGATGAGGGGGGAAGGAAAGCTGCCAGTTGCAGAGGGGTCTCTGAAGACCTGGGAAGAGCTAGGACCTGGATCCAGGTGGACGGACTGGCTTCAATCAAGAGATGGTGACCTCCCGGGAGAAGGCAGGAGGTGGGTGGGCACAGCCAGGGCAACGGGCCAGCTGCCGCCTTTGTCCTGCCTTGCAAGGCAGTTGGCTTCCTGGTGTGTTGCCTGCTGGGGACGTAGGTCAGTCCCAAGAGAGAACATTCTCAGCTCTCTAATGTTTTTACAAGAAATTAAACCTAAGTAGAAAAGCTCGAATCAATTGGATCCAAAATGAGAAACAAGCAGAGACGATGGCTACAGCCGGGGGAGGTGGGGATGGAATTCACAGGGGCAGCTGAAAGGAGCGAGCCCGTGCGACATTCAGTATTCACTCCACACACGCAGCGCTCTGTGCCTGTGGCTCGGGTGCTGGGGACAAATGAATGAGGGTCTCAGGGAATGGCGGGTGGGAGGCAGGGAGGAGGGGGGACAGGCAGGTACTGCAGTGCAGGGACGTGATTGCTAACATGGGTAGGAAAGGTGTCTCAGAGGAGGTAACCATTTTAGCTGCCTCTTGAGGATTTATAGACCTTTACCAGGAAGCACTTCCTGGAGGTGAGGAATCATATTATTCTACTTAATGTAAGTATAATTAGACTCAATATAAAAGCTCTTAGCACCTGGTGTTTCATTAGCTTTCATTATAGATGAGCCATTAAAATATTATTAATAATTTTCATATGTTTATAACTCTGACTCCACCCAACTCCCCCCCAATTTTTTTTTCTGACACTTAACAATTACTGTGGGCCTTTGACAGTCATAAGACAAGAGATCTTTAAGAATCCCACACTAGGAAATACTGACTCTAGCATAAACTATCCCTCTGAAAAATGATCGAGCCCAGCCACGGTGGTGCAGGCTGCAGGGTGCTGCTGCACCACTCTGAGTGGTAGAGGAAGGCCCAGGGTTTGTATCTGGGTGGGCCTGACCACACAGCATCTGGGCTCTGAGCTGGATGGGGGGCAGGAGGTAGGGCAGGGGATAGGGGCACTGATGTCGTGGGGTGAGGAACCCTGTTTGGGTTCCTTGTCTCTCTTGGGAAATGAAGGAATGGACTTAAAAAAATGAACAATAATGAGGGCTGCCCCGATAGGACAGTGGTTAAGTGCACAGAGAGCTGGATCCCACATGGCTGACTGCGGTTCAAATCTGGACCCTGGCAGTTTGAAAAACACACCAGGTGGGGCCAGCAGGTGGGGTTGTGGTTGAGGTGCTGGACTCCCACATGGTCGACTATGGTTCGAGTCCTGGACCTGGCGACCTGCTTTCTCATTTTGTGCCCCCCTCCCCCCATGCCTCTTTCTGGTGAGAGACCAAATTTAAAAATAATAATAAATAACATTAAAATTTAAAATTATTGAAAGAAAAACACACCAGGGGCATGTACGTGTGTTCCCCAAATCCTGATGGAGGATGGGGTGGAGAAATGGAGGAAAAAAGATTGTGGCCTGCCCACGCCTCATGGGGGGTCACTTTCTCTCTTTCTCTCTTTCTCATGTGCAAGAACATGCGAGCATGCTCACTCTCTGGCAAAAACAAAGACAAAGGAGCGAAGTGTAACTGGGGTCTTAAGCCACCACGTTGGGCATTTCTGACTGTGGAGATGGACCACAGCCATTCCCAGAGGCATTGGTGTGCCATCCGCGTTGCGCTCCCCTGAAGCATCCTGTCTCACTCGGGCTGCTCCGCCTGGGCTCCCGGGGTTCACTGGAGCCCTGGGGAGTACTCTTCCTGCTTTCCACTGAGAGCGACATCTGGCGGGCTCATTTGGAGCTGTGGCTGTAAGCCAGGGCCAAACTCCACTCCCCAGTCTAATCTACTCCCCGCTTCTCTGTTTCAGACTAAAAGCCAGTGAGCTCCCCAATGTCTTCATCTTCTTTCCATTATTAGCTCGAGCGACTGGAATTCTTCTGAGGCCATTTCCCAGAAAGAAACCGCGTTTATCACTGAGCGGACAGCTAGGCTCACTCGCTAGTTCAGGTCCACACTGACATTCTGGCCCCTGCAAATCTACGAATTATTACCAGGCACTGACATTTGGGTCACTTGGAATGACCCCAAACTGCATGATAAGTCCTTAAATGTCAGAGATGTCCTGGGCTTTCTGATCCCTCCACCCCCATCCTGAAGACTGCCTTTAAGTTACTGAGAGTTGCACACCATGTAACACACATGCACACACATGTACACATGCACAAATGGGCACATATGCATACAGACACAATGCACATCATGACCAGCAGGTGTGTGCTCACACAGGCACATGCATTTGCATATGCACACACATGCACATAGACAGGCATGTGTCACATACCTAAGTGCATACAGGCACTCACACACATGACCACACATGAACACATTCATGTATAATGCACACAGTGTGCACACATCTGCTACATACATACATGTGCACAAGGCATGTGCGCAAATGCATATCATATGTACACATGTACATCATGCAGACACATGATGCATTTATAGCCATGCGTGCACATGCACACAGAGTCGCAAACTTGTACCGCATGCACATATGCACATGTAACATGTGTACAAGCTCAGGCTCAGTAGGTGCAGGCTTGCACACATGCTCTGCTGAGAACAAGTGAGGAAGAGGAGGAGGGGGGTGGATGCATCACTCTTCTCCCTCTAGTTCACATGACTCTTCTTCTTTGGCATGAATTGTTGTTTTGGTGTCTTTCATCATTTTTTTAGATCATAAAGACATGGGACTAGAACCAAGTGCCCGGGTGTTACAGATGGGAGATGCGATTTCTAGCAATGAATCTGCTGGAACCAACCGGCATATCAGAGGAGCTTGGGGCCTCCGGGGGTGTTTGTCATTTCTGCAGGGCCCGCCGCCTGGAGGAGGCAACACAGCCGTGGGAACACACTGGGCGGGGAGCCCGCTCTCTCTCCGAACTGCAGTCTGCTACTCTTGCTGTGTGAGCTGTGCCCATGTGCTCCCTCTCTGGTCCCGCTGGCTTTGACATTTTAAGGTTCAATTATCCCCACGTAACAGATGGAGAAATTGTAGCTGAGAGAAGTGAAGGCACTTTCTTAGGATCGCGCACGATCAGTACCGCACGGCGAGCCTCCACCCCAGCGCCCATTGCTGAAGGGCTGCTCAAATTTGAACATGCACACAGATCGCCTGGGGACCTTGTTAAAGTGCAGGCTCTGACTGTGCTAGGTCTGGGGTGGACTAAGAGTCTTTCTAACAAGCTCCCAAGTGACAGCAAGGCTGCTGGCCTGTGACTACACCTCACTAGAAAGGCCTGCCACTCTTTCGCAGTTTTTCCATTTTTTTGGAGAGATTTTTGCTATAGGGCATGTGTGCTTGCTGGAGAGACAGAGAGAGACAGAGGGATAGAAAGTGAGAAATCATGGATGGCAACAATGCAATCCCTTCTCCTCCGTTCTCCTGGGATCTTGGGAATACACACGTGCCCAGCATGACTTTGAAGCCATGTCCAGGACTCAAACTGCACTGGGCCATGAGGGAGTCCAGCAACGTAACCACTACGCCATCTGCTGGTCCCTGTAGTTTTTGAAAAGGGAAGGTGAGGCTGAGGCCTGGCTCTCTTGCACTACACCCCGCTCCTCTGGTTGGACCATGGTGATGTCACCTTCTCTCAGAGCTTGACCTCTTTCTCTTTGGCTCTGGGTCTCCCAGTGTCACCTCCCATTTCTGAGCCATTTCCTCACCCACCCCACCCCACCTCTGATGCTCTGGGCGTCAGCAGAATGGAGACATTTGACTCTTCAAGACTCAGCTTCTCACTACCAGGGCAAGTCTCTTCTCCTCCCAGAACCTCAGTTTCTCCACCTGAACAAAGAGGGGGGGTTGTGTTAAATCTGCCCTCAGGCTTGGCAGCACACCGGAACCAGGGCCAAGTGCCCCAGCCTTGGTGCCACTCTTGGACAGGGGCGAGGCCTAGACAGGGACATTTTCTAAAGTTGCCCAGGTGATTCCAGCAGGACACCAGGATTGAGAAACAGGTCTGGTGACCACTAAAGGTCAGCCCAACGCCAAAGAGCAGTGTGCAGTCTGGTGGCCAGTTGGCATGCCAGGCCACACCACACCACGCCACACCATGCTACACCACGTGGTCAGATGCAGGGCTCAGGAGCCGGTTGGAAAAGCCTCGGAAAAATTTTGGCACTTCTGTTACACAAGGTCACGCTCCCCCATGGAACACGGCTCTTGAAATGATGCTTGGGATAAAGACCCTGGCTTTGAGCTGAACTTTCTTTTCTTCTGACTGGCACATGATGCAAGTTTTAATGAAAGACTCAACCCCACACGTCAATCACCTGCAGACCTCCCCCACCGACGCACCCTCCCACGGAGGGCTGGAAAGAGCAACTCTGTGTGCGAGGTGGGGTGGGAGGGTGCAGGAGGAGGGCTGGTCCAAAGCAGCCGCTGAAGACCGCGAGTTAACCTGACTTGGCAGCCAAATAAGGGACCGAATTAGCTGGAGCCCCCTTGGGCACCTCACAGCAGAGCCCAAATGGAACCATGAAAAGGTTTCCTTGAAACCTGCCGGATGTACGTCTGCAGAGTCCCGAGGTTTCCATAGCAACCTGCCTCTTCCTAGGGCTGACAATGGGCTCTATCACCAGGGGGAGGCTTTCGGTGTCTGCGGAGCCCTGCTTGGGATGGGTCAGGCTGAGCCACAGTGCCTACCAGCTCCCCCAGCCCCCTAGATGTGGGAAGGCGATCATCGGGAGGAGGACAGTTAGTACTTAGCTCTCCACAGCCCCTGGCCATGCAGGGTGGTGGCCAAGCACTTGGAGCCTGGAGCAGACCACCCCAGGTTCATACCCTGGCTCTGCCACCTCGGACTAGGGACCTGCATGCCAGTTATTTATAGCTCCGTGCCTCGGTCTTCCCACCTGTGCAGTGAGATCAGTAATGCTGTCCTCTTTGTAGGACCCTGACTATTATGGGAGTCAGTTAAGGGAAGTCCTTGTGTGAAGTCTGGCCCGTGGTAGGCCCTGTGTTTTCTCTCTTCATTGGTAGATGGTGAGACAGTCTCTAGGTTGGGAGGGCCCTGCCAGGCCCTTGGTCTCCCCACTGCAGGGGACTGGTTCTGAGGTTTGGGCTGGAGAAGTTTTAGTCACCCTAAAGTCCAGGGAACTCCATCTGTACCAGGATCTCTGAGGATAGGATCCAGACATCAGGTTTTAGAAAATTCTACAGGTAGTTCCGATGCTCATCCACTTACAAGCCAATAGAAGTCTATATTAGCAGCCGGAAGAAGTCTGTATCTGGCCTGAGTCCCTGGCCCCACGGAGGGACTGAAGTAAGAGTAGAATCAGAGAGGCACAGACAGGAACAAGTGTTTGCCTAGTCCTAGGCACCCTCTGTTTGCCCATTCATTCATTCCAGTAAGAAGCACACCAGGAACCAGGCAGAGGGACGCCGAGGTGCTGCTTCCTGAGCCGTAGGGCAGCAGACACGTACCGCCCCATTACACAGACGCACCTTAGCGGCAGGCGGTGGTGAAGGCGGTGGTGAAGGCAGCAGAGTTTGGTTCTGGGTTATTTGTTCTGATCTCACCTCTGACTCGGGGTGCGAGTGTGTGAAGTGGGGGAGGCACTGTGCCAGGCCTGTGGCGCTGCGGCCAGCTGGGGCCTTGCACCATTATCCAGGCAATGTCAGGTCACTGATAGGTTTTAAGCATGGAAGAGACATGATCGGATTTGCAATCTAACAAGATCCTCATGGCTGCGACTGGGGCACCAGACACTGGGGCTATCAGCTAAGTCTGTTAGATGGCGATGAGCCAGAGGCCCAGGGAGGCTGAGTCACTGTCACCGTCATGGCCCACAAGGCCACAGAGGCTCAACTCCACCCCAGGTCTTCAATCCCAAATCTGGGGTTCTCTCCACTTTCCCTCCCCCTTGCGTTCATCCCTGTCTTGTCACCGCCTCCCCTTCCATCTGCACTATCTTGTTATAAACTCCCAAGTCCCCACGAGACCAGAATCGTTAATCCACGTTAGACGGCTTTGGATTTCCAAAGCCTCTGTGGGTCAAGTCTTCACTCTTTGGGGATCTGTCTGATTTCAAGAAGCAGGATAAGGAAGGTGACTGTATTAGTTATCTCTTGCTATGTAACAAATTGCTCCCAACTTAGTGGCTTAAAACACAAGCTGAGACCAGCAGGTGGCTTGGTGGTTAAGGTGCTAGACTCCCACATGGCCAACTGTGGTTCAAGTCCTGAACTTGGCGACTTATTTTCTCACTTTCCCTTTCTCTCTCTCTCTTTCTGTGGTCATATTAAAAAACAATAATAACCAATAAAATAAAATAACTAAATAATTATTAAGGGGGAAAAAAACAACAATAATAAATCTTTATTCTCTCACCCTGTTTTTGTGGGCCAGGATCTTGGAGCAGCTCAGCTGGGTGGTCTGGGTTCCAGGTCTCTTCCTTTCCCAAGGCCTCAGTTTCCCCAGTTGTAAAGCAAAGACGCTTACCCCAGGCCCTGATCTCCCTCCTGGCCTGGATATTCAAACAAGTTGGGCTCTCCCGCCCTCCCCTCCCGGCCTAGGCTGAGTGACCTGTGAGTCACTGATGCGTAAACATTTGCGCTTCTTCCACAAAGAGCTTCAGTCTACGGCTAGGCCCTTTGTACTTTCCTACCGGAAAACACCAGCTGAGACCCAAACCAGAGGTGAGGTGAGAACAGCAGACCTGAAACGTCAGCGCTCCAAGGCCCTGCATTGCGGTGAGTTGCCCTGTCCGTGGGTTACAGACCGCTGTCATCTGCTGTGGGCCACCGATGGGTCTTTGGCATCTGTCTTGGGAAGCTTTGGAACGCGAGTCCTTGAAGAGCAGACATACTACACAGGGCAGCAACCAGTGGACAGGCAGCAGCTAGTCCTCTGGGACTTGCGGGCTGCCCTGGCCAGGGCCTGGGTGACTTGAAATGCTCAGGAAGGGGTCTTTGACTCCCACTGCTCAGTCTCAAGACAACTGGCTCTGCCTGGGCTATCAGTCACGTTCTGGTTCTCAGGGGAGATAGGACTTGAAACCACCCAGAGATAGGAACTCCAATCTGCTGAGTTACTGTGAGTCTGGGACTAGCTAGAGTCAGGGGAGACAATGGCAAGCCCCCAGCTCACTCTAAAACAAGACAGCCTTGGTGGAGCTCAGAATAAGGTAGGCCAGAAGGACAGTGATCACACAATCGCACAAGAAAGGGGAACATTACGGGTCTGCCTGGGCCATCGGGTATGCACGGGGATGCGCTCTATGTGGGGGGACTGGGAAGGCTTCCTGGACAGGTGCAGGTTCAGCTGAGGTCAGACAGCAGGTACAAATGAAATAGGACAAAGAATACTTCCCTTCCAAGGACCTCATCTGATTTGTCAAGGGGGCAGGGAGATTGATGGGAGAAGAAAGGCCAAGGGCAGGGATTCAGGGACAAACGCAACCGGGGTGGAGCATGGTTGGAATCATGGATCAGCAGCCTGTCACCCTGGGCAGTTTCCCTGAGAGCCAGCACCTGGGAGACATTCGCATCCTGGCCAACAGCCAAGAGCAGGATTCCAGCCAATAGGAACTCTCAGAGCCTCGTGCCCCCGGGAGAAACTGCATGGATGGTTCCACACTCAGTGGCTCCTGGAAGCCAGAAACCCCTCTACACCCCCACCCCTGCCTCCTGGCTGGTTCCAGCCCCTCCAAGCCTCAGCTCTGCTGCTGCCCTGGTGCCATCAGGTGCAGGGGGCACAGGCCAGGGCAGCACCCCTAGAGACGATGCCGCCTGTCCTGGCTCTCTTGAGATTCTGGCCTCTGTGGAGTGGCGTCAAGGCTAGGGCTGTCTTGGCCACATGTTGGGAGCTGCCCCCAGCCCTGCTGAGCTGCCTCCAACCTGCCTGTGCATGTTACAGTGGCAAGAGCCTCCTTCTTAGTCTCCCTGCTGCAGTTCTTGCTCCTTTGCCTGATCCAAACGTTCCCAATGCCTCCCACCCACTCAGCAACAAGCTCAAGCTCCTTCCCAAGGCACGCGCCACATCTCTGGCCTCATCCCTGCCACACATCCACTCAGGCCCGTGTGCTGTGCCTCCAACTCACCAGGAATGTGCAACCTCGGGACCTTTGCGTCTGCTTAGCCCACTGCCTCCTCTTCCAGTACTCACAGGATTTCACCTCTCACTCACCCATGTCTCCGCTTAAACCTCATTTGTTCAAAGAGGTCTTCCTAGCTGTTCTGTCCAAAATCACCCTTTGGGCACTCCCTACTCTCCCTCCCTCCCTTTTTCGCTTTGTAGTACCTATAACATTTCGTATGTGTGTGTGTGTGTGTGTGTGTGTGTGTGTGTGTGTGTGAGAGAGAGAGAGAGAGAGAGAGAGAGAGAGAGAGAGAGAGAGAGAGATGGCTTATTTTGTTTGTTATCTGTGTCTTCTCCAGACTAAATTCTGTGGATCCGAACATTGGTTTTGTTCGCTGCTGTGTCCACAATGCCTACAGCGTGGTCTGACATAGTGTAACAGGCCTCAGAAAATATTTATGGAATAAATGAAGGAACCAAGCACTAAAGAAGTTGTGAATGCACAGACTGAAAGAAGGAAAATGCTGCAGCTGCCAAACTTGGGCCTGGATTTGTTGGGTGGCAAATGTTTGTTGAATGGATATATGACTATACACTGACCTGGGATATCATATAAAGAGTTCTCTTGCTGGGTATGTGACCGAGCTCTGCCACCGAGCAGCTTCATCTTCATCTCTTTTTGAGGCCTTGATATTCTCCTATGTAATATGGGAGAAATGGATTAGACCATGATTTTTTTTTTTGTGAAGATTTTTGCTACAGGGTGAGTGCACTTGCTGGAGAGAGACAGAGAGGGAAAGTGAGAAATAACCCCCTGGAGGGGATAGGCACGCTGCAATCCCTTCTCTTCCATTCTACTCTTGGGCTTCGAGATAGACATGCACGTGCAGTGGTCAGAGTTTCAAGCCGCTGGGTCCAGGCCTCAAAGCAGTCAGCCATGTGAAAATTTAATGCCTTAACCACCATGCCACCTGCCGGCCCCTAGATCGTGATTTTTAAAAACTTATTAGTATTGTTGTTGCTATTTTTAAATTTGCTATAGGGCATGTGCATTCCCCAAGAGACAGAGAGAAAATGGAAAGTGAGAAAGCACCCTTCCGGGGGGGATGGCCATGCTGCAACCCCTCCTCTTCTGCTCTCCTCTTGGGATTTGGGTGACGTACACACACACATGCCCTGAGATATCTTTCAAACTGCTGGGTCTAGTACTTGAACCACAGAGTTGGCCATGTGGGATCCAGCTGCCTTAACCACCATGCCACTGGCTGGCCCCTTAATGCTTGCTTTTTGCCTTCTTTCTTTCTTTCTTTCTTTCTTTCTTTCTTTCTTTCTTTCTTTCTTTCTTTCTCTCTTTCTTTCTCTCTTTCTCTCTTTCTCTCTTTCTCTCTTTCTCTCTTTTTTTTTCCTTTTCTTTTCCCTTCCTTCCTTCCTTCCTTCCTTCCTTCCTTCCTTCCTTCCTTCCTTCCTTCCTTCCTTCCTTTCTTTCTTTCTTTCTTTCTTTCTTTCTTTCTTTCTTTCTCTTTCTTTCCCTTCCTTTCTTTTAGAGAGATTTTTGCTATAGGATATGTGTGCTCACCCAGGACACAGAAATAGACAATAAATTGAGAAATCACCCCCCAGGGGGATGGCCATGCCACAATCCCTTCTCCTCTATTCTCCTCTTGGGATTTTGGATTTTGGGCATGCACACACACGTGCCTGGCGTGAGTTTTAAGCTGCCAGATCTGGGACTTGAATTGCAGTCAACTACATGGGAGTCCAGCGACATAACCATGACACCATCTGCTGGTCCCAATGCATTATTTTTTAATACTGGTTTCAAATGACAATGAATGTGGCAACCCAACAAAGTGGAGGTGGTCCTGTTGAGGGTGAGAGTCTTGGCGCCTATGCAGGTGTATTCTTTGCTTCCTCTCATTCACAATGGGCCAAAGGGATTAGAGAGTCCCTGGGAACCACAAGGCTCTCCCAAGAATAGTTCAAATCACTGCACTTATGGTTCCCTAAATCCCAGTAATAAATTGCTTTATTGTTCAGCAAGTGAAATTCAACACCATCTCTGCCCACATGATGTTGATCATGTGACTTTATGTACACCTCAAAATGTGGACCGAAGTGACACTGTGATGGTTTCCAGTGGGAGCCCTTAGGGGATATTACAAGTTTTTTCCAAATGCCTTGAGCTCCTCCCCTTTACCATGAGAACATCCCATTCAACCTTGGTTCTGGTGTGAGAGACATGGGGGGAGGGGGCAAACTGATTCTGACCATGGGTTGGACCAGAGCTGCAGCAGCCGGTTTCCCTGACACAGAATGTAACACAAGCAAGAAATCAATGTGCATTGCTGCAAGAAACTGAAATTGGGGGCTGCTTGCTATGCAGCATAACCTGAAGAAAACTGAATGATATAGACCTCTTTAACTTGGATGTGACCAGAGGAGGATGTTGGCATTATCCACAGGGTATAGGAACCCAAATTTAGAATTTATTTTTGTCAGCTTTTCAATTGTTTCCTTGCTATGTAATGCTCCCCTAAAAATACTACTTCTTACCTTTAGCAGCGATCTTAAACTGATGGTTCCTGACTACTTGTCACCTAAAGACTTTGAGCCCGCATCAATTAATTTATGTAACAAACATACTCTATGCCTATCCACCTACATATGAATACAGAGGACCATACAATTGTAAGTTTCTGAGTGGCCATTTAGCAGAAAACCTCCTCTTCAGTGAATGTTAATGGTGTGCCTACTCTGCCAGGGCTGCACGGATGAAAAATAAATGATCCCTGCTGCCTTGAAATTTGAGACATTATACTCAGGGTAGGAAAAGAGTCTGACATGAGTAAACCACCATTGACAACACACAAAAGCCCCTCCTCATCTCAAGTTCACAAAGCCGCCCCTCTTTTCTACTTAGTGAGGCTGGATAATTTTCGAAATTGATGGATGCTTACAGCATACACGAGAAGAGCATTTTTGTAGCAACAGAACCTTTTATCTAGCTAACGGGCAGCTAAAAACATCCCCAACTCATCCTTTTTAGCAGTCTTTACTGAGACTAATTTTCCCAAACATCATTTTGAAAAGTATACCAAAGAGGGGGAACCAGCAGTTAGCGTAATGGCTATGTCGCTGGACTCCCACGTAGTCGACCGCGGTTCGCGTCTCGGACCCGGTGGCTTACAACTCACGCCGGGCGCGTGTGCGTGCGTGCCCAAGATCCCGAGAGGAGAATGGAGGAGAAGGGATTGCGGCGTGACCATCCCCCCTGGGGGGTGATTTCTCGCTTTCTGTCTCTCTGTCTCTCTCTGTCTGTCTGGCGAGCGCACGCGCCCTATAGCGAAAAACCTCTCAAAAAAAAAAAAGTATACCAAAGAGGGAAGAGTGTGCCTCAGGGTGTGGGCATTCTGCAGCAGGGGGACCCTAAGGGACCCATTCCTCGCTGAGCCGCAGTCTCTTCATCTGCAACGTGGGCTCTGTCCACCAAGGGGACTGGACCAGAGGGCCTCTCGTTGCTTTAAGACCCTTAAGGCAGGTAGCGTGATGGTTAAGGATGCTGGGCTCTCACAGGGCCGACCATGGTTTGAGTTCTGGACCTGGTGGCTTGTTGTCTCACTTTTCCTCTCTCTCTCTCACTCACTTGCTCTGTCCCTCTCTGGTCAAATGAAAATAAAAATAAGCAAACAAATAAAGTTACATAAAATAATTCTTTTTTTTTTTTTTTAAAGACTCTTGGGACCAGCATATGGCGCGAGGGTTAAGGTGTTGTACACTTCCATGTGGCCGACTGTGGTTCAAGTCTCAGAACTGGTGGCTTGCTTTCTCACTTCCCCGCTTTCTCTGGTCAAACTAAAAATAAATAAATGAATAAATAAAATTAAATAAATAATTTTTATAAAAAGACTCTTTAGGCTGAACTCAGAATTTTCAGTGTTCTGCCTGTGCTAAGTGCAAATACTTGGTAACCTTGGAGCAGGAGAGTCTAAGGAATGATCTCTAAGACTCTCCCCAGCACATTAAAGCAAGGCTAGGCCTAGGGGCCTCCTCCCCAGTGCCCCAAGTCCAGGTCCCTAACCAGGCTCTGCATCACCTCTCTCTTCCTTACCTTTCTCTCTCTGACCTCATCTCCTGGCTCATTGCACCTCAGTCCCAGGACCTTCTTGCTGCTTCTCAAACGTGCCAACAGGTACGGGCTTGGACTCTGCACTTGTATTCGGTTTGCACATGCTCCCACTTGCCTCCTTCTGGGGTCCTGGCTTCCCTGCAACAGGCCTCCTCTGGCCCTCCCACCTGTGAGTGCCTGGGTCACTCCACCTCTCCTCGCCTACATGGTCTTCCTGGGTGTACTCACTGCCACCTGCTGCCTGCAGTCTGACTGACCTTGCCAGAGTGGCTGCTGCCTATGGTGGTGGTTGTGGCCACTGCTGTAGTGCCGGGTCTGGCACATAGTAGGTACTTGTTGAAGGAATGAGCAGAAGAGCCAGTATGCACAAGCTTCCTCCACTCGACCCTCCCAGCCCCCAGTTTTGCCCAGATGACCCCTGGTCCTGCAGGCTTTGAGGTACCACCCAACTCACAGGACGTTAAAGCTGGTGGAGGGCTTGGGGGCCCGGTGGATGATAGGGTGGACCAAGGCCTGGAGCGGGCTAAGCAGCTCACTCCTCAGAGCAGTGGAGTCCCAGAGTGGTTTTGCCCTCAGGATCTGGGGCTTCTTCGCCAACACAGGCCAACCCAGTGCATTCCAGGCTTCCAGCCATTGCCTCGGCTGCTCTGTGAACCTGTGACAAGATGCCAAAGGATGCCACTTCTTGTCCCAGACCCAAGTCCTTCCCAGCCTCCAAAGGGAACCAGGGCTAGGAAGGGAGGGCCGTCTCGAGTCTGGTCTGGGCAGGCTCTTTCTCAAACCTGCCTTCTCCTGTCACCTCACCACAACCTGCCAAGGCAGGAGCAGCTGTCCCCACTTATGGATGAGCATGGTGAGGCCCAGAGAGTGAAGAAGCTTGCCCGGCTCACGCTAAGTTAGGAAGTGACCCAGCAAAGCACACCTGTTTTCTAGTCTCTGAAAAGCCATCTGGGGTGGAGGGCTGCAGCCCGGGAGCTCCCGCCCCAGAACCAGAGCTGTCAGTCATCAGTCAGTCAGCGGGAGTGCATCTCCTCCCCCCTCCCACACCACCTGCAGGTGTCACATGGCACCCGGGGAGATGGGAGCCTGCGGGGGCATCTCCCTCAGGGGCTGTGCAGGGAGTCCTGGGAGCTGCACCCTGTGGGCTGCTGGGGTGGGGGGTGGGAATGTGCATGAGCCCAGGGGCTCACACGTGCCCCTCTCCCCTCCTCCACCCCTGCAGCTTCTCTGGGGCATGTGAGCCTGCCGGTCAGGGCTCCCGCACTGGCCTCCCACAGAGAAGCCTCTGACATGGTGGATATGGTGTCTGACATGACAGGGAACTTTGGAGACCCGCCGGGCCAGCCCCATCCCCCAATAAAATCAGAGCCCTCTGTGCCAGAACTGGGATTCAGGGTTCTTTCAAGAACACACGTTAAGCATGTGAGAGGTCTTCCTTGGAAGAATGTGTATAAAGGAAAAACTGCATTGATTTCAAAGTTTTTTGCACTGAAATGAACTCGCACTTGGATTTCATTCGTTTATGAACCTCCTGAAGTCCCCTCATATCTATTAACTGCAAGGGCCGTGATGTAAGACCACCCGGATTCCAGTCTGCACACCCTCCTTGACCCCGACAAGTTCCTTGCCTCTCTGAGATTCCCTTTCTTCATCTACTTCACGAGCAATTCATCCCACGGTACTCAGTGACAGGCACGCCTTGACGCTCTGAACCACAGAGAACCTGAAAAGCAGATATTAGTGTCATCTGACTTAGACCTGAGAAAACTGAGGCACAGAGTGGTTAGGTTACCTGCCCAAGGTCACACAGCTCCGAAGTAATGCAACCAGGATTTGACCCCAGACACGAGGCTCCAGAACTCTGAGCACAAATGCTCTTTGGTCAGAACCAGAACAGTGGGTCTAAACTCTGTCCTTCATCGGTGCTGCGACTCCAGGCAGACTGCCTGGCTCCAGAGTCCGTTTGCAACATGGGGATAGTCTCTCCCTTGGAAAGTGGCCATTAGACTAGAGCAAGGTGACAGTGGTCTCGCTGAAGCTGTCAAGCTTCTTCTCCTCAATTGCCAGATGGGGATACGTTGTGGTAGGGACTCAGTGAGAATGTGGGCAAAGTGTCTGCAAAACAAATGCCCTGTGACCGTGACTGTCAATGCCACTGTCACGAGGCAGAGTACTCAGGCTGGAGCCCGCTTACCCAGCTGCACGAAGGGGTAGATGGACCCATAGGCAGGCCCATGAGGCGGCAGGGAGGCCAGCAGGGAGAGGGGTGGGAAGGAGGTGGGAGAGTGGCTGGATGGGGAGCAAAGCTGTCGGGAGGAGAGGAGGACAGGAGGATGGACAGGGAGCGGACAGAGATACGCTTCAGGGCAGACCACTAGGTAAAGGAGGGAGCGTAGAAGATGGACAAACAGCCATCTGGCTGGATAGATGGGTGGATGGGTGGATGCACAGATGTTATTGGATGGACCAATAGCAATCAGACAGAAAGACTGGTGGTCATTCTGACAAGTGGGGGACGGAAGGACATGTGGGCGGGGCCCTGGCTAGGTGGGTGAGGACGACTGTGTGGGCCAATGGCAGGCAGGGACAGATGGTCAGAGACCAGGCTGTCGATGGATGCAGATGTTCCTTCCCTTGAATGCTTCATTCCGAGGACCTGGCAGTGGCTCAGAACTGCCATGGACGTGCAGGAGGTGGGGAAAGAGGATGGGAGCTCCTGGTCCACTGGGCAGCCCTGGCGCGGGCGGTGAGAACAGCTGATAGCCCCGTGTTCCTGCTGGGAATGGGAGCCCGAGGAGCAAGTGGACTGGGAGGAACATGGGGGCCGAGGCCCTCACTCTCACGCGCACATGCTTGACACCCAGTACAGGAGGGCTGCCTCAGGAGGGGACCTGTGTCCCACCACCAGAGCAATAGGTAACCCTGCTTTGACCAGACCTGGTGCCAGCACCAGGGCAGAGAAGGGCCTCGGCTAGAGAGGCCTTTAGCCAAGGCAAACCCGGCCGGCACCCCTGGGGACTCCCTGGGTCTGGGCCAGGGGAACAGAATGTCCCGGTTGCTGCACTGAGGGGGAGTCACCCTGGGAGGGAGGCATGGATGGATGCGTGGAGGGATGCGTGAGTGCCCCAGGACGAACCCCATGCCCTCTCCAGCCACCTCCCCTCAGATGTAATTGGAGCAGGATGACCTTGTGGTTCCCCTTAGCGCTGATTCCTTCCGAAGTCTGACTCTCAGGTCTCCAGGAGCATCGCGGGGAAAGGAGGGGCTCTAGGGAGGGATCCTGGAGGGGAGAGCAGCTGGATGGTGGCCACTCCTCAGGTGGTGACCTGGGTAGGGCCTATGTCAAAGCGTCAGGGTTTGGTCAATAGCGAGGACTCCTGGCCCTGGCTCTGTCTGCAGCCTCTGCCCCATCCCTGCCATCTCTCCCACTAGTCCCCCTGCCACCGCCTGCCTGGTGCTCACTGACCCAGGCCACGCTGGTCCCCGTGATGTTGCTCAGAGCACGCTGGCACCCCTGCCTTGCTCACCATTCCCTCCACCCGGCCTGCTCCTCCTCTGGGACCCACGTGGCCACCCCCACACTTCCTGCGTGGCCTGTTTAAATGGCAACCTCCACCCTGCCCTAGCATGCCCCATCTGTCCCCCTCGCACTCCCCCACACTAATCACTTTCTAGCACATTCTTGAAGGCACAGTACTTCCTTGGCTCATTGGCTGCCTTCCCCCGCACCAACATGGCAGCTCTGAGGGCAGGCATCGTTGGGTTCTGAGGCACCCAGGGCGCGCCTCAGTAGGCGACGCAGGAGGAACCACTGCAGTGCGATGGCGAGAGCCGGCCAGGGATGGTGCTCACCCCTCATTCTGCCCGGCACCTCCATGAGGCAGCTGCTCTTATTACCTCCTCGTTTACAGAAGAGGAGGGAAGTGGTTTGCTCACAGCAAGGCTGAGTCCAGGGCGTGCCAGCGTCACGTCCAGGGTCATCCCACGAGAGCTCATGCATTTAGCTCAGTCACCATGGGACCTTGACCGTGGCAAGTCCCTTCTTTTCTCTGAGCCTCAGTTTCTTCATCTGGAAAATGGAATGATAGCAGGCTCCCCTTCACAGGGCGGTGTTGAGAATTGATGCCGATGCATGAAAATGCTTTATGCAAAGAACTGGGCCTGGCTCCCGGGTGCTACAGGGCTCCCTATGCCTCCAGGTGTCTGGGCAAGGACACCCAGTGGGACTTCTTGGTCACATAGACCAGCCCAGGAGTTAGGATAACCCAGGATGATGCCACTAACTGGCTGGGGTTCCAAGATCAAGTCCCTCTTGTCTAGCACAAAGATGCTGCCTCCAGGGAACTGCTCACAGCTGTGGGGACAGGGCCGCCTGGGAGGGGCAGGGAGGGCGGGGACAGGAAGGCCTCAGAGCTTTCCCAGGCTGAAGGCCGCTGAGGAGCTGTTCTCCTGTTCCCGGCCACAGCTGGGCCTGCTCCTGACGTGGCTTTCCCAGACCCTGCTGGCCCCTGCCTTCTGGGGATAAACTTGGAGGAGCCTCACTCAGGAGGGGGAAGGGAAGGGCCTTTGGAAGAGGAGGACTCACTGGGGGCTCAGGACCTGCACTTGCAGTCAGCTTGGGACACAGCTTTCAAATCTCCCGGGTAACACCAGGCCTCAATTTCCTCACCTGGAAAGTGGGTTTGGACTAGATGACTCCAGGCTGTCTAGTGGTGGAGGCCAGACCAAGCACCCCAAGGCCTGCCCAGGAGACAGCTCCCTTCCTCACTCACCTCTGCATGAGAGGGCTGAGTGGTTGCCTATTTCCTGCCTCAGGCTGTCTGTCTGCAAAATGGGCTGGCTGAGCTGGAAAATTCTAGAAATCCCCCCTCCCTCTCATCTGTTGTAGCTGGAAGAGGAGAAAAGGTTAGTGCTGGGTAGACTCTGACCGCACACCAGGTCCTTGTTGGACTTTACATGACCCCATTTAGTTCCCTCCTGCTGCTGTAACAGAGTACGACAAACTTGGTGGCTTCGAACCACACACATTTCTTACCTTTCAGTCTAGACATCCAAAGACCAAAATCAGCCTCAAAGTGCGGGCAGGGCCAGTTTTCTGTTTTCCAGAGCAGAAGCTGTGTTTGCTCCCCCGTCGCTTGGCCTTTCTCCTACACTCAGCGTCTCTCCCTTTCTTCCCACTCTGCCACTCCTGCCTCTTCCTGGAAAGGACCCTTGCTGTTCCAGCAGGCCCACTGAGACAATCCAGGATAGTGACCCTGTCTCCACACCTGATTTGACCACATCTGCCAAGTTCTCTTTGATGATGAAGGTGGCCTCGGCAGGTGTTTGGGGACTAGGGGGTGGGTACCTTTGGAGGGACATTATTCAGATTGCTACATCTGTTGACATGAGCCTGTCGTGGAGCTCAGGTTCAAATCCCAGCTTCTGTCACTTTGTAGCTGTGTGGCCTTGGGCTAGGACCCAGTTATTCTGGCCTCAGTTTCTCCATCTGTAAAACAGACAATGGCAAGATGGTTAGCCACGTCGCAGGGGAAGCCCTGAGCACGACGCCTGCTGCTGGTGCTGAGAGGGTGTCTAGTGGGAGTGGTGGCGAGAAGAATGACAGCTCTCATGTACTGAGGACCTTCTTCATGCCAGACACCAAGCCGAGTGCTGGGTCTATGTAGGCGACCCGCAAGGACGGGAGCCTGAGCTTGCCCTCACGGAACTTGCCATGGAGCCTAGAAGGCGGTCTGGGGACAAATGATCACGCGTCATTAGAGAATTACCACACCAGCCCAGCGAGGTCAAAGCCACACCTCCGGGAAGAGAAGGGCCGGGCAGGATTCACTCCCGAGTCTGTCTCATTCCCAAGCCCTTCTTTTACCATGACACTCCCAGCCTCTCAAGGCTGGTTGAGGTCAAGCAGAGGACCAGAGACGGGAAGTGACTTGCCAAAGGTCACACAGAGAGAGAACAGTCAAATGCAGATGCACATCTCTGGGCATCCTGCCCAAGGTTCTCCCCAGAGGAGACTCTGAGGCGTAATACTCAAAATAGTAGGAATGACCAGTGACAGGTCACGCTCGCTGCAGCTTGCTCCACGTCAGGAGGCAGATGGACTCTAAGTGCCCGATCCCATCCCATTTCCTTGACGCCCAAGAAGAGACTTGTTATCCTGTTTCACAGATGGAAGAACCTAATGTCTCAAAGAAGTCCAGTGACATGCCCAGGTCACCCAGTGAGTTATTTGCTAGGCCAAGACCCAGGATACTTATGAGTAGAGCCTGGCTTGGACTCCCCCAGTTTAAATTTGCCTGATTCTCAAACACACCCTTGGCCCTCATACGTATGTCTCCTAACCCTGTCTGCAGGGGCTCACGCCAGTGGGAGGAGGTTGGTGGCTGTGGGCCTCAGGGCTTAAGCCCCAGGGTGGCATTCTTCCTGAGGCAGCTTTCGGGGGGAAACGGGTGACCCACTGATGCCATCTAGCGGTCTTGAGGAGACATGGTACTTTCCTCTTGGAGCCCCAAGGACCCACAAAGACACAGTAGGAGATAAGAAAGTCTCCCTCCTTCATCTAGCTGGATCCTTACAGAAACCTGATGAAGCTGAGCTAAAGGTGATCAAAATGATCATACTCATTTTGTAGTTGAGGAAATCGCAGCCAGAAAGGGGATGATGCTCATCCATAAGAGGCAAACCTGGAGATTGGCAGGGAGCCAGGACTGGCCCTGAGCCTGGGCAGTCAGCCTGTCCAGCCTCTGGGAGTTCAGAACCAATGAACTCTCTGTGGTGCCTTTGTGTAGTCGAGCTCCCCTAGACGTGGCCTGGAGAGCCAATAGCCTGGCACTAAGAAGAGGGCATTACTGATAGGACCTGGGTCCTGGGCAGATGCTCAGGAGGAGAAGAATAGGCCCATAAGATGTAGACTGCCTTGGCTAGAGGTATAACCAGCTCCTCACAAAGAACTGCCATGGTTCTTTTTTCTTTTTCTTTCTTTCTCTTTCTTTTTCTGGAGAGATTTTTTGCTATAGGGTGTGTGCGCTTGCTAGAGAGACAGAGAGACAGAAAGCAAGAAGTCACCCCCTCCAAGGGGGATGGCCACACCACAGTCCCTTCTCTATTCTCCTCTGGGTGTTTTAGGCACACACGCACAGGTGCCCAGTGTGAGTTTCAGGTCTCTGGGTCCAGGACCCAAACCGTAGTTGGCCATGTGGGAGTCCAGCGATGTAATCATTACGCCATCTGCTGGTCCCAAGAACCCCCATGGTCCTAAGGGACAAACATGACAGGAGAATTCCCATCATTCTTAGGGAAACCTGGCTGGAAAACTCTCATCATTCTTAGGGAAATATAGCTGAAGAAACTCCTCATTGTAGAAACAAATAACATGGGGAAAATATCATTCTTGGAGACAAACACGGCTGGAGAATTCCCATCATTCTTAGGGAAATATGGCTGGAGAAACCCCTCATTGTAGGAACAAATATCATGGTGATATTGTCTTAGAGACAAGCATGCCTGGAGAACCCCCATGGTTCTGAGAGACAAACACAGTTCTTTACCTCAAGACAAGACCTTGACCTATCACTCACTCATTCAACAAGTGCTGACTGTGTCCTCTATCCTGCCTAGAGGGGTGCTCAGGACCTCATACCAACCAGAGACCCTGTTCCTGCTCTGGATCCCACCATCCGTGGGGCAAACAGGTAACAGACCGTAAGAACTGGACAAGAGAGGTCAACAAAGCTCCCAGGACTGCCATGGCCTCTGAAGGCAGATGGAGCTAGCTGGTGTGATTAACAAAAACAGGGGAGCAGCTGGCATTTGCTGAGTGCCCACTGTGTGTAAGGCACCGGATTAAACACATTCTACACGTGAGCTAATTTGGTAACATCTTGACCCACTCTTACTGGTTATGTGACTTTGGGCAGATTACTTAACCTCTCTAATTCTCAAGATTCTCATCTGTAAAATGGGATCCCTAATGCCTGCCTTACCAGGGTACTGTGAAGTTTACATGCAGTGGTGTGTGTGTGGTGGGGGTGAGGTGCCTGGAATACAACAGGTGCTCTGTAAATGATCGCTACCTTTGAAGTAGTGCTTTAACAGAGGGATGCTGAGGGGGCCCCACAAACCTGTACTTACATTAAGTGTTATCTTAGGGTCAGGATAGTCCTATTTGAGGTCAGGGAGGACAGTAGGAAACCTATTAGGATTGACCCCTGGAAAGGAGGGGACTTAGTCAGGGCCTGGAAAGGGCTGGAGGCCCCACCTTCTCCTCCTTGTCGTCTATTTTCCTCTCTGAGCTCACTCTCCCCTCCATTCCTACCCCTGCCTTTTCCCTGAGCCTCTCTCCCTTGGCCCCAAGTTTCCACTGGCTTCACTGTCACCATCCCCAGTCAGAGGGAGCTTCTCCAGCACAGACCTGTCTGTCCCGCTGCTCTCTTGCTCACTGGTCCTCACACCACAGGACAGCAAGCTCCAGTGTGATCAGAAAACTCACCCCTCTCATCTCCTTCCTGTATCCACAGAGGCCCAGAGTTCCAGCTACCTGGAACTATGCCAAGATCCCTGCAGCTACCTCCCTGCCACTCCTTCTACCCGGATCGTGCAGGCACCTTCATATCCGGGGTGACTGCCTGGAACATTCTCCCCTCTATTCTTGGCCTCATTTTCCCAGATGCCTGTATCACTCCTGGGGGAAGCCTTCCCAGGCCCCCTCTCCTACAGGTGCAGAGAGACCATCACCCTCCCACTTCCCCACCCCCATCCTCAGGGTGTCCTAACACCTGACTTGGAAGTCCATCTCTGTCCTGGGTGATGGTGTTACATTAACTGAGATTGCCATTATGAGATGCTTAGAACAGAACCTCAACTAATGTCAGGTGTCAGTTACAACTGGGGCCAGGTCTTTGTCACCTTGCATGCCACTATTGAATAACGATAATGACACTCCCACCCTGGCCACTTAGTGCCAGGTGTGGCTCTAAGGGTTTCACTCAGAGTGTCTCCCTGAGTCCCTCTCACCCCTAGGAGGTAGGAACTGTTGTTTCTTGTGTAGATGAGGAAACCGAGGTCAAAGAGAGATCATGCACAGAAGACCAGCCATCACAATGCCACCTCTCAGGCTCTGGGGTGCTGTCCTTTCTGCCTGGAGCATGTTTCCCTCTCCTCCTACCCTGCCTGGCCAATTCCCCAGCTTGTAAAGACTTTTGGTACCCTTGGGCCTCAGTTCCACATCTCCTCCTCAAAGCAGTAGTCCCTGTAACTGCTGTTACACACCCTCTTGCCACCCTGTTTGTTTCTTCACAAAATGTGTCTCAAGGTGTTTTAGGTTGCTGTTGATTTTTGCACACACTGCACACACACACACACACACACACACACACAGTCACACTCGATGGTGGGAGCAAGAACTGCAATTTTGCTCAGTTTTACCCCTGAAGGGTAACATGGTTAACCAGTCTCCCAGATGGTCCTCAGAAATCCTCTCCTCCTGGTCTGTACACTTCTTTTGGGTCCCCTCTACCACAGCACACAAGGCCTGCATCACCAATAGGACATTGTGAAAATGCCAGAGGATGATTTCTGAGGCTGTCAGGAAAGGCACTGTGGCTTCTGCCAACTCTCTGAGATCACTTCAGGGAGAAGCCAGTGGCCATATTGGGAGAACACTCAAACAGCCGTGTGGAGAGGTCCACATGGCCAGGAACCAAGGCCTCCCACCAGCAACCAGCAGGACCTTGCCACCATGTGAGTGAGCCTCCTTGAAAGTGGATCCTCCAGCTCCTGTCCAGCCTTCAGTGCCTGTGGCCCTGACCAAATCCTGACAGCAGCCTCATGATACACCCTGGACCAGGACCACCTAAGCAAGCCACTTCCAGATTCTAAATCCTTAGAAGGTGATTGGGAGAATAAACAAAATTTTTTAATGCTGCTAAGCATTAAGGTTTTTGAGTCCTTTGTCATGGAGCAGTATTGACTTAAATACATTCTTAATCCTTGTTATATAGGTGTTTAGATAGGTGATTGCTTAACTAGGTAACAGCTCCTGCTCACTGAGCCCTCTCTGTGTGCCAGGCTCCATGTTGATTACTTTCATGTGTTAATTGGCACAACAACCTTACAACCACTACTTTCATCCATTTTATGGGTAAAGAAACAGGCCCATCCAGATTAAATAACTCACCCAGCATGGCATTTGTTGCACTGGGACCTGCGCCCTGGAAGTTTGGAGCCACAGGCTTCCCTGCCACATGGCACTGCCTGGGTACTCTTGTCCTATACCAGACCCCCCTGGACAACTCCCTGGGCCAGGAAGGGCTCCATGCCACAGGTCATATGGTCTTGCTGAGGCTGGCCCTGGAACTGCATCAACATGGGAGCACTGCCCTACCACCTACCTGTGGGTGTCAGTTGATGGCAGGCAGGGGAGGGAAGTTTCTTCCCAGTCTCTCCCAGTGGAATGGAGTCACTGTGGAAGGTGCACATGGGGCCAGAGGGCTCATATTCCTGCTTGTCATCACTGTGCTCTTTAGCATCCCTGCTTAGGTCACACACCCCACAGTGCTGCTGCCCACAGAAAGGACCTTATAGGCTCCATTCTCTAGATCTGAGGCATTGTGGTAGGGGAAGGTAACCCCATGCCCTTGTGGCTATACAAGAAGAGGAGCCTAAAAGATGGGGCTTTGGGGAGCACATAGCACTCACACCCACATAACACAAGAGGGTGGGGCTGTGCGGTCACCCTCTGTGAAAACTGTGAAATGTGATCAGCCCCAGCAGCCTGTGTCCAGGTTTGGCCTCTACCCGATACACTCACTGTGTGACTTTAGATGTGGAGAGGGTTTAGTCTGAGCAAACATGATGACCTGTAGACGCATGCAGAAACAGGTTCTGTGACCTGTCATTTGCACAGCGATGAAAGCAATTTGCATGTGAATATGCCAGCTGCCTGAAACTGCAGAGCAGTATTGGTTTAAAGAAAGCCACAGGTGTTTATCAGAATTTGCCCCAAAAGAATCTGCTCCAAAAGATCAGAGAAACTACATGATACCATTTGTCTTCACATCTTCAGCCTATTAACATCCAAAAACAATTGGCTTTGCATCCCATTTCCTCTTCCCCCATTTTCTGCCCTTTAAAAGAATAAACCTGCAACCAATTCAGGGTCACGACTATCTCCATCAGAGAAGTTGGGCCCACCCGATCCTTGCTTTTCTATACTTGTATGTCTTTGTGTGTTTATTTTTATGTTTATTTCTAATCCACAGCCCCTTCCTCCCCCCACTCAGAAAAACACATTCTGCCTACAAGTCCTGGCAAAGTGGTGCACCATATGGATGCATTTTTCTGGAATGCAAGGCCAGTTGTTTTCGGATGTTAATTGACTGAAGACATAAAGACAACTGGCATCATGTAGTTTCTCTGATCTTTTGGGGGGAATTCTGATAAGCACATGTGGCTTCCTTTAAACTGATACTGCTCTGCAGTTTCAGGCAGCTAGTGTATTCACATACAAACAATAGCTCATGGAACTACATTTCTGAATGTGTCTAAAGGGTCATCATGTTTGCTCAGATTGGCCGCTCTCCACACTTAGGTAATTTTTCTTAACCTCTCTGTGCCTCTGAAAATGTTACCTGAAAAAAAGCAGCCACTTGGGGTATGCAGGGTCAGGGAACAAATGAAAGTTGTCAGAAGCAGGATGAATATCCAAGACCTTAGACTACTTTTGGTTTGGTTTCTTTATTAGACAGTTGAGCAAATTAAGGCCAATGGAGGCAGACTCTGCTGTCTGGAATCCGCAAGGCCATGCACGGCAAAGGATCACTGTGGGAATAAGAGAAGGGGGCACAGAGGGCTGGGCTTGGCAGAGCCTGGTGATCCAGGCAAGGGGAAGACTAGTTCACATGAGGCAAGGTCTGGCCTCTATCAGAGTCTCCCAGCCCTCATGAGCCTCCTCCAACCCCCCCCTCCCCAAGATGATAGAAAGAGCCATTGCTGGGGCCAGCAGGTAGCTTGGAGGTAGAGGTGGCTGGATCCCATATGACTGACTGAGTGGTTCAAGTGTTAAATCCAGCAGCTTGAAAACCACTCAGGGAATGTGTGTGTGTGTGTGTGTGTGTGTGTGTGTGCGTGTGCCCAAAATCCAAGAGGAGAATGGAGGAGAAGGGATTATGGCATGACTGCCTCCGTGGTGGGTGATTTCTCACTTTCTCTCTCTGGGTTTCTCTCTAGCAGGTGTATGTACCCCATAGGAAGGGGGAAAAGAAAGGAAAGAAAGAAGAAGAAAGAAAGAAAGAAAGAAAGAAAGAGAAAGAAAGAAAGAAAGAAAGAAAGAAAGAAAGAAAGAAAGAAAGGAAAGGAAGGAAGGAAGGAAGAAAGAAAGAAGAAAGAGAGAGAGAGAGAGAGAGAGAGAGAGAGAGAGAGAAGAGAAGAAAGAAAGAGAGAGAGAGAGAGAAAGAAAGAAAGAAAGAAAAGAAAGAAAGAAAGAAAGAAAGAAAGAAAGAAAGAAGAAAGAAAGAAGAAAGAAAGAAAGAGGGAGGGAGGGAGGGAGGGAGGGAGGGAGGGAGGGAGGGAGGAGGAAGGAAGGAAAGAAGGAAGGAAGAGAGAGAAAGAAAGAAAAGGAAGCAAGCCATTGTTTTCCAAGATCTCAGGCTATACTAAATTGGAGCTTTCCACATGGATGAACTGTAACCTAACAGTGCCCACCAGGTAAGGACTAGGAATGTTTCACCTCCATTTCCTCAAGGACACACAGCCAGAGAGGTTAAGTAACTTGCCCAAGGCCACAGTGTCAATGAGTAAGGAGTTGTGCTCTGCCCTGGAGTCTCAGCCCAGTTGTCACCCTGGCTCTGGGGTCTTAGCCTAGTTGCCCTGGATCTGGTGACCTCCCTCCTGAGGTAGAGGTTGGGTCGACCCTCTCTCCCTTCCAGGGTTGTTCTATCTGACTTTCAGGGTGAGACTTTCAACCTCTGGAAAATGACTCAGGCTCTAGGCCTCTCCCAGGTTGTGGAGGTGAGGGCAGAGTTGTCCACAGGGTAGGGACCATAAGTCTGGAGCACATCTGGGACAGCCACCCAAAGGGGTTTTATTTTTTAATCAACTTTATGAACCCAGAATTCACACACAACACACCTCACCCCTGCAAAGGATGCAATCAGTGGTTTCGGTATATCTGCAGAGTTGAACAACCATTACCAAATCCAGTTTAGATCATCTCATTACCCCCCAAAGAAACCTGCACCCCCTCAGCTCACTCCCCACTCCTCATCCTCTTTGACCCCAGGCAACAGCCAGTCTCCTTTCTGTCTAGGGATCTGTCTGTTCTTGACGTGAGTGAAATCACATGACAGGTGCATTTTCTGCAGGCACCTCTTTTTGAAGACTTACAAAAAGTTCTCATAGTGAAAGAGCATTCTCTCAGGGTCAGAGATGGGGGACTAGGCTCAGAGTGGTTCAGAAACTTGTCCAAGATCACTCAGCTCAGAAACTGTGGGAAGGGCTTGGATTTGGTCTGTCTTCCCACAGAGAACCCCAGCCGCCCTTCCTAGCCCTGGAACCCAGAGCTGCCTGACAGCTTACAGCCTCAGGACGGAGGTTCGGGGGTGAGGAAAGCCTGAGCGGGGGATAGTTTATGGTCTTGAGGGCCAAGGTTGGGGTTAACAGAGGGCCTGGGAGAGGCACTGGGTTTAGAAAACCAGGGGGGAACAGTCCTGCCTGCCACCCCTACCCTGCGTGCTAATTGGCCCAGCCACACCTGGATGACCCCCTCCTGCACATCCCCCTCACTCCTAGATGCCAACTCTTAGGATGACTCAGCCTGAGCCCTGGGGCCAGCTGTCTCCTTTGCCACCTCCTCTACCACCTGTCTCATCTGGCTGCAACTGTCCCTCTGGATATAATTGGTGACCCAAGGGTGACTGGGCTAGGACTAGCCTCACCAACAGATGGACAGGACAGCTCTGCCCCCAGAAAGTCCTCTGGACCAGTCTCATGGGGCCCTTGCCCTTTCTAGTGAGGGCACTTTCCACCTCTGGGCAAGCAGGACCTCAGGTCCTCTTGTGATGTTCACTGTACTTTGGAAATGATGTTCATATGTTCAAATGATGTTCTGAAACCCCAAAAAATCCGGTTTCAGAACATGCCCTTTCAGGCAGCTCTCTGCATGGGTCCTCCATTTGAGCGGTCCCAACCCCCCTTGGGTTTGTTGACTTACTGAACCCCTCCACACAGGCAAAGTTTTCCCCTTAAATGGAGGAAGAAACTGGGACTGGACTTTGCAAGGTCACCCAGCCAGGCATGGCTTTGAATGTGGGTGGGTGGTCCTGGTTCCATGATCCCCTGGAAACTGAATTCTGAAGATATGTCGTGGGCCCAGCCTTCTGGTGTGAGGAGGGGGGATGCGGTGACCTTCAGTGACCTGGGAGGCAAATAAGGACAGCAGCTGCTTACCTCCCCAGAGTGCCAGACCTCTGCGCACTGTTCTTTCCTTTACCTCCTTACAGCCAGGCTGCCTGGATTGGAATTCCAGCCCCGTCAGGCTGCATTCTGACCTCAGGCAAGTCAATAAACCTCTCTGAGCCTCGTCTCTTCATCTGTAAAATGGGCATAGTGAGGAGCCAGCAGGTGGCACAGTTAAGGCTCTGGATCCCACATAGCTGATTCTGCAGTTCAAATCTTGGACCCAGTGGCTTTAGAATCCCTCTGGGTGCGTGCGCCCTGCATGCCCAAAGTCCCAAGAGGAGTGGAGGAGAAGGATTGCAGCGTGGCCATGAATTCTTACTTTCTCTCTGTATCTGTCTCTGGTGGTGTATGCACCCTATTCCAAAATAAAAATATCTAAAAAAAAAAAAGACAGGTACAATAGAAGTTCCCACATTGCGGCTACAGTGGAGATCAGTGAGTTTGTGTGTGCACAGTGCCTGGCACACATTGTAAGCTATTATTGTTATTCCTCGTACGTCACAGGACAGAGCCAAGCTCCTGGCCTCGAGGTGCTCACAGGGAGTAGAGACAATCAAATCAGGGGGGCTATTGCAGTCTAGAGAAGAGAGGGCTGGGGTGAAGTCTGGCCCAGCCTCAGGGTCATAGGAGGTCCACAGTGCCGTGGAGGGTGTAGCCGGGTGCCTCCATCCAGCAAACCTGCTGCCCACCTGCTCTGTGACCTTGGGCAGGTCACTTGCAGTTCCCTGCTCTGCGTGGTAAAGGCACTGGAAGGTCTCTCCAGAGACCTGGCCAACCACAGCCTTCTGGGCTATTTTTACCAGGACTCTGGGCAGTCACACGGCTCATCTCGGAACCAGCACCCAGTGGGCGGATGCCAGGGGCCCTGAGATGTTCCAGCCCCCCCCCCCCTCCACCCCCCGTGTCCGAGCCCGGCCCGTTGCATGCCAATCTCCCTGGGTTCCGTCTTGTCCTGCCCATAAAGCATGGTCAGGCCCCCTCAGGACCCCTCCTGGCTGGGGAGACTTTGTGCTAGGAGAATCACGGGGCCCGTCTCCTCATCTCTACTGGTTTATCCTGTGAGTCCTCTCCCTTCCCCCAACACCCTCCCACAGCCCTCTGTGCACCTGTCGGAGACCAGGCGTGCTCCATTCTCTAAGGCCCGTCCTCACGGCACTCCCCGCGATTTACAGCCTGTTCTCATCCCACTCTGTGCTCGTAAACTTTCTCCACTTTATTTTAAGCTGTTTACAATTTCAGAACAGTTATGGGATTGGAGGTGGGAGTAGAGGGAGGGTAGAAGGAGGGATGCCCAGACCTCTTGCTTCGTATCAGGCCTCCTGCTCCAGAGACCGATTCGTGCATTGAGACAGAGCTAGAGAGAGACAGAGAGATAGAGAGGCAGAGAGAGCAGAGGCAAATTAAAAAACAGTGAGAAGAGGAGAGAGAGACAGAGGAGACAGGCAGAGACGGAGGCAGCACGGCCTCCCCAGCACAAAGCCCTATGTGAAGGAGAAACCTCAAAGTGCGGGGCCACCTTCTGGCCCTGGTGGCCTGACCAAGGACAATCTTCTCCAGACCTCAGTGTGCTCAACTGTAAAATCAAATCTGGGGTCGGAGGCCAGCAGGTGGTATGGTGGTTAGGGTATTGGACTCTCACCTGGCCAGCCACCGTTTGAGTCCCAGACCCAGCACCTTGAAAATCATGCCAAGTGCATGTGCATGCCTAAAATCCCAGGAGCAGAATGGAGAAGGAGCTGCAAAGTGGCCATCCCCCCAGGGAACGACTTCTCACTTTCTCTCTTTCTGTCTCTAGGAAGCACAAATGCCCTATGAAAAAAAAAATCTTTTAAAAAAATAAAATAAAATCTGGGTCAGCTGATGGTATGTGGGTAAAGCATTGGATCCCAAATGGCGGACTATGTAGTTTGAGTCCCAGACCTGGTGGCTTGAAAAACACACCAGGCCTGTGTATGTGAGTGCCCAAAGTCCTGAGAAGAGGATGGAGAAGGGGTAATGGTGTGGTAATCCCCTCTAGGGGGTGATTCCTCTCTCTGGCAATTGCATGCTCTCTATAGTAAAACGAAAACAAAACAAAACGGAACAAAAAACACTGAGCCAGGTGGTTCCTGGGAGCTTCCTGAACTCTGACGTCAGACCCGTGATGCTGTGTCACTTGGGAAGCGGTTGGTTGATGGGTCAGTCTGCCTCACAAATCTTCAGGTTTGGATAATAATAATTCCTCACTGTTGGCTCAGCATGACTAACCCCATCTAGCAGATGGGAAGTTGGAGCTCAGAGAGGTGCAGATGTTCTTCTAAGGTCACACAGCAACCACGGTGAGACAGGGCCTGGGGCCACTGATGGAGTGGGCAGGCACTTTCCACCTGTCTCCTTCCTCTCTGTGTCTGTGTCCTTCCTTCTCATGCTTCGTCCCTCTCTGACCTCAGTGATCCCTGCACAAGGACAGGGGTGACCTAACCGTGCACAAGCCCTTCCCATGAGGTCTCAGACCTTCTCTCAGGAGAGGAGAGAGTGTGCGCTCCTCACCCAGGACCCCTCCGCCTCCCTCCGCTACGGGAGGAAGGGAACGCAGGGCACAGAGGCCCAGCCCTGCTGCGACCACCAGTGAGGCTGCCTGCTAACTCATGCACCGACGCAGGCGGTGAAGAACCAGCACGCTTGTCAGCTGCTGCTCTGGGCTCCCGCACATCGACTCACTCGAGCCTTGCAAGGGCCTTTTGGGCTGAGTACTAAGAAAACCTGTTACTTTCATTTTGAAGGTAAGGAAACTGAGTGGTGGAAAAATTTGCCCCAACTCACACTGCAGGGAGAAGCGGAACCAGTCGGAGGGGCTATGTGGATGACGGCTAAGCGCGCTTGGGTGACCTGCTGCTTTTCCATTCTGCGTGAACCTGCTTGGGCATGACAGCACTTCTGCACTGTGGGCACCTCGGTTCCATCCCCGGGCTGAGGCTTAGCATGTGTGACTTCCTCTCGCTGCCCGGCTGACACAGCTGGTTCCCTGCCCGGCCACCCTCTCCTCACCTGCTTTGCCTGAAGAGTCTCCTTTTGTTTTGGGAGTGGAACTCGGGGAAGATGACTCCAGCCCTGGACCCCAGGGTGAGTTACAATTGCTCTGGGCCCATCATGGTGGTCTTACCTGTGATTGGTATATAACCCAGTCCTGGAAAATGGTACAACAAAAGGAATTTATTTGCCAGGGTGGAGGGAGAGGGGCATCTTTCAAGAAAGAATTTGAAGGAGAAATTTTCCTTTTCTTGATTTTAAATATTGGGTAAGGGTGTGACGTCTGGAACTGTGGCAACCATCCTATGACCTTGAAGGGAAGGTAATTATAGAAAAGTAAATGTAGATGGGGACCAGCAGGTGGTGTAGTGGTTAAGGCACTGCACACTCCCACCTGGCCACGATGGTTCGAGTCTCAGACCTGGTGGCTTGCTTTCTCACTTTCCCTCTCTCTCTCTCTCTCTCTGGTCAAATTAAAATAAAATGAATGAATAAATAAAATAAAACAAATAATTCTTAATAAAAAGAAAAGAAGAGTAAATGTAGAACCTAAAATCTTTGAGCTATAAATCTCTAGTTCTGGGGCATCTCTGCCTCCATATTTTTTTGGATCTAGAAATTTCCTTATTTATGAAGCCTATTTTACTTGTATCTGTACTTACAGAAATTACTTGTGGGACCAGCAGATGGCATAATGGTTATGTTGCTGGGCTCCCATGTAGTCAACTGCAGTTTGAGTCCTGGATCTGGCAACTTAAAACTCACGCTGGGCACGTATGTGTGTGTGCCTAAGATCCCAAGAGAAGAATGGAGAAGGGATTGTAGTGTGGCTGTTTCCCCTGGGGGTGATTTCTCACTTTCTGTCTTTCAGTCTCTCCGGTGAGCACATGCACCCTATAGCAAAAATGTCCCTCTAGAAAAGAAATTTCCTGGGGACCAGCAGTTGGCATAATGGCTATGTCGCTGGACTCCCATGTAGTTGACCGCGGTTCGAGTCCTAGACCCGGTGGCTTAAAACACACCGGCGCGTGTGCGTGCGTGCCCAGGATCCCGAGAGGAGAAAGGAGGAGAAGGGATTGTGGTGTGGCCATCCCCCCGGGGGGTGATTTCTCTCTTTCTGTCTCTCTGTCTCTCTCTGTCTTTCTGGTGAGCGCACGTGCCCTATAGCCAAAACCTCTCTAAAAAAAAATTTCCTGTAATTTGAGGCTGAAAATGCCCTGGCTAATAAACTATTCATGATCCCTTGAGGAGGAGGATACTCGTGTGTGTATGAAGAGAAAACTGAGGCCCATGAATTTAAATAACTCACCAGTTAGGAATGGGCAGGGCCATGGCTTGAGCAGGGAATTCTGATTCTAAGGTCACAAGGTCACACCAGGACTGCTTTGCAATTCGGTCTGAATCACCGCCCTCTGATCAATGCTGGCTTCTCCTGAACCCCAGGACGTGTCCTGCCCTCACCCCGCCTTCCCCTCTGACACCTGCCTGTGTTCTCTGCAGCGCTGGTGTCCAGCCATTTGCTGTTCCTGGCCGATCCCGTTCCCTTTCGTGTCTTCACCCTTTGCACATGCTGTTCTTTTGCAGCGACTCACCCTGGAAGGCTCCCTCTGGGGCCATTTCCTCCCCTTCTGCCCACCCAGCCCGGCACAGGCCCTACTCCTCCGCCTACCCCTCACTCAGAGCACCCATCGTGTGTGCCACGTCCTTGCCAGACCTTACCAGTCAGGTCCCCGACCAAGGATGAGACACATAACTGTGGGCAGGGGGCATAGAGTCTTGAGGCTCACAGCAAAGAGGGGCTGTCTCCACTTCCAAATGCAAAGGGAAGGAGCAGTTGTGGTCTCCACCAGAAAGGGGGAGACCTTCTCTAGAGGGGTGCAGCCAACCTGCAGCAACCTAGCAGGGGTGAGGTCAGGAGAGTAAATGCCCTGGGTTGGTGGCCCAGGCAGAGGGCAGGGAGGGCGGGTGGAGAACAGGCGGCAGAGGGAAGACTCTGAGCTCTTGAGCCTGTGTCCCTGCAGCTCTGCAAGGCCCAGGGCCGTGGAGAGTGAGCACAGGGCTTCCAGCACGTCTGCACATTCTTTGGCTGTCCTGTTGACAGATGGAGTCCAGTTTCTTCCTCTGGAATACAGGCTGCCTTAGTGACTCCTTCCTAAAGAATAGGCTGTGGGGCCACACGGTAGCACAGTGGTAAAATACGATGCTCTGCATGATGATCCACACAGGAGGGTGTCTAGTTCAAGTCCAGAGATCTCCCTCTATACCAGGTACATGCTTGGCTATGACCCAGGAAGGGCTGGAGGCTTGGAGTGACTCATGGTGTCCAGACCCTATTTGCTGTGCTCTCTGTCTCACTCATTATTTCTTCCACTCATGGAATAAATACATAAAGTTGTTTTTAAAAAGTGAAAAAAGGATAGGATGGGCGGTGTGGCTGTGTGGCTTCCGAGGCTGGGTCACAGAAGGTGCTGCAGCGTCCGTCTGGCTCTTTCTCCAAGGTCACTTGCTTTTGGAACCCAGTGCCTTGGCATGAAGCTGTAGAGTGGCCCCCTGGAAGGCTGCGTCTAGGTGTTCTAGCCAACGGCCAGATGAGTGCGCTATGGAGCCCCAGGATGAGGACCCCAGCCCAGGCTGTGTGAACCACTCCTAGCAAACCAACCACCCTTGCTGAGCCCAGCCAGCCCTGAGAGCCACAAGACCAGTCATCAAAACAGAACTGTTCTATTCTAGTCATTGCCTTTTGGAGTGATTTATCATACAGCAATAGATGTTGGAACAATGGTGTTTCGTGAGTATTTGGTCAATGCAATGTACTGGGTACCTGAGTGAGTGCTTGTTTGTTTATTTTATGAGAAGCTGTCATTGAAAAGTCTCCAAAGTTCCCTGCTGAGCAGCCATGATCTCAGGTCCCCTGGGGCATTCACCTCTGCTCAGGAGAGCCACTCAATGGCCTTTCACAAACACGCCCACGTAAAGTGAGAGGTGAAAAACGACTAGTGACCCAGATCTGGCCACCCCAGTGGACTCTGGAATGTCACCCAAGGCCTGAGATCCTGCCAACCTGGCCTAGAGATTCTTAGTGGGGGATTTAATCACGGCTTCCACAGGCAGCTTAGCAAGTCTCGCCCGAGAACATCATCGAGTGTCACTGCTCTGCCTCAGGGTGCCCTGGTGGAGGGCAGGACTCCATGGCTCAGTGGAACTGGGGCAGGACGCTTTCCACCTGCTCATGGGTGACCACAAGCCCAGAAGTCTCCAAACCTAGAGAAGGGCCCCTGTAATTTGAGGCTGAAAATGCCCTAGCTGGTCACTCCTGCTCCTGATGAAGGCCACCCTTCCCAGAGGCCTGTGTGCAAGAACTGGGGCAAGGTGGGCAGAGACATTGGGGGCTCCTGATAGGACCACCCACCCTTTCCTATGAGGGCCAAGACAATGAGCACCTCGTAGAAGGTGAAGGGACCGAGACCTGTGGCTTTCTCAGGACAGGTATCTGGGGCACACTTGCAGGGCAGTGGCAGGATGGCCAACGAAGCCAGGCCCCAGGCGGGTGGACTGGGGCTCCCAGAGTCCTCACCACTCACTTGCAGCTGCACTGGCCTTTGGCCTGAGTCAGCCCTTGGGCTCTTGGCCAATCAGGGAGGAGAAGGAGCCCCTAAAGAAGAAGTCAGACTTCCTGGTCATCTGAAAGTGGAGGCTCAAGCTGATTTGACTTTGAAAAATGTAAAATGTGAAAGAGCATTTGTCCCAAAGCTGCTGAGGCATACCACACTGGTTACAGACCCTGTAGGTCCCACAAGGCAAGGTGCTCTGAGCAGTCAGAGGGAGGGTTCTGGGTGCAAATCCCAGAGCCACTCTGATAGATCATGGGGGAATTTCAAGGAGGTGTTCAAATCTATATGTGCCATCGTGGAGGAAGGGGCACCCCAAAAGCAACAGATTAGACGCAGGTCAATAGAAGGCGGAGGTTTTGTGGCTATTTTTTTTTTTAAAGATACACTTTTTTGGGGCCATCAGGTGGTATGGCACTAGAACCCACATGGCCAACCGTGGTTCAGGGCCCAACCTGGAGGCTTGAAAAATCAGTCCAGTTGCACGTGCACGAGTGCCCAAGATCCTGGGAGGAGAATGGATGAGAGGATTGTGGCGTGGCCATCCTGCCTGAGTGATTTCTCACTTTCCCTCTCACTGTCTCTCTCCTACGAGCACATGTGCCCTATGGCAAAACCTTAAAAAAGAAAAAGAAAGAAAGAAATACCTTTCACTTGTTAGGGATCACAGACTAAATGAGGGGGAGGGGTGTGAAAGAGAGAGCCAGTCCACACATTGAAATATAAAATATAAGATCTCATTTAAATGACCGGCCAAACTGCAAACGTGTAGTTATGGATAGACTTCAGCAAGCCTGGCCTATCGTTTTCACCATCACCTGATTACCCAGCTCTGCTTAGTAAAGGTCGGCCAAGTCAAGAGACCCAATGAGTCACCCTGCAACAGCTCTTCACAGTCTGTCACTTACACTCGCCCAGATATCACCCGAGGCCTCTCCAGCTTCTCATCCTGGATCTACCCAGGAAGCCACATCCCAGGCTGGGTCACAGAGTTGGCTTTTAATTGTAACAGTCTGTGAAGTCACCTGGGCTGTCTTGAGGGGTGGTTCATGTGGGTTTTGGGGTGACAGGTTACACGCCCTGGTGACCTTGCAGACATCTCTCTCTCTCTCTCTCTCTCACACACACACACACACACACACTCACACACACAGACATGCACACATATACACACACATGAATGCATAGAACTCAAGTCCAGGAATCAGGCATTCAGAACCAGGGTCCGACTGGTGACTTCTTTAATTTTTAAAATGCTCTACAGTTTCCGACGTGCTTTTATATCCACATATCCAGTCTGGTGTAACACTAACATCCTCACTAACACTGGTGGAGGCCTAAGGTGGGCGAGGTGCAGTGCTGAGCGAGAATTGACAGAGGACCAAGAGAGGACCCATGCCTTTTCTGTCCATTAGAGAAGAAACAAAACCAGAAAACAGATTTTAAAAAATTAATAAATTCATCAATATGAATCAGGATTGGGATTTCTATCTCTGATAGTACGGCAACCCGGAGAGCCCAAAACACTCTCTCCTCCTCGTATCTTAATAACTTTGTCTGAAGAGCATTTAGAAGCCATTAACAATGTGTAAGTGAGCAAGTAAGAGGGTAAAGAAACCCTTACTCAGAAGAGCAAAGAGGTGGGAAACCTCTGGTAGGCCATATGGGAGTCCTGGGGGACAGCGTGAATCTGTCTGAGACATTTACAGGAATTCCCTGGGTCAGCCAATGGCATGGTGGTTAAGGTGATTGGCTGGAAAAATATGTTAGGGTATGTGTTTATTATCTTAGTCTAATTACTCTATACTAAAAATTCTAAAATGACTTTATATTTTATAAATATGCATATCTATAATTTACCTACATTCTTTTAAAGTATGTGTGAAAAATGAAAAAATAAGTATTAGATTATATAAATTACAATATATCACATTTCTTTATGTAATCATTGTCTACTGATGAAAATGTAAGTCTTTATAGTTCCGTTTTTGTTTATTTTGACTAATAAAGGAAATATTACAACAGCATAAAGCCTTTTTTCTGTTGAATCACATGTCTGGTTAAATTCTTAAGAATGACATTAAAAAGATCCAAGAAGGGGCCGGCAGGTGGTGTGGCATGGTGGTTAAGGCTCTGGACTCCCGTACGGCAGACCATGTTTTGAGTCCTGGACCAGGTGGCTTGCTTTCTCTCTTTCTCTCTGCCCTCCCCTGAGCACACATGCTCTCCGCCGCCTCCCTCCCCTCCACTGAACACATGTACCCTATAGAAAATTAAAACAATACTAATTAATTAATTTGATTGAATGAATCTTTTTAAAAATCTGAGGTGCCAGACGTATGTGCACATGTGCCTAAAATCCCAAAATGAGGGGAGAGAGAGGAAAAGGGATTGTGGAGTGACCATTCCTCATGGGGGATACTTTCTTGCTTTCCTTCTCTCTTTGTGTCTCCCTAGAGAGAGTGTACATGCCCTCTGGCAAAATCGAAACAAGCAAACAAAATTCCCAAAAGAGAGAAGACAGTGGATTTAAAAGGCAACATTTGGAGAGGGTATATATACAAGGGGACTTTAAAACTTCATGGGAAAAAGGAGTTAAAAAACAAGTTTATCTTGGTGCAAAAAGATTTGAAATTCATGCAATTTTTTAAAAAATACACATTTTCCATGAACTTTTAAAAGACCCTATGTATGTATCTATTTCATATTTGTTCTGAATCTTTGCAGAACCCTATCCAATATCCCGCCTGTTTGTGAGTTTATTCTCCCCTGAGTGGGACCGGAGACCTTCCACATTCACCCCACACCCCTGACTCCTCCTTACCATTCTCCCAGAGCCCTTCACCTGGCGAGCTCCCTCAGGCAGCACCCATCTGTGTCTCCAGGTTACCCCCAGAGCTTAGCCCAGTGCCTGGCTCATTGCAGACCTCAGGAAATATTTGGTCAATGAAAGCATTGATGTAGCAGTGAGGGAATTCATTCTAAAATAATCTCCTGGTGCAATTCCCTGCACCCAAACTCCCTTCCTCCTTCTCTGCTTATCAGACTCCCCCACTGTCCTTGGAAGTCTAATAGAGGCTATTTCCCTCTTCCTTCTCAGACCCTGGGAGCTTCATGTCTGCCTCATTCATGGCTGTGACCCAGTCTGAGGCCAGGCACGTGGTACCTGCTCAGTAAATATGTGTTAAATGAATACAGAATAAATGCATCTGTGGGGCAGTATTTAAAAATATTAGCCTGTACTTTCCCCTAGGATTTTCTTTTTTCTTTTACCTTTGCCTCTTTAGACAGCAAGGTATTTCTGTGCCCAACCAAGCCTCGACCAAGGATGTGACAGGTGGAAACAAAACAAGCAAACAAATAAAGCCATGTCTCAGACCTGGATTTGTGTAACTTAGACCCAGCACCAGCAGGTGGCATGGTGGCTAAGGTGGCTGGACCCCACATGGCCAACTGCCAACCCTGCAGCTTGGACAACATGCTGGGTACATGTGTATGCATGCCCCAGATCCTGAAGACAGAAGTCTGACTGCTTTTTCCTGTTTTCCAAAATCCCTTCCATAGAGCCTGGGGTGAGTCATGCCCACAAACATTCACAAACCATTTTGGCCCAGTTGATAACAGGACTCTTTCTATATCCGATCCCTGGCATAGTATTCTTGAGATGAGTGAGTCACACCTACAGGCATTAACGGACTATTTGACTCATTGATAGCAGGACTCTTCCTACATCCTTTCCTTGGGACAGTATCTTGTGACGTACGTGAGCCCCTTATTTCTGTTACAATACATTCTCTGCTGCTGCCTTTCTGAAACACAGACCTTTCTAATCACCAACCTAGAAATTGTAAAATCCACCTATGGACTACAACCCCCCCCCCACCACCACCACCACCATCACTGCTTCCAAATGTCCCACCTTTTTTAGCCAGACCAATGGGAAAACTCTTTTCACTAAATTCCAAACCTTGTCTCTCACTCTCAAAACCAAGTAAAAGGAACCCTAACATCTGACCACCCTGAGAAAAGGTATATTTGTCCCTTTTCCAAGCATGGCCATACATATTCGTGTTTAAAAATAAGCCAGCAGTTGGTATAATGGCTGTGTCGCTGGACTCCCATGTAGTTGACTGAGGTTTAAGTCCCATACTCAACAGCTTAAACTCACTCTGGGTGCGTGTGTGTGTGTGCCCAAGATCCCGAGAGGAGAATGGAGGAGAGGGGATTGTGGTGTGGCCATCCCCCCTGGGGGGTGATTTCTCATTTTCTGTCTCTCTCTGTCTTTCTGGTGAACACACATGCCCTATAGCAAAAACCTCTCAAAAAAGAAAAAAGAAAGAAGCCACATTAATGATAGAATCTGCAGAGTTGGTTTTGTCCATCGACAATCCCAAAAGAATGGAGAAGAAGGACTTGCAGCCATCCCCCTCCTGGGAGGGGTGTGCATTCTCACTTTCCCTTGCTCTCGGCCTCTGTCCCTCTCCAGTGAGCTCGCACACCCTATAGCTAACTTTAAAAAAAGAAGAAGATGATGAAAAAGAGGGAGAAGCAGCAGCTTAGACCCTGAGAGAATCGGGAAGAATACAGAGAAAGAGTTGAAGGAAATCATGAGACTTTCCTGCTTTTCAGGCTGGAAAATCCTTCTCCTCTTCTGTTTTGTCTTTTCTCTTTTTTTCTTTCTCTTTTTAAAGTTAGTTAACTTATTTCATGAGAAAAAATGAACAGTCTCAACAGAATTTCACACTTCAATCCTCCCCCAGGCCTCCCAGCCTTCCAGGACCCTGGGCCCATGTGTACTCCTGGGTCAGGGCAACCTGGGAACGGACCCCCCCATCTTCCCTATGGCTTTCACCATTGCGAACGTTGGCTACTGCTGCGCTACCACAGCTGAGCCTGGAACATCATTTCCCGAAACGGCCAGAAGGCGGGTAGTTGAGGGAAGACAGTAAGATCGCAGGTGAAGGAGGTTCCCAGAGAGAGTGGCTCTGCCTCTGCTTGGGGCCACCTCTAGCTCACAGAGCACCTTCTGTGGATTAGGAAAGGTGCCCCTCTGTGTGCAGTGTGGTGACGAACACAGACTGCACCTGGCCCTTACCAGCCCCTCAACCAGATCCTATGGAGTGCACAGCCCACACAACAGCACGGGGCAGGCCTGCTGTGTCCTACAGAGGTGGCAAAAGCTCAGTCAGACTGCAGCGACCAGATCCAGAGGAAATCGGCACCTCACATCCTGAGTGGAGCCCTCATAGTGTAGGGGGTGTTCTGAGAAAGAAGCGGCCCCAAGCAAAAGCAGGCCTGGGCAGTCACAGGGTTTCCTCTGCTTGATGCTGAACAACGATGCAGGACTAGGCGGGCAGTCCCAAGGAGACCAGTGAGCACAGCCGACAGCAGCTACCAGACTGCCACCTCCCCAACCACATGCACCACGGCGTGGCACACATAAGCCCCTGAGAATTAGTCCACCCCTGGTTGGACTGGGCGAAGCCTCAGACAGCCTGAGTTTGAGTATCTGCCGCCTAGGTGCACAGATGAGGCCTGAACAGACAGGAAAGGCTCTGTTTGGTGCCTATCGCAGGGATAAACTGAGGTCTTTGTTTACGTGCCGTGCTCAACAAACATCTGTTGCAGGATGCTGAGTGAATGACAATCACCGACACGCCTCTGCATTCTGAATTTTATTCTGTCCCCAGTAATCACCAGAGCCCACTGTCTCCCTGACTCGACTGTCAATTGCGTGAGGGCAGGGACCCGGTTCCTCCAACTTGGAACCCTGCGCACGCCTCTGCAGTGGAGCGCGCACGGCCTGAGTGTGCAGTCGAGTACTAACGTGATTCGACTGTGGATTCTTTTCAGACTCAAGATCAGACCGCTCCTGTCATCCCAGCTCCCTTTTCTTTCTCTCCCACCTCTTCACAGAGTCCAAGAATTCCCACTGCCTGGAGCAGAAGGGAGGCAGGTGGCCCGTTAGTGCCGGGGCCCTGGGCCACAGCACAGGCCGTTAACAGGGGTGCAGGACCTGAGCCGTGTTCACACTGGCGGATGAACTCCGTCCTGTGCAGTGCCCAGGAGCCTTGCGTGATTTGGGGTTTGGGACAGTGACAGCGGGCTCATCTGGGGGGTGCTCAAGGGCAGAGGGTATGAGGTCCCTTGTCCTGGGAGCCGCTCAAGAGTCATGGCACTAGGGATGTGGGCTTCCCAGGGATGGCGCCTGGAGTGGGGGCCAGCGCTCAAGGCCCTCACGGCTTGGGGAGCCCCCAGGCCCTTTGCAGCCTGCATTCCATGGCCTCTGCTCCTGCTGCTTCCCAGCTGCACAGTCACGTGCCAGCGCCTGGCTCCGGGGCCTCACAGTGACACTGAGGTATTCCGCCCGTGTGCTCTGCATTTGCAGGCATGGATTTTGTCTCTCAGCCCGTGTCTCTCACTTACCCCCATGTGGCTGCCCTTTCTCTGTGGCCAGGAGGTCAGTGTCTGCCACTGGTGGCCACCTAGCTGTGTCTCCCTGGTCACAATGAGTCCCTGCTGCCCCCCAGGCCACGATTTCAACCCCCAGTTCTGCCACTTCCCAAGATGACCTTGCATTCTACTTCGGTCTCACTAACCACAGTGACCGTCTCCACGGTCCCATCCCCTGTCCTCTGGGCTCCCACAGCCTGTCACCTGGCACTGAGCTCCCACAGTGCAAAGGTCCAAGGTCCCCCAGGCTGGGTGAGGCCCTCCCTCCGTGTCCTCTGCCTGCCTCTGGAGTGACCTGAGGAGGGTGGGCTCCTGTCCCCTCCTCCCTTCTTCCTCACGAGGCTCTCTGCACCCACAACCCCAATGCCTGTCTTCCTGCCTTCTCTTCCTAGGGGTGGGGGTGGGCTGGGTGCTTCACTTGCTCCAGGGGCTAAAAACTCCAGGCAGAGGCTGAGATGTTGCAGGGCCTTTTATTAAAACCAGGTGGGTCGCCCCATCACCTGAGAAGGTGCACACATGTTCCAGATACCCAGATGCTTCCCCGTGCTGGACGTGGCTACCCCACCCTGCCCGGATCCATGGGACACTCTGCTGTCTTCATAGGGCAGGTGGGGGATCGGAGAGCTATCTTGGCTGGACTTAGTTGAGGGCTTGGGGAGGGTGAAGTGTGGCTGGTTTGACGCAGGAAGGAGCTGGGTTGGGGGTTAGGGAAGAGGAGATTGAAGTATGACCCAGACCCTGCAGGCCACACTGAGCAAAGAGCCACGCCTCTCCTGGGTCCCCTCAGAGCACAGTGCCCAGGTGGGCAGAGCCATCTCGAACGACCGCTCCTCCCTCCGCCTCGCCTGCCCACCTCCCATAAACAAAGCAGACAAACTCTACACAGCTACAGGACTCAGTGCCCGCCCTCCCTGGGGGCCCAGTTCCAGGTGTGGGGGAGTGGGCACGAGGGGGCTTAGCCCTGGAACCCCAGCTCCTTGTACTTGGCGGCGATGTCGTTCCGGAACAGCTCCAGGGCCTTGCCCATGGCGGCCTTGGCGTCGTCACCGAAGTCCCCGGGGTGCTTGCTCTGCAGAACCTGGATGATGGCTTCCGAGATGAACTGCAGGGAAGGGACGAGGGAGTCACTGGGGCGTGATGGGCCAGGAGCCAGGTAGCAGTAGACCGCACCTGCCTCCTCTTTACTCTGGGCTGTTTACGGAGCACTTAGAACCATCACGCAGAACCATGCCCGGACGTGGTTCTGCGTGATCTCCGTGGGTTAACTCCTTTAATCCCCACAGCCACGGTGAGACAGGTGCACACAAGGAAACTGAGGCATGGGGGTGCTAAGCCACACGCTGAGTCACGCAGCCAGGAAGGGGCACTGACCCCAAATGGGCCAGCCTGGGAGCCCGGGCTCTGACCCACCACCCTCCTCCGCCTCTGCCCAGGATGCGAGCCCAACTGCTCAGGCAGGGCGTGTTGGGCAGCAGAAAAGGAGGAGAATGTTCAGCCTCCCTTTCCCATGGACTTCATGGTCAGAAAATCTAGAAACAGTTTCCATTTGTGTGTTTAACTTTTGCACTTCACGGCCTGGTGCGGTGACTGCTGGAAGACCCTATTTCGGGCCAAGTGGTGTGACCTTTCCTGTGCTGAGCACAGAGGCTCAGAAACACGGTGGGAGGGCTTCAGAGAGAGGGACACGGCAGGGGTGAGGGCTCGGGCAGCACAGGGCCGGGATGTCCCCTCCCAGCACCGCTGTCACCGATTGCTTTCCCAGGCACTGTCTCGTCACCAGGAAGAGAGAGACTGGCGTGTCTGCAGCACGGGCTGCGAGGTTTTGGAACACCCGCGCGTGTAAAGCACTGCGCTGCTGAACTGAGACTTGATGTCTGCCACCACCCTGGCAGGTGCACCAAGCAGTGTCTTTTTACAGAGGGACAGCCAAGTGGCTGGCCTGAGGTCACAGAGCAAGTGGACACAGCTGAGTTTGTGCCCAGGGGATCATGGACAAGCAGCTGCCGGTGCAGACCCATGGCTGGCTGCTCACCTTTCCTTAGGGCCCCAGGGTGCAAGTGACCAGGGACTGGGGGGCAGAGACAAGCAGAGGGACAGGTGTGGACACCCAGGAAACACCTTGCAGGTCAGAAGCAGGGATGGCTCACAAACATCTCCCCTGGGGCATTGATTTGGACATATGTTTAAGTTCACCTTGGATTTCACAATTGCAATAAAACAGAGTGAGGACATGGGCGGCTGTAGGGCAAGCCCTGACAGAGAGCTTAGGAGACCCAAATTCCAGGGCCACCTCTGCCCTGCCCCCATGTGTACCTTCATATGCCAATTGGGGGCTTCCATGACCCGCCAGGCCCCCTTCAGTGGCCCTGCAGGGTCTGCAGAAGATCCACTCATACCTAGAGAAGTGTGGCAGGGGCAGCTGTGTGATCCAGAAATAAAGCCATCCTCAGCACCCACCCCTCTGTCACCGAGAGGGCCCGTCTGTCCCCAGACAGGATGGACAGCATCCTAAGAGGAGCACAGGAGGAGGCCCAGGCGAGGAGGCCCAGTCGAGGAGGCCAGCACACCCGGGCTGGGCCTAATTTCTTGCCGGGATTATGCACTGAACTAAACGTGTTCTGGGCAGGACCGGTTCGGCCCGCTTGCCGGTTGTGACCCTCAACTACAGTGTTTTCTCTCTCTGAGCCTCAGTTTCCTTGTCCCTTCAGAGGGGATTTGGCCACCCCGGTTGTACTGGCTACCACATGCTCCTGGTAGCAAGCCAGGTTTGACCTTGAGGAGTGGCGTTCCAGCTGGAGGCCACTGGGAACGGAGATAACTTACAACCCAGCCTGGCAGGCGCCACCACAAGGGTGAGAAGTGCTTGGTGGGGGGAGGGCTGACAGATGGAGCAGCTGCTGGCCTCGTGGGCTGGGGGCTGGGGGCTGGGGGCCAGAGGCCGGAGGCCGGGGACTGGGGGCTGGGGGCTGGAGGCCAGGGGCTGGGGGCTGGGGGCCGGAGGCCGGGGACTGGGGGCCAGGGGGCCGGGCAGAGGAGGAGGCTTCTGAGCTGCCTCGAGAAGGCAAGGGCAGGGCCCACAGCGTGCGCCGGCGTCTCGGAGGAAGAACTGGCTGGTTGTGTCTGTGACACCGAGTTGGCAGGACAGGCAGGCTTTTTGTGAGCAACAGGGGTGGGGTGGGGGGTGCCAAGGGTGAGGTTGTAGGGGGTGGTGGTTGTCCATGGCACAAACGGTGCCCCAACAGATTAAGAGCTTGGGTTTCAGACGACCATACATCTAACTGTGCCTGCTGGTTTATTCACTGTGACCTTGGGCAAGCTGCATAACTTCTCTGAGCCCCTAGTTTTCCCATCAGTAAAGTGGTGATGAGAACAGCACCTGCCTAGGGCAGACACTAACTGCTCACTTAATGCCCATTTTCCCTTCTTCCTCGGTAACAGAACACTGGTTGTACAGACTGGCAATAGACTATGTTTTCCAGCTTCCCATCTAGATAGGCATGGCCCTGGAACTGACTTTTGAGCAATGGGATGGAACAAAATTGTTGCATGACATTTCTGGGACTCTTTATACTCTTTAGAGGAGACCCTTCCTTTTTTTCCCCTGCTTCCTGTTTGGAATATGGAGCAGATGGCTGGACCTCTTGCAGCCATTTTGGTCATGAGGCAACTTTGAGGACAGACCTCATTTGCTAAGGATGGCAGTGAAGAAAGAGCTGGCATCCCTGATGACTATGGACCCCCACCAGCTCTGGGCTCCCTATCCTGGACTTCCTTTAGGGGAATGAAAAAGAAGATACCAGACACAACTCCTGATCTCCTGGGATGATTATGAGAATTCATGGGTGACCCACGCCAAGGCTTACCACGGCCCATCCCAGCTGGCTGCTCTCTTCACTGTCCTCGTTGCTGCCTCCCCTCTAGAGGAGGCCCCGTCCACGTGGTCTGCTCCCTCAGAGCTCCCCTCCCACATCCACTCCTCTCTCCAGGTGTGGAGATAGAACTCGAAGCTCAAGCTCCTGGCCCACCCACTCCCTGGACCATCTCAGGAGGTTCAGACTGACAGCCGTGTCGGGGACAGCCGAGGTTCTGCCTCTCTGTAAAGATGCAGGAACAGTAGACCCAACCAACTGGCCACCCCACCTGGGTCGAGCTGCCACACGAGTCCTCTGTGTTCCAGACTCTCAGTGGCACAGAGACCAGGGGGCTCTGGAGAAATGGGGACATGAGTGTGAATCCTGGCTCTGCCATTTGCTGCCTCTGTGACCATGGACAAGCTTCTTAACCTGCTGAACCCCAGTTTCCTCAGCCATTGAGTGGATATGCTAATGGCATCTTCCCGTGGAAACACGAAAGCTGTGCACCCCCGTGTCCCTCAGTGAGAGCTACTGATTTGCCATACTACATGAAAGATTCTAAATTCGAGGGACTAGCAGATGGTGTAATGGTTGCAAAGCTGGACTCCCACATATTCGACCATGGTTCAAGTCCCAGACCCAGCGGCTTAAAACTCACATTGGGCACGTGTGCATGAATACACGAAATCCCCAAAGGAGAATGGAGGAGAAGGGGTTGCAGCATGGCCATCCCCCACAAGGGGGGGTGATTTCTCTCTTTCTGTCTCTCTGTCTCTCTCTGTCTCTCTGGTGAGCACATACGCCCCATAGCAAAAATTCTCTTTAAAAAATATTCTAAGTATTCTAAACACTGCAGTCCTTCTCAATGGCCCCACAAGGGAGGAAAAGTGGGTGCTGGCTCACTTTATGGACGAGAAAACTGGGGCGCAGGCAGGAGCGACACAGGTTACTCCCTTGGTTAAAGGAAATTGGTGGCTGGACTGGGATTCGTCCCCTCAAGGCCTCTCCTTCCACCCTCCCACCAGCCCCTACCTCCAGGTACTTGACGGGGATCTTGTGCTTGGTGGCGTGGGACTGGGCCAGGGGCTTAATCTCCGCCTCGTGCTGCCCCTTCTTCTTGAGGATGCCCCCCAGGGCCGAGAGCACGGTGTTGCCATGCTTCTTCAGGTCCTCCGAGGCCTTCATCTCGTCCTCTGTCTTCAGGTGCTTGAACTTGTCGAACTTCTCCAGGGTCTCAGGGTGTCCCTTGAAGAGCCTGGGGGTACAGGGGAGCTAGAATCAGATGCAAGAATGCAAAGTGGGGCCAGAGGTGACCAGACGTGAGTTCAAGTCCAGCTCCCCCTCTTCCTAGCTGTGCGACCTGGGGCAACTTCTTCCCCTTCCTGTACCTCAGCTTCATCCCTCACGGAATGTGGGTAACTTGTCTCTGCTCAACTGATTTAATGAAATGGCACATGCTGAATGCCAGAGGGTGGCTGGCACAGGAAGCGTTGTATAAAGATTTGCCATTATTATTCTTATCACCACCACCATCCTCCCCCTCATCTCTGCATTGTGCCCTGGCCTCACTCCACTATCCTCCATGTCTGGATGGCAGATGACGGAGTGGCATTCTGAGAGAGAGCTCTGAGACAGAGGTCCTGGGCTGGGAGCACCTACAGGCCCCATGCTGGGCTCCATACCTTCCATCCCTTTAGAGCCGTTCAAATCACCCCTGTTTACAGACAAGAAAACGGGGACTCAGACATGCAGTCATGAGCTCAGTTTTACAGGACTGGAGTGCAGAGGAGCAGGCAAAAAGCAGATTGTCTCAGGCTAACTAGTGGCTTGGTGGTGAAGGCTTCTGGATCCCAGATGGCCAACTGAGTGGTTTGAGTCCCGGACTCAGTGGCTCGAGAAACACACTGAGAGCGTATGTGTGCGTGTTCAAAATCCCAGGAAGTGGAGGAGAAGGGATTGTGGGAAAGTGAGAAAGCAATCCCTGGGGGGATGGCCATGCTGTAACCCCTTCTCCATTCTCCTTAAGGTTTTGGGCACACTCACACACATGCCTGATGGCTTGTTTTTCAAGCCTCTGAACTGGGACTCGAACCAAGCAGTAGGCCATGTGGGATCCAGCAACCTCAACCACCACGCTACCCTACTCTTATGTTCACCCACTGTTGCTGGCTGGTGAATTATTGCTGGTACCCTCACTAGGACTCCAAAAGGGTGATGACCATGCCGCAATCCCTTCTCTATTCTCTTAGTATTTTGTGCATGCACGCATATATTCCCAGAGTTTCAAGCTGCCGGGTCCAGGTCTTGAACCATAGTCATCCATGTGGGAGTCCAGCCCCTTAAACACTACACCACCTGCTGGCCCCAATGCCATGATTATTTTGTTACACAAAGAAACACATTCCAACCATTTGCACACACACTGTCTGATGGATCTCAGACCCTCCATTAGGAAGAGGGTCTAATCACATGCTAAGTTCACCCTCCCAGATATATATATACATGGACCTAAGCAAATGCCTGTTTTGTTAAATACCAGTACCAGCAATCCTAACCCACAGCTGCATGGGACTTGCTGTATGTTCAAAGTGCTACATTTAAAAAGCTCAACAAGGGGCCAGCAGATGATGTGGTGGGTAAGGTGTTGAACTCCCACATGGTCTACCGTAGTTCGAATCCCAGACCTGGTGGCTTGAAAAATCACACAAGATGCGTGTACATGCCCAAAATCTCAGGAGGAGAATGGAGGAGAAGGGATTGTGGTATGGCCATCCCCTTAGGGGGTGATTTCTCACTTTCTTTTTCACTGTGGCAAGTGCATGTGCCCTATTTCAAAAACCAAAATAAAATAAAAATAAACAAGGTGGATCGCATTTCACAGATGAAGAAAGGAAGGCACAGAAAGACTGAGTGACTTGACAGGGATTCCCTCAGGCTGTCTGACTCCATGGCCACACTCCCGATGACGACCAGGCCTCCGTATTGCTATACACAGACACTGACATGCAAACGGATACACAGAAACGTACAAGGGCCCACAAACGTGCACACCTAGGGCTCTCACAGACTCACGTGCACACTCACATGTACACACGCGGACGCACAGGGGTGCGTGTAAATATCTCATAGCACATGCCCATACTTGCAGACACACACACAGGCACGCAGCGCATGGACCGGGAGCACTCCCTTCCCCTCAGGCTTCTCCAGGACTCCAGGTCTGCCCACAGCCCAGGCTGACATCACCACTCTCCCTGGGCCCCGTCCAAAGCCTGTGCGTCACTGACAGCTTGTCTCTGGCACCTTTCATCCAAGGGTCCCAAGCTCCTGACTATTATTATCTGGCAGCAATGATCCTTGAACTTCTGCTGACAGCTGTGAGACCTGGCACCCACGGGTGATAGCCCAAGGTCAGTTCACTGGAAAGAGACTATCTGGGGCGGAAGAGGACCAAGGACCGAGACCAGGTATCTAGGGTCCATGTGGAAGTGCCCCTCCACACCAGTGTCTAGGAGAGAGAACACAGGACTGAGAATTACGGAAGCTGAGTTCTGACCCCAGCTGTGTCTCCAGTGGTGCTGTGTGATGTTGGCGAAGTCACTCGCTGTCTCTGGGGCTTGGTTCACCTATATGTAAGCCAAAGTGTCAGTCTGGAAGATTCCCAGCCTCGCCCTCCACTCTCAGCTCCAGATGACCTGGGAACAAGCCTGTCTTTACTTAAGCAGTGAGGGAGAGTCGGGTTCTAGGTCTTTCCAGACCATTCTGGCACCCCACAGCTGCCAGACTCCCAAGGCAGCCACAGAAGGCCGCACCCCTGGATTTGCCTGACAGCAGCAACCCTGAAAATGAACACCCTGCGGGAATGGGCCCAGAGCATTTCCTCCAGTGTTCTGGAAATCCTCGCTGTCTATGCATTTGTCTTCCATCCTGCTATCGATCTGCCTGGGCCATCACACAGGTCTTCAGGCAAGTCAGAGAGAAAGGAAGTCATCCCTGCTGTCCTCTGAACTAAGGTCCAATTGGACACCCACATGGAGCACTGAGGACTCCCTCAGACCCACAGAAACCTGGCTCTGCAAGAACAAAAGTCTCCGAGTGAGGGAAACCCACCTCCAGGTGACAAGACCATGGCAGCATGGCACCATGGTCAAGAGTGGGGTGCTGGACCCAGGCCTGGACTTGAATTCTAGTTCCCTCTTGCTAGCTGTGTGACTCTGGGCAAGTTACTTAACCTCCTTGTTAAACATGGTAATTAAGGAACTGCAGTTGGCATAATGGCTATGTCGCTGGACTCCCAAGTTGTCGACCATGGTTCGAGTCCCAGACCTGGTGGCTTAAACTCATGCCAGGCGCGCGTGTGTGTGCCCAAATGCCGAGAGGAGAATGGAGGACAGGGGATTGCAGCGTGGCCATCCTCCTTGGGGAATGATTTCTTGCTTTCTGTCTCTCTGTCTCTTTCTGTCTTTCTGGCGAGTGCATGCACCCTATAGCAAAAACCTCTCAAAAAAAAAAAAAAAACTAGAAAAAACATGGTAATCAAAATAACATCATCCTCGTAAGGTTGTCGTGAGGCTTCAATGAATTAATTTCGATGAAATGCTTAGGTGTTTCCTCATTGTCTCCATCTTTATTGTCACCATCACTGTCATCACCACCACCATCACTATCATCTCTGTCATCATCATTAGCATTGTCACCACCACCACCACCACCACCATCGTCCTCGACTGTCCTCAGAAGTTGAGATTCTGCCTGTAGCTGGCATGGGCTGGCTGAGACTCTGGCTCAGTTTCCTGCGTGTAATGTGGCCACACTAGCAGAGGTTTTCAAACTTTTCAAGGGCTGAAATTTTTGTTCCAACAAAAATGTGCAGATGGGGGACCAGCAGTTGGTGTAATGGCTATGTCGCTGGACTCCCATGTAGTCGACCGCAGTTTGAGTCCTGAACCTGGTGGCTTAAACTCACACCAGGTGCATGTGCGTGTGTGCCCAAGATTCTGAGAGGAGAATGGAGAAGAAGGGATTGCGGCATGGTTATCCTCCCGGGGGGTGATTTCTGGCTTTCTGTCTCTCTCTGTCTTTCTGGTGAGGACACGGGCCTTATAGCAAAACCTCTCCAAAAAAAAAAAAAAAAAAAAAGCGCAAATGGGACCATCAGTTGGCATGGTGGTTAGGATGTTGGATTCCCACGTGGCCAACCATGATTCAAGTCTCAGACCTGGCAGCTTGCTTTCTCACTCCCTTCCCCGGCTCTGTCTCTCTCTGGTGAGTACATGTACTCTATAGCAAATTAAAAAAAAAAAAAAATCATGGGATCGGCAGGTGGCGTGGTGGTTAGGGTACTGGCTAACTATGGTTCAAGTCCTGGATCTGGTAGCTTACTTTCTCACTTTCTCTCTCTCTCTGTCTCTGGTCAAATTTAAAAATAATAATAAAATTTTTAAGTAAATAATAAATTTTAAAAGTAAATAAAATAATTTCTGTAAAAATCATAATAAATAAATAATTCTTTTTAAAAATGCACAAGTAAATAAAACAGAAAAAGTTAGAGCAAGAGAAGGAAAAGCAGGGGCCTGGAGCCCACTCAGCAGCCCCTCTCTCCTGGATGCCCACCCCCGCCCTGATCTTCCAGCTTCTACGTTCTATTAGGTCATCCTTCAGAAAAGTCATGACGTATTTTTCTGTTTTCCTATGCAAAAATGCATCATGACTTTCCCAATAACCCAACAGAACTTTATGGCCAGGTACTTGCTGTGAAGGCTCAGGGTTTCTCTAGTAGACTCAGCTTAACAGAATTTGCCAGTTTTCAATACCCCAGGGCTTGAGAGAAATGACCTTCCCAAGGTCAAGAGGAAATCCTGGGATCAGAATCTGGAACAGAACCAGAGAGGCCATCTTCCCTGGGGGCAGTCACAGCCCTGGGAGTTAATATCACCTCTCCCCTGGCCCCAGAGAAGCCCTCCTCCCTGAACCCCAGACACCTAGAGGACAGAAGCACCTGGCATAGCTCTGTAATCCTGCAGCCTCAGACGCCACAGGGCATCTGGCCCTCGGGGGCCTGCCAGGGACCTGTAGCCTCAGGCGTCGTGCCTGGCCCTGGCCCTTGGCCCTGGCAGGCCTCTCAGATCCACCCTGGGAAGGGAGATGACACAATACCCGAGTCTCCTTCAAGACATCCAAGACACTGCCTTAGGGCTAGCAGGCCCACATCACCTTGGAAAGACATCGGCTTGCAAATCCAGGTCTCCCCGCCACCCCCAACTGTCCTGCCTCCTCTACAAAGACAGAGGGGATCCTAGCTCAGGGGAGTGGGGAGGGATCTCAGAACATGGCAGATGATCACTGCATTTGGTCAATAGAGAAACAGGACTCAGAGACACGCAGCGCCTCCTCCCAGGTCACACAGCAAATCGGTGGCTCAGGAGTTGATGTCAACTTGGAGGGGGGAGACGCTTATCCAGACAGGACATGTCTCAGCCCCAGCAGCCTGCTGACAGAGACGGGAGGAGAAAGACACAGCGCGGCTCTGAGACGCCTTAGTCAATGGAAACTTGGCTGTCCTTCCTCAAGGGTCCCAGCATGGACACTAAGCCCTGAGAGTTCGACAGCAGAGCTTCCAGGACGCTGTCCTCCCAGGCAGACGACAAGGGCGATGGCGAAGCCTGAGGGGGACCCAGAGACGTCTAAATGGCGAGGAAACTTTCTGGGCCTGTGAGTTACAGCACCGAAGCCAATTCATTTGCCCACAGCGACCCTGGGTCACTTCCTTTCAGGGGCAGAAATAGCAGTCCTTATCCCCTTAGACTTTTGACCTAAACTAGCCCAGCACCCAAGCCAGAGAAGGGACCAGGAGCAGGGGAGAGTCTGTCACCATCTGGGGTGGCAACGATGGGAAATGGGATTCTGTGTCCAAACCACACACGGTCCTCTAGGTGCAAACTCAGAATTTTTTGTTCATTTATTTTTTGTTTATTCAGGAACCTCCGCTATTGAAAGCAGGGTATACTTGAAGACCACTCATTTCAATCCCTCAAATTCAAGATATTCTCAAGTCAAAGGGCCTCTGTTTTCTGGCCTCTAATTATAGTACTTTGAAAGATCCCCCTTCTTGGCTTCATCTGTAATGGTGACCAGCATTTCCAAAACACCGTATTTTAAGAGCGATGTCAGGACTCTTCGATGTATCATTTTATTTAATTCTCACTTCAGCTCTATGATGTAGCTATTGGGGTTTTCTTCCATTGCACATGATAGGAAATGGAGACTCAGAGAAGGTAAGTACCTTCCCAAGGTCGCAGGACTGCTCAGTGGCATAGCCAAGTCTGGAACTAGGCCTGTCGCACTTCGAAGGCCATGTCTTAGTCTTGACACTTTATGGACTTTAATAGGCTTGTGACCCAGGGGATTTGCAACTCCTTGGGTCCTTCTTGCCCTTATCTAGTAGGTTAGGTGGACAAGACCTCTCAGGGCAGTTCTTAATTCTGGCTGTCTAGAACTCTAAGAGGTCTCCTGATGGGCACCAGGCACCCAGGGCTTGAGTGTTCTCCAGCTGCGAACATCAGCCTGTTGTAGGTCTCTCTGTCTTTCCTGAGTCTAACCCCTGACACTTAAAAGCAAAGAAAAATCAGGTGGGGGTTTTAACAACCTCAACTAATGCAGCCAAGTGGTCTACCCCGGGCAAACTTTCTGCCTGGGGCTCGAACACCTTTGATCTTCGGGATGTGGGTAGTAGGGATAATGAGATCTCTTCCTTTTACCTGATGAGGACTTCCTGCCCATGGCCTGCGACATCAGCCTCCACCTTCCCCCAGACGTTCAGCACCAGCTGCCACTCCCCGTCGCTGAGCCCCATGGCGCCGTCTGAAGAAGACAAAAGGAGTGAGAGTGAGCTGACTGGGTGTGCGGCCCACAGCTGGGGTGTGAGGCTGACTGGCCTCAACAGGGCTTTTATACTGTCCGGATGTTGACACAAATCACTTGATGGTTTGCTCTCTCCCTTCCCCCACTCCTTGCTCCCTCTCTCTCTCCCTCAGGGGTCTAATCTTCCTTTCTCCAGCCCTCACATGGGAAGCTATTTTGGGGCAGGTGCCATTGTGGGGAGGTAGGACAGCTCAGGCCATGGGGGTGGGGCTGAGGTATGTGTGGAAAGAGTAGGGAGGAGGCCGGCCCTGTCTGGACTTCTCTAAGCCCACAGAAAGGGCATGGCCTTCAGCCTGAAATGCGAACCTCCCTGTCGTCAGCTGTCCCAAGAGAGCCTGTCATGTTTCTAAGCTTGGGCACCAGGCAGCCAGCTGGCCTGGGACAGTCCAGGCCCTTAGCCTCTCTTCACTCACCTTCTGCCTGTTTTGCCAGATGGTCTTTACCAGCTAGTGGTGGGAAGGGGCCTTGGTGGTTCTGTGCTTACAGCTGGATAATCCCAGAATGCCTGGGTGGGGCATCCTGCTTAAATGCTTCCCTGAAATATTCTGCTCAATATATGCCCTCAAGGGAACCAGCAGTTAGCGTAATGGCTATGTCGCTGGACTCCCACGTAGTCGACCGCGGTTCGCGTCCCGGACCCGGTGGCTTAAAACTCACTCCGGGCGCGTGTGCGTGCGTGCCCAAGATCCCGAGAGGAGAATGGAGGAGAAGGGATTGCGGCGTGACCATCCCCCCTGGGGGGTGATTTCTCGCTTTCTGTCTCTATGTGTCTCTCTGTCTGTCTGGTGAGAGCACACGCCCTATAGCAAAAACCTCTCAAAAAAAAAATATATGCCCTCAAGGTACACTGACCTGCTCCTTCCTCCCCTGCTCATGTATGTTCTTGTGTGGTTCACCTCACTGCACTTACCTCCTCGTTCCATACGGGCTCTTCCATCCATCCAGCAGCAGCCAATACTCTGAGACTGATGGGCACCAGGCCCTGATCCAAGCATCTTACATTTGCTAACTTGTCAATTTCCCAGCCATACAGGATGACTACTGACCTCCCCGCATTTAACTGAAGAGGAGTGAGGACAACTTGCCACACCCCACAGCTAATTGACAGCAGAGTTGAGACTTGACTGAGAAAGTCAAGCTCCCCAGTTCATGCTCCTGAAAACCTTATTTTAGTCTTCAGGAGAGAAGACTACTTTATTAATTCTATATCTCTTGGGCTTCACTCAGTGCCCCATACCTAGTTTGAGCTGAGTAAATGTTTGTATAATAGACTAAAAAGCTGGGTGGTCCTGCAAGAAGGCAAGTGGTTGATGATTAGTCTTCTTATACCCACGTTTCTCTCCGTCTACCCATTCCTCATCCACCTATTCCTCATCCACCTACCCACCATCCATCCACCCATCGTCCTTCCATCATCCACATGTCCATCATCCACTCATCTCTCATTATCCATTCCCCATCCATTCATCATCCACCTCTTTCTTCGTCATCATACATCATTCATCCATCATCTCTCCACTCCTCCATCTATCCATCTACCCATCCATCACAAATTCATCCATCATCCATCCATCATCCACACATTTATCATCACCTCATCCATCATTATCCATTATTCACTTATCCATCATCCACCTCTTCATCATCATCCACCATCTCTTCACCCCTACATATATCCATCTATCCATCTGCACATCCATCACAAATCCATCTATCCATCCATCCATCCATCCATCATCCACGCATCTATCATCCACTCATCCATCATTATCTGTTATCCCCCCATCTATCACCCACCTCTTCATCAATATCTATCACCTCTCCACTCCTCCATCTATCTGTTTATCTACCTATCCATCATAACTCCCTCCATCCATACATCCACACATCTATTGTCCACTCATCCATCATTACCCATCATTATTCCTCCATCCATTGCCCACCTCTTCATCGTCATCCATCATCTCTTCAATCCTCCATCTATCCATCTGTTCATCTATCCATGCACCATGAATCCATCCATTCATCATGCATCTGTCCATCTATAATGCATCTCTTATGCACCCATCATCTACCCCTCCATCTATCATGTTCATCCATCCCTCTATCCATCTATCTGTTCATCCATACATTTATCCATCAATGATCTGTTCATCCCTTGTGCACCCATCATCTCTCCATCCCTCCGTCCATCCTTCTGTTCATCCATCCATTTATTCATCATGTATGCATCCATCTATCATGCACCCTTCCATCCATTCATCATGCATCCATCCACTCATCATGCATTTATCCATCATGTATCTGTCATCTCTCTAACCCTCTATCTATCTGTTCATCCATCCACCCATCAAGCATCCGTCATGTTTCCATTCCCTATCTATCCATCTGCTCACCCATCCATCCATCTGTTCATCCATCCATTTATCCATCAAACAGTCATCATCCATACACCCATCCCTCCCACAGTCTTAGAGTGCCTACTGCATATAGATGCCTCTATGTGCCGAGGATAACAAAATCATATCCCTGTGTTCAAGAAACTCACCATCCCTTTGGGGACATAAATATGAGGACTAAAAAGTACCATGTGGTCTGTCTCTCTGTCTCTCTCTGTCTGTCTGGCGAGCGCATGCACCCTATAGCGAAAACCTCTCCAAAAAAAAAAAAAAAAAAGTAAAAAAAAAAAGTACCATGTGGTTTATTTGGTGCTATGATCAAGGTAAGCACAGGCCCTTTCTTTCATCTACACAGAGCTTTACAGTTTACAAAGTGTCTCCCTCACGAGATTGCATCTAATCTTCACAACGCCCTGGGAAGGTAGCAAGCACTTTCCTATTTTACAGCTGTGGAAGATGAGGGTTCAGAAGGAAAGAGCCAGTGTTTGGGCTGGCCTGGTCTGTGTTAGACATGGCCGTAAGAACTGCCTATCTACAGAGCTCTTTTTAAAGACCACTGCCTGGCCCCAGTTCCTGCTGAGACACAGGTATAGGCACTCATATCTGGGTCCACGGACTCTTCCCTAGGTCTGCTGCCAGTCACGGATGGGGCGGGCTGGCACCTGACCTGAGGCAGCAACAGCAGGCTCTTCCAGAACAGCTGATGTCACTTGGCTTCACCAATCAGATCACCTCTCCAAAATGGTGCAAGGATATTTGGCAAGTAATGGTCGGTTAGTAAGGAATGTAATGTAAGAGAGAATTGAATTCATAGCCAGGTCTGGGCCCAAATCCCCAAACTTAGAGCTTCCTGGTGCAGCCGTGATTCTAGAACACCTTCCCTTCTGGTCTCCATAAAACCCAGCCAGTTGCTGTTCAGGAATGGCTGTGAGCAACTGCTTCCTGTAGAACCCTTGGTGAGTTTTTTGATGAGTCCTGTTTTCAGAGGTAGCTGATTCCCAGTGACTGGAAGGCTCAGAGGGGCACAGGCTGCACAACCAGTGCCCCTCCCCTGACAACTACTCCAGAAGTCAAGTCAGGACGCTGAGCCAACAGACCTCCAAGAGCCCACCCAGCTGCAGCAGCGGATGGTGCAGAAGCAAAACGAGTGGCTGCCACCGAGGTTTCAGAAGGACTATCATTCATTCATTCATTCGTTCATTCAACAACTGAGACTAATGACCTCATCTGTGAGGCCCAGACAGGTCTGAGAAGGTCTGCCCAGGGCTCAGAGCCTCAGCATCTGAGGCTTCTGGTCCTTCTTGCCCCACTTCTAGTCCTTGCTGGAGGGCGAGCCTGGGGGGAAGGAGGGGAGGACAGAAAGGAGGCAGCGGGGAGCTATGCCAGGTCCAGTCCAGGCCACCTGCCCTGCATACTAGGGAAGGCCCGTGGGGTATATCTCCGGTACCACTATCAGAATTGACAACCCAAGGGCTCTGATCGAAACCCTCAGTGCTGGTGGTCAGCTCACGGCGTGCGGTTTCCAAATGCACTCCCGCTGCACCCTCTTGAGAACCTTGGAACCCTGAGGGGGGGGCAGGCAGAGCTGGGACCCAAACTCTGATCCCGGGGCTGCTCCAGCCTCCCGAGCTGTCTGGGCACAGCCTGAGTATTTAAAACCTCATCAGCCCCTTACCGGCGCTGAAGTGTTTAATGCGAAGCTGTCGCCCGCTTGGCAGGTGCCCCATTAACTGGCGTGCTCGTGGAAACCTGTGGCTTTGAAGCTGGGGAACCTTTTCAGTTTTACCATTTAAGCTTAATAGGAAGAGGCAACGACGTCTGTTTGTACTTACACATCTCTACAACAGAGCGGGTTCCCCACGGTTGCTATGGCTACCTGGAGCCGCCGGCTCTGTTTGGGGGCTATAATTATCCCTGCAGCAGCCCTCACCATGGCAAGGGTAGGAAAGAAGCAAACGACGGTAGGCGAGCCGGGTGGCCTTTGCGTGCAACACTTTCTGCACATACGTGTGCGCAAGCGCCTAGATACACACGTGGCTAAGGTCGATGCCCAGTGGGGCAAAACTGGGTCCCGTCAAGTCACCCACCCCCTCTTCTTTTTCTGTTTCACGTCACAAAGTCCCTTGAATCCAAAAGTTTGAAACTTGTGGAATCATCATTTGTCTTCAAATTTCGAAGGTTTGAGATCCCAGAATTAAACCACTAGAGTGCCAGACCTCAACTTCCACTGCTCTAGAAACTTGGATTCTAGATTCCTCCATCATTGAATGCTAGAGAGAGAAAAGTCTAGAATGACAGGGCCTTAGGAACCTGAAGCTGAGGAGGCCTTCAGGGGTAACTATTTCCATTTTTCACGGCAGGGAGGTTTCCCTACAGATTAGCATCTGGCATGTTGGAAGGCCCCGAGGAGTAGTGAGCTCACTACCTAATGTTTTAAAAATTATTTTGTTTTAGATTTTTTCCATAGGGCACATTTGTTTGCTGAGAAAGACACAAAAAGAGGGAAAGTGAGAAATTATTCCCACCCCTAAGAAATGGCTATGCCACAATCCCCTCTCTCCATTCCTCTCAGGATTTTTGGGTACCACAAATGCCCAGTGTGTTTTTCAAGCAGTGGGGTCCAGGACTGAAACCGTGGAGTCAGCCATGTGGGATCCAGCACCTTAACCATTCTTTATATTGAGTCAAAATTGCCTTATTGTCGCACTCACTCCCCTGTCCTGGCTCTGCGGGCTCCTGGGGGACACAGAGAACCAGCCAAGTCTCTCCCAGGGAAGCTGCAGGCTCACCTAAAATTCTTCTTGTCCAGACTCACCAGTCCCAGGACTTCTCTGAGTGCCCCCCTCAGGCAGGGCGAGTCAGGAGTCTCATTCTGGGCTCTGTGACCTTCCGTGTCCTTCGACTCTCGCCTCCAGTTACACATACACCCAGAAGTCTCCAGGAAAGGGCTTCAGCACCCCCACACAGCTGGAGCCCCCAGGGAGCTGTGGACCAGCTCTGTTTCCCAGAGCCGGAAGGCCAGTGCAGGTGGCCTGCGAATTGACTGGCCTCTGAGCAGCTAACCCCTCTGGTACCTCTGGGGGACTGTCCAAGGGGCCTTCATGAAGGTTATTAGGAGAAAACCTACATGGATCTCAAAGATTTTGGCACCCAAATAACTTGTATTTTAATTCCACTTTTCCACACACTTTCTGAAGCCCCCTCATATTTTAAGACCCTAAAGAGGGGGACCAAAGGAGTACTTTGGCTCCTCAGAGCTGGGGTCCCTTCAGCCTGAGCACCTCCTTTCTCCCCCTTCTGAGCACCAGCCCCTCAGAGGCGGGCATGGCTGGCTCTGCCTTCCTGCCTGCGGCATCCTGCACCCCCCCACACACACCCCCAGCTCATCTCGTCCTGCCTGGCAGAGTCCTGCTCCTGGGGCAGTGCCAGATCAGAGCAGGGGTGGGGCCACAGCTCACGGGGCCTGCCTGAGGCCGTAGCAGGGCAGCAGGTGCCCGCTGGCCCCAGGCCCCACCCAAGCCCACAACCCGCGGCAGCCCCCTGCAGCTCCTTTGCAGCCATCATACTGACCACGTCTCCCCTTCGCCCCAGCTGTCCTCACGGAGCCTCCAGCCAGGCAGCCAGGGCTGGGGGTTGGGAGAGGTGTCTTATAGCAGCTGAGGAGGGAACTAAAAATATAGTCCACGGGGCAGGCTCCTCCTCCCCTGCCCCCGGGGGGCTTACTGCAGAAGGCTGGCAGGGACGCAGGAGCCTAATCCCTGTTGAGAGGTGCGGCCTGGAAACACCATTCTCCCCCCACTCCTCCCCCAGCCCTGGAGGCTTGCAGGCTCCTGTCCCACCTTCCACCTGGCACCTCGGCTGAGCCCAGTTACCCCCACTGTCCCCACCCCATGCCTCCATCCTCCAGGGTCCTCCAGGAACCCCCCAACTCCATCTCCTTCTCAGCAGGAAGACCCGCTTCCGCGCTGGCGCCTTCTCTTTCTGCTTTGGGGTGCAGCCAGTCTGGACCACCTCTTGAGCACCTCAGAGGCAAGATTCTCAAAGCCACTCGCGCTTACCCTGCACTTACTGCTCTACACAGGCGCCGCCCCTTCTAAGAGACTGTCCTGGTAGTAATCACGTCCATATCCCCACCCTCCATGAGGCAGCCGCGGCACAGAGAGGTTCAGTACTTGCCCAGAGCCACACAGCTAAGAAACGCCAAGCAGAACGAACCCAGGCAGTCTGGCCCCAGAGTCTATGCTTCTAACCTGGGAACTGGACTCGTTTTTGCATCCCCCTTCACCCAGTAAAGGGCCTGGCCAAGAAGCTCCTTGAGTGTTTATTTCACTGTATTGAGTCCCCCAAAGTTTCGCTTTTTGGAGGTAGAGGCAAGGACAGCCAGGAACCTTTCCCCAGTGGCCGATAATGGGGTACCTGCTGCCATCTAGTGGTGACAAGGGGAAAGGCCTTCCCCCTCTGGCTGGCCTCCATGCTCCCTCTTTGTTCATCCCTTCCTCCTCCCAGCCAGCCCGGATGGGTCTTTTTCTGCTACACGTGGTGCCTTGCTTAGGAGGCCAGGAGTGGCTTGCTGAATTATTATAAGAGGATAAGCCATGCTTCCTGCTCTCAAGGGACTCAAAGTCGAGCGTAGAAGACACTCCAGCAGGATCTGGAGTGCGGCAGGCATTTGAGCTAAGGGCTATGGTGTGTGTGTGGCTGGGGGTGAGAGTTTAGCACCCAGACCTGTGTGTAGAAAGACTCTTGGCCAAGGGGACAACTGAGCTGGATATAAAAGCACGGGGAGCATGCTATGGGGGTCCTACAGAGGCACCGGAGTGTATGCGAGAACCCGAGGGAAGAGTGTAGAGAAGGGGCCTGTGGTCATGAGGCCCCTGGGAAAGACCTCAGGTGCCAGACAAGGACCCAAAGGTTTAGACATCCCGGTTCAGTTTCATAAACCCTCATGCTCACCTACTGTGTGCCAGGCTCTTTGCTGGGCCCTGGGGGACCCAGGAGAAACAAGTGGGCAGCAGGTGCACACGGATGATGTCGGCAGTGTGACAAGGGCAGGGGACAGGCGGTTCAGCATGGTGCTGGGATGAAATGCTGGGACCTGATGTTTGACCCCGCGTTGTACTACTTTCATAATCTACAGCTTTTCAAAATCTGTAAGATGGGCATTTTGAAAAGAATCACCTACCTCAAATATCATCATGAGGATTAAAAGAGGGAGCACATGGGGTCAGCAGGTGACGTGGTGATTAAGGCACTGGACTTGCACTTGTTCAGCTGTGGTTCCAGTCCTAGACATGGAGGCTTGCCTTCTCACTTTCCCTCTCTCTCTAGTGAGCACAAATCAAATAATAATAATAATAATAATAATAATAATAAAATTAAATAAATACTTATTTTTTAAAATGGGAAGCACATGCACAGTACTTGGCAGGTGCTGGTGCACAGCAAGTGCTCAGTAATTATTCATTGTGATAAATGACATTACAGAGAAACCACAAAGGAGAGAAGGACTAGCTCCACCAAGGTTTTGCCTGGGCAGGGTTTTTATAGGAGCTATAGAGGGACCACCAGATGGCATAGTGGTTACATCGCTGGACTCCCACATAGCCAACCACAGTTTGAGTCCTGGACCCAGTGATTTAAAACTCAGACTGGGTGTGTGTGCCTGTGTGCCCCAAGGTCCTAGAAGGAGAGTGGAGGAGAAGGGATTGCAGTGTGCAATTGTTTTTCCAGGAGAGCTGAGGGAAAGGGGGCACAGCCCTTCTCCTAAGGCGGGTTGCCCATACTCTGCTCATTGCCCATTGGCTGCACTTGGTCACATGGTCAAACCAGCTGCAAGGAAGTCTGGGAAGAAGTCTTAGCTAGGAAGTGATTTCTCACTTTCTCATTGTTTTTGTCTCTCTCTCCGGTGACTGCACACACCCTATGGCAAAAACCTCTAAGAAAAAATTTAAAGTAAAGAAGCTATAGGAGTTAGAAGCAAAGTGAGGGGGACCAGCAGTTAGCATAACGGCTATGCCGCTGGAACCCATGTAGTCGACTGCGGTTCGCGTCCTGGACCCGGTGGCTTAATACTCACACTGGGCGCGTGTGTGTGCGTGCCCAAGATCCCAAGAGGAGAACGGAGAAGGGATTGCGGCATGGCCATCCCCCCTGGGGGGGGGGTGATTTCTCGCTTTCTGTGTCTCTGTCTCTCTCTGTCTGGCAAGCACCCTATAGCAAAAACCTCTCAAAAAAAAACACCAAAAAAAAGTGAGGAAAGGCTATTCCAAACACAAGGCCTAAAACATTCAAGGATATGGAAATTAGTGTGTTAGAACTAGATTTAGTTGGAGGTGACAGGAAACCAAACTAACACGACTTCAACAAGAGAGTATTAATCTCATGTAACGGTCCTGGCATAAGAGTATTAATTTCATATAAAAGCTGGCATGACAAACTACAGCATAAGAGATCCAGCCTCAGTCTACCTTCATGCTCTACCATACTACACACTGCTACCTCTTGGCCCAAGATTGCTGCTTGAGTTCCAGCCATCGTGTCCTCATTTTAACCAGAAGGAAAGAAAAAAGGGTGAAGAAAGCTGTGTTCCCTATCTGAAAGGACACTTTCCAAAAGTCACAATTATATCTCGTCTTACTGCACATCCAATACCTCACAGCAAAAGAGGCCAGAATATGCAGTCTTTATTTCTTTTCAAAAATGTACTTATTTTTTAAAATTTCTGTTAAAAAATTTTAGAGTGCATGCATGTGCCAGAGAGAAACAGAGAAAGAGGGAAAGTGAGAAATCGCCCTGTGGCCAGGCCGCAATCCCTTCTCCTCCATTCTCTTCTCAGGATTTTGGGCACACATGAACATGCACCTGGCGTGTTTCTCAAGCTGCCAGGTCTGGGACTCAAACTACGCAGTTAGCGATGTTGAATCTAGCCGCCTTAACCTCCACACCACCTGCTGGCCCCTGCATTCTTTATTTCTACATGACCATATCCCCAGATAAAAATTGGAGATTGTATTATTTAGAGAGAAAGGGAAAATGTAAATTGGATTAAAATGAGCAATTTCTACCATATACCGGGATAGAATGCACACGTTTTGCATGTACATGTGCTAAGAAAAAATGCACACAAATATTTTGGTGTTTTTGTGGTGAGAAAAGTGAAGGAGAGAGGGATGATGATTCTGCCAGAGAAATAAACAGAAGCCAAGTGCAGCCAGCCTGGCGAGCCACAGGAGCCACAGTATCCCAAGGGAGAATGAGGAAGGGTTTAAAGCAGGGGCGGGATGGTCTGAAAACACTGCACTGGGCTGTGGTGGCAATAGCTTTATGGAGGAGGCAAGTCTGGAGGCAAGTCATTAAGCAAACTATCATACATGCAGCAAAGATGAAGGAATTTCACAGCACACACCATATACCCACCACCCAGATTCTACCATTTTCTAGACTAGTTTTATGATGTATGCATCCCTCCCTCTACCATCCTCTGATCTTTCTGATTTTTGTACATTTCAAAATAAACTGCAGACATTTATGGGCTTCTACTTAGAAATACTTTGCCATATGTGTCTTGAACCTAAGTGCTTATTTGATTGCATTATTTTCTTTGTATGTGAATTTTACTGGGATGGAACACATATGTTTCGTGTGTACACGTGCCGAGTGAAAGCAAATGCATACACCTGCAGAATTCAAGATCCTTTCAAGATATAGAATATTGGGAACCAGCAGTTAGCGTAATGGCTATGTCGCTGGACTCCCACGTAGTCGACTACTGTTCGCGTCCCGGACCCGGTGGCTTAAAACTCACGCCGGGCGTGTGTGCGTACGTGCCCAAGATCCCGAGAGGAGAACAGATGAGAAGAGATTGTGGCGTGACCATCCCCCCTGGGGGGTGATTTCTCACTTTCTGTCTCTAATGTCTCTCTCTGTCTGTCTGGCGAGTGCACGCGCCCTATAGTGAAAATCTCTCAAAAAAAAAAAAAAAGATATAGAATATTGTATGAGACAAACAAGTTGAATGAGGTAGATCTGAAGAAAGGAATTCCTTTTACCATAACCACAAAATGTTTAAGATACCTAGGGACAAACCTAACTAAGGAGGTCAAAGACCTTTTCAAAGAGAACTATGAAAATCTTTAAAAAGATGTTGAAAATGACACAAGAAAATGAAAAGACACCCATGTTCCTGGATTGAAAGAATTAATGTAATCAAAATGGCAATTCTACCCAAATTAAACTACATATTTAACACAGTTCCAATCAAAATACCAGAGACATTCTCCACAGATCTAGAAAAGACAATCAGAATTTGTCTGGAATCATAAAAGACCTCATATTGCCAAAGCAATCCTGCGCAAGAAGAGTGGAGTGGGCGGCATCTCACTCCCTGACCCCAAAATACACTATAAAGTGGTGATAATCAAAACAGTGTGGTATTGGCACAAAAGCAGACAGGCGGGTCAATGGAATAGAATAGAGACCCCAGAAATAAACCCCAAAACTTACAGCCAACTGATTATTGACAAAAGATACCAGTCAATCCAGTGGGAAAAGGAAAACCTCTTTGGCAAATGGTGCTAGAAAAACTGGGTATCCACCTGCAGAAAGATGAAACTAGATCCTCATCTTTCACCATTAACAAAAATCAGCTCAAAACGGATCAAAGATCTGAACCTAAGATCTCAAACTATAAAACTACTGTCAGAAAACACTGGGGAAATAAGACTCCCAGAGCACAGGTAATAATCCCTAAAATAGACAAGTGGGATAATATCAGATTAAGAAATTTCTGCACAGCAAAGGACACAGTAGTTAGTGTGAATCAACAATCCTCAGAACGGGAGAATATTTTTGTAAACTATGCCTCAGGTAAGGGACTGATAACCAGAATGCACAAGGAACTCAAGCACCATACCTGAAAAAAACAATGATTAACCCAATTAAAAGATGGGAAAATGAGGCCACCGGGTGGTGTGGTGGTTAAGAATGCTGGATTCCCACATGGCTGACTGTGGTTCGAGTACCAGACCTAACGGCTTGCTTTCTCTCTTTCACTCTGTCTCTCTCTGGTCAAATTTTAAAAGAAATTAATGAATTAATTAATAAATTAATAAATAAAGTTAAATAAAATGATTAGAAATAAAGATGGAAAAATGGACTGAACAAAAATCTCTCTAAGGAAGACAAGCAAATAGCCAAAAAGCATGTGAGGAAATGCTCAACATCCCTCATTATAAGGGAGATGCAGATTAAAACCACAATGAGATACCACCTAACCCCTGTCAGAATGGAGAAGATTAAAAATACAAAAAATGACAAGTGTTGGCGGGGTTGTGGGAAAGGGGAACTCTCCTACATTGTTGGTGGGAATGTAAATTAGTCCAGCCCCTGTGGAAAACAATATGGAGGTTCCTCAAAGATCTACAAATAGAACTGCCATTTGATCCAGCAATCCCACTTCTGGGTATCTACCCAAAGGACAGGGGAATGCTCAGTTAGAAAAGCGCTTACACATCAATGTTTATTGTGGCATTATTCATGATTGCTAAGACATAGAACCAACCCAAATGTTCACAGATGAATGGATTGAAAAAGTGTGGCACATATACTCTGTGGAATACTATTCATCCATAAAAAAACAAGACCCTGGCAATTGATAGAAAGTGGTCGAATATGGAAGATTTATTGCTGAGCAAAGCAAGCCAGGCTGTGAAAGAAAGCTGTTTTGTGTCTCCACTTAATATAGACCAACTATCTGCATTCTATGATAGAGATCGAAATATTGGAGAACATAAAAGCAGTGAAAATACTTATGGACACTGAAGACAATGTAAAGGGGGAGGGGGAGAGCATAGGGAAGAAAATCAGGGAGAAAAATAGGCATATTTGTGGAACACAAAAATAGTTTATTACCTGTTAACAATAACACATATAGTATTCTCAACTGGACTGGTCTAAGAGACATATTTCATGTTAGGTAAATTCTCTTTACAAGCCAAATGATGTATAGTGATTGAATGTTTTTAAAAAATACTAAGAAAAATAAAAATTAAATTAAATTAAAAAAATAAAGAATCTGGAAAAAAATGAAAAACTATTTGTTGCTGATGGCTGTACAGTAATGTCTTTGTCATGATTGATGTGAATAGGAAACGTGCTGGAAGAAGAAATGTTATTCACTGTAAAGATATATGTGATTAAATGTAATATAAAAAAGAATAATAAGGGACCAGCAGATGGCATAATGTCTATTTCACTGGACTCCCATGTAGTCATTAACCACAGTTTAAGTCCTGGACCTGGCTTAAACTCATGCCAGGCACGTGTGCATGCATGCCCAAGATCCCAAGAGGAGAGTGGAGGAGAAGGGACTGTGTTGTGGCCATCCCCAACAGGGGGTGATTTCTTACTTTCTGTTTCTTTGTCTTTCTCTGTCTTTCTGGTGAGCCCACGTGCCCTCTAGCAAAAACCTCTCAATAAATAAATAAATAAATAAATAAATAAATAAATAAAAATAAAGAGAAAAAATATTGTATGAGACCAGTAGATGGCATAATGGTTATGTTGCTGGACTCCCACGTAGTTCACCAGGGTTCAGTCCTGGACCTGGCAACTTAAGACACAATCAGAGCTTATGTGTGCATGCCCAAGATCCTGAGAGGAGAATGGAGAAGAGATTGCAGTGTGACCATCTGTCCCCATACACAGAGGCTCAGAAAATGGAAAGAGCAGGAATGCTCTGGAATATTCAGGAAAGCCTGGGAAGCCAGTGTGGCTGGGTCTGAAGCTGTGTGAAGTGATCTGTCTTGGATGAGGTTGGTCTGTGGCTTGGAGCACATCAGGAATGACTTTGAACTTGAAGAATTTTGGCAGTTCCTCAGCAGGACCTGAGCAGGCTGCGGGTACAGTGTAGGGTGGGGTGGAGTAGGTGGGGGGATTACTAGGCATCTGGGATGAATCAGCAAGGTCAGTTAAAGTGGGTCTCAATGACTCAGAAGAGAAATGCCAAAAGGGACACAGCTGTGCCAACCTATGTGGCAGCCCAGCCAGCCTCTCCAGGGACATCTTTGGCCTTCCTATTTGGGAAGGGAGGCGCCAGCTGAGGGCTGGTGCTCTGTGCTGTCCAGGATCCCACTTCGACCTCAGTTCACTGGGTGTAAAGACCACCTGCATTTGGAGAATGGCAATCAGCCAGTTTCCATACCCACGAAATCCTTGAACCAATCCTGGGAGGTAGGAATCTGTACAACCCCATTTTACAGAGGAGGAAATGAGGACCACAGAGTTTCATACCTCACCAAGTAGCATGGAAGAGGCTGCAAACATCCACGGTGTGCAAACACTGAGGTGAGTGACATGGTGAGAGAGGACTGGGTACAACTTAACAAAGGCAAAATACCAGTAGGTTAAATGATAAATGAGCTTCTCTCTCATGGAAGAGTTCAGGCTTTATCCTGCTTGGGATCTTCCACTGTGTGGCCTTTGTGTTCTTCTTGTCTCCCTGATGGACTCCGGCAAGTGAGTCTGCATTTGCTGCTCCAGGGGAGCTGAGGAAAAAGGGGCACAGCCTTAATCTATGGCAGGCAGCCCATACTCTGCTCATTGCCCATGGACTACACTTGGTCACATGGACAATCCAGCTGCAAGTCTGGGAAAAAGTCTTAGCTCTGTGTCCATGGTACAGCTGAATCTTGGGGTTTCTACCACTAGGGGAGGAAGGGGAGTCAGGAAACAGGGCCTCTAGGTGGAGGAACCCAAGATTTTCCTGCTGGTCCCCAAGGACTGAGAGTCATGCCAGGTCTCTGGAAAATGCAGGCTGCCCCACTGTGAGAAGTGGTGGCATGTGATGGTTAGTGCTCCCCCAAAGACATGGGATTGAGGCAAAGGGGCTCAGAGCACAGACACTTAGAAACTAGAAGCAAAAGGTTAGAACCATTGGCCTGAAAAACACATACCACACAAGGTCAGGCCAGCCATCCAGCTCCACAGACTCAAATTAGAAAAAGAAAAAGGGGGCTATATGGAGAGCAGCCAATCTGAGCAAACATGATGACCTTTAGACACATGCAGAAATATGGTTCTGTGAGCTTCATTTGCATAGCGATAAAAGCAATTTGCATGTGAATATACTGGCTGTTCAGAACTGCAAAGCAGTATCTGTCTAAGGAAGCCACATGTGTTTATCAGAATTCACCTCAAAAGATCAGAGAAACTAGGGAACCAGCAGTTAGCGTAATGGCTATGTCGCTGGACTCCCACGTAGTCTAAAAACAACTGTCTTTGCATTTCATTTTCTCTTCCCCATTTTTCTTTCTTTCTTTCTTTTCTTTTTTTTTTTTTTTTTTTTTTTTTTTTTTTTTTTTTTTTTTTGCTATAGAGTGCATGCGTTCACCAGAAAGAGAGAGACAGAAAGTGAAAAATCACCCCTCCAGGGGGATGGCCATGCTGCAATCCCCTCTCCTCCAGTCTCCTCTCGGGATCTTGGGCACACATGCACACGCACCGTGCGTGAGTTTAAGCTACCGGGTCTGGGACTCGAACCGCAGTCCACTACATGGGAGTCCAGTGACATAGCCATCATGTCAACTGCTGGTCCCATTTTTCTGCTCTTTAAGAGAATAAACCTGAGGCTGGTTGGGGATCACAGCTTTCTCCATCAGAGAAGTCAAGCCTACCCAATCCTCGATTTTCTATACTTGTATGTATTTGTGTGTTTATTTTTATGTTTAATTCTAATCCACAGCCTCTCTACTCAGAAAAATACATTCTAGCAAGCAGGTCCCAGCACAGGTAGATGCTCACCTAGGCACCCAGGCTCCAGAGCAAATCAGTCACTGTGGAGCAGAAAGCTGGGGACCTGGGCATGGTCCCAGGATCTTCATGCACCTCTCCAAGGGCCCATTTTCCCACCTACCCCCTCCTCCCATCCACCTGGGCACAGTCTCAGGAGAAGTGGTGGTGGTGATCAGAGTAGGGTTACTGAGACATTGAGTACGTACCAGGAAAGACTAGATACCTCTGACTGGCTTGGCTAAGTTGCCCCCTATAACACTCACACAGCAGTGAGGGGTACTTCTAAGCAAGAGGCAATATAGTGCAATGGTCAGAGGATGAATTCTGGAGCCAGACTACCTAGATTTGAATCTGAGTTTCACTACTTGCTGACTGTGTGATTTGGGGAAAGTTACTTAAGCTCTCTGTGTCTCAGTTTCTTTATTCCTTATTCCTTAAATGGAATAGCAATCATACCTGAACATAAGATGTGAAATTTAACCAGGCAAGATACCTAACACTATGCCTGGCAGTTACAGCTCAATACATGTGGCCTATTGGTCTCATTTATAGATGGTAATAAAACCACGTGTTTCTTTTCTTTTTTAAGTTTAGTTTATTTTATTTGTTTCATCCATGAGAGTGAGAGACAGACACCTCCCATCTTAGCCAACCTAGACCCCAGGTACATGCCTGTCCTTGTGTTTATAGGGACCTTCCCAGGGGGACCCAGCATTGAAAGGAGTTGTGTTCTCACCGCACCACCAGCTGGTTCCAAGGAACTGCATGTTAATATTTTAAATTAAATTTTATTATTATTTTTGTATTGCCCGAAGGCATATGTGCTCACCAAAGAGAGAGAGAGAGAATCCCCCCTGTGCGGCATGGTCATGCTGCAATCCCTTCTCCTCCATTTCTCTACCCTGTCAGGACACGGGGGCACACATGCCCAGCATGTTTTTCAAGTTGCCAAGGCTGGGACTTGAACCATGGTCAGCCCTGTGAGATCTGGCTCTCTATGTACAGTGCTTAATCACTGCGCTATAGGCTGGCCCACCACATTTTAAAAGAAAACATTTTTTTAAACATCCAAGTTGAAACAGCTGAAATTTTGACCCCCTTGGACACTCAGTGAATAATTCATTGTACAAGCTCGTACTATTGGCCCACCAGACCCTATGGATAATGGATGGGGAAGTTCTTTGGCAACTGTGAAGTGTGCTAATGTAAGGGTGCGAACACTCAGGACCCCCTCCCCAGGACCTTGGGTCCCACTCCACTTCCGACTTAGCAGAATCCTTGGTGGGATGCACTGTGGTGTAGCACTTTCCCTCCACCACCCCGAGCAGAGCATAACTGTCTTGGTGTCATTCTCCACCACCACCAGTCTTAATAGTCACTGGTAGAATTCGACCCACTGAGGAATTTTATTTCTACCAAGGCCAACACAGGCATGGTATTTAGCTCCAAAGGAAGGACTCTACTCCCATCACAGAACTGCATGACACTCTGGTTTCTGGTCCTGTGGGTTCATCTGCCACTGCCCTCCGAAGTCCCCTTTGAGAGCTTTCCCCTGTGGTACCTCATCCAGTGAGGCCTCCTTCAGAGCCCCAGCCCTGTGCAGACACCTCCCTGCAGGCCCCATTTCTTTCTTCCTGTTTGGCACTTGTTATAGGTCTGTGCTTGGAAACAATGTCTTGGTTGATTGACTTTCCGGAAGCTGGAAATCAAGGGGAAATGGGAGGCCCTGAGGGAGGGTTGACTCCAGGCCTCCCCTGGGCTCCTGATGGTGGCAGGCGGTCTGGGGTCTGCAGGAGCACCATCCGATCTCGCCTCACTTCCCCTCTGTGTGTCTCTATGTCTTCTCCATTTCTATTTCTTTTAAGGACATTGTCATTAGATTTATGGCCTTTGCTAAATCTGGAATGATCCCATCTCAAGATCCTTACTTTGTAATATCAGCACAGACCCTGCTTTCAGATAAGGCCACATTCACAAGTGAGAGTGGGTGGGGGTGGGGGTGTCTAGGATTTGGACATACTCTTTTGGTGTCAGTATTCAGTCCACCCCAGGCAGGGAAATGTAGGCTCTGAGCAAAGGTGGCTTCTGTTCCCAGTGTTCCCGCAAGTGGGACATGGGGCTGGAGCAGGGACATGATCGTGGAGTCCAGGCTACGGGGCCAGAAAGGCTCTGGGAGACTCAGCTTGGCAGCCTCCAGCCTCTCAGTCCTGCTCACAGGACCCAGGGCACCTCAGCGGGCCTCTATGCCTGCAGAGCCAGGACTGGCTGGGCTGGCCTCCCTTCCAGCAAAGTAGCAGCCTCCAGCGTGGCCTGGCCTAGGGCTGGGGACTGGAGACTTTGGGGCACATAAATACAAGCAAATTGCAAGGACCCTGGTCTAGGTTTGCACACAAATGCAAGAGGGACACAGATCTCAGCCGTAACCACCCTGAAGGCTCATTCCTATCGACATGGCATCTAGGACTGGTTCTGCCATTTCTTAGCTGTGTGACCATGGGCAACCCACCGAACTTCTCTGGGCCTCAGGTTCCTCATCTGCAAAGTGGGAGATTCAGGACCATAATCCTATATCTCAGATCCTTGGGGCCAGATGCATGTCAGAGCTCCCATTTAAAAACATTTCTTTTTTAGAGAGGCAATAGGGTGCAGATATTATACATTACAACACCCCCAGTAGCCCTCCTCAAACATGCTAACATTTCTGCAGTGAATCTGTGAATAGTCACATTAACTGGGATACCTAAAAACCATAAGTTTATTCCAGCTCAGGTCACATTGCCTTCCAATGAATTAACTATTAAAAACATTCCTGGGCCAGCCCAGGGCCTGGTGGTTAAGAGCTGGATTCCACGTGTCTGATTGAGGTTTGAGTTTCAAGCCCTGAAAGCTTGGAAGACACACCAGGTACATGTGCATGGATGCCCAGAGTCCCAAAAGGAAGGGGATCAGCAGATGGCATAATGGCTATGCAGCTGGACTCCCACGTAGTCAATCGCTGTTCGAGTCCAGAACTGGTGGCTTGAAACTCATGCCGTGTGCGTGTGCACGCATGCCCAAAATTCTGGTAGGAAAATGGAGAAGTGATTGTGGCATGGCCATTCCACCCAGGGAGTGATTTCTCTCTTTCTGTTTCTCTGTCTCTCTGGCAAGCGAGCACACATACCCTATCGCAAAAATCTTCTTGAAAAAAAAAAATTCCCAAAGGAAAGAGAAATAGAGAAGGGATTGTAGCATGGCTATGTCCCGTGGGGATGCTTTCTTCCTTCTCTCCACCCCGGTCTCTCTCTGGTGAGCACATGTACCCTCTAGCAAAGAAAAAAGAAAAGAAGTTGGGGCTGCTCAGATGGTGTGGAAGTTAGGGCAGCTGGGTCTCACATGGCCAATGGTTTAGTTCAAGTCCTAGACCCGGTGGCTTAAAAAACACACTGGGTGCATGTGAGTGCATGCCCCAAGTCCTGAGAACAGAATGAAGGAGAAGGATTGCAATGCTGTCATCCCCCCCCCCCCCGGGGGGTGCTTTCTCACTTTATCTTTCTCTTTGTCTCTCTCCGGTGAGGATACACACCCTGCAGCAAATTTAGAAATTTTCAGAGCATTCTGTAGTTCAGAATTACAGGTAAGAGTTAAAGGCTTCCCAGCTCATGGAGTTGCTGTAAGCGCCATGTAAGACACTGTGGGGGAGTGTGGTTTTATACCAACCACTGCCGCCTCTATGAATCCTTTATACACTGGGCATTGGATCACTTGTCTGTGGGTCCTAGTAGCTCCAAGCTACCCACTAGCACCCATTTCACAGATGGGGAATTGAGGCCAAGGACAGCCGAGTATCCTGCTCACAGGATGCAGTTCTGAGCATTCTGCTTGACCTCTGAGTCCCTAACGGACTGTAGCCACCAGCATGCGGGTTACCACACAGCTGCAAAAGGGTGAGGGCCCATGCCTTGCACTGCGCAACTGCCAAAGCCACAGGATGGAAAGTGAAACTGAACTATTCCTTGAGTTTCGTTTCCTGAGAAAGCGGTCCTGAGAGTTGCTTTTCTGTATCAGCTCTGGCAGGAAGGCGGAGCAATTCCTGCTTGGAATCAGTTGCAGAGCCTTGGCCTTTCTCCTGGGGGGAAAAAACTCCACTCAGCATCTGTCTGTCTTTGTGCAGCCCTGACGCCCACGGCTCCTGCTGCCCTTGAGAGGTAAGGACAGACGCGGGGTCCTCCTCTCCCTCAGGACCTGAGGCTGCCCAGGAGAGCATCGTGGAGAGAAGGTAGGCAGAAAGCAGAGGAAGGGGAACTACTTTTTCTTTTGGGAGGGTTTTTGCTACAGGGCGTGTGCGCTCACCAGACAGAGAGACGGAGAAACAGAAAGCGAGAAACCACCACCACCACCACCCCCCCCCAAGGGGGATGGCCACGCCGCAATCCCTTCTTCTCCATTCTCCTCTCGGGATCTTGGGCACGCACGCACATGCACCCAGCATGAGTTTTAGCCACTGGGTCCAGGACTCGAACCATGGTCAACCACATGGGAGTCCAGCGACATACCCATTACACTAACTGCTGGTCCCAACTACTTCTGAAGTCTGAAGGTCAAGGTGCCCAAGTGGTGGGCTCCAGACACGTAGGTCAGGAAAGAGCTGTTGTCAGGACAAGTTGGATTCAAATCCCAGCCCGTTACATGGAGAGAGTCCTAGTCTATTCCATTCCTAATAACAGGAAATCCCTGGAACTGGGGGATGTATAAAAATAGAGGTTTATTCAGCCCATGGTTTGGAAGCTTGAGGTCCAGGGGCCCTCTCCGGGTGTCTTCTGACCACAACACAGCGTGGTGGAGGTAGGAGGGCATGGTCTGTGTTTGTGTCTCTGTCTCGCTCCTTCCCTCTTTTTATAAACCCAACCAAACTCAATCATAGAGACCCTCCCCTAATGACCTTAATCCTGATTTCTTCCCAAAGACCTTCACCTTTCGACATCATAATCACATTAACTTTTCACCCTTTTAATCCTACTGCGATGGCTCAACACACGCATTTTTCGGGGACATATTCAAACTCCAGCAGTGAGCGAGGGAAGGGTGTGAGGCTGTACTTCTCATGTGTTAAACCAGTTAGGAATCTTTCCCACCCAGGGCCTTTTGAGGCTAAAATGAAAGCCTGATTAAGAATGTGATATGAGCCAGCCCTATAGCCTAGTGGTTAAGAGAGCTGGATCCCACATGTCCAACTGCAGTTCGAATCCTGGCCCTGGCAACTTGAGAAACCCACTAAATGTGTGTGTGTGTGAGTGCGCGCGTGTGCGCACATGTGCATGACCCAAATCCTGCAAGGAGGGAGAAATGAAGTGTGATGTGACTAGGCCCTATCAGTGAGTGCTTCCTCCCTGCCCCTCTCTCTCTCTGACAAGCACACACACCCGCTGGTAATTAAAACCAAAGAGACCGTAATATGACTACTCCATGGAGCCCTCGAAGGTGGCTTGGCATATTGAATGTAGGAGACTTCGTGGGCCATGGGCTTTTGTAGGAGTAGGTGAGGGAAGCAGTTACATACTGGGTGAGTTATCACAGAACTGCAAAGTTAATCCATGATGTTTCCTAGATCACAGGCTTATCTGGAGTAGTTCATAAAGTAGTGATAAAGATTAGAGGAATGACCTCAAAGCTTCCAAGCAAGTACACGTCCCTTACTTAGGTTGTGTGTAGTATGGGGGGTAGTGTTCAGGAAAAGTGTCCTGGGAGAATGAAAGCGGAGATCAGAAGCTCACGAGGATGGAACGATTGTTGTAAATGTCCCCCATACTGAAAATAGTCTATCCCTTCGGAACTGTCTGCCAAGAGGTCAGAGTCTTCTATGTCCGAGGCTGTTGCATTGGCCCCTCACTCAATAGGACCAGCATGGAAAAATGGGGGAGGTATCACAGGGTGCTGGAAAGAATGGGGTTCCTGAGCTCAGCACATGTGACATGCAGATCAGGTGGCAGCACCTTGGCCTCTGCCCACCAGATGAATTTTATCCCTTATTTATAAATTTTCTACAATAAGCCTGTATTTATGAAAGTGACTAGGAAACTAAGGATTAGAAGAATTTGTGTCCCTTCATAGTATGCGTGGGAGGATTTTTTTAAATATACGTAAGCATCATTATCTCAGTTGAAATGCAGACATATTCATTTTTGCTAATCCTTTCTAATGTGCTCAGTTGGCAAAGTCAGTCTCATTGTACCCTCCTCACATGGCAGAAAGAGAACTAGAGAGTTCTGTGGTTCCTTTTTTTCTTCTTTTTATTCCTTTTTATTATTATTATTATTGTTATTGGAGAGGTTTTTGCTATAGGGCGCATGTGCTTTCCAGAAAGACAGAGATACAGAAAGCAAGAAATCCCCCAGGGAGGATGGCCACTCCGCAACCCCTTCTCTTCCCTTCTCCTCTCGGGATCTTGTGAACGCATGCACACGCGCCCGGCATGAGTTTAAGTCACTCGGTCCAGGACCTGAACCGTGGTCGGCTATGTGGGAGTCCAGCGACATAGCCATTACGCTAACTGCTGGTCCCCTCTTCTTCTTTTCTTTAATTTAAGGTTTTTGCCATAGAGCATTCACCAGAGAGGGACAGAGAGACAGTGAGAGAGAAAATAGAAATCACCACCAGGGTATGGCCATGCTGCGTTCTCCTCTCCATTCTCTTCCTGGGCTTTTGGGCATGCATGCACATGCACCTGGTATGATTTTTAAGCCACCAAGTCCCTGACTCAAAGCAGTCATCCATGCGGGAGCCCAGTGCCTTAGCTACCTTACCACCTACCAGCTCCCAGGAGGATTTTTTTCCTAAGTTTTTTAGCAGTAGGAAGGGGAGAGGATGAAGGAAGGGGAAATGACCACGAGGGAGAAGGCATGCTTAGGGAACAGCATTTCTGCCATAAATCTTGGAACAAAGCACCAAATAGGAAGAGATGAAAGGGTTAATTGGCTTCCCCAAGACTCTGAAACAAATTGCCACAAACCATGTTGCCTAAAACAACATTTATTCTCTCACAGTTCAGGAGACTCAAAGTCCAGAATTGAGGTGTCAGCAGGTCCACACTCTACCTGAGGCTCTAGGTAAGATTCCTTTCTTGCCTTGTCCAGCTTCTGGTGGGTTCCAATAGTGCAACTCCAGTTTAGGCCTCTCTCCACAAGACCATCTTACCTGTGTTTCTGTGTCATCTCCTCTTATAAGAGTCGTTGGATTTAGGGCCCACCCTATGCCCACGATGATTCACCTAGAGATCCTTAACTAATTTTACCTGCAACGACCCTATTTCCAGATAAGTTTCCATTCTGAAAGTTCAGGTTGACTTGAATTTGGGGGGCATGCTAGTCAACCCACCTATGGGAAAGCAGTTGCGAAATTGCTTAAAAGTGGGCCAGCAAGTGGCATGGAGGCTAAGGTGCTGAATCCCACATGGCTGCCTACACGGTTTGAGTCCCAAACCTAGTGGCTTGAAAAATCATGCAAGGTACATGGGCCTGCGTGCTCAACATCCAGAGAGGAGAATGGAGAAGGGATTGCAGAATACTCTTCCTTAGGGATGATTTCTCACTTTCCCTCTCTTCTGTCTCTCTCTGGTGAGTGTATGCACCCTACAGCATAAAATAAAATAATAATACTAAAAAATGGTTTAAGGTATCACAGATAAACACATGACAAGAAGAGGTATTGATATGAAAAGCAACAAAGGTATAGAGTGAAAAGCAAACTTCCCCACCCTTGATCTTCAATCAGTGTTACTAGTGGGTTGTCAGAAAAGTCATGACATATCTTTTTCTTTTTAAGAGAGAGTTTTGCTATAGGGCACGTGCACTCACTGGACAAAGAGAGACCGAGAGACAGAAAGTGAGAAATCGCCCCCCAGGTAGGATGGCCATGCCGCAATCCTTTCTCCTCCAATCTCCTCTCAGAATTTTGGGCATGTATGCACACGTGCCCAGTGTGAGTTTTAAGCTGCTGGATGGGACATTTGAACCATAACCATGTGGGAGTCCAGCAACATAACCATTACGCCATCTGCTGGCCCCATGTATTTTTTCTATGCAAAAATGCATCATGACTTTTCCTATAACCCAATAGATTCTTGTCTATGCAAATGCACATATCTTTATTTTATATACAAATGCAAGCATATTATACAGTATTCTGTACCCTGCCTTTTAATTTACCAATGTGTATAAGAGATTCTTCCTGTATTTGTCAGGGTTCTCCAAAGAAAGAGAATCAGCAGGATAAGTATGTATGTAAAAGAAGGGATTTGATATAGGGATAATCACAAGATAGAAGGGTCCCACAACGGGCTGTCTGCAAGCTAGAGAAACAGATGAATGACTGAAGCGGGGGAACTGGTACAGTGCTCATCTGAGGCCTAACGAGGGCACTCAAGAGAGTCTGAAGCAGGGAAGCTGGTACAGTTCCAATCAAAAGGCTAGAGTCTCCTTGGGAGGCTGCAAGCTCAAGCACCTTGGGTGTTGCTTTATGAGTCCAGAATTCAAAGGTTAAAGAATTTGGAGTGTGGCTGGCTGGAGGGATGCAAGGGCTGGGAGCTGGAAACAAACACAGCCAAGGGCTGAGTGGAAGAGCAGGGGTGGAGCAGGCAAAAAATAAAGGAGTGAAACACACAGCATCCTCCAGAAGGGTTAGAGAGGGAGAGAGGGGTAGAGGAAACAGAACCTCACTTCTTCTCTTTGTCTCTCCCATTCTCCCAGCTGGTTGGATGGTACTCATCTGCATCGACAGCTCCCTGACCCACATGCCAATCTTATCTGGCAGCACTCTCACAAACACACTTAGAAACAGTGTTTCACCAGCATTCCAGGCATCCTTCCATTCAGTCAAACTGACACCCCAAATTAACTATTATATTTCCACATCTGTTCATATTGATTTGCCTCATTTGGTTTAATGGCTGCATACTAGTCATGTGTTGCTCAACAATGGAGATACAATGAGAAATGTGTTGCAATTTTTTCATTGTGTGAATGCCATGATACATTCTTGGGTCAGACAGAAATAAAATTTTACCCAGTTAGCCAAAAACAGCTAACTAATATATGACTATGTGACTAGAGACTTTCCAATGGTGCCTACAAAAGGAGGGGACACATTTTTAATCGCAGGCCAACGGAATAATTTCTGTGTCACTTCTGCATTTTCCCAATAGGTACTTGCCTCTGACGTTTTGTCATTGAAACATGAAACTATTTTGGTCTTATGTTCTCCGATCTATAAACTGCTTCTTTCTCAACATTTTATTGTGCCTCAAATTTCTCTTTTAACAGTTTGACATCAGGAAGAGGATTCAAAAGAGACCCCCAGTGGTCCCTGTGAACATGGAGGGAACAGACAAAAGGATCTCACTGCGACCTTCATACTCGCTGCGACCTTCGCGCTCGCTGCCTCTGGCAATATCAGGTAAGTCCCTTTTAGATTTTGAACTCTGCTCTTTGTGTTCTGAGGTCTCTGGGTTTATTTTTGACTGGATCCAGAGGTCAAGCTGGGTGTTTGACAGGAACTGGGTGAAGTCTATGCCAGCGCTCTAGCTCCAGACTGTTGGGATCCAGAAATCGAGTTGGGTGTCCAACAGAAACCGGACAAAGTCCAGCTGGGGGCCTCAAGTAAACTTTTAGAAGAACGTGGCCAGCAAGCAGATGGTATAGCAGTTACATCGCTGGACTCCCACATGCTGACTGTGGTTCAAGTCCCGAACCTGGTAGCTTGAAAATCACACTGGGTATACGTGCATGCATGCCTAAGATCCTGGGAGGAGAATGGAGGAGAAGAGATGGCAGCGTGGCCATCCCCCTGGGGAGTGATTTCTCACTTTCCCTCTCATTGTCTCTGTCTCTCTGTCTCTCCTGGGTAAGCGCACATGCCCTAAAGCAAAAATCTCTTTTAAAAAGTTTTTTTAGAAGAGCAGGGTTGGGACCAGCAGTTAGCGTAATGGCTATGTCACTGGACTCCCACGTAGTCGACCGCGGTTCGCGTCCCGGTCCCAGTGGCTTAAAACTCACACCGGGCACGTGTGCATGCGTGCCTAGGATCCCAAGAGGAGTACGGAGGAGAAGGGATTGCAGCGTGGCCATCTCCCCTGGGGGGTGATTTCTCGCTTTCTGTCTCTTTGTCTCTGTCTGTCTGGCGAGCGCACTGCCCTATAGCAAAAACCTCTCCAAAAAAAAAAAAAAAAGAAGAAGAGCAGGATATATGGGCTTGTCAAAATGTAAGGAGTCTGGGACACCCTCTGGAACTCCAGCTAATTTGATGTTTCTGTACATGTCTGGAAGAATGGGAGTACCTCAGGAAGATAACAGAGCATTGCAGTGGCCACAAGAGGGAATTTGTTTTCTAGAGGAAATTTTTCATCTGTGGAAGCTTTAGAAAAAAGCACAGAGGGTCCCAAATGCTTCAGAAATAATAAAGTACAATTTTTTTTTTATAATTATTTATTTTATTTTTTATTTATTCATTCATTTATTTTGACCAGAAAGAGACAGAGGGTGAGAGTGAGAGAGAGAGGAAGTGTGAAAGCAAGCCACCAGATTCAGGACTTGAACCCTGGTCGGCCATGTGGGAGTGTCCAGCGCCTTAACCACCACGCCACCTGCTGGTCCCCAATAAAGTACAATTTTTGATTGGTATATAGATGATTCCAAAAAGGCAGAATGACTAAAAAAAAAAACACACACACAAAAGTTTATCTAGGAAATTGCCATAGCATGTTAATGAAAAATTATTCTCAATCTATAAGCTTCTTTGATCTTTTGCCTTTTCCCTCTGAACCTTCTCAATACCAACTTCCTTTAAAAATTAGATCCCCAGGGCCAGCAGGTGGCATGGAGGTTAAGGTGCTGGATCTGTCAAGGCCAGTTTTGTGGTTCAAGTCCCCCATCTGGTGTCTTGAGAATCGTAGGAGATGTGTATGCATGTGACAGAATCCCGGCAGGAGAGAGAAGGGATTGCCACAGGGCCATCCCCCAGGGGTTGATTTTTCAACTTTCTTTCCCTCTCATCTCTCTCTGGTGAGCACATGTGCCCTGTAGCAAAACAAAACAAAACAATTAGATCTCCAAATGAGCCAGGAATATCTCCCACAACTAAATGCAACTCTTAGTGTTACAAAACTCCAAGCTATTATAAAGCAACTACTTAAGGCTAAAAAAGATAAGGAGTAATTGAAAGAGTTTGTCTACTCAGTCATTCACCTAAACTTTCGTCCTCAGTCTCAATAAGATAGAGCCCTGACAATAGATGAATATGCCCTAAAACTCCTTCTCAGAGAAAACTTCGTATTCTTTGTGTCTACTTTAGAGATGGCTAAATCCATAAAAGGCAGGCTTCAGGGAAATGACTCATCAGAAGGGAAATCAAGAAAGGAGCTTTTAAAAAAATGAACTGCTGAGACCAGCGGTTGGCATAATGGCTATGTCACTGAACTCTCATGTAGTTGACCGCACTTCGAGTCCCGGATCCGGTGGCTTAAACTCTCGCCGGGTGTGTGTGCAGGCGTGCCGGAGATCCTGAGAGGAGAATGGAGGAAAAGGGATTGTGGCATGACCATCTCCCAGGGGGTGATTTCTCGCTTTCTGCCTCTCTGTCTCTCACTCTCTTTCTGGCGAGCGTATGCGCCCTATAGCAAAAACCTCTCAAGACAAAACAAAACAAATGAACTGGCAAATGAAAAATCTTAGACGTCTTTTCCACAAATATTACTAAAAGGCTTTCGCTATCTAAACTTTAAATTGCCAGAGACATAATTCAGATCCAACTAGTGAGTTTTATATGTGTACCTGGAAAACGGCTGCCATTTCAGAACAGAGGCCATGGATCTCTGGGTATGTCTGCATGTACTTGTATGTCTGTATGTGAATGTTATTTACACGTAACTATACTCTACCTCTGAATGATATTATTAGAGATAATATTAAAGGGATTCTATTTGGGGCCAGCAACTGGCATGGAGGTTAAGGTGCTGAATCTCACATAGTTGACTCCATGGTTCTAGTCCTGGACTCAGTGGCTTGAAAACCATGCCAGGTGCGTGTACATGCGTGCCCAATATCCTGAGAGGAGAATGGAAGAGAAGGGATTGTGGTCTGGCTCTCCTGCCTGGGGGATAATTTCTCATTTTTCTGCTCTCTTTCTCTCCAGCAAGTGCATGCACACTATGGCCAAAAAAAAAAAAAATGTTTTTTTAAATCTCTATCTGATAGGTCTAGAGAAAAATAAGTGCTGTTTACTTTCTCAGAAAAGAAACTATCTCAAATAATTTTCAAGGTCATATGTCTTGAATAATCTTTTTTTAAAGAATTATTTTTATTGACCTTTATTTATTTTATTTATTTACTTTAATTTGACCAGAGAAGACAGGGGAGAGAGAGAGAGAAAGTGAGAAAGCAAGCTGCCAGGTCTGGGACTCGAATCGCAATTAGCCATGTGGGAGTCCAGCACCTTTAACCACTACACCACCTGCTGGCCCATTGAATAATCTTTAATAGTAAGAATATGTGATTTTGTAAAAATTAATATTCTAGCTTTACTAGTCAAATAAACACATATTATATCTGTTACTAAATTTGTCAACAAGAAAAATAACCAAAGGTAACAGTTATTTTTAATGTTATTACATATTTGCTTAAAGACAGTTTTCAAAATTTCTTTGATAACTTAAAACCTTAAAACTATACGAAGTTAAATGATCTTCAATAAATACCTGAATCATGTCCAAATAAAATTAACTACTAAAACATTCATTCTTGGGGCCAGCAGGTGGCGTGGGGGTTAGGGTTCTGGACACTCCCACATGGCTGACCATGTTTTGAGTCCCAGACCTGGTGGCTTGCTTTCTCACTTTCCCTCCCTCTCTCTCTCTGTGTCTCTGTCTGGTCAAATTAAAATAAATTAATGAATAAATAAAATTAAATACATAATTAAAAAAATATTCTTGAACATAAAGTTTAGTGTATTTAATTTTTGGCATCTTACTAAAGAGAAATTGGAGATATTTGGGTCTACTTGTAAGCATGCCCAGTGCTATGAGAAAATGTGCTATTTAAAAATAAAATCAGGGGCCGGCAGAGAGGGTGGTGGTTAAGTCACTAGACTCCCACATTGCTGACCATAGTTCAAGTCCTGGACCTGCAACTTGAAAAAAAATGTGGGGTGCATATGCATTCATGCCTAAAATCACAGAAGAATAGAGGAGAAGGGATTGTGGTGTAGCCATCTCCCCAGGGGGTGATTTCTCATTTTCCCTCTCACTGTCTCTCTCCCACAAGTGCATGTGCCCTATGGCAAAAACTTTTTAAAGTATATATATGTGTGTGTGTATAGATAGATAGATAGATATAAAATCTTGTGTGAAGGGTCCTCAAAAAGTTCACAGAAAATGCATGCTGTGAAAAGATTATGTGGGGAACCAGCAATTAGTGTAATGGCTATGTCGTTGGACTCCCATGTAGTCGACCGCGGTTCATGTCCCGGACCCGGTGGCTTAAAAAACTCACGCCGGGCGCATGTGCGTGCGTGCCCAAGATCCCGAGAGGAGAATGGAGGAGAAGGGATTGCGGCGTGACCATCCCCCCTGGGGGGTGATTTCTTGCTTTCTGTCTCTAATGTCTCTCTCTGTCTGTCTGGCGAGCGCACGCGCCCTATAGCGAAAATCTCTCCAAAAAAAAAAAAAAAAAAAAATTATGTGAACTACCATTTGACGTAGTAATACCACTCTTGGGTATTCTCAAGACAGAAAACCATTCTGTCAGAGAGATATTTGCACAGCCATGTTTACTGCAACATTATTCAAAAAAGCTAAGACATGGAATCAGCTTAAGTGGACAAATCCTAATGACTCTATTAAGAAAATGTGGCACATATACACAATAGAATACTACTCAGCCATAAAGAACAGTGAGCTTCTGTCATTTGACACAAATGGATGAACCTAGAAGAGTTGATGCTAAGTGAATTTAGCCAGACTATGAAAGACAGACACTGTGTGTCCCCAGTTGACATATACTGAATGTCTGTACTCTATGGCAGAAACTGAAAGATTCAAAGGCATAGAAGTAGTGAGGGCAAGTGTAGACACCAGACAGAGAGGGACATAGAGACAGAAAGCGAGAAATCACCCCCAGGGGGGATGGTCACACCGCAATCCCTTCTCCTCCATTCTCCTCTCGGGATCCTGGGCACGCACGCACACGTGCCCGGCGTGAGTTTTAAGCCACCGGGTCCGGGACGCAAACTGCGGTCGACTACGTGGGCGTCCAGCGACATAGCCATTACACTAACCGCTGGTTCCCCATTTGTTTTGACATTATGATTCCTGTTTACAAATAATCATTGTACATCGTTGTGAAGTACAGAATAGTTTTCTCAAAGCATGCATATGGTATTTAATAATCAAGTCAAGGACATAGATCTATTCATTGTCTTGAACCTTCAATGTTACATAATGTACACATTTGATCATAGTGTGAGTTATTTTGAAGTACTGATTGAATTGTCAGCGAGGTGGGTACTCAACTGTGGTTATAATTCTATAACATATTCTACTTGTTTACATGTGCTCTTGTGTCTGCTGCTCAATTTCCCTGAAGCCCTCCCCAACAGTGTCTAGTATATACCATTACCCCCTCTGCTTCTATGAGATCGAGTACTTCAGTTTCCGTCATAGAATGCAGACATTCAGCACATGTCAAGTGGGGACACAAAATATTTGTCGTTCATAGATAGCCTCGCTAATGTAGCTTAGCTCATCTTCTAGATTCAACACTTGTGTCAAATAACAGACTTTGTTGTTCTTTGTGGCTGAGTAATATTCCATGTGTGCATGTGCCACATTTTCTTAATCTGGTCATCCACTGCTGGGCACTTGTCTTAGCTATTGTAAATAACGCTGCAATAAACGTGAACATGCAGATCTCTCTCTGACAGAGCAAGTTCCTGTCCTTGAAATAAATACCCAAGGATGGAATTATGGGGTCATTTGGTATAAACTTTTAAATTAAAAAAAAACTTTTTGACTTTTTGACAGCTACACAAAAATGTTTTCTATTTTGGTATCTATATCTTATCATCTTTTTCTATTTTTAAAATTTTTAATTTTTATCATTTTTTAACTTTTTTGTTAGAAACGAAGAGACAAACATACATGTCAGCCTTGGCTTATGCAGGGTTGAGATCATCAACATCACTGTCTTCCATCTCCACGTCTTATCCCACTGGAAGGGCCATAATGAACAAAGCACCATGAGATGGGACCAGCAGTTAGCGTAATGGCTATGTCGCTGGACTCCCACGTAGTCGACTGTGGTTCGCGTCCCGGACCCGGTGGCTTAAAACTCACGCCGGGCGCGTGTGCGTGCGTGCCCAAGATCCCGAGAGGAGAATGGAGGAGAAGGGATTGCAGAGTGGCCATCCCCCCGGGGGGAGATTTCTCGCTTTCTATCTCTCTGTCTGTCTCTGTCTGTCTGGCGAGCGCACACGCCCTATGGCAAAAACCTCTACAAAAAAAAAAAGAAAAAAGCACCATGAGATGAAATCAGGCATAGGAGAAAATGATGCAATCTAAAGTTTTATAATAGAGTTTTTTTTTTGTTTGTTTGTTTTTTTGTTTTTTGTTTTTTGTTTTTTAAGAGAGATTTTGCTATAGGGCTCGTGCATTCTCCGGAGAGATGGAAAGTGGGAAATCACCCCTCCCCCACCCCAGGGCGATGGCCATACAGCAATCTTCTTTCCTCCATTCTCTTCCTGGGATCTTGGTCACACATGCACACATGCCCAGTGTGAGTTTTAAGCCACGGGGTCTAGGTCTCGAACTGTGGTGGACTTCGTGGGAATCCAGCGATGAAACCATTATGCCAACTGCTGATCCCTAGTAGACTTTTTTTTTTTTTATATAAGTAGAAGCATATGCTCTGAAATGATGATACTCAACTATGCTATGCATGACGGTCTGTGCTATACTCTATGTGACCAGAAGTGCAGTAGGTTTACTTACACCAGCTTCACCACAAACATGGACAATGCCTTGTGCTGTGATGTCGGAGTGGTGAAGATGTCACTAGGCAATAGGAATTTGTCTGCTCCATTATGATCTTATGAGGCCACCATCATCCACATGGTCTGTCATTGACTGAAACATCATTTTGTAGAAGAAACTGCAACATGAGAGACTTTATGATAGGGTAGCTGCATTTTTTTTCTTTTTTTTTTTAGTTTTTACTATAGGGTGCATGAACTCACTGGAGAGTGAGGAAGACACAGAGAGAGAGAGAGAGAGAAAATGAGAAATCACCTCTCTCCATGGGAAGAGGGATTGGCCATGCTGCAATCCCTTCTCCATTCTCCTCTAGGGATTTTGGGCACTCAACACTTGCACCCAGCATGGTTTTTTTTTTGTTTGTTTTTTGTTTTTTTTTTATTTTTTTTTAAATTTTATTTATTATTATTATTATTTTCCAGTTTTTGATCAGAGAGACAGAGAGAGAGAGAAAGCGAGAAAGCAAGCCACAGGTCCAGAACTCAAACAGTGGTTGGCCATGTGGGAGTCCAGCGCCTTTAACCACCACACCACCTGCCGGCCCCCCAGTGTGCTTTCTAAGCTGCTGGGTCTGGGACTTGAACCATGCAGCCTGCCATGTGGGATCCAGCACCTTATCTCCTTAACCTCCAACCACCTGTTGGCCCTGGGTAGCTGCAATATTGCCTGCCTAGTTAAAACAAACCAACAACCAAACAACTAGCTTCTCATCTCTAGGAGGGTTTAAGCAGACTGAACTGTGTCCTTCTCAGGACTGTAGATGGTGGTGGTGTGTGTGGGGGGGGGTTGGACAGAATTTACCTTCTTCCAAGTTAATACTTATAAAGAGTGTGACCCTAGCTATCTCTGAGCCTATTGTGGAGTTACTGTATGATTAGCAGAAGACTTTTGTAACTTAATATATACTCTCAAAATTTCAAAAATCTCTTTTTATTTTTTATTTTTTGCTATAGGGCGCGTGCGCTCGCCAGACAGACAGAGAGAGACAGAGAGACAGAAAGCGAGAAATCACCCCCCGGGGGGATGGTCACGCCGCAATCCCTTCTCCTCCACTCTCCTCTCGGGATCTTGGGCACGCATGCACACACGCCCGGCGTGAGTTTTAAGCCACCGGGTCCGGGACACGAACCGCGGTCAACTATGTGGGAGTCCAGCGACATAGCCATTACGCTAACTGCTGGTTCCCAAAATTTCAAAAATCTTTACCAATGTGCTTTAACACCAGCAGCCTAAGTGAGCAATTTTACTACATCTGACGCACCACCGAGTATTAGCATGGCTTGTGTGGTTAAAATGATCAGGCAAGACGTAGCGGTTACGTCATTGGACTCCCACGTAGTCGACCATGGTTCGAGTACTGGATCCGGTGGCTTAAAACACACAGGGCGCATGTGTGTGCGTGCCCAAGATCGTGAGAGGAAAATGGAGGAGAAGAGATTATAGCGTGGCCACATCCCCAGGGGGAGTGATTTCTCACTTTCTGTCTCTCTGTCTTTCTGGTGAGCACATGTGCCGTAGAGCAAAAATCTCTCTTTAAAAAAATGATCAGGCAAAAATGATGTAGAAATGTGAGACATTAAGATTTTTGATGTATTCTAATCTTGTTTTTCTTTATTCCCACATATTATAATTAGGTAACCCACTTTACCGGAACATCGTTCACATAATTTGGGACGAGATGACTAAAGAAAACATACATTGGCTACTCTCTCATCCACAAGCTTGGGAGAAGATTATGGAGCAAACCAGTTTGACAAGGTAATCTAAGGAAATGAGGCTCGGGAGAAGTCACTGGAACGTGAGCTCCATGAGGGCAGGGCCTGGCGCTGTCTGCTGACGACCATATACCAGCATCAGGAACAGTGTCGGGCACAGACCCAGCACTCAGTCAGGATGTGAATGTTGGCATAAACTCTGATTGTTGACATTTGCTGTGTGGTAGCCACCGTCACGGTAGGCAACGCCCAAACATATTCCAACAAAGTTGGCCGGAGAGTTGCTCACGCTGTCTCTTTTACCTCCATTTGCAATTGGAAATACGTAAAAAGGAGAAATAAGAGTCACACGCTCTCTTAAAAACTCTCTTAGTGAAGTAAATTGGAAAACCTTTGATAAACACATTAATAGGTGCCAAATATGTGGCCTGTTGGGTAATGGAATTCTAGAAGCAGAATTTGCTCCCCTTTCTCCAGTCCAGAAATATTCCTTCCTTGGCCCTTCTCTACCCTTTCCCAAGCTGTGAGAATGCCTGGCCTTGAGATCCTAACTCCTGCTTGGCCTGGGTATTCAGACTCCCCTACAGGCGAGCTGTGGCGGTACACCCGGAACAGACCCTGCTGCCTAATACAGGCTGTACCTGCTCTTGCTAAAGAGCCTGTAAGTCCTACAAAATGAGCTGCAATAAGGAGCCAGCAGGTGGCCTGGTGATTAAGGTGCTGGTCTCCTGCATGGTTCAACTGTGGTTTGAGTCCTGGGCCCAGCAGTTTGAAACTCATACTGGGCATGTGTGTATGCCCAAAGTCCCAAGAGGAGAATAGAAGGAACTGCAGTGTAACCACCACTCCTAGGGGATGATTTCTCGCTTTCCTCTCCTTTTCTCTGTTTCTCTCTGCTTCTCTCTGGTGAGCACACACACTGTATGGCAAAAATCTTAAAGGTAAAAAAAGAGTTACAGTATACCTGTTTAAAATTATAAAATCTTCATAAGGATCAAACGTATGACATATGAGGACAGAGCTCCCTGCCCTTTTGGCACGGGCACAGACCACCCTGCTTACCCGTATTCTCGGTCCAGCCTCCTCTGCTGCTCTCTCTGCCTCCTCCCACCCCAGGTTCCTCCCCACAGCTCCCATTAAGACTGAGATAGCAGACCAGCAGTTAGCGTAATGGCTATGTCACTGGACTCCCACGTAGTCGACCGCGGTTCGCGTCCCGGACCCGGTGGCTTAAACTCACACCGGTTGCGTGTGCGTGCATGCCCAAGATCCCGAGGAGAATGGAGGAGAAGGGTTTGCGGCGTGGCCATCCCCCCTGGGGAGTGATTTCCTGCTTTCTGTCTCTCTGTCTCTCTCTGTCTGTCTGGTGAGCACACGCGCCCTATAGCAAAAAAAAAAAAAAAAAAACCTCTCCAAAAAAAAAAAAGAAAAAGAAAAAAAAGACTGAGACAGCACCAAAAAGTCACTTACTGCGGGCGCACGAACCCTACTTGGGCTCAAGTTTATTGGGTCACTTCCAATGTGCCTGAGCATACGTCCATTTCTCTGTCTTTGGTGAAGGCAGAGAAATGGCTTTTCCTTCTCAGAGATTATTAGCTCCGATGGGTGGTTGAGGCAGGCTAGAGTCTTCTGGGAAGCCAGAGTCTCACGTTCTTATCCTACTTTTGTCACTAACTGGATTGTCATCAGGGAGTACTGCTTTCTCTCTCCTTTTAAAAAAATTTAACTTTATGTATTATTATTATTATTATTATTTTCCAGTTTGATCAGAGAGAGGAGAGAGAGAGAGAGAGAGAGAGGGAAAATGAGAAAGCAAGCCACCAGGTCCAGGACCCGAACCGCCATCAGCCATATGGGAATCCAGTACCTTTTTTAAAAAATTATTTTATTTAATCATTCATTTATTTTAATTTGACCAGACACACACACAGGCACACACACACACACACACACACACACACACAGAGAGAAAGAGACAGAAAGTGAGAAAGCAAGCCACTGGGTCCAGGACTCGAACCATGGTCGGCCATGTGGGAATGTCCAGCACTTTTAACCACCATGCCACCTGCTGCCCCTGGAGAGTTACCTCCTTTTTTTTTTGGAGAGATTTTTGCTGTAGGGCGCGTACTCTCGCCAGACAGACAGAGAGAGACATTACAGACAGAAAGCGAGAACTCACCCCCTAGGGGGGGATGGTCACGCTGCAATCCCTTCTCCTCCGTTCTCCTCTCGGGATCTTGGGCACGCACACACACGCGCCCGGCGTGAGTTGTAAGCCACCGGGTCCGAGACGCGAACCGCGGTCGACTACGTGGGAGTCCAGCGACATAGCCATTACGCTAACTGTTGGTTCCCAGAATTACTTCCTTCTAAGGGCCAGTTTCACCCCTCTGTAAGAGGAGGAGTTGAAGTCAAATGTGGAAATGTGGCAGGTGATCACTCGCGCCGTGCCAGACCTTTAGACAGCAGCAGGCTCGCTGGGCCCTCCGTCACAGAGCAGTGCGTGCCGTGCCCAGACCCTTCACGGCATGGCTGGGCGCTCACATCTCATCACCCTCTTTATCAGATGAGCACGGTGGGTCTTCCAGCTCTAACAGAGCTCTAAGATTTAGGTTGGAGATGGTCGAAAATCTTGGGTCTACAGAGATGTCTCAAACCTAATTTTATTTATTTATCTTTTTTCAATTACTGCCACAGGGCATGTTTCTCTCCCTCTCAAGAGGGAGAGAAAGAGAGAAATCACCCCTTCGGGGGATGACTATGCCATCTTTTCTCCTCTATTCTCCTCTCGGGATTTTGGCCATGCACATATATGTCCCTGGCATGTTTCCTCAGGCCGCCAGTTCTGGGACTTGAACCGCAGAGTTGATCATGTGGCATCCAAGGCCTTAGTCACTATGCCACCTGCTGGCCTTTTTAAACAACAACAACAAAAAAATAAAAACAAGACTCCAGTGACTTGAAAATGAGGAAGACTGTTAGAGGTGCTTCCCGCTTCCTTGGGAGGGGTTAGCTGAGCTGGTCCACCCAAGGCTGCTAACGACCTAGCCCAGGGAGCAGAGGACTCTCAGGCCACTGTTGGCAGTTCCTTTGAGGCCTTGGGGCTCCTTGGTCCAAGTGCAGTTTGCCCACAAGCCCTGCCTTCTTTCCCCAGAGCCACTCTCAATACCCCTGAAACCCAAGCCCAGTCAACTGTAGATGCTCCACTGGGAGGGAGGCAGGAACAGACCCAAGGGGCATAAAAGGCAGACTCGTGTGCTGTAGGACATTCTTGGCACGTCCACGGTGGAAGCCCTAAACCCTGTATAATATAGGACAAACTTACCTAGGACAAAGATCCTGCAGAACCTGGATTTTCCAGGGGCTGGGCCAAACTGATTCAATGGGAAAACAAAATAATGGTGACCCTCCCCCTCTTTTTTCAAATTATGGAAAAAATTTGAGTTAATGGTGAGAATTTTCTCTTTAATTTTTAAATTTTTTTCCTAGAGTAACTCAGGCCTTTTTAAAAAATATTTATTTATTTCCACTTTTTTTCATTATTATTTTGTAATTTGACCAGAGAGAGACGGGGAGGGGGGGGGAGGGGGGGAGGGGTAAGAAAGCAAGCTGCCAGGTCCAGGATTCAAACCACAGTCAGCCATGTGGGAATCCAGTGCCTTCAACCACCATGCCACCTGCCAGCCTCAGAATTTTCTCTTTTTTTTTTTTTTTTTCTTTTTTTTTTTTTTTTTGGAGAGGTTTTTCGCTATAGGGCGCGTGCGCTCGCCAGACAGACAGAGAGAGACACAGAGACAGAAAGCGAGAAATCACCCCCCAGGGGGGATGGTCACGCCGCAATCCCTTCTCCTCCATTCTCCTCTCGGGATCTTGGGCACGCACGCACACGCGCCCGGCGTGAGTTGTAAGCCACTGGGTCCGAGACGCGAACCGCGGTCGACTACGTGGGAGTCCAGCGACATAGCCATTACGCTAACTGCTGGTTCCCAGAATTTTCTCTTTTAAATGGAAGTGTTTAATCTGTTTAAGTTTAGGGTGATTCCAGATGGATTAGAATTTATTTCTGATATTTTGTTAGGTGTTTTCTGATTGTTTTGTGTAGCCTTCCTTCCTTCCTTCCTTCCTTCCTTTCTTTCTTTCTTTCCTTTCTTTCCTTTCTTTCCTTTCTTTCCTTTCTTTCCTTTCTTTCTTTCTTCTTTCTTCTTTCTTCTTTCTTCTTCCTTCCTTCCTTCCTTCCTTCCTTCCTTCCTTCCTTCCTTCCTTCCTTCCTTCCTTCCTTCCTTTCTTCCTTTCTTTCTTTCCTTTCTTTCTTCTTTCTTTCTTTCTTTCTTTCTTTCTTTCTTTCTTTCTTTCTTTCTTTCTTTCTTTCTCTCTCTCTCTCTCTCTCTCTCTCTCTCTCTCTCTTTCTTTCTTTCTTCTTTCTTTCTCTTTCTCTCTTTCTTCTTTCTTTCTTTCTTTCTTTCTTTCTTTCTCTCTCTCTCTCTCTCTCTCTCTCTCTCTCTCTCTCTCTCTTTCTTTTTATTGTCTGTGGTTGTGGATTGGTGATGTTGTGGATGATATGGTTTAATTCCTTCTGTTTTTCATTTGTAAATCTAGTCTAGCAGTGTGTTTTTGCTCCCAAATATAGAACTCAATATAGAACTCCCTTAAGGATTTTTTTTTTTTGAGAGGTTTTCGCTATAGGGCACGTGCACTCGCCAGACAGACAGAGAGAGACATAGAGACAGAAAGCGAGAAATCACCCCCCAGGGGGGTGGTCACACCGCAATCCCTTCTCCTCCATTCTCCTCTCGGGATCCTGGGCATGCACGCACACGCGCCTGATGTGAGTTTTAAGCCACTGGGTCCGGGATGCGAACCGTGGTCGACTACGTGGGAGTCCAGCGACATAGCCATTATGCTAACTGCTGGGTCCCTTAAGGATTTCTTGTAAGGCCAGTCAAGTGAAGGTGAATTCTTTCGGTTTTTGCTTGTCTGGGAGAGACTTTAATTATCTTTCTAGTCTGAAGGATCGGTTTTCTGGGTATCTTTAGTTGGTAGTTTTTTCTTTTAGTATATCATTTTTGAGTATATCATTCTATTCTCTCTGGCCCTGTGAAGTTTTGCTTAGCAATCTGCTGTTAGTCTGATGGAAATTCCATTATATGTAACTTAACACTTTTCTCTTGTTTTTAAAATTCTCTTTGAGTTTTGCTATTGTCGGTTTATTTTTTCCTATAGGGTACATGCACTCACTGGAGAGAAACAGGGAAAATAAGAAGTCACTCGCCATCAGGAGGACCATGTCACAATTCCTTCTTCTCCATTCTCCTCTCAGAATTTTGAGCATGCACATATATGTACTTGGTGTGTTTTTCAAGCTGCCAGGTCCAAGAGCCGAACCATGTTGGCCACGTGGGGTCCACTACCTTAACCACCTCACCACCTTCACCACCTCACCAACAAATGGCCCTGTCTTTGAGTTTGACTATTTATTTATTTATTTATTTATTTATTTATTTATTTATTTAAGACTCTGGTCTCTTTCTCTCTCTCTTTTATGGCTGGAAGTTTCATCAGCTTGCCAGAGAAAAAGAGAGAGACAGAGACATACATAGAGAGAGACAGCACCTCGAACAGAGCACAGTCATGCTATAATCCTTTTCTTCCATTTTTCCATCCTGTCAGGATTTAGGGCACACATGTCCAGAATGTTTTTCAAGCTGCTGGGGCTAGGATTTGAACCCAGCTGGCCATGTGGGATTTGGCTCCCTTAGCCACTGTGCTGTGAGACCAGACCTTGGCACTTTAATTATAATATGCCTTGGTAAGGACTTATTTGGTTCGAATTTTTTTAGATATTTTTGAGCTTCTATATGCATGTCCATAGCTCTTCCAATACTTGGGAAGTTTTCAGCTGTTGTTTAATTAAATACGTTTTTTGTCTCTATCTTTGCCACTTCTCCTGCACTCCCAAGATACAAATATTTATTTGCTTGATGATACCTCATAAGTTCCATAGGCTATCTTCATTCTTTTACATTCTTTCTCTCCTGAATGGATGATCTGCAAAGATTTATCTTCCAGGCCCGAGATTCTTTCTTCCACTGATCTAATCTGCTATTGAAGCTCTCTATTGTATTTTAAGTTTTATTTATTGACTATTTCAGCTTGAGAATTTCTTTTCTTTTCTTTTTTAATAATTTTTATCTCAGGGACCAGCAGGTGGCGTGGTGGTTAAGGTGCTGGACCCTCACTTGGTTGACTGTGGTTTGAGTCTCAGACCTGGTGGCTTGCTTTCTCACTTTCCCTTTTTCTCTCTCTCGGGTCAAATTAAGAAAAATAATAACAATAAATGGAATTCAATAAATAAGTAATTCTTTAAAAAATAATTTCTATCTCTGCTGAATTTCTCATTTTGGTCTTGTATTTCTTGATTTCACTGATTTGTTCACAGGTAGTTTTTAAGTTCTTTTTTTTTTTTTTTTTTTTTTTTTTTCCCTGTAGGGCATGTGCACTCTCTGGAGAGAGACAATTAGAGAGGATGGGGGAGGGAAAGTGAAAAATAACACCCCAGGGTGGACGACCATTTTATAATCTCTTCTCCTCCATCCCCTGGGGACTCTGAGCACATGTGCAAGCACACATACACACACGTGCATGCAGCCCAGTGTGATTTTCACGCTGCTGGACTCAAAGGACAAAGTTGGCTATGTGAGATCCAGCTGTCCCATCCCCCACACCCACCTGCTGGCCCACTCATTAATTTTCTTTAGAATCACTATTTTGAGTTCCCTTTCAGGCACGTCAAGAATTTCCTTAGTTGGGGATCTATTTCTGGAGAATTACTGTGCTCCACTGAGGTGTCAGGTTCCTTCTTTATCACGTTCCTTGCATCCCTACGTTGGTTATCTGCACATCTAATTGGACAGTCACCTCTTCCAATTTTGGGGGGTCCCAGCTTGCTCAGTGGAAGATTTTTTCTTGAGAATGTGTCCTTTAGTATTGTTTAGGTGGGGTGTTTTGGCTTTGAGTGGGCATAGAAGTCTCCATAGGTTTTCTTCTGTCGTGTTCCCTGACAGCGGTGACTCAGTGTTTGCTCATTCTGAACTGCAAGCGTTTGTGCTGGTCGTGGTGCAGTGTTGTTCAGGGTGGGGATCCCCAAGTGAACCGCTTGGCTGTAGGCAGCGGTGGGGTGTTGGCCTACATCTCTAAGGAGCCTGTTGACTCTAGTAGTGGGAAGGGAGCAGTCACTCAGGACAGCAGGGCCAACAGTGCCAGCCTGCAGTCCACGGGCCTCATTGGGAGTGGCACCCACGTGTTGTGACTGCTCACTCTGCACTAGTCAGGAGTTGGGGTCATCCAAGTCTGGAGGTCTCCTCTGGAAGCCTAGGGTCCTTGTGTAGGAGCTGGTGCATGAGCCAGGCCCAGGGCAAGTCAGGGTCTGTGGGGGCTGAGGCTGGAGGACCCCAAAGGGGGTAGGAGCGATGCACTTGAGTCACTGTGTGTGCCAGGCCCAGGGCATGCTAGAGGCGATGGCAGCAGAGGCTGGAAGGCCCCCTCAGGGGCAGGCCTATGTGGGAGCTGGGATGCGAGTTAGGCTCAGCAGGGGCTCCTGTGTCCATCCACCCGTCCCCTGGAAAAGTCTTGCTGCTGCGCTGGTCTGTCATGTTCTGGGGTGTCAAGTGCTGTAAGGGATTGGGTACAAGGGTTATGGCCCTACTGCTCAGTCCAGCTAGGGTGGGGTTCTGGAAGGAGGGGCTATCCAGGATGAGAGCCTTCCTTGGAGTGAGGCAGCCCTGTGGGTCTCAGGAACTTCCCTTCACTGGGCTTAGGGCCGTGCAGAGTGCTGGATCCCCAGACAGCTGGGAGTGCCGTCCATGGTGGGTACCAAAGTCTATGAGGGACCACCTACTCACTCCTTGCCAGCCCAGGGATTTCCATCCATTCTGGCCTGCCCATCTCAGCCAGTGGGTCCTGGGGCTCCCTTTCTAAGTCATTCCTCTTGAGCATTCACGTGCCAGAAAACTTCAGATCTTTCCTTGGAACATTTAAATGTTCTTTCTCAGCTATTCCACTGGAAATGTGTCTGCCTGGTTGTTCTTTTATGCCTCGTTGTGGAGGACATGGGCGCTAGATGCTTCCTGTCAGCCATCTTGAGCCTATTTTGAGAGACTGTTTCTCTTGTGTATTTTTTTTTTTTCATTTTCTTCACTTTTTCTTAAGACTTACGTGCTTATTCTTGCATGCTAACACATGAACAGAGCAGATGCCACTGTTTCTAAGAATGAGGACCTTTTTGTTAAAAATCTGCTTTTAGTTTAGTTTTGTTTTGTTTTGTTTTGTTTTTGGAGAGGTTTTTGCTATAGGGCACGTGCGCTCGCCAGACAGACAGAGAGAGACAGAGAGACAGAAAGCAGGAAATCACCCCCCAGGGGCGATGGCCACACCGCAATCCCTTCTCCTCCATTCTCCTCTCGGGATCTTGGGCACGCACGCACACGGGCCCGGCGTGAGTTTAAGCCGCCGGGTCCGGGACTCGAACCGCGGTCGACTACGTGGGAGTCCAGCGACACAGCCTTTACGCCAACTGCTGGTCCCCAAATCTGCTTTTAGTTTTAAAAACATGTATAGTAAAACTGAACAATGCTGAGGCTCTTCCTGTGGAAGAGGTGATATTTGGTTGTCTTGTTGGAGTTCTTCCCCACAGTTTACTTTGGCAGTGTAGGTTTTGTTTTTTTTAAGAGAGATTTTTGCTATAGGGCATGTGTGTTCACCGAAGACACAAAGACAGAGAGAGAGAGAACTTGAGAAATCATCCCCTGGGGGGATGGCAGTGTTCAATCCCTTCTTCTTTAATTCTCCTCTTAGGATTTTAGACACACACACACATGCACCTGGCCTGAGTTTCAAGCCACTGGGTCCATGACTTAAACTGTGGCCAGTCAAGTTAGAGACCAGCACTTTAACCACTATGCCTCCTGTTTTCTAACATAAAAAAAGAAAAAAGAAGAAAAACCAAGGAAGACGTCTCCTCCACTTACTCTTAGTATTCTCTTCATTTTCTTTAATAGAATTACTGACAACTTGTTATATACATTAAATTTAAGTATGCATATACTTATTAAGAAGAGACTTGGGGGGACTGGCAGGTGGTGTAGCGGTTAAGGCTCTGGACTCCCACATGGCTGATCTTGGTTTGAGTCCCAGACCTGGCAGCTTGCTTTCTCACTTTCTCTCTCTCTCTCTGTCTCCCTCTGGTCAAATTAAAAAAAAAATAAAAAAGATAAATAATAACAACAAATAAATAAGTAAATATTAAAAAAAAAAAAAAAGTGGGGAACAGCAGTTGGCGTAATGGCTATGTCGCTGGACTCCCATGTAGTTGACTGCAGTTTGAGTCCCAGACCCGGTGACTTAAACTCATGCCGGGCGCGTGTGTGTGCTTGCTCAAGATCCCGAGAGGAGAATGGAGGAGAAGGGATTGCAGTGTGGCCTTCCACCCTGGGGGGTGATTTCTCGCTTTCTATCTCTCTGTCTCTCTCTGTCTTCCTGGCAAGCACACGTGCCCTATAGCAAAAACTTCTACAAAAAAAAAAAAAAAAAAGAAAAAGAAAAAGAGAAAAAAAAAGACAAGACTTGGGAATAAAGGCTAGGCATACTTTTCAGTCAGTCATCACATTAGGGCCCACATACATGTGGAGGAGAGCAGCCTGTGGAGGAACGAGATGTGAGCCAGTCTTGGCATGCATAGGGGTTACTCAAACCCTGCCCCGGCTCTCCACTCTTGGCCCCTGGGGCTCCCGTTCAGAGTGGACCCTCTGTCTGTGTCTTTTCCCCACGTTGTTCCTCGATTTCCAGCATCCTGCCTCAGTCCCTCCTAACTTCCTCCCAAGCATCTTTTCTCTCTCTCTTTTCTTTTCTTTTCTTTTTTTGGAGAGGTTTTTGCTTTAGGGCGCATGCGCTCGCCAGACAGAGAGAGACAGAGAGATAGAAAGCGAGAAATCACCACCCAGGGGGGATGGCCACGCTGCAATCCCTTCTCCTCCATTCTCCTCTTGGGATCTTGGGCAAGCACGCACATGCACCCGGCGTGAGTTTTTAAGCCACCGGGTCCAGGACGCGAACCGCGGTCAACTACATGGGAGTCCAGCGACATAGCCATTACGCTAACTGCTGGTCCCCATCTTTTCTCTTGAAGTGTGGACTAGAGATGTGTGAAATCTCACGTGTGTTTGTGTGGGTGCTGGCTGGCTGCATTTGGGAACTCAGATTACCACAGGTGCCCCGGAGTTGGAGAACTAATCATTCAGTATGGACTGTCCACAGGGAGGAGGTTAACATGTTGTACTCCATCCTGCTCATGGAGCTGGTGCGACGTGAGACAGAGTCCATGCCAGAGTCGAACCTGTCGGAGGAGGAGGAGCTGTTCCTCTTAGTTTTTCCCTGCGAGAAGTCAAAGCTGGAGAATAACATCAAGGAGCTTAATGCTCTTGCAGACCAAGTTGACGCAAGCCACAAGACGTTCACCAAGGTCAGCTTGCTGGCCAGCTCTTCGGGAGCTGTTTCTGGAGTCATTAGCATTCTGGGTATGGCCCTTGCACCTCTGACAGCAGGAGTGAGCCTCATGCTGTCAACTGCTGGGGCAGGTCTGGGGGCAGCAGCTGCCATCACCGGTGTTGTGACAAATGTCTTAGAAAAGAGAAGCAATTCGGCAGCAAGAGACAAAGCCAATAGCCTGCTGTCTGCTACAGAGTCGCAGGACAAGGCCTCCAGCGGGATGGAGATGCCTGACGTCAAGGTTGCTGGAATGTGTATTAACAGGTGTACGAAAGTAATCCAGCGCATCAATGACCTCCGTGCCTACCAGCTCGCTCAAGCCAACTCTGGCTTCGTTGCCACGGTCAAGAATTTTGTGGCCACAAAATTTGCTCCTATCTTGAATGTGGGAGGGATGGAGAGTGCCTTTCAGGGTACAGCTCAGGGCGTGGCCAGTGGTTCCCGCTTGCTGGGTGTGACCGGGGCTGGCTTCTTCATGATCCACGACATGAACAACTTCTGGCAGATGTGGAGGCACCTGCAGGAGGGGGCGCAGGCGGAGATGGCGGAGGAACTGAAGGCGCTTGCCAGGACGCAGGAGCAGAAGCTGAGCGAGCTCACTCAGCGCTACCAGAGCCTGCGGCAGAAGAGGCGGCCTCGTCCAAGGTTCTCGGGCAGGGCCCGTAAAGGAGCCAACCACATGGAGCCGGGAGGTGAGATGGGAGTGATGACGAAATGGGTCTTGGTCGTCATAAAGGTGGTGTCTGAGAAAGGGAGGATGCTAAAGGCACATGGGTAAGTGCCTCGTTGCCCCCATCTTTTCTTCAGAGACAGGACCTGCCCCACTCCCCTGACTAATTCAGTCCCTCCTAACTTCCTCCCAAGCATCTTTTCTCTTGAAGTGTGGACTAGAGATGTGTGAAATCTCACGTGTGTTTGTGTGGGTGCTGGCTGGCCGGCTGTCCTGGCGACTACGCTCTGTCTGGGCAGGGATGTATCCATCCCGTCCATCCCAGAACCCCAGCATCTAGTGGGGCCAGGCAGAGAAGAGGTCCCTAACCCATGGCCAGTGAAGAAAGGCAGTGCTACATGAGAAAGATGGCACTTCAAATGAGTCCAAAAGTTTTTATTTTTTAAATTAAAATATTTTTCAGGCCAGTGGTTAAGGCAGCTGTATCCCACATGGCCAACCATGTGGTTTGAGTTCTGGACTCCGTGGCTTGAGGGAGACACTGGGCACACACATGTGTATGGGTGTACCCAAGACAGGAAAGTGGAGGACAGGGGATTGCTGTGTGGCCATCCCCACTAGGGGGTGCTTTCTCACTTCCCTTTTTTCTGTGTATCTCTCTCCAGTGAGTATACTCACTCTATACCAAATTTGAAAACTTGTTCTTTATTCATGATAAACGCATGTGAGAGAGAGGAGAGAGACGAGCATCCTCCACATAGGCTGGTCATCCACGATCTCCTTTCTCCTGCCCTCCGTCCTGTTGGATCTTGGGCACTCACACACGTGCCTTGTGTTTCAGGCTGAGGGCCAGGGAGTCGAACCTCCGCCACCCTGTGGATCCAGCTTCTCTTGAGCCGCACTTTACCACTGCACCGGAGAACGAGCCCCAGGGAAGAGATTTTTATTTGAGCCATTTTCTATTTCTAGACTCTCCTATTTAGAGAAATTAAATATCTAGGTGTAAAAAGTAAAATGAGAAAACTATCACCAGAAAATGAAGAAGAATATCCAAAACCAGTGAAATTTTATAGCGAGAATAGAATGTGGCCGGGCAGCATGACGTCAGCCTGAGATGTGGGAGAGGGCACACAAGCCTTGGCCGAAGAGGCTCATAAATTCATTCATTCATTCATCTGCTTACTCAACAGATTTTAATTAAGTGAGGCCCCATCATAGGGGCCGAGGATTTAGGAAATCGTTCCAAACTTATCTGTACATAGGAATTACTTGGGAAGGCTCCAAAAATTTTGATGAGTGGCTGAGGCCTACCCACAAGGATTGGGATTTAATTGGTATAAACTGGACTTTGAAATTAAAAACAAAAATTATTTTAGCTTTTGCTGTAGGGCACATGTGCTCACTGGAGAGACACAGAGAGAGAGAAGGAAAGTGAGAAATCTCCCCCTGGGGGTCGGGGTAGGTGGCCGCACTGCAGTCTCCTCCTCTTCCACCCTCCTTTCCGGATTTGGGGCACGCACGTGCATGTGCCTGATGTGATTTTCAAGCCACTGGGTCTGGGACTCAAACTGTGTAGAGGGCCATGTGTCATCTAGCACCTAAAGTTCCACGCCACATGCTGGCCAGCCTTTGGGAGTTTTAAGAGCGCTCCAGTAATTCCACTTTGCAGCGAAGTCGGGGACCTTGTCTTCACAGTTTAGATGCACTTTGCTCCGCTGGGCAGTATTCAGGCTCCTGAAAAACCAGGAAGGCAGGCACAGATTGCTCCTCTGTCAACTGTGAGACCGGGATTCAGATTTCAAAGTGTCTCGCTCCCCTCTTCCCTTGCCTGTCATGAAGCACCAGCTTAGGCCAGGCCCTGCTGGGGCACTGAGGACACGTGCGTGCGGGGAGGCTCTGCCCCAGAGGCTCTTTGGGCCTGGAAGGGGAGACAGGCCCCAGAGAAGCCATTAACGACCCGGAGAGGTAAATTGGATGATGCGAGCTCAGGGGCATTGGGAACCCTGAGGGGTGGACCTGTCCCTCCTCAGGTGGGTGGGCTAGAGGGAAGAGGAGGGAGCAGCAAGTGTGTGGGGGAAGCTGGTACTTTCTGACTCTGCTGCCCACCACGTGTGTCCCGGGCTGTGCCTCTGCTGGGTTGCTCTGGGCTCGCGTGGCACTTCCAGCCACAGGTGCATCTGTTCATATCAACGAGCACACCTCTGTGCTGGTACGCCGGACCGGTAGTGAGAAGGGCAAGGGCGAGGTGTGAAGGGAAGAGCGACCTCTCCCAGCCCTGCAATATCTGGGGGCTCTGGCGAACCTACTGTGGGGGTCCTTACAATGCTACAGAAGCAAATCAACTTTCTCTTTTCCTTCTTTGCCCAGTTGACCAAGTTGATCCATGGAGCTTTGGCAAAACAGAGGCAAGACACACTTAGACCAAGAAAACTCAAGGTGCCTAACAGGGAAACTTCTAGTGAACCCAGCAGCTAAGACGATGGAAGAGACACCTGCAACGGTTCATGACAACCCTTGGAGACTCCAGAAATACCTGTGATGGGACCAGCAGTTGGCGTAATGGCTATGTCACTGGGCTCCCATGTACTCGACTGTGGTTCAAGTCCCGGACCCGGTGGCTTAAACTCATGCTGGGCGTGTGTGCATGTGTGCCCAGGATCCCGAGAGGAGAATGGAGGAGGACAGATTGCGGTGTGGCCATCCCCCCTGGTGGTTGATTTCTCGCTTTCTCTCTCTCTCTCTCTCTCTGTCTCTCTCTCTCTCTCTGTCTTTGTGGCGAACGCATGCACCCTATAGCAAAAACCTCTCCAAAATAAACAAACAAATAAATAATAGTAATAAAAAATAAGGAATACCTGGGATGGAAGAGAAATGGATGAGAGACTTGGAGACCAAGAAGACCAAAGAATTCATGTTCATTAAAACTGAAACCCAGCATGTGGGCTTGTGCATTTTGCAAACAGCATGTAACTACAGTCCATTTATAATAAACATCGACACAATTTTCTGAGACAGAAACTATCCCGCGCCCTTCTTCCACCCCGTTCCTCCTGCCTCTCTCAGTGGTTCTGGGTCCCATCTTTAGAGGAATCTAAAGCTCAGGTCCAGTCTACATTCCCAAGGCTCTGCAGTGAGAAGTCGGTGATTTTTTTACAAGCTGTTATTGTGAGAAAATTACCCCTTTCCTGCAGCACAATTCAGTATCATGAAATATTAGAAGCCATTAGAACATTCTAGCGTAGGGAACTGGATAAAACAAAATACTCATCCATGCATGTATTCATACACTAAGTCGCTATCCAGAATGATGTGCAAAGGGGTTATAGGGCTATAGTACAGTAGGGGGGGTGACTGATCATTAACCCTCTATGTACACCTCGGATTAGCCGAATCACAGGGCTTGGAATATTCCCGACAGAAAGAAAGGACAGATGTCAGAGAGCTGGATATGCTAAGCACACGGGGATGATCTAGCACCTTGTCTCCTTGTACTGAAAAATCACACTGTACCCCACAAAGCAGAACAATTATTAGTCAGTCGGTAATAATAAAAGGTCACAATGCAGTCTTTTTGATTTAGAGGGAATTTTGGTGGCTTTTCCCTTTTTCTTTCTACCTTCTATATTTTTAAAGTGTTCTGCTATGTGAATTTTGTTTTATGAAATGCAAAGGATAATAGATAGTTACATCAAAAAGTAGCCAGGCATGGTGGTGCACGAGTCCAATCCCAGCACTTAAGGGGCTGAAGCAGGAGGATCACAAGTTTGAGGCCAACCTGGGCAACGTAGTGAGGCCCTGTTTCTAAAAAAAAAAAAAAAAAATTAGATAAAAAATGTTAATGCTTGTTATTTAAATTTAAAAATTATTTATTTCCCCCATGACAGAGACAGACAGAGACAGAGAGAGGGAAACAGGCACCCCTAACAGGGTCCTCATACTGCCCTGTGGGTGCACGTGCGCACATGCCCAAAATCCTGAGAGGAGAATGGAGGAGAAGGGATTGTGGCATGGCCATCCCTCCTAGGAGGTGATTTCTCACTCTCCACCCATCTCTGTCTCTGTCTCTGTCTGATGAGAACATGCACCCTATAGCAGATTAAAAAAAAAAAAAATAGCATGCACAAATGTTTGAGAGAGAGGAAAGACATTGGAGACTTGATTATAGACAATGTTTTTGAGGAATTTTCCTGGAAGGTCTTCCAGAAAAGTAGGACAGTAGATGGAGGAGGAAGTGAGGTCAAGAAAGGAAAACAAAATTAAGATGAGAGAAATAGTAGCACAGCTTTATGCTAATAGGGTTGAGGCAATGGCCAGGGCCTATTGCAACTCTTCACGTGCCCAGCCTGAGTTTCAAGCCGCTGGGTCTGGGACTCAAACTGCAGTCGGCTATGTGGGAGTCCACTGACCTAACCATTACGCCATCCACTGATCCCAATAAAAGAATTCTCTCGAGTGCTGAGACCGCTCAATGAAATCTCAGCGAAGGCACCCAACGTTGGCCTGGCATGGGACATGCTGTCAGTGCTTCAGTGCTGCCCTTGGAGAGGGCCCACTGGCACCTGAGCAAATGCCCTCCTTACATCGAGCCCTGGGCAGGAACCCCCAGCCAGCACAAGGCACAACAGCCCTAATCCCAGGCTTTGAAGAATTTAGATTTTTCTGGAAGAACCATTCTTTTTTTTTTTTTTTTTTTTTTTTTTTTTAAGAATTATTTTATTTAACTTTACTTATTATGATGATTTTCCAGTTCGATCAGAGAGAGACAGACAGAAAGTGAGAAAGCAAGCTACCAGTTCTAGGACTTGAACCGCAGTTGGCCATGTGAGAGTTCAGTGTCCTTAACCACCATGACACCTCCCGCACCCCCCTCCCATTTTTTTTTTTTTTTTTTTTTTTTTTTTAATGAAAACCATTCTTTTTTAAAAGAGGCTTCTGCCTTAGGGTGCATGTGCTTGCTGGAGAAAGACAGAGACGGTGAGAGGAAAAGTGAGAAATCAGCCCCTAAGGGGGATGGCCATGCCACAATCCCTTCTCCTCCCGGAATCTTGGGCATACATGCACATGTCTGGCATGAGTTTTAAGCCACTGGGTCTGGGACTCGAACCGTGGTTGACTACATGGGAGTTCAGCGACATAGCCATTATGCTAACTGCTGGTCATTTTTTTTTTTTTTTTTTTTTTTTTTTGGAGGGGGGAGCCCAGCATCTTAACCACCATGCCACCTGCTGGCCCCAGTTGTCCCTGCTTTAAAGGGTTGGTGCAAGGATTGTTAAAAGTTAATATATGTAGGGGCCAGCAGGTGACGTGGTGGTTAAGGGCGCTGAACTCCCACATGGCCGACTGCTGTTCGAGTCCTGGACCTGGCGACTTGCTTTCTCACTTGCCTGTTCTCTCTCTGATCAAATTTGGAAAATAATAATAACAAAGTTTAGTAAATAATTATTTTTTTTAAGTTCCTGTATGTAAAAATGCTCTAAAATGCATGGCACATGGCATTTGCTCAAAGTGTGTGACCCACTGAGATGGCCAAGCGCTCTGCACAGCCACCCCAGGCTCCAGTGACAGGACAGCGACATAGGTTCTGAGCCCTAAGTCCTCGGCATCCCCTTAGCCACCCAGTAGTAATTGGTGAGTTCTTACCTTCCCTGCTGAAGTGTGCAGGGAACTTCTACAAGTTCGTAGGAAATGGAATTCAACTATGAGTTTATTCTGGTGCAGAAGAACATCCTGAAATTCATGTGCAGTTTTTCATAATGTGCATTTTCCACGAACCTTTGGAAGACTCCTCGTACACTGTTTGTTTCTCCAGGAAACTGAGGTGCAGAGAAGTCACAGAGTGAGGCCATGGAGTGAGAGTGGAACCCAGACCGGGCAGCCATGCTCATGCCCTTGGCCCTGCTGTGCCTGCACTCAGTGGTGGCTGGGGTTCCAGCAACCTCTTTCACTGCATGATGGTTACTTCACTCCTAAGCCCAGGACATAGTCTCCACCTTCTGAGTTTCAAAGGCATGAACCTGGAGAGCTAGGTATAAGCTGGGAAGTTGAAATAGTCTAGCCCTTCCATTGGCCAGTAGAAACTGTGGGCCCAGAGGGCCTAACACAGGCCATGTGGCCCGTTACTGGCAGGGTGGGGCCTGAGGGGCCTCTTCTGCTCCAAATGTTGCCTTATTGGTATTTGGACAATTCTTCTTGAAAAAGGAAAAACAAAACAAAAACAAACAAAAAAACAAACATAGAATGCTCCTTCCAGTGGGCCAGCAGATGGCGTACTTGTGATTACATTGTTGGACTCCCACATGGCCAACCATGAATAGACTCTATGTTCCCTATTGTTAAAAACTTTATGAGCTGATAATTGAAAGCACGCAGCCCCTCTCCCATTTACTTGCATGTAATACATTTTCAATAAAAAGGCACGATGATTCCTAGCAGTTGTCACTCCTCAAAGAGCGATCTTTGAGGGGTGTCCAGCATAGGACGTGCGTGAAAAGGCATCGAGGCCTGTGTCTTCTGTTCACCTGCGCCGCCTCCGTCGAGATAACCCACCCCCGTCGAGGCTGGTCCCCGGCAGCTGGGCTCCCACACAGTGTACCATGATTTGAGTCCCAGACCTGTTGGTTTAGAAATCATGCCAGGCACATGTGTGTGCCCAAAATCCCAAGAGGAGAATGGAGAGGAGACTGCAGTGTGGCCATCTCTGCTGAGGGGTGATTTCTCACTCTCTCTCTCTCTGTCTCTCTCCCAGGACGGCACACGCGCCCTGTGGCAAACACCTTAAAACAATTGTAAAAGCAGGGACGATTAATATCCCCATTTCACAGATGAAAGCACAGGCATGCTAAGCTGCTCACACAAGGCCATCCACCAAGGAGCCAGATTTCAATGTCAGTGGGCTCCAGAGCCCAGGTTTGCTTATTTAAATTCTCTATAGCGTGCACACTCACCAGAGAAGTGAGATTACCCCCCAGGGGTAGCCACCCCACAATCCCTTCTCCTCTCAGATTTTGGGCATGCATACACACAAGCTGGTTGTTTCTGAGGCCACTGGGTCTGGCCATGTGGGAGTCCAGCGCCTTAACCACCACACCACCTGTTGGCCTCCCAACCCCACTTCTTCAAATGAGCTTTTTGGTTCTCCCCAGAGCCTTTGAGAAGATGGTAGGGTACAGGTCACTTAGTGTGGCCGTTTCCAGGGAGGGTGCCTGTTAGTACCATCTTGGCTTCACAAAATTCAGGAGCCCAAGACCCCACTGGAGTTAGAGCCCTGGCTATGCAGCCTGGTATGTGGATGGAGTGCTGATCTGCATTTTTGGTCAGCCACCTCCAATGTACGACTCGGACGTGGGTCAGTACCATCAGTGTTATGAAGTGGATGTGCCACTTTCCTGACAAGCCACTGCTGGTGCCAGCTTCGGCTGCTGCTTGGTCAGTGTTGGCATAGTCACTCCTGTGCGCTTCTTACAGGGCTTCGTGGGTGCACGGGCATTTTGTGACATGGAACAGGAGAACTTTGCTGCCAGGGGAAGGCAGAGCACACGGGTGGGGGTGCATGGCTGGGTCACCCTCGTTCCTGGCCTGAGCGTTTGCTGAGGCCTGGTTTTCACCTGGCGATGAGTTCTGTTATCAATGATGTGGAATCAGCACTCTAGCTTTGGGAGGGACCCCAGAGGTTGTCTGTTTGCTCCTAACGCTCTGTAGATGGGGATGTCATGGGGCAGACAGGTGGGGACTGGACCAAGAGTACACAGCTTGCAGACCGAGAGAACAGAAGCTAGGCTAGTGTGCCCTGCAATCTGGGCCTCTTCTTACACCAAAAACCCATGTCTCTGGTCATAGGAAGGGGCTACCCTGCAAACACCCCTCAGCAAAGCGCAGAAATGGAAGCTGTGGCTAGGAGCAGCCTATCTGTCCCTCGCTGTGCCTGTGTCGCCCACCTTATCAATGAACTCGGGATTGTGTGAGGTCCATCCTCAGAAGCACACCTGGTGCCCATGCCTGTCCCGGTCCTGCTGGGTTCGAGTTTGTCTTGGGCACCATCAGAAATGATGTGATGGGAACTTATCATCATACATGCCGATGTGTTGGGGGCTTGGTGGGGTTCCCAGTGAGGTATTAAGGGAGCCAGACAGGATTCCTCTGGCCCTTTGTTCTCTGGATCTTATAAAACATTTAAAAAATGTGTAAGAAGATTTAAGCATTTAGGTGCCAACTACAGAAAGGAAAAGGTGAAACATGCCAGAGGGAGACGAGGTAATGTACTTGAGAAGTGGGAAAGTGGCGACGCGGAACGCAGGTCAGGGTGCGCACGCGGTGGGAAGGATGCCTCCCCTTGAGAGCAGAAGAGGAAAAAGAATGAGCCCTTTCCCAGTGGGTTTATAGATGTGGGCATAAAAATCCACTACTCAGATGCTCTGACGACCTCCAGTCTCCAAAGAGGAAGCATGATGACTTCACAGGTGAAGTTGAGAGAGATGGAGATTAGGCCAGCAGACAGTGCGGTGGTTAAGGTGCTGGATCCTATGTGGCCAACTCTGTGATTCGAGTCCCGTATCTGGTAGCTTGAAAAACACACCAGGCGCATGTGTGTACATGCCCCAAATCCTGAGAGGAAGCTGGAGAAGGAATTGAAGCTTGGCCATGCCCTGGGGGCAGGGGTGATTTCTCACTTTCCCGTGTTTCCCTGTCTCTCTCCAGTGAAGGTATGTGCCTGATGGCAAAAACGTAACAAAAGAGAGAGAGAGAGTTGGAGATTTATGGGGGATGGCTATTATGGAGAATTTCAGAAATTATTGGTTGAGAAACCAAGAAAACGCACAGGTAAGAAAGAAAAGGGCCTGGTAGGACACACTTCCTATAGTTAGGGGAAAAAAAATCAAGAAGCCCAGGGGCGGGGGGTGCAGTGGGAGCTGGGTGGCAGTGAGAGCCAGGCGACCCGGGGACAGAGGGGCAGAGGCGGCAAGGCAGGAAAGCGGCAGAGCCCAGAAAGGCTGTGCACAGCAGGCGCTGGTGAGCTCAGACCCGAGGTGCAGTGGGGTCTGGGGGAAGGTGGCTCAGGAGAAGCGAGGCTGAAGCAGAGCTCCACAGCAGAAGTGCAGACCGCTTCTGCACAGGCCCGGGCGCACAGTGCAGGAGCTGGGAGCTGGGACAGCCCTAGCCACCCCTGGCCCACAGCCTTCCCTCGCGTGTGCCCTTCCTGTGTCTCACCTCAGGAAGCATCACAGCTTTCCATGAAGAAGATGAAGCCATCTTTTTTCTTGAGGACCTCGGGAGGAGGCAACAGGGAATCAATACACAGAGGCAAAGAACGGTGTTTCTCTCTTTTATTTAAAAACAGTGCTTCATTACCATTTGCAAAGTGGAGGCAGTGCTCCGCCTTCGCTTAGAGTTTATAAAAGCCAGCAACATGATCAATAATTTATACACATGGAGAGTAATACAAAAAAATAAGGAATAAAAGCTAAAGATCTAACTACTCCGACCTTCACAATTCCAGCTACTTGATAATAATAGGAGTAACCCAATGAATACTGTATGGTCTGAAAGCTACTATACAATATGATTCTTAACGAGAAGGGAAGGGAATTAGAGACTGTCACAAAGCCCTGGATGCTTCTCTGGAGTTCGCAGGGAAACAGGACCCTGGGCAAGCAGCTCGGGTGTCCTACGAAGTGACTCTGGGGGAGGGAAGTGGGGGACAAGGCGAGGTGGTCAATTATACAAGCATCCCTTGTGACGCCCCCATGCCCGAAGGTACCTGTTCTGCCATGGAAACGGGAGGGCCGGAGGAACTGCATGTAGGGATGGTCCAGTCCCTGCCATGGGGAGCGGGAAGGAGAGGTTCTGTGGCATTTTGAGCCTTGCAAAGATTTGGACTGAAAAGCTCAGAGACTCAGGTAGGTCAGCCTGTCAGGGACAAGGAAACTGCACTGGCTCTCTTGTCACTTTGCAGCCCTAGCTTACGTGTGTCAGCCCCAGGTGTGCTCCAGCTATTCACAAGCAGAATTATAACACAAGAAAAAAACAATTCAAATCCCTTAGGGAAAAAAGAGGATCAATTAATCACTCGATATATAATACAGCCAAACGAGCTGCCAAAACACACACGCGCGCGCACACACACACACACACACAATACTGTGAACAGAAAAACACAAGAAAAATGACTAAACTGGGAGTCTTGATGGGGTATAGACATTGCTTAAAGCACTCGTCAGTCCCCGGAAAAAGCAAACCAAAAAATAGTTTTTAGAATTTCAAAAACTCATGTACCCCCTGGGAATCCGGTGTTGGTGACAGGGACAGGGGACGGGCAAGAAAAGAGAACAGGAGTTCCCTTTCCGCTTGCCCGCATTGGAGCGGAGCCTTCCTCACCAGCACGCAGGGACTACCGGACAGCGAGGCCCCTCCCCATGCTGGTGGTCTCCTTCAAGGCAAGGTTTGCGTCTTGGCTGATGAGCAGTTCTCTCAGTTACCAGTCCCTGCCAACCAGCACGACCATGGCTGAATTGTCTACCGTTTTCCTGAGTAAACTGTAACTGGCTGCAGTGTCGGTAACGTGGGTAAGAACACAGCTCCACAGCCAACTGCAACACTCCAGGGAGCCCTCTGCCCTGCGGCTCCTTGTGCCTAGTGCATCTGACTGAGGAAATCAGTGACTTGCTGTAGTCTGGTCTGCAAGCTGAACTTCAAAGAAAGGTACCAGGGTCTCTCCTGCACTCACTAGACCGAGCAGCACTGGCTTGGGACACCAGAGCCTCCTTGGAGAGAGCCCTGTTTCCTGTTCTAGTGCTCACATGGCGATGGCCTGGGTGATCAGCAAAGCAAGTGTGAAGAAAGTACACGGGAAAAGGAAAGGAAGGGAGGAGGCTTTTGGACAGCAACATTTCCAGAAAATATAGTGTCTTACGCAACAGAGAATCAAGTTTCACTGGTGTACACTACAAATGGGCAAACTTTTCAAGAGCATGACAAAATAAAAACACACAAAGGTACGTCTGATGTTCACCTTGTCCACTATTTTTTCCTATCTTAAAACAGTGCAAACAGGTAACTTATGCTTTTCAAACACCACAACCCCTTTCCCACCTCCCCAATCCCTTTCCTCCTAGTATGGGGGGGAGGTATCTGCAACTTTGCAATGTCACTGCACTGGAGGGTTGCAAGCAGCTCAGAGCCGGTTGGACTTGGCCGGGGAAGGGGAAGATCTTCCAACAGTTTCCCCTTCTCCCTTCTTAAACATCTGGGTGTTCCAGACTGGCCCTCGGTTGGCCCTGTTCTCCTGTAAGAGGGAAGGCGGACTGCCACGCCCGTCCTGCACGTCCTTGGGGCTGCTTCCACCCCCCCTGTACATCGCCCTCGAATCTGGATGTGAGCTGACTAGTTATAGGATGGGGCGGTTAACCAACTTATCTGCTCTCTCTCTAGTAAAGAATAACCTAAACTAGGAGCAGTTCCGCCCCTGAGGATTACCCATCTGAGGAAAAGCTGCTAGCGCCGGTTGCTATCTATCGACTAGACCTCGGCTAGCTCCCCTTAAACTAAGAGTTGAGCCCCGGTCCACCTCCTTTTAACAGGAAAAAAATGTTGACTGGATTCAGACTGTGGCTGCTGGAGGGTGATAGCAGGTTCTGTTAAACCTAAGAGCCTTAAAGATCATGAATCACAATGGCTGATCTGAGTTCCTGGGAGCTGAACCAAGGAACGCAAGAAATTCTGGAAAAGACCTAGGAGCAGCTCTCTGGGCTGAAAGAGGGTTATGCAGAAAACAGTTTTCGCTAGAGGTCTTCTTAAAGGTGCCTGGCTTCTGAGAGTAAGACACCTGGCATAGGAAATCCAGGCCGTGAACTAGAGTAGTGTTAAATCCATCATGCATTGTGATTCGGTATGGGTACATTTTGAAATGATCAACCAGCACCCTCTAACAAACTTACAAAACGTCAAGCTCCTCCAACTCTTGTTTCTTATGATGAGCACTGGAGTCTGGAACACCCTGCACTGCTGCTTTGAGGAACCTGCCTCTGATGGGGGCTGTACCAAGCCTGCAGTGCAAAGGTGGATGGGGAGGTGGACGCCGTGAAATCACAGATGCTCTGATTCTCAGCATTGACACCGAAGACCAGAGGCCCTTTCATAAAAAGCTTAACTTCTTTAGTTTTAGGACAGGGAGCCAAAGGAAGAACGCTTGAGGAACGCTGCAGAAACCCATCGGAAAACACAGAGCTTGCTTCAAGGCCTCAGCCAGAACCAGCTGCACTGAAATGCACAAAGGGCACCTCAAGCTCAAGCTTCTGCCTCTTTCAAAGGGCTGGAGGAGCTGCCTTCTCTACCTTTCCCATCATCTTTACCTCTTTCTAGGAAAAAAGAAGAGACATCCTTGAACTCAGTCCCTTCTTCTCTTCCCCCGCTACAGATACGATCATCTGGAATTGGGCCGAGTCTCCAATAGTAAGTGGCTCGCCACTTTGTGAGAATGGCGCCTATTTGAACATGATCCCAAACTTCTCTGTTTCTTTAGTCAGTAAAACAAAAACAAAACAAAGAAAGAAAAATCCTCCCTGCTCCCATTCCCTGGAACTATGAAAGCCCCACATCCCATTCCCCCTTCCGCTAACTAAAAATTTATATACACACATCAAAAATTGTCTTAACAGTAACAAACCAAACTTTGGCTTGGGGGTTGGGGGCTTACGAATGGCCAACGAACTGGGCAGTTTAGTACCCCTTATTCTATGGCTCCACCCCAGAATCAATAGCATCAAGCCCTTGAGCTTCCTTGACGTCTCCCCTAGTTTCAGGCTGTCTCTCCCGTTATCAGGGGAGAGAGGACGCTGGAGGGGGAGAAGACGTACTTATACACAACAAGCCAGTGCCCTCCTGGACATCTCGCTGCTGGCAAAGAATGGCTGATGCTGTCATACGTCAGTCATTTTAATTCAGGGATGTGAGTCAGCCATCAGTCAAGGACATGCATGGAGGCAGGAGTTTAAAAAAAAACACAACAAACAAACCAGAAGCTCCATGTCTCTGAATTACTCCCTTTAGCAGCTAACCCTTGGGTGAGACGTCACCCTAGTACCAATGTGAACAGACCAGGGAGCCAAACAGACCGTGCTTTCTCTGTTTCTGAATGCTTTCATCTTGGAGTTGCTGTAGGACACTTGCCTTTAGTAGTTATTCTAAGAGCTGGAAGAGAAACACTTTCCTACCTTGATCACAGAAGCCAGACAGAAACTGCCGTGACTCACTGCATGGCTACCACGTGGCTACCTGACACGACAGGAGATCCTTGCCCTTTCAGACCCTCTGTGCAACCTGGGAGGGGAGCAAGCTCAGGGCTCCGTAAGTGTGTCCTGTAGTGCCGACTGACACCACTGGTGCAGGTGCTCAGCTGGGTGTCTTTGGAGGACAGTGATAAGCTGGGCGGAATGGCCACAAGGCCACAAGATTGTGGGGAGAGAAGTGACTTGTTGAGGCTCTGAAACATGAAAATTCCTATGGCTTTGGAGCGAGGACAAAATGCCTCTACCTGCCCTGGCACGTCCTAATCACCGAAACGTTCAGGGACTGCTGACCTGGGACTTGGTGCTGTGTCTCTGCCAATCATTTGATACTTTGTTTGTATTGGCTTTCTGATGCAAGAAAAAGATAAGGAACCTATCTCCTGATACTCTCTTTCTCTTCCTCACCCTCCTTAATGGCTCTCAATAATTTGTAATTCTAATCCTTGAGCTGTGCCCAGGTGCCCAGGGGAAATCTGGCCACTGGCTATTCATTCTTCTGTCCCTGGGTCAGAAGTTCTTGAATCTTGAGGACATGGGAGCAGAGTGTTAGTAAGAGAATAGATGAGCTAAACTGTGGTGCAACTGAAGGGGAAGAACCCAGCAGGGATTACGGGAAAGAACAGAAGTGATCTTTTTCATACTCCAGAGTTCATTCTGAGATTGGTTTCCTAATGAGGTGTTTATTATCCACAGTCTGAGAGCACGTTTGGAAATATCAATACTATAATTCCAAAAACTAGGCCAACTGTCTCAGGCTGTGCATGTAAGATGATTGTAAAAAGAATGGAGAAGACAGGAGGGAAGAGGAGAGGAAAGTGTCTTTAAGTCTCCTGCTTTGCATGCATAAATTCCTATTTATCAGCATGTGGATTCCAGCCACAGCCAATCGACACTGTCTGTCGAAGACCAGAAACTCAGGAGACTAGAAGAACATCCTGTCACAGAAAGACCTCTTCCACTTCTGCTCACGCCTCAGCCACTCAGCACCAGATACACTTTGGTAATTCTGTCTGCTGATTTCTGATCAGATGCATTTATCAGCTCTCAATGTCTCCCCTCCCTCACTAACTGCCTCTTCCGTGATTAAGAGAATAAGCTAAGCACGGACATACAGACATGGAAATGCATTATTTTTTTTTTTTTTTACCACAGTTAAAAAAAAAGAAAAAAAAAAAGAAAAAATGCACAATCTTTGGAACAAAAGAATTAAAGGCAGAAATTTAAAGGAAAAATACATATTCAAAGAACATAGTGAGGTATAAAAAAGTATTCTCTCTTTTTTTGTGTTTTTTTTTTTGTTTGTTTGTTTGTTTGTTTTTCCTCTTCATCTTGCTATAGAGTTCCTCTACTAGTAAATATTGCAATAGCCAGGCCTCATGAACTGGGGGCTGTCCCACTTGCAGGGGTCTCACGTCACTTCAGTAGGGGGCAAATCGGCTGTAGCCACCTCGGTATAAACTCGCCTGCAGTAATTAAAGACATAAAAATAATTAAATGGTTGATAAAAGAAGCATTAAAAATGAAGACAAATGTTCTAAGAAGATATTTGAGAAAACTTATAGTCTTAAAACAACTGGCGAAAATGCTGCATTGAGCAGTAAAGTCAAACCCCAGCTTTGACTTTGATGGAGAACCAGAGCCCACTACCTGCATTGCTGACTTGCTATTCTTTTTTTTTTTTTTTGGAGAGATTTTTGCTATAGGGCGCATGCGCTCACCAGAAAGACAGAGACAGACAGATAGAAAGCAAGAAATCAACCCCCCCCAGGGGGGATGGACACGCCACAATTCCTTTTCCTCCATTCTCTCCTCAGGATCTTGAGCATGCATGCACATGCGCCTGGCGTGAGTTTAAGCCACTGGGTCTGGTACTCGAACCGCGGTCGACTACATGGGAGTCCAGCGACATAGCCATTACGCTAACTGCTGGTCCCCTGACTTGCTATTCTCAAGGCGAGGATGAGGATGAGGACAAGGGTGGTTTATTTCATCATTTACACAAATTAGTACAGAAGGGAAGCTTAACATGGTTTAAAGTCAGTTCTGGGGACCAGCAGTTGGCATAATGGCTATGTCGCTGGACTCCCGTTTAGTCGACTGCGGTTCGAGTCCGGACCCGGTGGCTTAAACTCACGCCAGGCGCGTGTGCGTGTGTGCCCAAGATCCTGAGAGGAGAATGGAGGAGAAGGGATTGTAGTATGGCCATCCTCCCTGGGGGGTGATTTCTCGCTTTCTGTCTCTCTGTCTCTCTCTCTCTGGCGAGCACACACGTCCTATAGCAAAAACCTCTCAAAAAAAAAAAAAAAAAAAAATTAAAGCCAGTTCTGTAGGCAGTCTGATTTTTAAAAGCATGAGTCTTTGTTTACCTTGACACATCATTACAGTCCTACCCGAAAACAGACTCCCCTTCTTAAATATAACCTGTGAGCAGGATCTAACCACTATCTCTGTCATGTGTGGTCACATTCCGTGTTTGAGCTGGTGGCTATATTTAAACCTGAGTCAATCTTTACCTAATAAAGTCTTTCCTTCTATAATCAATATATCAACTGTGCGACAGGGAGATGGTGAGGGAGAGGGAGAAAGTATCTCTCAGCAGGGCATAGTCATGCCAGAATCCTTCTGCCTATCAGGATTTGGGGCGTGCCTACATGCCTAGCATGTCTTCTAAGCTGCTGAGGCTGGGATTAAACCTGGTGGGCATGTGGGATCTGCTCCGATGCACTGTGCTTAACCACTGTGCTGCTGGGTTTGTTTGTTTGTTTGCTATAGGGTACTTGTTCTCGCCAGAGAGAGAGAGAGAGAGGTGACTTAATCTAATAGCCTATCTCTTTCAATCAGAAGTTCCCCAGGAATGTATCATTCCTTGGGTCATTTATTTTTAGAATAGGACTTATCTCACTTTTGCACTAAATACAACCTTATGATCTTCCACTCCTTCTTTATAATGTATGTCTCCACCTCCATTCTTAACATGTAAGGAATTCAAGAGTGTGTGGAGGCCTAGCCTCAGTGGTGCAGGTAAGTAAGTGGTGGGTAGCCTGCTGAAACATGTTGCTGGAAACCACATGCCAACCATGGATTCTGGACTGGTCAACCTGGAAACATACCAGGGGTGGGATGGGGTGGGGATCATGGTATGATGACACTTTGTTGAAAGTTCCTGTCTCGGTTCATCTCTTGTGTGTGCTCATGTGCTGTCATGAATAAAATAAACTTTTAAAAGTTTGTGGAGGGATCAGCAGATGGCATAATGGTTCTGTCACTGGATTCTCACATAGTTGACTGCAGTTTAAGTCCTGGACCCGGCGGCTTAAACCTCACACTGGGTGTGTGTGTGCATGCCATGCCCAAGATCCCAAAAGGTGAATGGAGGAGAGGGGATTGCAGGGTGGCCATCCCCCCAGGGCAGTGATTTTTCACTTTCTGTCTTTCTGGTGAGCACCCACACCCTATAGCAAAAATCTCTCTTTAAGAAAAAAAAAAGTTTGTGGAAAAATGGAATTAAAGTATGAGCTTTATTTTGGTGCAAAAATTTTGAGATTCATTTCAGAAGGTGAATTTTTCCATTTTTCAGAATGGCATTTTTCCATGAACTTTTTAAAGACCCCATGTACATTCCTAACAACCCTGTTACTTCCTTTCACAAATCTTCATTGGTAAAATTTAAAGTGAGACTAAGTCACCCTCCCACAGTCCTCTGAATCTTGAGCTGCGCATGTCATTCTGCCTCGGTCTCAGCTCTGCACACGTTTGGAGGCAGGTCCTGCTGTTCTGGACTGCAGAGAATGCCCGGTGCCAGATGTGTCACCATGGACAGCTTGTCTTTGCTCAGGACTGGAGGCATCCAAGCCAACACAAGAACATTGTGATGAGGATTTGGGTGAGAGGGTTATTCTTGATTAGCTCTGTGGATCTTTTCTACATGTACACCAAAGCCCCAAGAATTTGCCACAACTGTCAGCAATAAAATATCCTCCTAAAGTGTTTGCTGGGAGATTTCTCGTACTATCGACCAGGAGGCTTAGAAATAGATGAGATCTATTTTAGCACCTGCATTTGAAACTTATATGCATGAAGCTTTTTGAAACACTTACTTTGAATGGAGAGCTTTGGTGCAAGTCCACCTAATAAAACTGCGACAGGTGTGCAACTCGCATTTGAACCAACATAAACCATCGACCTGTTCTCTTATTTCTGCCATTACTCGGGGTCAACTGTCACTCTTCATTCCTTTCTGCTGCCTGTAATTAGGCCATGTGGCTTGCACCACCACAGATAAAGAAGGCGACATGGGATTTCCAGATAGACCTCACAGGTCTTTACTACTTTGGCAATGGACAAAGGACTGAATTTATTACCTCCCTAGATCTTTTGTTGGTCTGTAGGTAAACGTTAAAGGAAGTGAAATAGTTTAAGGCAAAAAGGTACATATACTTACCACAGCGCCAACTCCATAGCTAGCGGCAGGGGCAAGGGCATGGTAGGGGTCGGCTGTGTACACCCTGCCGTAACTGAAAAGAAGAAACACATAGTCAGAGCTCACAGAAAGATGTTCTTTAAAAAAATGAAAGGGCTTCCTGTGCTAACGGCTTGTGAATTAGTCTTGGACTATTATCAGGAAACTGGCAAAATGGAAAAATAACTTTCTACTTCTAAATGTAGTAACAGCAAAATTCTGAAGGACGGCTATAAAATGGAAAAAAAAGGAGCTGGAGATGAGGAAGGGGAAGACTGTAGTTAAAGCCGAAAAAGAGACAGGGAAGAGAGAGAGAGAGAGAGAGGAATGGAAGGAGCTAGTGCTTCGTGCCGCTGGCAGGGAAGATGCCATACAGAGAAGGCCTGCAGGAAACCTAGGCCGGCAGGAGGCCCGATGACTAAGTGCTCCGTTGGACATGGCGAGGACAGGAAAGGGGGGTGATGTGGGGCAGCAGAGTGCTCATCCCAGTCACCCCCAGTCTCACCTCTCACTCTCCGTACATACCCGTCGCTGTAAGCTGCTGCAGCGGCTGCAGCAGCTGTGGCTGCGGTTGCAGTAGCAGGCTGTGCATATCTGTAGGCTGCATATCCACCCTACAGGAGAGAAGAGAACTGACTTTACAGCTACCTCTTCCCCGGGGACAGATAAACACGCACCCACCCACACGCAGACATACACACACGTGTAGACACAGGGACGGACACAAACACAGACACACACATGGGAAGGAAATGTTTCAAACTGCATCAGTCTGCATGTTATTCCTCTAACAGAAAGTTAGGCCCCATCCAACACAGGGATCTGCTTTCCAATTTGTGACTAACAGAAACTATATTGGTAGTATCTGTTCAGTTTAAGAATTGAAGATAGGATTTTGGATCTGTCTTACTCCATAGACTTTGAATTTTAAACAGGGAGAATATTCACATATAGCTGAGAGAATTCTGACTGATAATGACTGATAAGAAATGTAAGTTAAAGTTAAAGCATATTAAGTTTGCATGTGTAAACTTCAGATTCTCTGATGTTACTCAGACTGACTCATCACTAAGAGGCTAGAGCATATACAGGAAGGCCTGACACAGCCCTGTTCCATCCGGCCTGGCACACTTGCCAAGAGCCAAGATAATCAGACAATATTTAGAAGGAAAAAACCATGTAGATAGGGGGTCAGCAAACTTTGGCCTGTGAGCTAATGCAGCGTGCCACCTGTTTTTGAAAGTAGTTGCGACAGAGACCATATGGCCTACAAAGCCTCAAATATTTATCCCTTGGCCCTTTCCAGAAAATGTTCACCAACTATGATCTATATTTCAGACTTAGGCAAGTCAGATTACAAATGACTAAAGATCCTATGGCTGGATTTAGACCCCAGGAGCCCTGTCCCCAGCATTTCACTGCATTTATTTATTTTCCCTAACAGGTTTTGGGATTTCTGCACTCTAATCTTATACGAGACCTAGAGCTTTTCTTCCATGACTCAAATTTTTTCTGTCCTAAAGAGTTTCTGGTCACTGCATCGTGCTACTTCACCTCAGTTTATTTGAACCGAACACCCTGAAGATTTTCACCTTGGGTTGGTCCATACGGATTCCCTCAGAAAGTATCCCAGACCATCATGACAACAAATGCATGCTACACCGGCCATTTCAAAATGGAAGGCCTAACTTTCTGTTTTCTTTGCCCTTCTAGAATTAATCTGTTCTACTTAACTCTAGGTGAAACCTGGGTGCACTGTTTACTATTGCCCTTTCCCTACTGAAAGCGGCTATGGTCTGTTGGTCTATCTGGACACCATCCTAGCAGTGAACAGTGCAGTTAACTTCTGTAGATCGAGTGTGTCCACGTCTCAGGGATAGCTGCAGCTTCCCGCCCTGTGCTGTCTACATTCTAATTCTTCCATTGTTCAACTTTTGCTAAATCAACACAAAAATTCAAATTTACTTCTGTACCACTTCTTGAAGTTGAAACAAGTATTTTCTCATGGGACCTCTGCTCTTTTTAGCCATCTTTTACAGCAGCGTCTAGCTTTCTTCTTTGACTTCTGTTAACTCTTATCCTGGAAATGCCTATAATTTCTTCTAGACTTCTAAAGGTTTCTGCATCTTACATAGTTTATCTTTAATCTATCTGAAGAAACTGCACTGTGAGGGAGACTACTGTTGCTCTTCAAGTGTACACAGCCTGGAGTCGTCAGAAGTAGGCCAGATATACATTAAAAAAAAAATTTGATTGGCTCTCAGTGGTCATATATTATTCCATCTTTGTTTGTTAAGCAAGTGACTTGGAAAGCAACCATTTCCTTCTCAATGATAAATTCTCCTGCAGAAATTCGTATAAATAACACAATTCTAACTAATACTATCAAATGCTAGCAATGAAATGGTAATGAATGAATAAGCCCTGGCAGGAAGAATCCCCCTGGGGCTCTTGGTTAGAATTCTAGTCAGATCTATGGAATGGGCAGGCCAAGTGATCTGGGCATCCTGGCCACAACATACATGTCATTAAAATATTTCTTTCTTTACCTACTTTTTTTTTTTTTTTTTTTTTTTTTTTAAAGCTTCTACAGAAGAAATTAAGCAGGAAAACAAAGCAAAAGCTGATCACTAGAGTGGACATTTTAAGCTTTATGTGAATCCTGAAGACTTAGTGTTCATTATAACTTGAGTTGGTTCTGCAGGTTTCAAAAATAGAGTGTGCAAGGATGAAGCTACAGCGGGGCTATCTTCGTAAATAAGGGGATTCGGATTATGTAGCCTGTCCCTTTGTACTGCTCTAAACTACAAAATAATCTTTAAAAATTCAAAAAGTTAAGTTATTAAAAACAGTTCAGGTCAACTCATGTTTAACCTAAGTAAAACATTTAGAAACAGAAGTCCTCTGCCCGATAGTAAAGTCACAAGTTCTCACTATAGGGTTCTGAGGCTGAGTCAGAAGCACTCATCTAAGGTAGGCTTCAGACCAGACTCTCAGGAAGTCCTGGGGTTACAATCTCTTAAGTATTCTATAGACATCACGGCTTTGAGTGTAGTTCATGCATTCTGAAAAAAAGAGGTTCTAAGAGGAGTTACGAACAGAACTGTTTCCCCTCATGGGGAAATGGATCAGCGAGAAGCCACCTGACCCTGTGGTTTAGGAGTTACGTTACTGCTAACCAGAAGCACCCAAATGGATCAGACTGTGGGAGAGAATCTTCCTTCCAACCCAGAAGGAGATGGAGATAACAAGTAGTTTCCTTCTTTTATAAGTGAACTCTGACTTTGGAGTTTAAAATTGATGAGGTTCTCTGTTGTTCAAGTTCAGGAAAACAGGACAGAGGTGCAAATATTTTGACAACAAAAGGCTTGATAAGAATACCAGCATTAAGAAAAACTGCATTAGGCCCAGCCATGGTGGTGCACTGGTAGCATTACCACTTGAGAGGCTGGAAGCCATGTGAGGCCTGGGTTGGGCTTCTGGGACAATCTGAACATGCCAGGTTCGGTCACATGGGTTTGTAATCTTAGCTAACTGGGAGGCCGGGGCATGACAAGGAAGACCCTGTCAGAAACAGCTACCTCTCTCTCATAAAGGGAAAACAAAACAAACATAAAATATATATAAATAATTTTTAAAAGCAGATAAAAAATCACTCTCCTAATTATTTTACAAAGGGCATGACAGAGGGCCCTTTAAAGAGGCTATATTGGGGTTGGCAGGTGGCGTGGTGATTAAAGATGCTGGATTCCCACACGGCCGACCACAGCTCGAGTCCTGGACGTGGTGGCTTGCTTTCTTGCTTTCCCTTTCTCGCTCTGGTCAAATTAAAAATAATAATAACAAATGGAATTAAATAAATAAATAATTATTAAAAATAAAAGAGGCTATATTTAGGATGGATAGGTAATACTATCCACTAAACTAATCTGGTAATTCACTAATGACTATCCCAAAATTAAAAAAAAAATTAAATTGTGTAGGCCAGCAGGTGGCATGGTGGTTAAGGTGCTGGACTCCCACATGGTCAACCATGGTTAGAGTCCCAGACCTAGAGGCTTGTTTTCTCACTTTCTCTCTCTCTCTCGGGTGAGTGTGTGTGCCCTGCAGGAAACTGGAAAACAGTAATAATAATAATGATAAATAAAATTAATAACAAAAAATAGATTGTGTATTATGGACTTAACTCCTTTTAGATAAATTCTTACTCCAAAGTTATCCTGCTGCTGCCTAGTTATTCAACAAAATGTATCATAAAATGTTAAGATGAAAGAAATTCAGATACATTTATATTTATTTCAGATCTCAGAGTACATACATTTTTCAGACTGAGAAACTGTTTTCTTAACTTTCACTTCTACTAGCCAATCTGCAGGCTTTTATGAAACATGAGAACACAGTGCAGTTTGAAACACCAAGGTTTTCATTACTGTTTCTTAAGTTTTTCAAAAAGAACAAGGGTGGGGAGGAGGTAGGAGAGACAGGGCTCAGGCGTGGGGAGGGAAGATGGCGCCACATTTATTAATCACATTAAAAACTAAGCATGCCAACATCTGGAGCTAAAACAACCAGCAAAATCACCACGTTCAGACTCGAATTGGCTAACTCTATCTATCCCAGCATTCTCTTGGGACAGCGGTTTGCCCTAGGCTCTACCACAAGCTCGGTGAAGTACACAGCCTCAATTACTAGAGCGTGCAGCCACAACGACCTGGTATTACGGAAACAGTCAGTCACCACTTGAGTTAACATTCCAGACCCTAACAGCTGGCCCCTCCCCAGCCCAGAGAAATAGTAAATCTTGCCCACCCTAGCCCTGGCCCACACCACAATGTTAATAATTATAACAAGCAGTAACCCATCTGTTATATCAGAGAAGGGAACAGAGACTCCACTGAGAGATTTAGAGTGAGATGTTAACATTTCTTCAGCTGACTGCACAAACAAACAAACAAAAAAAGAGGAGAAATAATTCATTTGGAGATATGAAGTCATGAAATAGCTGATGTATATTGCTTTTAACCATGCACTGATGCAAAACTGAAGCAACCATTAATAATAAAAATTAAAAAGGACATATGTATTTACACACAATCAGACCTGTTTGATCTGAAGCAGTTTGCAGATTCTATCTGTGTGTGATTTGAAATAAAACAAAAAATGGGGATTAGCATGGCCACAGCACACCCTGATGTAGGAGGGCACACACGGACAGCTTTTGAAACTCTAACCGCTGGGTAAATTGGGCACGGCTAAAGCCTGATTCGAATACACACAGGCCCCTTGCAAGCAATGACTTTCTTACTCCCTTGTCATTTACCCTGTATGTCTCCTAGCGTTCCCAGTTGGGGCGGCCCGGGCCTACATCACTCCCCTACCCCACCTGCCTGGCCTGACAATGGAATGCGGTACCGGTACCGACCCACAGCACTCACTTGCGTGCTCGCCCTCTGTCAGCGACCACAGATGCTGATCCAGTGTTCTTCTCAAATGGTTCCTACACTTAGGAATTTCATTTTCTCACAGTATAACATAGTGCTGCCTTCAACGTCTATCTTTTTCAAAGGAAAATGTCTTTGAGAAGTTGCCTTTATGCTCCTTTCCTGTAGTGTTGCCTGAAGTTGTTAAAGTCTGTTTCTAAGGCTCAGTGTTACTTTCTAGGGATTTTTTTCCTAGTCTGCTCTGAATCTATTTTATCATCTAATTATTTCTGTAATGTTGTCACGCTGACCACATGGCTTTCCTGCACAGGTCTATAGTTGTATTTTACAAAACTACAAGACAGAAGGGTTCCAGATATCATCCCTCCTCTATCAGACTTTTATCTGCATATCTCTTAGTTTAATCTTACACTGGAAGACTTCTGTCTCATCTTGATTTTAAGCTAGCCTTTCATTTTATGACATTTTTTTGTTTTGGGTTTACATTAAAACAGGACTTTGGTGAGCATGTGATGTCAAGACAACTTCTTTCTACCTGGAAGACAATGACATTACGTGACACTGAGGAGGAGAGTGTGTGTATCAAGACCAGCAGACAAAATGAAAGCTCTGTTACCTACATGTAGTGTCTGGATCAATAGGGCAAGGGGCGGAGATGGCCGGTGCAATGCTTGAAACTGCTACAGCAGAGGAGATGTCTACCAACCGGTGTGGACCTAACTGCTGGGCTTCTGGGAATCACTTGACCTACCCTTAGATGCTTCAGATTCCCTCTTTTCCCTTACCACCTCCCCATCCCAGCTAAGAACCACTGTTCTAGGAGACATTATAGAGATCTTATACAGCAATATGGTACCTTTGATTAAATGGGAATAACACGATGGGAATACAAAACTTGTGATAACAGTAATATTGTTACTGCTTTGACTGAGAGACTTATCTACTTTGAAAAGTAGTTATTAAAAAAATTTAAAAGAGAAATATTTAAAACTTATCTTATTATTTAAAACTGGGGTTATGGGAAGAAGCTGTTATGATTGATTTGTATCGTTCACTTATTACGTCTAGGACAGATGAGGGATGATCTTCAATGAATCAAATCTTTCAAATACTTTACTATTCTCTATCTCCCTAAATTAATTCATTTCCAAAATCATGCTGATAGCCACATAAACAAACAAACTGAATTGTGAAAGTCACTGGCTGTCTTCTTTCTCCTAGAATCCAGCTACCAGCAAATCTCTGGCAAGTGCACTATTTTCCGGAAACACTCACTGGTCTTCCCAGGTGAAAGGAACAGTGGGTGAGGGAAGTGCGCACCTCAGTTTAGAGTCCTACCCATCTGCTTGCTAGGGCAACCTCAACCCTGCAGAGCTGCACAGGCCCTAGGCTCTCGCTGCAGGGCCAGTGTGGGCTCGGCGGTGCTCACTAGGCAGAGGCCTCCTCCCTTTCCTCAGCGCATTCACACTATGCAGGAAGAAAAGGTCCCGACTGCTCAGATCGCTGATATCAAAGACCAGTTTAAATACCGCAGGCAAATGTGATCGACAAATTAAGAGGTGGCAGCGATGGGACAGTGTGTAGAACACGCCTGGTAGGGGACATGTGGCAATGGGACAGGAGCACTTAATTTTAGAGGAAGTGCCTTTATGTACGGACGTGACTGCGTGCGCTGCTGACATAGCAGGGCTTAGCTCACACGCTCGCAAGTCGCGATTGTCCAAAAAAGCCTCTGTTCCCATCTCTAACGTGGAGCTGGAATGGTTAGTATAATTCAATTTTTTCACTGCAATCCACAATCTGATTGATTGGCAGGTCACACTGGCACTCCTACCTGAGGTATTTTAGCGCTAATGATTGGTTCCTGTAAGACTATTCTATAACAGAACACAGGAAGAGCAGTTCAAAAAACACAGCTGTGGAAGGAAAACAATCATACAAAAAGCCCACTAAGGGGCCCACCAGCCTTTTCTTTCCTTTGGATGCAAGCATGCTTTTCACAGGATGAAAATCAGGAGTTTGTTATCCCATTGGAAAAGTGAATTAGGGGAAACTATGCCTTTCCTACTGGTCAAAAAAGGAAGAGAGGTGAACCCAGTCTACCTGCCACACGCCAGGCCGTCACGGGAGGAGGGACGGGGTGTGGTGGTCTCTTTCCAAACTGTGGACACGATCACTAGATCAATTCCCCAGAAAGGCATGTGCCATAAAAGAAGGAGAAACGAAGAAAGTGGCTAGCAGGGATCACTGTCTAAAAATGGAGTCCTCCACAATTCGCCTAATAGAATACAACTTCAGCCACACTAGCAACTTAAACTCTTTCCCCTGTGTCTTCTCTTTAAGCTCTGGTTGGTGTACTTTTAAATAACAGATAAATCCTCCATTTTTTGTATTTCTAATATGCATTTCTGAGAAAACAAGCACTAAATGTATATCGACAGATTTCCATAGATGGGAAAGTACAGAGAAAGCAGAACAAACTCAAGGCAAAAGGCAAAAATGACAGTTTTTTTTTTGGGTGTGTGTGTCTGTGTGTTAAGAAGAATCCTTTGCTCCCTCACATATGGAATATGGAATACACAGTTTTAAAAGCTATAATTACATCAGGCTTAACTTAACAGCTACCTCATAATGTATGCTTGCATCTCATTAGTGGGCTCAGATATTATTTTGAGATGAACTTTTTTCTCTGAGTAACTCTGTTTTAAGGTAGGAACTAAAAAAACTTAACGGCACTAATTACTACTCTGGTCAACAAGGGTTTGCTGGTCAAAAAAAAAATTCCAACAAGATCACTGACTTACTTCTGTTTAGTCTGACAAAGTGATCCAATTAGTAGATAAAAAAATTCAAGAGTATTTTCTTGACTAGTACAGAAAAATCATCTATCTCAAAAAACCTTATATTGCAAAGTTAGTAAATGAGAGAACTATAGAGAAATATTTGATTTGTTGACTTAAGGTGAAAGGAGGCAAACCTTAATAAAAGTAGGCTGTACTTGGAAAAAAAAAAAAGAGAGACCCAAATAAAGAATATATTAGAGAAAAACCAATTTAGGAAATAATTCAAATAGAAGTGCTGGCTTTAATAGATCAAATTAAAAAAAAAAAAACTTAAACAACATAAAGATGAGTTATATGACAATATGGATAATCATGTATATGGGAGAATATACTTTTTAACATCATATGTATATTTAGAAATGTGGAATTTGATATAAAAGTAGGCCAGATTTCCCTAATTCTGAAATTTCACTGTGAACATGGGAAAAAAAGATTTCTTTCATTACTCCTTAAAAACATTCTAAGGAGAAAGGGGGATTTTAATTAAAGCACAAAGAGAGGTAATGAAATATGGGTTAGTTGGGTTTTATGCTAGGCTATACAAACAAGTTACGTGATCCTGGGTAAGTCACAATCTCTCTAAGAAACATAGCCATGAAGTTAGAGTGTTGGTCATAGTAACGGCTACAGCTCCTTGAAGCAGTAGTTAAATTACAGCATACTCTGATGGCCTACTTTAAAGGGTACAGGTGTGTCGAATCACCTGCACCTCCGAGGACTGTACTGTCCCATCTCTGCTTCCTGCAACACACACAACCTCTAAATGCAAGACGAAAGTGCATTAACGTTTTCGGATTGTCAGAGAATCTCTGACAGACTGTGGAAATAGTTCACTAAAAATCTCTTTCAGATTTTGGGATGTCGTGGTGGAGAAAGCATTTCTAGACCACTTTAACGTATCTTTACAGAATAATTTCATACCGATAAATCTTTCTCATAAAATTTTCATAATGATTTGGGTGATGAGACCAAGCTTGCATTCAGAAAAAGACCATCTGAAGAGGGCCTAATAAGACCTGAAAACTCAAAAACTTTCACTGTCAGTTAGATCACTTGGTCCTTATTTAAAATATTATACGACAAGCCAATTGTGGAACGTTAGCTACAGCCACACAGTGAGTAACGGATCACATGTGAATGTGACCGGTAGCAACACACCGTGCGGCAGTCACCGACTGAAGGAGAGCCAGGTTGCTTGTTATGCTACTCATTTCCTTCTGCAGAGTCTGAAGAACAGAGATCCACAGGCTGTGAACCTTTTGACTGAAAAAAGGTCTTCAGAACTGACTCTCTGGCAACCTTTCATTAGTACACTCTTCAGTGGCATCAGTCCCTTATTCCATCTTTACAAGATAATGCTCTCTCAAAGTAAGAAAAATAGGAAGCACACAGTTCAGAAAGCTTATTGCCATCTATATAAATCAAAACTCTAATGATCTAAAGAGGGATGTGAAATGAGAAGAAAAGCAGAGAAGGCAGAGAGTTGGTAAGGCTAATCTAGTCCTGGTATTTATGTGTGCAAATACGACAGCAAATGATACGACTTTAAACCTGCTGATCATCTCACGAATCAGTGATAAGCACAGAACCTCTGTGGGTATAGGGAAGGGAAAAGAATATGTCCAGTAGACTGACCCTAGCAATGATCAGGAAACCTAAAGGCTTAGTTTTTGCACCCAGGGGCAAGCGCAGTGGCAGAGAAGCATGCTTGCATTCTTAAATATATAAATATATATATATATATATGTCCACAAGGAAAAACGAAATAAAAATTAAATAAATTATATTTGGAAAAACAAAAACAAAAACAAACCAAAGAAACAGAAAAAAAAAGGCTGGCTTGTCAGGGGATGGGGTCAAGAAGGCCCCGGTGTGTGTACTTACATAGAGGTCAGCACCGTAAAATCCGTCCTGGTAAACCACACTGCAGAAAATCCACACAAAAACAAAAACAAAAAAACAAAAGAACAGAAACACATTCCGGTTATTGAGGACGGCAGCATGCACATGCGCTCTACACAGGCAGGTGATGTATGAACACAAAACCTGGGCTGGAGGCCACAGCCAGTCACTGAGAAAAATGTGAAAATGCACACACATGTTACACAGCTCCAGGACATGTGAGGAGAGGGAAAGGTGTGCAAAACTGCAACGAGCAACCTGGATCTCTGGTAATTAAAGTAACATCGACACAACAGAAAAGCACTCACAGGAGAGCCTAATATAGCTACTAAAAATCTGCAGGACTGGAAACATCATCTTTTGGTGTCTGGAATATTTTTGACAATAAGCTTGCTCCATGAGGAAGATTTCTTTAAAGAGTTTATAAAGTGGGGTGGGTGTCTGAATGGGCTTAATGCAAGAAAAATGAACCCAAAGAATTTCATTGGGACAGGACGTGTGTGTAAAATGTTTGAAAATTAGGTTTAGTATTTTGTTTTTGGTTTTGTAGCATATGTAAACTTTTTTTCTGATATCCATACATCACCTGCTTTTTACCCTGCACATTAGACATGCGATAAGATTTGGCTGATCACACAAGCATGCAAAGTATTATTATTCAGCATTTTAAGAACCAATGCAACACCTCAGAAAAACAAGTCAATCAATTCTGACCAAAGTAAATAGAGAAATGTAATTAAAAAAACAAAAAACAAAAAAACACAACCAAAAATACCCACAATGCATTGCTTTCACAAGCAGAGATAATGAGCTAAAGGTTAAGGTGATTGGTCCAAGGTCCAAGAATTGAAAGGTGCAGTGGGGATCCCAGATAGTAACAATATAATCCAGAGTGGGAAGGAGTAACTGGAAGATTTTAAGGGTTCTTTTTTGACCATAAGAATACTCATGGAATTCTGAGAAATACAACTGATAACTGAAATTCTGGGAATGCCTAAGGATCATGTCTTATTTAAAAGAATAAAACTGAGAAGGTAGTGGGTTAGGAATAAAAGGGTTTATTTTCCTGATTAGATAATGAATTTGTAGCAGACAAATAATGCATATGACCCTCCCCCCCTTTTAAATCCTCAGCAGCACTACACTATTTTTTCTTAAAATACAGATTTCCAACCTTGTGAGGTATTTTTGTGCATATAGACTTTTCCCAAAATGTCATTCTGGGACCAAAAGACATGGGATAGCAATAGAGATAAAAGATAAGACTTTCTTGTACATATCTGTAAGCCAAGATTTGGCTGTTTTAAATTAGATGATCTGTTAGTTTATTCAACTAAAGCTAGAAATTTTCACTACTACCTTCTGTGTTGTAATAAACAAGCTGGCAAGTAAGGTTGTCAAATAATATTTTTGCCTTGAATATGAAAATCTGTTTCTTATGGTGGCTGAAAAGTTTCTGAATTCTACTTCTAATGACATTCTGTTGTATTTATAGGATAGTTATGGTCACACTTTGCAAAGACCCTGATACTGTATTACACAACAGGCAAATCAAGTTTATCTTTAATGTTCATTTAGCTAAGTACTATACATTTTACAGTCTCTGAATGCAGTTAAAATCTGGTATGAGAAAGTAATTTGCCTCTCAGTTTCATTTTAGTGAAAAAGAGACTTGTTCATAATGAGGAGGCTATCAAATGGGAAGCACACTGAGGCCCCGTGATGGCTACTTAGCTCTCAGTGATTTCAACAGGGGATATATGCAAAGATTTAAAAATATTCCTTCTCTAGAGAAGTGTAGGCCTTAAAAACCTGAATACATTTACCCTAAGTCAATTTCCAACTTACTGGGAATATTCACCTAAGTTCTGGAAAAATTCCAATATTCCTTGTAACAAATGCCCCAAGAAGGCTAGAACACAATGATTAATGATAGAATTATTCTACTAAGCTGAAAAGCGATTCTAGGCCATTCCCCATAAAATACTGGACTTATTCCTTGCCATCTTCCATGTAAACAGGTGGTTTAGTTAATAAAAGAAAACATGGGATATTAGTGTTCAATGTAATGCACAGAAATCCATGTGATTAGACTTAAAGATAAAATATTTTTGAGCAAATATTTAGCTGACACAGAGTAGGCAGAGAATGGGCTCTCAAGTTTGGCCAATTTACTAACTGACCTACATTGAATAGGAATGAATTCAACCACTTTAACTCAAGAATGTTAAAAAATAAAGATGTCCCATGTTTCTGGTGAGCGGTCTCTTTGCAAATATGATGACAAACTCTCTTGGATTGAAATGGAAGACACCTTATAGGCACTTTTCCTAGTTTATAGAACTTCCAAAGGTTCATTTTTATGTTCCACTTGAATATTTCCTGATGAAACAATACTGCATCTTTATTCACGTCTTTAAAGAGATGTCAGAGGTTGAAGGTCAAAGGTCAAGTTGAGAGGAAAAAGGACAAAATTAAAAGTAAGTAATGGCAGAAGATGGAGATGATGGGATGCATGGGGGTTTCAACATCTATAAACTGCACACGAAAGTTAATTTCTGAAGCAGTTCCCTTCTAGTGTCTTTTGGAGCTTGCCCACGTCGACATGCATACTTGCATTCTCTAATAAAAATGCTTTAATTCAGTGGGATGGAGGACTCCTAAAGGTATGTCCATTTAGTTTATGAATGAATGAACGCTAAGTTAGTACAATGCAAGGTTCAGCCAATTTTGCTATTAGAAAAGGACATACAAATGAGGCTTCTCCCTCATGTTTCAGTAAGTAGCAGCTCATAGGCTTCTCTGCCACTGTCTATTTCTTAATGAGACTACAGGAAGAAAAAAGCTATCACAGCAGAGAAGAGATGAAGAGAAATGTCACATCTTTGAAGAGAGTAAGTTCTTGGTACAGCTGACTTATAAAAATCCACTCTTCATGAAAATATACATTTCAGGCTGACCCTGAGAAACAACTAAAGACAAAACCTGCCATCTTCACTCCTTCTCCCCCATTCAATAACAAAGGATATATTTGTTGCTATGGAATCGTTCCACTGCATGAGACACCCTCTGTATAAAAATCACAGAATTGAAGGATGCTCAGCTACATTAGTTGTTTTACCATCATTCAGAAGCCAACTGCAGTTTAATTCCTCCTACTTCTCCCTTTCTCCCTTGATTCAATTGGACTTGGTTCATCTTTGAATTAACCTCTTTTAATCCGTTTCCTACAAAGAAAGCAAATCCATTGTGGGTAACTAGCTCTGCTGCTCACCACCCAGGCAGTGGAACCAAAGGGGAGGGCACTGAGTGCCTCAGCCCCCAACAGGGTGGTGACAAGGGGTGAACACAGCAGATGCCACCTTGTACTACAGTCTCAAGCTCCTCTTTTGGTTCTCTGACGTAGTGTTAATCCATATTCGTGCGCTGCTGAGTGACAACTCCATGCCGACACACTGCTAGTAAACACGAGACGGTTCTGGCTGCTGTCTTAAGCCATCACCACAAGGGCTTAAGGTGGCCCAAATGAGGATTTATAGAACGAATTACCACTTTGAAACATTCTGATGATGACAGAGTTTGGTTCTTGCCATTTAATCTGTTAATTTGCAAATATTCATTGAATGTCTAGCATGTGGCATGGCAACATCCCAGAAGTTATGAGAGGGCCATGGTATTCTTTTTTTTCCAGTTGCTTACTATAGAAACATATTGATTTTGGAATCTAATGCTTACCCTGGATAGGCGGGGATGGCTGTTGGAGGTACCGCTCGGACTGCACCGTATACCGTCCGCCCTCTGCCCCTCAGATGGGCTCCTCTGAAAGCCGCTGCCGTGGTGGCCGCAGTTGGGTAAGGAAAGCCAGGAACTAAAGGGAGACCCAAAATGTGACAGAAATGTCAACTTTCATTCAATGAACCAATTGTAAAAAAATGAAAACTGGTACCACATCCTTCCTGAAAAGGTGGCACATGTATTATTCAATGGACTTCCTACTCTGGGTCTCTGAGTGAGAAAGAAATGGAAAGGGAGACTTGATACACAAATGCGAATGACTCTATGTCTCACTTATCACAAATCTTTATTTTCTGAAGAGGTTTTTGCTACAGGGTGAGTGCACTTGCCAGAAAGATAGATAGATAGATAGATAGATAGATAGATAGAGAAAGTGAGAAATCACCCCCCCAGGGGGAATGGACATGCTGCAATCCCTTCTCCATTCTCCTCTTGGGATCTTGAGAATGCAAGCATATGCACCCAGCGTGAGTTTAAGCCACCAGGTTTGGGACTCGAACTGTGGTCGACTAGGTGGGAGTCTAGCAATGTAGCCATTACGCCATCTGCTGGTCCCACTTATCACAAATCTTGAGTGAATTTTCTCTGGTCCTCTCCAATTTTAGCATTAAAATGCAAGTTGGTGAGAAATGAGGTCCAAGAGCTCTGAGAACTACTGTCACAGTAAGAATATAACTTTTAATTTTTGTGGATATTTTAAATCAGAGCAATATACACTCTTTAACTGGCCAGTTATCAATTTTATTCCCAAACATTATTATGTACATATAATAATTATTCCTCAAAAGAAAGAATATTCTTTTTTTCTTCTTTTTTTGGAGAGGATTTTTTGCTATAGGGTGCATGCGCTCGCCAGAAAGAGAGACAGAGACAGAAAGCGAGAAATCACCCCCCCCCCCCCGGGGGGATGGCCACGCCACAATCCCTTTTCCTCCATTCTCCTCTCAGGATCTTGGGCACGCATGCACACGGGCCCCGCGTGAGTTTAAGCCACTGGGTCTGGGACTCGAACCGTGGTTGACTACATGAGAGTCCAGCGACATAGCCATTACCCTAACTGCTGGTCCCAGAAAGAATATTCTTTTCATATTTTTATGTGGTGCCAAACTCCAAGTCTCACAATAGCCTTTAGATATTTCATTTTGTCAATTTCATTCCTTTATTTATTGTGTTTTAATCCTAAAATGGATGGTAAGAGGGAACCCACTCTTCTCCTGTTGCCTTGTAGCCTTCAGAGAGGTGAATGTTTTCTGAGGGCCTATTACAGGTGTGCCATTCTCTGGGTGTACAGACACAGAGACGTGCTGAGACACAGCTTCCCTGTTCACTGAATTCTGTGTGATTATCTCTCTTACTGGAGCAAAACGGTTCAGATAAAAATGACTGTAGTGTTATCAAGAGAGCTGAGAATAATCAGTAATACTGCCAGTGCTTTAAAGTGATTCTCTCCTGAAGAGCCTGAAGTTGACTTGCAGAGGACACACATGATGTATGCTACATGTACTTCTTTTGTTTTCTTTATTATCAAATACAGACTAAAATATTCTTTCTTTTGTTTTTTTTTTGGAGAGGTTTTTGCTATAGGACACATGCGTTTGCCAGAAAGACAGAGAGACACAGAGAGACAGAAAGTGAGAAACTACCCTCCAGGGGAGATGGCCACACCGCAATCCCTTCTCCATTCTCTAGTCAGGATTGGGATCTTGGGCATGCACGCACACGTGCCTGGCGTGAGTTTAAGCCACCGGGTCCGGGACTCGAGCCATGATCTACTACATGGGAGTCTAGTGACATAGCCATGATGCCAACTGCTGGTCCCCAGATTAAAATATTCTTCATATGCCCCTCACCATCTTTACCATTCCCAACTAATTTTGCTTGGTGGCACTGTTACGTTGGTCAGGAAGACTGTGGCACAGGTTAAGCAGGACAGGGGCTGTGACAGTATATATTCTCTCTCTCAAGAGTGTTCTCCTTTTCAGTTATTATAGTAGGAAAACACAAACAATGACGACAACAACAAACTAGTACATCACTGTTTACTCACAACATCGAAACCTGTGCCAGGCCAACATAGGCTACTTACTGATTAAAGGAATGTAAGTGTTGATACCCCCTCTTCCTGACAGGGGCACTGCTGCATCATTGCCTAGGGACACATCTGCTTGAAAGCTGGATGCTGGTTGCATTTAAAAAAAAAGAAAAATTAAAGATTAAAAAGGAATAGCAGGATACAAAACAATAAAAGCTATAGCTCAAAAGCACAAAAGGAAACATTAGCTTAAATACTACCTGCATACAACTCGGGGCCATATACAGCTCCAACTACTGGGCTTAATTTCCAACCTGTAACGGCAAAGAGGACAGCAAGTGTTTAGGATCATGTGAAGTAACGGAGTGACCAGTGCATGCAATGCTGGCTTCGACAGTGAAGGGATTATTTTTGCCTACTATCAACTTTTCCTTCTGTGACAGCTTGGGATGTGTATGAGAATAATGGTATTGTCTTTATCACAGTGAAGAGATAAAAGGAGGGCTGAGAGTGGGTGGGCAGGGGGAAGAGGGGATGAGAATAGAGGGAACTTGGGAAGCAGAGAGAAAGATGGAGAGGAAATGAGAGGAGGAAAAAAATATATAAATAAATAAATCCTGGGGTTTATAGTTTATTTCTCTCATAGGTTACCTCAAATAGGCATTTTTATTTATTTATTTTTTTAGTTTAGAAAAAGGGGAAGAAGTCTGTCACTCTGTATCACACTGGTATATTTTTTCTTTATCTTAGTAAAAATATATGCTGAACTAGCTGATGGCATGATTACATCACTGCGGTTCAAATCCTGGACCTGGCAGCATGAAACTCACGCTGGGCACGTGTGTGTGTGTGCGCCTAAGATCCTGAGAGGAGAATGGAGGAGAAGGGATTGCAGTGTGGCCAATCCCCCCCGGGGTGGGGGGGAGGGTGATTTCTTGCTTTCTGTCTCTGTTTCTGTCTCTCCGGTGAACGCGTGCGTTCTAAAGTAAAAATCTCTTAAAAAAACAAAACAAAACGAAATATGCTCCCTAGGGTTTGAGGCCCTAATATTTACTTATTTATTTTTATTTTTAAAAAGAATTATGTAACTTTATTTGTCTTTAAAAATTAGACCAGAGAGGAACAGAGTGAGAGAAAGTGAGAAAGCAAGCACCAGGTCCGGGACTCCAACCATGGTTGGCCATGTGGGAGTCCAGAGTCCTTAACTACCACGCCACCTGCTGTCCCCAATATTTATTTATTTTTAAGGTTAATTTTTCTTCTGGGGGAAGAGGGGCAAGCACCCCTAAAAGGGTCTTTATGTCATGACCCACCCCCGGCTCAGTGTGCCCAGATTACGGGCACGTGTGCCCATAATGGCATGCTCAGGGAGGTCCTGAACAAGAAGCCAGGACCTTTCCCATGTGGGTCCAATTGCATCACCACTGAGCCACCACCTGGCCCTGGACTTTTTTATCCATCACCTCGACACTGCTTACTGCTCTAGTTGTTTTAAGAGGGTATCCTGTGGCTGAATTTAAATGTGACCTGGATTTTTGACTCCATGATCGATTATGCTATACTGGCATTCTGGGTACACTGAGTCTCTCACTGAGGTTTCATCAGAGCCTACCAAGTGAAAAAGGAAAGAAAGACATGCAATAATAAAACTCAACTTCAGTTTGTATTTTTTTGAGATTTTAATGTGTAATGAACACATTTAAGTCAAAGACACTGAGCTGCTGTCTAACACTAAATTAAACTAAATATTAAGAGTTTCCAAATACATTTGGTGCCAATTTTATTCATATCTTTTTCATATTTATAGGAATATGGTAAGTGTTACAAAAAGGAGAGAGCAGTTGGTGTGTGGTTAAGGCATTGGACTCCCACTTGGCTGACTGCAGTTTGAGCCCCGGATCCTGCGGATTGAAAATCACACCAAGCACATGCATATGTGTGCCCAAAATCCCAAGAAGAGAATGGAGAAGGGAATTCAGCAAGGCCATCCCTCTCAGGGGTGATTTCTCACTTTCCCTCTCTCTGTTTCTCTCTAGCAGGCACACTATGCCCCATGGAGAAACCTATTTAAAAAAAAAAAAAGGAGAGAGAAAAATATACCACTGCTCACTGAGAGCAAATAGAATTCCATACAAAAGCTTTAATCAATAAATATTTCTTGACTGTTACACATAACAAGCAAACGTCCTATTTTTTTTTCTGAAAGATGGGCTCTTTTGCTGATTTGTATTATCTCAAGTCCCTAGCTAGCACCATGTCACTGCTACTCTGTAGACATACAAATAGAAAGAAGAAAAGGCCAATTCTATTGAAATAACCAGATTTAAATGGCCACAAGCAAAGATATTATTCAAGGAAAAAATTATTCTTTCTGAATCAAACCAATCTCCTACTCATCATCTTATGTGCTCAGGATAGTGATGTCCATTATTTTAAATTAAATTTTGACAAAATATGGGTCAAACCCTACTTAAATTGTAAAAGCACTAAAGTCCTGCAGTGTCAAATGTCTGCAAATTGCACAAATATTGCTTGGTGCTTCTGCGCAAATTAAGTGATCGCAACCAAAATAAATGAAAATGCTGACTGCGGATTCATCAGAAGGAACCCTCGGCACTCTCCTTAGGACCTTCAGCACAGCAGCAGGCTTCCTGAATGCCAATTTAGAGCAATATGCAACAAGTGACCTTTCTTCCCACCTTTTAAATCCATACGATGGATGTAAACTGATGTGCTGGTAATACTTTGAGGATTTTTAGTTTAGTACAATTTACAGTGTATTTTCACAGATGCCATTTAACCTTCACAAAACGCAGAGAGGGACATAAGGCTGGTACTGCATCTGCAACTTTGGTGAGGACTACATTTCTCTGGGCCTCATTTCCTAAATAGTAAGGTGAGAGAGATTTTTTTTGAATTATTTAATTAAATTAATTAATTTATTAAAATCTGACCAGAGGGGACAAAGCAAGAGAACAAGAAAGAGAGAGAAAGAGAAGGAGAGAGAGAGAGAGAGAAAGCAAGCCACCAGGTCCAGGACTCGAATCGTGGTCGGCCATGTGGGAGCCCAGCGCCCTTAACCACCACTCCACCTGCTAGCCAAGAGTTGGGTTTTCATGGTTTGTGAAGAACCTCAGGGGCTGAAACACTGTGGCCCAGCTTACAGAAACCAAAATAGCATTGGACAGAGACTGGCCCGCTGTCAGAGCAAAGCGAGGCTGGGGCACAGGAGAGCTGGCCTTCCAGATGCCAGTCTGGCTCCTGTCACAACACTTTTTCTGGATCTATGACACCTGTGGCTCTCCTTTTATTTTGGTCACACTGGGTTTTTACTGCGGAACTGTTTTTACAACAGTAGGTAAGAGGTAAGAAAACCATGCATAAAGTGCATTAGTCTGCCAGCTCCTCATTCGCTGCTGTATATGTTAGGGTACTGTGTAAGAATGTATCTAGAATAAAAGGGAGAGGTTTTTTTTTTTTTTTTTTGAGACATTTTTGCTATAGGGTGCCTACGCTCACCAGAAAGACAGAGACAGAAAGCAAGAAATCGCCCCCCAGGAGGGATGGCCATGCCGCAATCCCTTCTCCTCCATTCTCCTCTTGGGATCTTGGGCACACGTGCCAGGTGTGAATTTAACACTAGGTCTGGGACTCAAACCACAGTCGACTACATGGGAGTCCAGTGACATAGCCATTCTGCCAACTGCTGGTCCCTAAAAGGGAGAATTTTGCTGCTTTGGTAAAACATTAGAACCCACTGTGCTAGAGTGTGGGAGATCTCAGGACCCAACCCATTTGATTTTTTTCTTGGTTTTCTCCCATTTGAGTGATATAAAAGCTCTGTTTTTATTGGGACAAATCATTCACAGAAAATTTCATTGTCAATGAGAAACGTTTAAAAAACTTACTAAATAACATGCAATCATAGACTAGAAAGTTACACACACATGCATGTGCGCACACACACACACACACACACACACACACACACACAGTTGCTACCTCTAGGCCTTATAAATAGAAAAGTGAGGGACTGGGACTTACAGAAGGAATTAAGACATACTCACCCTTCCCACTTAATACACTCGTGCTCAGAGGAGCAGGAATTAGTAGTGAAAGTGAGAGCTGATGGACATCCAGGGGTGTTGTGAACAAGTCTAACATATTACAAAGAACGATAGAAACTAAAATAGAGAGTGCTTGGATGCAACTTTGTGTCAGGAGGCAACCCCCAATGACATGTTTGTACTGTGTAGAAGATAAACTTTACTGAGAATACAATAACTTAATAACTAGAATCCTAAGCTTAATTCTAACAAAAAGCCAACATGTAGAGAGAAAATATTCTCTTAGATAAAGAGGCTATCTGGACATAAATAAAAACAACTGTCTTAACATTCAAAGAAAGATACTTAAATATTTGTAAAAAATTCATATATTTATACGAAAGTAAATGACAGCCTTCCGAAGATTTCTTACCATTTGCATATGGTGTGACCATCTTTTTATTGGTCATTACGCGTGCTGTAGCATTATTCACCTAGAAGTAATGAGTGGAAAGAAGGGGCAGGGAGATGAAGACCACGTTAGGGAACATGCAGTGCTCATCCAATAACACAGTACTTAGTTTAAAATGTAAATTTCTGAGAGCTTTAAATAATCAATATAGCAATATAAAATATTAATTTACAGTGTTTTAAAGTACTTATTAAAGGAGGCTAACAAGAGTAAAATGTAGTTTTTCAAGTCTCCAAATGGAAAACTAGGGCTTCTTTACCACTCAGTACTCCAAAGAAAAAATACATTTCAAGTTCTTTGGAGATCTCTTGAACAGAGAAGTCTCTGTATCACAGAAAATATGAGGGAAAAGTAAATAGAAAACAGTATTTGCAAATGAACACTGACGTTCATGAATAAAACAGAGGCTTACCACTTGGGTTATGAAAAAGACTTAGAGGGAGATAATTGGTAAGTGTCCACGATTTTACTGTCTGAGGTTAGTAAACAAATAAAGGAACTTAGATCCCCATGTTGACAGTCTTCTGGACCACTCTGAATTTCCTAGACTATATATAGTCTATACATTTAAAAATAAAGTTTTTCAGAAGGCCTTTATGTAGGCACTTCAAAGAACTGAGTAAAGGGGCCAGCAGGTGATGTGGTGGTTGAGGCACTGGACTCCCACATGGTCAACTGCGGTTCGAGTCCTAGACCCAGTGGCTTGAAAACCATTCTGGGCACATGTGCGAGGAGGCCCAAAATCCAGAAAGGAGAATGGAGAAAGGATCATGGTGAGCGCATCCCGCTGGGGGGTGATTTCTCACTTTCCCTCTTTCTGTGATGGCAAAAATCTTAAAACAAAACAAAACAAAAACCTAAGTAGAGAAAGTGCTTCTTTGTTTTGTGGCACTCTCCAGCCTCATTACAGAGCTGCATGCTCTAAAGCATTCTGAGGGCGAGGCTAAGCAGGATGGCAAAGATGGTGCTGCTGCAGCCCGTCAGAACTGCCCTCCAAGCTCTTGTGAGCAGCATAAAGCCTCGCCATAGAACCTCATTATCCACTGTGCTGTCAGGTCACAAAACATGTCAATTAAAAAATGTATATAAAACAGAAATGTCTTATTTTGCCTGTTGGAATTTACATTGTGCTAGATTTGCACAGTGCTCAAGTTGTGTTATAAAAAGGCCAATTTCCAGTCGAGTAGAATTGGGACAAAAACCCCTCTCGGTGTGCCATTTAGGATTTGTATAGTGATATGTCTCCTATGTGAGGACGGAGCTTGAAACTCCATTTACTCTAGTTTGACCCACCAAATAATATAAACATTTCACATTTAAAAAGAAAGAATGGGATACAACAATGATGAGACTGAGAGCATGCAGTTAAAACACACACACACACACAAAACAAAAAAGAAAAGAAAAAGAAAAAACAATCGATTTTGGAAAGGAAGGAGAAGGTGGAAAGCAAGGTCTCACAGACAAGGATCAGAATGGAGCAAGAGCGTAAACCAGCTGGGAAAGCAGAATGCAACCAAGCACAGAATAGGGACCATGGCCAGAACCAACCAGAAACCACCAGTCAGCGAGAGACCAGCAGCTGCGGGTGAGGGAGGGACAGGACAGGACAGGAAGGGAGAATGGGGAAAGGATGGGTGAGAATGTGGGTAGAGAGGACAGTAAGGTAGGGAAAAAGAGAAGTCAGGAAGGGAGTCACGGGCAGGAAAGAGGACTGTTACGGGCAAAGAAAGGACAGTCCAGAGCTACAAACGGGAATGAGGAAAAGTAGGAAAGGCATGGGGGCAGGAAGTGCATTAATAAAACCAGCCAAACTGGAGTTCAGTAACTCTGAGTAAGATGTGCAAGGGGAGAAAAATCACCATGAAGTCAGTAATCAAACAGCTCAGACGGCTACAAAACAATATGTACATCCAAAGTCCAGGCGGCATTACTCAACAGCATTGAAAATAAAAAGGGGAAAGGGAAGGGAGAGGAACGACAAGTCAAATCACATTTTGTAGTGTTAATGTGAGATGGCAGATGGACTTTTTCTTTCTTATTTAATTGTTTTGTAATTACATTTTTAAAAGCTTCTTCTCTAGTGCTTTTGTTTCACTTACCGCCAACGGGCACCATCGCCAGCATTGTGTATAGTTACCATGGAAAGAGTGAGTCAAGTGAAGGGCCCTAAATGCTAAACCATTGGAAAGGGGGGAAAAAAGCAAAATATGCAGACATCTTACTCAAAATGGTGGCTTTTATATTTAATACTTTTAAAAAATGGGAAAGGGGGAAAGGAGCCAGTTAACCTTCAATGTGCTACCAGAAAAGGCTGGTGAACTCCATCTGGCTGACTCAATCACAATCATGGTACATTTGCCAGCCATCAAACCCTCTGTCTGAGAAAAAATTTAAGAGTGAACTGCTGAAATTCTTGGCATTAGATATATTTGAAAATGACATGAGTTTTGGATTCTGTCCTCCCTCCCCACCTCCTCTGAAATCTTTTATTTCGTGCTCATCACACGCACATGGAGGCGAACTGGCCTCCTGAGAGAAAGAAGATATTGGCTGGCTCCTTGATTCATCACAGAACACAGTGGTATATACTGGATAGTTTTTAGACACCTTCAAAGTTAGTTTTGTTTAGGCCTGATCACAGGAATTCAGAGAATCGCAAACTGAAGCAAAGGAAAAAAATCAAGAGAGCAGAAGTATGAATATCTTGAAAGAGGAAAAAAGTAAATGAAAAACATACACACGCACACAAAAAAATTCAAAATCAATACCCCTGAACAACCAAAAAAATGGGGGAGGAGGCAGACAGAAGTGTTAATTTAATACATTTTAGTGCAAGAAGGTGAAGAACACAGAGATACAAACACACATACATGTGCGTGCGCACACACAAACAAGACAGGGTTCCAAATGTGAAATAAGTGAGGCAATACAAAAAAAGAGAAATAAAAATATAAACCAGAAATTGAATTATTGAAGACATGCACCTCGATTTTACGGCCCTCTACCATGGTGCCGTGTAATTTCTCCCTGGCCCTGTCTGCATCAGCACTATTCTCGAAAGTTACGAACCCGAATCCCTGCATGCAGCGGGAGAAGGGGGGAAAACATGCACATCGTTATATTGAAATACTGATCTCTTGGTAAATAGAGAAAAAAATATCACAGTATGAAACTGACATCAGCAACAACTCAGCAATACTCTCCCAAAGTCACATTGTTGGTCCATGCATATTTTGTAAAGGTAAATTAAATACAATAAAAGAATAAAGAACTGTAATAATAATAATAATGGTGTAATTAACAACAATAATAACAATAATAAAATAAAATACAAAGCATTTGAGGCCAGACCAAAATTAAGGTACAGAGTTACTCGGTACAGAGTTATTCATCTAAGAATTTGAACATTTTTTTTAATGTCCTACCTTTCTCAATTCATGCTGTTAATTTACTGTACGTGTTCTTTTCATGTAATACTCTAAAAAAGACTTAATTAAATGAATTCTCTGACATTCCAAATTTATTATTCCCTAGTAACTGCTACATGAAATCTGATATTCAGGCTCAATCACTATATAATGAGATTTTCTTTTTAGGCAGTCTAATCATTTTAATTCCATTTTGCTGGTTGCTTCTATCAGAATTAATTCCTCTGGGACTAGAATAACTTAAGATACAGTCCTGGCCCAGTCTGGGTAGTATAGGCAATAGCGTCGCCGTTGCACAATGATGACGACTATGTGGGAAAGCTCTGGGCTCACTTCCATGGCTGGGCTGATCGTGAGCCTGGTTTTGCTGCAGTGCTTGGGGGAGAACTGTTGGTGAAGAACCCGTCAAAGGTATGTCCTTCTTCTCCCCAACCCTCAAAATATAAATGAATTTTTTTTTTTTTTAAGAAATTGTAGGACTAGCCTGTGGCATGGAGGTTAAAGTAGCTGGATCCCACATGTTTGACAGCACAGTTAAAGTCATGGACCTGGTGGCTTCAGAAACACACTGGGTGCCTGGTGTGCCCAGAATACTGAAAGGAGAGAGACATGGAGGAGAAGGAATTGTGGCATGGCTATACCCCATGGGGGGTGCTCTCTGATGAGCGCACGAGCCCTACGGCATAATTAAAAAAAAATTATGTTCCTTGGAATAAAATATTATAGGGGTGATTTTAATTGAAACTCTCCTAAAGAAAGTATACATTTGTTGATGGGGTCTGCAGGTGGCATGGTGGTTAAGGGTGCTGGACTCCCACATAGCTGACGATGGCTCGAGTATCAGACCTGGTAGCTTCCTTTCTCACTTTCTCTCTCTTTTTCTTCTCTCACTCTCACTCTGTCCCTCTCTGGTCAAATTAAAAAAAAAAAAATTAAATAAAGTTAAACAAAATAAGCCTTTAAAAAATAAAGTTGAAAATGTCAATGGGAACACATTTTCTAAAACAAATTTGGAGGGACCAGCAGTTGGCGTAATGGCTATATCACTGGACTCCCATGTAGTCGACCGTGGTTCAAGTCTTGAACCCGGGCTTAAACTCATGTCTGGTGCGTGTGTGTACGTGCCCAAGATCCCAAGAAGAGAATGGAGAAGGGATTGCAGTGTGGCTATTCCCCTGGGAGGTGATTTCTTGCTTTCTGTCTCTCTGTCTCTCTCTGTCTTTCTGGTGAGCGCACACCCCCCATAACAAAAACCTCACCAAAAAGACAGAGAGAGACAGAAAGCGAGAAATCATCCCCAAGGGGGGATGGCCACACCACAATCTCTTCTCCTCCATTCTCCTCTTGGATCTTGGGCATGCACACACACACACTCGATGTTAGTTTAAGCTACCGGGTCCGGGACTTGAACCGCAGTGGACTACATGGGAGTCCAACGATGTAGCCATTACGCCATCTGCTGGTACCACTGGTTTTATTTTGAAGGTAAAGAAACTGAGTCGAATTAAGGTTAACTACTCAAGTAAATACAGCTAATGGTGAAAAAAATCTGAAATTAAACTCTGTAAATCCGAGTTCAGTGTCCTATTCATTAAACTATGTTAATCCTAAAATAGTTATAGTTTTCTTTTTTGAATCTAATTGTCAAGTTGTATAATATTTCATTCTAGAATAGGTTGACCAAATGCTGGTGACACAATAACTGCTTCCAAAAGAATGGAGGGTGGTTCAAAAGTGCTGAAATTTTAAAGTCAGCAAATGACCATGTTTAACCTTAATGTCTGCTTGTATAGATTTTCTCAATAATGACTTTTAATATTCTGGGACAAAATTTCATTTTCAAGTGTTTTATAAAAAAAGATGATTACACACCAAAGGAAATGCTAATCAAGACACCAACCATAAAAATAGAGCAATCTTTGCAAGCATCTTGTCCTAGGGTAATAGGAGAAAGAAGGCCTTGTTGATGCTTTGGGATTCTCTAATAGGAAACACAGAGGTAAGAGGATTTCCTTCTTTCCTTTGAAGATAAATAGACCTTGTGGTAGGCAGAATCCCCAGAACCAGTGCATATGTTACCTTACAGAGCAAAAGGGATTTTACAGATGTGATTTAGTTAATGATCGCGAGATAGGGAGATTATCCTGGATTATCCGTGTGGCCCAATGTGATCACAAGGGTGCTTGTAAGTGAAAGAGGAAGCAAGAGAATCAGAATCAGAGCAGAGCAGTCTGAGAAACACTCCACTGGCCACTGCTGGCTTTGAATACAGAAGGGAGCTATAGTCCAAGGAATATGGGATCCTCTTGAAGCTGGAAAAGGCAAGGCAATAGATTATCCTTTAGAGGCTCCTTGGCTTTAGCCCAGTAATACTTATTTCCGACTTCTGACCCTCAAAAGTGTAAGGTAATAAATGTGAGGTTTCAAGCCACTAAATTTGTGGTAATTTGTTGAGAAGCAATAGGACATTAATATATATCTTACAGAATTAAATAAAGTCCATGATTAGAAAGGTGAGAAGTATAGTCAGTATTTTTAGAGTATTGTTAGTTTTTTTCCTCATGTTGAGACTTTCTCAAACTTCATGCTTCTTTATCACACTTACAATAATAATTATTATTATTATTATTATTAGAGAGATTTTTGCTGCAGGGCACGTGCACTTGCTGAAGTGACAAGAGAGATAGAACGCAAGAAATCACCCCCCCCCCCCCAAGGGGATGCCCATGCCACAGTCCCTTCTCCTCCATTCTCCTCTCAGGATCTTGGGCGCACATACACACACACACACACACACACACACACATTTCCTTAAAACTCCCAGTGTGAGTTTTAAGACACTGGGTCCAGGACTTGAACCATGGTCGACTACGCTGGGAGTCCAGCAACTATTCCACCATCTGTTGGTCCCAAACAACTGTCAGGACTCGAACTGCGTAGTCAGACATGTGGGATGCAGACACCTTAACCTTCATGCCACCTGCCAGTGCTATACTCCTTTCTAAGGAAGGCTCTCAGTGCTCCCAAATCCTTCAATATTAATAATTTAAATATGTCAGTATCGGTGTTACACTCCCAGCTATCTTTGTTGAATTCTGGAAACTGAGGACAGGTGTGTTTCCTGGGTGTTTGGTTGTGATTAAAACTTTCGCACAGTGTGACAGCAATCTCATCACCTGCCTGGACATCCATCCATTTATCAAGGACAGATGGAGCCGAGTAATGTCATCTTTTTAGTCTGGCCTCAGACTGTAATAAATAACAAGCAATAGGATGAGCATTGTAAAAATATTTAAAAATTTGTATAAGCTTTGAATTTTTCCATCTCAGAAGAATGAGAAAGAAAATTTACCATGTAACTTTTAAGGGAGAAATCAAAAGCAGACGGATCTCCTGGGTATGGCCAGAACACAAAAATTAAAAAATAAATAAAAGAAAACTAAAACCCATAAGATGGTAACAAAATAAAAATAAACTTAAGCCTTTTGGAGTTACATGCACTGTTAATTCAGTTTTAAGTATAATGAAAAACATTTCATTTTAGCATTACCTATCAAATTTTATTGAAAATCACAAAAGGCCCACTTAGTGCAACTTCAAAGTAATTAACGATATTTTGAAAGCAACAAATAATTTCCCTTTGCATGAAATCAAAAGCCAGGGTATTAGACATGAAATTACAGCACATTATTTGTGTCTGACAAGTGGGAACAGACATCTTATTCCCAATTCAAGCCTAAACACAAGCCTAACTAAACCCAGAACCCCCATCATTCTAGAAATCCACCTCAGAGAAGTAATGAGAACATGTTCATTTAAAAATTGCTGGAAATCTCCTAGTTGATGCTGTGCTCTGCTATGCAGTCCTTCAGTGGATTTAATAATTGCCACTGTCTGAAGAGGTCAAGAACTTCTGAATATTTAGTGTTTATGGAAAATATGTTGAAACTATATGGAAAATACAAGTGTTATAAATCTGTGTATTTTTTTTAGTTTAATAAACTTGAAAATTATGGAAAATTATGCGCCTGAGTAATAGTGAATAGGATCATAAAAATTTGAAGTTCATTTGAAAAGCAACAAGGTCTTTTTAAAATAATTATTTATTTAATTTAATTTATTATTATTATTATAATTTGCTATAGGGCACACGTGCTCACCAGAGAGAGAAAGAAAGGGAAAGTGAGAAAGCAAGCTGCCAGGTCTGGGATTCGAACAATAGTTAGCCATGTGGGAGTCCAACACCTTAACTACCACATTACCTGCTGGCCCCAAGCAACAAGTTCGTAATTATTGAAAGTTTCCAGCAGAGAATGCAGGGTCAAGAAAACTGGAGGTTGAACCAGGTGACCATTATTTAGGATTCTCTTAAAGATTCTATGTGAGAAAAATGACTAAAAGTAGATACATCCAAATATCAGTAGTAAATATTCTCTTTAATGCTTCTTTTCCCTTTCTACTTTTCATTAAGCTTCATGTTTCCTTTCTGCCCCTCATGGTGTGATGTGTGCGTGGTATTTTAGACAGAGCTTCGCTGTGTAATGACTGCCTGTAACAACAGCAACCTCCCAGTCGCTGACACTACAGGAAGGTGTTACTGTGCATGGCTTTTTAGGGCAGGCCAGAATCAAACCTCGGCCTTCCATGTGGCCTTGGCCTGCTGATAGCAGCGTCCAGCACACACAACTGCCACTAGGCTCATACTTTCTTTCTCAAGGGTGTTTTTACATTGTTACTCAAGGATCTACAAGGACGGGAACATTATAGCTTATTGTTCTAATCAGGACATTTTGAAGAAGGGGATATTATTAATAATTATGCTAAATGGTGTAAACTGGCACTATCCTAGGTGAACTGGGACACACGGCCGCTCTACCTAAGCATTACTTATTATTTACGTTAATAATCTGCAATTAACTGATGAAACTTGGACGTTTCCAAATTATTTGGACTTACCAAAATATTTTACCAGGGGTACCATTTTCCATCATATATCCAGATTGCACATTTTCAAAAAGCTAGTCTTTCAGTTAAGTATTGAATATTAGATATGGCTATGCTTTTACAATGGAATAGGGAGGAAAAAGAAGACCAAAAAAAAAAAGTGAATTTAAATATATATGCACACATGTGTGTGCATGTATACAATATATATTCATCCATAATCTAGGTAAAGCAAATCTAGACAATGAAGGTTAAAGAAGAAAAAGGTGGCCAGCTCAACGGCCTGGTCAATTAAAGCAGCTAGATCCCACATAGTTGAGGCATAGTTCAAATAGAGGCCCCGGCAGCTAAAAAACACCTCAGGTATGTGTGCGTGTATGCTCCAAACCCCAACATGGTGGAGAATGGAGTAGAAGGGACTGCAATGTGACCCTACCCCGCTGGGGAGTACTTTCTCCCTTCCTCTCCCTCTTTGGCTCTCTCTCTGGCCAGCGTACATGCTACCTGGCAAATTGGGGGGGAAAAAAAAAGAGAGAGAGAGAGAGAAGAGAAAAAGAAATGATCAACAACAAATAAACAAGTACTCTTTGGAGGACAAGCAAGCTGAAAGGGCAGAATATTGGCAGGAAGGGAGGGAGTGGGTTTGGCAAATCTAACAGTTTTCATTTAGGTATATTCTCAAACTTTGGGTCCACAGTCTTGTTCTAAAAAATAAGGCAGGGTAAAGAACTGCTTTTTATTTCAGAGTAATTTGATTAAATCTTGTTTCATATGTAAGTATTGCTTATCTCAGAATTACTTTGTGAATAGCTTTTCCAATAGTGCTTCAAAAATAATTCAATAAAGCTAAATTCTGCATAGAAAAGTGCTCTGTTTAAAAGTCAGAGCAATCTTAACTAAACAACAGGACCAAATAAAGTCTCCTTTTCTACAGTTCTTTTCAAGACACGCTGTAATTTTATAGTCAACCCTGAACATATAAAAGAAATGAGAAACTAAACTTAATTCACAGAAAGTACTCATTAATTTATCTTAGGTGGATTTCAAATGAGGCATCTGTGGGTCTGACTCTAAAATAAGTCTCTATTCGAAGCCTTAGAATAGTTCCAGGGGAACTCATTCCAGGAAACAAGTTTAGGTAACAGTCAAGGTCAAAGGATGAAAACAAGGTTTTGTACTGAAGGCAGATCCAGGATAATTCTGAATTCTGTGCTTTGTTTTTAAAACACTTCCAACCATATACAGACTATACCCGAACAAGGCAATGAGCATCAAACCAAGAAGAGCAACGTTTGCTTTTAGATTCCCCAAAGTGAAAAGGAAGGCTGTGCCATTATTCTCTAATGAAAATTACATGGGAGAAGTAACTGGATCAGGTAAATGTAAAGATTTTGGGTAGAAGGCTAATCCTTGAAGTCAATGAAAGAAGCCTCAAGAAAGATCAGTTTCCTTTGCTTCGCAATAATTCTCAACCAAATTATTTTCTTGGTAAGGAGCAAGTCCTCGATGTCAGATGAAACTATGCTAGCCTTTTGGTTGTTAGTGTCTAGTTACAAGTCCTTCAGTTATACACACTTATATATAAATATTTAAACATTTAAACTACTACTTTAGATGAGCAGTGGGGTCAAGAGTCTTCACGCATTTATTTTACACTGATGTGCTTCCCATCTCTAAACCACTGTCATCTTCCCACCTTGTAGCTAAAAAGATCAAAGACAAATAAATGCAAACTATACAACAAGGGATTAGAAACCCATTATGAGGAAATTACGAGCATAAGTAGTCTCACTGGTTGCAGTTAAATAAGATTTCATGTTTAAAATACTTACCAAGGTAAGTGCTGGAGAAAGCTCTGCATAGACATATTAATCTTTTGTGTTTTAACTGAAAGCTGGAAGCTTAGAGTATAATTACCTCTTTAATATTAACAAAGAATTTTTATAGTCAGAAGTTGATATATTCTATACGGGAAGGGATGATAATCAGGAACATTAGGACAGCGCATACCTCTGGATCAGGACAGACGGGGACAGGAGATAGACGACTCTATCCAAGGTCTACATATGTTATAAACTCTCAAAGTACGGTGACTTTGGAGTAGGAAATTGAAGAGTGCTAAATATTAACTTATTTATTGGCTTTATCGTATCTTTTCTCAAATTTTATTTTTGAACAATTTAATCAAAGCCAAGAGATATTTTCAAAATTTAGCAGAGATGAACACATAAAAATTAAAGAAAAAATTGCTTTAACCTAAAGATCTAAGTAGAGGTGAATACAGCAATAACATAAGCTTGGCTTTCCTAGGGTGTATTTCAGATAAAACTTCCCCAAATTCAATTCATTAAATATTTTTTCACAACATCATTGTAAGACTTTGCCATTCCCTCATTCCTAAAACCATAGCTGCTTATTTTGATGCATGGAAACTCAGTCATATAGAGTAGGAATTTAAAGTAGTAAATTAATAGGGTAAAATACATTTTAGTTAAACATTTCAGTTCTTATATAGAAAACATTTAGATAAGAATTCATCATATTGTAGTTACTACTTTCATTCTTTTGTAAACAACTCACTATGTTTATAGTTTAAATGACTCGACATTCTGAAGCTTAACTATAACTTAAAATCAGTTCATAGAAAATTCCTGAGTCACTTCTGTGTTTAAGCCTTGTGAAAATTTGTTCAGAAGAGAGAGCAGATCAACTGAATTACTGAAACATTAAATTGGCTCCAGGTATGCCACTCTGAAGTTGGATTTTAAAAAGCTGAATTGTTCTGATAGAAATTCAGAACAGAATTCTCATAGAATTACATTGTTTTCAGTCTTCTCTCTCTTCTTTTACTAAGAAAGCTGGGGTCAAAATTCAGGCTGTTGAAGGCCTGCAGTCACTATATCCTAGAATCCTTACTGCTACATTCTCAAACTTCTTGTTTCTTAACCCATCACCCTCCCAATTTAAGCATGAGGATCAAGTTTGTTCTTGTGGTAACTTATTTTTAGAGATAATCTAACCAAGGTGGATACTTGGGTTTACTTTTATGCAGGCTTAAAACACGGCTTATCTTTTCCAAATACTTTCTATTTAGAATCAAACAAAATTAAAAAACCAACACACTTGATATTGAAATGGAGCTTACCTTGGAGCCACGTTCATTAAAGATTATTTCTACATCTAGGATTTTGCCAAACTGCTGCAGAGACAAAAATAAAAACATTTATGTTTGGCTTTTTATACACATACTTTACTTTCTTCTGAAAAAGGGGTAATTTTTCCCCTTTTTAAAACTATTTAATTTCCATGTTTCTATCTGCTAGTGGGTACCAATACTAGTTTATGAATTTTCCTCATCACTGAGGTGATAGTTTCTCCTTTTTGATATACAATTTCTCACTCACACATTACCCACCTCTACAAGGAGAAGCTACTGTCTGAAGATAGTGTCACCCATTACACATATACTTCTTCTAGACAAGGCAAGAATTTCCTAACTACATATATATTTCCTTTCAGTTTTGCAATAGGGTGTGTGTGTGCTCGCCTGCCAGAGAGCGATGAGAGAGAGAGAGAGAAAGAGAAAGAAACAGAGACAGAGAGAGAAAAAACAAGAAATCACCCCTTGGGGGGATGGCGATGCTGCAATTCCCTCTCAACTCTGATTTCAGGACTTGGGGCATGCACCTACACGCGCCCAGCATGATTCTCGAGCTGCTGGTATGGCACTGGAACTGGAAGCTGGCTGTGTGGGATCCAGTGCCTTAACTTCCACACTACCTGCAGGTCCTATGTCTGTAATTTTTAAAATGTCTTAAGAAGTAAATCCTAATAAGTTGAATAATACAGACCCACTTCCTCTCCACCGTTTACAAATTATACAAGCAAACCATATCCATGTATAAAAATTAGAAAAAATTGAAAAAAAGAAAAGGAAAAATAGAAAATAAAAGTCATCTGCAATCCTGCTCTCTCAACATTTTGGTATGTAACCTTCTAGGCTTTCTCTCAGGCATACATACAACTGCAGATACCGGATACATTCCCCATACTGCTTCTATTTTTTTTTTTTTTTATTACTTAGCAATAGACTATGAAAAACTATCCAATTCAATTAAAAAAGTCACCATTCCTTTTTTAAAAAATAATTATTTAATTTCATTTATTATTATTATTTTTAAATTTGTTATAGGGCATGTGCATTTACCAGAGAGACGGAGTGAGCAATCAAGCCACCAGGTCTGGGACTTGAACTTCAGTCAGTCAAGTGGGAATCCAGCAGTTTAATCACCATGCCATCTGGTGGTCCCTGTTACCATTACTATAGCCACATGCTATGTTACCATAACCTAAACATTTTTTGACATTAACAATCATTCTATCTATTTGTCACTTTACTATTCCTATAATAAGCACCAAGAATACTTTAAATAGAACACGCTGGATGTGTGTGTCCAAAATCCTGAAAGGAAGGAGAAATGGAGAAGGAATTGCGGTGTGGCCTTCTTCTGTGGAAGGTGCTTTCTCTCTCTCTCCCTCTCTGTCTCTCTGGTGAGTGCACATGCCTTCTGACAAATTAAAAAAAAAAAGGAATATTTTAAATAATCCTAGTAATTATTCAAACACTGTTACATTTGGAAAAGCAAATAGACATACAAAGTCTGATTCTATTGGGAGGTGGCTAAATAGCTGACTAGAGGGCTTTTATAAACACTATCATTATCTGAGTTAGGGTAGGAATATCTAAAGGGATAAAACTAAATAACTTAAAACATTTTTATTTATTATTATTATTTTCCAGTTTGATCAGAGAGAGACAGAGAGAGAGAGGGAAAGGGAAAAAGCAACCCACCAGGTCCAGGACTCAAACCGTAGTCGGCCATGTGGGAGTCCTGCGCCTTTAACCACCACGCCATCTGCCGGCCCCAAAACTAAATAACTTTTCATCGATACTTAGGTTGAATTTAAGGTATGTGTAGTAAATATCCAAATATCTTTTTGGCTCACACTTTGCTTGAGTACTGGACTCATTCCCAGTTATCCATAATATTTCATCTGGATTTCATACCAGACTGGGAAATGTGAACAAAACTAAAAATATGAAAAGAGCAAAAGAAAATTCATGTTTTCCTATTGGATTAAATCATTACTATCTTTATCAAAAAACACATATGGAGAACCCAAGTTTTCTAGAGTAAAACATCTGGGCTTAATTCCACTTTCATTATTTAACAGACAACTAGAAACATTATACAAAGAGGAATATGTGTTATTTTAGAAAGGTCATTTTGTTTTAGTTCTGTGTCTATATTACAAAACTAAGATTTGTATGGTGTTTTGGAGTTAGCTTGTTTTACATTTGTAATGCGCTCTTAAGCTGAGCATGGAATCTTTGCTTTTTACTGAAGCTATAGTCCTTCTAAGTGATAGGTATCGGCCATGTGGAAGAAAACAAAGCAACCAGAGAGCCTTGCAAGGAAAAAAGTATTTCTTTATCGTTTCACGTCTCATGGGACGAACATAAAACATGTCAGGAAATCACTAACTTTCCTGGGCAGATCTTCAACAGACACTATTTTTCTGACTCAAAAGGAAAACACATCTCATCTGAGAGATGAGAATGTACTACATTCTCACAGACCTCCAGGGACTAAGAATTTCTATTATCTCTAATAATTCACTAGAGAATCTAATAACTCATATACCCAGAAAGTTTCTTCTTATATATAACCTAAGTCCTCATCCCTTCCTATTTTCTGTTGCCATCTTTTCTGTAGAGATGGAGAACAGCTGGTTACCACTTTCTGTATAAAAGCTCTTCAAGTGTTTAAAGAACATCACTAAATCTTAACTGACCTTCCCTTTAGTGAGGAAAACACTTAGTAGCTAGAAGTGACAGAACTTTGCTTATTACCATGACATGGCCTGACCAAGATGGAAAGAAGTACATTTGGTTTTTAAACAAAACACTGGGCAGTTATCCTAATGAAATTTTTAAAGAAGATTATTTTTTAGCCCTAGGTAAAATTAAGTGTGTGGTCAAATTAAAACAGGCAACAACATACAGGCTCAGAAAAAATGAAGACTCAGCAGCCATTCACTTCCCAACCACTTAAATCTCTGCTTTTACACTTTGCTTTCATAATGGTGATTTTGGAGGAAGTAAATAATAGGTGAAGGAACATAGGAGATCTAGCAAGCCAATCTGCTACACTTGATTTTAGGTATTGGTCTTGACACTCTGGAGTACAGAAAGGAAATAAGAACAAAATACAGAGGTACTATGTCTGCTTTCACATACCATTTCATTTAATTCATAACGTGTGTAGGATAGAGATTACGATTCCTATTTTTATAGATATAAAATTCAAATCCAAAGAGGTTACATGAATTTCCCAAAGTCACATGCAAATAGAATCTGAACCCAGGCTCTTCATACCAAGTCAATACTCTTTCCACCTTACCAAAGCCACTTCTTTCTTTTTTAAAAAATTAATTTAATTTATTACTATTACTATTCTTTTAAAATTTGCTTTCAGGTACATATGCTCATTAGAGAGAAAGAGAGAGAGAGAAGAGAGAGAGAGAGAGAGAGAAAGAAAGCAAGTCACCAGGTCCGGACTTGAACCATAGTCGGTCATGTGGGGGTCCAGTGCTTTAACCACCACACCCATCTGCTGGCCCCAACAAGTCACTTCTAAGTTCGTATTTTCTATATTGCATATGGTCTTAGTACCTGCAAAGGCAGAGTACAGGGTGCAATAATGCATTCCTAAACCTAATTTCTCTGGTCCTGTGTTTGAGGAGAGGGCAGGCATATTGTGCTGGGCTTATATGGAAGGCAAAGAAAGAACTAACGTGTGATGGTATGAATAAGTAGAAGTCCGCAAACTTATCTGCACGTTAGAATCACCTGGCGAGCTTATAAAAATGCCTAAGCCCAAACCTCATCCCAAGCAAATTATATCACAACCTATGTATATAGAACATAGTCATCAGTATTTTTTAAGTTCCCCAAGCTATTTCCAATACACAGATACATTTAAGAACTACTGCTTCAATGAATGTGTGTATTTGTTCCTTGAGGTGAAAATGAGCACATTACTGATATGTTTACTGTTTTGTTGCTGATATGTAGGGCAAGTGAGTAGGGTGATCATTTCATCTTGATTTTAGCACTAGAAGCCTCATGCCACAAGTCTCGATCCCAGCAAACTGGGTAGCATGGTCACCTTGGTAGGTGACAACCTGCAAGGCTAACACCTAAAAGACAGAATGACAGAAAAAGGCTTCAAAAGACTGATGACAATACTGGACCACTTTAGGATCTTTAGTGGTCTACTGTAGTATAAACCAAGTACTAATGGCTAATAACACATCTGATGGATTAAATTCTATTTTAATTGCAAAAGTCATAAAAGGACTTCAGAGACTTACCCCAAACATCTGTCGGAGGTCAGGGTCCCGGAAGCGGAAAGGAATATTAGAGACATGCAGTCGTTTGGGGGTAGATTTACTCTCTGAATTTTCACTACTTTGTGTCTGTGACTGCTGGCCGTCTGTCTGTGCTCCACCTTCTGTCTGCTAAGCAAAGAAATAAATAACGATGAATAAAAAATAAACACAATTACCTCACAAGAATTACATAACATAATTAAAGCCTTCCTCCATTGCAATCATTCCCAAACAGTGTGTCTTTAATCAGAAATTATAATTGTCCCCTGAAAAGAGAAAACAACACAATTTAGAGCTTTTGAATATTTATAGTACATTAGCAAATGGGTGATAACGGGCACAGAACACCAAGGGACCGCTCAAGATGACATGGAGGTGCAGTAGGGTAACTGAGGATGCAGAAATAGGACTTTTATTCTTGGGTTCTTAGTAAAGCTTGCTATTTTTGAGATATGTCAAAAATAAAGAGTGTGTTGAACATAGTTGTGGAGGTCACTGCATTTTTTGGTTTATCATTTAAGGTGCTCTCTCAGGGCCACGGGATAAGAGAGTATTTCATGGTTCATTTCTTCTTTTAGTTCTAGAGTTTATGACTACCAGGCTGCCACAGTATTACAATGACATTATTTATGAAGAGGAGAAACACAGACAGTGGGCAATCTGCCTGCAAACCGAATACGTTTCATACTTTGAAATTAGCCTGTACTCTCCTTCCTCATTTTTGCAACCCCAGCTAACTCCAATACAGGGGAACTGAGCAGAGCTCAGCGGCATTGGACGACCTTCTGCGGAGAAATAGTGGAGGGACCCTGACTAATCCACTGCACAAAATACAAACGCTACTCTTATAAACACTGATACTGAAAGAGTGTAAGAGGTGGGGTGCATTTTAAATCGTGAATTTCTTTTGCAACATTCCAGGCATGCACAATTTTTTTTTTACTAACTCATCAAAAAACTCGCCATGTTGAAAAATGGTTTTTGACAAATATGTAATAAGTGTGACACAGTCTAGGCATGCAAAAGGACATTTATTTTGATATATTCATCTGGCAATTTTCTTCATTCCATTTATACAACTGAGTTGAAAAAAATGGAAATTCTCCCTAAAACAGAAAATATTTCTTGAGTGTACACTCTTATGTCAGACCCTCACCTAAGCCTTTTGGTAATAACTAATATTTCAATAGAGTTTACTAGTTGCTAGACACTGATCTAAGTATTTAATATATTTTAATTAATGTAATTCTTTCAACCTTACGTTTTTGCTTTTCCCTCTGAAATGCATACTAAACCAGATAGCATTCTGAGCTGATTAACCTAACCTGACTTTTTTCCTGCCAGAAGGCATGTGCACCTACCAGTGAGTGAGAGAGATAGAGACTGCATCAAGCCACAATCCGTTTCTCTATTCCATCAGGATTTTGAGCGCGCACGCGCACGCACACACACACACACACACACACACACACACGCCAGACATGTTGTTCAAGCTTCCAGGACTTGGATTCGAATCGTAGTCGGCCCTATGGGATGCGGCTCCCAATGCACAGAACCTAACCACTGTGCTACAGGGCTGGCCCCAGTGCGACTTCAACAGCAGTGGGACTTTACTGTATCTACTATCTTAACAGAGAGAACTAGGTGCCTCAGATTCTTCTGGGTGACAAAATGGAGCCCCTTCCTTTGACCCAACGTCAAGCTATTTAAAATTATGAATCAAAGATACTTTTGGCTCAGAGAATGTTAACAACCATTTTGAAATGAAGTTTGAAACTTTCAAGAATAAAAGAAAATCAGGAATAAACTCCGAATGAATCTCAGCCTTTCATGTGTCAATCTAAGTGATGATAGTTTTTTTTTTTTAATCTCATTCCATTCAGGCTTTGCAGATGGCTTCAATGTGCAACGCTTCATGTGATATAAAAACAGCAGAAAAGGGAAGAACTATGAAGTGACGTTCTCCGAAAATGTGAGATTTTGAATCATCAATCTGAAAACAATGTAGACTAAACAAAACAAAATCCATTCACAGATGAAAAAGCTCACTAAGTTACTTAAACTGCACCACAGACACCAACATGCAGTCAAAACAGTAAGCGTCAGTTACAACAAATGCTCAGTTAGGCCCCTTCACACTGTCTCTTACATCTCACAGCTGGGGCGCATCAAACTCTCTCTTCAGGCCGGCAGGTGGCGTAGTGGTTAGGGTGCTGAACTTCCACATGGGAGACCACAGTTTGAGTCCTAGACCTGGCGGCTTGCTTTCTCACTTTCTCTGTCTCTCTCTGGTCAAACTAAAATAAATAAATAAATAAGTGAAATAATTCTTAAAAACAAACAAACAAACTCTCTTCTCAATCATACTTTAAAACCACCAGATCTGATCTGTGGGATGACAGTAAGTTTATCACTTTGAGAAAAGTTAAAAAGATGGGTTTTTGCATAGAGAAACATTGAAAAATATGTCATGACTTTTCCGACAACCCAGTACACGCTCTAAACCAGTTCTGCATGTAACTCATACATGTAGTCCATGTAACCTGCCACAGTGTATGTGACATGACAGAATGAATGAAATTGAAAAAGGACTTCAAAGTATATTGCCCGTGGCACTTATCCGTTACTCTTGGGAGTTCTTTGATGCCCATAAGACAATTTAAAAAGATAAAAAGCCAGACTGGTTAATTTTGCAGTTTGTAGTAAACACATATATATATATATTTAAGTTGGAAACCTTTAATTCTAAGGAGATTTGTACATGGAACTAGTGAACTCTCATTTCCCAAATTCTCAAGCTAGATTTTAGGCATTTTATATAGATAAAAATGCACCAATCCTAAACTCAGAGCTGAATGAATTTTCAGAGAATGGATACCCATGACTCTATCAAATGAGATCAAGGGACAGGACTACAGGAGACCTTGGGCCCCTCCAGTCACTGTCTCCCTCCCTGCCAAAGGCTCACCTCCATCCTGACTTCTAACTCCACAGTTAGCGCCATTTTTGCACTTAATAAAAAGATGGGATTACATGATTCCCTGAGTACTCTTTTGTGCCTGGGTTCTTTCACACATTGTGTTTATGTGACTCACACATGGCTGTAAGGTATCCATTCTTCTCCACTGTATAAAGTCTAAGTGAATCCATTCTTCCCCAGCATGTATCAGGACTGCTTCTAGTTCTTGGCAAAGAATAACATGCTTGTCTGGTACACATGAGCACAAATTTCTGGGGGGCCTACAAGTGTCTAGGAGTGAACTTGCTGGGTTAAGGGTACAGGGATGGTTAGCCTGGCAGTTTTCTATGGCGGCTGTACTAGCTCGCACTCCCACCAACTGTGCAGTTCCAGTTACTCTCAGTACTGATGTTTGTCATTCTAACTTCTCTGGTGGGAGGGAGTAACATCCTATTGTGGCTTTAATTTGCATGTCCCTGGTGATTCATGAAACTGACTGACTACCTTTTCATGTGTTTACTGGACATTTTGATAGCTTGTTGTGTGAAATGTTTGTGCAAGGTCTTTGTCCATTTTCTAGTAGGTTGACTATTTTTTGTTTTTGTTTTTTTTGCTTACAACTTTATACATTATTGCAAGCGATTATCTTTTTAGGCTTTCTAGTCCATCCCTCAGTTTTCTTTTTGTTTGTTTGTTTGTTTGTTTGTTTATTTATTTTCCCCCATAGGATGCATATACTTGCTGGAGAGAGAAACAGACAGAGAATGGAAAAGTGAGAAATCAGTCCCTAGAGGGGATGGCCACACTGCAATCCGTGTTCCTCCAATCTTCTCTTGGGATTCTGGACACATGTGTGCCCGGTGTGATTTTCAAGCCACTGGGTTTGGGACTCAAACTGTGGTCAACCATGTGGGAGTCTAGTGCCTTAGCCACTGTGGCAGCTGCTGGCCCCAGTCCTCAGGGTTTTAACACAAGTACTTTACCTTGCTCTGCCACCTGAAACTGCTCTCCCACCAAAATGGATAATTCCAACGCTGATTTTCGAACAGACACTGTTACCGTTCAGCTTGCTTGCACAAATATCCTTACTGTAACAATTACACTGCCTCGCTGGAAGCACCATAGAGTGACTCGCCACTTCCCTCTCTCTGAGTCCTTACCTGTCTTTACTTCCTATCAGACTTAGGTTTTAGAACCTGTCATTTCAATCTCCTGAGCTGAATTTGCTGATGAAAACTGCAATCCTGAATGAACCCAGTCATCAAATTTATCCGAGATCAGACCTGGGTAGGTATTAAGAACTATTGCCAGAGGAAAATCACTAATCTGGGCTGTGGGGCAGCATGAGGAATGCATGCCAAACTAAATTGGCTCCACGGCTGCCCACTGAACCTAACAGGTTCCTCAGTCAGCCTCCTCCCTTCTGCTAATACTAGTTCTGAACATCTCAGATTTTTTCTTCTTTCCACTTTGACAATTTTGCTGAAAAATGAGAACTACTTGTAAAAATAGCAACTACTTCTTGAGTGCATACTCTATGCCAGATTCTGATCTAAGCCTTTTAATAATAATTAGTTCTTAAAACAGTGTTTACCAGCTGCCTAAGTACTTTACATATTTTAATTAATGTAATTATTTTGGAGAGGTTTTTGCTACAGGGCGTGCGCGTTCATGAGAAAGACAGAGAGAGACAGAGAGACAGAAAGTGAGAAATCACTCCCCTAAGGGGGATGGCCACGCAATCCCTTCTCCTCCATTTTCTTGGGATCCTGGGCACACATGCACATGTGCCTGGTGTGTGTTTAAGCCACTGGGTCCAGGACTTGAACCGTGGTTGACTATATGCGAGTCCAGCGACATAGCCATTATGCCAACTGCTGGTCCCAAGTTAATGTAATTTTTTTTTTTTTGGGGGGGGAGAGGTTTTTGCTATAGGGCGCATGCACTCACCAGAAAGACAGAGAGATAGAAAGTGAGAAATCACCCCCCCCAGGGGGGATGGCCATGCCACAATCCCTTATCCTCCATTCTCCTCTTGGGATCTTGGGCACGGACACACAGGCACCTGGTGGGAGTTTAAGCCACCGGGTCTGGGACTCGAACCGCGGCCGACTACATGGGAGCCCAGCGACATAGTCATTACACCAACTGCTGGTCCCCCAAAATTAATGTAATTTTTTAAACAACCCTACAAAATAGATACTTAACAAAATTTTTTTTTAATTGTCAGAAGGCATGTGTGCCTGACAGAGAGAGACAGAAACAGGAGGGAGAAAGCACTCCCACCCCTCTGGGGGCACGGTCACACCACAGTCCCTTTTCCTCCTGCCAGGTTTTGGGTGTGCACAAACACACTCTCGGTGTTTTTCTTTTTTCTTTCTTTTCTTCTCCCCCTCCCATTTCCCGGTTTTTGCCATAAGGCACATGTACTAGCCAGAGAGAGAGAGAGAGAGAGAGAGAGAGAGAGAGAGAGAGAGAGAGAGAGAGAAGGAAAGTGAGAATTCATCTCCCAAGAGGGATGAATCTCCCCTTCTCCTCCATTCTCCTCTAGGGATTGTGGGCACTCACGCACATGCACCCAGCATGATTTTCAAGCACCAGGTCTGGGACTCGGACCACAGTCAGTCACGTGGGAGTCCAGTGCCTTAACCACTGTGCTACCTGCTAGCTCCTCTTGGTGTTTTTCCCACAAGAGCTGGGATTTAAACCGCAGATGCCAGCCACGTGGGATCCAGCTCCTTTCACTACCAGGCTATGATGCAGGCCCACTTAGGTGCTACTTTTTATCCTCATTTTTCAGATGAGGAATCTGAGAAACAGAAAGACAAAGTAATGGAGCAGTAATCTGAACCCAGCCAATCAGGCTCCAGAGCATATACTCTTAACTACTATATTATAATCTTTCTCTGAAGGCAGGTCTTACTGTGTTCTAATCCTCCCGTCTCAGCCTGCTGAGTAGCTGAGACTGGTGTGTACCCCCCAACCTAGTCTTCCCACTGGACTGGTGATCTAGCTAGGTTTCTCAGGTGGTCTACACCTACAAAGCACAGCATTTTAGCAGCAAGGGATACTGCAGTTTGGCCCTGTTATGTTTAATTTTACAGGTATTCCTTGCTTCAATTCGCACAACTCTATGAGGCAGATACTATTCTCCTCGATTGACAGAGGAAGATAATAGGGCACAGTTTAAGTTAGTCACCCAGGGTCACTTAAGTGGCAGAGGAAGACTTCAAAACTAGGGAATTTTATATTCTAAACCATCTTCCTTCTAGCACCACAAACACCTTTTCTTCTCACTAAGAGAGCATGTGTTGGGGCCAGCAGGTGGTGTGATGGTTAAGGAACTAGACGCTCCCACATGGCCGACCGCAGTTTGAGGCCCAGGCCCGGAGGCTTGCTTTCTCACCACCACCCACGTTGGTCAAATTAAAATGAATGAATGAATAAATAAAATTAAATAAATAAATAATTCTTTAAAACGAGAGAGAGAGTGCATGTGTTGATTCCATTTTCTCTCACCTTCTTAGGATTATCATCTGAAGGAGTAAAAAGAGACCTAACAAAGACACACAACGACAGTTAAAAGAGAGAAAAGACAGAGAACGATCACGCAGATCCTTGAAAGGCTGAACAATGGTTTTCTGTACACAGAGGGAAAAGGGAATAGGAACTACTGATCATGCTACAGGAACGTAACCGAATTGGATGGTACTTCCTACCTGACATTCTCACTTTATTTCAATGCAGACTACTAATCACTGAAATACACAACTTTTAGGCCTTCTCTTTGTGAAAAGCAAACAGTTAAATTGTTCTACAAAAAAATCTTAGTGTACAACAGAATTGGTTTGCCTTATTTCCTACTGGTAGCTTCTGAGCCACTTGACTGACTGTGAAAACAGTCTCCCAAGGTTCCATGGTCATTCTCTGACCTCGTGTAGAGAGGGGCCGGGGTAACACAGAAGGAACTGAGCCTGCTTCTGGCAGCAGCAGTGCCCTGATGCCATCAGACAGCTAAAGCCTACCCATCGACCCTTCAAACAGTATCTTCTCAAGGGAGGTGGAGCATTCCGTCAACACTGCAGAGGAGCCTTGGGCCTCTTACATTTAATAGCAAATCAGTTTTTTCTTTTTGCTAGAGGTGTGTGTGTGCTCATGAGAGAGAGAGACAGACAGACAGACACACAGAGAGAAAAAGCATCCCTCCAATGGGACTTGGTCACATCGCCAATTCCTTTTCCTCCATTTCTCTATCCCATCAGCTTTTTTTTTTTTTTTTTTTTTTTTTTCTTTTTTTTTTTGGAGAGGTTTTTTGCTATAGGGCGCGTGCGCTCGCCAGACAGACAGAGAGAGACATAGAGACAGAAAGCGAGAAATCACCCCCCAGGGGGGATGGTCACGCCGCAATCCCTTCTCCTCCATTCTCCTCTCGGGATCTTGGGCACGCACGCACACGCGCCCGGCGTGAGTTGTAAGCCACCGGGTTCGAGACGCGAACCGCGGTCGACTACGTGGGAGTCCAGCGACATAGCCATTACGCTAACTGCTGGTTCCCTATCCCATCAGCTTTTAGGCATGCACTGGGCATGTTTTTCAAACAGCCAGGACTGGGATTTGAACCGCAGTCAACCATGTGGGAATCAGGGTCCCTCTGCACAGGGTTTAACTGCTATGCTACAAGTCTGGTCCACAAATCAGATTTTTTTCTTTTTTTGGAGAGGTTTTTGCTATAGGGCGCGTGCACTCGCCAGAAAGACAGAGACAGAGAGACAGAAAGCGAGAAATCACACCCTAGGGGGGATGGCCACACCGAAATCCCTTCTCTTCCATTCTCTTCTCAGGATCTTGGGCTCGCATGCACACGCGCCCAGCATCAGTCTAAGCCACTGGGTCTGGGACTCGAACCGTGGTCAACTACATGGAAGTCCAGCGACATAGCCATTACGCTAACTGCTGGTCCCCACAAATCAGATTTTTAAAAATTCACCTTAGAAATGAGAATTAAAGGGGAACCAGCAGTTAGCGTAATGGCTGTGTTGCTAGACTCCCATGTAGTCGACCGCGGTTCGAGTCCCGGACCTGGCAGCTTAGACTCACACCAGGTGCGTGTGCATGCGTGCCCAAGATCCCGAGAGGAGAAGGGATTATGGCGTGGCCATCCTCCCTGGGGGGTGATTTCTTGCTTTCTGTCTCTCTGTCTTTCTGGCGAGCGCACACACCCTATAGCAAAAAACCTCTCCAAAAAAAAAGAAATGAGAATTAAAGGGGCTGGCAGGTGGCACGGTGGTTAAGGCATTGGACTCCCACATGGTTGACTACAATTCAAGTCCTGGACCTGGTGGCTTGCTTTCTCACTTTCTCTGGTCAAATTAAATAATAATAATAATATAAATAAAATTAAGTAATAATTCTTTAAAAAAAGAGAATTAAAAAATGTTTTAAACCTTGGACTTTTTTTTAAAAGAATTTATTTTAAATTTTATTTATTTATTATTATTATTATTATTATTCAATTTTTACCAGAGACAGAAAGAGAGAGAGTGAGGGAGGGAGAGTGAGAAAGCAAGCCACCAGGTCCATGATTTGAACCATTAGTCATGTGGGAATCCAGAACCTCGACCACCATGCCACCTGCTGGCCCTAAACCGTAGACTTCTAAAAGTCTTAGAACTAGGAAAGAGATTCACTTTTCTAACTCTTTCCTGTAGAAAATAATGGACATATTTTAACTGTACATTGTGAACAAATTCTTTCATTGTCTAAAAGAGAACTCTAGACAATACAAGATGAGTACTGCTTTCCAAGTGGGCTAACACAACCTGAGATACTAAGTAATCTCTTTATGCATTCAAGAATAATATTTGGATTGATACATTATCTATTCTCTTTAATATTTATTTTTTCTTTTTTGGTTCTTCTACAAAGGTCTTTCTTTCTTATTTTCACCTCCAGTGAAAGTGAGAAAGAAGGAAAATAGGAGATTCAATATAGCTAAGTGAGAAGAGAAGGAAAATAGATTCAATATAACACAGTAAAATTTTTGAGAATCTCATTCATGTATGGGAAAAAAATCTGTTTAACCACTTCATTTTAATGATAACTGGCTGAGTATAGAATTCTAGGTGAGGAAGGAAAAGTACCCTTCAAAATTTTGGAAGCAAACTGCAACCTGAAGGCATTATATTATGATTCTTGTCTTTAGTGTGTGGCTCCCCAACTTTCTCTGGCTTATGGGGCTATCTAAGTATGTCCACTGTCCTAAAACATGGTCCGCAGTGACGGGGCTTTTGATGGACTTATTTCATCTATTTGCTGAAAAGTCTATGTCTCTTTCAAGTTGGAAAGTAATGGAAAGTAATGCATGTCCTTCAGTACTGGTAAGTTTCCTTGAATGATTTTGCTGATGCTTCTCTTCCTACACATTTTATCTTTCTGAAATTTGTATTACTATATATTAGGTTTTCTGAAAGGGTCCTTTAATTTTCTTTTCTCTTCTTTAGTATTCTCTAGTTGTCTGCCTTTTAGCTCTAGTTTCTGAGATACAGGTCCTTAATCTCTCATATGAAACATATGGGGCCAGACACATGAGGATTTGAGAAAGGTAATGTTTTGTAACCCGTATTTGACACACCTTGGTGACACCTGCGGCAGTATTTCTTTAGCAAAACCTGTAGACTATAGGTTATCAGTTCTTCTGCAAACTTATGAAAAAAATCAAATGATTCTCAAACTTTTTAGATTCTAAAAAGAAACTGTACACTTCTTTTTCCTGAATTTCATCTTCCAGCCCTCCAAATTTTTTCTTTTCTTTCATTTTGTTCTTATGTTTTTATAATTTTGAAGGCTACTTTTCCTTTTCCGAATCTACTCTATTCCTACCCCCTTTTAAAACTAGCATTTCAATCTTGTTTAGTAGATGCAGTATCTTTTCTTACCTCTCTGGGTAGGCAGAGATAAGTCGGGTCGTTTGTGGGGAGGGTCCTACCCCTGCATTTTTTTCCCCCAAATTTTTGTTTTTGTCCTGTATTTTCTATGTCAGACTTTTGGGAATCTAGTAATCCATGATTTACTTTTTAAGATTAAGAACTGAAGGTGAGGGCCTGCAGGTGGCATAGTGGTTAAGGTGTTGGATTCACACATGGCCAACTGTGGTTCAAGTCCTGGACCCAGTGGCTTGAAAATGACTACAGATAAACACATAAATAAACAAATGCTTAAGATAAATAAACACACAGATAAAAAAACAATCGAGTGGTGGTAGCTAAAAAAACAACACACAGATAAAAAAACAATCGTGAGTGGTGGTAGCTAAAAACTGGAAGATGAGTGGGTGGGTGAAGGGCTTGATGACTTTTGATTCATTCTAGACTGTTAGGGTAAGAAATTTGTTCTTGGGACCAGCAGATGGGCAATAGTTATGCTGCTGGACTCCCACATAGTTGACTGCAGTTTAAGTCCCACACCTGGCAGCTTAAAACTCATGCCAGGCACATGTGTGTTCATGCCCAAAATCCTGGGAGGAGAATGGAGGAGATGGAATTGCAGCATAGCCAATTGCACTGGGGCAAGGGGGGGGGGATTCCTCACTTTCTGTCTCTCTGTCTCTCTGGTAAGAACACATGCCCTATAGCAAAAATTTCTCTCTCTCTCTCTCTCTCTCTCTCTCAAAAAAAAAAAAAATTGTTCTTTAATTTTTCTTCATGTTCTCTAGAGAAGTCTTCCAATCTTCTAACTGATGCTTCCAGTTTCTGAAACTTGAGATTTTTGTAGTGCAAGCAAAATTATCTGCTTATATTAAAAAGTAACCTGGAACTAATAATTAGCATCTAATAGGATATTATAAAATTGCATGAACATATTTCAGTGAAGGTACCAAAATTGGACAACATAGTCTATGCTTAGTTTTCAGCTGACCTGTATAAAACATTCTGGGATACACTGCTTGCTTTTAACATAACCTTCACAGCTCAAGGGAAAGACAGCTTGCATTACAGCGCTTCACCCGTGCATACATAAAAGGCTGAGGTAGAATACACAGAAGACCTCAGAAATAAGACAGTTATCTAATGGCAAGTCTCTGAACAAAAAGTTCTTTCCTGTTTCTGTTCTTCAAAAACGAGAACTACTTCAGATCTAAGTTGAGGATGAGTAAACTATTTTGGGATAACAGAACATAACAACTAACTGCAAGGTAGGATCCCAAATTTAGAATAGAAAGAAGATGATTATTGGAAAAACAAAGACTGTTTAAATAGGTTTAATGATTATATGTGACACATTTGCAGAGAAGTATTTACATTTGGATTAAAAATGTGGTTGGAACTCTTATAAAAAGTCAGAAACAGGCTGAAAAGTTCTTTTATTTCAAATTATTGGCTTGGTGAAAAAATAAGAAAACCACAATCTAATATTGACCTTATTCACTTCAAAATTAGAAGCAGTTTAATTTGTAAATCTCTTAATTTTACGTTTAAAATCAGTTATATAAAGCTTCATCTCCTATGGCATTCTCTCAAAAGAGCTACTGGCTGTCAGAGCAAAGCTATGTACGATGTCTAGTTAGGCTCAATTTCTTTTGCATGGGGATGGTCTTCAGTTAAGGTTACCAAATAAGTCCTCTTTGTGGGTGAAAGACACGGGATCACAATATTACAAACCAGTCACATTTAGTGCAAGGATGTGGTTCTGAAGACGGCATAGCTTGAGGCTAAATCTATCGGATGATATATATTTCTTTTCTTTTTCTTTCTTCCTTCTTATTGGGGAGAGATTTTTGCTATACAGTGTGTGGGCTCGCTGGAGAGAAAGAGAAACAGAAAGCAGGAAATCACTCCCCATGTGGGATGGCCATACCACAATCCCTTCTCCTCCATTCTCCACTCAGGATCTTGGGCACGCATGCACACGTGCCCGGTGTGAGTTTTAAGCCACAGGTCCAGGACTCGAACCATGGTCAACTACGTGGGAGTCCAGTGATGCAACCATTATTATGCCATCTGCTGGTCCCAAGATGATAGATATTTCCATGAACTGCTAAAGGTGGGACTGTGGTGTGAATTACCATACAATTCATATAGCTTTGAAATTAGGCAATTATTAACAAAATTTACATTTGGGGAGATTCATACTGATACAAATTTGCACAAAAGTGAAACATTTTGGGGGGGGGCATGGCACGTGTGCTCACCAGAGAGAGACACAGAGAGAGAGAGAAAGTGAGACGCCTAGGATGGATGTCCATGCCAATCCCTTCTCCATTTTCCTCCCAGGATTTTGAGCCTGTGTGCACACACATCCTGCATGAATTTCAAGCTGCTGGGTCTGGGACTTGAAGCACCATCAGCCATATGGGTCCAATGCTTTAACCACCCTGAAAGTAAAACTATTAATTTTGTATATCACATATTTCAAATCTGAAAGATTAATATTTGAATAAAATAAGAATGTGATGTATTTTATACCCCCAAAAATCAAATATTAGGTCGCCAGGAAAGTCATGATGTATACATATATATATTTTTTTCCTATGTGAAAAGGCATCATGACTTTTCCAATAACCCAGTAGAAAGCTCATGGCTAAAATACCTTGAAATGCATGTAAAACTTGGTGTGTTTTTATATATGTGCATGTGCCATGCCTTAAAAACTATAGAGGAGCAGTTCCCGAAGGATAGAATGTCAGTTCTTTAGTATTAATTGGTATTTTGTGGGAGATAGGTTTCATTCATGATCAAATAAATTTGGGGAACACTGGATTAAAAAAAGTTAATAGGTTTCTTGTGAATATCAAAGATATAGAACTCATATTTATCTCAAAGCACATATTACACATACCATTAATTTACTCATTCATTTATTTGTTCATTTTTGCAGAGCAGGCGATAAAATCCACTTTGAAAAGTACTGCTTTTATCAATGGATTTTAAAACGTGAGCTCTGAAAGGTATGAGGGCATAAAATGGCAAAAGGAAAAAGATATAATTGAATGGCCTGTTACTTTCTATTGTTTTAAATGTCAGGGACTGCCTTTCTTTGAAATGAAACAATTATATCCTAACAGCATTACAGCTAATATTTACTGAACATATACTATGTGCCAGGCATCATACTAAGTATCTGAGAGCCGTTTTTACATCTAATTCTGAAAACAACCCTATGAGAAGGAGGAGCGATGATCACCACTTTTACAGATGTGTAAGAGGAGCACTAGGGTTAACAATTCCTTTATGGTTACACAGTCAGCAAAAATGAAAGGAGCTAAGTAAGAGTTGAACCAGCTTGACCTAACTTTCAGGGCTCAACCTCCCTAAACTTCAATGGTATACAATAACACTGTCTTCGTATTTATTTCTTTTTAAACAGCTTTTTTATTTTAAAAAAAATACTTCTTCTATAAGGAAGAGACAGACAGTGTGTTCTGATTCTACGATCCATCATCAGCTTCTACCAGTCCCGGATCATGGGCACGTGTGTGCCCAGTGTGTTCAGGGAGGTCTCTGGACATGAAGTCAGAATCTTTCTGTGTGAGTCATCCTCACAGTGTCTGCACTAACATCCAGACTCTATAAACAGCTTATTTTCTTTAAATTTAGTTTTTCCTTAAAATATTTTGGAAAATGTGTCAGGTGCTTTTCATTTACTTTACAGGACCCTAAAAAAATAGGAACTAGGGGCCACAGGTGGTGTGGTTATTAATATGCTGGACTCCACATGGCTGACTGCAGTTCAAGTCCCAGACCTGGCAGTTTGCTTTCTTAGTCTCTCTTTCCCTCCCTCCTTCCCTCCCTCTCTCTCTCTCTCTCTCTCTCTCTGGTGAGCACACATGCCCTGTAACAAATTAAAAAGTAATGTATAAAATAAAATTAATTAATTTAAAAAACAGGAACTACAATCCAGGTTGGTACATCAGCTAGATTTGTTAGCACATGGTTATTTACTGATGCTAAGTGTATTTTGTAGTGCTAAAATAATATACAGGTTAAGAATCCTTTATCCGAAATGCTTGGGACCAAAAGTGTTTTGGATTTTGGGTGTTTTGGGATTTCGGGATATCAGTATATACACAGTGAGTTATCTTGGTTAGGGGATCCAAGTTGAAATACTCCATGGAACCTGGAGGTAATTTTATACAATGTTTTGTATTGTACTGTTTTGACTGTGACCCTGCACATGAGGTCAGGGATGCAATTTACTACTTGTGACATCATGATGGTGCTCAGAAAGTTTTAGATTTGAAAGCATTTTGGACTTCAGATTAAGGATGCTCAAACCGTACTAATAAAACATTATTTGGGGACCAGCAGAAGGTGTAATGCTTACATCACTGGGCTCTCATGTAGTTGACTGTGGTCTGACTCCCAGACCAGTGGCTTAAAACTCACGCCGGGCACACGTATATGCATGCTCAAGATCCCGAGAGTAGAATAGAGGAGAAGGAATTGCAGTGTGGCCATCTCCTCTGAGGGTTATTTCTTGCTTTCTGTCTCTCTGGTAAGTGACAATGACCTATAGCAAAAATCTCTCTAAAAAAACAAAAGAAAACATTATTTTATCTAATATTATCAACACATTTTTTTTGACACAGAATTTAATTTACATCTATCTAGAGCAATACTTACTTAAGGAAAATTACTTTTAGATTTATTTTAAAGAGAAATGCATAAGCATTTCTTATGTGTCATTTGAATATGACTACAATAAGCTAAGTTCTGAGAATCTAATCCTGTTTTGGCATTTAAATGTAAGTGAACATTTTTCAATAAACCAGTAATTCAGTTTCTTCAGAAAATATGTAGTTTCAATTTTTTCAGTGGGTCAAGGTGCCATAGAAAAGAATTATAAAACTTACCATTTGTATATGTAATCTGATCACATACTGATTATCAGTATCATACTGCTCTACAAAAACCATATCAAGTGACTTACTTTTTCTAACCAGGCATAAGAATTATACAAAAATTGTAAATAAGATATATAGTGAGATGCACAAAGAAGATGACCTCAATTCTTAAAAACTTTATACTTAATCTAATGACTCTGTATTATTTTAAATGTATATTTCAGAGTGAGAAATCTCATTCAGGCTGGAGATCATTAGAGCTGAAGTGTCAGTGGAGGCTAAGATGATAAGGCCTTCTCTCTGAATGCCTTTTTTTTTTTTTTTATCATTTGCGTGGGAAAGCAAGATAAAAAGCACTTGACTGAGAGAAGATCTCCTAAGGTCCAGTTCTGTAACTAGCCAGTTATAACCTTGCTCAAGTTACTTAACACTGGGACCAGCAGTTAGCGTAATGGCTATGTCGCTGGACTCCCACGTAGTCGACCGCGGTTCCCGTCCCGGACCTGGTGACTTAAAACTCACGCTGGGTGCGTGTGCGTGCGTGCCCAAGATCCCAAGAGGAAAATGGAGGAGAAGGGATTGCGGCGTGGCCATCCCCCCTGGGAGGTGATTTCTCGCTTTCTGTCTCTCTGTCTGCAAAAACCTCAAAAAAAAAAAAAAAAAAAAAAAGTTACTTAACACTGCTGACCTCAGCTGGAAAAGGAAGGCATAATTTCTTTCTGTTAGTTGTCAGATGGCGCATGTACTTTCTAGAGACAGAGAGACAAAGAGAGAAAGAGAGAAAGCACCTCTCAATGGGATGTGTCAGGCCATATCCCTTCTCCATTTCTCCACCCTGTTGCAATCTTGGACACACATGCAAATGTGCCTAGAGTGTTTTTCAAGTTGCAATGCCATGTGAGATCCTGCTCCCTTGACAGGCTACAGAGCCAGCTCAATAATTTAAAAAATCCATTTTAGGTTTCAACTCCAGTGTTTCTTTCTTTTTTTTGAGAGGTTTTTGCTATAGGGTGTGTGTGCTCGCCAGAAAGACAGAGAGAGACAGAGAGACAGAAAGTGAGAAGTCACCCCCACAGGGGGAAATGGCCACGCTGCAATCCCTTCTCATCCATTCTCCTCTTGGGATCTTGGGCACGCACGCACACGTGCCTGGCTTGAGTTTAAGCCACTGGGTCCGGGACTCGAACCATGGTCAACTATATGGGAGCCCATCAGTCGACTACATGGGAGTCTAGCCATTATGCCAACAGCTGGTCCTCTCAACTTCAGAGTGTCTAATCAAAGTTTATTGACTTTAAAAGACAGTACATTTATGGAAAACATATTGTCTTACTGACAATTTGGGAAAAAAACAATAAACATGCCCCACAAAAATCATTATTACTTAATGATTTGTGCTCTAAGATGTGAGAACCGTAAGAATCAGTAGAGCAAAGTGTTGCTATTTCTAGCAGTTTTAGTTTCTTTTGGGTGGTGGGTGTATGTAAAGGAATGCAAGAAAGAAGTGATAGCCACAGAGTTAGCACTATTAACAATGTTCTGAAAGGGGATCCCGCATGAGCCAAAGGACAACTTTCTTTATTCAAAAATATCTAAGCTTTGGGCCAGCTGGTGATCTGGTGGTTAAAGCACTAGATCCCACAAAGTCAACTGTGCAGCTCAAGTCCTGGACCGGGAGGCTTGAAAAAGACAAGAGGTACATGTGCGAGCACACCCAAAATCCTGAGAAGAGAATAGAGAAAGGACTATGGTGTGACCATCCCCCCTTGGAGGGGATTTCTACCTCCGCTCCGCCCCCCTGCCTCCAGCAAGCACATGTACTCTATAGCAAAACTTAAAGGAAAAAAAAAATCCATGCCTTGTTCTAAGAGTGGTCTTCTGTGGCAACTCTTGCATTCTCAAGGCAAACTATAGATTCCAAATGAATGTAGCTTGAAAACTGCCAACTGGCATCAAAATTCTGGAGCTGATAGGGACACATCATTATTTAAGGGTACAGTGATAAAAAATGTAGTTTTCTTTCTTTCTTTCTTTCTTTTTTTTTTTTTTTTTTTTTGAGAGATTGTTGCTACAGGGCATGTGTGCTTTCCAGAGAGACAGAGACAGAAAGCAAGAAATCATGCGGGATGTGGGGAGTGGCCATGCTGTGATCCCTTCACCTCTATTCTCCCTTCGGAATTTTGGGCACACATGCCCAGTGAGTTTCAAGCTGCTGGGTCCAGGACTCCAACTGTGGTTGACCACAAGAGTCCAGCACCTGAACCACTATACCATCTGTTGGCCCCAAGAATGTAGATTTTTTTTTGGAGAGGTTTTTCGCTATAGGGCGCGTGCGCTCGCCAGACAGACACAGAGAGACATAGAGACAGAAAGCGAGAAATCACCCCCTAGGGGGTATGGTCACGCCGCAATCCCTTCTCCTCCATTCTCCTCTCGGGATCCTGGGCACGCACGCACACGCGCCCGGCGTGAGTTGTAAGCCACCGGGTCCGAGACGCGAACTGCGGTCGACTACGTGGGAGTCCAGCGACATAGCCATTACGCTAACTGCTGGTTCCCAAGAATGTAGATATTTTACGTAGGCTCAATGTACTTTATCTTTTATTACTTTAGAGGGAAAACAAGAGCCTCTCTTGGAAGAGAATGGCTGGATGAATGCATTTCTTTTTAGCCTGGAACTACAACTATTAATGATACCTACTGCAAGCCAAAGGTACTATAACCCCCCCATTCACAATGTAACAGGAGGACTTTGGCCTCATTTTCCCATTATGTTCCAGAAGTCTATCTTTGGACAAATGGATCCACTCTAATGGGCTACACTTCTTGGCTAGGTTTTAGAGGGTCATCAATTTGTAAAGCACTTTCAACTATTATCAGAGAAAGGAGTGAGTGGGTACTTTCAAGCGCGAGTAGAGAAGTGAAAGAAAAACTGACTTCAACTCTGGAGAAAGTGAGGTGTGTAACAAAGCCAAAAAATATGAGGATGATGGGCAATAAGAGGTCTGAGTCATCTTTATTCAGAGGTGTGCTCGAAGGCTGACCAATGAGGAGGGTTAGAACGCTGACTAATAGAGTTAAGGCAAAAAGGCAACTTAGCCAATTCCTCAAACCTCTACTTTTGACACATCGATAACTCTCTTCAACTATTTCAAATAATCCTTAACTCTTCAGAGTATAAAATTCTAAACTCTCTGGCCTGGCATTCAAAGTCCTCTACAATTTAGCCTTAACAACCTCTCTTATTGAGCGTTATCGCTTCAGAAGAGCCTTCTGTTTCAACTAAGCACACTATGCTCAGATCATCATGCTGTAAACCATAAACTTATACCTCCTGTGTGTATTCCCACCTCTGTATGGAAACCCCTTCAACTCTTGAAACATTAGTGAGGATCCAAAGAGCTTTTTGTTTCAGTGGATTACACACTTTGTCATTTACTATATGAGAAATTAAAAATGAGAAGTCTTAAAAGTATTTTAAAATTAATCTTAAATAACAATAAACCCATTACATGTTAATATAAATAACGTATTTTTATGAAAAATTAGCTCTATTTTCCAAAACATAATAAATTTAGTTATAAGATTGGTGACTTCAGGGCCGGCAGGTGGCGTACTGGTTAAGGGCACTGGACTCCCACATGGCCTACCGTGGTTCGAGTCCCAGACCTGGTTTGCTTTCTCACTTTCTCTCTCTTTCTCCCTCCCTCCCTCCCTCTCTGATCAAATTAAAAGATAAATAGATAAAATAATTCTCTAGAAAAAAATAGATTGGTCATTTCTTTAATATCTGCATTTACTTTGTTAAAATATGTTGTTTTGACTGAAGTACATGAAGAAAAGTCTGGCCTCACATGGAAAAAGGAGAAATATTTTATATCTTTCTCAGATAACTGGATAGCCCTCTTGATAATACACTAAAACTTGACAGGTGGTAGTTTCTTAAAGGTTAATAGCAATGTTGAATCTGAAACTTTATCAATGAACTTTTCATACTTTATTACACTAAAAGTCATTAGACACTCTTAAACTCTGCATGAATATTTTACTCATGTATAATTTTGTAACATTAAATACTAATCATTTGTAAAATCTTAGTTGAAGAGCTCTTCCAAATGTCAGTACATTCTATTATACAGCACCTGTTCCCCCTCCACCATATTTGTTAATAATGCCACTGATCTCCTCATAAAAATCTTTATGTTCTGAGAAGCTCTCAAGCTCACATTAGAGAATAGAAGTTTTTAAAAATTCGAATCTTTGCAGAAAAGCTTGAATTTTATCAATGGAAACAAATACTGTCACAGTATTCTTCCCTTGAAGAATGATGAGCCTACTTCATTTTCAAGAAAATGTCAGATACCCAAATCTGAATACCAATAGTTTGTCCATTCTTACAAGAAAAAATTGTTGCTCCATGAAAAAAAAGCAACTAGTTCAGTCTGCAGCTCAACCACAGAAGGACATTTTCCTAAAGCAATGAAAGTATTTTGGAATGCACCGCAAATGCTTTACAAATACTTTCATTTTGCCATATAGGAATATAAAGAGAACATGTACTCAAAGGCAGAGAATTAATATGAATATATTTTTCTGCATCATCAAGGACATTCTTAAGTGAACCTGTTTTTTCTTTGTTTTCCTGCGAGTTCTTGACAATGAGGAATATAATGACCACCAGTGACACAGTTTGGTGCCATTGATTTGAGTCATGCTGAGGAATCAACGATTTTCCCCATCATTGCTTTTGCACTGATTGCCAAAGTCAATATAATGAAAATGGCAGGTAATGCCGTAGTATTATAATGAAAGTAGCTTGACCTTGCAGCCCTCTTGAACGTCTGGGAAACTGCCAGCGATCTGTGGACTATACTGGGAAAACCACTGCCACAGAATTTTCTACAGTGTTCTCCACTCTACTACCAGCTATGCATTCAGGTGTATGGAAAGCAGTACTACCTGCTAAGAGTGTCTCCTAACGAGCCTGCTTCATTGTACTCTCTCCCTCTAACACTCACTTATCTATATTTTGTTTTTCTGCCTGGACTTCTACTGGTTCACTGAGGGCAGGAGTCTCAGTTTACATTTTTAAGTATACTTAGTCCCATAGGCACAGTAACAGGCACATAACAATTATATAAAAATATTGTTATAATGACAGTAACAATATAATTTATGGGGAAGAATGAAGGCTATGGGAGCTAAATAACCCGTGATTAAACCCTTACACTGCCACTTACTAGTTGTGTGATCTTGGCCAAATTACTCAATCTCTCCCAACCTCAATTTCTTCACATGTTAAAGCAGAGTAATAACAGTACATATTTCACAGGACAGTTGTGATACTTTGATGGTGATAAACAAAGTGCTTCAAACATACCCAGCATAGAATATGCATTCAAATGTATTAGTTTTGTTGCTGTTACTATTAAGTAGCTATTGCCCCGTCTATGACTTTTTTTTTAAATTTAAGGAATAAGACTTTGAAATTAAAAGAAGTAGCTCTAATTTTATTTTCTTTTTAAGTTTATTTCATGAGTAAAGTGGGAAAAGGGGAGAGAAAGAGAGAGAGAGATTCAGAACAGCACTCTGGGATCTTGATGCCATGATCCACCCTACGTTCCTGTTAGTCAGAACCATGGCCATATGTATGCTCAGTGTACTCAGGAAGGTCTCTGAATGGGAGCCGGTAATCTCTCATGTGAGTCAGCCTTACAAAGACTTCCATTTTACCACTGTACTACTGTCTAGTCACTCTAAATTATGATTTGGAAAGTGTGTACAGGGAAATAAGTGTTTTTATTTTTCTCGCTATCCAGGTAGGAAAGCCTTCCATTAAATGAAAGACTTGGGTTGGCCTCATAGCCTAGCAGTTAAGTTGAGTTGTATCCCACATGGCTGACTGTGGTATGGATTCTGGTTCTGGTGGCTTGAAAAACATGTGTGTGTGCATGAATGTACAAAATCCCTACTTCAAATTCTTTGATTATTTATGCCTGCTGTCCCTTAGAAAAATATCTAAACAGAGAGCAATTGAAGTCCTTTCTTCTCTGCAGGCAGGCTCAGTGACAGCCAGTCCAGGAGGGAGCTCCTAAGTGCTAACTCTTTTGATAATGCACAGGATGGGACCAACTGACTGTCAAAACAAGCTCTCATCTTAAGAGCAGACTACGCTTCCAGTTAAATGTTAAAAATCAGTTTCTAAACTACATTTTAAACATAAAAATTCCAGATTTCAATGCGTAGTTCTCATTTTTGTGTTTGTCCTTTTTCCTTTGCTCTCTCCATGAACAAAATAAGATTATCCAACATAAATAAAATCTACACTAAAATGCAACTGTAACTCATAGTAACAAAAGGCACAAATAATACAAATAGGACAACTGATTTTAAAGACTCAAGGTGGTTAAAAGTAATTAACTATTTAAACAAATAATTTCCAAAGCATTTCTAATTTATTCTCACTACAACAATGTACACTCAGGAAAGGCATTATTAGTTTTATCTGATACATGAAGAAACTGAAACCTGGAGGTAAAATAACTTATTCAAGACATAATTATTATAAGGATGACAGAATCTTTCACCAGTCTCCTATTACACTTACCCGATTGGGTGTATCTCATGTATGTATACTCTACCTTTGTAATCTTCCTTCCATTCGCCATCTTCTGCATACCCAATGCAACTCCTACCTCAGAACCACACTACTGAACCCAAGCAGGAGACGTTCCTAACCAGTCTCTCTTCACCTCTACTCTGCCTTGGGTTTTTGAAAACTTGTATACACAGGGACCAGCAGTTAGCGTAATGGCTATGTCACTGGACTCCCACGTAGTCGACCGCGGTTCAAATCCGGGACCTGGCGGCTTAAACTCACGTTGGGTTTGTGTGTGTGCGTGCCCAAGATCCCAAAAGGAGAATGGAGGAGAAGGGGTTGCAGTGTGGCCATCCTCCCTGGGGGGTGATTTCTCACTTTCTATTTCTCTGTCTGTCTCTGTCTTTCTGGAGAGCGCACGTGCCCTACAGTGAAAATCTCTCCAAAAAGAAAAAAAAAAAAACTTGTATACACAGCAATAGATCAAAATTCTAGAACACAATTCTTCATTTCCTTGCTCAAAACCTTCAATAAAGTCTGTATTTCTCACCTGACATTCAAATACTCTTCTCAATTTGTACTCAACTAACTTTTCTCCCACTTTATTTCCCACCAGTCCCCAGCAAACACCCAAAGCTTCATTCAAATGGAAACCTATGCTTTTATCCAAAGACTTTAAATTAAAATATCTGAATTATTAGAACATTTTAAGAGACATATAAGAAGGTAGTAAAAGTTTAACAGAATAATCTAAATGTTGTCAAATCTGAGTTTAATTATGTATGGCTCTACTACCTTGCCCCCCCCCCCCACACACAAACATGGCTCTTCTCTTACTTCTCTTACACACATAAACACACATGGCTCTACTGCCTTGCCTCACTCTCACTCACACACACACACACACACACACACACACAGCTCCACTGTCTTGCCTCTCTCTCTCTCTCTCTCTCTCTCTCACACACACACACACACGGCTCTACTCTCTTACTTCTCTCACACACATGCACACACATGGCTCTACTGCCTTGCCTCACTCTCACTCACACACACACACATACACACACACAACTCCACTGTCTTGCCTCTCTTACACACACACATATGGCTCTACTCTCTTCTCTCACACACATGGCTCTACTGCCTTGCCGCACTCTCACTCACACACACACACACACACACAGAGCTCTACTGCCTTGCCTCTCTCTCTCTCTCTCTCACACACACATACACACACACACGGGTATATTGCCTTGCCTCTCACATACGCAAACACACGCGACTCTACTCTCTTGCTTCTCTCTCTCACACATGGCTCTGCTCTCTTACTTCTCTCACACACATGCACACACACGACTCTACTGCCTTGTCTCTCTCACACATATGCACACAGACACACATAAACACACTACTTTCCAAAGGTAAATGGTTTCAGAGCAGTGAATTCACCTTTGCATTTAAAAATGTATAGTTTTAAAAAAAGTAAGAGTATCTTTCAACCAGATTCCTAATAATTTCTCATTTTAGACTACTTCCTATAATTATACAACTTGTCATTTCTGTTCACAGGTGCAACTCAAAGGCACAATTTTTCCAATTTCTCTTCAGCTATTTTTAGCACTAAAAATTCAAAATGTATAGATTCCTATTCTTACTTCAGTATTTCTTTAGGAAGTCAAATCACTGGACATGCAAAATTGTTTCTATAGTGAACAGTTTCCAGTATGAATGAGGAACTTAAATCTTACTTGTGTTTATGTATATTAAGAAGTAGAGCACTGCCTTCATCACTGTCTTTAAAAATGCACAATCTGTGGTTCTGAAACAGTAGGAAATGGTGGCAATATAAGAAAAAGGAGAAAGAGAAATAGAGTGATGAGGAGTGAGGAAGTGAGTAATTGTAAAATGCCATATAATTATTCAGGGAAGGGACATATTCTAGCTATGATGGTGTGAACAGGTCAGTGAATCCTCTCTTTAAAAAATAAAAAGACATTAAGAACATTGGACAAAGTTATCAAAATCCTCTTAGGGTTTTGGAACTCAATCAAAGGTTGACAATAAATAGAGAAATTTCCTAAAAAAAATTGCTGGAGCTTAGGATAAGACCACAATGTACCTGCAAACTGTGTCTTAAAATTTAGTTTTATCAGGGTAGGGTAGGGGCCATGAAAACCATAGAGGGGCCACAGAGTGCAAACTTGACCCAGGGCAATGGGGGCTAGGGCGGACAGAGGGGTGGGAAACTAGAAAACCCACAGCTTTGTCAGGCCAAAGTGGCAAACTTGGTAGGAAACTAACAGGAAGAATATAGTCCTAGTTTGAGGTTGTGGTCTGACTGGGGTGAGCGATGGACCAGCAAGAAATCTGAAGGAAGCCTTAGGAAGAACAGTCTTAGGAGGGCTAGGTATACTCTCCTCAAATCCCTGGAAAGCTGTGCAAGTACATGGCTGAATAGTGAAGACTTGAGAGTTCCCAACAGCAAGAAAAACCCAAGGCAGGTTTAAGAACTCGCAGACCTTTGAATGTACTTCCTAATCCATAGGCAGCTGTATCTATAGAAAGTAGAAGCTCTATGAGCTCCAAGGGCTTGAATAAAATCTCTGTTCTAGTCACTGGCTGACCATTCAGTTATGGTGACTCCTACCCAAGCTAAAAACTAATATAGATAATCACTAAGCAGAAACAGCAGTGGTCACATACTGTGCAGGAACCAGAATCCACAATTTAAGTATGAGCCAATTACTAAACACACACACCTCTCAAAACTATGTAACACTTGTGGAAACCAGCAGTTAGTGTAATGGCTATGTCGCTGGACTCCCACGTAGTCAACCGCGGTTCGCGTCCCGGACCCCGGTGGCTTAAAACTCAAGCCGGGCACGTGTGCGTGCGTGCCCAAGATCCCGAGAGGAGAATGGAGGAGAAGGGATTGCGGCGTGACCATCCCCCCTGGGGGGTGATTTCTCGCTTTCTGTCTCTATGTCTCTCTCTGTCTGTCTGGCGAGCACACGTGCCCTATAGCAAAAAAATCTCTCTCTCAAAAAAAACAAAAACATAAAAACAAACAAACAAAAGAGTTGTTGGAAAAGTCATGACTTTTTTTTTTTTTTGGAGAGTTTTTTTTTTTTTTTTTTTTTTTCGCTATAGGGCGCGTGTGCTCGCCAGACAGATAGACAGAGAGAGACATAGAGACAGAAAGCGAGAAATCACCCCCAGGGAAGATGGTCACGCCGCAATCCCTTCTCCTCCATTCTCCTCTCGGGATCTTGGGCACGCACGCACACACGCCCGGTGTGAGTTTTAAGCCACCGGGTCCAGGACGTGAACCGCGGTCGACTACGTGGGAGTCCAGCGACATAGCCATTACGCTAACTGCTGGTTCCCATGACATATTTTTTCTATGGAAAAATGTGTCATGGCTTTTCCGACAATCGACAACTCAACAGAAACAAATTCTGGCCTAGGTACTAAATTTAGCAGATAACTTCAAAGTAGCAAATATAAATATATTAAAATAATTAAAGGAAAATAAAATGACCAGCAAAAATTCACAACAGAGACATACAAATTATAAATAGAAATCATAGAGTCGAAAGTATAATAACTGAAATTAAAAAATCATGAACTTAACAGCAAATTTGAGATGGCAAAGCAAGAATGAATGAAATGGAAAAGAGATTAACAGAAATTATCCAATGTAAAGACAGAAAAAAGATGGAAGAAAAATGAATAATTTGCACATTATTTAAATTCAGATTAACTTTTAACTTTTTAAAAAATTTGCCAGAAAGCACGTGTACTGGAAAGAGAGAGAGAGAGAGAGAGAGAGAGAGAGGAGAAGGAGAGAGGGAGTGAGAGAAAGTGAAATAGACCCCCCAAGGAGGGTTGGTCATGTTGCAATTCTTTCTCCTCCATTTCTCCTTCCTTTCCAAATTTTTGTCAAGCATGCACACGTGCCTGGCATGTTTTTTAGGCTGCCAGGTCCAGGACTCAAACCATGCAGTTGGACAAGTGAGATTCAGTGACTTCAACCACCACACCACCAGCTGTCCCCATAGTAACTTTTTTTAAAGGAACAAAAAAAAAAAAAAAAAAAAGACTGGACATATGTGCATGCATGCCCAAGATCCTGAGAAGAGTGAAGAAGGAGGAACTGCAGCTGTGGTCATCCGCCCTGGTTGTGCTTTCTCTCTCTCCCTTTCGCCCGCCCTCCCTCTCTCCCCACTCTGTTTCTGGAGAGTACACATACCCTATAGCACATTTTTTAAAAATTAAATTACATTAAATATATATATTAAAAAAAACATTGTTAGAGAACAACAAGTGTCCCTATATATGTAGTGAGAGGCCCAGGAAAGGAGGAAAACAGAAAAAAAAAATAAGAAATAGTGGTCATTACAAACAGAAATACCATATGATCCAGCAATCTCAATCCTGGGTATCTACTCAAAGGACAAGAGAATGCTCAGTCAGAAAAGTGCTTGCACCTCAATGTTTAATACGGCATTATTCACAATTGCTAAGACATGGAACCAACCCAAATGTCCACGAACAGATGAATGGATTGAAAAAGTGTGGCTCATATACTCTATGGAATACTATTCAGCCATAAAAATCAACAAGACTCTGGTATTCGATAGAAAGTGGTCAAATATGGAATATCTATTATTGAGTGAAGCAAGCCAGGCTATGAAAGAGGGATACTGTATGTCTTCACTTAATATATACTGATTGTACTCTATGTTAGAGATTAAAGATTGGAGGACATAAAAGCAGTGAAAATAGTTATGGACACTGGAGACATTGTGGAGGGAGGATGGGAGAAAAGAAGAGTACAGAGAAGGAAATTAGGAAGAAAAAATAGAAAGGCAAGACATTTGTGGGAGACAGAAATGGGTTATTGCCTGTTGATGATAATGTGTATAGTATTTTCAACTGGACTGGTCTGAGGTATATTTTATGTTGGGTAAATTCACTTTACAAGACAAATGATGTACAGTGATCAAATCTTTTTTAAATTAAAATAACAATAGTAATAAATTCTAAACATTAAAAAAAGGAAATATGGTAAAAAAAATCCCCAATTTAATGAAAAACATGAACCTCTGAAAGTATGACCCCAAACATAATACAAGCAAATAGATTCATCTTTAGACACATCACAGTGAAACTGCTCAAAGCCAAAAACAAAGAAAGCCCTGAGATAGGCAAGAGAAAAACAGCTCAAGAGGAATAGCAATAATATTAATAGCTGACTTCTCATTTGAATCAACTGACTCTTATCAGAAGTAAGGGAGGAGTGGAATGACTTTAACGTGCTGGGAGGTGAGGGGAAGAAACTGTCAACCAAGAATTCTACAGGTTACACAACTATACTTCAAAAAATGAACACATGGAAAAAATTCCCAGAAAAACCAAAATACAGCTTGTTTCAAACAGGCCTACAAGAAATATTAAAAGGAAAACTGCAGGCTGAAAGGAAATGACATCAGACAAAACCTGGATCTGGAGAAATATAAAGATCAACTGAAAATGAGGAATAAAAAAACACATCAGATTTGATAGCCAAAATATTAAGTTGTTGAAAAGGCTGTGACGTGTTTTTCTGTGCAAAAATATATCACGGCTTTCCTGATGACCCAATATATAAAGACTTCTAAAACTTGACAATAAGAAAATGAAGAGTCTAATGAAAAATGGGCCCAAGGCCTTAACAGATACTACACTAACAAAGATATGCAGATGGCTAATAAGCATATGGAAAGATGTTCTACATCATATGTCACCAGAGAAATGAAAATTTAAACGAGATTAAACTACAACTATTAGAATGGTCCAAATGTAGAACACTGACAATCCCAAAAGACTGCAAAGATGTGGAACAACAGGAATGCTCGTTCACTGCTTGATGGAAATGTAAAATGATATAGGTACTCTGGAAGACAGTTTGGTGGTTTCCTGCAAAATTAAACATACAATCCAGTTACTGCGCTTCTTCAGAATTTAGCCAAAGAAGTTAAAACTTAGGTCCACAAAATCCTCTGCACATGACTATTTACGGTGGTTTTATTCTTAATTGCCAAAACTTAGAAGCAACCAAAATGTCCTTCAGGAAGTGAGTGGATAGACTGTGGTATATCCAGACAATAAAATATTATTCAGAGCTAAAAAGAAATGAACTATCAAGCCATGAAAAGACCTGGAGGAAACATAAATGCATATCACTAAGCACAAGAGGACAATCTGAAAAAGCTTCATACTGTACAATTCCAACTATATGATATCCTGAAAAAAACAAAACTGTGAAGGTAAGAAAAAGATTAATGGGCAGAGAGTGGCACAGAGATAAAACGCAAAGCTTTGTGAGGCAACCCCACATGGGAAGGTCCCTGGATCAAGTCGAGAACTCCCTAAGTACACTGGGCATTCATGTATGCCTATGATCCAGGGTTGGCTGGGGCCAGGAGTGGAACATAGCATCAAGATCCTGCTGGGGGTCCTGTCTCTCTCTTTTTCTCACTTATCGAATAACTAACTAAATAAATAAAGGGGAAAAAAAGCCATATTTGCTAGAAGTTGAGGGGAGAAAAGGAAGAACAGGCAGAACACAGAGTACTTTTAGGACAGTGAAACTACTCTATATAATATTATAATGGTGGGTACATGTAATTATAGGTATCCAGACCCATTGAAGGTGCAACACCAAGAGGAGCCAACTCTCATATAAACTTTGGGTGATAATGATGTGCAAATATAGGTTCATTAATTGTTAACAAAACCACTCTGGGCTGAGATGCTGATAGTGTGGGAGGTCATGCCTAAGTATGGGCTTCCTATCAATTTTGCTACAAATTTTAATAGCTCTGAAAAATAAAGTCTTAAAAACATAAACTGTTTAAAATAATAAGTATAAAACTATGTTGTTATATTTCTAATAATATGACCGTAAGAATACCAAGGAGTGTGGAGAATGAAGCTACATGGAGGGATCATGGGTTTTTGCAAAACAGATTTTGCACCTAGTGAAACTGAAAAGAGCAGCATACTTCTAAATTCACTTTCACCACTGCATTTACCTTGTTACACTGTCTGTGTCACCCCTAGACTGAAAGCTCCTGGCAATGACTGAGAACTACAATCCTAAATCCAATCACAATGCCTGAGGTAGAAGCGAAATTATGAAAATGCTATGTAATGGAATGAAAATGCTAAATTCACTTAGAAGGGTTTTCTGGTCTCCTGATTAAAGTCAAGATTTAAATATGGCTGACACGTGTCCTTCCATTTCCCACTCTATAATCCACGTACCGTAAGAGATCCGTTCTGTGTGCTAGGCGAGTTACTACTCTGCTCTCCATGGGCTTGCGTACTTCCGTAGAGTGTCAGGTTATGCTCACTGGTCTGGCCGGCATAGTCCTGAGTGTGTGGCACTCCATATTCTGTGGGAATTCCATTCTGTGGAGGTGGTGGAAATGGGATTGTAGTAAAAGGCTGAACCATTGCGTCAGGAGTTGTTGTTGGCTCCTGGTTACCCTGAAACAATGAGCAAGAAAAAGGAGAAAAAGTGACTTCCTTGTTACGAAATTATTTTAAAGCTGAATATACAGAATTCTCTGAATATTCTCTCACTGCACATATCAGATGGAACATGTATTGCCCCAGGATTGGAGAAAATATTAGTTACCTATATGCACACAGATGTGTTTGTAGATACATTCATACACATATCCTGACTTGTGCCAATTTATGATTACATAAATAGACTCACAATCATATTAAAGTTGACAAGATGCCAAAGAGTCAAAAATGTTTCTTTAAGCCAAGTTGTTTTTGTTTTTCTTTAAGGACACCTGTTTTCACTGGACAGAGACAGAGAAAGGGAAAGTGACAAATCACCCCCTCCAGAGGGAATGGGCATGCCACAATCTCTTCTCCTCCACTGTCCTCTCAGGATTTCGGGCATGCACGCATATGCACGTGGCATCATTTTCAAGCGGCAGGGTCTGGAACTCAACTGTGGTAGGCCATGTGGGAATCCAGTGCCGTAACTATCATAGCACCTGCTGGCCCCTCTTTAAGCTAAGTTTTTTTTTAAAAAAAGGTCAGGAAACTTCTCACATAAGATATTAGAGTTGAAATTGGTTTGGGCCATTAGTATTTTCTTTAGGTTACATACTCTAATCTTTTTCCTCTTATTAGGGGGAAAGAATCAATTTCCTTAAAATTAGAATTCACCACCATTGGTAGAATGATATGATAAAGTCTCAAAAAACATGGACTTACAGACTTTTTAGAGTATTAAAGTTCAGAAAAAAATTATTAAAAAACTAATCTTTGAATATCAAGATAGTGGTTTATTTGACTACAAAGTTAGTATTTTTTAAAAATCTAAAATACTATAATTAGGCAAAATCTTCCTGGACCAATAGAATTTAGAAGTGTTTTCCACAATTACTGCTAACGTTATTAAGTTAACAGGCAGGACACCCCTCTTCACAACATCCAGGTATTTATTTGGAATCCCAGCATATGAAAAATATTAATAAGGAATACTGGCCCAGCCTGGTGGCATAGTCAGTAGCAAACTGAACTGCAGGTTGAAAGCCACAAGGCTGACTAGGGTTTAGATCCCCAGGCTGGCTTGAAAACACATTGCTATGTGTGCCCAAGATCCTGAGGAGCTGGGAGGGCTGGAGAAAGGGCATTGGGGCATGAGAGCCTGTCAAGGGTGCTCCCTCCCCTTTCCCCACAACTTGTGTGCACATATGCTTTCTATCATAAATAAAATAAACTTTATTAAATTAAAGTTGGAAAGCTGTTAGAGGTTACTTGGCTCCACAGGCTCTCTTTCACTTCTGTCTTCAAGTTCAGATACAAAAGAGAAGCTTACAGCTTATGTTCCAGATGTTTCAAAGCCCTCACTACCCTCCCTTCTCCACAAATGACCTCCTGATCTCCCGAATTTTATTCCTTCAAAAGAAAAGTCACTGAAGCCCAGAAGGTGGCACAGTGATAAAGCAATGTTCTGTGAGGCTAGACCCACTTGGGAGAGTCCCCAGTTCACGTCCCAGGGGCTCCCTGTGTGCGCTGGGCACGTTTTCACAGGATTCAGGCTGGCTGAGGCAGTGTGTGCTGGGAGGTTGGTCATGGCATGAGGACCCTCTGAAGAATTAAAACAAAACCAACAAATTGACACAAAAAAGGAAAGAAAAGCCATTATTTCATCAAAGACACAGAAGTCTGTAAAGTCTTGGACCACTGTCTTTCAGGAAATAGTTGGCAGAGATGGCCAAAGGCTTCAAGATGTCAGCACTTAGATAAGCTTTTTTCACAAGTTTTAGATATCAAAGTATTACTGATAAAAGACCTTAGTAATTAATCTGGATTTATGTTACTTGGTTTCCTCCTGGAGATGAGCTTTACGTCTTTCAAAAAAAAGAAGTAGTTATTCCTCTCTACCTCTCAGTTCAAGAGGTTCTCTATTCACTGAGAGCTACATACATGAGCCTGAATTTCAGCAGCATTTTCTAAACACCATCCCAGGCTTCCAACATTACCTTGTTGGTCATTAAATTCACAGTAACTCAAATGAAACTAATCCAAAGCTACAGGAAAGTTTCAAACTTTTTTTTAAAAAAAAGGTTCACTTTCATTACTATTGATATAATCAGTTACTCTGCATAAATGAAGAAATATAATCATGAAGTGAAGACCCGAGATTCATAAGATGACCATGTATCTGAAATTTCACAAAGACAATCAAAATCTCAGGAGGCATTTTGCATAAATTGACAATTTATTAAATATGCAGAGGAATGCAATGCACTTAGAACAGCCAAAACAATTTTGAAAAAAAAAATGGAAAGACTAAATACTAGTTGATTTAGAAATTTGTTATAAAACTGTGATAATCAAAACAGTATAACACTAGTTTAAGGATTCACAAACAGATTAATAGGAAAAAAATCCAGAAATAGGCACATGCATGTACTGTTGATATTAGGTAATAAGTCCATTTAACAAGAAATGTCTTATTTTCTTCTTCTTTTTTTTACAGAGAGATTTTGCTTTAGGGTGTGTGTGCTCGCCAGAGAGACAGAGTGAGAAATCACTCCACAGTGGAGATGGCCATAACGTAATCCCTTCTGCTCCATTCTCCTCTCAGGATTTTGGGCACACATGAATACAGGCCTGGTGTGAGTTGAAGCTGCTGTGACTGGGACTCAAAAGACAATCGACTGTGGGAGTCCAGTGACATAACCATTATGCCATCTGTTGGTCCCAAGGAATGTCTTTTTAACAAAGGTATGACTGAATAACTGATGGGGGGGGGAACCAAACCCGAACTCCCACCCTAAAAATGTACAAGTTAACTTGAAAGAAATAGATCTAAATGTAAAAGCTAAATCTATAAAACTTCTAGAAACACAGAAAAATCTTCACAACTTTGGGATAGACAAAGAATTCCTAGGATACATAAAAGAACCACTTAAAGTTTGGTAAACTAGACTTAATCAAAATAAAAAAGTTTGCTTTTTGAAAGGCAACATTAAAAAAATCAGAGACTGGGAAACTATATTCATGATACATATATCTAACAAAGGACATTCATAACCTATAAATCACTATTATAAATCATAATAAAAAGAACAAAAAAGTTTATTTAATAGACTAAAGATCTTAACAGTTTCTGTAATAAGATGGGCAACTGGCACAAAATACATTAATAAGTAGCTCAACAACATTAGTTATTAGGAATGTGAAATTAAAATAAAAATAAAGCACCATTTTATAACTGCTAGAATGGCTAAAATAAACTGAAAACAAACAAACAAACAAACAAAAAACACAATGCCCAGGGACCAGCAGTTGGCATAATGGCTATGTTGCTGGACTCCCATGTAGCTGACTATGGTTTAAGTCCCGGACCCAGTGGCTTAAACTCAGGCTGGACGCGTGTGCGTGCATGCCCAAGATCCCGAGGAGAATGGAGGAGAAGGGATTATGGCATGGCCATCCTCCCAGAGGGTGATTTCTCACTTTCTGTCTGTCTCTCTTTGTCTTTCTGGTGAGTGCATGCGCCTTATAGCAAAAACCTCTCAGTCTTTTCTTTCTGTAGGCCCTGGTGGTTGCTGTCAAAATGGGCAAATTCGTGAAACCCGGGAAAGTGGTGCTGGTGCTGGCCGGATGCTACTCCAGACGCAAAGCCGCCATCGTGAAGAACATTGATGATGGCACTTCAGATCGTCCCTACAGCCATGCTCTTGTGGCTGGAATTGACCGCTATCTCCGCCAAGTGATAGCTGCCATAGGGAAGAAGAAAATCACCAAGAGGTCAAAGATCAAGCCTTTTGTGAAGGTTATAACTACAATCACCTCATGCCCACAAGGTACTCTGCGGATATTCCCTTGGATAAAACTGTGGTCAACAAGGATGTCTTCAGAGACCCTGCTCTTAAACGCAAGGACCAGCGGGAGGCAAAGGTCAAGTTCAAAGGGAAGTACAAAACAGGCAAGAACAAGTGGTTCTCCCAGAAGCTGCCATTTTAGATGTTTTATGTTTCAGTCATTAAAAAGATTGGGGGGCGGGGGAACCTCTCTCTCAAAAAAAAACAAACAAAAACTAATGTCTACAAGAATGAGGAATAACTTTCATATACTGTTATGTACAGGTAAACAGTATATCCATTTTGTAGAACTATTTTGAAGTTCTACTTTTTAAAATAAAGTTAAGAGATCAGCAAATGGAATAATGGTTATACTGCTGGACTTCCACAGAGTCAACTGCGGTTCAAGTCCTGAACTCAGTGACTTAAAACTCGCACCGAGTGTGCAGAAGGGATTGTGGCGTGGCCATTCCCTCTGGAGTGGAGATTGGTTTCTTGCTTTCTGTCTTTCTGTCTCTGTCTTTCCAGTAAGCGTATGAGCCCTATAGCAAAAATCTTTCTTTAAAAAAAATTAAGTTAAAAACATTTACTGTACTTCCCTTAAAAAAAATTAAAGTCTATGTGTATAATACACTTGGTATAAGAATATTTATGAGCAACTGTACATCAACAGGAGAACTGGTAAACAAGTGATTATCTATTCAAAAAATGGATTACTATTCAGAATTTTTAAAAAATAAGGAATGAAATTTGCAAAAATATGGATGAATCTTTTTCTTTTTTTTTTTGGAGAGGTTTTTGCTATAGAGCGCGTGCGCTTGCCACACAGACAGAGAGAGACATAGAGACAGAAAGCGAGAAATCACCCCCCAGGGGGGATGGTCATGCCACAATCCCTTCTCCTCCATTCTCCTCTCGGGATCTTGGGCACGCACGCACACGTGCCCGGTGTGAGTTTTAAGCCACCAGGTCCGGGACTCAAACCATGGTCGACTAAGTGGAAGTCCAGCAACATAGCCATTACGCTAACTGCTGGTTCCCAAAAATATGGATGAATCTTAACAATGTGTTGAGTGAAAGAAGTAACTAAAAAACTCATTTTGAATAATTTCCCTTAAATGAAGTATAAAAATAGGAAAAATGAATTTGTGGAACACAAAGTATTTACCTCTGTTTAGGGATGAGGATGGGGAAGTGGTGATTGAAATATGTTACACCAGAACATTCTGGGGTGATGGAAATATTATGTATTCTGTCATGGGTTGTGGTTATATCAAGTTGTTAAGACTCACTAAACATTTGATATGTAATTGTGTGTTAATTATACCAAAAGAAAGAAAAAAGAAAAATAAGATGAAAAAAGCCATGAGTAAACATCTTATTAAACTGTGAAATACTAATTCCACTGTTATTAAAAATCAAGAGAACTGTACTCATCACTATTACACATACGATGAAACAATAAAAATGAAACCAAACAAAAATCATAAAGAGACCAGTTTTTTTTTCCTTTTTAGAATTATGCCAGAGGGTGCAGATTCTTGCTGGAGACAGAGAGGGAGAGAGAAAAAGATAGAGAGAGAAAGCAACCCCCATGGAGAATGATCACACCACAATCCCTTCTCCTCTATTTCTCCCTCCTTTTGGAGTTTTGGGAACACACACCTACACACACACCTGGAGTGTTTTTCAAATCACCAGGTCCACTACTTGAACTGTGCTTAGTCATGTAGAATCCAATCACCTTAAGCACCACACCAGACCAGTTATTCTTACTATTCTTTGAAATATGATTATATACTTAGGGAATTAAAAAAATTAGTTATAATTGAGTAAGCCTAATAAAAAATTTAAGATTTATACATAATTATTTTCAAGCTAGCAATAACTAGCTATTCAAAATAGTGACAAAATTTACAATATAAAACATATAATACACAATATAAAACAAGACCTGAATAAACAGAAAGTTATGAGGAATATATAATGAAAAACTGCTTATCTTCCCAAATAAAATGTATACCTACTGCCATTTCCAATCAGAAGCAAATACTGTCTGGGGAAAGAAATAGTAGTAAATACTTTTCTAATCTATATAGGAAAAACTACCTGGGCCAGCAAGTGGCATGGAGGTTAAGGTGGTTAGATCCCACATAGCCAATTCTGAGGTTTAAGTCTACACCTAGTGGCTTGAAAATCTTGGGAGTGTGTGTGTGCCCAAAATTCCTAGAGGAGACTGGAGGAGAAGGGACTTCGGTGTGGCCAACTCCCCTAGGGGGTGATTTCTCACTTTCCATCTCTCTCCCTTTCTCTCACTCTCTTTCTGCCTCTGTCTCTCTCTGGCAAGCAAATATGCCTTGTAGCAAACTAAAATAAAAAGTCAAAACTACCTAGAAAATATGGAAAAACAAAAACTAAGAAGTGGGGCATGCTCTATGAGATATTAAAACATACAATGAAACTAACTCTTGTAATTAAACAATAAGAACATGCAAAGTGATCAGTGGAACGCTAAGAATCCCAAAATATATGTACATATATATGGAAACTTAATAGAAGATAAAGGTGGCAATCCAATTTGGAGGGAAAAGAATGGTTTATTGAACCCAATATAAAATTAAAACTGAAAATGTAGGCAAGTTTGGGAGTATAATTGGGGTATATGAAACTCTTAAGTAAGCAAGGGAACCTAAAAACCAAAAAAAAAAAAAAAAAAAAAGATTTGGCTATATCAGGAGGAAAAGAAGAGAGGGAGGGGAAAAGAAGAGAGAGGCAAAAGAAATGGACGTTAAAGTAAAAAGAAAAATCAACTACAAGAAAATATTAGCAATAGGTAAGAAAGACACTGGGTTATTTTCACTAATATAAGAGTGGATATACATACTGATAAAACAGACACACACACACACACACACACAGTACAAAAAAAAGGCAAAGGATATAACTGAAAAATTCATGAAAGATGAACCAAATAGTTGACATAATAAAAATCCTTAACCTCACTAATAGTCATGGAAATGCAGATTAGCATAAAACCAAGTTCTATTTTTCAGTCATTAAATCAGTAAAATAATTTCAACTGTTTTATGGACGTATAAATGCCATATAATAAGTTATACCTATTAATGTACAGTGTATAATCACAAGTTTTGACATATATATAAAAATATTATAAACACACAACACACACACACATATTCTCATGAAATCACTACCACAATCAATACAGTGAACACAGCTGGCCAAAACTCTCCAGCTTCTGCATGCCCCTAATGATAAGTAGGTATTACTGCTTTCATAATAAAATCTACAGAATATATTGTTTCCAATATTAAAAACAATGACGAGAAAAAATATAATCAAGGGAACCAGCAGTTAGCGTAATGGCTATGTCGCTGGACTCCCACGTAGTCGACTGCAGTTCGCATCCCGGACCCGGTGGCTTAAAACTCACGCCGGGCGCGTGTGCGTGCGTGCCCAAGATCCCAAGAGGAGAATGGAGGAGAAGGAATTGTGGCGTGACCATCCCCCCTGGGGGGTGATTTCTCGCTTTCTGTCTCTATGTCTCTCTCTGTCTGTCTGGCAAGTGCACGCGCCCTATAGCGAAAACCTCTCCAAAAAAAAAAAAAAAAAAAAAAAAATATATATATATATATAAAAATCAACAGGGGTAACCAATATGCTAAAGCACTGAATTACTGTGCTACTCTTAAGGAAACGGTAGTGAGATACCTAGAGATAAAATTCCTAATTGTCTTCTACTTAAAAAGTTATACAGCCTCAAGGACAAACCATGGTGAAACAGCAATGGTGCACAGACCCTACGGAAGATGGCTCAGTTCCTGGATTAATCTGTACATGCCAGGCACCAGCACATGAGGCCCTGATCCTGGCTGGCTAGGGGAGGACGGTAGCATTAGACTGTGGAGAGTCTCTACACCCTCCATAAAAGAAACAGAGGTGTAAAATTAAATTTAAAAAGTAATATAGTCTAAGGGCCAGCAGATGGTATAGCAGTTACATTGCTGGACTCCTGCATGGCCAACTGCAGTTCGAGTCCTGGACAAGTGGCTTGAAACTCAACCCAGGTACGTGTGCGAACATGCCCAAGATCCCAGGAGGAGAATGGAGGTTGTAGTGTGGCCATCCTGCCTAAGGGGTGATTTCTCACTTCCCCTCTCACTGCCTCTCTCTCCCCCTCTCTCTAGTGAGTGTATGCACCTTAAGGCAAAAAACCTCTTTAAAAAAAAAAAAAAAAAAAAAAGGTTACACAGCCTCAAAATGCAGCTGTCTCCAGCATCCAACTTCTACTTGGACTTAAGACTCCTTTATACAATATTTCTTTGTTTAGCTCTTATAAATTATGACATGATTATGCTTATAAATTATGCCAGTTGCAGCTGTGGTGGTACAGGAGGTAGGGACACTGCTACGTGACAATGGAGCCATAGAAAGGCCCTGGGTTTGCACCCTGAGGTCTCTCTGCAGCGCCCACAATACTGGCTGGCTGCAAGTCACCACCCTGTTGAGGGTTTTTGTCTGTGTCATCCATCTCTCTCTAAAGAAAATACCTAAGAATGATGTTATGAAAACCTTAATTTTAAAAAATTATTTGATTTTATTTATTCATCATTTATTTTAATTTTACCAGAGAGAGACATACACAGAGACAGAGACAGAAAGTGAGAAAGCAAACCACTAGGCCCAGGACTCAAACTGTGGTCAGCCATGTGGGAGTGTCCAGTGCCTTAACCACCACACCACCTGCTGGTCCCAAAAACCTTAAATTTTTTACCTATAAAAATCTTTCCATTACTTCTAGATCAGGTGAATACATATGATTCCTTAGTACACTAGGAAGGAAATAGAATAATTCTCTCCCTTCTCCTTCAGACTTTTCAGCAACCTACCTGTCTGTATCTACCCAGTCACACGAGGCATGCTTTAGAAGCCCTCATAGGATGTACTGGCCTAAGACAGATTTGAAGGAGAAAAGAACCTAAATTTAGGTGGACTGGTTAATGAAACAGAAGAGTATCAAAGGTCTCTGGAGAACAACAGGCATAACTAGTCTTACAGGGGTCCACAGAAGGGTCACTAAGCATGGACTCAGTTTTCAAGCTGGACTAACACGGCCCAAGGGCTTCTCTGGTGCTCTGACGTCGCTCTGCTCAGACTCCTTTCTCCACCTGCCCTGCTGGGACTGAGGTTCAGGCACACAACACCAGGTATGAGTCCTCCCTCAGGGGCAGTCGACAAGATGGCTCAGTCTGCTGAATAAACACGCCAATTAGCAGTGGGTGATGGGGAAAAAGGGAAAAACATTTTTGTAATCCACTTGTAGCCTAGGCACTGTGCATTTCACAGAAACATAAGCCTGCCAAAGCCTGTTTTCCTAGAAGGGAAATGTAAACCTCTTGTTAGCAGGTCAAGAAGCCTTCTCGGTGGCTTGGCTTGCTACTTATAGAAATGTTTTTAAAACTTCTGTTTAAAATGTAATAACAATCATGCTTATTTACTAAAAGAATGAAATTGGAGTAGGAGTGATTTCCTATTTTATCTCACATACTCTGTAATGCCTGAATATATCTCCAAAATTGTGTTATTATTAAAACTATTAAAAATGTTAAATGGGGGGAACAGCAGATGGTGCAATGGTTATGTTGCTGGACTCCCACATAGCCGACTGTGGCTTCAGTCCTGGATCCGGTGGCTTAAAACTCACACCAGGTGCGTGTGTATGTGTCCCAAATCAAAAGGAGAATGGAATGCAGTGTGGCCTCTGTCTCTGTCTCTTTGGTGAGTACACGCACCTTATAGTGAAAATCTCTCTAAAAAAATATTAAGTGGTTTTAGATTTCTTGTAGATTTCTGGTTCCACATTACAAAATTTTAAGTTCAGAAGAGAAGTATCAATATAATATGAGATAGTCTGTCTCACAAACTATAATAGATCATAATTATTTCTAGGCATGAATTTGCCTCTGTGTATTAAAGTGTGTTTTTAATACCATAGACTAATAAACAGCTTAACTATATCATCGTAGTCCACAAAGCTAGACATAATAGCTCTTTCTTTAACTTTAGCAGCATATATATCTCTCCCGTTTCATTAGCAGTAATCCCTTCCTCTCCTGTATTCTTACAGCATTTAGCCTGCAACACTAAGTACAAAGACACTAAAATGAGAAGCCTCATACTTTATATATCTAAAACATGAATTTTATCTCCTCTATTAAATTAAAAGCTTCATTATAATGGGTGGGGACTGTTCTACAATATGGAATCTCACATGATATTAAGTATTGGGTGCTAAATAAACACTTACTAAATAAAGGAAGGTTAAGATAAGAAGTCACATGAACCCACACTATAGCAAATTGCTTTGTATGGCTAGAATAGAGAGCATAATATGGGAAAATACATAATAAAACCTCTGCTGATACTTTGGGTTGATATCCAGCTGAAAAGGAGTACAGAGGAACAGAAAAGACAAAGTATCATTAGGAAAGAAGAGGCTCAACAGGTCTGTGCTTGGACCTTAGGCACACTATTTCCTTTCCTCTTACAAAGACAACATTTAAGAATATTGACCCACTGTGTGTGAAAATCAGGTGTAACTATTAATTTCTGAGTCAAAAAATTATGTCTGTCTCCTTTAAATCATAGGTAATAGCTGAGGTGATACAGATCACGTGGCCTTCTGGTGAAATATGCTAAAGGTTTTCATCCTAAATTTGAATATGCTATCACACCAATTAGGTCTCATCAAACAGAAAGTCTCAAGGACCAAGTCTCAATCCTTCTCTGTCTATTCCCTCACCCACCGTACTTTCAGAGCTTAAACCATCACCCATCTCTAGGTAGCTTCCAAATGTTGTTAGATTCAACTGGGTTCTTTTAGGTCCTTTTCCCCAAGCTTTCATGGAAATAGGTTAAAAAAGAAGAGAATGAACCTGAAAGACCTAGGTTTAAATCCCAACTGTACCTCTTAGCAGATATGGATGAATTACTTAACCTTTCTAGCCTGTTTCTTCATTTGCAAAATGGCTTGTTTCTTAAGCATATTCTCTGTTCGTACTGAATTATTCTGAATATTATTTGAATCAATTATGTATTAACATTTAAACATCTACTATGCAACATGCTAGTCTTTAACATGGGGAAAGGCATAAAGGGCAAAAATAAGATTTTTGCTTTTGTAGGACAGATTTAGATGTAAAGGGCTTGTAAATTGATTGATATAACTTGTGTTAAAAATAATACTATGCACGCACGCGCCCTATAGCAAAAACCTCTCCAAAAAAAAAAAAAAGAAAAAAAAAATAATACTATGCATAAAGCTTATAAGAGAACATAGACAGAATGGCCCAAACACAGTCTTTATTTTTCTAGGATAATTAAAGTCTATGTAATCTTGGAGAAAGAAGAGTATTTTTTTTTAATGTCTCTTCCTATTTATTTTTTAAAGTTTTGTTCAAGGGTGCACGTGCTCATGTGACAAAGAATGAAAGAGAGAGAGAGAAAGCGAGACAGCACTACCACTCCACTCTCCACCCCCACAGGGCATGGCCACGCCACAATCCATTCTCTTCCATTTCTCCCTCCTTTTGGGACTTGGGGCATGCATGCACACACGCCCAGTGTGTTTCTCAAGCTGCCAGCTGTGGGACTCAAACTGTGCACTTATGTATGTAATCTGCTGTTGTGCTGTTTCGGATCAACAGGCTGCACATCCTAAAAGTTTCCCAATTCCATAATACATTTACAAAGTCTCCATGCGGTATTCAATTTTCATATCCAGGTTGAATTCCAAGAACTTGTTTCTCACTTGGTTGTTTAGAACTTGGTGGAGGGCTCGGAGCCCATGGAAGTTCACAAAAACAAATATAATTACTAAATAAAGACTACAGCAATTAAAAAACTATCACCATTGAAATATTAAATTTAAGGGGAAGTGTAATTCCAAGTCTATTCTTGTTTCAGTCTCAACAATATAACTGACCCTATCCAGAAAGGTACCACTTCCACAATACCCAGAACCCACATCCACAAATTCACCTTTTACCTAGTTCCCTGAAAGCAGAGATACTCATATTTTATTGTGCCTAACAATCACTTGAAGAACATGTTTAAAAATGCAAATGTCAAGATTTCTCCCCATAGATTAAGATTTGGTGGGTCCAAGGGGGACCCTGGCACTTGTCTGTATGTGCGGTTTGGGTACCACACTCTGAGAAATGCTGCTTTAGGGGGGCTGGCTGGCAGAATGGGAAAGAATAATAATGTGGCAGTAAAGCATCCAGAAATGTCCTGAAGCATCTACACCTCTAGCAGACTGGCAGAGGTTAGGGACTCACAGGTTATGAGAGGAAGGTAACAGTGGCTATAAATGTATTTTTTCTGATAGTTACGGATTACCTTCTTAAGTGCACTCTCAAGATAAGAGAACGCTAGTCGTTTTTTTCAAAAATACAAGTCTACTGGGACCAGAAGTTAGTGTTAATGGCTATGTCGCTGGACTCCCATGTAGTCGACCGCAGTTCGAGTCCTGGACCTGGTGGCTTAAAACTCAGACCGGGCACGTGTGCGTGAGGAGAGGAGGATAGAGAGGAGAATGTAGGAGAAGGGATTGCGACATGGCCATCCCCCTTGTGGGGTGATTTCTCGCTTTCTGTCTCTCTGTCTTTCTCTGTCTGGCGAGCGCATGCGTCCTATGGCAAAAACCTCTCCAAAAAAAAAAAAAATACAAGTCTACTGAAATGAAGGCCTAACAGTAGATCCTTTCTTTGTTTCTATTTAAAATTTGTTATAGAGTATGTGTATTTGCCACAGAGAGAAAGTGAGAAAGCATCCCCCAGGGGAAATGGCCACCCCATAATCCTTTGTCTTCTATTCTCCTCTCACGATTTTGGGCACAAACACAACGCGCCTAATGAGGTTTTCAGACCACAGGGTCTGAGACTTGAACCTTACTGCAGGGTGTGTGGGATCCAGCAGTCTGAACCACCATGCCACCAGGTGGCCCACAATGGATCTTTCTTTGGCGTGAGTGTAACTAAAGAACCACAACCATGAGTGTGTTACAGTCATGTGAAGGAGAGATGAGGTGTGAGAGGGGGACCAGTGCGATCATGAGGTCTTACAAGCAGAAAATGAATAAAATAAAAAACAAAATACTTTACATACATGCTTAAATATAAATGACAGGGACAGGTATTTGTAGGTCTGAGGGCAGGTATAGGCATGGCCAACAAGAATATTGCACACTCGCCTCCAAATCACTAGTCTTCAACACACACGCAAGCACACATGCACATGCACTCACAGACTTCTTTTGAATTACTCTGAGAGGAAAGCTCAACCTTCCCCTGAGGCTGTGTTCTGCTATCTCACAGCAATGAATATTTAAACAGGAAAATAAATATTTCAGAACAAAGTCATTCAAACCAATAGTCTATTAGGTTAAAAGTGGCAAACCCTGTAACAGTCTTAATGTCTCCAGCCTCTTAAAAGCTCTTCTTCCATTTCTCTTTAAAGCATATTTAGAACCCTACACACTTGTGAATCGTCTTCTACCATTGGCAAGAGACCACAGGGCTGCTATTCTGGTTCAGCTGCCTGCTTCCTTGGAAACAGAAGGCCCACGCACACTATCAATGGTCAGATGTCTATTTTCATTAATGTAATTAGTGATTTACACAATCCACAGATGATTATTCTTTTTCTCAGTCGAACTTTTTATTACAACTTAATTTACTCTTTATTTGATCTTCATGGACAATTTAATTTAGTTTTCATCTTCCATATGTTAAACCAGGATATCCCTACAAACATGACTGAGCCCGCCAGTGTTGAGATGGTCAAGGCTGCTGGTATCTCACATGGTCGACCGCGTGGTTTGAGTCTGGATCTGGTGCTTGAAAAACATGCTGGGTGCGTGTGTGTGCCCAAAATCCCAAAAGGAGAAATGGAAGAGAAGGGATTATGGGGTAGCTATCTCCCCTGGAGAGTGCTTCCTCACTTTTCCTCTCTGTCTCAAGCCAGTCCATGTACTCTCTAGCAAATTTTTATAGTGCCTTTTAAAAGTTTTTAATCATCAGAGGGTTCATGCACTCACCAGAGACAGGGAGAGAGGGAGAGGAGAAAAGTATCCTCCGAATGGGGCCCGGTCACGTGCAATCCCTGCTCTTCCATTCCACCATCCTGTCAGGATTTTGTGCATCAACACACAATCTCAGTGTTTCTCAAGCTCCCAGGGCCAGGATTCAAATCACAGTTGGTCACTGGGGATCCAGTTCCCTTAACCACTAGGCTATGGGGCTGGCCTTACAATGTCTTTTGAATCACAAAATATTTAATTATCTTTTATAGATTTTACGTTGAATATTTTACTATAATTCACTGCTTTAAAATGAGAAATTGCTATGTACATACAGTAACAAAGTTTCCCTGTCCCCTTCCCATAACAAAACTGCATTTTATCTACGACCATGGTTACATGATAGCTATCTTTTTTTCTTTAAGTTCTTTATTTAAAAAGAATTATTTATTTAGTTTTTATTTATTATTATTATTTTCATTTGCTATAGGACACATGCGCTTACCAGAGAGACAGAAAGAGAGAGAGAGAGAGAGAGAGAGAGAGAGAGATCGGTCGGTCCGGGACTTAAACCATGATCAGCCTGTGGGAGTTCCAGCACCCCAATCACCACGCCACCACTGGCCCTGGTAACTTACTTCCTAATTCTTTCACAAGTACCTATGCCAACTAGGGACTGAATTATAGACATTATCATAGCTTCCTCACCAAATGAAGGAATCATAGGCACATAACTGTTCATCTTTAGAAAATGCTTGCTGAATTGAATTAACCAGGTAGTTGAATATCTGCTTCTGAAGTATAAGTCTGTGCAAAAGTTAAGAATCCTTCTCTCAGTGACTTTATCAACACTGAAAGCAGCTTACCATAATATAATCATTCATAAATACCACAGGAAATGAGTTATTACAACTCTACTAAAATAATATATAATAACTGAAAGGCTACATGTGAGAGTCTGTTATATATATTTCAGAAAGTGAAAAGAAAAATATCTCAACAACTCTCACCCAAGCTGTCCAAAAGAATCCAAAAGAAACTACTTTTAATAGTTCTGCTTTCTTCTACTGGGTTGTCGGAAAAGTCATACTGTATTTTTCTGTTTTTGTATGCAAAAAAGCATCATGACTTTTCCGACGACCCAACACATTAGCCTCAACCTAATCAATTTTCCAAGTAGCTGCCAGAATCATCTTTCTAAAATAAAACCCAAGTCTGATATTTTTAATTAATCCTCTTTTTTTAGAGGTTTTTGCCTTGGGGTGCATGCACTTGCTGGAGAGGGAGAGAGAGACACACAGACAAAGACAGACAGAGACAGTGAGGGGGAAAGAGAGAAGTCACCTGGATGGCCATGCAGCAATCCCTTCTCCTCCATTCTCTTCCCAGACCTTGGGCATGAACACACACGTGCCTGGTGTGTTTCAAGCCATCAGGTCCAGGACTCAAACCATGGTTGGCTGTGTGGAAGTCCAGTGATATAACTGCTATGCCATCTGCTGGCCCAACCCTCTTCTTAAAACCCTAGGCTCCCAACACCTGCTGTCACAAGTCTGAATGCTTTTGTATGGAAGAATGTCCCTTGTGTCCACTATTCAGCTTCAGATTTTGCCATCAAGTATTTATTGAGCCCCTGTCATGTGTTAGACACTGTTCTAGCTGGGGAACAACAGTGACTAAGACCTTGCTCTTAGGACGTTTACACTCTAGGAGGAAGAGACAAACAATAAACAGGAAGCAAAACAACAAACAGATGCTGTACTCTGGAGATAAATAAAGTTAGGAGGTCAGTGGAGTGTCAGGGCTGGAGGGACAGAAGATTTGTGTTTTTTTACAGAGTAGTCAGGGAAAGTAATGTTTGATCAAACCCTTATAGAAATTAAGGTGACAAGTAACGTATACATCTGGACAGAAGAGCACCCCCGGTGTAGAAAACAAGCAAAGGCCCAGAAGCAAAAACTACAATCAGACTGGAACATGAATAGACAGAGTGGCAGAAGATGAAGTGAGAAAGGTGCAGGGGAAAGAGTAACGCTCAGAAAACTGGGAAAGCTCACAGCCTTCGCAGGGATGTTAGCTTTTACACTGCAGGGAGTTCTCAGCAGAGGAGTGGGTGTGGTCAGACTTGGGTTTTACATGAATCACTCAGCAGAGGCAAAAGCAGGTAGGCTCTTTACGAGGGTATCATAATAATCCACCTGAAAGATGACAATGCTTGGGCTCCAAGAAAACTATCAGATATCTCTCAAAGTTTTGACCAAAGATGAACTGTAGAGATCTGGTGGAGGGAAGACAGAGTCTATATACAGAAATAGCTAAATAAACATTAACGCTCATATTCTTTATATTATACTCAATACGATACCTAACATAAAAGTAGAGAAGGAATGATAGACAGGTATTAAATTTAGGCTCTGCCGTGTACTATTTGTGTGACCTTGAATAAGTTACTTAACCTCTCAATGTCTTTAAGTTCTCTGTCTACAAAATGCAAAGGAAGGGGGTTGGCAGGTGGTGTGGTGGTTAAGGGTGCTGGTTTATCATGGTTCAAATCCTGGACCTGGTGACTTGCTTTTTCACTCTCTCTCACTCTGCCCCTCCAAGGTCAAATAAAATAAAAAACAAACAAACAAATAAATAAAAATTTTAAAAATGTTTTTAAAAAATGCAAAGGAAGATCATCACCTAATAGGGTACCTGTAAGAATTAACTGGGACTGGCAAGTGGTGTAGTGGTTAAAGGTGCTGGACTCCCACATGGCGAACCATGGTTCGAGTCCTGGACCTGGTAGCTTGCTTTCTCACTTTCCTGCTCTTGCTCTTGCTCTCCTGCTCTGTCCCTCTCTGGTCAAATTTAAATAAATAAAGTTAAATAAAATAATTCTTAAAACAAACAAACAAACAAACAAACAAACAAAATCCAGGTCCAGCAGGTAGCATGATGGTTAAAAGTGCTGGATTCCTACATTGCTGACTGTGGTTTGAGTCCTGGCGGCTTGCTTTCTCGCTTTCCCTTTCTCTGTGTGTGTCTCTGGTCAAATTGAAAAACAGTAATAACAAATGGAATTAAATAAAAATAAGTAATTCTTTAAAAAATAATTAACTGAGATCATGCATACACAATTCTTTGCTTCTGGGTGGGAGGGAAGGGAAGAGAAGAGAAAAGAAAAAGGTCATTGAGATAATCATGGTTATTACTGTGATGAAGGAAAAAGAGGAGTGCATAGTCTAAAATGTAAGTGCTAGCAGCCGAGTGACCTTAAACTTCTCCATGTTTTTTTCCATATATGCAGTCTTATCGACTACATGGGAGTCCAGTGGCACAACCATTACGCCAACTGCTGGTCCCCACAGTCCCTGTTTTTCAAAAATGTTTAATGGTTCTTTAAGAGAGAAAACTTTAAAGCATATCCTTAGACAAACTTTTGGTCATAACTGCTATGCTAGCAAATGACAATCAGGCCACCATTTTAAAGTTCAGAAAGCTCTACACAGAACCGTCTGCACTCTCTCTTGCCCTATTCTGCTAGAATTGCCAAATCAAGTAACACACAGGAAAAAAGGGTCTGTCTCGTTTTCTGCAACAGACCACAAATCACACTGAACTACAGAAACATACTGGGTTGTCAGAAAAGTCATGATGCATTTTGGCATAGAAAACATGTCATGACTTTTCTGTCAACCCAATGGAAACCCTATTTTCCCTGTTCTTGTCCATGTATTTATGCTGATAAAGCACTTTTACTTCCAATTATATTAGCCCTAGACTCTCTGTGAAATGATTCTACCACTAAACCTCACTCAATACTAAAGAATTTGATTCTAGACTCAGATAATGTCTTGTATAACTCATACAAATACACACACACACACACACACACACACACAAATGTCATAGCCCTTCCTCTCACCCTTTCCAACTCCACTAAACTTCCCAAGTCTATTCTTTCTTCACAAAATCTTTTTTTTTTTTTTTTTTTTTAATATAGACCACCAGATCGAGGTGGGTGCCAAGGGAGAATGAAGAACCCTCAACAGAGCCTGTTCACCCTGTGAGCCCCTTTCCCCAGCTCTCCAGCTGCTCAGGGTCCTCTGTACCTGCATGTTTTTAGGCTGACCCAAGGGATCCAAACCCGAGGTTACCATATGGCTTCTAGTCAGGCAGGGCACTTGCATTTCCAAGTGTGCCACAGTGACTGGGCAATCATAGAATCTAACAGCAATACACTGACATCACATTCCTGTAATTTACCATATTCCACCTTGTATTATAATTATTCATGTATCCATACATTCTTCCCTATTATTCCTTGAAATTACTGCTTAACCGATCTTCATTCATAAGAAAAGGTTAATAACACCATCTAATTCTCATTTCAAAATAAGTGGTCTTTCTTCTGATTTCCACTGAGATGGAGCAGCAAGAACCAGTTTCACACTGGTAGTTATTTGCTGCCTCAAATAACTAAGAACCAGAACAAAATATATAAAACAATAGCCCTTAAGATAGATACAGTACAGTAGACAAGGAAGGACAGCGATCCCAGAGATACGAAACAAGGTGAGTTTTCCAACTGTCTGGAGAAAGTTTCCGGCTGTGGCACTGAGAAGAGGACCTAGGCAGAGCTTGGCAGTCTCTGAGAACTGAGAAGATACAACGAAGAGGCTGGGGAAACCAAGACAGCAAGAGTTCACAGAGAATTCTGGAGAAAAGATAGCTACACACAACTCTAAAGATTTACAGAAGGTCTCCCTTGAGCCCTCAGCTGAGTAATGACATGGTACGTGTGGAACTACTCAAGGCTGGGGAAGGAAAAACCTTAAAGATATGGAGGATAATATGCTTAGAAATTCATGCAGTGCCAGGAATACAGCCTGCTTGCAACAGTCAGAGTGGAAAACCTAATGATTTAAGGAACATCTGTTAGAGTACTAAAAAGACTCTTGCCTCAGTACCAGGGAAAAATTAACCAGAGACTAAACATAGCTCTGATCCTGTCAGAAACAAGACCTGAAAGGATCAAGTTACTATAAGGAACTTAGCTATGCTGTAGATAAAGCTGAAGAATATTTATAGATATAAAAAATTATCTACCATCCAACAAGGTAAAATTCACAATGTCTGGCATCCAATCCAAAATAATCAGGCATGCGAAGCAGCAGCAAAATAAAATCTACAATGCTGAGAAAAATAAATCAATCACAACTGACCTAGAATTAATACATATGTTAGGCTTAGCAGACAAGGACATTAAAACATCTGTTTTCGTTCTGCCCCGCGTGCCGTTGCCGAGGTCTGCCCCCGCGTGCCGTGGCCGGGGTCTGCCCCGCGTGCCGTGGCCGGGACTCTGCCCCGCGTGCCGTGGCCGGGGTCTGCCCCGCGTGCCGTGGCCGCGGTTCTGCCCCGCGTGCCGTGGCCGGGGCTCTGCTCCGCGTGCCGTGGCCGGGGCTTGCCCCGCGTGCCGTGGCCGGGTTCTGTCTCCGCGTGCCGTGGCCGGGGCTCTGCCCCGCGTGCCGTGGCCGGGGCTCTGCCCCCGCGGGCCGTGGCCGGGATCTGCCCCGCGTGCTGCAACCGCTGATGGCCGTCTCTGCTTTCCTGAGCCGCGTTCCTGAAACTGTGTTCCATGGAGATTCACCTACATTTGCGGGGCTGCACGAGACCCACCCTTGGTCCAGCCCTGAGTGCAGTCTACGTTTCCTATTGTTGGGAACTTTATGATCTGATAATTGGAAAAAAAAATCATGTTTATCATAAAAAATAATTAGAATAATAATAATAATGATTGGGGGAAACATAGGAAAGATATTGAATGTTGAAGCGGGGAGATTAATGTCTCTGTACTGACTGACATGCATGGCATTCCCTTTTGAAAAAGCAATGTAATACACTGTAAAGTTGTATGTAATTCAATGTAATAAAAAAATAGATAAAAAAAAAAAAAAAAAAAAAAAAAAACATCTGTTTTCTAGGCCAGCCCACAGTCTGCTGGTTAAGGCAGCTGCATCCCACATGGCCATCCACACAGCTCAAGTCCTGGACCCAAAGTCTTGAGAAACATGCCAGGTGTGTGAATGCATGCAAGTCTAAAATCCCAAAAGGAGAGAGAAATAGAAGAGAATCAATTGTAGTGTGACCAGTCCCCATGGGGAGTGCTTTCTCACTTTCCCATATTTTCTTTTTATATCTGGCAAGTGCAAACACCCTGTGGCAAAATTAAAAACAAACCCAAAAAACATCTATATTTCATATAGTCAAAATGGAAAAAGAAAAAAATGAGCATGTTCAGAAGAGACATGAGAGGTATAAAAAAGGCCCACATTAAAATTATAGGTATGAAAACAATGAATACCTCAGATAAAAACAAAAACAAAACACACTTGGCTTAACAGCACGTTAGACACTGCAGAAGAAAAGATCAGTATACTTGATAACACAATAGGAACTATCTAAAAGGATACACAGAGAGAGAAAGAAAGATTTAAAACAATGACCAGTAAGTCTTAGAAAATATAATGGAATGGTTATGGTGATTTTATATACATAGATATATTACTATCAAATACATGAAATATATTAAATATTATCTATTAAATACACGAAACATATTAAATATTATCTATAATATTTATATACATATTTGACAGATTTTCAGAAATAGTATACAAAGAATCTAACTCTTGGTCATCCTGAGTGGAAGGAAAAGGAGAGAAGGAGATGACTGTACTCAGTATACACATCTGACATATGTACCATGGGTTGCCAATCCATAGAACTTCACTGTCACCGTTCCACTTCTCTCTTTTCTTTTTTCCCCTCCCCTTTCTGAAAGTTTATTCATTTATCTCTTCCATGAGAGAGAGAGAGAAAGAGAGAGGGACAGGTACTCCCAGTGAGGTCTTCATGTCATAATCCCTTCTTGCCTTATAAAAGCCCAGATCACAGACATGTGAGCACATGTGCCTGGCTTGCAGGACACTGTGAACCCAGACTTTTCTCCAGGTGAGTCTAGCTGCATTGCCATTGTGCCACTGCCTGGGCCCTACTTCTATTTGCTGTGCCCCTTCCCCACACAGGAGACATGGCCTTCTTCCCTCTTCTGAATGTCACAGAGGCTAGAGTTGTTACCCATTTACCCTCATGCTATTTTCTGGATATAAGCAACCTTCCATGAGAAAAATCTATCATGGTTCTGTGCATCCCCATACAGCTGTTTATTACAAAATCCCCTAGCTTCTTGCCAAGTAAAGCATCCATTTGCTAAACTATATTATATATTTTTAAAGAATTATTTTATTTTATTTATTGCTATTCTTCAATTTAACCAGATAGAAACAGAGACAGAGAGACAGAGGGAGAATGACAAAGCAAGCCACCAGGTCAGGGACTCGAACCAGGTATTTTAACTGACTTAAGTAATACACATTAGGATATGAGTAATCACCCAATATGACTCTACCATTTTACATTTCAAAAAAGTACTCTGCCAATAAACTAATAAAATAAAGCTAATTAATTAAAGAAATATCTGCTGGATACTAAAATTGGACCAGATATAATAAAACACTGATGACATAGTCCTAATTCTGAAAGAATTGACAATCTGATTTTAAAAACCAAACATGTGGGCCAGCAAGTGGCATGGTGATTAAGGTGCTGGACTCCCACATGGTCGACCATAGTTCGAATCCCAGACCTGGTGGCTTGCTTTTTCACTTTCTCTCTCTTTTTTTCTTGCTCTGTCTGGTGAGCACATGTACCCTATAGCAAATTTTTAAAAATAATAAAGAATAAAACTAAATAATTCTAAAAAAAACAAAACCCACACGCATATAACCATAGTAACTACAGAATACATGCTAAAAGAACAATACATATAGGATCTAACGAAGTACAAAAGAAGGACAACTCTGTGAGACAGCAAGCTTGCTGAAGTAGGTGAAGTCTGACAGGCATTTTAAGACAAGAACTTAATCTGTGGAGGAAAAAGGTATTATGGGACCAGCCTTGGCGATGCAAGCAGTAGTGCACTGAACTGAGCCAGGGGAAGGGGATCATGGCAAGATGAGACCCTGCTGAGGGTGCCCACCTTGTCTCTTTCTTTCTGGCATGCATGTGCATGCATTCTATCTTATGAACAAAATAAATACATTCTTAAAAAGGTTTTTGCAATAGGGTGTGTATGCTTGCCACAGAGAGACAGATAGAGGGACAGTGAGAAACCACCCCTCAAGAAAGATGGCCACATCACAACCCTGTCACCTCTATTCTCTCAGGATTTTGAGCACATACACACATGCGCCTAGTGTGTGCTTTTCAAGCTGCTAGGTTTGAGATTCAAACCAGTCAGCCATGTGGGAGTCCAGTGCCTTAACCATCCATCATGCCCCAAAACAAAAATAAATAAATAAATATGTGTTTGTTTTATTTATTTACACACACACATACACACACACACACATACATTTTTTTAAAGAGAGAGATTTTTGCTATAGGGCACATCCGCTCACCAGAGAGACAGAAAGCGAGAAATCATCCCCCAAGGAGGATGGCCACAGTACAATCCCTTCTCTTCCATTTCCCTCTCAGGATTTTGGGCATACACACACATGCACCCCAGGTGAGTTTGAAGTCACTGGGTCCAGGACTCAAACTGCAGTTGGCCATGTGGAAGTCTAGCAATGTAACCATTATGTCATCTGCTGGTCCCCAAAATTAATCTTTTTAAAAGACAAAGAGAAAAGGCATTCTGGCTCAAAGTAATAATACACAAGAAATATATGCAAAGGAAGAAGATAGAAAATGTGGCATATATGGGGAATTGGAAATAACATAGATAGGGTGGTAGTGTGAAGGGTAAAATAAAGAAAACATCTTTTTATTTTCAGTGTTAGAGAGGGATTTCATTCTAATAAGGATCTAAGATGACCTGTCAAAACTGCTACATGGGAAAACCTTATCTATGATTAAAAAAAAAAAAAAAAAAAAAAAAAAAAAAGCAAGGACCTAAGTCCCTGTAAGTCAGGGATCAACAAATTGTGGCTGCAGTCCAAAGTCAGTCCACCACCTATTTCTGTGTAACTGGCAGGCTAAGCATGTTCTGTTTTTAGGTTTTTGCCATAAGATGAGTGTGCTCGCTGGAGAGGAGAGAGACAAAGAGAGAGGGAAATGAAAAATCACCACACCCCCACTCCCTGGGGGATGGCCACGCCACATCCCTTCTCCTCCATTCTCTTCTTGGGATTTTGGGAGGCATGCACATGATGTGCCCAGCATTAGTTGTAAGCCACAGGGTCTGGGACTCAAGCCGCAGTCAGCCATGGGGGAATCCAGCCGTCTTAACCACAACGCCATCTGCTGGCCTGCTGAGCATGGTTTTTACATTTTTTAATAGGTGAAAAAAGTCAAAGGAAGAATAATACTATGACACATGTAAATTACATAAAATTCAAATATCAGTGTCTATAAATGAAGTTTTATTGAAATATAGCCATGTCCATTCATTTATGCATTATCTATAGTTTCTTCAATGTTACAACAGCAGAGCTGAGTAGTTGTGGAGAGATGAGCAAGGCCTGCAAAACCAAAAATACTTATTTTCTAGTCCCTTACATAAAATGTTTGTGAGCCTCGGGGCTGGCAGGTGGCATGGTGGTTGAGGACGCTGGACTCCCACATGGTCGACCATGGTTCAAATCCTGGACCTGGTGGCTTGCTTTCTCACTTTCCCTCTCTCCCTCTCTGGTCAAATTAAAACAAACGAACAAACAAATAAAAGAATTATTATTTTTAAGAGAGGTTTTTGCTATAGGGCATGTGTGTTCACCAGAGAGACAGAAAATGAGAAATCACTCCCCACAGGGATGGCCACGCCGCAATCTCTTCTCTTCTGTTCTCCTCTTGGGATTTTGGGCATGTATACATATGCACCCAGTGTGAGTTTTAAGCCACTGGGTTCAGGACTTGAACTGCAGTCAACTGTGGGAGTCCAGTGATGTAACCATTACACCATTTGCTTAAAAAAAAAAAAAAAAAAAGTTTGTGAGCCTTGCTCTAAAAGTTAAGAGTCTTTCAAACTCTAATCTTCATTTTAAGTCCTAGTTTGTCTATTTAAAACTTCTTATAAGGAATCTCATAATCAACATTAAGTAAAAGAATAACCTGTGGAAATCACTCCCCACAGGGGACTGCCATGCTGCAATTCCTTCTCTTCCATTTTCTTCTTGAGATTTTGGGCACATTCACACACACATCAGGTGTGTTTTTTCAAGTCACTGGGTCTGGGACTTAATCAGTGAAGTCAGCCATGTGGGCTCCAGCCTCTTAATTAAACAACATGCCACCTGCTGACCCAAATCGAGTTATAATTTTTTAAAATATTTTATTTCTTTTTATTAATAGTAGCAATCAGGCCTTATCTATTTCTTGAGTGAACAGTTAGTTAACTAAGGAATGTTATTCTAGGCCAGCTCTAGACATGCCAGCGGTAATACACTACTCAAGAGAAGTCAGATCCCACATGGTGATCCCACGATCTGACTCCTCAACCTGGTGAACCTAAGACATGTTGGACACAAGTGCAAATGCCCAAGATCCCAGCGGCTAGAGGACTGGAGGAAGGAGACAGTGACATGACCAGAGCTCGTAGAACGTGCCACCCTCTCTCTCACTTTTACATGCACATGCATGTGCTCTATCATGAATAAAGAAAATGTTATTTTAATACTTGAAACTAATAGTCCTTTGACAAAAATTCAAGAAGTATAATGAAATAATATACCAAATAAGCTAATCTAAGAATATTTTTATGGTGGGGCTGGCAGGTGGCAGGGTGGTTAAGGGTGCTGGACTCCCACATGGCCAACTATGGTTCGAGTCCTGGACCTGGTGGCTTACTTTCTTACTTTCTCTCTCTCTCTCTCTCTCATCTGTCCCTCTCTGGTCAAGTTAAAATAAACAAACAAACAAATAAATAAATAAATAAACTTAAATAAAATAATTTTAAAAAAAGAATATTTTTATGGTATTTGTTTTATAGTAAGTATTAATCAGTATTTTTCAAGGATTTAATTTAAACTTTTATTGTGTTTTACTTCCATTTTCAAGAGAAAATATGGTTATATTTTACTGTTGCTACTAATCTTAAAGGCACTATAATCTCCAATTTTGGTTCTTCAGCATTCTTTTAATTTCTGTTATAATTTCAACACCACAAGGGATCTATCAAATTTACTTCTGCTGATTTTCAATACATCATTTGTTGATTCAACTGGTATCTTCAAAACAGTATTTCTAACAAATAAGTTTCAAAAATGAAAATGTCGCTGGGAACCAGTAGTTAGCGTAATGGCTATGTCGCTGGACTCCCACGTAGTCGACCACGGTTCCCGTCCCGGACCCGGTGGCTTAAAACTCACGCCGGGTGCGTGTGCGTGCGTGCCCAAGATCCCGAGAGGAGAATGGAGGAGAAGGGATTGTGGCGTGACCATCCCCTCTGGAGGATGATTTCTCGCTTTCTGTCTCTTTGTCTCTCTCTGTCTGGCGAGCGCACGCCCTATAGCGAAAACCTCTCCAAAAAAAAAAAAAAAAGAAAATGTCAGTGCCAGTAATCTTTCAAATATCAGAGCAAGACCCAGAGGTTAGAACAAAGGCAGATTCCTGCCAATCAGCTGACAACATACTTCACAATGGAGCAGAAAGACATAATCTACTTAGAAGATGAAGGGAATATCCCTTAATTTTTGAAGTTATTAATTGCTGAAAACATGACTATCAATTAGCTATAAAAACAAAGTAAAGTCAAACATGCTACCATAAAACTAAACTTATAAAAAAATATAATACTGACAACAGATAGTTTTACTTAGTAATTAACATAAATGATAAATCACTCATATGAACGAACACAATTAATACAGGACAGTAAAAATTCTGCAAACAATATGTTTTCTTGTCTATGAGGAATAGTTCAAGGAAGTAAAAAAATTGAAAAAGAGTACATAATGGAAGATTAAAGGGAGCATTTAACAGTATCGCCAAATACCAGGTTTTAATGTAGAATGGATTAAGCCTCTCTACGTGACTTCGAATGATAGAACTAGAAAGGGCGATAAGACACTAGCAAAAGCAAATCTCAGGAGCCAGAAAGTGGCACAGCAGTAATGTCCTGCAAGGCTGACCCACATGGAAGGGTTCCAGGCTCAATCTAGAGACCTCCCCAAGTACAATGAGTACGCATATGCCCATGATCTGGGGCTGGCTGCTACTAGAGGTGGATTGCAGCATCAAGACCCTCTTGGGGGTGCTGTCTCTCTATCTCTCTCCCTCACTAAATGAATAAATAATTAGCTTTTAAAAAGATCTGTTTTCAGCTCAGCTCTTCATAAGGAAAACATTTCCATTTTTAAAGAACCAATAATGGAACTGTTTATCCTATGAAGACTGGTAGTACAATGAAAGAGCATGTAAATTTAGAATCAAATAGATCTTGGCTTTGAAACCTTTTTCTCTCTGTACTTGAAGTTATCAGGTTGCTTGATCTCTAGAATTTCAAAGTCTCACTTAAAAAAATGGAGAAAATACCATCTACCTCAAAAGGTGATTGGCAAGTGATACATGATATAACTATAATAATTATGTTTGCAAATGTAAAATGTATATACAATTGACTGAAACAAAGTAGGCCTGAAAAACAAAAGGTTATTTCAATAATGGTCGTACTGGTGCTTAAGAACAGGGATGCTGCAGCTACGCTCCAGTTTAATCCTGGTGTTATCACCTTGAGCTTAACCTCTCTGTCTCTGTATTTCCTAATTTGTACAATATGGACATTAACAGTTTTTAATCTCATAAGGCTGCTGAGAGGAACAAACAACTTCATCTATGTTTCCATGGACGGTACTGCTTAGTGTAGTTGCGCTCTACAATGTTATCTATTATTATTATGCAACATTATAATAACAACTTCATTTTATTCAACAGTGAAATCTGTTACTGCAAGTATCCATTAAAGCCTTGAATAAGTCAGAGATGGAAATTCCAGAAGTCAATCACAGTCTCAACTAAATTAATTAATTCATACATTCAACAAATATGTACTGAATGTCTAATACTTGCAAAGACACTGGAATACAGGGATTATGAGTGTAGATTCTTAAACTACCAATAGTTGTATGGATACCAATCCCCACGACATCTCTTGGTAGCTGTATGAACTTGAGCAAGCTACCCAACCATCGTATGCCTATTTTCCTCTTGTATGCAATGGGGATAATTCAGGGTTGTTGAGACAATTCAGTGAGCTAATGTAGGCAAAGTATTAATATATCCTAAGCACATAGGAGGAGTCTTCCAAAAGGAAAATGCATATTATGGAAAAACTCTGCATGGAGTTCAACATGTTTTTGCACCCAAATAAACCTGCACTTTAATCCCGTTTTTCCACAAATGAGTTGAAGTCTTATCTATTATTATTATTATTATTACTACTACTACCACCACCACCACATGATGGGCACTGTTCTAGACACCAGGAATACAACAGACTGCCTGACCCCGTGGAGCTTATGTTCTTTGAGAGGAGACGGACAATAAACAAACATAAAATGAATGAAGATAAACACTAAAATCAGTCACAAGTGAACAAAAAGCAGGCTGAAGGGATGAAGAGCAATAAAGGAGTGCTGGTTTAGACAGCAAGGCCAAGGGAGAGCTCTCCCTAGAGAAGTAACATCTAAGCAGAGCAAGCCATGTGGACATCTGTGGGAAGAGCATGCGGACAGAGAGAAAGCAGAGGCAAGGCTGTGAGCAGGAGGATGCAAGGTGTGTTAAGGGAATAACAAAAAGGCCAGAGTCGCTGGAGGGAGAGAACAAACAAAAGGGCATCAGAAGACGAATCTGGAGAGAAGGCATGGTGCCTGATCACACAGGCCTTGGACTCTGCAAGGACACAGGGTTGAGTCTGAAGAGAGACAACTGTAAGGTTTAGGCACAGGAGTTACAAAATCAGACTTGTGTTTGAAATGATTCACCCTGGCGATGACCTTGTAATGAATCAAATCATTCCAAGGTTCCCTGAATGTAATCACCCCAATAGTAACAGAAACACTTGAGAGTCTGGGAAATGGCAGTGACTGGTCATGACAGCAGACTGCAGCATTTCTGGCCTCCTTGGAGAGGCTGAGCTTCAGAGCCCAATCCTAAAGGAGCTCCAATCCTAACAGCAGCAGAGTATGACATTTTTGCCTGGTGGATTTCATATGTGAAGTATGGGGAAGAAATGTTCCAGAAAGACCTGGCAGTGGTGGGAAAAAGAATGAGCAGAAGGGAACACTTAGGGCACCAATTATGTCAGGTCCCCGAGAGCAGAGGTATTCTAGGAGTAGACTGGGGCTGGCAAAGGGGGCTGTGCCCATCAGTCTGACTGGCTCCTCGTGACAGTCCGTTTGAATATCACAAAGAGATACAAGAAAACACCCGAGGTAGGGAATTACACAATGAAAAGTAAAAATGTCAGTATTCCATAAACCAAGTCAGAAAGTAAAGAAATGTTCCCATGTGGCGACCTGTAAAGATGTTGAGTTTGGAATTTTTCTGGGAAGAATAACACTGGAGAAATAAAACCAGGACTTTCAACTTATGATGTCCTCTGTAAGTACGAACCTAAATAGTAGGATGTCAAACACTAGATTTACCTAGTCTCAACTGCAAATTAAGGAGAAAGAGGGGGAAAAAATAATATTGAGTTGTAGGAAAAGTCACGATGCATTTTTGCATAGAAGGAAGAGGGGGAAAGTGTGTGGTTAGGAAGTAACTAAGAAGAAAAACCATTTCATAAGCCAATATTGCTCAGATTCAATCACAAGTCCATTTATGGAATTTTGGGTATCTATTCAGGAAAGCTAAATAATTTCTAGACGGGTAATACTTTTCAAGAGCTGGTCTTGGCCCTGGCAAAGAAATGGTTATAACTGAAAATATGGAGCAGTGTAGAAGAATTCAGAGAGAAACCGAATCTGTGGAAAAAGTGAGGCTGTTTTTTGTTCACTGTAAAGGAACATAAATTTAGTTTCCAACCCACAATCCCTGCCTATCCTCTGACTTCCCTTGAATCCCGCACAGTCCATAGAAAGTGGAAAGTGTGCCAAAGCAAACAGTGTGGGCTGCGGCTCCGTGGACGAAGGGTAGGATGAGGCTGGGGTGGAGAGGCAGTGTGACTGGCAGGCAATCGAATGGAATCACTTTAAAGCAACGCCACAAAATGGAGACTAAATAATCTGAGAACTTCCAGAATCACGGAAAATGGGACACGTTTAGTGAAATCAGAGAACAGGGTCTCTACTCCAACTCATTTAGAAAAAAACAAAAAACAAAAAAAGCAAAAACAAAACTAGACAGGAGAAATGAAACAAAGCAAACCTACCTGTGCTCTTATCTGTCTTAATTAAAGCATAAAATACCCTCCCTCTTCTTTTCTCCCAACCACCCAGGAGCAGAAGAGTGAACTGGCGGCAGCACAGGTGAAAGACTTCAGCCTTCCAGCTACAAAGAGGGGAGATAGCAGACAATGGAACTGGTGATTCATTACAAAAGAATACACTCCAGAGCGGCCTGCTGCCACATGGACTCACCGCACTATTTAAAGGAACAGCAACCCCCTTTCTAACCTCCCTTATTCTTAACACCTTCCCTCCTCTTGGTCCTGATGGAAAACAGATTTTGAAGAAAATGCCAGCAAAGCACTGAGCTGTCCAAGAAAGGGAGGGCTCTGTGTTCCATAGAAACTGGCAGCCTTATACCACAATAGAGTACAGAGATTTTTTTCACATCCATACTGTAAAACCTTTTTCCCTCTGCTTGGCATACTTTCCCTTTCAACAATAAATAGCATAACTGAGTTTGAGTCTGGCTAAACATTTTGTTTTAAGCAATTAGAGTTGAAGTCAGTGACCATTTTGTTTTTCTAATGTTACACCTATTATGAAAATTGATTTCTCCTTTTCTTCTTTTTATTCTACACTGTTATTTTCATGGACAGATGCAATAATTTGGTTCACGTGCTCAAAAATAAGAGATCTCAGTGAAATACCCCTACAACAACATATACGCAAACAAGTTATTTTTAGAAATGCCACATAACATGTCTGTCTACTTTCTCAGAATTTTGTGATTGAACTGCCACTTGCTTTTTTTCTTTAATAAAAAAAAGCAAAGCCCCAATTACTTACTGAAAATGACAGAGCTATTTGCTGGCTAAACAATAACAGGCCTTAAAAAACTTAAGCATATTTAATAATGAGGCATACACACTGTGTAAATGCTGATATTTTTACATATTAAATGATAAAAACGTCATCCACTGAAAGCCCTTCTTCCAGCAACTGGGCAATAGGAATTAGGGATTACAGAAGTGGCATGATCTGAAAAGAACCTAGGTGGCAAAAATGGTAAAAAATATATCTATGGTATCTTTCTGATATACTAGTCAAGATGCTAAATACTATGATGAACCATTTAGTTTTGATAATTCAGCCCTAAACACTGTGGGCATCTTATACTGAGAAAGCCTATATGACAGGTCGTTATCAAATGTCTGGCCCCCCAAAACACAATAAGACAAAAAACAAAATCACAGGTCAAATGTTTGACCTACTTGGTTATTTCCTTTATTTTTTTCTAGATTACTAATAACTATGTAAATAATTAACATAAAAAGTGTGTACACCAAAAAATAAATGCTAGAATACTGAAAATTCACTGATCTGACATTCTAGCCCTTCCAGTTGTATAGATTCAGGATGGACAAAAACTAATTCTTTCCTTCGGCATTAAGCACATTCTTGAGAAAGCATGATGATTTTAGTTTGTTTATCTACTAGACTTCCTAGCCACTAAAGAAAACCCCACTTTCTAGGTTCCACTTATTTCTTCTACCTTGTTCCTAAAATTGTAATGTCCGTAGATACTATTAAGGTCACAGTATTAAGTGTGCATAAGCATGAACATTCCAACTTATGCTCCAGACTTACCAGTTCCCCTAGAAACTAAGGGGCCACAGAAAAAGCTGAGTGTAACAATTCCTAGTTTAGATGATTTTTTCACTGATTTATGTATATTTATGAAATGAAAAGCGAAGTAGTTGAAAAGCCTTCAGTAATATCAGAGAAAGAAGAGAGCCGTTACCCTCTAATATCACCAATTCATGAAAACTGAATGAGGGCTCCAAGGTTAAGCAAGTATCATCTTCTAAGCAACAAAGAGAATGTAGTAGTTTTTCTTTTATGAACATATTTTAAAAGTATAGCAGCATTTCAAAAGAGTTAATTAGACTGATGAGGAGGGGATAAGAAGTAGAAGAGAAATACTTCAAGGGTTTCTTCACTTTCCAAAAGAGAGAGGAGTTTCTTGACAATCTCCAAACTCAAAATTTCCTTTGGAAACAGATTCTTTGAAATTTCCCTTTTCTCTGGGTCACAGATGAGCAAATCTCCCTAAGGGTTTCCCTCTTCCCAAACAGCACTGCAGGGCATTATATAATATTTAACAGAACAGGATCCCAGCTCCTAGAATGAAGCCTCTATCCTGATAGCTAGCTGACTCTCTCGCCCTCCGGTGGTGACTTGGAGAGGAAAAGAGAAGGAGGAATACAAAAAAAGGGCAACGTCCTTAAAAGGAAAGCACTGTCCAGTGATGAAATTTCCCTACAGAGAATGAAAGCCTGGAGTGAAGCTAATCCTAAATCTAAGACTAAAGGACCTGAATGTCCTAAAACGTAAGTTATTTCATTAATAAATCTCAGCCTCGTCATTCCCTCTCACCCTGTATATAAAGAAAAAAGGGAAAAGGAGCATACAGGAGGGTGCCAACGAGAAAAACAGCCCTGCCCAGGAGAACTGTGGAAGAGCATCCACCTTTCCATTTGTCAGGAATGACTTGCTAAAATGCAGATTAGATATTGCCAGGCATCAACGACTAAGGCAGAGGAAAAGAGGGAGCGTAGGAAAGGAGGAGGGAGGGGAAGAAGGAGAGAAAGGAAGAGAGAGAGCTGTGGGCAGGGGGGAGAGAGTGAGAAGAGGGAGATCATCCATTTCCTACTCCCTCTCCTTCAAATGTCTTCTAAAGCCTGTATGATTGTCATTTACACATTTGGATCTGTTCTGTCAGGAGAGCTCCACCTGCCTCTGTTACACCTGGATGCTTCTAGGATTCCTACCCCCAAAAAACCCATGCTAGTAATAAAACCGTAATAACAAAATATTCTTTCCTAACCTTCATTTTTATTAAGCCTTTTAGAGCCAAGACAGCAAGGCTGTAATTCCACAGCCACCCAGAGCAACCAAAGTGAATCAGGAATCAGATTTCCATATAACACAAATTCTGCAATTCTTAAAAGGAAGTCCACCCCTCTCCCCTGGTTTTGGCAGTCTACGAGAATCTCTTCCTACCTCTGCAGTCTTTCTCTCTCCCTCCCTCTTCTCAGAACCAAGACAAAGAGGTAGACAAATCCCCACAGGGTCTTTCCTGAGCTACAGCTGCACAGCACAGGAAACAGGAATCTGCTATGGAGCGGAGGGGGGGGGGGGGGGAGAAAAAAGGACACGGATACATGACACACACGTACACCGAGCAAAGCCACAGACCGACACTTTCCAGCTGATAGCAATAAGCCTGGTCTTCACTAAGAAGGTGACAATAACGAAAACTCTGCTTACTCTACCCCACCCCAGCCTTTACTCAGATCCCAGGGACGAGACCGAGGACGCACAGATCTTACCTGAGTTACCATTTTCTTTTTCTCCATAAACCAAACAGAATAGATGATAAACCCTTCAAAGCGGCCGTGCTGGGGCACACCTCCACAGCTTTCTTTCCCCCCCTCCCCCCCAGTCCAGCTATTTACGGGCCAGTAATTGATCTCCCTTTATACCGTTTTCCTTCCTTTTTCTTTCTAATGTTTCTTCCTTTCTTTTCTCTTCCTCTCTGGCAGTCTCTCCCCCTCCTTCTTTCTCCAGCTCCCTCCCATATCTCGGGCAGATGGCTGAAGGAAGCCCCACCCCTGAATGCCTAAGGTAATTAATCAGAGCAGAGCCCCACCTCTTCCTCCTCCCCCCACCCCCTCCCAGCAGGCTGACATCTCCCAACTCCAGAAGCAGGCCTGCTGGAGAATGGCAGTTTGGTACGCGTTTTGCGCACGCGTGTGGGATGTGTGTGTGTATGTGTGTGTGTGTGTGTGTGTGTGCGTGCGCGGGGGGGGGGGCAAAGAAGGGGGAGAGGGAGGAGCAGGCGCCATGTGCCGGCATATTTTAAGGATGCGATGGTGACAATAATTATATAGCACTAGAAGCATTCATAGCAGCTTACTGTAGTTAATACTGATTTATAATAAAAGACATTCCAGCCATGAATATCTGATAATAAATAAGAAATGAGACAAAATTATTTTAAAAATCATTTTCGCTGATGTACAGTTTATAGATGACGTGGATTTCATAAAAAGATATAAGTGAAAGCGCTGAATGACCACTGATTGGAACAAGAACAGGGGCTATGCAAGAACTTGCTTGTCCTGGAAGACCACACCAGCGTACTGAGTGCAGGAGACTAAAGGAGGAGGGAGGTCATTTAAGTGCTTATTTTTTCTACTATAAAAACCTAGGGATTCTGAAAAAAGGTGTCTATAAATATGAATGCTTAGTAAAGGTGAATACAAAAGTGTATACAAATGTGATAGCTTAAAGGCTTCCAGATTAATTAAAAGATCCTGGTTAACTGAGATTTCACCCTTTTGTTCCCCAGCCTTTTATGTCACAACCTCTACGGAAAAAAAATATATTTTTGGTAATATATACTGGACATGGGTGTCATTCTTGTAAATGGTGACTGTTAACTTATATAGTGTTATAAATATAGAAGATTTAGGAGAATGTTCATTAAGCATAAGTTTCTTTGAAGTTCTCATGAAAACTGTATGATGGAAAAAGTATCAAAAGATATAATTCAGTTCAGAAGTTCTGGTCTAACTCTGCCACTTATTAGTGATCTTGGAAGTCTTTAACTTCTGAATATAAATGTCATAATATCCCTACTTTATATTACTAAATAGTCAAATAAAATAATTTATGTTTTGAGCTTATGAATATTCTAGGATTATAATTTTTTGATTGACAGAGGACACATGCCAGAGAGAGAGAGAGGGGAGGAGGGAGGGAGAAACAGAGAGAACTGGAGAAAGCACCCCTCAATGTGGTCACACAGCAATCCCTTCTTCATTTCTCCTTTCTCTGCTGGGATTTTGGGCATGTACACATATGTGCCCAGCATGTTTTTCAAGCTGCTGGGGCCAGGATTTGACACACAGTCTGCCATGTGGGATCCAGCTCCCCTAACCATGAAGCTATGGGGCCAGCTCAAATTTATGATCTTTATCCTTTGTCTCAAAAATTAAATTTTTCTAATTTTTAATAGTCTAATATCAAAAGTGGGGTTCCATTCTAAAAGATCACGTATTTTTGCTATGCTACATTTATGCTATAATCTTCAATAGACCAAGTTCAAAAATTAATTCTAAAAATTAGCCTTCTATTTTTTAGATAACTAAATCAAAATTCAAAATCATACGAATATATAATTTTTCATTATCTTCATGAAAATTGTTTGGCACACTGTCAATAGCAACATCACCATACTCTCCCTTAAACTAATACCATTATAATAACTCTGAAAAGAACACAGGAACTATAAAACCATCTTTAGATCCTGGAGAAATTGGCACAATCATAAATATTAACAAAGTATCTTCAATGCATCAGGCACTATTCTGGGTACTTTAAGATATCTGCATACTTTTGGTACAATCCACATATGTAAAGATATATATATAAAAGAATAGGATCTTCGAACATTAGAAAAAACATTATGAGAAAAGGAATAGATCAGTACTAGGCCTGTTTTTATTTAACACTTTCAGAAAAGATGTAGAAGTCAGAATGTACAATGCTCTTTGAATTTGTAGCTGAAAAGCCAGTGAGGAGATAAAATGCCCATCAAAAAAATTTTAAGACAAAGTGAATAGGCAGAAAAGGATTTGGTGAGTTTCCTTAGAAGCAAGAGCAACCCAGTGTACTTCCAGAAAAAAATCTAAATAATGTCTATGGAATGATTATGTTCTCATGCTAATACAAGAAATAAACCCAAGATGGGACCAGCAGTTGGTGTGATGGCTATGTCACTGGACTCCCTTGTAGTTGACTGCAGTTCGAGTCCTGGACCCGGTGGCTTAAACTCACGCTGGGCACGTGTGCATCCGTGCCCAAGATCCCGAGAGGAGAATGGAGGAGAAGGGATTGTTACGTGGCCATACCCCCGGGGGGGGGGGTGATTTCTTGCTTTCTGTCTCTCTGTCGAGAGCACATGCCCTATAGCAAAAACCTTTCCCCCAAAAAAGAAATAAACCTGAGAATCACTGCATGCAATTCTCTGAATCTAGTAGTCTGCAAAAAGCCTCCAGCAGAAGACACCCACCCCCAATACCTTTAGAAAAGTCACAGCTATCCTGACACTTGGGTGTGACTATAGCCTCCACACATCAAGGAGAGAGACAAGACCCCAAGAGATCTTTTAAATCAAAGGGCAAATGAGAGACCCCCCCCACACATAAAAAGTTCAGGACTAAGATAAAGGTTTCCTCAGGCCCAGGATTCATGGCACTTTTCTACATTAATTTATTATGTAATTAACTCCATTTGTTATTATTATTATTTTTTAATTTGATCTGAGAGAGACAGACAAGAGAGAGAAAGGGAAAGCAAGAAAGCAAGTCACCAGGTCCAGAACTAGAACCACCATCAGCCAAGTGGGAACCCAACTCCTTTAACCGCCAACCATCTGCTGGCCCCAGGACCAACATTTTATACTGTGAATAACAGGCCTGAAAATTCATGACCACAAGAAAGAGTTGGTATGAGTTAAAAATTCTTAAATACAAAAATGACTTTTATAAACTCACTGAATAACATGGTCACCAGAGCACTGGACTAGCACAATGATATTCTGGAGTGTGTTCCTGACTTTAAAGGCTAGCATTATAGAGGATAATCTGCTCTCTGGTGCCCAAGAGAGAAGAACAATTGGGTCTGACCCAGCCTGGGTCTGACCCAGCAAAACAAACTGAAGTTCCCTGGTGACTGAATATGTCTAGTAATATTCCAAGGAACTCAGAGCATTCTCTCTCTCTCTCTCACTCTGTGTGTGTGTGTCTCTGTGTGTGTGTGTGTGTGTGTGTGTGTGTGTGGTTGTGGAGGTGGGCAGGCAAATTCACCATAAAATGTTAGCTCAGGAAGGAGACAGTATCCATCTTCATGGACCTACCAAGCCCCAGCTTCCAGCACAGTCCCACAGATATGGTATATACTCAAGAAATATTTGTTAAACAAATGAAGAAAAGGGGCACTTCCTTGATTGTTTCCTCAATATTTCAGCAGTCACCAGAACCCTTGCTTCCCTTCCCCTGTGCTAGTCAACTGAAATATATCTTAGTGAAGTCACCAAAGTCCTCCAAGTGATGGCCAAATTCAATGGACATTGTATATCTGACGGAAATTTGTTTTCTTATGTGTGTTTCTGTGCAGAGAAGGTCCATAGTATTCATCAAATTCTCAAAAGTGTCCAAGTCTAAAAGAGGTTAACACTGCTGAACACTTTTTCTAACTGTTCTAACTCATTCCATCACTTCAATTACCACCTACTTATCTTGATGACCCATACATTTCTATTTCTAGCCTAGATATTTCTCCTGAACTCCAGATCAAATATCAACTGCAAAGTAACAGTTAACTCTATTTAGATAGCCTACAAATTTCTCTAGAAGTCTAAAACCAATTCTCAAAATCAAGTCACTAATTCATTTAACGAAGTGCCTATTACATGCCAGGCACTGCTGTAGGCACTGGGAAAAACAGTAATGGACAAGGAAATAAAAATTCCTATATATGTAAAGCTTGTTGGAATGCAATTATGTTTGCTTTTTTGGTGAATGATTAAGTTTCCCAACTGTTAAAATAACCAGCATTCCTAGAACTTAACTCTAATGGTTTCTTATTAGGCAACTACATATACTATTAGTTCATTTCATCCTCATGACAATGATGAGATATTTTCATCTTCCCCATCCCCAACTATTTTTTTTTTTTTGAGAGGTTTTCGCTATAGGGCACGTGTGCTCGCCAGACAGACAGAGAGACAGAGAGACAGACAGACAGAAAGCGAGAAATCATTCCCCAGGGGGGATGGTCATGCCACAATCCCTTCTCCTCCGCACACACGCCCGGCGTGAGTTCTAAGCCACCGGGTCCGGGACGTGAACTGCGGTCGACTATGTGGGAGTCCAGCAACATAGCCATTACGCTAACTGCTGGTTCCCCCCAACTATTTTTTTATGACAGAGAGCAAGTATACATGCATGTGGGGAATGTGGGGGAAGGGGCCTTAACAGAGTCTTGTCATGCCAAGATCCCCCTTACCTAGCCTGCTAGCTCTTTGAGTGCACCCAATGTGTTTTCAAGCTGACCTAGGGATTCAAACCCGCATGTGGCCAAGAGGCTTCCAGCCTTGCAGTGGGAACTTGGCTTACATCTGTACCACGGAAGCTCCTTTTCAGAGATAAGGAAACTATGGCTAGGGAAAGAAAAGTAGTCTAAAGTCACAAAGTTAGCAAGCTTCAGAACTCAGATGCAAACCAAAAACTGATATAAAGCCTAAGGTCCTTAACCACACCATTTCAGAAGCAGTCCTTTTGATTTCTTTTTCTTCCATCCCTATCACCCCAAACCGCATTCCAACCTCATTTTTCTGTATTTAGCTTCCTACTCATCCCTCTGCTTTCAGTCTACCACTCTTCCCATCCAGGCGTCTTGCCACTGCTATAGTAATCTTTCTCATTTTGCTACTTCTCTAATTAAATTCTTTAACTTGGGACCAGCAGATGGCTCAGCAGTTATGTCACTGGACTCTGGCCTGGCTGACCACGGTTTGAGTCCTGGATCTGGTGGCTTGAAAAATCACACCAAGCATGTGTGTATGCATGCCCAAGATTCTGGGAGGAAAATGGAGAAGAGACTATGGCATGGACATCCCCCCGGGGAGTGATTTCTCATTTTCCCTCTCGTGGTGTCTGTTTCTCTCTCTGGTGAGAGCATGCACCCTAAGGCAAAAATCTAAAAAAAGAAAGAAAGAAAGAAAGAAATATCCTTAACTTTGGGGGCCAATAGGTGGCATATTAGTTAAGGCGCTGGACTCCCACATGGTTGACCTTGGTTTGAGTCCCAGACCCAGCTGCTTGAAACTGACAACAAGCACATGTGCATGCATGCATGCCCAAAATCCTGGGAGGAGAATGGCTGAGAAGGGACTGTGGTGTGGCCATCCCCCCCAGGGGGGTGATTTCTTACTTTCTCTGTCTCTTCAGTAAACCCATGCACCCTATAGCAAAGCTCTCTCTCTAAAACAAACAAACAAAAACCCTTAATTTCTCCCCACGGCCTACAGGGGATGGGAATCCTACCTCTCACACAAGAATCTAAAACAAAATCTGGCTTCGGCATATTTGTTCAGAATACCTGCTTGCCCTCTCTCCAGACCCACTACTCTCCCCTGCCCTGCCACACTGAGCTAACTGCAGGTAGTTTCTCAACAACACTGCTTCTATTCTTATTCCCCTGAATGTGGTTTTCTATCTGGGAAATTCATCTTTCAAGGCTCATTTTAGAGACCTCCCTATTTCAGAAAGTCTTCCCTGACCCTGCCTGCTCCTACAACTGAGTTAAGTACCCTTTATACACAGGCACACTTTATCTTAGCACTTAATCCATGGTACATTACTGCAGGAATTATTATTTCAGCAAAATGCTGGCTAGACTGTGAGCAGTCTGAGGACAGAAATCATGTTTTATCCCATAACCCAGTTCTTAACTCAGTGCCTGAATGTGCAATAAACCAGTGTTTGTTAAAATCAAATGATGTCTTCATTTCTTGATTTCTATCAGTAGCCATTTATCTATCTATACATGGGTATTTAAGTATGTAGTTATTAAAATATTATAAAAGTGTTCTTTCTAGGGCTGGCAGGTGGCATAGCAGTTAAGGTGCTAGACTCCTAGATGGCTGATCATGGTTCGAGCCCTGGACCTGGAGGCTTGCTTTTTCACTTGACTAGAGTCAAATTTTAAATATAATAATAAATAAAAATAAAAAATTCTTCAAAAAAAGCATTCTTTCTTTCAAGAGTATACCTGGAAATAGTTTCAAATTTATAAATTTACTATAGTAACTTCAGTATCTTTTAGAAATCTGTTTATTTTTTAAATTGCCCAGGGGGTGGGGGTGGGGAGAGGGAGGGAGGGAGGGAGAGAGAGAAAGGACTCCCCTCCACAATGGGATATGTCTACACCTCAATCCCTTCTCCTTTTCTCAATCCTTTTTCCATCCTGCAGGATGAGATTTGGGGCATGCATAACATGTACCTAACATGTTTTTCAAGCCATCAGGACTGGGATTCAAAAGGCAATTGGCCATGTGGGATCCAGCTTCCTTAACCATTAGACCACAGGGCCAGCCTAAGTATCTTTAATCTAAAAGGAATATGTACAAAAAAATGAGAGGGAGAAAGGCTTTATTTTCACTTTATTAGGCTAGTTTGCATTCTAAACAAAATAACACCCACTAATTAATAAAAACTAATTACTCATAACTTCAGGTGGTCTTGCTCCTCATATTTTACATAAATGTGACCCAACTTCCCCATCTTACACCCACGTACTAGCAATACTATAAAAGCAGATCTAAGCGTCCCTGACTGAAAGACAGGGCTTGCTCAGACTTTCCCAGGCTGCTTCCAACACCCAAGTGAAAGGCAACATTAAAGGGGATAGCATTTCCTGCAATAATAAAAACCTGTTAGTATAAAAGCTCTTCACAGCACGCCCCCACACAATAACCCCAACTAAGTGTAAATAACAATTTACACCTAATAGATATTAAACACCTTTCCTGAAGCATGTAGAACACAATACCACTTTAATATCCTTTGCCCTAACATTCCCTTTAATACAAATGAAGTCAAATTATTATAGTTAATTCTCTTATTTCTCTAGCTTCTATTCTCTAGTTCAGGCATGGCTCAGCTATATATAAAAAAACTCATTTTAGAAAAAAAAGATGAGAGCAGAATTTGAAGTCAACAGCTTTAGACCTTAGATGCTTATTTTTTTTTTTTAATCATCATATTTACTTCTTGTCCCCCAAAACCAAACCTTTAGAGCTAGAGTGTGGACTGGCCAGGTAACACAGAAATTAAGTGCTACATGTAAGGAGTCAGATCTGACACAGCCCACTGACCCCAGTGGCTTAAAAACCACTGACGGAATGGAGAAATGGAGGAAAAGGACTGGGGCATGGCTGTACTCCACAGGGCATGATTTCTCTCTCCCTCTTTTCCTCTTTCACTTTGGCAAAAGCACAAGCCTTCTGGCAATTAAAATTTTTAAAAAAATATTGTAAATAATATACACCAAAACATTGGTAAGGCTACAGAAATGAGAAAATATTACTTCAAAAATGAACATCTGGCTTTGAGTAACTTACTCTCAGATCTTGTTTGTTTACTTCTTTTCAAGTTTATTTGTTCCATGACAGAGAATGAAAGAAAGAGAGAGATACAATACTCCCAACAGGGTCTTGATGTCATGATCCACCCACAGCTTCAGATAACCCAGCACACAAGGCTGGTCTCTGGCCTTGAACTGGCACCCTTCCTGTGTGCGTCAGTCACGCTTACCATTGCACCCCTATCCAGCCCCACTCTTAGATGTTTAAGCTGATCTAAACCTTAGACAACAAGAGTCATACATACTACTGAAATTACATATGTATTCTGTGAGAGATTAAGGAAAAGGTTCTCAGACAAATATTAAAAGGGATGGGATGTGGGACAGTGGGCCAGCCACGGTGCAGAAGGTAAGTCCTGTGTGTAAGGAGCCAGATCCCACAGCCCACCACAGTTTGAATTCTGGCCCTGGCAACTGGCGAAACATGCTGGGCTCATGTGCATGTATGCCAAAGGAGAAATGGAGAAGAAAGGATTGCAGTATGACCACAACCCATTAGAGGGAGCTTTCTCGCTCTCTCTGGCAAGTGCACATGACCTCTGGCAATTACAAAAATAAAAAGGATGGGAAGTGAACAAATTTAAATGTAACAATAAATGGACCATCAAGGAAGTAATACATTTGGTTGGCTCTGTGGCATTGTGCTAATGTACTGCTCAAGAGAAACCTGATCCCACATGGCAAGCAACTAGCCAGGTCAGCCTGAAACACGCCAGACTTGTGGTGCATGAGTGTCCGAGAACTACTGGATTGGAGGCCTGGAGAGGGATCGCAGTGTGACTAGACCCCCTCTTCCTCCCTACCTCATTCCTTCTCACATGTGTGTGCATGTACTCTATCACATATTTTCAAAAACTTAAATAAGAAAATTTGAAAGAGAAAAGAATACCTGATTAAATATGCTGTTTCTCTAACACTAAAATATACCATGCCTCTATTTTTAAATTACTGGGTACTGTTATTTTGTTCACCACGATATCCCTGTGCCTGTCATGATATTCCTGGGCTTGATTGCCGCAATATCTGGCATACAGTAGACACTTGAAAACATGTGGTGTACAGTCAAGTAGTTAATAATGGCCTCAGTGGCTTAAACTCACACTGGGTGCGTGTGCGTGCGTGCCCAAGATCCCGAGAGGAGGATAGAGGAGAAGGGATTGTGGTGTGGCCATCCCCCCTTGGGGGTGATTTCTCGCTTTCTGTCTCTGTCTCTCTCTGTCTTTCTGGTGAGCGCACGCGCCCTATAGCAAAAACCTCTCCAAAAAAAAAAAAAATTTGTTTTTGTTGGAGGACCAGCAGATAGCATAATGGCTAAGTTGTTGGACTACCATGTAGTTGACCGTGGTTCGAGTCCCAGATTTGGTGGCTTAAACTCATGCCAGGCGCGCGTGTGCGTGTGTACCCGAGATCCAGAGAGGAGAAGAGGAGAAAGGATTGCAGCGTAGCCATCCCTCCTGGGGGGATGATTTCTCTCTCTGTCTTTCTGGCGAGCTCATATGCCCTATAGCCAAAAAAAAAAAAACAAAAAAACAAAAAACAAACCAAAAAAAAACAAAAAACAAAACAAAACCAAAACTAAACAAAACAAAAGAACAACTCTCCAAAAAATAAAATTGTTGGGAGACCAGCAGACGGCATAATGATTATGTTGCTGTACTCCCACGTTCCAGTCCTGGACCCAATGGCTTAAAACTCACACTGGGTGCATATGCATGTGTGCCCAAAAAGTCCCAAGAGAAGAATGGAAGAAAAGGGACTGCAGTGTGGCCATACCCCCTGGGGGGGTGATTTCTTGCTGCCTGTCTCTCTGTTTCTCTGGCAAGTGCATGTACCCTATAGCTGGACTCCCACATAGTTGACTGTGGCATTCCAAACCACTGGCTTAAAACTCATGCCGGGTACATGTGTGTGCATGCCCAAAATCCTGAGAGGAGAATGGACAAGGGATTGCGGCATGGCCATCCTCCCGGGGGCGGGGGGGGGGGGTGTGATTTCTCGCTTTCTGTCTAGAGAGTGTCATGTCTCTCTCTGTCTCTCTGGTAAGCACACATGCCCTATAGCAAAAATCATTAAAAAAAATCATTTTTAACAGGGTGCATGCTCTTGCTGGAGACAGATATGCAGAAAAGGAGGGAAAGTGAGAAATCACTCCCCAGGAGGGTGGTCATGCTGCAATCTCTTCTCCTTCATTCTCCTTTTAGGATTTCGGGCATGCATGCACATGAGCCTGGCATGTTTTTTAAGTCAGTGGATCTAGGACTCAATCATGCAGCTGGCCATGTGGAGCTGGCCATGTGGGATCCAGCCACCTTAACCTCCAGTCACCAGCTAGCCCCCAACAGTTACATTTTAACTATCCAGTCAGAGGCAGTAAATCTTTAATCCAAAAAAGTATCTAAAAATAATTTCAGGATGGGGGTGCTGGCAGGTGGTATAGTAGTTGAGGGCACCAGACTCCCACATGGCTGATTGCAGTTTGAGTCCTGGACCTGGTAGCTTGCTTTCTCACTTTCCCTCTCTCAGTCTGTCTTCCTCTGGTCAAATTAAAATTAATTAATTAATTTTTTAAAATAATTATTTAAAAAATAATAATTTCAGGAACAGTTTCTTAAATAGATCTTTCTGGGCTGGGAGATATGCTCACTGTCCTTTAAATCATGTCTAGCAAGTCCCTTTCTACATATTCTGCCTGTATTTTAAACTGATTTGGTCCAGAGTGGGTTCTGCAAAAATTAAAATAATAAAATAATCAATTTCCTCTGCATTTTCTTAAGACAGGGAGGATTTTATTAAAAATAAGAGAGCAATTAAAGGTCAAGTATCTAAAATACTTTATTACTTTCTGTTGAAGGGAACTCACTTTATTTCATTATCTTAACACCAGCAAGTCTAGAAATAATTTAAAACAAGTGCAAAACCTTTAATTTAAAAAAATACTACTCAATCATGGCCTCAAAAATTTCCAATTGCAAAATGAACTGGTACACAAGTGCAGATACTATGCAATGAGAAGTGCTTTAAAGAAAAACAAAAAACAAAAAAACGTATTACCAGAGGGTGCATGATACACTTGCCAGAGAGAGAAAGTGAGTGAGAGAAAGCACCCCCTAACAGGAAGTGGTCATGTCACAATCCTTTTTCCTCCATTTCTCCTTTCTGTCAGGATTTTGGGGCATGTATGTACATTTATTGCCTAGCATGTATGTTAAGGTGCCAGGGCTGGGATCTGAACCATAGTCGGCAATGTGAAATACAGCTGCCTTAACCACTGCACTAGGGTGTCAGTCCTGCAATAAGGTGCTTTGACTCAGTAAGTGTAAGATTATAATAGAAGCTAAAAAGAACATTTTATAATCATATTTATAAAATAACCACAGGGTATCAAGTAACTCTCTCTTACTTATTTATAAATTCATTGAAAGAAAACTGGGACCTTAACAGAATGAATAAATAACAACTGTAAAATAGCTCTGGATCCTTCAATTTAAAATTGTTTTTCAATCCCATTAATTTGCTGATATGGTGGAATGGAGAATGCACCCTTAAATTTTAACATCCCATTACCTGCATTCCTAAGCTACTTTAATTTCAAAGAGAATAAGCCCAATAAATGAAGCAAAGCCAGAAAAATGTAGTTTCAAATACTGAACACTACCTTTATCAGCACCAAAATCTTAATGACCAAAAACCTGGGGTGGCAAATTTATGCTATGAGTGAGTAAAAATTCACTGCGAGAGACTTCATCAAACCACATCATAATTTCTGAACAGACACTCTTTCATTGGCCCACAATTTTTGGAGCAGTTAGTCAATTTCCTACCTCAAAAAATTCATTTATGTATTATAATAATTTCTTTCATTTATTTCCAATATAGTAGTCCTCCCATTCCACGACCCTCGCCAGGGGGTGCCTGAAACCTCGGGTAGCAGTGGAGCCTATGTACTGTTTGGTTCTAAACATACATACCCATGATAAAATGTAATTTATAAACTAGGCACAGTAAAAGACTAACAACAATAACTACTCACAAAAATATAAGGACTATAATGTGCTATATAATAAAAGTTATGTAAATATGGTCTCTCTCTCTCTCAAAATATGTTAATGTACTATACCACACATAACTGAACTCGGGAAACGTGAAATCACAGAAGGGGAGACTGCTGCACATTCTCTTGAAAAACACTTTCCCTTTCCGACCCTTTCCTCAGACAACTTTACTTATGTTAAAGTTATTACAAGTCCTGTACTTCCTTAGTAGGGGCTCAGCAATTTAGTTTTCAGATGTTTCTTGTCAAGAGCACATCACTATTTGCTTGTAAAAAGATTTATTTCTAATCTAATCTCATGACACTTCTAGTCTTAGACTGTTAAACAGACCAATTTATTGTTTTATGTCAGTAGAGAGAGAGTAAACAGATAAATATAGACCAATGTATTAGACTACATAGTTAAAAGAACAACACATGCCCTCCCCCATATGACTCCAATACCGTAACTCTAGACTTGAATAAGAATTGCGAGTTTACTCTAGAGCGCTTACCCGCTTACCCGGCAGGCTCAACTCAAATAGCAGCATTTTCCTAGTAAGACGTATTGGTTAGCTCTCTGTTTCTTTTAAACTTATGTATTCCTGTCCAGCCCATGACTTAGGTGCTAAGTATAAGAGAAAAGGCCACTTGAAAGAGAAAAAACAATTAAGGGTCATGAAAACAAACTGAGAGGCCAAGTAGTATATATAATTAGGCACTGATGATATTAACTGCTTTGATCATCGTTGTCTAGCTTTTCAGCACAATGAATATTTCAAAGAATCGGTGGCCAAGCCCTGGTCTGGTGGTTAGGGCAGATGGATCTCACAGGACCAACTTTATGGTTTGAGTCCTGGACTTGGTGGCCCTGAAAGGCACACCAGGTCAAAGTGTGTACATGCCCCAAAATCCTGAAAGGCCAGAGAAATGAAGGAGGAAGGACTGCAGCATGACTGTTCACCATGTGGGTGGCTTTCTCTCCTTCTCACTCTCTTTCTGGTGAGTACATGCACCCTCTGGCAAAATTTTAAAAAAAGGTAATTATTTCAAAGAATCATGGTCTATCTGAGCCTACCCCTTCATTTTATCTACCCCTTCATTTTATACAGAAGAAAAGTGATGTCAAGAAAAATGAAGTTATTTGAACATGAACATGAAGGTGATTAATACCATAATTGGAACCAGAATCCAAGACTCTTAATTTCAATTTTACACTTTCCACACTGCTACTAATCTAAAAAGCAAATAGATATTCAAGGATCATGCTTGATAATGGCCTAACATTTTCTGATTTTAGACTTCAACAAGTTAATAATTAAGACCCCACTATCTTATTACAAAATAATAATAAAAAATAATAAGACAGTTTAATTGTGGATAGTGCCCTCTACTATGTATTTCCTTTCTGAAAAATACAGCAATGACATTTGGAATCTGCCATCTGTACTTTTAATCTACCCAGAACAAAGCCTAACATATACTATAACATGGTGGTTTTGTTATGTTCTAGTTATTTTGCCCAGCTTACCCTGTTTAAATTGCACGCACGTGTGTACGTGCACACACACATACACACAAGAATCTATATGAAGTTTCAGAACTTTTAGAGCTAAACACCAAGCACTTCTGTCTGGTTGTCAATACAAGAAAATTCAAACCTCTTGATACTGCAAATTAGCAATATACCTTGGGAAATCTAGTCTTGAATGGTACCAGACCAAAAGACAGAGAGCCTGTAAGCATTTCATTACACTATAAAATCTTTACATCAATCAAACAGTATCTAGAAACAAGTTATAGCCCTTAGCTTACCTGGACAACAGGATATTGATAATCCATACAATATACACCATACATAGCAAAGGGGAAAAGAAGTCTTCGGATAAAGACAGAAAAAAGTGTCTAAGGTTTTTTGCCTCGTTTGATCTGGCTGTCCTGTACAAAAGATCTAGGTAGCACCCAAAAAAAAAAAAAAAAAAAAAAAAAAAAAAAAAAAAATCCTTGGCTGACTTCCAGGCTACGCAGGTAGGTATGCTGGCTCAGCTGATGAAGTTGGAGTCTGGTTCAGACCAGGCCTCCACCCCAATAGGAATGAACAACACACAGAAGAGATGTTCAGGGAAAAGCAAAAAGCTCCAACCGAGATACTAGTCACAGACTGAAAACTGCACTAGAGATCTGCTGTTACTGTTGGTTTTTAAGCTGACAACTCCACCAGAAACTCAAGAGGCAGAGAACGACAGCCAGGGAAGGGAACACAGGCTCCTTAAACTGGCACACAAAAACAGGAGAAAGCACAAGGCCTCCAGAAGCCAAAATAATATATATGTTCCAGGCTTTCAGTGCGTCAGAGGGAACACTCCCAATCCAGGACATGGAAAGGCAGATGGGACTGGTATTTCTCTATTCGTTCTTGGGTGGGAGCACGCACGCGCAGATACAGGCACGCGCAGACACACATGCGCACATGCGCACGCGCACACATACACTCTCTTCTGACTCCAGCAGAGACAGGTGTTAGGATTAACATATAAAACCCTTCTGCCAAGGAAAGGAATGGGAGAGAAAAGTTACACTGATACATGCAGTAAAGGGATCTCTTTCATGACACTGTATGTTTTTGTATCATTTAACACCTCCCTCGCTGTGTGTTAAGAGAGGCTAGGACAGCTGGCAGGATCAGCACTAGAAAAGTGGAAGGTGGCCTCAACTCTGAGGCAACATGAGTCCACTGGAGCCTTCAGATATGCAGGGTACACTCTCTCAGCTGTTCCAGTCAAACTTGGAAGGATTAACTCCGGCTGCCTACAAAAAGGTGGGGGTGGAAAGGTCTTTCCAGAAAAGCCAGTTGCTTTCCCCTTTTAGGAAGCTGCTATAACCATCCTACTGCAATATACAAACACACACATGCATGCGTATTTCTCTAACAGATATTAAAAGCAGTAACAAACTTAGACAGGTGTTAGTTTAGTCTGACAAAGCACAGCAGGTTAAAGAGTTGGCTTCCAGAACCTAAATGGCCCGTCTAAAATCAGATAACCGCTAAGTAATTGTTAGAAAATAGGACATAGAGTGAGAAGAAAGTAAAAATAAATGGTACTAAGGGCACACTACTTACAACTTGCTCATATGAAATCCTTTATTTGGGACAAGAATTCAAAAGTCCAGAATAATAATTTTAAATTAGTTTCAGGGGCAATGACTTTCCTAATCTTGGAGAGTCAGCAATAGTATAAAATGCTTTCATAAGACTAAACCAGGAGGATTAAACACAACTGTGAGGGTATTTCTGAGTATTACCCATGCCCACACCCGCCCCGCCCCACGCCAGTGCGATCTGTCTCCTTTTATGGTCATTGCAATTTATTTTAGGACTGTTCAAAATAAAAATGTTTTTAAAAGTCAAATGGCCTTAGTACATCTAAACAGTTGCCTTCATTAGTTCTAGCAGATTAGGAGGACCACTATTTTGCACTAGATTATCTCTCTTTTGCTGATATTGTCTATGTGTATTACACATGAGCAACAAAAATTAATTCAGGGGACCAGCAGTTGGCATGGTGGCTATGTCGCTGGACTCCCATGTAGTCGACACAGTTCGAGTCCTGGACCCGGTAGCTTAAACTCACGCCAGGCGCATGTGTGTGTGTGCCCAAGATCCCAAGAGGGGAACAGAGGAGAAGGGATTGTGGCGTGGCCATCCCCCTGGGGGTGGTTTCTTGCTTTTTGTCTCTCTGTCTTTCTGGCGAGCACACGTGCCCTATAGCAAAAACCTCTCCAAGAAAAAGAAAAAAAAAATTAATCAATTCAGCATACTGTAAAACAAGAACCACTGACTGGACATCTAGTACTTACACATAGGTACTGTGTGTGCTAGGCATGGGAGACATGAACAGACACAGTCCTCTTGTCAAGGACTTTGCACTTTAGAAATAGATAAAGACACAGGTAAAACCAAAAGCCAAAGCAATGCTACAGCATAATCATTGTAAGCAACTTCTCACATGTGAACTAACATTTTTTAAAAGCTGCTCTTAATGAAAACTTCTTATTTTATTTATTTATTTTTTGGAGAGGTTTTTGCTATAGGGTGCGTGCGCTCTCCAGACAGAGGGAGACAGAGAGACAGAAAGCAAGAAATCACCCCCAAGGGGGATGGCCACACCACAATCCCCTCTCCTCCGTTCTCCTCTTGGGATCTTGGGCACGCATGCACATGCACCCGGCATGAGTTTTAAGCCACCGGGTCCGGGATGCGAACCACGGTCGACTACATGGGAATCCAGCGACATAGCCATTATGCTAACTGCTGTTCCCTTAATGAAAACTTCTATAGTCTCACTTTCCCACTACTAAAACTATAAGACCCTACTTTGTCGATTCTTAGCAGAGATTATCAGAGCCTCATAACAATTCAGATCTGATTCATCACATCTCAGGGCCCCTCGCGTACATTCTAACTGCCTCTATATGGCTATTACAATGATAATGAAGAAATAACAAAAAGAATGTTTCTGCAATGAAATCTTATACTCTGAGGCCAGTTTGGTGGCACAGAAACAACCTATTCTCTGTGATGCTGGGCCCATGTGAGAAGGCCCTGAATTCCTACCCCAAGGCCTCCCTACACGTGTGTGCATGCATGCCCTTGATCCAGGCAGGCTGCAGCTTTGAGTGTGTCGTGGCATGAAAACCCTGCTGGGGGCAGAGCGTGCCTGCCTCTCTCAAGAAATAAATGAAATAAACTAAATTTCCTCTTCTAATCAAATACTTTTCCAGTCCTTTTTCTTCCCTGTATACTATGCCATTCTGTCTTCATGATACTTCATTCATATATAGCAATACTAGAGTACTGGCCATATATATACTTGTAAACTAGCATCATTATTAAATCTATGATTTCTCTTGGTATAAACACTGGAAATAACCAAACGTCTTACAAACCATAGAGGGTCATGATAATAAACTACAGCGGACAAGCTTAAACTTCATGTTAACCCAGTTCAGTGTCTCGCAAATTAATTACAGATGATGAAATTCCCAAGTGGTACTGTATTTAAAATTACAGACTGTAATTCAAATCCTAAAACAACTGACAACTGATTGAAAAGTGGTCCCCAGATATGTAATTGAGGGCCTAGTCACCTTCTGAAGATTTATACAAGGTAAGAAGATACCACTGATAAATTACTGAGTAAAAAAATTGTATTGTTGAATATTGTGGACAGCATCATTCCATAGTTGTAAATAAAATTATATGAGGGTATACATGTATGTATCTATATGTATACAGTCAGTTATGTAATTAGTGGGCTTTATAAGTCACATATAAATTATACATGTATCTACACATACACATATATAACTTATTGGTTGACAGTCACACTAATATACATATATGACATAAGACAAAAACTATCTCTAGAGGGTGGGGATGTGATTAGCTTTCACTTATTACTTTGGAGATAAATTTCTAAGTTGTTCAACTACATTTAAATTAGCATTTTACTGGGCCTAGCTCCACAGCACAGTGGTAATGCGCTGCTCACAGAGAAGCCAGATCCCACACAGCAATCATGGTTCAAATCTCCAGCCTAGCTGGTCTGAAACATGCCAGGCACACATGAGTGCCCAAGATCTGACAGACTGGAGTACTGAAGGAAGGGGATCGCTGTGTGATCAGACCCTGCAGCAGACGCTCACCTCTCTCTTTCTCTCCCTTCTCTCCTCTCTCTCTCCTGCATGCACATCCTCTATCATGAATAAAGGGGGGGAAATGGCATTCAATGCTCCTATAATTTAACTTTTTTAAGCCTAAGGGAACCAGTGCTGGCCTCACAGTACAGCAATTTAGTGTAACTGAAGAAACAGCAGATGACATAGCGGTTACATGGCGGGACTTCCACATGGTCAAGAGCAGTTCAAGTTCTGAACCCAGAGGCTTGAAACTCATACCAGGTGCGTGCACATGTGTGCCCAAAATCTAAAGGGAAGAATGAAGGAGAAGGGACTGCAGCATGGTCATCCCCTCTGTGGGGTGATTTCTCACTTTCTGTCTTTCCAGTGAGTGCACACGCCTTATGCCAAAAATCTCTCTTTAAAAAGCAGCAGCAGCAGCTATATCCCTCATGGCTGACCAGGGTTTGAGTCCTAGCCTCAGCAGCTTACATGTTGGTGCTCTTGCATAAGTCCAAGATCCTGGCAGGATAAAGAATTAGGGAAAAATGGATTGTGAGGTGACCAGGCCACACTGTGGCATGTGCACATTCTCTCTCTCAAGTGCATGTATGTGCCCACGTGACCTCTGGCCTTTAAAAAATAAGTTTAAGAGGGACCAGCAGTTAGCGTAATGGCTATGTCGCTGGACTCCCACATAGTCGACCACGGTTCACATCCCGGACCCAGTGGCTTAAAATTCACGCCGGGCACGTGTGCGTGTGTGCTCAAGATCCCAAGAGGAGAATGGAGGAGAAGAGATTGCAGCGTGACCATTCCCCCTGGGCGGTGATTTCTCGCTTTCTGTCTCTCTGTCTGTCTCTGTCTGTCTGGCGAGCGCACGCGCCCTATAGCGAAAACCTCTCCAAAAAAAAAAAAAAGTTTAAGAGACTCAAAAATAAATTTTACTTTGCCTAACATGATGGCATAACTATAAACTCTCATTTAAGACTAGAAGATGTAAACAATAAACCATCTTAATCTTATGCATACCTAAGTTTTCCCTAACCATATTTAGGTCTAGCTTAAATAGTCAGCCTTTCAGAAAAATGGTGAAATAATTCAGTATTTGAATTATAACTCCCTGTACTTTATCCTGCTTTCTTACTCACCTGCCTTTTGCAAAAAAATCTTAAATCGTAATTTAAACACCATAATTTAATCAAACCAAACTTCTAAACATACTTACAGAAAAAAGGTAGGTCCTTCCCCTGTAAGACAAGAAACACTGCGGAAACTCTGTCTATAAATGTTAGGGTGGAAGGTCTGCTGTTTCTGATGCAGTCTTTCTGCAGAAGAGTAATACAGTCTTTCTCAATTGCTAACAGGAAGAAAAGACATGCCTGGATCAGAAGCTCAACATCATTTTGCTGTCTTCCCCACTACCAAAGTGATTCCAAAAGCAAAACTGTTTCAACTCAGAAATTACTATTAATACTGATTCCTTCACCCAGAACAGACTGTGTATTTTCTTTAAAGTTTAAATACTATCATATTCACTCAAAAATTTCAGAAATAAAGACTTATTTTTCACAATAAGCTTAAGAGTTAATAACATTTGCTAATGATGTCAACTGAAAAAGTATATTCTCTATACTATTAGGAATCCTTTTATAGTATTAAACATTCTTGTGTACTTAGAAATCAGGAACACGAATACAGAAAATGGCCTTTTGTGTATATATTTCTATACACCTCATTAGCAGAAACATGTATACCAATTTTTTTGTTTTTCCCCAGTACTGCCAGAAGGCACATGCGCTCACAGAGGTAGAGAGGGAGAAGGAGAAAGCACTCCGCAATGGGGCACGGTCACGTCATAATCCCTTCTTCGCCATTTCCCCATCCTGTCAGGATTTTGGACATGCCTACACATGTGGCAGGTGTGTTTTTCAAGCCTCTGGGGCTGGGACTAGAGCGATGCATTCAGCCTTGTAGGATCCTACTTCCTTTTACACTAGGATACAGGGCCAGCCTACCAATTCACTTTTCAACCTAAGTTTCAACAGTTGGCACATCTAGAACACAGGATATAATGTTATCAGAAAGACACAGACCTAGACCTAGAAATAGACCTGATATTCATTATCTAGATCTAGAAATAGATCTGATATTTAAGAGCGGGATATCTAGGGGCCAGCAGTTGGAGTAATGGCTATGTCGCTGGACTCCCATGTAGTCGACAGCAGTTCAAGTCCCGGACCCGGCGGCTTAAACTCAGGCCGGGCACATGTGCGTGCGTTCCCAAGATCCCGAGAGGAGCATGGAGGAGAAGGGATTGTGGCATAGCCATCCCCCCTGGGAGGTGATTTCTCGTTTTCTGTCTCTCTGTCTCTGTCTTTCTGGCTAGCACATGCACCCTATAGCAAAAACCTCTCAAAAAAAGAAAGAGCGGGATATCTAGAAATAATTGTGAAAGACCAGAAATTTAAGTCCTGCAAAGGGTAAAACAGATAACCTAACATCTCTCCCATGCCAGAGGACCTGGCTAGTGGTACTACACAGTTATCTGTACATCCACAACCCTTTGAATTTCAGGCCTTATAAAGCACTGGGTAAGTTCAGTCAATCAAATGAACCAGAAAATACTGAGACTCCTCTCTTTCTTTTCTACTCTCTCATTCCTGATCTCTTCTCTCCCATTCCTTCCCTTCTGCCTACACCTCAATCTTGCAAGGTGTTCAAAGATACTACAATAGTTAGGCCTCAGGGTAGACTGTGCTAGCAAAGACTGAAGAGATTTCAGCTCTGAGGTATAAATTTGGTTTTAGTATCAGTTTTTAATATGGTTGCAAATACTGCTATGCACGATGGTGGTAACAAATTTCAAAAAGCAATAGGGCTTGAACTATATAGATGAAATTGGGAGGGGAAGATACATACACACACACACACACACACACACACACACATATATAAAACATGTCATTAGAAATATGAAGACTGACTTGCTTAGGATCAGTGGTGTCCAGTTACATTCAATCCTGGGCAAGTAGTAGCAAATGACAAGGAAAGTAGGTTGCAAACATTGGGGAGGGCCTAGGACATTGAGCTACATGTTTTCAGACCTTATCTTTAAAGATTGTTCAAGAGGAAAAAAAGCACTACAAAAATGTTTTGTAAAAATGCGGGAACCAGCAGTTAGCGTAATGGCTATGTCGCTGGACTCCCACGCAGTCGACTGCAGTTCACGTCCCAGACCCGGTGGCTTAAAAAACTCACGCCGGATGTGTGTGCGTGCGTGCCCAAGATCCTGAGAGGAGAATGGAGGAGAAGGGATTACGGCATGACCATCCCCCCGGGGGGTGATTTCTCGCTTTCTGTCTCTATGTCTCTCTCTGTCTGTCTGGCGACCGCACGCGCCCTATAGCAAAAACCTCTCCCAAAAAAAAAAAAAAAAAAAAAAAAGACTCTAGTGACTACAGGTGGGAAGGGAACAAATTAAAGGTGGGGAGACCAATTAGAGGCTACAGACTATTAATGCAAAAAACACACATAAGCGGTAGGAATAAAAACAGTACAAAGATGTCTAAAGCCTGACAAAGACAGCATCTGCAGTACCGGGAGACTTTCCACAGCAAGGTGATTACGTATAATGCCAGGGGTTCCAAGTCTAGCTGACTGGCCAAATAAGACCACTAAAATAGGGAAATTAAGACCTGATTTGAGTTGTTGGTAAGACAATCGAAAGAGAATGTCTAGCAGGCGCAAAAGCCATAGATAGCAGCCCCAGAGATGAAGTCAGCAATAGAGGAATCCAGGAGAAAAACAAAGGCCACAGTGGAACTGAAGTTTCTACCTCACACTGATTTAGTATACAACATTCACTGAGCATCAACCATGTATTCCAAAAAAAGAAAAGATAAATAGGAAAAAAAGACAGAGAGAATGAAATGGGGGAAGAGATAAAGATAGATAGATGGCAAACGGCTGAAAATAGAGCCTTAAGAAATACTCACTTCTAGAAGGCAGAAATAGCAACAGAGGATAAAAAGATTAAGCAGGATCGTGTCCTAGTCACAAAAGCCAAGACAAAGACATTTGTTACTTTTCTTCGATCCAGCATCCCTTACACTAAGGAAGGTATTTTGTAAATTGATATCAGAGATGAAGATATTATTAGAATGTCAAGAAATATAGAAAGGTAAAAGAGAATGATAGTTCAGCAAAAATGACTGAAATTACCAAATAGGAAATCAAGTCTTGAGAGCTGTCTCAGTAATATGAGTATAAGAATGGTAGAAAAACTTGGGGCTGGCCAATGGCATGGTGGTTAAGGATGCTGGACTCCCACATGACTGACCACAGTTCGAGTCCCAGACCTGGCGTCTTGCTTTCTCACTTTCCTTCATGGTGGCCTTTAACCTCCTGGTCCCAATAAAATAATTCTTTAAAAAAAAGAAAACAGACAAACTCAGAAGTCAGAATGACAAAATCAGCATAATGCTTACCTATCAATTTTAATGAAACTATCTTTGCTTTCCAAGTGACATTAAAGTATAAAAATAGGAGCCAGCAGGACTCCCATATGGCTGACAGTGGTTTGAGTCCCAGACCTGGCAGCTTGCTTTCTCACTTTTCTTCTCTCTCTCTCTCTCTGGTCAACTTCAAAAAAAAAAAAAAAAAAAAAAAAGACAATGAATAAAATTAAATAATTTTATTTTAAGTATAAAAATAGTAGCTAAGGGAACCAGCAGTTAGCGTAATGGCTATGTCGCTGGACTCCCACGAAGTCGACCGCGGTTCGCGTCCTGGACCCGGTGGCTTAAAACTCACGCCGGGCGCATGTGCGTGCGTGCCCAAGATCCCAGGAGGAGAATGAAGGAGAAGGGATTGTGGTGTGACCATCCCCCCTGGGGGGTGATTTCTCACTTTCTGTCTCTATGTCTCTCTCTGTCTGTCTGGCGAGCGCACGCGCCCTATAGTGAAAACCTCTCCAAAAAAAAAAAAAAAAAAAATAGTAGCTAATACATTCAACCAGCTGCTGTTGCCTCTATCCAGGTGAATTTATATTTTGTCTGTTTGCCTCTGTGACTTTGATCTTATTGCTTTCTTTTTCTTTTTCTTTTCTTTTTTTTTTTTTTTTTTTTGAGAGGTTTTGCTATAGGGCGCGTGCGCTCACCAGAAAGACAAGAGACAGAAAGAGAGACAGAGAGTGAGAAATCACCCCCGGGGGGGGGGGGGGGGGATGGCCGTGCCGCAATCCCTTCTCCTCCATTCTCCTCTTGGGATCTTGGGCACACACGCACATGTGCCCAGCGTGAGTTTAAGCCACTGGGTCTGGGACTTGAACCACGGTTGACTACATGGGAGTCTAGCGACATAGCCATTAAGACAACTGCTGGTCCCAATCATACTGTTTTCTTACACATTTCACAATGTGCAAATCTTAAAATGAGGCCCTTCAAGGTCTACCTTAAATGCCATTTGCACCATGAAGTTCTTCCTGATTATTTCCACTATAAGTAATCTCTCTTTAGAAATTCTGGAGGTATATGGCACCTTCTATCTGCTTTTAGGCATCCTTGTTTCATCTCTTAGGTGATATCTTTAAGCTATCTGTTTTTCTTTATAGTTCTCTCAACAAATTAAGCTAATATCTTTCATACAAAATATGCCCATCGGTGTATGAAAAGGGAGGGGTTGCAATAATTTAAAACCATAAATGCAAGGTATCTGAATTAACTGCCATGTGCATACCATTCCTAATTTGTTCATTCAGCTGACATCCATCCATCCACTCAAATATCCCCAACATTGTGTGAAATCCTTGGGATAAAAGTATTTCCCAAAGAGCTGAAAAGTCTATTAAAAAGATATACCTGTAAGAGTTCTACTGACTCTAAGTTACTATGACAACTGTTGCATTTTCTGCAACAATGGGAATGTGTTACATTATACTTACCAGAAAACAGCAAATGGAAGGTAAGCACAGGAACACTCTTTTGCATGCCACATGGAATTACACAAAAGGAAGCACAGGTATAACATGGGATGGCTGAAATGCATTATTCTGTTTTGGAGTGAGATATGGCATGCAATCTGTGAGGCAAGCAATTAGCATTTTTATTAGAAGTGTCTTTCAACATTCTTTCCTCCTAAATCAATACTATTAAGAAGTAAAATATATCCATAAATGATAGGACAATAGTAATTCACTTTAACTCCAGAACAATAAGTAATGTATAAATAGGAAGGGAAAAGGTGTAATTTTAGAAAAATAATTCTAAATATTCTACTAGTTGGGGAAATATGCCCACAAATAATTTCATATACATTATCTTATATAATAGAGCCTTTTCCCTCCACAAAAACTTTTACTTCAACCGACTCATAATATCTCTGTGGTAAACTGTAAAAAATGGTGACAATACTTCACAGCTCTGACAAGAAGTAGAATTTTTTCCTCCAATCCTTGAATTTGGTCTTAGCCTTGTAACTCACATTGGCTAAGGGGACATTAGCAAATGTGATGCAAATCGAAGCTTGACAGGTGCCTGTTCAGCGGGACTTGCCCTCCGGAGCTCCTGCACATAACCGGGAAGAAGTGTAAAAGGAAGAGAGAACAAGTGGGCTCCAGGTAAGCTGTTCTAGCTGAGCCACTCCAGACCAAACAACCTGCCAACTGCAGGACATAAAAGCGAGGTTATCCAGGCCCAGAAAACCTGGTCCAATCTAGAAAAACCACTCAAATTCCTGACCTCAAATTGTAAGCAAATAAGTGACTATCACTGTCTTAAACCATTTAGTCCTGGGAAAGCTTGTTAGGCAGCAAAACCTAACTGACACAATCTCACTGTATAACATTAAGATGTGAAACCTCAGGGGCTGGATGGTGGCACAACAGTAAAACACCATGCTCTATAAAACTGCCTCACATGGGAAAGTTCCAGGTTTGTTTCCATAGACCTCCCTATGTGCACTAGGCTCAAACGTGCCCTTAACCTGGGCTAACTGAAGCTAGGGGAGGATCATGGCATCAAGACCCTGACAGGGGTTCTATCTCATCTCATCTCATATCTCTCTCTCTCTCTCTTTCTCTCTCACTCACTCACTCATACAAAGAAATAGGTACATAAACTTAAAAAAAAAGCCAAGTCTCAATACCAATATCAGTATCAATACTACACTGTTTTATTTACTGTAGCTTGGCTGTGTCAGCCCTCCAATTTTCTTTTTCTTCTTTAAAATTGCTTTGGTTTTCTAAGTTTCTTGGCATTTCCATATGAAATTTAGAATCAGTTTGTAAATGTCTGCAAAAAACTGGCTAGGACTCTGACTAGGGTCTATAGATCAGTTTGCGGAGAATTAACATCCAAGACAATTGAGTCTTCTAGACAATGAACATAGTATACCACTGCACTTCATCTCATACTCAAATATAGTTTTCCAAAGATATGATTATGTCTGAAACCATATGATACACTTGAGGTTTGTAATACTTATCACAATACATTAGATTCCATAATACCCAGATATCCACAGACTGTGTGTTACTGGTGTCAAGAGAAGAAAACAGATCAATGAAACTAAAAGAAAGTCCAGAAATAGATCTACAGTGCAAAGGCAATTTGGTGGAGAAAGAATAGGCTTTTCAGCAAATGGTGCAGAACAACCAAATATCCACAAACAATAAAGATGAACCTAGAGAGCTAGCCTGTGGTGTGGTGGTTAAAGAGGCTGGATTTCTATGTGGCCAACTGTGCAAATGGATTCCCAGATCTGGCAGCTTGAGAAATATGCTGGGCATGTGTGTATGTGTGTACAAAATATGAAAGGGGGGGGATGAAGGAGAAGAGACTGCAATCTGACCATTCCCCCATGGGGGTGCTTTCTTACTTTCTCTCTCTCTCTCTCTCCAGCAAGCATAAGCATTCTCTGGTAAAAACATTTTATTTTTACTGACCTTACATCCATCTCTCATATCATATACAAATGTATAAAATTTAACTCAAAATGGATCATTGACCTAAAAATGTAAAATAATGAAACTTCTAGGAATAAACTTTTGTGATCTTGAATTAGGCAAAAATTCCTAAAATGCCAACACTAAAACAACCTATAAAAGAACAAATTAAAGAACTAGACTTTAATTAAGGGAAAAACAAAACAAAACAAAAAAACAAACCTTGCTCATCAAAAGACACCCAAAAGAGAATAAAGACAAGCCACTCTGAGAGAAAATATTTTGCAAAGAATATATCTGATAAAGGACTTGTATAGAGACCGGGTACATGTGCATGTGTGCCCAAGATCCTGAGAAGAGAATGGAGAAGAGATTGCAGCATGCCCCGCCCCGGGGGGTGATTTCGCGTTTTCTGTCTCTCTGTCTTTCTGGCGAACGCACGCACCCTATAGCAAAAACTTCTTATAAAAAAAAAAAGAGAGAGAGAGAGAGTATATAAGAACTCGCCAAGCTCAACCATTAGAAAACAATCCAATTTTTAAACAGTGGAAGATGTGTTGGGACCAGCAGTTGGTGTAATGGCTATGTCACTGGAATCCCATGTAGTTGACCATGGTTCAAGTCCTGGGCCCGGTGGCTTAAACTCAAACCAGGTGCGTGTGTGTGCATGCCCAAGATCCTGAGAAGAGAAGGGATTGCGGCGTGGCCATCCCCCTTGGAGGGGTGATTTCTCGTTTTCTGTCTCTCTGTCTCTCTCTGTCTTTCTGGCAAGCACACGCATGATATAGCAAAAACCTCTCAAAAAAATTTAATTAAAAAAAAAATCCAATTTTTAAAAAGTAGAAGATGTCTTGGGACCAGCAGTTGGCATAATGGCTATGTCACTAGACTCCCATGTAGTCAACCATGGTTCAAGTCCCGGAACAGGTGGCTTAAACTCGTGCCAGGCGTGTGTGCGTTCATGCCTAAGATCCCGAGAGGAGAATGGAGGAGAAGGGATTGCAGTGTGGCCATCCCCCTTGGGGGGGTGATTTCTCACTTTCTGTCTTTCTGGTGAGCGCACGTGCCCTATAGCAAAACCTCTCAAAAAAAAAAAAGTAGAAGATGTGAACATGTGAATAAAGAAGATGGAAAATTAAAGATGATAAGTACATGAAAAGATGCTCATTATCATTATTTACTAGGAAACTAAAACCACAATAATATCACTACATACATATTGGAATGAATAACACTAAAAAGACTAACAATACCAGCCAGCACTGGCAAGATTATGGTGGAGTTAAAAGTCTCATATACTGCTGATGAGAATATGAAAGAATATAACTAATGGGAAAATGATTTTGCAATTTTTTAATTAATTAATTGCCAGAAGGTACATATGCTTACCAGAGACAGAGAAAAAGCACCCCCAATGGGGTGTGATCATGCTTCAATCCCTTCTCCTCCATTTCTCCATCCTATCAGGATATTGGGCACACACACACACATGCCCAGTGTGTTCTTCAAGCCACCAGGGCCAGGATTTGAACTGCAGTCATTCATGTGGGATAAAACTCCCTTAACATCTAAGCTTCAAGGCTGGCCCGAATTTAGCCATTTCTTAAAGCTAAACATACACCTACCATATGATCCATCCATTCTACTTCTAAGTATTTACCCCCAAGGGATATGAGAACATGTACTTACATAGAAATTTGTTCATGAATTCTCATAGCTTTATTTGTCATAGCCTAAAGCTGGAAACAACCCAAATATCCATCATCAACAGGCAAATGATGAACAAATTGTGTTATATCCACAACTGAATACTATTTATCAATAAAAATGAACACATCATCAGCATAAGCAATAACATGGATAAATCTCAAAATAATTATGCTGGTGAAAGAAGCCAGGCAAGGGACCAGTTAGCATAATGGCCACGTTGCTGGACTCCCATGTAGTTGACTGCGGTTCGAGTCCCAGACCGGCGGCTTAAACTCACACTGGGCACGTGTGTGAGTGTGCGTGCCCAGGATCCCGAGAGGAGAATGGAGGAGAAGGGATTGTGGCATGGCCATCCCTCCTAAGGGTGATTTCTCACTTTCTGTCTCTCTGTCTCTGTCTTTCTGGTGAGCGCACGCGCCCTATAGCAAAAAACCTCTAAGAAAGGAAGAAAGAAAGAAAGAAAGAAAGAAAGAAAGAAAGAAAGAAAGAAAGAGAGAGAGAGAGAGAGAGAGAGAGAGAGAGGAAGGAGGGAGGGAGGGAGGGAGGGAGGGAGGGAAGGAAGGAAGGAAGAAAGGAAAGAAGGAAGGAAGCCAGGCAAAAAGAGTATTCACTGTATGATTCCATTTTTATAAAATACTAGAAAATGCAAACTAATCTTTAGTAACAGAAAACAGATCAGTGGTTGCTTGGAGATATGTGGGAGAGAGGTGTGGATGTTGAAAGGATTATGAAGGGGCATAAGGAAACTTTTGGAGATGGTTAATATGTTAATTACTTTAGTTGTGATGATTTCACATGTCAAAATGCAAATTATAACTTTAAATATGTATAGTTTATTGTATATCAATTATATTTCAATAGAGCTGTTAAAAAATTAAAATAGGGGCCAGCAGATGGTGCAGTAGTTACATTGCTGGACTCCCACATAGCCAACTGTGGTTCAAATCTCAGACCCAGTGGCTTGAAACTCACACCAGGCACGTGTGCATGCATGCCCAAAATCCCAAGAGGAGAATGGCGGAGAAGGGATTGCAGAATGGCTATACCCCCTGGGATTGATTTCTCGTTCTTTGTTTTTCTGTCTCTAAAGTGAGTGCACATGCCCTATAGCAAAAATCTCTCTTAAAAAAAAAAAAAGTTAAAATAATGAATTCCTGGTCCACTTATTTCAATGAGTTTTTTGGAAGGCTAAGTATTTTTTCTTTGGGTGAGAGGAGAGTAAAAGAAAATTAGAAAAAGGCACCAGTTTGCCCTAAAACACTATAGAGAATTAAGGGTGCAGGAGCAAAACAAATATGAGATTCGAGCAGAAGAAAGGAACATGGCAGGTTTTCCTGAAAATTACTTTTGATTAGTCAAGGTGAAACCCCTGCTACATACCCCTTTCGCACTTGCATAGATCTTTTTCAATTTGTCATGCACATCATTTCTGCTTCCCACTCCTGAAGGATAGGGTCAACACAGTCTATCCTACTCTGTGGAGTATCCTGAACACCTAGCAGGGTACCACATGCAACAGAGCATGTGGTGAAGGGTCCAGGGCTCTAAAACCAGACCACTGAGATGTGAATCTTAGCGTCACTGCTTTGTTGCTGTGTAATTCTAGAAAACTCTCTGCCTCAAGTTCTTCCTATGGAAAAAAAGATAATAACAGCACTTACCTCACAGGACTGCTGTGATGACTACATTGGCCTATATATGACTAGGCCTGGCATATAGTGATTATTACACTGTAGCTGTAGTTATCGTCATCATTGCCATCATTGTCTCCAATCACTTAAGAAGAGCATTTAAAGGAGGTTGAAAATTATCTGAACTATGAAGCCAGATCTCTATCTGAGGAATAAGTGTCCTCAACAGGAGGCAGGAACTATATAAAGAGCTATGTAATTGTGTTAGAAGGCAAGGCAGCTGGGGTGGGGGTGGGGCTAGGAACTCCTACACATACCCAGAATAAGGCAGTAAATTTCTGTTGAATGAATCAAGTGAGAAAACCATGCTTGATGAAGAAAGTAATATTAATACAAAAAGGAGTAGAGAAAATACAAGTGATTTTATGCCAAAGCGAATCTCCTCCTCAAGCACAAAGCAGGTAATACATTCTTTTATCTTATAGTACTAAAAACCAATGAGAAATCATTCCCTTGTGTTCAGAATAAAAGCTAACCAAAAGGGTCTTGAACGTGTGACTGCCTCTCTTCTTGGATTGGTGTTCATCCAAGGGGTCCTGAACATGTAACTGCCTCTCTTCTTGATGGTGTTCATCAAGCCTGTGCCTTACAGATGAACTGTCAGGCACCTAACAGCTTCTCCTGACTCTCATCCCCACTGGGGACAGGGACGGGGCTCTGATAGCAGCAATGCAGCAGTGTGGGAATCCCTAGGCTGGCACCAGCCCCTTGCTCCATTCAGACCTGTAATCTCTTTGACTTTGATTTAATGCAGCAATTACTGGTAATGTGGTTTGAAGGAGATAAATGCCCAGTGTAGCCGGCTGTCGCTTACTGTGCTCACGATGCAAGAACATTTTTAAATTAAAATTCCCTTTATGATAAAGGAGCTGCTTCACTGAATGTTTCTGTGGAGCCCTGATATGGAGCTTCCCCCAAAGCGGATTAGAAATCAAAGTCGCCCCTCCTCACTTCTGGCAAAGCATGCATATATACGATTACTCCATCACCTAAAGTCAATTCCTTAGCCCAAAACTTTCCCCATTTATATAATTAGATCTCGGTAACCTTTCTACTCCCCACAATCACAATGTCGGCATTACATGATCTTCTTTAATGAAGACTCATTTCTCCTTTTTGCAAAGAAATTCCCTTAATTTCCTTTTAAATAAATATGCAAAGTAAACATTCAGAACATGTATAAACATGCGTAAAAACATGCATTAAAAAGCCTCTTACCCATTTCATTTCAAAAAATAAATTATAGCTGAATATAAAATACTAAGAAACAAGGCCAGTTTCAATTTGTAATACAATGGTTTGGTATATCTTTTTATAATCTTTGGCAATGAAGTAGTAAGTGGAATAAACATAGAAGGATTAATAGAGTCTACTAGGGTTTTTTTCTCCACAACATAAAATCATCATGTTACAGCAATTTAAGGAATCCATATCAGTTACTCAAAGTCGAAACGGAATAATATTGGCAAGCTAGTTAGAAATGAAAACCACCACCCAGAAGCTATTTTAGAGGAGGGAAAAATCACATGGAGTCTCAAGAGAGAGCATTTGGTACGAGTCTACTTGAATCAATCAATACAAATTTTGATCCAATTACAAAACTTCCCACTCCTAAAAGCTGAAATAAGAAAAAATAATAATAATATACGGTTAGCTAGGCCTATTATTAAGATTACTTGGGAGAAGATAATTACAATTATCAGAAGAAAAGGAGAAGGGAGAAAGGGAAAATGAGAACACTAGGTCTGAATTAGTTACATTCTGCACAGTGAAGGCAGAGGCATAACACCAGACGTGTATCCTTTTCCTAATGCACACTGCACAATTCTGTGTGAAGGTCAAAGTGAAGAATTGATTTTTTTTGTTCCACTATAGGATAATGGCATCTCAATTACAATTAATTCAACTAATATTTTTTGACTAAGAGTCTTTACACTTAAATAGCATCCCACTGTCAGAAGAGTGCCATATGCCTCCTCAGGAAATCCAAGACTAAGACTAGATTTCCTCTCAGGGAGCATTGCCAAGACCTACTTTCATCTTAGGTGTAAAAATACAGAACTGATGTCATCTTTGCAATACCAATGCTCTGGAGAAGTATGCATGGCTCTGTGTGAGAAAATGTATCTTCTCTTTCAAAGACAGAAGGGTAGACAGACACAGAGAGGTATCTGTGGAAAAGTAACTATATGAATATATACAATATATGTACCCAGCCCTTGGGAAATAGCCTGGCATAATTAATAAGATTAAAGAGGGATTTGGGATAAATAAGATGAAAGTTAGTCTGATCCTTACAGGATTAAACCCCAAATCCTAGTATGAACCCAACGATTTTTAAGATCAACACCATATAACAGGATTAAACCAATAGCCGCTTTTGTTTTCGTACTGGAAACAATCACAGCTGGTCAATCCAGGCCTATAGCACCACCTCATTGGTTAAACGGTGGGGAATTTCGGGCTAAAAACAAGGACTTTTACTTTGACTAGGACTGCTGATTGCCCTACCTACATAAGTATAAAATCCCTTATTTTTAATTCTGAAGAGCACAAAGCCTGGAAAACTAAATTTGTTTCTTCTCCATTCTGCCCCCTCATGTTTTCTTTTCTTTTTTTTCTTTTTTCTTTTTTTTGGTGGGAGAAGAAGGATTCATTTAGTGACAAATGTGACCTAAATTGATGAGGATATAAGGCTATCCTGATATAATTTCAGACACCACTGATTTTTCTTAAAACATTTGTAGTTACACTTAAATAGCATCCCATTAATTTACACATAAACTTAGCTGCAAACAGATGAATGTGATTACAAGGTGTTGCTCCATACCCAACTAGGAATACCCTTAATATACAGTGCATGTACTGCACAGACTTCCTAAAATCCAAATGGTTCCAAATTATGACATGTATCTGTCCTTAAGAGTTTCAAATAAAGGACCACAGACATGTATTAACTTTACAAATGTGTCATTCTTTAGTTTTAAAAAGGTAGCCATGACATGAAAAATGCCAAATCAAGGAAACAAAATTAAAAGGGCTGACATGATAAAGAATATGCTGAATAGGGGCCATCAAAGTGCAGTCAATGCATCTAAGATGGACACATACTGGAGTTCAATCAGAAGAGAGAGAGAGACCCAGCTGGGGACTCGCATGCTGCAGAGTTATCATTACATTTTCACAAGGACCAGAAAAACAGTACATTTGAAGGAAAATTTCTGAAAAAGTTGGTTTAGGAGCTTTTCGTCAATCAAAAGAAAATGACAATTACTACTACTTCTGGGGGAAATACCAGAAAAGATAACATGATGGTTCTATTAAATTTGTATTGATCAGATAAATATGTATTTCCCATATACCTTTGAAGTCCTATGAGTCTTAGAATTTTAATTTTTTTAAAAAAAAACTTAACAAAGAAAGGCAATTTGGAGATAACACATGTACCATTCATGTCTCTTGGAACATGTATATTAACAAATTATGGCCCAGCCATGGTAGTGTGCACTGGACACTGCTACTACTGCTCTTTTCGGAAGGTTGAGGTCACTCAGGGGCCTGGCCCACTAAAAAGTTGGGTGCAGAGGAGCACACCTGGTATCTCAGCCACTCGGGAAGGTACGGCAAAAGGACTGCAACACAGTGAGATCCTGCCTAAAAAAATACACCACATGTATACACAGAAAATTAATTTTCAAACTCACATTTATTCTTATAAATTAATTTCAAATACCATTTGTTTCTCCTCAACATTTATATTATAGATGAATTTATATTCACATTTCTCTTTGACAGACATACTGTTAAATTAACACAAAACAAAACGTATTTATCTAATTGTGCGGTTCTGCTTCCAGGAAAATGGAGTATGTGTACTCTTCCCTAGTCCTCTCATTAAAAACAATTTAGAGCCCTAGACATTTTGTATTAAACAGACATAATTAGACTCTTTTTTAAAAAAAATTAGTTTTTGCTATAGGGTGTGTGCGCTCGCCAGCCAGACAGAGAGAGACAGAGAGACAGAAAGCAAGAAATCACACCGCTATCACTTCTCCTCCATTCTCCTCTCGGGATCTTGGGCACACACGCACACGCGCCCAGCATGAGTTTTAAGCCACCCGGTCAGGGATGCAAATCACAGTCGACTACGTGGGAGTCCAGCGACATAGCCATTATGCTAACTGCTGGTCCCCATAATTAGACTCTTAAAGGCAGATGGAAGAAAGCAAACTGAGTAAGGACTTCAGGACAGATTTCCTTGGGCTCTCCTTTTGCCTCTCATAGCCCAAACTTGAAGCTAAAGAACCTGAATATAGCCAACCAAAAGGCTCCCACAAAAGCCCCCTCGCTACAACCAAAGGACAAGGAAAGGAGCAGCACAGCAAGCCAGAGAATGTGTAGACTGCTCTAACTGAGCCAAACACTACCTCGCTCCCACCCACGACGGTAAAGGAAGGCCATGAGGCTGTAACAAGGCATTCCAACATCTTGCTCTAAAACACCCCAGAAGGAGAAGCAGGAAGCCCACAATTCATCACCATCAAACTATGTAACTGTTAGGAAAAACAAAACAAAACAGAAAATCTTCAGAACATCGAGGTGGCCAAGAGTTCTTAGATTTGACGCCAAAACATGATCCAAAAAAGGAAAAATTAATAAATTAGACTTCCTCAAAATTGAGTTTGTCTAATTCTGAGAAAGACCCTGCTAAGAGAATAAAAAGACAAGCTACAAAATGGGAGAAAATATTTGCAAACCACATATCAGACACATATATAGAATATAAAAAGAAGTTTCAACATTCAATAGCCCTACAGTCTAGAAAAGAGACCCAGGCCCCACATGACTGATTGCAGTATGTATGTATATAAGTATGCATGAATGAACTGCTAAACAAATTAAGTAATTAATAAGGTAATGCTAGCAAGGATATAGACAAACTCATCCATTACTAATGAGAATATAAAATGGTATAGCCACTCAGAAAAGTTTAGTCATTTCCTAAAAAAAGTAAACATGATTACTATAGGATCAAGAAAATGCACTCCTGAGCATTTATCCCAGAGAAAGGAAGACTTGTGATCACACAAAAGCTTATGCACAAATGTTTATAGCAGCTTCATTCATAATAGCAAAAAAAAATAAAGAATCCAGATGTCTCTCAATATGTGAATACACACTTTTAAAATTTCTTCCACAACAGAGAAATGGCTGGGGAAGAGAGATGGGTGACCCCAGCAGGGCTTTCCCAATGGCCATGATCTACCCCCAGCCAGCCATGGCCAGCCAGGATCACAGGCAAATGCATGCCCAGTGTGTACAAGGAGACCTCACGATGCAAACTCAGGGCTTTCTCACATGGTCTCAGCGTGGGGAAGAGTTGTGTCACTGCTCTGCTATCAACGTGAGAATATTGAAATAAACCATGACACATGCATACCGTAGAATACCACTGAACAAGAGAAAGGGGTGAACAATCAATCCATGCAACAATGGATGAGACTCCAGAGTATTTTATTGAGTTTTAAAAATGTGATCCTAAAAGGATTCTGAGGTGGGACCGGCAGTTAGCGTAATGGCTATGTCGCTGGACTCCTACGTAGTCAACCGCGGTTCGAGTCCCGGACCCGGTGGCTTAAACTCATGCCGGGCGCGTGTGCGTGCGTGCCCAAGATCCCAAGAGGAGAATGGAGGAGAAGGGATTGCGGCATGGCCATCCCCCCTGGGGGGTGATTTCTTGCTTTCTATCTCTCTGTCTCTCTCTGTCTGTCTGGCGAGCGCACGCGCCCTATAGCAAAAACCTCTCCAAAAAAAAAAAAAAAAAAGGATTCTGAGGTATGTACTTCATTTACATAACATGCTTGAACTGATAAAATTACAGAAATGGAGAACAGATCAGTGGTTGCTGTGAGTAAAGGAAGGAGTTGAGGGCAGGTGCGAAGTAGGTGTGACAGTATTATTGTCATATCCTGGCTATGATTCTATACTATAGTTTCACAAGATGTTACCATTGGGGGATACCTGGTAAAGGAATCATGCAATCTCTTTTATTTATTAAGATGCATATGAGCCTACAATTATCTGAAAATAAAGTTTAATGAATAGGAAAGTCTATCTGTTGTAATCAGGGACAATACTAGAACAACTGGCAAATTAGAATCTGGACTACAAATTAGACTAAAGGGACTTTTATACACACATACACAATTTAAAACTGACTTTCAAATGGTTCAGAAAAAAAAAGTATAGTAAAGCAAATGTGGCAAGATGATAAGGAAAAATTTTTTGAGGAGAAGGATACATTCATTATCTTAACTGTGTTACATGTGTCTACCTATATCAAAATATCAAATACTACACTTTAAGTACGTGCAATGAGTCTGTAATGATCTCAACACAAAACCATTAATAATAATAAAAGAATTACTTAGCACTAAAATCGTGACTGACCTGAGCTGAGGCCAGATGGTGGCACAGTGGTAGTGCCATATTCTCTGAGGCTGATCCATATGGGCAGATTCCAGGCTTGCACTCGAAAACCTACTTGAACTCACTGGGCGTGCACAAGCCCATTATCTGTGGCTTGCTGAGGCTGGGGGTGGATTGTAGCATGAGTAACCTGTTGGGAGCACATGCCTGCCCTTTCTTTCCCTCTTACTCTCATAGAAGAAAGACACTTTATAAAATAATCTGAATACGTCCGCTCGCATATTTTGATGTCACCTAGAAGGCTATAAAATTATTAGGCTTAATATTTATAATTATTACATCATGTGCTTATTCTTAAGGAGTTGCCAAAGTATTTCAGGGACTTTACTATGTGTTCTGCATGTTCACTAGACACAGTGGACCACATCATATGGTAAAATCACACCAGACACCTCTTGCTAATATTTATTGCTCATATTTCTTAAATATATTAACTAAATGTTATTACTTTGGTAAGAGCTATTAGAACTTAAGAGGTATGTTCCCAGGACAGCAGGTAGCATAGTGATGAAGGAGCTAGACACTCCCACATAGCAGACCATGGTTTGAGTCCCGGACATGGTAGCTTGCTTTCTTACTTTCCTTCCCTGTGTGTCTGTCTTTTTCTGGTCAAATTAAAAATAAACGAGTGATTAAGTAAATAATTCTTTTAAAAAGAGAGAGAGGTGTGTTCCCTCTTATGTTTGATTAGCTTTTTTAAAAATTACCATTCTTGGAAAATTATTTTATGAGGAAAAGATTCAGGACTCACAAGGACTCACATCCTTCATACGGCCATCTGAGTTCCAGAATTGATTTTGTTCTTCTTTATTACCTCCACAGCAAGTTTCCTTAAATCATCTTAGCCAAAATAAAAATATGAATATCAAACAAAAGATACAAATACTTTTAGACGTGATTATTTTACCAAGTATGGTATCATATAATAACATAGTACACATATATCACTGTTCATAAATTACCTTTTAGATGAGCTACATGAACTATTATCAACTTGAAAAAGAAAAGAAAAAAAAATTAAGACAAAAGTTCTGGTTCAGGGAACCAGCAGTTAGCGTAATGGCTATGTCGCTGGACTCCCACGTAGTCGACCGTGGTTCGCGTCTCGGACCCGGTGGCTTACAACTCATGCCGGGCGCGTGTGCGTGCGTGCCCAAGATCCCGAGAGGAGAATGGAGGAGAAGGGATTGCGGCGTGACCATCCCCCCTGGGGGGTGATTTCTCGCTTTCTGTCTCTATGTCTCTCTCTGTCTGTCTGGCGAGCGCACGCGCCCTATAGCGAAAAACCTCTCCAAAAAAAAAAAAAAAGTTCTGGTTCAGAGACCAGCAGGTGGTGTGGTGGTTAAGGCACTGGATCCCACATGGCCAACTCTGTGGGTGAGCGCCTCAGACCAGGTGGCCTGAAAGACACGCCAGACATGTGTGCGTACATACCCAAATCCCAAGGAGAATACAGGAGAAGGGACAGAGTAGAATGGAAAAGAAGGGACAGCAGCATGGCTGAGCCCACCTAGAGGGTGATTTTTCACTTTCCCCTTCTGGTGAGTGCATACACCTATATCAAAACCCTTAAAAAAAAAAAAAAAAAGTAACATACACAGGATTACTAAGAAAGTGATCATCAAAGTCACGTTTCACATGAAGCTGCATAAAAGTATGCATTATTCACTATCTAAAAGAAGAGAATTTGGAAAAGTCACTCCCTAAGTTCTCCTAAGTTCTACATTATTTATGAAGACAGAAAAGAATAACAGTTTTATTTGCCATGAACAATTTTCTTGTTCTCGCTTTCCTCTCATTCCCACCAAGCTGTCTTATAGTCTCTGCCAAGTTCCTGGCTAATGAATTTAGGGATTCGTTCCTACCTTCAACAGGAAAATATAAAAGTGGTTGTGCAATGAAACAATGGATGAACTCAGCATCCGATCAAACCTGCTTCATATGCCCAGTTTTTACAACAGCGCTTGGCCCACAGTAGGCTTGTACAGTATGCTTTCCAAATTAAAAAATAAATGTGGGGCCATAAGGTGGCGTAGTGATTAAGGTGTTGGACTCCCACACGGGTAACCACGGTTTAGTCTTGGACCCAGCAGCATGATACTCACGCCTGGCGTATGTGCATGCCCAAAATCCCAGGAGGAGAATGGAGAAGGGATTGCGGCATGGCCATCTCCCTGGGTGATTTCTCACTTTCCCTCTCTGTGTGTCTCTCTGTCTTTTTCTCTCTGGTGAGCATACATGCCCCATGACAAGAACCTAAAATAAATAAATAAATGAAACTTTTAAAATGAAGGAAGAAATGCCCCAAATCCACTTATTGGATTTTGAATTCCTAGTCCTCAGACACCTTACCCACGCATCTTAATTCCTAAAATACAAGGTGGCTTCAAAAATTCACAGAAAAATTTAATTAAAGTACAAGTTCATATTTAAAAAAAAAAATAGATGAAATCTATACACAGTTTTTTCATATTTTCCATGAACTCTTTGAAAACCTCCATATTCCTTAGTATATTAGTTTCAGCATCAATATTCACCTGCCAAGAGGGTCTCCCTGGATTCAAGACTCTGGCCTATGCATTTTGTGGGGTACAGTAGGTTTTTCAAGGCACACAGTGTGCACTAATCAAATCATGGATATGCACGTATTCAGCTTCTTCAACAATGAACATTACATTATGGTGTGCACATCTGATGATACTAGCTGGCCTTCCTTCAGTGCTGAGTCCCTGAGAGTAAGCCCACTCTGGTGCCTGGGTTTTCTTAGGCACAGAGGCCCCCACTTCCCACAGACTGCCTGGATCCGCCTACTGTCTCCAACCTAACAACAAGTTGTCACCTATTAAAATATCTAATTTCACATTCACCTTTATGGTCTTGCTTCCCCGTCCTGTAGTTCTTTAATATCTGGGGCTTTACTGTGGAAGTTATGTGACTTGGAGCAATTTTGTAGATATTGTTTTCCAGTATCCTACAATTCAGCTTGCTAGCAAAATTCTTTAATGATGTATCTTTTTGTATAAAGGATAAGTGACTTGTCCAGAGTCACAGTGAATGACAAAGCCTGGGTTATAGCTAATCTTCCATCCAGCCCATTAAGTAACATGGCTCATACCTTGGTTGTATCAATTATCTTCAATTTTCAAAAAAAGTACTAAATAAAGAGCACTTCGGGGGCCAGTGGAATTCCCATATGACTGACTGCAGTTTGAGACCCAGACCTAGTGGCTTGAAAATCAAGCCAGGTGTGGGTGCATACATGACCAAAATCCTAAGCGGAAAGAGGAAGAGAAGGGATTGTAGCATGGCTATCCCCTCTGGGGGTGATTTCTCACTTTTCTACTAACTGTCTCTCTTTGGCAAGCACACAAGCCCTATAGCAAAACAACTAAAAAAAAAAAAAAAAAAAAAAAGAAAAAGAGTACTTTAAAATCTAGATTCTATTATCATCTGGCACAAGAATGTGGCCTTAATGCACACCTATATTTTTACCTTGAATTTAATCAATTTCTCATCCATATGTCAAACAACAATTGCCATCTTTTAGCCTCCAAATAGTTCCTGTGGTGACAAGCTCACTACATTTTCCCTAAGTCTAGGCAAAGTAGGTGACAGAAGAGTTAATCCATTCTTAATACAGTTGGCCTTCACAGGGCCCATGATCCCCTGCAAACTATGTATAAAATATTGTAAATACATACCTTGTTCTGGGGACCTGGTCCAGAACTTTCATTAGATTCCCAAAGACATTCAAGATCCAAATTAAAGATAAAGGACCAATAGACCAGAAAATGAACAAGGAAATGAGATTGATTTCTTCTTTAAGGAGCTCCATTTAGACACTATTTTTCCTTTGGCAAACCACTGATATTTCTCATTTAATGTATTTCCCCCAAGTACACTTCCTCATCCTACCTTTTTTGAACATTTCCCTTGATTTGATTAAAGTGCCATTATGTTCCTTTTTAACCTTTAGTTCCTTTCACAAAAATCCAAATCCCCTTCTCTGTGAAGGGCCTGGGTCAGACAGCCCAATCCTGGGCATGTCACTGTGATTCTTTCAAGTCAGGGACAGACAAGAAACGTGTTAGCTCCTATATTCCAACTGTCTTACTAAGGGGAGAGTCCACTAAGAGAGACTTTTGGGGCATTTCGCTTTGTTTGATTTTTTTCAACAGTTACTTAAAACTTACCTGGCTTCGAATTCTCAAGGAAAAATCTGAAGTCAAGATCACATTGCCCCTTACGGTTAAGTCATCCCACATTTTTCAATCTGAACAAGCTCACACAACATACTTCTACTGCACTTTCCAAAGTAGAAATTGTTTTAGTCATTCTGAGGAAATTAAAGACTCTAAATTAGTATTTCTTTTTTTTTTTTTGGAGAGGTTTTCGCTATAGGGCGCGTGCGCTCGCCAGACAGACAGAGACAGACAGAGAGACAGAAAGCGAGAAATCACCCCCCAGGGGGGATAGTCACACCACAATCCCTTCTCCTCCCTTCTCCTCCAGGGATCTTGGGCGGGCACGCACGCACACGCGCCTGGCGTGAGTTTTAAGCCACTGGGTCCGGGACGCGAACCGCGGTCGACTACATGGGAGTCCAGCGACATAGCCATTACGCTAACTGCTGGTTCCTAAATTAGTGTTTCTTAACCATGTTTAAAACCCCTGTTTTATAACTTTATTTACTTTTATCTTCTGAATCTTCCATCAACTCAGAAGAGCAAGTACAACCTACTTTCTGAAATGTTTATTACAACTTAGAGATTTAAACATTCTTGTTTGAACTGTACAATCTCTCTTACGCCAACCCTGAGATTCTGATTTATATCCCCCTCATTCCTGACTGAGATCATGGTTCCAAACATAAAGACTATAAATGTGGACTTTTGGGGTAAGGCCCCTTCAAAAGGCTCAAAATAGCAGTCTACATGCAAAAAATAAAGATAACAGAAACCAGGTTTTCAACCACTGTGGTGTCCTAAGAGAAACAATAAAATGGGGAAAGAAAGGTAGGCAAAGCGCTTCTGGTTAACTGAGAAAAGTCATATGTGAGAATCAATAAAATACACAGAACTGTACTGAAAATATTTGGATCACATTATAAACATCAATGATTGCAAAAATATATACAGACAGTGCAGGAGACTTGGCAGGATTTATACAGAACATATGCTTTTTTAGATAAATGGCTGATAAAAGCAGGTCTCAATTTCCTCTTAAAACAGTAGGGTATGTTATATTACTGAGTTTGGCTTCCAGTAATTTGAACTTTCAGAATTTGTTTGGCGACAATAAACAGGAGACTAATGAACTATATTCCTTTGACTCAGAAATGAGTAAAAAATTGTGATTTAGTCCACTTACCAATCCATTGAGACACATGATCTCACAGAATATAAAACGGAAAGAAAACAACTTGCTGGGCTCAGAATGTATTCTAGATTCCCTTATGATTATGTTTGCGCCTTTACCATATTAGAGTTGGCACCTCTTCTCGGTTCCCTTGCTTTTCTTGCTTCCACTTAGGTCTGTATTTTCACACTGCTCATGTTAAAGGTTTCCCTTTCTTGTTCTTAACTTCTTCATGCCACTTGGCTTCCACTCAACAGTACCCTGGGGGAGCTGGTATGTTGGCTACCTCCCTTGAAAGATATTCTGAAAGGTCACTATTTTCATTTGTGCTAATTACCCAGGGAGAGACAGATGAAGGGAAACTGCACTTTGGCAGTACAGAGACATGCTTCTAAGACCCACACTTGAAATATAATAAGGCTTCCTCCTGCAATGTATGTACTGGTTGAAGGGGAGGGAAACAAAAGAAATGCTAAAGTCAAAGAAGGGAATAAGGTAGGACATTGTGAAGGTGAAATGCAGAAGGAAAAGAGTTCTGAACAATTTAGAGAAGTTTCTGATTCATATTCAGCTCTCATACGCAACAACAGGAATACAAAGAAATAGTGAATTATGAAATTCAAATTCAGGCTGGTCAAGGTAAAAACTGGGAAAAGAGCAATCTCTCACACAACTAGGGGATGATCCAAACAGTCAAGTCTTAGGGATCTATCAGACTAGCCTAATCTGTTCTGTTATTTAAAGGGTTCAGTTGTAAGAGGGCAAGAAAAAATCTCATATTTTCTAGTCACATGGAAAAAGACACCATAGAACTCAATGCAAGAATAAAGAAATCTGGATATAAAAGATCAAAAAAGGCACTACCAAAAAATGTTGAGAGAGTCCTTTGTTTCCTCAACTGGGATCTGGTACTGGGCTCTAGCCCCAAGAGAAACTCAAGTGTCATCATGCATGAGGGCCAAAAGACCAAGTGAGTAGACCAGTAAATTTAATAAGGGTAATATTTAACCCCTGGCACCCCAGTAATGAGACATCAAACTATTTAAAGACCAAGCTGACTAATGAGAAAGAAGCTCCTTAACATAACACCAGACTAAACTTCCTAGTTCAGAGTATAGGGAGTTGAACTTGCATGCCTTCTGGAGCCACAGCTAGGTGGGGCAAGGAAAGACAGAGAGAGAAGATTCTAAGCAAGATACACGCTACCGTTCAAATCAGCTTAACATCTACTGAGTACCTGAAACGTGTCCAGCACTTTACTAAGTGCTGGAATATAGGTATTTCATCCCAGCCTTTGAAGAGGTTACAGAAGAAGCTGGAATGGTCTGTCCATGACCCCCTTCTATGGGGACTGCTCTTAGGACTTAATATGTTAATGAGTTTACAGTGCTTAGTATTAAGCCTGGCAAATAGTAGGCATTCAAAACTCAGGAACTACTAATTAACACCTTTATAATTATCATCACTATTACCATAATACCCATTACAGTATTTTAGGGGTTATAAAATTTTAATTGTATAAAAACCAGCTTTAAACTGCGTGAATTTTGTTACTGAATGGTTGGGTCTTAAGACTGTGCCCATCAGACTGGGGTTTATATTAAATCTAGGGCAAGACTTCTCCCCACTCATGATCTAGTTCTTCCAACAGCCCTCATGACATGCTTACTGGCAAGCTTTCTCCACCAGTCATGCAGAATATCAGCACTAACACAATCTCCCATCCATGTTACCACAATTTTTTATATACAGTGAAGTTGACTTCATAGTTTGTTGATATTTAAAAAAAAAAAAAAAGTCAGAGACTGCTGAACAACTACTTGCAAATCTCACAAATCAAAAAGGGAAAAATCAGAAGGGCTAGCCACAAGGTCTTCCTCTCAAGGGTGAAAAATATGAGATCATCATCTCACTAGTTCATACTTGCTGATCTCCCATAATGAATGAGATACTTAGTAAAAGTGTACATGAAAAAACATTATCACTAGCCTCCCCAGGGCTAAATACTAAGAAATAATGCTACAGGGGCCAGCAGGTGGCATGATGGTTAAGGGCTCTAAACTTCCACATGGCCAACCACAGTTCGAGCCCCAAACCTGGTAACTTGCTTTCTCACTTCCTCGCCGCCCCCCTCCCGTTCCTCTATGATCAAATTAAAACAAACAAATAAATAAAGTTAAATAAAATAATTCTTAAAAAAAAAAAAAAAGAAAAGAATGCTGTAAGGAAACTTGCCTAGCAGCAAGCAGAAGAATATTGGAAAATAAACCAAGTATATACTCGTGACTAAAAAACAATGTATCTATAGTAAGTTTAAAAGTTTTCTGTTTGTTTAACCGAAAGAAATATAAAATATTCTTTCTACTGCCTAAACTTTTAAAGAGTTAATAAATACAGTAAGCTTGTAAGTTCTTAGAAAATATGTCCAATTCAAGTAAGGGGTAGATGGAGACAGAGGGCATAAATGCCATTTGAAAAACATAAAGGAACGAAATGAGAGAAAAAGAAAGATGGACAAAAACAGAAGATATTTTATACAAACAATGCTAGATCTTCGGGAAGGAGGAAAATAAGGGAGGGGGGAAAAGTGGAACTAACAGTGATTAAGCTATTGATAGAATGAATTGTAGCTGTCAACTGGTTCAACATCTCTGTGTACTGATAAAAGAATTGTGGCCTGGAGAGGTTCAGTAACCTCCCTGAGTTCACATAGCTAGAGTGGCAGGTCTATCGAAGCACTCAGAGTACAATGAATACTCAGAGTTTAATGAATTCAAAAGAGAAGTACTATGGACTGATGTTTGTGTCCTCCCCTAAATTCTTCCTTTTTTTTTTTTCTTAAAAAAAAGGGGGGGCAGGGGTTGACATAGGGCGCCTCTGTTTGACAAGAGAGGAAAAGTTATAAATGGTCATGCCACAATTCCCTCCTTCTCTTCCATTCTATTCCTGGGATTTTAGGCACACATGCACATGGGTACTTGGAGTGATTTACAAACTGCCAGGTCCAAGACTCAAACCACAGTTAACCATGTGGGAGTCTAGCACCTTAACCACTATGCTGCCTGTTGCACCCCCCTACCCCCAATTCTCATGTTGAGGACCCTAACCCAGTATGGCTGTATTAGGAGATGGGGCTTCTAAGGAAGTACTTAAGGTTACTCTTTTATTTATTTGTTTTTTTTGAGTGGTTTTCGCTATAGGGCGCGTGCGCTCGCCAGACAGAGAGAGACATAGAGACAGAAAGCGAGAAATCACCCCCAGGGGGGATGGTCACGCCGCAATCCCTTCTCCTCCATTCTCCTCTCAGGATCTTGGGCACGCATGCACACGCGCCCGGCGTGAGTTTTAAGCCACCGGGTCCAGGACGCAAACTGCGGTCCACTACGTGGGAGTCCAGCGACATAGCCATTACGCTAACTGCTGGTTCCCGGAAGTACTTAAGGTTAAATGAGGTCATGGAAGGAGGAAGGTGCAGTCTGGTAAGATTAGTGCTCCTATAAGAAAAGACACCTGAGAGCTCTTCCCTCCAGATTCCCCACTCCCTTGCACAAAGAATAAGTTATCTGAATACAAGAAATAACAGCTACTTATAAGTCAAAAGAGGCCTCAGAATGAAACTTGTCTTGCAGACACCCTGATCTTGAACTTCCAAGATCAAATTCTGTCATTTAAGCCATGATTAGTCTGTAGTAATTTGTCATGGCAATCCTAGCAGACCAAGACCAGCATTGAAGCCCTTAGGCAAAGAATTCCAAAAGCAAAGTTTTAACTTATTTATTAAACCTAAAATACAAATACATACCTTATCTCCTTCCCATCTCTTTTCTTTCTGGAATAGAGTAAGAAAAGGGCCACAGGGCCACAGGGCCACAGGGCCACAGGCTGGATTTAGCTTAAGCAAAAATGCACTTAACATTCCTAAAGGCAAAACTTCCTAAAGGTGTCTCAACATAGTAGAAACTCAATTAAGTTTCATTCAAATGCAAGTGGTCAAAATCAATTCTCTACTTATGTAAGTAATAGATTCTTTATCCAGCCCTTAAACTATGCACCACCATGGTACTGTAAACAGTAAGAGTTCAGGGATATGTGTGTTTTGTAGACCATGCTATAAAGATATAGACTGCCATTTAAGAATGTGGACAAGTTGACAAGTCCTCACGTCCGCAAACACTGTTTTCCAACGTGTCTCCTAACCTCTCCTTAGCTTTCTGAGAATTTAGCTTTCATATCTCAGATCTTACATTTAAAACAAAGATAAATGTTTCACTAACAAATTTTTTAAAACCTGCCTAATATGTTTTGTCTTGTGAAATAGCAAAGGTAAAAAGTAAAGACTTTTATGTCTAATTCTAACAAAATTTAAAAGCTGCAGTTAAAATTTAGTTTACTTAAAATAAATAAGTCTTAGGAGTTCAAAGAAAAATTAAAATAATTGAAAAAATATAAATTATCAATGAACAAACAGAAATCTAAAAAAACTTTCAATTATGACTTATAGTAACTATTCCCCAAACAGCTGCTGGCAATTAGCATGGACACAATAACTGATGAATGAATGGGCCACATGTATAATATAAAAAAGAGTAAGAACCCAGAGTTTATAAACATGGCTGGGGCATACATTTTAAAGTAGTATTTTAATAGTCTTAAATTTTCAATGTGGTGTACTCAGAAAAAAAAGATTATACCAAGTAAAGGGAGCAAAAAGAGTATTATTCTCCCTATAACATCTATTAGGTAGTGATATAATAGATTATATACACCACAGTTCATCTTACAGATGAAAGTAAAGCCTCAAAATAAAACCCCTTCAAATGTATGCCTAAATGGGTTCACTTCCTCTGCTCTGAAAAGCATACCATAGTCATTACATAATCTGTCTAAAATCTACAAATTAGGTCATAATCTAAAAATGCATTTTCATTTTAGTTGTTTAGAAATCTGATCACTGTAAGAGAAATACATGCAAACACATAAACACATGCACACGCAGAGATTTATAAATGGTGGCTGGGTTACTAGACAAGACCACAAGAACCTAGTAATGCAATACCAGTGAGGGGGAGAGGGAGGCCTTTTGAGTTCACTGAACTGGTAATGTACATGAAATAAAACAAACAGAAAACAAGATGCTTAAAATATCAGCAAATTAGAAATAATGACAATGTAATTAAATGAGAAATTATTGTTTCCCCAAATCATCTTTCATATTGGTCGGGAGAAGACAAATTTACTCACTGACAAAGAGTGGAGACTTCTGTGGAGATGTAGGAGTGAGTACTTTAAAGGGCTTTAGTGACTGATGCAGCTTTTTCAGAGGTGCGACTTTCTAAAAAAATGATTTCATTACAACATTTTCATTCTCCCTGACATGAAATATTTCTAGTCAACAATAGGAAGGTAATTTTAAAATTTTATACATAGAATAAAGGGACGGAGACAAGTAAAAGGAAACAGCAAGATTTCAAACAGAATGAGGAAGGGAAAAGTAATGCTCAGTATCTGCTGAGAGAAGAGGAGGGGAGAAAGGAAAAGGAAGGAAAGAGGAAAAATGTGAATATCTTAAAAAAATGCTGAAAATATCAATAACTGAAAATTAGATAATAAAGGTGTGAAGGGCAGAAAAAGGGCTGCAATATATGCATGATACTTTTTTAAAAGGGAAGAACTAGGTGGTAAGAAGGAAACCAGGCTACCTCTGTGGCCTGGTGGGTAAGGCAGGATCCCAAGTGGCCTACTGTACATTAGAGTCCCAGACATGGCAGCTTGAGAGATGCCAGGCGTGTGTACACGTGCCCCAAATCTTGAAAGAAGGGATTGCAGTGTTATTGTTCTTCATGGGAGGGATGAGGGGCTTGTCTTCTCCTTTTCTGCCTCTCTTGCAAAACCACACGCCCTCTAACCATAAATAAATAAAATAAATAAATAAATAAAGAGAGAGTGGAACCATGAATCAGACAGTTCTTAGTAATGCCCCCATTCAGAGTACAACTGACTCAGAACAGTTAGCTGGCATGGGTCTAGAACTGCCATTACAGCACTACTCTCTCGACAATGCAAACCATTGCACACCCATGGACACTGGTCCCTGCTAAATGGAAGAAAATGACTGATGCCAACTACAAAGAGAGCCCCACCACTATAAATTCCTGTAGTATTCCCTTGTTAATGAAAAAGTAACAAGTATAAAACCTCTGGAATTTAGCACCCAACTGACAAATACTTACTGAACCGCATTCACTATTCTCGCATTCACTATTCACTAAGGATACAGCAGTGAGCAAAACCAGACAAAAGTCATTACAGAAGGAGACAGCTACAAAAAAAAAGATGTTTTCATAATATCAAGATGTTAAATACTATGACGAATCTATGACAGAATGACTCAACAAGGCCTTATTGAAAAAGTAACATATATTGGGGACCAGCAGTTAGAGTAATGGCTATGTTGCTGGACTCCCACGTAGTCAACCGCGGTCGAGTCCTGGACCTGGTGACTTAAACTCACGCCGGGCGCGTGTGCGTGCATACCCAAGATCCCGAGAGGAGAATGGAGGAGAAGGGACTGTGGCATGGCCATCTCCCCTGGGGGGTGATTTCTCGCTTTCTGTCTCTGTCTTCCTGGCGAGCGCAAGCACCCTATAGCAAAAACCTCTCAAAAAAGAAAAGAAAAAATAACATATAAGCAAAAACTGGAAGGAGATGAGGAACCTGAAGATCTTTGGAGAAGAGCATTATAGGCAAAGAAACAAGTACAAAGAGCATGGCACATTTCAGTAACAGCAAGAAAGCCAAGGTCGACCCCATAGCCTAGTGGTTGAGGAAGCCACATCTCATATGGCCCACAGGCAGTTCTAATCCTGCCCAGATGCTTGAGAGACATACCAAGCACATATGTCATGTGTGCCTATATGCCCAGAGTCCTGACAGAATGAAGACATGGAGAAGAGACTGTGGCATGATCATGCTCCACTGGGGGTAGGTACTTCTTCCCCCTTCTCCCCTCCATCTCTCTCTGACAAGTGCATGTGTCCTCTAGCTATTTTAAAAGATAATATAAAATATGTCCAAAAATGCTTGAAAGAAAAAAAGAAAGAAAAAAAAAAATCAAGGTAGCAGAGGAAGTGAAAAGAAAGAAAGGAGATGAAAGTCAGAGATCCTGAGGAGCCAGCTTGACCAGCGCCTGGTAGGCAGCTTTTCCTGTGCGTGAAATACATCAGCAGATTTTGAGCATGATCAGATTTATATGTTTAAAAGATCGGGTCAGATGCAGTGATGGGAATAAATTATGTACAGTCAATGGTGAATGCAGAGAACAGGTTAAGAGACTACTACCATAACACAGGCAGGAGAGGATGGGATAGTGAACCAGGATGGGAGTAGAAGAGCCAGGAAAAGAATCACACCTGGGTTATTTTTGAAAGGCAGAGCCTATAGGATTTGCTAACTTTAAAGGACTGGAATGATAAGAGAATGAAATTAAAAGTCTAGAAGATTTTTTCCCCCCAAGCAACAGGAAGATATAACTACCTGAGAAGAGGAAATTTGAGTTAAGTAGGTCCGAGGGTGAAGGAAGGCAAATGAAGAGCAGAAGTTCAGCTCTAGACAGTTAGCTATAAGTTTCCAGAGGGAGGGCTGGTGGACATCTGAGTCATTAGCATACATACACCATCAGAGTCCACTGGGCCCAACTTTTCTTTCTTGAGCAGTTCTCGTTATAAGGATTTGTATTTTGTGGTTTATCCTTATTAGAGGTATCTTTAAAAAAGGAAGGTATTAATGGGCCAGCAGGTGGTGTGGTAGTTAAAGCGGCTGGATCCCACATGGCCAACAGCATGGTTCAAGATCCAGACTGGGAGGCTTGAGAAACATGACAGGCACATGTGTATGAGTGCCCAAAATCCCAAGAGGACAGTGGAAGCAAAGGGACTGCTACGTGATCATCCCCCAAGAGAGAGCTCTCTCACTTTTTTTCACTCTCTCTCCAGCTTATAGCATACTTAAAAAATAGTGTGTGTGGAGCAGATTATTACTTAAAAAAAGTAATCCTCGTTCTATCTTACAATTAACATACAGGTTCTTTGGCTCCTTTTTTTGGATACATGTAAGATTTTCTCCTCCATTCTCCTCTCGCTATGAGATTTAGGGGAGTATCTTACGCTAACTTTTGCTCTATCTTAAAACATCCTAATTTTTGTCAGCAACCTTTACTTATTAACTATTCTCAGCCATGTTAAAAAAAATTACTACAATAATAAAAAAATGGACCAATGGTATACTCACTTAGAAGAATGATGCAACAGTAAAATAAATCATTATTAACACGTCATCTTTGTTTTCTTATTGCATCATCTTTTAAGATGGCATTAAAGAAGATTGAAGACGCTGCCTTCATGGTTTGCTTAGTTTTCATTGAACACAGTTAAAAATTCAGTTCTTCACTTTCCATCCATAATGACCAAGACAAAATTAACAGAAACATTTTAAAGCATTCAAAAGATGAATGCAAAGACAGAAAGTTACACTCTAAATTCTAATGCTGATGGTGAAATACGATATATAAGTGAAATATCAAAAGCATAATTCTGTAGATGATGATACTTTAACTTACATGAATTTTCTCAAAGAATAAGTGAATAAATTATACTGAGTCATCAGAAAAGTCATGATGTATTTTTTGCATAAAATACAGAAAAATACGTCATGACTTTTCCGATGACCCAATATACCTTTTGTTGCTAGAAGGCATGCACATTTGCCAGAGAGAGGAAGAGAGAGAATGGAACAGATGGGGTTATGGCATGGTCATACCCCCAGGGTCTGCTTTCTCTCTGTATCTTCCTCGTTCGCTGGCTTGCTCTCTCTAGTGAGTGCACACGCCCTACAGAAATAAAAAACTTTAGGGACCAGGAGTTGGCGCAGTGGTTATGTTGCTGAACTCCTATGTAGTCGACCGTGGTTTGAGTCCCAGACCCAGTGGCTTAAACTCACGTCGAGTGCGTGTGCATGAGTGTCCAAGATCCCGAGAGAATAGAGAAGAAGGGATTGCCGCATGGCCATCCCCCCTGGGGACTGATTTCCCGCTTTCTGTCTCTCAATCGTTCTGGCCAGCACACGCACCCTATAGCAAAAACCTCTCCAAAACAAACAAACAAAAAAGAAATAAAAAACTTTTTAAAATTTAAATTAATAATATTAAAATAAAGTTGTTTTTTTACTTATTTCTTAAATTAGGCATAAGAGGATTTAAATAAAAATTAAAAGAATAAACTGGATATAGATAGTACTGGGTCACTGGAAAAGTCATAACATATTTTTTTCTGTTTTTCTATGCAAAAATCTATCATGACTTCTGATGACCCAATATATGGTTTTTAGCTATTTTTCCTGGTTAGCTGAAAGCTAAAGACATGACAAGAAAAGAGGTCCAAGGACTTGGCCTGGAGTACTAATGATTCTAAAATAGAGAAGGAGAAGCTCCCAATGAAGCAGTAAGGAAAGCTGGAGATGATGATATCCTGCAAGTCAAGCACTAAGAAGTGTATCACAGAGGCAGGAATAACTAATGAGACCGTATTCCAGAGACAGGCTGAGTAAGACGAGGGCTAAGACCTAACTACTAAAATTAGCAGCATCGAGGTTACTGATAACCTTGACAAGATCCATTTCTGCGGCAAGATGACAATAAAAACCCAACTGTGTGGGTTTAGAAAGGAATGAAAAGCAAAGAACTGTTGTGTGCAAATATAAATAATTCTACTGAGTTTTGCTTTAAAGAAAAAGAAATTCAGCAAAAGCTAGCAGAAAAATGAGGTCAAGAATATTATTTTGGCTCAGTCTCTGTGGCGCAGCTGGTAGCTTGTGGGATGGCAGACCTACAAAACACATGCCAACTGCAGTTCAAGTCCCTAGTCCGGTTGGCCCAAGACATGCTGGGCATGTGCCTACATACCCAGGATCCTGGTGAGCTGGAGAACTAGAGGAAGGAGATTATGGCATGACCAGGCCCTGTGGAGCATACTTCTCTCTCTGTCTCTCTCTCTCATGCACTATTGTGAACAACAAAAGAGTATTATTTTAGGTTAAATAATAGCATAACTATATGCTGATGAGACCAAGCCAATAAAGATGGTTTAAAACTTGATAATCCCTTGGGGATGGCAAGTGACCTAATGGATTCCCACATGACCAATCATGGTTTAAGTCCTGGATCTGACAGCTTGCTTTCTCACTTTCCCTCTCTCTCTGGTCAAATTAAAAACAAAACATTAAATAATTTTTTAAAGCTTATAAAACAAACAAGCAAACAAAAACCTTGATTATCCCAGAGAGAAGAGAGAGAATTGTTGGTCCCATGTCCTGACAAGACCAGCAGAGATAGAACCTGGTATATAGTTGGCCTTACATAGAAATGTAACTGCTTCCTTGAGAGGATGGAGGGGTGTATTACTACCAATGATAGAAGGAAAGTAAATGTGGTGGTAGGAAATCCTCTGATTACTCAAGTTTCTCCCATATACTCTGGTAAACATAAAGAAGTGGGGCCAGCAGTAGCGTGGTTGTTAAGGGTACTGGACTTCCACATCGACCATGGTTTGAGTCCTGGACCTGGCAGGCAGCTAGCTTTCTCACTTACCTTCTCTCTCTCTTTCTCTCTTCTCTCATTCTGCCCCTCTCTGGTCAAATTAGAATAAATAAATAAATAGAGTTAAATAAAAGAATTCTTTTTTAAAAAAGAGAGAGACGTGAACGATTTAAGATTTAACCATAGCCATGGCATTGTGGGGAGCCTGGCCTGGATGGCATGATACTAGGGCACCTTTCTCATTCACCCTCTTGGCTTTTGCTCTTTGAAATCTCTTGTAATCACTAAATGGTGTAAGTTCTTCTTCAAAGGGCAGACAGGAAATAGGCACAAAGAAGTCACTGGTCCACAGGGATTCTGAAATCTAGCTAGGCCAAAGTTGGAAGTTCCATGATTAGGTCTTAAGACTGGGGAAATATTCTCCATAACTCCTCTCTCCAGTGTCTGGGCTTCCAGTTCCAACCTGAGTCCTCTTTCCTTCTTTATGAAAGGTATATCTGATAGCCTCTTTTCATTTGGAATTGTATCTTTTCCCTTTCAGGACCAGCTGCAGTGAATCTCTCAGCACCAGACAAACGCTATACCCACAAATATCTTCAGGGTAAGTCCTTTTCTGACTTGGGCTCCTGCTCCAGCTAGAAGCCAGCTGAGAGGCCTTTTATGTGACCACATAGTACCCTAAGGCAATACTTTACATTTTTCTCAGGTCCTAACAAATGTTTTCATAGCCACACCCTCAGCTTCATCTTTAGACCACTGTTCTTCTGCCTACACCCTCCAACTGGTCTTTTCTCAGAACCCATGTCTGAATTTTAACCATCATTTGCCATCAAGAACGGCTAAAAAATTTCAAAACCATCGAGTTCTGGCTCCTTTTTTGTTTAACAGTCCTTCCCTCCTTCTCTGACCCTCCCAACCCCCGAAATAGTTTACTATGAGCAGCAAAAAGAAACCAGGGATACATTCAGAGTTGTTAGGAAATTTACTTATTAGCTAGCTCTCTCAGCTACTAGGCATATTTTGTTTAACACATACTTATAAATGACAGTATTGCTAAACTTTCTGCTATAAGTTAATATCTACGTAAAAATTTTATTCTCATTGCCAATTTTTCCCTCCAGTTTCTTTCCTTTAAGCCCTCATAGCAATCCCCTCAAGGCTGTAAGTTTTATCATGCATTCAAGGAATCTGAATTCACTAACACTCTCTTCAAAGTCCACTCCCAGTGGACACCGTTACTGATACCAAAACCTACAGTTGCCTATGTAACACATCACTCTCAAACAGGCAGCTTAAAACAGTGTGTATCATATTCTCACAGTTTCTGTGGATCATCAGTCCCTGAGTTAGCTGGTATCTCTGTTCAGGGCCTCTCACAAGGCAGCAGTCAAGGTCTTGGCCAGGGTTGCAGTCATCAAGGCTTGAATGAAAAGGATTTACCACCAAGTTCACTCACCTGGCTGTTGACAGGCCTCAGATCCTCATTGACTGTTGACTCTAAATACCATCTGCCTTTGCCTTGTGGGCTTTTCCATAGAGCTCCTCACAAGGCAGTTTGTTTCTCCCAGTGTAAGGAGACTGAGAGAGAAAGCTAGAGAGGGTGAGCACCCAAGATTAAAGTAATCGTGCCCATTTTATAGATGAGACCCAAGAGCACAAAGGTCATGTGACTTGTATATAATCACAGAGCAAGTTAATGACTGAGTTGGGACAAAACTATAACCAGCATATGAGGTAATACCCAATGAAGACATAATCAGTTATTTCTGACTTTCATGGGTACATGAACCATAAAATGGTCAGTGATGCATCTCATAATCATGAAAAATAGTTTAACCATTTTAAAAATGTTTTTAAATTGCTAGAGGAAATGTGCATTCACCAGAGAGGAAGGTGGGAGGAGGGGTAAAGAAAGTACCCTCCAATGGGGTGTGGTCACACCACAGTCCCTGCTCCATTTCTCCATCCTGTTGGGATTCAGGGTATGCACCTCCTATGGTTTTTTTCAGGCCACTGAGGTTGAGATTTGAACCACAGTCAACTATGCAGGACCTGACTCCCTTAACCACTAGGCTATGGGGCTGGCTCAACAGTTATTTAAAAGAACGAAAGATAGGCCCTGATTTATTTCACCTCTGAATGAATGGTCTAGATTCAAATAGGCAAGTAAAATACCAAAGGAGTTAATGTACAAATAAGACAGTACAGAACCTATAAATCTGAGTTAAGCAGACTCAAAACCCAGTACTTTAGGTGGACACTTTGCTATATAAACAGTTCATTATATCTAGAGTACCTAATTAACCTTTCAACCCATTATTTGTGGAGTGCCTATTCTACGCTGTTTTTACATTACGAGTAATATATGTTCTCTTATTTAATAACAGTGAAGGGTGTTGAAGAAACATTTGTGAAGAGGAGCAGCAAGCTCACACCCAGAAAAAGATGTTCATTTTAAACAGAAATGCAATGCTTCCAAACAGATCACAAATTTTAAAAGCAATATATATTTCTAGAACCAAGAGGAGGGAAAGGGAGTCAGTGTAGGAAGATTATAATTCCTCAAAAGTACATTTCTGTTGGGAAAAAAGATTTGAGAAATGCATCTTGACAGCAGTAGCCCCCCATTTTCTCCTTCCTTGTCAATCTGTCTCTTTAGGTCACACTGATCTCCTGCCCGCCCCAACATACAAATTTAAAATCTACAAAAATGAGTATTTGCTTACTTGCTTCCAAATGTATTCCTTACAACAACAAAATTCTATATTCTGGTTTGAAATACAACAAAAGATATGCGTTTAAGGTTGAATGCCACGTTAAAACAAATCGTAAAGGCAGCTTTTTCCTTCTTTTTCTGTGGCCAGAAGGTGTGCACACTTGCAAGAGTTTTTCATACCTCTAGGGAACTGAATCATGCAGTCAGCCATGTGGGATCTGTCTGTCTTTACCATTAGGCCATGGGCAGGCTCATGGCAGCTTTTTTTTTTTTTTTTTTGGAGAGGTTTTCGCTATAGGGCGCGTGCGCTTGCCAGACAGACAGAGAGAGATATAGAGACAGAAAGCGAGAAATCACCCCCCAGGTGATTTCATGCCCGGCGTGAGTTTTAAGCCACCAGGTCTGGGACGCAAACCGCGGCTGGCTATGTGGGAGTCCAGCGACATAACCATTACGCTAACTGCTGGTTCCCATGGCAGCTTTCTTGTACAACTGGAAGCTTACCATCGTTTAGCATTCATGCATAAGACATTCATCTCTATGTAAAAGTTTCGTTCTCATTACCAAACCCTGATCCTGAGGCCTTTTATCTAACGCCTTTTCCAGATATGAACAACTACAGTGGTAACTCATCTCCATATTTCTCATTCCTCCCCAAACTGCCCTATCTACAGAACCAAATTACAAAGAAGTACTTTAAGAAGACTAAGTGCTGCTGTGCTGAAACAGTTTTTAAGAATTCCTTATTTTCTATGTAACAGTGATCTAATATTCAAAATCCTTCAAACCACTTCTTCCATTCCTATGTCCTCAATGATATCTGTCTTTTCATTCTTCCCTAAACTTTCCATGCTCTCTTCTTTTCCCTTCCCAAATGTCTAGTCAGTGGCTACTATTGTCAGGTTCCTTTCTGAGCACTGAGGTACACCAGTACCTTAATGGGGGAAGAAAATAAATACATGGTGTGTCAGATGGTGGTAGGTGCTACGGGAAAATCTGGGACAAACGGGAGGAGAATTATCATTTATTAGGTTGTCAGGAAAGTCATGACATGTTTTATTATGCAAAAATGTATCGTGACTTTCCCCACAACCCAATATTTAGAGTGCTTAGGATAATATGACATTTCAGTACAGCTTTCATGTACAGGAGAAAGGAGGTCATGCTGGTATCTGGGGAAAGAGCTGATGCCCAAGTGCTAAGGCCCTGGGGCAAAGGTGTGTTTGATATGTTCAGGCTGTTCTGAAAGTCAGTATGATCCCAGAGCAGAGGGGGAGGAAAAAGTATAGCAGGGGCCAAATGAAAGCACAGTGGTAACACACACTGGAGACGCACTGGAAGGTCCTAGGTTCATGTCTCAGAGCCCTCTACACATGCAAGGCTGCAGGTGGACTGCAGCACAAAGACCTTGTTGGAGTACCTGTCTCTGTTTGTCTCTTTCTCTCTCTATTTCTCTGTTTCTTTTTTTCTTTCTCCCCCATGGAAGAAGTAAATAATGTTAAAAAAAAAAAAAGAAAGAAAAAAGGAAAGGAAAGGAAAAAAAAAAATCAGAGAAGAAAATAAGGTCAAGTACTTAGGAAAGCAAAAATCATATAGGGCTTTATAGGCCAGTATAGGAAGGCATCTGACTTTTAAGCTAGGTGAGCTATGAGGCCCCTGGAGAGTTCCAGGTAGAGGAACAAAAGAATGGGACATGTAAAAGAATCACTCTGGCTCTGTGTTGAAGACCTTGGGGAGAGGGTTGGAGAATTAGAACAGAAACAGAGAAGTTAGTTTGAAAATTACTGTAATAATACAGACAAGAGGTAATGGTGGCTTGGATGAGGACGAAAGAAATAGGAGGGCTCACAAGAAGTGGTCAATTTCATGTTCATTCCTTTTTTTTGGAGAGGTTTTTGCTACAGGGCGTGTGCGCTCACCAGAGAGACAGAGAGACAGAGAGACAGAGAGACAGAAAGCGAGAAACCACCCCCCTAGGGGGAATGGCCATGCTGCAATCCCTTCTCCTCCTTTCTCCTCTCGGGATCTTGGGCACACATGCTCACGTGCGTGGCGTGAGTTTAAGCCACCGGGTCCGGGACTCGAACTGCTGTTGACTACATGGGAGTCCAGCGACATAGCCATTATGCTAACTGCTGGTTCCTCATGTTCATTCTTGACACCACACGTTTGCTTATGCTACTTCTCCATTTGGCTGATCTCCATTTAGTTCTGTAAGAAACTATACTAGCTTCAATACTAGAAATCTTTCATGAGCCAGCAGTTGTCATAGTGGTTAAGAGGCTGGACTCCCACATGGCTGACTACAGTTCAAGTACTAGACCTGGAGGCTTGAAACTCACTCCAGGTACATGCTCAAAATCCCAAGAAGAGAGTAAAGGAGAAGGGATTACAGAGTGCCTAGCTCCCCCAGGAGGGGAGGGTAACTTCTCACTTTTTCTCTCTCCAGCGAGCACATGTGCCCTATTGCAAAAATCTCTCTCTCTCAAAAAAAAATCTTTCACAATCTCATCTTCACTGATTGTCCATTCCTCTAAATTGTTGACAACTGCCCATACAACTTGCTAATTGGCGTGTGGTCTCTGTTATCACGTATGATTATTTATCTATTGAACCTCCATGTACTTTAGTTTTGGGGAAAGAAAATAACTGATAGCTTTTAGTATCCTCATTTTACTGCATAAAATATTTAATAGATATTTGCTGATAATCAGACTAAATCATTTAGCAACTACTATCCCTTAGGGGAAAAAAATGATCACATACTTCATTCCTCCTTGACCTGCCTAAGTAAAAGAGATGCCCAACACAGCTGTCCCTAGGAAATCTCTTCTGCCCATCCCCAAGCCACAAATCATCTTGAACTACAGTGCACAATGGCCCCTTACTAGCCACCACTAGTTTCCCTAGACCAATTGTTTGCAAAGTGTGGTCTCTGGATCAGCATTAGCATCAGCATACATGGAACTTGTTAGAAATGTAAAGTCCAAGGCCTACCCAGATCTGAACTTAAAAAATGGAATCTAAAATTCTGGAAGCAGAGCTCAGCAATCTGTGTATTATGATACTCTACACAGTCAGAGAACTATTCTCTGTCTTAAAGGTTTAACTACCCGCCCTGCATTTCTTTTTTTTAACCTGCCAGAGGGCACATGCACTTGCCAGAGAAAGACAGAGAAAGTACGAAAGCACTCTACATGGGGAATGGTTACTGTGTCATCCCTTCTCCTCCATTTCTCCCTCCTTTATGAATTTTGGGTACACACGTACAGGTGCCCAGTGAGCTTCTCAATCTCTCAGGTCCCAGATTTGAACTGTGCACTCAGCCACACGGGATCCACTTTGACCACCACACCACTGGCTGGCCCATTACCCTGTATTTATAAGAGACTTCCAAGGTTTATGTATCAGTCATCTCTATTATCATTAGAAGTCCAAGCCTGAATAACTTGGATTCCTTTTTCATTTCAGCACACACCAAACCCATCTTGTTTAGTTCTATCAAGTTGCCCTTAAGAGTCTTCTACCTCTTCTTAAGACTATAGCAACAGTCTCCTGACCTTATTTATCTCTCTTCCTAAAGAAAGTCACTCTCTTGCTTAAAACTTCCCAATACTTTCCTATTTCAACCAGAACAAAATTAAAATCACTACTATAGGGAACAATCTGGCTTCGGCCTACCCCTCCAGCCTTATCTTCCTACATTCTTTTGTTCTCTACACTCCAACCACACTGCCTTTGCTTCTGTCCTTTGAATAATCCAAACTCATTCCTACCTAGGATTCTGCATATGTTATTCCTTCTGGTCTGTATGTTTTCTTCCCTTATTTCCATAAAACTGTTTTTTATCATTCAGGCCTTTTTCAACCTAGTTAAAACACCCAGGTTATATTACCTTATCTTCTCTACAGATAAGGTAATAGTTCCTGAAACTATCTTGATTGCTCACATATTTACAGTTTTCTCTCCCTGGTTACAAAACACAAACCCTAGGGGCCAGGTGGTGGTGCACTGGTAAAATGTTACACTGCAAGGCAGGTCCACGTAGGAAGGTTGCTGGGTCTATGCCTGGAGCCTTCCCTGAGTACAATGGGTATGTGTGTACCCATGATCTGGTCTGGCTGGCACTGGATCATGCCTTCAGGATTCTGTTAGGAGTCCTACATTTCTGTCTCTCTCAGCTCACTCACGGGAATAAATAAACTTTTAAACACAAACACACACACAAACTCTTTATGGAGAAGGATTTTATCCTATTCATTGTTCTTTTCCCACTCTTTAGAAAAATGACTGGCATACAACAGTCATTCAATAAATATGTGGTAACTGCTTGAGTTTCATATTATTAATATAATAATTTGTTTAGCCCTGTATAGTTTTCTGAGCCTTTTAAATTATGCATTAAACCAATTCATCCAAAGTATAAGTATAAACTCTACAATAATAACAGAACTCTCTTGTTATTTTTCCTATATACAAATCTGATCATATCTGACCATGCTTAAAATCCATCATAGGCTTTTTACTGCAATAAACGAACCCAAAAAAGAACAAAAATCTTAAACTCTTTAGATAATCTGACTTCTATAATTTTTTTATAGACCAAAGATTAGTTTATTTTTAACACCCATCATGCCAAGAATTCATAGGGAATAGGTTCCAGAAGCTAAGGCTCCTTTCCGTTGGTTCTCACAGGTGCACTTCTCTGGGTGGAGCAGCCTGGCGCTTCAGTTGAACCCAGGTACATTTCTCTTTGGCTTCCTTCTTTTTCTGGTCATTTTTCTTCACACGGTTTAGGAAGCTATCTCTGCTTTTAGAACTCTTAATATGCTCAATAGATACATTATTTCTCTTGGTAAAAATCTTGCCCTTAACTTGCTTGTTTACAACAATGCCAACAGCATGCTGGGTAGCACTGTAGACTCTTCCAGTCTTGCCATGGTAACATTTGTGGGGCATTCTTTTTTGAACAGTACCCATTCCCTTGATGTCTACATTATCACCTTTCTTGTAGATTCCCATATATGTTGCCAAAGGAGTCACTCCATGTTTTCTAAAAGGCCTAGAGAACATATACCAGGTGCCTCTCCTCTTTCCCTTTGTGTTGGTCATTTTGCTTAACTACTGGAAGATGGCAGTTCTGGCCAAAAGGAAACACTTTTATAATTTGTCATTCTCACCTACCATTATTCTACTTATCCCATGTACACACACCACATGGAATTACTTATTTTTTTTTAATGTTCTGCTTTTTTTTCTTTTAACTTTATTTATTTATTCATTTAAATTTGACCAGAGTGAGAGAGAGAGGGAAAGTGAGAAACTGAGGAAGCAAGCTGCCAGGTCCGGGACTCAAACCACATTCAACCATGTGGGAGTCCAGCACCCTTAACCATCATGCCACTTGCCGGCCTCACATGGAATTACTTATGGTTCCCCACAAATATATATTGTTTCACCAGTCTATTCCTTTTGGGGCAGTCAATAACCTTTCTATGTCTCATCCACTCTGTTGTCTATCTCCTCCTGTGCAAAGATTTCTTTGAACTCCTAGATACTGCAGGCTCTCCTGTCCTCTACCTGGTTTGCCTCCTGTTAAACAGATGCATAAATTCAATCTCACCTTGTCAAAGCCTAAGAGCAATTACCCTTTCTCTTCTCATACACTCCACTTCTCATACGCAAATGAATGTACTTCATGCCTTTTTTTTTCTTTCCGTTTTTTCCATAGTGTGCATGTGCTTGCCAGAGAGACAGAAAGTGAGAAATCACCCCCCAGGAGAAAAGGCCACACCACAATTCCTTCTCTTTCATGCCCCTCTTAGGATTCTGGCACACACACACGCACACACACACACACACACACACACACATACATTTGGAGTGATTTTCAAGCCACCAGGTTCGAGACTTGAGTTGCGGTTGGTCATGTGGGAATCCAGTGCCTTAACCCACCACACCACCTACTGGCCCCACTCCATGAACTTTTAAACATGATCATGTCTCCATTATTAAAATACAACAGACAGAATTTCTCCCCTTATCTCTTCTTGCTACCCTCTACATTCCTTCAGTCAAACTTTTCTAAACATTGTCAAGACACTATTTCTATCTCTAGTTCCTTGCCCCTCATGAACTCTTCAATTTACTGCACTCAGGCTTCTACTCTCATTATTCCACCAAAATAACCCTTGCTAACGTCACCAGTGACACCCACAGCACGAAACCCATGGCGTTTTTCAGTTGTGTCATACTCCTTGATTTCCTCGGGTCCTAGTTTTCCTCTAAAGTACGAACTCCAGAATCCTGTTCCTTCCCTATTTCCTTTGAGGGTTCATCCTCCTCTACCAGAGATTAACATCTCTTCTCCTACATTTCTTCCCTAGGCCATTCTCATCTAAAACCGTCATCGTGTCTGTCCACGACATGGATCTCAATGGGATGTGGGTAACAGAAAGTAAGCACTCAAGGATTAACCTGACTGAAACCTGAATTAACAAGGTGCCACGACTGTTACTATTACTGCGTTGTAGTACCTCTGCACGAAATAGCTTACAAGAAATTTTCACACAGATTATCTCAATAATTTGTTAGTTTCATTTTAAAGATCAGGAAACTAATGCTCAGAAAGGTCACACAACTGAGATCAAAAACTGTCATTTGACTCAGCCCATGATTTCTAAGTTTTGTGACAAAGCCATCAGTTAGTCACCACTTTACTTCTAAAAGTGTTATACATTTTTCTAAGATTATTCCCTGAATGTTCCCAAGAACTACCGGATACTTTTCACTGCCTGAAAAATCAAGATATATACAGTTAAGTCATTTGTCTCAAGTAACTCATGGTGATGGAAACAGAATTCAGGTTTCCTTGCTTTCATTTCTCTCATCTAGCCTGGTATCGTACCAAGTAGCAGCAGTGAGAAACTAGCAAAGAGAGTAAGAGAAAAGGTTGATATGGTACAGTAAGTTTTAGGACTGGACAGACCAGAGTTTAAATCCTAAATCTGCCTATGCTAAATTGTATGTCTTTTAGCAAGCTACTGAAATTTGTCTTCTCATCTGTTAAATGAAGATAGTAGTTAACTGCAGGTGTGCTGAGAGTTTTATGAGGTGTATGCCTAAGAGATATGTTATCACTCAATAGACAATTCAAAACAAAGCAAAAAATCAGCTTCTCCCAAAAGAGGATGGTATGAAAAGAAACAAGAACGATAGTTTTAGAAAGATGCCATTTACCAATTGTCACATACCCTCTTGGTCTACTGCCTCACTTGTACAATAGAGATAATGATGCTTAGCCCTTGGCAATGTTTTGAGTATGAAATGAGATAACACATAAAAGCATTTTCTTAATTGAATAGTGTCTTACAAAAATCATTATCATCTGCGTATACACAAACACTCTACCACTGTGTTATAAATTCATTAAGGGCACAAGATGTCTTTAATCATCTTTGTATTTGCAACAGCTGGTTCTGTCCATTATAGGCATTCATTAAATGTTGGCTGAAGTGAGTTAAAAAGGCAGAATTGATGTATGACAGAACAGTTCAAAATGAAACACGGAAGTTCATCCACATAGAATATGAGTAAGAAAGCCTGGTGCCAGCCTACCCAAGATCAGCTGAGACAGGGAGAAAACATCCTGCCTCCTGGGAATTTAAATAAGTGGTCTATAATTTTGTTTACTGGATCGAAATTGTATAATCATCAAAAAAGTAAGTTCCCTAAGAACAGGAATCGTGTCTGTCTGTCTGTCTCTCTCTCCCTCTCTCCCAATTTCGGACAATGAAGAGGACAGAAGGAGAAACAAAAATGACATAATAAATGCTTAACAGTACTGCACTTCTTCTGAAAAAAAAAAAAAGAAAGAAAGAAAGAAAATGCCTAGAATGAACAATGGGGATGTTCTCCACCAGGAGGCAATCTTAGTGAGGGCTCCCCAGTCATAAATACTTAAAATACAAATTTAGGAGGGAAATGTTTCACGTAATACTAGCTTATATTTATCAAACTCTTCCTCCATGAATTCAAAAACATCCTTGACATGACAGAGAAACACTCTGGGGTGGTAAGTAGTCTGTCTATACCAACAAAAAGAGAAAGACTGCCTGCACTAGTGACTTACGGAGGGAGCACCTATGGTGTGTCACACACTGCCTTAAGCATGTTTCACAGACTGTTCAGATCTTCACAACAATGCCTACATGGGAGGCATTACTGCCATTAATTTCCGCATGTGCCACATGAACAGGTTCAGAGAGGTTAAGTAACTTACTGGAAATGACAAAGGTGAGATTTAGACCTACAGAAATCTAAAACCCTTATTCCTTGCACTATGCAAGGCTACCCACCAGCGCAACGTAATTCACTAAAGAAGAGGCTGACTCTACAGTAACTGGGGAGAAGATCTGGCAGAGGCATGTCACAAGACGGCATTCTATTTCAGAGATCTAGACACACAGGAGCAAATAAACGAGCTGCATCTAGCTACACAGACCAAAAGGCTGGAATGAGCTGCAATTTTCAGTTCTACAGGTTCTAAGGAGGCCCACAACACTTGGAGGTATTGACAAACAAATGCAGTTCAGTTCTACAACACTCATAAACTGTGCTCTGAGCTCTCACCATGAGCACCAAACAAATCAGATGACAGAGGTGACATATGTGGTGTATGTTTCACTGCTCCAGACTTTAAACATCCTGTAAAACTGGTGTCTTTGGGGCACACTTGCTGCTACATAAAATTCACAGAATTTCTGAATCAAAAGAGGCTCAATCCAATTCTGTTAACTTACAGATATGGAAATTAAGGCTCAGGATGGTTAAATGATTGCCCAAAGTTCTAAGGCTTGGTACTGGCTAACCCTCTGACTTCCTAGTCTAGCCCAGTAAGATGTCTCCATAGCAGCTCGTCGGTGCCTCTTACTTAATGCCTGATTCTTCGATTTCCTTATTTTTACCTGGGTGTTATACAGCTATGGCTCCTTCTAGACATCCTCATCGAATTCAGATGTGTGCGGCATTGGGCTGAGCCTTGCGGATAATAAAGAGATGAGCTGACTTGTTTTCTGACCTCTGGACAGTGCTACCCATCCTTCCAGATATCATGACACAAAAAGAAAATGACACTTTTTTTACAGCACAAAATGGCCAATGAAGTAGGATGCACATAAGAGTGACTACAGAAACCCAAGCCCCAACTGGCTGCCTCAGGGGCTGTGGGGAAGAGCTATCTTGGTATGTTTGTATTTCAACCCAACATGTGGCATTATGGCTGGGAAGCTCTGTTCTAGGGCTAATGGGGGAAGGAGACTGAGATAAATATAAAAATAACTAATATAAGAACAAAGGAAAAAAGCTAAGGAGACTGTCACTGTCTGCCTTCATCAAACATAAATAAGTGGAAATGAGATTAATTCAACTTGCATCCTTTCATAACTCCTCTTCCAAACAAATCAAAAGATAAGAATAGCCCATCCTTCTGGTCAACAATGTGAATCAATCCCACCTCAAGGCCGCAAAGAGTCTCTACAGCAGACAATTAGCTCCCAAAGGGTGAAAACTACCTAAGACACATTAGCACAGCAGAAAAGTTCTTCGAATTCTTATAAACACCACAAAAATAAATTAACAAAAAGGATAAAATTTCATTTTAATTATATTTCAAGATCATATTCAAATACGAAGGAAAAGCAAAAAAAGGCCCCTCCCAACACACACATACACTCACGCATACACACCTTCCTTGACCAAGCTACATCTGCACAATCCTAGTTAACATTTCACCTTCTGATATTTATAAATTTAGCTTGCCTGAGCCAAGTAGGTTCCTGCAATCCCAGACATCTGGGCTGAAGGGCAAAGGGCAAAGTGAAACTTTCAAAGCCTGGCTGGTAGCCAAGGGCATCACATCTAGTAGGCTCCCTTAGCAACACACAACAGCTGTCTGCTCAGGAGAGATACCGCCATCTTTGCATAGATGACTATAGATGTTCTTGTTTTCATAACTAAAAAGGGGGGAGAGGTGTATTATTTTCGCTGTCATTCATTTATCATATTCCATAACTTACAAACCTTTCCAGTGCTAGAATGTTTCCCTTCATCCTAAATTACAATGCCACAGTTAACAGCACATTAAAATAATGTAAGGTATTAAGTTCCTGGCAAATAGAAAATGCTCTATAATGTCTGGTTATTAATTACTATTCTAGTTGTTACAGACTTAGTTCTAACTGTGGGCAAGCCATTCTTTGTGACTTAATTACTTCCCTCATACAATTTTAATAACAACAGTAACCTACTTCACAAGACTACTGTGAAGGACAATAAAAATTATTAGATAAAACTTTACAAAAGCTTACACCTAATTAAGAATCGTGCTACCTATTGGCTCTCAGTAGGAAGAGACCTGGCTTAATTATCAAGGTCAGTGCCCCTAAAACGAAACCCAAGTCCATCCTGACCTGCCAGGAAGACTGCGGTTCCTGAAGCGACCAGCTCATTTTACCTGCCCCACTTGCCTCCCAGACCTGGAGCCCAGGGGATGGCACTGCGCTGGGAGCTCAGCCCTTGTGCCCGAGTCTAACGAGATAAACAACATTAAAACAAAAAGCAAACAAGAAAAACCACGAAGTCACAATCACTGCTGGGTTTTAAAACCTAACACCTGTGAGTAGAGGGGATGTGGCAGTCTGTGCTGGGTGCCGGCCGTTTGTGCAAGAGCAGACCTCGCAGCTTTCCACTCCTTATATGTGCAAGTGCAAACCCTCACCCGCAGCACTTTGTACTCACCCAGAGGTACATCATGTCAGACTGGGCTGCTCAACTCAGCGGTCAGTGGATCCTGGACTGTGAAAAGGCACTTCAGTGAACCGTAGAAAGGAGGTGCCAGAATGGGGGGCAAGAGTTTGGGGTGGGGAGAAACCCCCCCCAAAATCACTAGAATTTAAAAAAATCCTTAAAAAAGAAAAAAAAAAACGACCCGTCTCCTCCCCTCCTCCCTCCTCTCCAGCCGACTGTTCTGTTGTTCTCTCTCCTCCCTCTCCCTCCCTGCCTCCCTGCCTCCCTCCCTCTCTCTCCCTCTCTGCTTCTCAGCTTCTCTCTCGCTCTCTTTCTCTGTCTCTCTCTCTCTTTCTCTCTCCCTCCCTCCCTCCCTCTCTCTGGGAGTTCCCAGCCCCGAGTGTCAGAAGCAGAGTGTAGAGCTCACTCTCTCTGTATTTGCCTTCAGGGAATCTCTCTGTCATCCTCTAGAAACACAATCACCACTCACAAAGATTGTTGCAAAAGACAAGGATGGGTGGGGTTAGTAATAAACCAACAGCACTAGTTTCCAGTGCTAGGTATAAATTAGTTTAAGATGAGTTCTTTAAACATAAATGAAGCAATCACAAATCTCTGCCTTCTAAGATCGAGGCGTGTGAGCCAAGCTTCCCCTCTGCCCCGTTTCTTCTGGAGCCCCTTGCAGAAGCCAAGCATGCGCTGGGAACCTGCTCAGAGCCCACATTCCCCTCCTGCAATGTCAGCTGACCCACTGTTCTTTATATCGTTTCACTACTGGTAATTCTTAAGCCTGTAAAATTTTCAAACACAGATAAACTCGAATAGGATTTCCAGGTTTTTATTATGACCACCCTGGTTTAGAACAACACAGCTTTCCTTCTGAAGGGAGTTTGAGAGTCAAGTGGATCTTGAGCCCCCACCACGTGTCAGACACATCAGTAGGCATGTGGACAGTGCAGGGTACAAAGGCCTGCCTGTGAATTCTGGATTTCTAGTTATTATCATTAGGGCCTAGGGAAAGTGTTAAACCTGTCTAGGCTTGCTTCTCCAACCAAAAAAATGGGTATCATGCTCCTTTTGGAGTTGTTATCATTAGATCAAACGACAGAACTATGTAAACTATCTGGCCTGTTCCTGGTGATGTTTTCTAATTTTAGTTCAGTCCAAACATTTGTTAAGTACCTCCTATATGCCAGGCAAAGTTTTCATCCATTATGTCCCCTGGTGAACAAGGATTATCAAGCACCTGACCTAGTAGTTTTTATTCAGAAAATAACTGAATTCTCCTCTGTATGCCCATGCTCATGTGCTCCTTGCTTCCCTGGCCCATTTCTCCACGTTCAAACCCGAAGCTTACCCCAGCTGCAAGTGGTCTCCCTCATCCGGGCGGCATTTGCTTCAGCCAGTTACTGTGATGGGGGGATCCCTACACTGATGTTACTGCTTTTACCACATCTTTTAGGGTGGAAACCTACAATCTGGTCTCAGTGCATCTATTTTTTGGGCTACATAGTCTTCTGTATAGTACCCCGCACACAGTAGGTACGCAGCATTCTCAGAGTTATGTGTTTTGAGGAATCCTCTACTCCTTTAATTCATTAAAAGAAAGCCAAACAAAACCAAAAAAAAAAAAAAAAAAAAGGCCTGCCACCTTCCATCCACCTCAGGGTTCTGGATCCTCCTCAGACATGTTGAAACAGCTCCCTCCTGCTTCTAAAATGTCCAAGTAAGGTCTGCTCGCCTCCCTGTCAAGGCAGGCCCCGGGGCCTACTAGGGACACTCTCCCTCCTAACACTTTCCACTGTGGCTCTGGTCTAGGCTACCTGCTGAAACAGTCTCTTTTTCCCTTGGGGTAGAAGTAAAATCACTTTTGTCTTCTTCCACACTAAGTATGTGCCTTTGGCAGGAGACTTTATAATACCTTCTCTCCTCCCACCTTAAACTCCTGGCTCATTTAAACTTGAAGAGGTGGAGCAGGTATTGCTTTAAGCCTCTCCCAAACCTTTTCTCTTTACACAGACCTCCTCTGCTGGCTTCCTCTGAGGGCCAGATTACCTCATTTCTAGTACAAAAGAGGAGTAAGGGTTTCTAAGCCTAAAACAGAGAGCCTTTCTTTTTAAAGAAAAAAAAAAAGACAAATCTTAACTTCCTATAAATTGTTACTGAGACCCTTTTATATGTCCTTAGTAAGTTGTAGATGCAACTTTCCTTTTTAGTCTCATAACCCCTGCCCCAAATCTGAAGTCACCACTCGTTCATATCTATCTCCATTTAAAGTAACCATGCTAAAATCACACTAGCAGATTATAGTCTTTCCAAACTATTTAAAGAGTTTATTACTCTCAACAGTCATTCACTACTAACAAAGTACTAATGAAACAAATACAATTTAAAAATTTTGTATGTTCATAATCATTATATAGGGTTGTCTTTTAATCAAGTTAGGGATGGGATAAAAATAAAAAACATCTGCAACAAAGCAGGAGAAAAATAGAGTAAGAAAAATCCTCAAAATGCTTAATATTTAAGAAATGCTTAAACATGTCACAAAACAACCTGTCTAAAATCTACCTCTAAAACTCTCATGGATGGAACCATTAAAAACTTCTTTGGGGGCAAGCAGGTAGCATGATTATTAAGGGCGCTGAACTTACACATGGCCAACTGCAGTTTAAGTCCTGAACCTGACAGTTTGCTTTCTTACTTGATCTCTCTCTCTCATTCTTGCTCTATCCCTCTCTGGTCAAATTAAAATGAATGAGGGACCAGCAGTTAGCCTAATGGCTATGTCGCTGGACTCCCACACAGTCAGCCATGGTTCACGTCCCGGACCCGGTGGCTTAAACTCACGCCGGGTGCGTGTGTGTGCGTGCCCAAGATCCCGAGAGGAGAATGGAGGAGAAGGGATTGCAGCGTGGCCATCCCCCCTGGGGGGTAATTTCTCGCTTTCTGTCTGTCTGTCTCTGTCTGTCTGGTGAGCACACGCGCCCTATAGCAAAAACCTCTTTAAAAAAATTAAAATGAATGAGTAAATAAACAAATAAATAAAGTTAAATAAAATTAAATAATCCTTTTTTTAAAAACCTTCTTTGTGAGGGCCAACAGGTGGCACAGTGCTTAAGGTGCTGGACTCCCACATGGCCAACCATGGTTTGAGTTTAGGACCTGGCGACTTGCTTTCTCACTTTCCCTTTCTCTTTCTGGTCAAATTTTAAAATAATAATAATAACAAATATATCATGCTGGGTAAAGTCTCTTCACAATCTAAATGATGTATAGTGATTTAATGTATGAATAATAATTTTTAAAATTAATAAAAAAAGGATAAACAAATAAACAATTCTTTTTAAAAATTTATTAGAAAAAAAAACTTCTTTGTGAGCCAGCCTATGGCATGGTGGTTGAGGCAGCTGGATCCTACATGGTCAACTGTGAGTCCTGGACCCAGTGGCTTGAAAAACATGTTGGGGGGACCAGCAGTTAGCGTAATGGCTATGTCGCTGGACTCCCACGTAGTCGACCGCGGTTCGAGTCCCGGACCCGGTGGCTTAAACTCACGCCGGGCGCGTGTGCGTGCGTGCCCAAGATCCCAAGAGGAGAATGGAGGAGAAGGGATTGCGGCGTGGCCATCCCCCCTGGGGGGTGATTTCCTGCTTTCTATCTCTCTGTCTCTCTCTGTCTGTCTGGCGAGCGCACGCGCCCTATAGCAAAAACCTCTCAAAAAAAAAAAAAAAAAAAAAAAAAAAAAAAAAAAAAAAAAAAAAACATGTTGGGCACATGTGCATGAGTACCCAAAATCCCAAGAGCAGAATGGAGAAGAAAGGATTGTGGAGAGGCCATCATCCTTTGGAAATGGAGTGCTTTTTCACTTTCTCTGTCTCTCACTGGTGAGCATATACATGCTATTGCAAAATAAATAAACAAACAAACAAACATCTTAGGAACCAGGAATGGATTGTAAATTTTCCTGTTGTAAGTGTATTTGTTCCTTTTCTGATCATAATTTTTTTTTTAATTAGGTGAATTGTCTGGTCAAAAATCAAACTCTTCTGTGTGTTTCTTTCATGTAAACCAACAAAAAACAGGGACCAGCAGATGGAGTAATTCTTAAGTCACTGGACTCCTGTGTAGTCAACCGCAGTGGCTTAAAACTCACACCAGGCATGTGTGCGTGCGTGCCCAAGATCCCAAGAGGATAATAAAGGAGAAGGGATTGTGGCGTGGCCATCCCTTCTGGGGGCTGATTTCTCGCTTTCTGTCTCCGTCTCTCCAGTGAGTATACGTGCACTAGAAGGAAGACGAACAAATAATAATAATAAAAAAAAAACTCTCTAAAACACAAATACACACCAAAAAAACCCACAGGCAAGCTAGGTTAAGTTTTTTTATTCATGCTCTGCATGTCCATATTTCCTTACCTTAAAAGAAAAAAAGAGAAAAGAGGAAAAAAACAAAGAGGTAAGATTAAAAAAAAAAAATTCTTTCCATCGTCAAAGTCAAATAAGGAAGCCTATGATAGCTATGTAGGATTCACATAAAAAGGCAAAAAAGTACACTAATTGCACATTATGAAGACACTCGGAAAAGGATCGCAGTCTTATACATGGGGGTTAAGATGCATATACACTTCATCCCATTAAGGAGAACATTTTATCAGACTCTGTGACTGTAGTCTGAAGCTTATCAGCCTTGATGGTAGTTCAGAGGGGAGACCATGTTACTTTGAGCCTTGGAGAAGAAACTATTCTTGGAAGAGCCCACAGAGGAAGCCTCTGGCATGCCATTTTCTGAGAAAGAAAAATCAGATAATCTGGGATAGCAATCTGGGTGCTGCCAATAATTCTAACCTTAGAATGCATCCTGAACTCCTATTTCTGAAAGTACTGGGTTTTGTAATGTGAAGAGTCCCGTGGGCAGAAAGGATCTGGAGACACATTTTAGATTCTCTGCCTCAAAGTCTAATAATTCAAGAAACCACTTATTCATGTTTCTCTGTTCTTGTAAAAAGCTGGTGGAGGGAAGTGTGCACATTTGTGGAGTCCGGACAATTTCTCGAAAATACACCTGAAAAATCAGGCACTGAAAAATTTTCAGAAGAAATTCAAGGCAAATCTCTGCACATAATTTATTCTCCTTTCACTTCTGGGAGTGGTAAAGATAATACAGACTCACCACAACAACCCTAGCTACAGAAATGGGGTAAGATGTCTGCCTATATTTTATTTAAGGGACTAGCAGGTGGTGTGGAGGTTAAGGCTGCTGGATCTCACATGCCTCACTGTACAGTGGCTGGAAAGGCATGCCAGGTATGTATATGTACATTCCCAAAATCCCAAGAGGAGAATGGAGGATTGCGGTGTGGCCATCCCCCATGGGTGGTGATTTTTCACTTTTTCTCTCTCTGTCTGTCTCTCTCTGGCGAGTGTACATGCCCTACAGCAAAAACTAAAAAGCAGAAAGAATGAAGTTCTTTTTACCTCATTTCCTCTCTGCTTAAAATAGCAGGGATTCCCACAGGGCAATTCTCAAAGAGAATTCTGCTACTGGAAATGGGACCAATAGATCAGTATGAGTAGCCTTAGTATCAATGGGAAGTTTCTTAGATATTAAGTCTCAGACCCCAGCCTAGACTTACAAAATCAAAATCAACATTTTAACAAAAGTCCCAGGTGACTGTCATGTACATTGGAGTCTGTGATAGAGCACCGGCCTCCGACAGCAGCAGGGATTCATGGGAGAGAAAATGGTAAATACGGTTGCCACTTTCTAGTTAGGGAATCTAAACAACTCTGGAAGATGAACTTTGGTAATACTTACTCTGGTAAGTATTCCACCCCTACTTGTTTTCCATGTACCACCACCAGTGGCAGCTAATATTCACTCAGAGTTTACTATGTGCCACAACTCAGCATGCGTTATCTCATGGCATCTTCCCGGTATCTTTGGAGATAGGTATGCCCTATTATCTTTCACCAATCAAAGGAATCTGAGGCTCACAGTGGTTAAATAACATGCTCTCATGGTCTCACAGCCAGTGAATAAAAGGGCCAAAAGTTTAGAATGAGCAGTTGGCGTAATGGCTATGTCGCTGGACTCCCACGTAGTTGACCGCGGTTTGAGTCCCGGACCCGGTGGCTTAAACTCATGTCGGGCACGTGTGCATGCATGCCCAAGATCCCAAGAGGAGAATGGAGGAGAAGGGACTGCAGTGTGGCCATCCTCCCTGAGAAGTGATTTCTCGTTTTCCGTCTTTCTCTTTCTGGCGAGCACACACGCCCTACAGCAAAAACCTCAGGGGTGGGGGGGGGGGAAGAGCCAAAAGTTGAACAAAAGTTTGTAAGACTCCAAGATTGTTCTCAACACACCACACTTACCCACTGATCATATCATATCAAGACTAACAAAACTACTGGAAATTTTACCCCAGATAGAACCCTGCACTCTACCTCTGCTTTTTAGTTTTTGCTTAGGGCATGTACACTTGCCAGAGAGAAAAAGAAAGTTAGAAATTACCACCCATGGGGGATGGCCACACCGCAATCCTCCATTCTCCTCTTGGGATTTTGGGAATGTACATATACACACCTGGCATGCCTTTCCAGCCACTGTATAGTGGGGCATGTGAGATCCAGCAGCCTTTTAACCTCCATACCCTTAATAAGTCCTGTGTGTCTGACTTCTCCTGATCTCCACCATCACCACCTTAACCCATGCTACCGTCATCTTTTTCTTGGCTATCCCATAATTGTTACCTTCATTTCCACCTTTGCTCCCCTTCAACACCCAAAGGATTTTTTGAAAGCAAGCATCAGTTATCACTGCCCTGCTTCTATATATTTCATAGCACGCTTAAGATTTTTTCTATTCATACTACTTATAATGGCTTTAAGGTCCTACATAATCTGCCAGGTGCCCACTTCTCCAACCTCATTTCATACCATTATCTCCTCTCAATCACTGCTCAACATACAGTGATCTTGCATCACTTTCTGACTTACACAAGTCCATTCCTTTCTTCCATACCCTTTTAACCTCCCTTATTCCCTCTTCTTGAAATTCTTCCTCATCCTACCTTCATTCTTTGCAAGACTGGCTCCTCCTGATGTTTCAGGTCTCAATTTAAATATCATTTCCCCAAATAAAACTCTCCAGACTGTCTAGTTGGAAGTCTTGCCCAACAATCCCATATGCATCATTATGTACCCTGTTTATTTTCTTCTTGGCAGTTAAATAAAAAATCTCTAATTATTTATGCATTTGTTTTCTCAGTTGTTACAGATTTCTCTACTAGAAATATTGTGTGTATATCAGATACAACGGAGATCTTTTCTGTGGAACATTTTATCCCTTGACTTTTTGTTAGGGAAGGTCAAAGTTATTTGAAGGAGTTTCTGGCACTCAGACAACTGTCTAACCAAGTCCTATAAATAAAGTTAGAGTGCGACTAATTCCACCCTAGTTACCAAAAGTACTCAGAGCTTTGTCGTAGCTATAAACCATAAATACATGCTGGCATCAACAATTTTAGAATGTTATGGTTTGAAATGATCATAATGTTAATATGAAAAGGCAATTCCAATTTAATAATTTAGTTTGTTAATTTGATCATCAACATTCCAAACTGCCTTTCTTCCAATCCTATAAGTTTATCTTCTCAGCACAATAAAACGTAACAGCATCCCAATTCAAGTCCCACTCTAATCAAACTTGCTACATATGTCTTCTAGCACATAGTCATCACTTATTTGTGGTTATTGGAATTTAACTGAATTAAAACTAAAATTTCAATTCCTCAGTCACACTAGTCACATACCCAGTGTTCAAGAGCCACATGAGCCTAGCAGATATCACAGCGGACAGGGCATATATAAACAATCCACCATCATAGTAAGTCCTACTAGACAGGGCTATTCTAGAACATGGTAATGACTTAAGAAGTAGGGCAGCTCTGTGGCACAGTGGTAAGGTACTATTCAAGAAAAGCCCAATTCCATATGATAACCATGGTTAGAATCCTCCGCTTAGTCAGCCTGAAATACACAGGGCACAAGTGCGAACACCCAAGATCCAAGGGCTGAAGGATGGGAGGAAAGGGATTTCAATGTGACTAGACTCCATGGGACAGTACTCTCTCTTACTCTCAGTCTCCCATGTGCATGCATGCACTCTATTATGAAAAAAGAAAATAATAATCAGGAAGCAGAAGGCCCTCTAAAAGCATCCAGAATATCAAAACATTCATGCACTTTCATCAGGAGGAAGGCTACATCAGGCCTTATCTCTGAATCTACTTATAATTGTTTTAGAAGTATTTGTGTCCTTGTTATCTTGTTAGTTGGCTACTGAAAATGTTAAAAGCAAATTAAAACAGTGAACTAGGAAGCAGTAGGTAGTAAGCAGCAGAGACGAGAGAAATATTATTTAGAGGAAGCCACAGCAGGAGCAAGGAAACCCAACAGAAGAAAAATCTAAAACAAAGATAATATATACATAAAACAGTTGTCAAAAAGGGCCATTAAGTAAGGTGAAACCTGTAAAAACTCCTGAAATAGCAGGTCTTTTGCACTCCTGAATAATAACCGATGTTGACAACTATGTTAAAACCATTAAGAAAAGGGCCCATTATTTTATTGTTAAGAAATAAATACAAGGGGACCAGCAGTTAGCGTAATGGCTATGTCGCTGGACTCCCATGTAGTTGACCACGGTTCAAGTCCCGGACCCGGTGGCTTAAACTCACGCCGGGCGTGTGTGTGTGTGTGTGTGTGTGTGTGTGCGCCCAAGATCCTGAGAGGAGAATGGAGGAGAAGGGATTGCGGCGTGGCCACCCCCCAGGGGGGTGATTTCTCACTTTCTGTCTCCCTGTCTCTCTCTGTCTTTCTGGCGAGCGGACACGCCCTATAGCAAAAAAACCTCTCCAAAAAAAGAAAAAAAAGAAAGAAATACAGGTACATAACACATTTTAAAAGAATTCATCTCCAAATTACTAAATCTTAAACATCTCGGTCCTTAAGGGAAAATTCTCTCAGCTAACATTTGTAATATATACATACACATACATATAGCATTTCACAAGCTATCTGTATGTAGTCTACCAATTTTTATATTGATGCTGGCAACATTTTTATTCATTCAAAATAATTTATTCATTCAAAAGAAAAATACTAAATGCATGCGTGCGCACACATACATACACATATAGTTTCTACTTGGAACGCAACAACCTATCCTTGTGAAGTAGGATGCTGACAGGCCAGCACGTGGCTTGGTAGTTAAGGCACCTGGATTCCATATGGCTGACTGTGTGGTTCAAGTCCCAGACCAAGTGGCTTGAAAAATACAGACACATATGCATGCCCAAAATCCCAAGAGGAGAGTGGAGGAGAAGAGACTGTGGCATGGTTATCCCCCTGGGGGTATTTTCTCACTTTCTCTCTTCCTCTCTGTCTCTCTCTGGTGAGTGAGTGCATGCATCCTATAGAAAATAAATGAAAAGGGGAAAAAACAAAACAAAACAAAACAAAAACTAGGATGCTGTCTTTAAGAAATAAAAACAGAAGCCAGCAGATGGTGTAGTGGTTACATTGCTGGACTTCTAACATGGCTGACCAAGGTTCATATCCCAGACCTGATGCCTTAAAACTCATGCTGGGCACGTGTATGTGTGTGCCCAAGATTCCAGGAGGAGAACGGAGGAGAAGCGATTGTGGCATGTCCATCCCCACTGGGGGGTGGGGGAGGGGGTGATTCTCACTTTCTTCATCTCTCGAGTGAGCTCACAGGCCCTATAGCAAAAATCTAAAAAGAAAGAAAGAAAGAAAGAAAGAAAGAAAGAAAGAAAGAAAGAAAGAAAGAAAGAAAGAAAGAAAGAAGAAAAGAAAAGAAAAAGAAATAAAAATAGCACGTGAGTTTTTCCTATGTAGGAAGAGGATTTTTAACCTATATAACAAGGCATAGGCATTGCAAGTAGTCTATGTCGATGATCAATAATCATACTATAAATATTTTAACAATGTTATACTGATTTCTGCTCTTAAAACAAAAAATTGGCTTTAGTCTCTTTTATTTGTATACTTAAAAATGATTTAACTCCTCCAAGTTAAGAGTTTAAAGCCATTAGTCCACATTCGAGACCACCCCAGTGACTCTGTGAATCTATATGCATGTAATACAAGAGCCATGCTGGTGGTTGGGCTGTTCAGTTCACCATATTCTGAACAGAAACACATGGTCAAATAACTCTGAGAAATACTCTTCAAGCAATTTTACTATATGCCCAATTTCAGATTTTCATAGCCTTCACAGGATACTAAAACTATAAGATGCTTCTTATAAATTTCACATATACTCATAGGAAGAAATTATGCTATCCTGAGGTGTCAGAGATTAGCTGACAGGCAGACAGATGCCAAGAACTTGCTGCACAATTTAAAGGGCTGTAATCAGGATAACAGGAGTGTGAGAAACAGACTCAGACAGCATAAGGGTTTCTGCTTCCCAGAAGGAATGCCAATAGACGGGATACCACAGCTGATTGATACACCCTTCTCTGAACAGCTATATCCAAGCAGCTTTAATATTTGATGCCTGGAGAATGCGAATGACCCTACCTCCCAGATGATATAATTTTCTTATCAAGCCAATTTAGGAATATGGATGCATGAAAAGGAGGTTAAAAGGTCTTCAGAACTAGCAGGGATATATATATATATATACATATATATATATATATGACTAGCAGTTGGCGTAATGGCTATGTTGCTGGATTCCCATGTAGTCCACCATGGTTTGAGTCCTGGACCCGGTGGCTTAAACTCACGTCAGGCACATGTGCGTGTGTGCCCAAGTTCCCAAAAGGAGAATGGAGGAGAAGGAATTGTGCTGTGGCCATCCCCCCTGGAGAGTGATTTCTCGCTTTCTGTCTCTCTCCGTCTCTGTCACCCTATCACAAAATTTTTTTTTTAATTTAAAAAAAGAAGATATCAATACTACGTACTAGTATCTAATCCATACTAGATTGCACCAGACCATTCTACCCTAGATCTAACCAATGGTTTCAACATAAAAATATTTTTAAGAGATATTTTTGCTATAGGGTACATGTGCTTGTCAGAGAGACAGAGAAAGAGAAAGAGAACGCAAGAAATCACACACACACACACACACACACACACACACACACCCCGGGGGATGACCACAACGTAATCCCTTTTCCTCCAATATCCTCTTAGGACTTTGGGCACACACTCACCCAGTATGAATTTTAAGCCACCGGGTCCGGGACTTGAACTGTGGTCGACAACATGAGAATCCAGAAACATAACCATTACACCATCTGCTGGTCCCAACATAAAAATATTTCTAAAAATTAGTTCATATAAAACTCTATAAACTTATTCTCAAGCTATGGCTACACTTTTAACAACATAAATGAGTTCAGTGGGACTTGCTTTAATTATTTTTGAAACACAGTTTATTTTTAGTAAATATAATAGTCCCCCACATGGGAAGCTACAACCATGCCAAAAATTTTCTATGAGGAGATAAAACCCTATTTATAGACCTATCAGTTGCTCCTTGCTTAGGTTGTAACATAGTTTCCACTTTAAGCCTGATATGACCTCCCCTGACTTCTCTGTCTCTGATGTTCCTTTCATCCTCAAGTTTCCCACATTTATCTTTATCTCCAAGAGGTACTTAAGTTAAGCTACCATGGCACGGTGGACAGAAGAAGAAAGAAGAGCGAGCTCCTTTCCTTAAGCCTTCTCCTAGAGGAGAGTTTTAGGTTAAGATCCAGGAATTTAAGGGAAAAAGAAGAGTTCTTCATTTGGTGGGATTCGAATGTTGTAATATACAGCAATCATCAGGAATACTGCTACACAGTAAGCCATATGAATGACAAAAGCGAATGGCAACAGGGCCTACTGGTGTCTGTCTGATGTTTTCATTTTTTTCTAATTATGTGTTTATATTTATTGCCAGAGCACGTGTGTGCTGGTAAGTTTGGGGAAGAGAAAGCAATCCCTAGTGGAACATGATCGCGACTCAACCCTTATTCCTCCATTTCTCTGTCCACCGGAATCTTGGGCATACACGCACACGGTGTGTTTCCAAGCCGCCGTGGCGGTATGTGAACCACATCCAGCTGTGTGGGATCCGGCTTCCTATACATCACACTTCACTACTGCACTATAGGGCCAGTCAGTCCTGTGTCTGATTTATTTTAAGGTTTTCCGTCTCTTAAATGTAAAGGTATTTTAATAGTAATACTATATTTTCTAACCAAGGGAAAGCTAACTGAGGGAACCAAGAGATAAATTGGTTTCCCAATTCAAAGTGAAACACTGTAACTCTCCAGTTATAGTGTTGGAGACTTTTGTGAATTATTCTTACAAATTTTGAGCTCAGGATTAAGTTGTTAACGTTAGCTGCTGGCGGCTTACTATTTCCCACTTAGAATGCTCATCAGTGGACTCTTCCTCCCCCAACCTCTGGTAATGACTCCATCAACATTCTAGTACCTTATGCTAACTCAGTGAGACATTTTCATTGCTTCCTTTCTCTAGCAGGGCATGACACACATCACCCTAGCCCTGCCCCACTCCATACCCTGGATGAAATCTCAGAAGAGCCCAGTTTTTCTGACCTGACAAAAACCTCCATATCTAAACCCCCATAACAACTGTTGTCCCTGGTTCACTTGCTATATGTGTATATGTATATGTATACATGTGTATACGTATATGTGTGTGTGCATATATATATACACATACACATACACACATATTTATAGATATATACACACATATTTATATATATATACACACACATATAATATATATACACATACTCTTAAGCATATACTGCCGTATGTTAATTCCATTTGTAAGTCTCTTACTCTAAATGAGCCTGCAAATTCCACTCCCTTACGGGTGCCTAGAGGAAACAATGACTATGTCTTATTCATTTCAGTACTACCAGTATTGCCAAAAGGCTGGAACATAGAAGGCATACAGTAAACATTGCTGAAACATTTGTTGACCTGGTCTGAATGGCAGAGACAGAGCATTAGGTATACTCCTCTTACATGAATTCTCTCACAGCACACAACCAGAAATGCCCAATGTAACAGAAGTAGGGCTGAAACACAAGTAATTCCTGAAGAGAAGAAAGGAGAAGGGCAGTAAATAACGCCGGCCCACCTTTCAGGGGATTCTCATCACCATTCTCAGGGCACAAAGACACAGGGAACACAGGATGTACCAAGTGATAGCATTTCCTTACTCCAAGAAAGTCCCTCCCACTTTGTCCACCCACCTGTATCTCAGTCACCCTGTAAGGTCTGCCTCTTCCTGTCCATCCAAATTCAAAGTGAAACACTAACTCTCCAGTATCTGATGCTAACTAGTGATTTCACGGTCTCACTTATAACAAGAAGAGATCAATTAAAATTTCAGTAAAATGAATTCAAATTAAATGTCAGTGAAAGTTAACTGGTTCTAAGAGTTCAAAAATACTTCCTCTAGAAAATGTTTTTTTCAATTGTAAAGTTTGTCACATTACAAAAGGAGACATATGGGGATATGGGGGGGTTTTCTGGGGTGGTCAGAGCTGAGGCAGGAGCGTGGAGGATCAAGTGAACTCAGAATCACGTTCCAAAGGCAGCATGGCACTGAAGAAAGAACTCAGGTTTGGAAGTACAACACACCTGGAATAAAACTGCCAAATCACCATTCACTAGGTGTGAACCTGAGCAAGTACTTTAACCTCTCTTAACCTCCTTTCATCATCTATAAGTACAAGGTTATTATGAAAATCAGAAACAGTATACATAAAACACTGAGGCCAGTGCCAGGCTTGATAAAATATTACTGTAAGTGGACTTGCCTACTGTCGTTTTTCCTCGCCCAACAAAAGACAGAAAATTACTTCTTGGCAGATCTCATACTTTAGGGCTCCTACTGTTTTTTAATTAGTAGGAAGAGAGTATCAATAAGAACTCAACCAATGTGAATTCTTATTTTCTCTGTAAATTTAAAAGAGAAATACATAGGAAGAGAAAGCTCTACTGGATAAGGTGTCCCTATTACATTAGATGGCTAGAATAATTCATCAGTGAATAACAATGCTCTTAAAAAACAAAGTGTGTGTGTGTGTGTGTGTGTGTGTGTGTGTGTGTGTGTGCATGTGATCCCAAACAGGGATAAAATCAATATTGTTATAGCTATGTCACAGAAAAGCTAGGGGTAAAGGACATTTTTCTTAAGTTCCTCAAAATTCTATCCTTCCCTTAAACCAGAGATGCTTACATGATAATCACAAACCTAAAACAAAGAGAAAAGAAAATATCTGCACCTGCATAGGAAAGCAGAGGTTGATAAAGCCCTGGGTTGAGCTGGCTCTGAAGAATGAGAACTTGTGTAAAGAGGAAGGAAAAAACTGACTGCAGTACGGTCTTCTTTTGCTGCTTTCAGGTGATGAAGAATTTTCAAATCATTCACCTGCCTTAGCAGAAGGGCTAAAGAGGAAATAGAAATGTTTGGTCCTTCTACAGGGCAGATGTAAAGTAGTTAAGGAGTTAAAGCTTTCAGAATACTAGGAGTGAAAATGCTGGCAGGACTTTTGGGAGATTTTTCAGCCAGCCTCATGGAATGGAAGAAAGTCTGGGCTTTAGAGCCAGATGGGCCTCCCTAGCTAAGTGACCTTGGGCAAGTTGGACAGCATCTCTAGTCTTCGCTTTTCTCATCTGTAAAATTGGGTGAGCAGCATTTGCCCTGCAGAGTTGTGAGGATTTAATAAGGTAACAAATAAAAAGCAAACTGCTTCAGAACATGCACTCAATACACATTAAATGCTTTTTCCCAGACCTCAGGCTAGTGATACATGAAACACCGGTGGCGTATACAGATAACCCATAACTGTTCATCTTCTCCCTTTCCTTTCTCTCTCATTTTGCAGAAAACAAGTCCAAAATAGGAAAATAACTTTCCCAAGGTTACAGTGCTTGCTTTGGCAGAATCAGGGCTAAAAACCAGTTCCTTCGCTTAGGGCACTGCACCTTGCCTCATCAGAAACATTGCCCTTGGGGATGGACTGATGCAAATAAAACAAACAGAAACAAGCTAAGGGCAGTGTCAGCCACTTCGTGTGGTTCAGACACTGAAGAGTTAAACCCTCTGCCTCAGCCCAGGCTATATGGAGAGCTGTGGTCGGCAGGCAGGCTCCTTACGGGAGGAGGCCAGAGAGGCACTGAAATCCATCACTCCTTGTGATTGGTCGGTTCCCAAAGGGGTGGAGGAGAGGAAAGGGAAAAGAATGTCACCCGATCCCCACGGGTAAACAACAGCAGGAGCATCTGCTCAGGTTTTCAACTAAATCTGTGAAATATTTCTGAACACTTGACCACAAAACTTGGAAGACAGTAACTTCTGATCTTCATCAAAAAGAGAGCCCTTGTTCTTTAATGGCCAGATTCTTCGTAACGGAATCTCAACCAACAAATGCAAAAGGACGGTTTAATATTTCTCCAGCACAAAATGAGTACCCAATGCTGGTGCTCTAGGGTGCTCTAGGTGCTTGAAATAGACACCGCCACCATCCCCCACCCCCCATTCCAGAGAGAACCGGCCTGCCCACTTCTATTCTATCATTTTTCTCAAACTCAGCCATCTCGGAAACATGACAGGACTACACAGTCACGTTCCCTCCTTGGAAATTCTTCTCCATCCTCTTAAGAGGAGCCCCCTCCTTTTTTCAAAAAGACTGTCTTATTGCAAGATGTAGCCTCTCTGTAATTATGTTAGCACACATGTGCAGAACAGAGAGAAGGGAGGGTGTGGGGAGAGAAACCCAATACTTGCCAAATCCATTGGGAAGTCTGCCCAAGTTATTAATCCAGGACGGGGCCACTTAACTGAATTAGTGGAGGCAATGCCCTTCAGTCCTGGCCAGATTCTTTCCCCCAGGGGAGAATGCAGGAAGAAGGGTCTGTCTTGTCTACTCGAAATCGTATTACTCCCAACAGCTATTTTATTTTTTTCTCTTAAGTTTCTCTCTCCCATTTTAAAGTTATATAAAAAATATTTCTGTTCTTTGCAGAGAATTAGAGGCAGGCTCTCTCGCCCAGCACACTACAGGAGACTCCACAAGACTGAACAGTAAAGAGATATGAATTCCCTTGTTCTTCAACATAGCCATAACAAATTTAAAGTCCCAATAATGTAAACCCAGGGCCTAAGGTGAAGAACTAAAGTAAAGTTGAAGAGAAAGGCTCCTGCTGAGAGACTTACCACCCGAAGGCCCTTGTAAAACAAAGTTATGAGCCCAGCAGGGGAATGGTTGTTAGGGGCACTGGACTCCCACAGGGCCAACCAGGGTTCAAGTCCTGGATCTGGCAGCTTGCTTTCTTTCTCTCTCTCTCTCTCTCTCGCTCGCTCGCTCGCTCTCTCTCTCGCTCTCTCTCTCTCTCTCTGTGATCTGTCACTCTGCCCCTCTCTAATCAAATTTAAATAAATAAATAAATAAATAATGTTAAATAAAATAATTCTTTTAAAAAGAAAGTTAATACAGAAATCAAGCTGCGCTCACCTTAAGGTGGCCCCAGAAACCAGGACTAAGCCATACTCTCTCGCAGACACACCCAAATGATCCAGAATTGCTGGACAGACCCATTGTTCAAAACTATAAAGACTGAATGACCTGAACCCACTCTGGATTCTAAAAGGTGCCTCAGAATGGGTCCCAAGCCAATCAGCTCCAGGAAGTAAGTGACAGAAGCTCCTTGTGTCTCCTCTTTGTCTCCCCTCAATAATCCCAAAGCCACATTTAATCTCAACTATGCTACTGATGTCCTTTTGCTAACACAGATGTTTCATTTATAAATCCCAGGCAACATAAATGACTAAGCTTTCTTTCACGGCAATGTTCAACAAATTAACTACTCCAGGAGGTTCAGCATGGTTATTAAAATATGGGCTTCAGTGTCAAGCAGGCCTAGGTATAAATACCTGTTCCACCACTTTCTAGCTCTACGACTTAATCCTTTCTAAAGCTTAATTTCTTCACCTGTAAATTATGGCTTCTACCATCCACCTTACAGCAAGAATGGGTGTTAAGAAAAATGAGAGGATGGGGGGCCGGGAGATGGCATGGTGATTGGGAGTGCTGGACTCCGACATGGCCAACTGTGGTTCAAGTCCCCAACCTGGTGGCTTGCTTTCTTTCTCTTTCTCTCGCTCTGTCCCTCTCTAGTCAAATTAAAAAGTAAATGGGTAAAGTTAAACAAAATAATTATAAAAAAAAAAAAAAGAATAATGAGAAGATGGGAAGAAGGAGATCAAGGGGGAGAAAAAGAGCACTTAACAGACATGAAAATTATCTGTTGATAATAACATGTATAGTTAAATCTTTGAATGGACTAATATACAGTGTATCCATGTTGGGAAAATTCATTTTGTATGCTGTAAAGGTATAGAGTGATTGAATGTAAAAAAAATTATTAAGAAAATAAAAGGGAAAAATAGAAATATTATGGCAGGAATATGCTAAGCATTCGAAAATAGGTTCATGGCTTGAGTCCCGATTATCTGAGGTGGCTGAAGGCTAGGGGTGGGTCACAGTGTTGGGACCTTGTTGAGGGTGCCGTGTGTGTAACTCACTCATGGAAGACATAAATAATAGTAATAATTCAAATAAACTTTAAATTAAGTAAGAAGAAGGAAGAGTTGAGGTTATGTGTATGTGCTTAGCACAGTACTTGATACCTACCAAGCTATCACTATAAATTATTATTGAGGACTATAAAACAACTTCTATAAAAGAGTAATACTGCCAGCTGACAACTCTATTAGCTTTTCTGCACCTTACCCATCCCATCATAGAGTGGCAAATAACATGAGAATGCCGAAGAGTATTTAATGGCCACACTGAGCAACGTGCTAGGTGATGGAGAAAGAGAATGAAGGATATCCCTTCTCCCCGTAAGGAAGCTCATGTTTGTGGGGACGGAGCAAGATGCAACAAAGGGAAGTAACGAGGAGGAAGGAAAGCACTGAAGGGGCTCTCCCTGTGGAGCTCCCACTCGGCTTGAGCGCTCAGCCCATTTCCGCCTTTCCTAGCAGAGAGGGTTGCACTGAATCCATCTGTTAGGACCAGAGCAAGGAGTGCTGGAAGCAAGACCCCCTCTGGGGTTCTTATCTGCTAAGTCCCAGGAGGAAAAATGGGGACATGTGCAGTGTGAGAAAGATTTGGGTCTTTTCTCTTCACATCATTCCAGGCATGGAGTCGACAGCCCAGACCAAACATTTTCAGGCAGGTGCTACAAGATTACTGCTTGTTAGGTTAGTGCAGCTGCACATTTCTTAGCAAACAGACATGGGGCCCTCAAGGAAATTATGATCATGTAATCAAAAACAAATATACTCAGAGCACATGGCGCACAGGGTGCGGGAAGAAGGCCAGAAGGGGCTGGGTTTTCTGAGTCAGCGGCATCCAAACTCACGAATCAGTGCTCTTGCTCCCTCCCTCTTACCAATTTTCATCTGCACAGGGCCAATCTGTCAAATTCTCACAGATACGCCCTGAGGCCTGCACTGCTCAGAGTGCAGTAGGCCTGGGCCACTCCTTGGTCATAAGACTGTGACTTCGGGTGAGCTGTCTAACCTCTCTGGGAATCAGTTTCCCCATCTTCACAACAAGGGCGATGTGACTAAATCCAGCTGCGACATTCAATAATTCAGGGCCTGAGAGGCAAGCTGGTGTTCCCTGTCCTGGGCTGTTTCAGTGTTAGGGCAGAAGCCGGAGTATTAGGACAGGTGGTTATAATTCACTCTGTAAACTAGAACGCAAGTGCAGGCAGAGCAGAAAGCCAGCCACAGCAATTCGGGAGCACAAAGTAAAAGGTTTGGGGATTTACAGCTCTAGCCTAGACCATTCCTCTTATGAAGGTCAGGACTCTCTGTTCCTTGGAAGTTGAACCAAGAAAGTAAGGAACAGGAAGCAGAGGGACAACAGTAAAGTCGCCTGGCACCTGAAGGGGCTCACTGTTTGCTCACTAAGGGAGTCCTCCGGAACGCTAGAGCTGAGAAGGCCATACAGGGACCTTAGAGTTAGCGCTCACTCCAAACGCACGGGAATAACAGTTGCTATTTCTGGCCAGTGGCTCAGGACCTGAAAGATGGGTGTAATCTCCACTGGACGAATCATATAGTCAGAAATAATCTTGCAACTGCCAGCACTCAACAGACTGGCAGCTCTCTAAAGAGGACTCTCTGGGGACCTAGGGCTTCAGTAACCGAGGGAAACGTACCCAGATTAGATCAGCAAAGGCCTCTCCAGTTCCACATGAGGTATTGTAGGGGCAATGGTGCTGGCCGACACACAAGATTTACACAATGAGCTCCCTGACTGCTGCACGTGTTCAGGTCAAAAGAGCTGCTGCTCCTCTACAACGCCTCGTGAAGCAGCAGGTGCCGACTGTCCTATAACCTGTGCCTTTAGTTGTAATTCCTCAAGAGAGCCTGATAGGTTTGTTATTCACAGTAGCCACCTATTTCTCCTATTTTTTTTTTTTTTTTTTTTTTTTAATTTCTGCCAAAGGGTACATGCCCTCACTGGAGAGAGACAGGGAAAGTGAGAAAGCATCTCCTATGGGAATGGTCAATGGTCACAATCCCTTCTCCACCACTTCTCCCTCCTTTTGGGATTTTGGGCACACACATGTGTGCGTACACACACACACACACACACACACACACACACTTACCTTGTATGTTCCTCAAGCCTCCCAGTCCAGATCTCAACCCATGCAGTCGGCCATGTAGAATCCAGCTTCCTTAACCACCATACTACCTGCTTGGCCCCATTCTCCCATTTGAAATTAAGAAATATTCTATTTCCTCTGCCTTTCTCTTCCCAACATAAAAACATGCCCTCCCAAGGCTGGCAGGTGGCATGGTGGTTAAGGGTGCTGGACACCCAAGTGGCCAACTACAGAGTGAGTCCCAGACCTAGCAGCTTGCTTTCTTGCTTTCTCTCTCTCTCTCACTCTGTCCCTCTCTGGTCAAATTAAAATACATACATACATACATACATAATAAAGTTAAATAAAATAACCCTTTAAAAAAATGTCCTTCCAATATATAAAACATAAATGAGATGTGGTACATTCACACAATGAAACATTATTTAACAATAAGAACTGATGGGACCAGCAGCTGGAGTAATGGTTATGTCACTGGACTCCCATGTAGTCGACTGTGGTTTGAGTCCCGGTCCCGGTGACTTAAACTCACACCGGGTGCGTCTGCGTGCATGCCCAGGGTACCAAGAGGAGAATGGAGAAGGGATTGTGGTATGGCCATCCCCCCTGGGGGGTGATTTCTCGCTTTCTGTCTTCCTGGCAAGCACACGCGCCCTATAGCAAAAATCTCTTCAAAAAAAAGAACTGAAACAGTCATACACCTGCTGGATGAACCTTGAAAATACTATGCTAAGTGACACAAGTCAATCGCAAAGGACCACATTTGTATTGAATCCATTTATATGAAATATCCAGGGCCAGCCAGTGACAAGGTGGTTAAGGCAGCTGGATCCCACATGGATGACTGAGCAGTTTGAGCCTCAGACTTGGTGGCTTGAAAATCACACCAAGTGCATTTGCATGCATGCCCAAAATCCCAAGAGAAGAATGGAGGGGAAGGCACTAGGGCATGGCCATTCTCCAAGGGGTAATTTCTCACTCTCCCACTCTCCCTTTCTCTGTCTCTTTCTGGAAAGCCCATGCACCCTATAGCAAAAATGAAGATGATGACGACAAAGACAAAGATGAAGACGAAGTAGAAGAAAAAGAAATATCCAAAACAGGCAAACCTTTGGACATAAAGTACACTAGAGGGGACCAAGGCGACTGAATCTCTGCTCTAAACCCTACCTTTCAGATCCCAACAAAGCTCAGCCAGAAGTCACTGAAATCTGAGGTGTGACAAAAAGTACACTAGAGGTTGCCTAGGACTTGGAGAGCAAGGGAAATAGGGGGATGGGGAAATGAGGACTAAAGGGGATAGGGCTTCTTGTGGAGTGATGAAAATGTTCTAAAAATGATTATGATGAAGGTTGAATAACCTTGTAGACATACTAAAAGTTGTATAATTTAAATGGTTACATTATATAATATTTGACTTGTATCTTTTTTTTTTCTGGAGAGGTTTTTGCTATTGGGTATGTGTGCTCACCAGAAAGACAGAGACACAGAAAGGGAGAAATCACCCCCCAGGAGAGATGGCCATGCCACTATCCCTCCTCCTGCATTCTCCTCTCGAGATCTTGGGCATGCACACACACACGTGCCCAGCGTGAATTTAAGCCACCACGTCCGAGACTCAAATCATGGTCGACTAAATGAGAGTCCAGTGACATAGCCATTACGCCAACTGCTGGTCCCAATATTTGACTTATAGCTTTAAAAAAAAAAAAAAAAAATTTATAAAATGTCTTAATGAGGGGCAAGCAGGTAGCATAATGGTTATGTCACTAGACTCCCACGTGGTGCACTATGGTTCCAGTCTCAGACCTGGCGGCTTAAAACACACCAGGTGATTTCTCACTTTCTGTCTCTCTCGTCTCTCCGGTGAGTGCACATGCACCATAGCAAAAATCTCTCAAAATAAAATAAAATGCCCTAAGGAGATTATAAGTTCCTTTTGGAAGTGAAATGTAATGAGGGAGATTTAGTTCTTCTAGCTATCCCTCTTTCCAAACGCCTGCCTCACTCTGTCGTATCAACTACTCACTGCACTGTTCCTAACCTCTGCCCCACTGCGGAATCTATGGGCTCGCACCTTTCCCAGGGTAACAACTGCTGACAGTGGCTTTGTTTCGGTCTGACTTCAGTGTCTGTCCTTCCTTGCACATCTAGTCCCCCATGTACCTGCTGTTGTAGCAAAAGTCTCTCCCTCTCTCTCTCTCCCTCTCACTCTTCCTATCTTACACAGACAGAAGTGATTAATGACCTGCCACTTAAAAAGGAATGAAGATCTATGATAGCATAAAAGCACAAGTTTGTAAGTTTTGACAAATCTGAATTCTTATTAAAATATTTAGCCAAGTTACTTTAAGTCTCCTCTTGATTTCCAATTTTGTAAACTGGAGAAAACACTATCTACTGCATCTTTTGTTATGTGGTTACAAAAACTAACTGAGAAAAATGTATGTAGGTGATTAATGTGGTGCCTGGCACATGAAGGTACTCAATAAATAATAACCACTATTTATAGAAGCCTTATGCTCAGTTTTCCTCATATTATCATCCAGCAGGTCAGCTTCTATGTCAAAAAGCTACCTATCAAAATGTTTCTAATCATTTTCCTATTTGTTCTAACCCATCTAACTCACAGATCCCTAGGCCATTCCTGATATTTCTGGCTTTTCTGCTTCAATTTGTTTTCCAATTTTGGGACTCACTTTAATCTCAAATATGCTTAGTATTATCTCTTCAGTTCCACGTACCCTCCTCAGCCCTAATCTGCATTTATCACCTTAATTATGATACTTTAAGCCACTCAGGATAAACTGCATACCCAGCATAGCATAGCATCAGTATCCTATTCTTCCTAAAAGCACATCATGAATCAAAACAACTTAAAAAGGGCTTTAGAAAGAATTATGATGGAACCTTAGAATATACAATGGAATACTAGGCAGCCATGAAATGATGCTGTAGAAATAGTTAATGGCATGAACAGATGTTTACAACAGAGCTGAGCTAGGATATTACAAAAGTTTGTACAAAATGACTGAAGCAACATAGGAATTAAAAAATGTGTATATATGCAAATACAGCTACAGAGAAATAAGACTAGAACACCAAATAACAAAAAGGTAGATAAAGTTAAGTATATTAAACACCTTAAGACAATTTTTCTTTTATTCTTCTGGACTAATGAATATTCTAAATTTTCTTTGATGAATATTACTTTTATATTAATAAAAATATTTTAAGGGCTTTAACAAAATTAAATAGTACTATGCCTCTTAGCATTTTCTTTTTAGCAGACACTATTCTACGACTCTGGAGTCAGAAAGACCACGGCTCAAATCCCTATTTTACCACTTAGCACACATACGACTTTGGCATGCCACTAAATGCTTTCTGGCTAGGTACTCTCATCTAGAAATGAAGATGAAGCTGCTAGCCAAGTACCTGGCACGTGGTCTTCAGTAAATGCCAGTGCCCTTACGCATCCGGCCATTATTCTCTGGCAGTGGTTCTCAACCTGCGTGTGCATCAAGGCACCTGGAGAGTGGGTAAAAGAGATCAGTGGACCCCACCCACAAAGTTTCTGACTCATTAAGTATGAGGAGGAGGGAACCATGAATTTGCCACAGTTCCCAGGTAGTGCTGATGCTGCTGGACTGGAAGCCACACTTTGAGGACCACTGCTCCAGGAAATAAGAATAAGGCCTTCCTATGTTACCCCCCAAAAAAGTACCCTTAAAGATCAGTAATATTTCAGGATTAGTTGCTCATTGAGTTCTGAATTTAATTACAGCCTAATTATGCATATCTACCCAAAAGTCTAACTTTATACTACAGGAGATGAATTAACCCAGGACATTGAGAACTGGTTTTTCACTTAAGTTATTAGCAAATAGCAATTATTAGTACTACATTTAGAGCACTCTGATTCTAGCATGGGAGAAAACATGTGAGAATGTGCACAGAGTTCAAAGTAAATCCTGCAAATTTACTGTATGTTGTGCTGTGCCTGTTTGGTAAATTTCACCCATGACAGTAGGGCAGGTTCACAGAGTGCATGCTTTGCTCAGAGAGCCCTCTGTTGACAAAACCCGATATAGCCACTTCCTCCACTGTTCCCTCCTGTAGTCCTGCAGCCCAGGGAGAGCCAGAGTCCTACCAGTGTGACTCAAGACTTGAGGAAAGGTTTCCAGTTACGCAGTTTCCCTAAGCCCACAAGTAGGCAGTATAGACCTCTACCTTCTTCCTGTCTCCTAGTCTCCTTGGTGAGTTTGTATGTACAACTCATCTCCAAAAGGTTCACTGCTGAACTGCAGGAATGAGAAGTGAACAGCATTGAGCAAACGAAATCACAACTACAATCTACTTCAGAAATGGCTAGCATCACTCAACACCGAGGGGATAAACCGCTTTTGTACAAAGTCTCCGACATAATATGAAACTCTGTTGATACTAAAAATACTAATTGGTGAAGTCTGTAGAGTCTCTATAGATAAAACCTGTTTAACAGCAGCATTCCAACTAAAACAACTAAGAGTAAAATGAAAGAATTTAGAGCTGGAAAAAATCTCTGCTGTCTTTTCCAATTTCCTCACCCATATGAAGAAACTGAAAGGCCTGTACAAGTCACAAAATTAGAGCTATTGCCATGTTTCCTGACTCCCCCATGATTGACAGTCTTTCCACTATTCTAGACCATCTTTATTCAGAACATGTCTTAGCCATTACCAAGACAAGGATAACCACATTTTAATCCTTCCATGAGAAAGCAAAGAAACGAATGGACATGTAACAATTCAGACATTCTGGGGAGGAAGACTCCTACTTTCTGCTACTATTAAAATTAAGCCTTGCTAACATTAATATTAATGCTTCAAGAAGCAGTGTGAAGAAGAGGCGAGAGTGACCACCCGGACCGATCAAGCCTGCACGCCACTGCATCACCCACATCCAGCACCTACATCCTGCCATCATTGCCACCATGCCCAAGAGAAAGGCTGAAGGGGATGCTAAAGGAGATAAAGCCAAGGTGAAGGACGAACCACACAGAAGACCTGCAAGGTTGTCTGCAAAACCTGCTCCTCCAAAGCCAGAGCCAAAGCCTAAAAAGGCCCCTGCAAAGAAGGTAGAGAAAGTACCCAAAGGAAAAAAGGGAAAAGCTGATGTTGGCAAGGATGGGAATAACCCTGCAGAAAATGGAGATGCCAAAACAGACCAGGCACAGAAAGCTGAAGGTGCTGGAGATGCCGAGTGAAGTGTGTGCATTTTTGATAACTGTGTACTTCTGGTGACTATACGGTTTGAAATACTATTTTTTATCAAGTTTCATAAGAATACAGAATTTTGTTTTAGTTTTATTTTTAAACTATGTTGTTAGCACACAGAACACTTCATTGCTGTTTTTTGGGGAAGAGGCATTTGTCACTAATAGAATATCTCTGAAGCTGGATTGATTTGGACAACATCTTTCCCTTCTAGTTTTGAGAGACTTCCTCTTGGCTCCCGAGAGGAGGGATTCCCTGACACACACAGCCACCTTGGCACAGATGCCTTGTGGTGTGGAAAACTTAACATTTGCTATTATGTCCTCTCCCTCTCTGCCTTCAGCATAGACTTAACTCCCTTAAACCAGAGACATGTTGGGACCTGACCATAGAAAATTGGTTATGCCAGTGTATAAGGCAATCTGGACTTTCCAGTGACATTGAGATGGCGTCCTTCAAAAGAGCAGCAGCTCCTTTTCTGTATTGTTGGGTCTTCAGGTTGATAATTCTGCCATTTTCATTTCCCGAAAGTCAGGGTCGGCTTGTGAAAAGTTGTTAAACAACGTGCTAAATGTGAAATGTCAACCCTCACTCTAAACTTTCCCTGTTCGGAGCATCAAATGAAGACTTCGTTGGGTTTTATAGTGGCTTTCTGATTTGGGTAGTCCATTGAAGAAGGGAGTTTGAAAGTTGTTGTATACTGTTAACAACTGTCTGGCCATGTCTTGCCTGAAATGCCATGATTGTTTATGAAAGGTACCTTTAATAAAGCTGGATACAGTTTGGCTTGGAAAAAAAAATATTAATGCTTCTATCTGTTTTTAAAATTAAATTATTTTTCAAAGGGTCAAGAACTCTGGAGGCCCTTTTCTCAGGAGCGAGCTCCCATGCCATTGAGCATGAGTCTGGTGTTGGGGAATGAGTTGGCTGGCCTACACTACCTGGCAGACGGATCTGGCCTTTCAGAGGACACTTGGTAGATTTTTGGCATGTTTTTAGATAAAATTCATCAGCAATCTTATAAAAGTACCCTATTTTACAAATGGGGGGCCAAGTGTAAGAGAAGTTAAATATTAGGCCCAAACTAGAATTTGAACTCAGGACTGTCTGACACCAAAGTTCTTTGATCATGGGCCTCTTTGATCATTCTTCATTGATTTTTAAACTGTATTCCAGTCAGTTAAAGGGCCTCATGGGCAAAAGGAAAGCTAGAGGGTAGGGCTCCAGGCCTTCTATATCTTTTCTACTAAAACTGCCCCACTTACCTTTTCATTAAATTGTGTCCTTGCAATTCGGGTGAAAAAGAGAATATGCTATTAAAAACATGTAAACCCTTTTTGAATCTGAAGATCACTGCTCCTAACCAAACAAAAGTCAATATATGCTATGGCCCTTATAACTGCCATTGACAAATCTCTCACAAAACTGGAAGCTGCCTGGTTTCCTGCATGTAGATTCCCTGGGGTCTCACTAAGAGCAAATGTGAATGGGTGTGAAAGCAATATGTAAACTACGATGGACTACAGAAATACAGTACAGAACTAACCCTTAGTAAACAGGAGCAAGTAGAAAAACTTTTGAGTAATGTTTGCTGCTGATTAAAGAAACAACACACAAGTAAAATGCAAAAAATAAATAAATAAAATTTCAAGTAAAAGTAATTAAGTAGGAGGAGAATGGAAGAGAAGGGATTGGTGTGTGGCCATTTTTCACCCGCCATCACCCCACCATCACCCCACACCCCACCATTTTCTCTCTCATTGTCCCTCTCCAGCAAGCACACATGCCTTATGGCAAAAACCTTAGGGAGGAAAAAAGGAAGCAAAAGATATCTGCCCAATGAGAATATCATAAACTTTGGACTCTTAACAATTTAGATTTAAAACCCAGATTCACTCATTAATAGCTATACAACCTTTGGCAATGACTCTGTGAGCCTTGCTTGCCTCATCTCCAAAGGGATGAAATAAATTAATGCTTGCTTAATGTTTCATAAAGGGCCCAGCACAGAGTTGGCGTTCAATACTTCAGCTCTCATTTCAGCCTCTCACCCCCCGCCCCCCCCCCCACACTTGTTACTCTGAAGTAAAGACATACCTGCTAGAATTAATGTACGGTTCCCTATACCAGTAATGCAATAACAAAAGTGAGAAACTAGAAGCATCTTTATCTTAGATGATTCTATGATCACATGACAAAGCCTGTGAGAGCATAGGCTAAAGGTGTTTCTAAAGGAACAATGAAAGATCCTAAGAACAGCAACTATATGGAGAAAGTTCTACTAATTCAGTAAGAATATTTATTGAGTGTTTTAAGAGCCTTCTATGATTCTATAAAATGACAAATTTACATTTAACATCCACTTGACTAAACTCATTAAACTTGTAAGAGGCATTTTTCTGCTGAAGATCAGATATCTAGCTTCTTGTGTTAATTTTTTCCCCTCTCTGGCAAGACAAAGGCAATGAAAACCGAGCAAAAGTCTGACCAAAGTTGTTTTTTTGTTTGTTTGTTTGTTTTTTGTTTTTTTTGTTTGTTTGGTTTTTTTTTTTGTCCATAGGAGAAAACAGCAAAAGGGTAGCCTCTGTATTTCAAAAAGGCTAAAGGTAAATTTACTTTTTAATTTATCCTTTTACCACACTTTATCAAGCTCTTGCCTGGCACTTATTTTTTGTGCAAGAGCTTCAAGAATACCAAGAAGTACAACATGGGTGCCAGCAGATGGCATGGAAGTTAAAGCAGTGGATTCCCACATGATCAACCACGGTTCAAGTCTCAGACATGAAGGCTTGAAAATCATGCTGAGCATGTGTGCGTGTTTGCCCAAAATCCCAAGAGGAGAATGAAGGAGAAAGGACTGAGGCATGGTCATGCCTCCTTTTTTCTCAGAGAAATATAAGGGTCATCAAACCTTTTCACTATATTACAATAGGTAGTGACAAAGTATCACTACAAAGTGAAAGCATGTGCCTTGGGAATGCAGGGGACGTTGAAGAGTCTGTTCCCAAACAATGCATCAAGCAAGACATCCTGGAGGAGGGTAGCAACACAGTAGGATTTAAAGGATGGACTGGGGCCAGCTGGTGGTTAAGGCTGCTGGATCCCATATGGCTTACAGTGTGGGAGTCTAGAGCCCGGTATCTTAAAAAACATGCCAGGAGCATTTGTGTACATGCTCAAGATTCTGAAAGGCTGGAGAAATGAAGGGATTGCAGCGTGACCACCTTCCCTGATGTGGGGGAAGGGGTAATTTCTCACCTTCTCTCTCTCTATGGTGAGTGTATGTGCCCTACAGCAAAAACTTAAAAAAGAAAGAAAGCTGAGTACTATCAAACATGTGAAGCTGTGCTTGTGTTTAACTGCATGAATACACAGAACTTCCTAAAATTATTTTCTGGTAGCACCAAAATTTCTATACACGAGCCTTCAGTCATCTATAGTATTCTCCTCTAACTAATCCTTAGCTTAGTATAATAGTATACAGCTAATGCTACTAAGAACATAAAAATACTTAATCCTTAACTGAAACACGTTAACTATATAACAAGTAGACATATATAAACACAGAACTAGTGGAAACTAGTAGTGAGGCCTTTTGCCGTACCTAAGTTTAACTTGTTGGTTTCATTCTAAATTATCTGCCAGTGAAGTACAAATAATTGAAGAGATATGTCAAGCTCTTAAAAGTAACTCACAAAATGGTAGTGAGGGTTGGTTATGACTAATATAGCAGTAATAAGCCTACTAATCAGTTGGCTGCCCTAAGGAATCCTAGAGAGATGAATTTCCCAGTTTTGAAAAATTCTAACAAAGGAAATTCTATCATTTTCCTTTGCAAATAGTCCTAGCAATTATTAGTCAGATCGTTCTTTTAAAATTAAATCTCTTATTATGATATAAAGCAATTGCCTATATACAAAGAACATACTACTAAAATCTAAAATCTACTTCAACCGACTGAAAAGCCAAGCAGTGAAATTAGATTCATCTGCTCAAAAATACTTTGGCAAGGGGGTCAACAGTCAGCCAACAATCGCAGGCTATCACAACCACCCTGAACTAAGAAAAGAGGCAAAGTTGGAGAAGTTAAACCATACCATAAAAGGCAAGAAGTGACAAAGAAACCAGGTATAAAAGACCTACAAGAACAAATAAGCCAGACACGTTTCCAACACCTTCTGGCCTAAGTTACAGATCTAGCCACAGACCAACAGCAGCTCTAAAGATAGTAAGTTAAGCGATAAAAGCTCCCATCATTTTCACAACAAAGCCTAACACACATACAAACTACAAAATCAAATCCATTAGAACTGAAGTGATCTCAAAGGAAAAACAGAAACATGGGCCCAGAGATGCAAAGAGACTTTCTAGATAGCCTTATATAGATTTCAATTCCCTCACAAAAACCTATTTTTCTTGGTGATACAACGAACCTATATACCTTGGCTAGAAATTTCAAATCGACAAATACAATTCATTTATATGGTGAAAAACCAAAAATCAAAGGAAAATGAGAAAACCAACTTAAATCAGAGTGTGAGAAGTAGTTGTTCCCTTGTAAAAGTTTCCCTAAGCCTTCTCTTCCATAAAATAAAAGAGAAAAAAATTATTTACTGACCTTAATACACACCAGAAAATTTACATATTATCTCTAATCCTATAGTATCTTTCACAGAAGGCACCATTCCTATTTTATAGATGAAAATATTGAGACTCAGAGAATTAAAGAACTTGCCCAAAGTTATATAGTATGCAATAGCACTACTGATTTTTTTTTTTTTTTTTTTTTTGGATGAGAGAATGAGATGGAGGGAGGGAGAAGCAGGCAAGAGTGGGAAAGAGAGAGAGAAAGACAGATATTCTGTCAGGGTCTCACCATTGCAAGCTTCTGCCCAAGCTTCCCAGCTGGCTAGAATACAGGCAAGTGCCACCATACCCATCATGTTCAGATTGGTCCAGAATCCAAACCCAGGACTCCCGCAAGGCCCCAGTTTTCAGAGCAGCACCTGACCATTTGTGGCACCATGGCTGGGCCAGAAGAACTAATATTTAAACCTAAAGCTAGGCTGTGGGGAGATGGGTAGACAGACAGTATGAATGTGATTGTAAGCATGTCTACCTGCCTGTCTACAGAGAAATTTCCACGAGACAACCTTACATAGAAGCTGAAGGGTTATGGTTTAAAAAAAGCAGCAGCAGTCAAGGAACCTGGCTGATCCTCTGTTCTACCACATACATCCCTTAGGACACGCAGGAAGCGACAGAATTTCCCTTCACCGCACGAAGGGCTTTCGTGCCCAAGCATGCCTGCTGCTACGAACTGGAGAGGGTGGTGTCAGCCAAGCACAGAGCCAGTGTAAGTTCCAGTCTTCCTGGGGCAACCACCAGCCTAAGCAGAGATAGACAATGCCCGTTTCCACAGTTTCTTTCATAAAACAGGCATTAAGAGTTCAACCAAACTTAACAAATAAGGGTGAAAACAAGGTTTTGTTTCTTTACATTGGAAGAGAGACAAAGATTTGTCTTGTGAAATCTCATAACTGAGAAAAATATTTGTAAACAGTACAATAAATATGACAAAAAATTATATCTACGCTATATAAAGCTTTCTTATAATTCAGTAAGAAGAGAAACCAAAAAGTAGATAAAAGATCAGAATGGACATCTCACCAAGGAAGATGTGGAAGTGGCTAACAGCCGGGTACATGAAAAGGTACTCTGTGTTAATGATCAGCTAAAAAGCAACTGAAACCACATGACATACAACTATACACCTGTCATAATAAAAAAGTTAGATAAAACCAAGTCACTCTGGAAAATAGTTTGGCAGTTCCTTTAAATGTTAAGCATGAGTGTAGCATAATTTCAGCAATTCAATTTCTAGACATCTACCCAAAGGAAGTTAAAATGCATATTTAGTCACAAATTTGTACATGAATGTTCTTAATAGCACTGTACATAATAGCCACACTGGAAACAATCCAAACACCCATTAACTGGAAAATGAATAAACGAAATGCAGTACCTGTACACAACAGAATACTATTCAGCAATAAAAAAAAAACAATAACCAGGAGTTGGACAGTGGCACAGAGGTAAAATGCTGCGATGCACAGCAAGGCTGACCCACTGAAGACTCCGAGTTCGTGCCTGGAGCTCCACCTCAGCAGCCAGGCACACCTGTACGCACATTGGCTTAAGTTGAGGGTGGATCATGGCATCAAAACCCTGCTGGAATGCTATCTCTCTGATTCATAGAAGAAATAAATAAACTTTAAAAAGAAGGAAAAAAGCACTATAGTGATATGTACTACAACCTAGGTGAATCTCAAAACATGCTAAGCAGAAGTCACCTACTTCCTCTACATACTATTAGACTACATACATTATATAATTCCATCTCTAAGAAATATCCAAAAAAGGGACCGGCAGTTGGCATAATGGCTATGTTGCTGGACTCCCATGTAGTCGACTGCGGTTCGAGTCCCGGACCCGGTAGCTTAAATTCACGCCGGGGCTTGTGCATGTGTGCCCAAGATCCCGAGAGGAGAACGGGGGAGAAGGGATTGCAGCGTGGCCATCCCCCCGAGGGGTGATTTCTTGCTTTTTTTCTGCCTCTCTGTTTCTCTTTCTGGTGAGCACATGCACACTATAGCAAAATCCTCTCCAAAAAGAAAAAAAAAAAATGCCCAGAAAAAAACCCACAATTTTACAGAATCAGAAAGCAGATCAGTAGTTGTAGGAGAAGAGGAGCACAAGAACAAAAAAAATTAGAGAGACTTTGGGGGATGATCGAAATGTTCTAAAACCAGGGGACCAGCAGTTAGCGTAATGACTATGTCCCTGAACCCCCACATGGTCGACCATGGTTCGAGTCTCGGACCCGGTGGCTTAAACTCAGGCTGGGTGTGTGTGCATGCACGTGCGCGTGCGTGCCCAAGATCCAGAGAGGAGAATGGAGGAGAAGGGATTGCGGCATGGCCATCCCCCCCCCCCGAGGGGGGGGTGACTTCTTGCTTTCTGTCTTTCTGTCTCTCTCTCTTTCTGGTGAGCGCACGCGCCCTATAGCAAAAACCTCTCCAAAAAAAGGGGGAAAAAATGTAGGACAATTCTACAAGTTTACTTAAAAAAAAAAAAAAAAAAATCACTGAATAAGTATACTTCCATTGAGTATAGTTTTTTGTTTTTTGTTTTTTTTGGCAAGGTTTTTGCTATAGGGCGCGTGCGCTCTCCAGAAAGACAGAGACAGAGAGACAGAAAGCGAGAAACGACCCCCCCAGGGGGGATGGCCACACCGCAATCCCTTCTCCTCCATGCTCCTCTCAGGATCTTAGGCATGCACACGTGCCCGGCATGAGTTTAAGCCACCAGGTCTGAACTCGAACTGAGATCAACTACATGGCAGTCCAGTGACATAGCCATTATGCTAACTGCTGGTCCCCCATTGAGTAAATTTTATGATTATTAAAATTATATCTCAATAAAGCTTTTTGCAAAAACAATTGCAAATATGTACTTTTACATAATAATTTATATGTTTATTTATATATATCATAATTCCAGAGAAAGTGTTAAGAAAGGGATGTAATCATAACATTTGATCATTTGCCTATAAAAAAATATTTGCAGTCATAATAATACAATGTAATCATAATGGATATTGATTTAACAAAAAAAATTTTTATGAGAATAAGAAGGTCTATAAGTGTTGACTGCTCACCTTCAACAGTAGGAAGCCAAAGGATAGTGCCAAAAACAGATAAATCAAGACAGAGTAAAATAACAGTGTTGTTAAATGCATGGCAGTAAGCAGCAGAAGAAATGGTCTCTCCCAGCAGAGGAAAGGCACATGGCCTACCTGCACAATGTGATCACCTGCGATCCAAGCTGACTACAGGCTTGAGACGGTGCTATGAGAACACCATCACTAGACACTTGCAGCGCTTACCAGCCCTTCATCCACTAGAGGGTGTAAGACACCACCACAGAAGGTCCTAAACCCCGAGAGGTGGCCAGTTGTCATATACTGGGGAGAAACCACCATCTGAAAAAAACTCCCACAAAGGCTGAAAGTAGTATTCTAGACCACAAAGTAGAAAGAAAAAAAAGGGACCTCATACTTCTGTAATTTACAACAAGGCAAACGCATGTTTGGCTTTAAAAAGAACCAGAAAGAAAATTATTGCAATTGGTGAGATACAGAAGGGACAATTTACTTCTTTTTTAAAAAGAATTATTTTATTTAACTTTATGTATTCATTGATTTGTTTATTCATTTTAATTTGACCAGAGAGGGGCAGACAGAGAGAGAAAGTGAGAAAGGAAGCTGCCAGGTCTGGGACGCGAGCCACAGTCAGCCATGTGGGAGTCCAGTGCCTTAAACACCATGCCACCTGCCAGTCCCCAGAAGGGGTCATTTACTTCTAAACAAGTCTTTTTTTTTTTTTTTTTTTTGGAGAGATTTTCACTATAGGGCGCATGCGCTCGCCAGGCAGACAGAGAGAGACATAGAGACAGAAAGCGAGAAATCACCTCCCAGGGGTGATGGTCACACCGCAATCCCTTCTCCTCTATTCTCCTCTCGGGATCTTGGGCACGCAGGCACATGCGCCCGGTGTGAGTTTTAAGCCACCGGGTCCAGGACGCGAATCGCAGTCAACTACGTGGGAGTCCAGCGACATAGCCATTACACTAACTGCTGGTTCCCTAAACAAGTCATTTTAATCCAGTCTCTAGCTTGGTGGGGCGGGGGTGGGGGGGGTGGGGGGGTAGGGGGGTGGAGAGTTGAAGAGTAGGGGGTGGCTGCTAACAGGTTTCTTTAAGGTTGCATTTTAAAGGGTAGTTACTAGAATAATGCTTTTCAAAACTACTGGGCCCAGGAAATCAACTTTGGTCAATCAACTGTCACAATCAACAATTTTCTTGAATGTAATGGGGTACGATTTTTTTTTTTTAATCACATTACTTAGACCGTGGGGCAGGTAAGTTTTATTTAGCTAGACTAACCCTAAGTAATAGCCATATACATACATATGTCTGTGTTTGCTGGGTCACTGCAACTACTTAGGGTTACAATTCTTCCAAGTTCGAAGCAGAGCAAGAAGCTGAAGAGCCTCACCGCGCCCTCGTCCTCGGCTCTACTAACTCTCCCAAGGGAAGAAAAGCAATCCTCATTTCCTTGCCACCAAGCCCAACGAATACAACAGAAGATGCATTTGCTACTGTCCACAGCTCCCAATCGAAACAACTAAAAGTCCTGAAAGTTCATGTGCAAAAACTGGACGAAGATGAAGTCCATCCGAGAGGTAAAGGGAGAATGAGTGAGAAAAAGGTTAATAAAAAAATTCTTGAAAGGACAGAAAATAATAAGGAAAAACAAAAAACCCTTATGTCATTACTAGTCTACCCTCTACATTAAAAGGCTCCACTCCAAATTTAAATCTGTAATTATCTAGTCATATTTGTCAAATTAAACATCTCCTGCGTAATCCTACTTGGAATCTGTTAACCACTGGAACTTATCTATGTAGTAGCTTTCTACAGAATTTTAGAAAGTTGAAGTAAAAAAATCTTGAGGAGTCATACCAACAACCATTTTTAAAATCAGATAAAGAGTCTGACAATGTGACATCAATTTTTTTATACTTAAAAGATAAATAAAAAATAAACTATAGACCATCGGTTATTTTAACAAACAAGAAAGGAAGAAAACTTGACAGAAGATATTCAAGAGACCTTTTAGTCGCATGAAAATGTTCATGCTCTTACATCCTCCAAAGATTCCATTATCATCTTACCACACTAGCAAGAGACTATCCACATTCAAAGAAGAGAGACATAGACAGAAAAATACAAAATACAAGACACAGAGGCTGAAAGGCCAGGGTTCGAGTCGAGTTCTGCCACTTACTACCTGTGAAACTGAGAGTTACAGTAAACAAAAAAATCCCTGTGCCTCGATCTTCTTATCTATAAAATAGGGATAATAAAGCCCAGGCTACGTGATAAACCTACTGAGAAGATCAAAACTGAATACTATATGCACAGAAGTACTTTATGAACTATAAAGTACCTTATAAACATCAGGTTTTACAGTTTATTAATATTTCCAGTTTCAGAGCTGACATATCACCTGAACCCCTGAACCCAAGTAAGGTCTGTGCTCACTCTCATCTCATGTTAAGAGCAGTGCTTCATTCCCAGACAGTTCCAGTGTTAGACAATACCATGTGCCACAACTCACGGTTCTAAGAGAAAGAATTATACTGAGGGCACTGCTAACTGTCGGCATTACTTCTTTTTTTTTTTTCTGAGAGGTTTTTTTCACTGTAGGGCACGTGCGCACGCCATACAGACAGAGAGAAACAGAGAGACAGAAAGCGAGAAATCACCCCCTTCTCCTCCGTTCTCCTATCAGGATCTTGGGCACGAACGCACACGCGTCCGGCGTGAGTTTTAAGTCACCGGGTCCAGGATGCGAACCGCGGTCGACTACGTGGGAGTCCAATGACATAGCCATTACGCTAACTGCTGGTTCCCGACTGTCGGCATTACTTCTAATGTATTTTTTTTAATTCTATTCTATCCCATTACTTAAAAAAAAAAAAAAACTGATGTGACCAACAGTTGAATGACCAAAAATGATTTCCTAGACCCACAATATATTGCAACCTGTAGTTTTGAAAAACATTTGCAAATATTCCACTGCCTAACATCCCTTACTTAATTGGGCTACCCACGTGAAACAAACTATCTCTAATTTGTGTTTACCTGCTCTAATCCTCCTCCCCCAACTCTGTCCCTCCACAATTGAGTTGATTCTGAAACAAAATTCAACCAAATAACTATTAAGGAGATACAAAGTTGCTGACAACAGAAGGCAGTCCTCCCTACAATTGACCTTTTACTCAACTAACCTGTTAAACTAACGGATGTTCTCCATTTCCTCCACTTCCTAGGTCAAATATGCTGAGGGTTGTCTGCCATTATTACCACCTGAAACTAATTAGCAGTTCGCTCTAACACCACACCTGTTCTCTTCTCCCAGTAGTGTTGCTGAGTTGTATACTTACCAAGAATCAGTTTATTCACCAATCTTACAGAAATTACAAATCCTTACAATTACAGAATTAAATGTTATCTAAATCAATGAAGTAAAAGTTAGAAAAATGTCCTTGAAAACAACTCTAATTTGAATGTTATATTATGAGGATTTCTAAGGCCTTTTGCTCAACTTAGCTATAGGCAAAACAGCTATAAAGATAATGGGCAACAGGGACCAGCAGATGGCGTCATGGTAACGTCACTGATTCCCACCTAGTCAACCGTGACTTGAGTCCTGAACTCACGCTGGGTGTGTGTGCATGCGAGCCCAAGATCACAAGAAGAGAAGAGAGAAGGGTCTATGGCATGGCCACCCCCTGGGGGATGATTTCTCACTTTCTGTCTCTCTTTCTGTCTCCCCAGTGAGTGTGTGCACCCTATAGCAAAAAACCTCTCTCTTGAAGAAAAAAAAAAGACTGGGCAAGAAGAGGTAATCATAAAAATCTGGACAGCTTCACTCAGATTGTTTTGAATGTCATTATGGCCTTGTTCCTCTTTTAAAAATGCAAACAAAACAAAAACTAGAACTTATAAATGATGCTTTGTGAGCACAGTTTATGCAGGGAAAAAAAGGCACGAAAACAAGTGGTATTTCAATCAAGATATCCATATGTACATAAAAGATCTTGACTTCTTATCAGAAGACAAAAGAGTAAACACATCTTTGTTCAAGTTAAAATGTTCTGGGCCAAGCAGATGGCATGGTGATTAAGGCACTGGATCCCACATTGCTGACTTCACGGTTCAAGTCTCTGACCCATTGGCTTGAAAACATGCCGAGTGCATGCAGGTGCATGCCCCAAGTCCCAAGAGAATGGTCTAACAGGGGTTGAGACATGGCCATCTCTCTTGGGCGGTGACTTCTCACCCTTCCCTCTCTTCCTCTCTCTGGTAAATTCATGCATCCTATGGCAAAAATCAAAAATTAAAAAAAAAATGTTTAAAAAGCTCCTGAGTTAATATAAAAGTTTTAAATTATTTCTCTACTTCAACCAATTATTTAAATTAACCCATGGCCTACTCGTCCTGATCACATCAGTTAAAGAACACTGATTGTATTCCTTTAATTATAGTTAGGATATAATTAAATTACAACTATATATCCCAATGTGCTCAGTTTACCTGGGACTGTTCACATAATTATTAGCATCTCTTTTCTCTCAAAAGTACCCCAACTTGAAAGATAAATTTATGTGGTCACCCTAACTACAAAATACATAAAGCTGTGGCACTAAAAGATGGCAAGTTAAATAGCTATAGGACCCCAACAGCATTTTCCGGGAACTCCCTAACAATCTCAGCAAACACAGAATGCCCGTGATGCAGAGCTAAGTTCACTCCTGCTAAGATTGCTGCTCCTGAGCCTTTCCGATATAAAAACTGACGCACACAAGTATCCTCCCATTTAAAATATATCACAAACCCACTAAATAGTCTCACCTTAATTAACACTTGGGACATGCATAAGCACATGCATGTAAGTCACAAAACAATGGACCAGAACTCTAAACCACTACATTGCATCATCAACCTAAAACCCTGCATGACCTTAGAATATTTAGCTTTTCTGAGCTGATTTTGGCTTCTACAAAAACTGGAACAATGCTGGTCTCCTTCACTACCACAGAGACAGCATTAGCCAGCACTGAGATGCTTAAGAGTGCTTTATAAAAGCAATGGACTGCCAACCCATAAAGCTTGCTAACTGGTCAGGAAAGAAGGCTGATATGACCTTGCCTAAAAAAACAAAATCTCTACAAGGCAGCAGGTAATTTTTTTCTCCTCCCTCCTTTTCTTCACAGGTTTTTAATTCATATGTGAAACTAAGGGCTTACAAAATGTAATGGAAAGAGTCACTGACTGAAACAGTGAAATGCCAGTCTACTTGGTGCTAATGAACTTAGTTATAATAACCCTTACTCAAGAGTCACAGAATCCTACATCTGTGGTTGAGCTTCAAGAGGTCTATAATGCCCCACTGGTAAATTAAATAATGCAAGTGTGCACATTCACACATGCCCACATTTTCCATCAGTGAGTCAATAATCCCTGTGCAGAGGGAAGAACCCTCAAACCAAAGACGAATGTCAGTTCTTATGCAGCTACTAACTTGGTCTATTACCTTGGACAAGTCACTGTGCCCCAATGTCTTTACCTTTCCAGAGGAAACATTCGCCTCATCTACTGGGTTATCGGAAGAGTCATGAATTTCTGTTTGTTTGTTTTTCTATGGAAAAATGTGTCATGACTTTTCTGACAACCCAATTCTTCAAAAGGTGGTTGGGAGGATGAGATGAGAAAATATTGATGAAAGTGCTCCATGACAATCAAAATATGATAATTTTTACTTCTTTTTAATCACTATTAGATGCTGACAAAACCCTATCTGGGGATGGATCTTATTTGCTTAGACAGGGACAGTAGAAGAATAAGGAAAGGAGATAAAGGTTTACAATTCACCTTCACCAACTCCCTGGCTCCCAGATTTGCTGGGCCAAAACCAGGCTAGGGAGAGGTAAAGATCACAAGTTCTGTTTCTGCCCAGTTCTGGCTGTTCAGTGACCACTGTTCCATACCGATAAATGCCTCCCAAATCTCAAAGCACAAAGCAAGAGTTCACGAGGTTGGGCGCATTAATTAGCAGTATTCATTTGGATTCTGTATTCATCAAATACAACGAGCAGCTATTCAATATTTGCCTGTTTGCACTACTCTAAGATCTTTAATTCAAAGATCCAGCCAGAGTACAAAATAAAGCACAGAAAATAAACTAAAATAAACCTGTCACCATCAGAATGTGCTTCAAAGTAAATTAGCAGCTTTAAGTCACAGCAAAGGCCTACAGAACAGATAGTATGAGTAATGAATGTGCAGTTTACAGAAGTGAGACCCTGATGCAAAAGAAAGGAAAAATAAAGTAGTTCCAAGCAAAGAGACTACTTTTTGTGCTTTCACAAATTCTTACTAACTCTTTTTGCTTAGCTCCTCATTGATCTTTAATCCCCACAGGAAGAACACAGCATTATACAGTACCCTTTCAGATTCTTTGAAACTCAGTGAGTCTGTTTCCATACTTTACATCAATTAGCTTTACTTTCCCAGAGCCGAAATAAGCAGTGTTTCATAAATAATGAAATATCTGCATTAGTATGCAAGAATAGATTAGGAGGCTGAGCAGGATCCCATATACATTACGCGTCCTGGATGAAAAGTACAGGTGAAAGAGCATGTCTCTCCTTTCTAAGCACCCTCAGAACTGCAGCCCTCGACCTTGGTGGCACACCAATATCACCTGTGAGGATTTCTAAGTATATATAAGCCTCATCTTAGACTCTACCTACTCAATCAGAATCTCTGGAGGCTGGAACTCCAGGCACCAGCTTTTTTTCTGATGGATGGCCAGAATATAGAGCTACTATCAAAAGGCATAAATCCCACTGCTCACAGAAGCTCTAAGGCAGACCCAAACCAGAAAGAAAAACAAAAATTCTACCTTCTTTTTAGATTTGGGTATATAACTGTATCTTTCACCGAAAGCTTCTATCTTAATTTTAACAGTGATGATCCTACTGGGAGATGAACAACCCTGTCTCTCCCCTTTCTCTTCAAATTCTGCAGGTTCAATACCAACCCAGCACCAAAAGTGCAAGAACTGGGCAAATACTTTCAAATCTGAAAGGCCTCCAAATGGGTGACTATTTATTATGAGCTATGCTAGTTTTTAAAATTGGCTTCACGGGTTCTGATGAGAAATAATTAGCCTCTGGAAAGGGGAACTATGTCAGCTCTTTCATTTGCCACTATGGTGACTCACATCCCTTGGAGAAGCCTAACAACGGGGGCTCCTCTTGACAACCCTATAAGGAATCATGAGTGTGCATTCAAAGGTATTTCCGATAGCTACCCCTTCCAAATCTCCTAAAGAATGTCATACTCCCAAAGAGCAAGGAGACACACTTCACTCAGAGGCTAGGTGACTTAAGCCACGCTGTTTCTCTAAGAGGAAGCCTTGCTGGTTCTATAGTAACTGCCTCGGCCTCATCTGCTCAAGTCTTCAACAGCAAAAAAGACAAGGAAGACATTTTATACACTCGCCTACACCACAATGAGGATGTCTTGGAGGAAGCAGTTCTGCTCTGATCCACAACAGAGCCTGGGCTTTTTCCAATCATCCCCACTTCTAACAAAGAAAGGCAGCAGAAACTTCACTCTCTCAAGCAAGCCTTCCTGATTAAAACCATAAGGCGGAATCCCCCCAGGGAGGAGAATGGAATTTTCTTGCTGCAGATTACTGCAAGGACTCAAACAATCTGTGCAGACAGGGGCTAAGTGGCAGAAAATAGAGACAAGCACAGCATTTAGAAATATGAGGCATCTAGAAAACCAGGTTTCAAAATTATTACACAGCCTGCAGAAAGCAAAGCAAAAGCACTCATGACGACTCGGCTTCAGCAATTGTTTTCCCCAACAACATCCACGATTTTAATAACATGGTTCTAATGCTTTCAGGATCAAGTAATACATTTCATTTATATCACTAAAAGGAAATTCATTGCTGAAACAAGTCATATCACCTTCCAAAATAAGTAATTCCAGGAAATGCTCTCTGTTACGGCATTCTTTCTCTCTCTCTCTCTCTCTCTCTCTCTCTCTCTCTCTCTCTCACACACACACACACACACACACACACACACACACACACGCCGAGTTATAAACATCAAGTACCAACCTGGCTGTCCCGCGCTGGGAATCCATGATAACCTGGGGTCAGAGGTTCGTTCTAAGAAGAAAAAAAGAAAGCAAACTATTAAGAACAAAGAAAATGTTAATAATCAAAATCTTCCAAATGGATCAAATATTGGGTTGTTGGAAGTCATGACACATTGTTGCATAGAAAAACAGAAAAAAAAATACTTCCTGACTTTTCCAACAACCCAATACAAATTACTGCCTCAGCTCCTAAGATGTTCCGTTGTTGTCTTCCAGTCTACCTAACTACATGTACCTCCCAGTTAATGTGCTACAATGGCAAAATCAAAACAGATAAAAACCAGCATTTGCTTAGGAACACTTCATGAACGCGATTTTCCTCCTTGTGCAGCTAAATGTGTTTCCTTCCCATATGGCTCAACCAGAGTGCTGTGATCCGCAGCAGAACGATTCCTAACTTTCCTCTGTGGGACATGAGCACACCCAGGCCCTACTCACTGGAAGCCAACAGCATTCCTAAACACCAGGACAACCAAAAACTTCCACAGTTCCAAATATTCCCTGGTCAGGAAGGAGACAAGTGCCCTGCTGAAAATTGCCTCCTGACCCAGAAAAGTTTTAGTTCCTCCTATCAAGCTGTTTTTCCTCAATTATTTTAAGTCTAGATGAAATTCTGCCTCTGTTCAAGATTTTCTCTACCACCTTATATCATCTTACGGATTCACGTGACTCCTAACATGTATGTGTGTGTGTGTGTGTGTGTGTGTGTGTGTGTGTGTGTGTGTTTATATTTAGATTATTTGTAGAGTTCACTTTTCATATCACTTCTAATTCTAATTAACTTTTTTTAAGGTTTTTGCCATAAGGTGGTGTGCACTTGCCAGAGAGACAGTGAGAGGGAAAGTAAGAAATCGCCCGCCAGGGGCATGGCCAAGTCACAGTCTCTTCTCCTCCATTCTGCTCTTGGGATTTTTGGCACACATGCACGTATGCCCAGCGTGAGCTTCAAGTCACTGGTCTGGACTCCAACTGTAGCCGGCTACATGGCAGTCCAGCACCTTAACTATCATGCTATCTGCTGATCCCTAATTAATCTTTTTTGAAAGATGGATTATATTGAATGTCTACCTCATCTTCACATTAACCCTCTAAATTATGATCCTCGAGGGTGAGGATGATAGCTAACAAAAGCTATGCAAACCCTTATTTAGTTTATGGCTCGCTTGATCCACCCAATCATTCAGTCAGCATACACTGGATACTAAAACTTTCTAAGTACTGTTAGACACTGATGGGATAAGAAAGAAAAAAAAAAAAAAAATACTAAGGGCCTTGCCTTCAAGGGAACTTTTAAATGGGAGGAGACACATGTGCACACAAAAGAGTAAATGAGGACATGTGGTGCTTTTGTAATTTTCAAAGTGCTCTTAAAGATATTCATCCTCCTCTTCCATCCATACTCGCAGAATAACAACTTAAGAAAAATATTCATTGATGGGGCTTTTAAATATGATGACAGTGAACTTCCCACCTAATGGTAGCTATATCAAAGATATAAAATAATATCTGTATCGTTTTTCTTTTTTTAGTTTTTATTATTTTGTGGTTTTTTTTTGTTTTGCCATACGGCATGTACACTCGTCAGAGAGAAACAGTAAGAGGGGACATGAGAAACTATGCCCCCGGAAGATGGCCTCACCACAATCCCTCCATCTCCATTCTCCTCTTGGGATTTTGGACACGTGCACACCTTGCGTGAGTTTCAAGCCTCTGGGTCTGAGGTTCAAACTGCAGTCGGCCATGTGGGAGTTCGGTGCTTTAACCACCACAACACCTGCCGGCCCCCATATTTGTTTTTTTGTTTGTTTATTTGTTTGTTTTAGAGAGAGGTTTTCGCTATAGGGCGCGTGCGCTCGCCAGAAAGACAGAGAGAGACAGAGAGATAGAAAGCAAGAAATCACCCCCCAGGGGGGATGGCCACGCCGCAATCCCTTCTCCTCCATTCTCCTCTCGGGACCTTGGGCACGCACGCACACGCGCCCGGCGTGAGTTTAAGCCGCCGGGTCCGGGACTCGAACCACGGTCGACTACATGGGAGTCCAGCGACATAGCCATTACACTAACTGCTGGTCCCGATATTTGTATTTTTGATAGTCAAAAGTCCACACTCGCTTCAAAAATATGAAAGCCAGTAGTCAACTTCAACTCACTGCAGAGACTCTGTATCTTACTCATCACGGTTTCCCCAAGATCTAGCACACTGTCTAACACAGGGTAGACACTCAAAAGAATGTGCGAATAAATAAATGGAGTTAAGTAACCAGAAATTATTTCAGTCACTGACTCAATTATAGATGATTCAGGTTCACTTTTCTATTCTTAAATCCTTATTTTTGACATGTTAGTACTTATAAATTAGTCTCCCCCAAAGAAAGCTCAACTGCCTTAAAAAAAAAAATGGGTACCAGGTGGTATGGTGGTTGAGGCACTAGACTCCCACATGGTTGATCACAGCTTGAGTCCCAGACCTGGCGGCTTGCTTTCTCACTTTCCCTTTCTCTCTCTCTAGCTCTCTCTGGTCAAATTTTTAAAATAATAAGAAGAAATAAAATTAAATAATTATTTTATGTGTGTGTGTGTGTATGTGTACCAAAACATTTTTGAGAAAGAAGAAAAAAGTTGAAGGAGTCACATTTCCTGATTTCAAAGTTTACTACAAAGCTACAATAATCCAGATAGCTTAATACTACCATAAAGAAAGACCTATAGATGGGACCAGCAGTTAGCGTAATGGCTATGTCGCTGGACTCCCATATAGTCGACTGCGGTTCGAGTCCCAGACCCGGTGGTTTAAACTCACGCCAGGCGTGTGTGCGTGCGTAACCAAGATCACAAGAGGAGAATGGAGGAGAAGGGATTGCGGCGTGGCCATCCCCTCTGGATGGTGATTTCTCACTTTCTATCTCTCTGTCTCTCTCTGTCTGTCTGGCAAGCGCACGTGCCCTATAGCAAAAACCTCTCCAAAAAAAAAAAAAAAGAAAGACATATAGACCAATGGAATTCAACTGAGAATCCAGAAACAAACCCTTACAGTTATAGTCAACTAATTTTTGTAAAGGTGCTAAAGAAAGTCAAAGAGGAAAAAGTAGTCTTTTCAACAAATGGTACTGGGACAACAGAATATCCACATGATAAAAATGAAGTTGGAACTCTGCCTCATACCATGAGAAAAATTAACTCAAGGGGCCAGCAGATGGTGTGGTGGTTGAAGGCGCTGGACTCCCACATGGCCAACCACGGCGGCTTGCTTTCTCACTTTCCTTCTCTCTCTCTGTCCTTCTCTGGTCAAATTAAAATAAACAAATAAATAAACATTTCTTTAAAAAGTTAACTAAAAACAGATCACATCTAATACTATAAAACTCTTAAACGAAAACAGGAGTAAATCTTCATGTTCTTTGATTAGGCAACAGTTTCTGCAATATGACACAAAAAGCACAAATGACAGAAGAAAATAAATAAATTAGACTTTATCAAAATTAAAAAGTGATGCTTCAAAGGAAACCATGAATTAAGCAAAAAGATAATCCACAGAATGGAAGGAAATATTTGCAAATCATGTTTGAGAGGGGATGTGTATCTGGAATATATAAAGAAATTTTACAACTCAACATCCAAAGAACAACCCAAATTAAGACTGAGCAAAGGACAACAGGTTGTTGTCAACAAGTAATACTCAAAAAAAAAAAAAAAAAAAAAAAAAAGACATGTAAGTTGTCAATAAGCATATAAAAAGATACCCAATATCACTACTCATTTTGCAAATGAAAACCACATTGAGATAACATACCCACCAGGACAGTAATAATAAAAAGTCAGACAATAACAAGAATTGATGAGGATATGAAGAAGTCAGAATTTTCCCACATTGTTGGTTAAAATGTAAAATGGTACAGCCTCTTTGGAAACAGGATGTTAAACACAGAGCTACCAGCAATTTCACACCTGGGTACAGAATAACAATGACAGACAGACAACCACCCAAAACCTCATATGTGAATGTTCATGGCAGCCATTATTTCATAGTGGCCAAAGAACAGAAACAACCCAAATGTCTATCCATGGACTAACGGATAAAGAAAGCATGATAAATCCATTAGCTAAATAGTATTCAGCAGTAAGGAGTAAAGAAGTACTGATACAATGTGGATAAATCTTAAAACTGCCATACTAAGTGGGAAAAAAAAAAAAGACACAAAAGCTACAAATTGTACAATTTCATTTACATTATATGTCCAGAATAGGCAAACCCACAGAGATAGACAATAGGTAGGTGATTCTAGGAGCTAGGGGGCAGAAATGCACCTTGACTGCTAATGAATACCAGGTTTATTTAGGGAGCAATATAAATGCTCTAGAATTAGATACTGTAGTGGATACACAGCTCTGTGATTGTACGGAAAAACCACCTAAACACTAAAAACACTTCAAAAGGTGAGACTTATAATCTGTGGCTTCTATCTCACTGAATTTGCTATTTAAAAATAATAAAAGTTAAAGCCAATGTTGCCTATTTTTCACACTAATGTTAATAGAGGAAACATATAGCTTAGATTATAATAAAAGAACAGGGCTCTTTCTTTTTCTTTTAATTTTATTTATTCATTCTTTTTTTTTTTTTTTTTTTTAAATTTGACCAGGGTGAGACAGAGAGGGAAAGTGACAAAGCAAGCCACCAGGTCCAGGACTCCGGATTGGCCATCTGGGAGTGTCCAGCATCTTAACCACCATGCCACCTGCTGGTCCCCAGAACAGGGCTCTTTCTAAAATCCACAAATGCCTTGTTTGTTCTAGATTCTACAAATTTACTTAAACACCATGCCATTCATAATATATATATATATATATATATATATATATATATATATATATGTGTGTGTGTGTGTGTGTGTGTGTGTGTATACATATATATATGTATATATATATATATATATTTTTTTTTTTTTTTTAATTTTTGCCAGAAGGTGTATGCACTAACCAGAAAGAGACAGACAGACAGTGAAAGAGAGAGGAGGAAAGTGAGAAAGCACCCTCCATGGGGTTTGGTCACACTGCAATCTCTTCCATTTCTCCTCTTCAGGATTTTGGGCATGCATACACATGCACCTGGCATTTTTTTCAAGCTGCTGGGTCCAGGACTCAAACTGCAGTTAGTGATGTGGGATCTAGCCACCTTAATCACCACACCACTGGCTGGTACCCCTACAGATTTTAACAAGGAGTATCACTATTACCAATGTTTCATAATGCTTTTTAACTTACAAAACCAATCTCGCAGATACACCACTTGGGAGGCTGGAGGCTGCATGGGAGGCCCAGGTGGGCCTGTAATACTAACTAAATGGGAGGCTGGAGCAGGAAGATGACTGACAATAGCAAGACCATGTCAAAAACGCCTCCCTATAAAGGAACAAAACAAATCTAAAAACATCAACTTCGGGGCCAGCAGGTGGCATAGAAGGTAAAGCGACTGGATTCCACATGACCAACTGGATGGTTCAAGTCTCAGATTTGGTGGCTTAAAAATCATGCCAAGCACATGTGTGTACGTGCACAAAATCCAGAGAAGAAAAAAAAGGGACTGTGGTGTGGCCATCCCTCCTGGGGGGAGGGGGGGTGATTTCTCACTTTCCCTCTATCCTTAGATCTCTCTTTGTCTTTCTCCATCAAGCTTACAAACATGCCCTACATACAGCAAACTACTAAAAAAAAAAAAAAAAAAAAAAAAAAATTGGGACCAGCAGTTTGCCTAATGGCTATGTCACTGGACTCCCATGTAATCGTCTGCGGTTCGAGTTCCGGACGTGGTAGCTTAAACTCAAGCTGGGAGCGTGTGCACGCGTGCCCAAGATTCGGAGAGAAAAATGGAGGAGAAAGGATTGTGGCGTGGCCATTCCCCCAGGGGCTGATTTTTCACTTTCTGTCTCTCTGTCTCTTTCTGATGAGTGCGCATGCCCTATAGCAAAAACCTCTCCAAAAAACCGTATAATCTTACTTAATCCTCACAATGCATAAAACTGTCTTGTAAACCTCATTTTACAGATGACAAAACTGAATTTTAGAAAATGTAAGTGACAGGTTCAAAGCCAAACAGCTGATGACAGTGGCTGAGCTGCCTTAAGTTGTAGACACTAACTCTACAGCCAGTACTTCTACTACAACTAGTAAAAACATCTTTCTGACTCCGGCAAGGAAGATTATGACTGCCGAAAAATCTGCAGGTCTGAGTTTTTGTTTTTAGGATTTTTGCTATAAGGCAGGTAATGCTCACCAGAGAGAGACAGGCAGAAAGAGAGAGAGGGAAAAGTGAGAGATCAACTCCAAGGAGGGATGGCCACGCTGCAACTTCTCCTCCATTCTCCTCTTAGGATTTTGGAAAGGCACACACAAGCACCCAACATGTCCCTGAGGCCACTAGGTGCAGGACTCAAACCGCACAGTCAACCATGTGGGATCCAACTGCCTTTAACACCATGGCACCAACTGGCCCAGTCTGACTTTTAAACCACGTTAAAAACAATAAGATATATTGGAAGCAGACAAGGAAAACTAATGGAACAGGTGAGATAAAAGTCAATGTATTAAACTGCAAAGAGGAAAGATTTTAGTGACTACATACATATGAGCAAGTGCAGGTGTTACTGTCCTAGTGAGACTGAAAGACCTAGAAACTGACTCCAGTTGGGCACAGAAGCTTCTCTCTCTCTACACACACACACACACAATAAAATATCGACTACAAGAAACTTCATTAACTACAAAAGTCAGCAATTAAGCCTGGCCGGAGAATTCTGGTTTATAAATATGTAAAAGTGCAACATAAGGATCCATAACTGACAGATTGTACATGCGCAGTGGAGCAGTGGACGGCAAGAGAAGTGACAAAAATACTAATCAAATTGCCAAAAATACTAGCAAAATTACCCAGAAAACTATACCTGAGAGAGGGGGAAAAGTACTGTTTTCTTAAGCATTTATAAAATACAGTTAAGAGAGGTCAAAGAGGACTTGACAAAGGTAAGACCAGAGGCCTGCATTCAGTACAGACTGTGGCTGTGGCAGAACAGCCAGCCAGAAGTCCTAAGTGACGAGGAAAAGGCACCAGCCGAAGTGAAGTCGCCGAGACAGCCTGAGGGACACCAGGCTGCCAGTCTTCCCTGGTTTCACCTGCTTAACGCACCATGTGTTGAGTATCCAGAGATTTTATTACAGAAGTATTCCTCACCGACATCTATCACTGATTAGGTTAGCAGGAGCAGGGGCAGAAAACTGCAAATGTACAATGAAGTCAAACCGAGCAGTTCAAAGAACACATTCAAAAAACCACCCAGCTGTCTTTCTTCTGTATCTAACAAAACCACAAAGGTTCCATAAAATGGAGGAAGAAAAATAATACTGAGATTGGAACAAAATAAATCCATGCCATCCTGCAATTATCTGAGAGAAAAGTAAAAGGCAGCAAAGGAAGTGATAAAGCTGTCCTCTACAAACAAAATGTGGGCAATGCACTAGCTCCGATTTTTTCATTGACTTACTCCCTAGCTAAAAATGAATTCCACACTGTCTTGCATAAATGGAAAAAAAAAAAAGACTAATTAAAACCACATGGACTAGAAAGAAAGCAAATCAAATTCCTCAGGATATTTCCCCATTTTGTTTGTGGCAAGTTCCTGCCTCTTAAGCATTGCACCTAGCTTTCAGTTGGGACGTGGAAAGGAATACCACAAGAACTGAAGATGTACCTAAGTTCCACACAGTTACATGCAAAAATTAATCCCAGGCCAGCGCCATGGCACAGTGGCATGGTGCTGCTCAAGAGAAACCTGATTCCATATGGTAACCCAGTTCAAATCCCCAAGATTAGTAAGCCTGAAACACATCAAGCATCTGTGCAAGTGCCCAGAACCCAATGGACTGGCAGACTGAGTTCCATGGCATGACGAGATCTTGAGAAGGGTGCTTCTCTCTCTCTCTCTCTCTCTCTCTGTCTCTGTCTCTCTCTCGTATGTGCACATGCATGTGCTCTACCATGAATAAAGGAAAGAATTCCAGCAACAAGTATCTCCAGCTCAAGCAGAATGAGGCTCTCTGCTAAACAGCCACAGGGCACCAGTCTTCTTCCAAACCATATAAGGCAGCGGTCCTCAATCTTCTTGGCACCACAGACCAGCCTCGTAGAAGACCAGCCCTCCATATGGGGGGAGGGGGATGTTGATCCTGGCATGACCCTGTGCCATTTCCACCTCTACCACACTGCAACATACAATGAAACAATCACAACAGGAGTGTTCGAACTCCCAATCAGGAACCCGGTACTGCCACTGATCCACTGGAGGTGAAAACCAGACAGCATCGCCAATGATGAGAGCTGCGGCAAACACAAACCAAGCCCCCTGTCTGCCACCCACCCCCTCTGCACAGCGCTGGGGGGGGGCGGGGGGCAACAGCCCCATGGACAGGTACCAGTCCGCCATCTAGGGGATGGGGATCCCTGATATAAGGTATAGAGTACCTTGAGTTAAGAGAAGGGTGTATAAGGGATGTGACTCTGTTCATATCTAACATGGTCCCAACATGAGGCTTTCATGCTACAAGAATAAACAACTCATCCTGCTTCCCCACCAAAATAATTGATGACAGTACTTTGTTACACTCACCACTCTCACCCCAACCATCCTGTCTTTTTTATTTTTATTTTTTATGAAAAATATCCTGGTATAAGCACTATGTTTCATATTAAAATCTGACGTGAGGGGGCCAGCTGGTGGCATGATGGTTAAGGTGGCTGGATCCCACATGGCTGACTGCAGTCTGAGTCCCAGACCCAGCAGTCTGCAAAACAACTAGGCACATGTGTGTGCATGTGAGCCATGAAGAGAATGAGAAGGGTTTGTAGCCTGGCATCTCCCCAGGGGATACTTTCTCACTTTCTCTCTCTCTCTAGCAAGCACATGTGCCCCACAGCAAATAAAGAAAAAAAGAATCTGACACAGGGATTTCTTGGGTCCTCGCAGTCCATCTTTGGGACAAAATTAAATTTCCTCTTTTCAAAATTTCACCTGTCACAGGTATTTAAGAGATAAGTGATCAAACACATTTTCTTTACAGACTAGGAAGCTGAAACTTAGAAGAAAGTGCCCTGTCCATAGTCACTTGACCAGTTAGACACAAAAGAGAACCTGGAACTTAGAAATCCTCATATAAACTCTTCACCTCAGACTCGGTTAAATGCAAATATACACAAAAGCGCGAACTCTGGGAGACAATGAGATACCATTTCATATACTGGATGAGTCACTTTGTAACTAGGTGCCTCTGGTCAAATTATTTGATCTCCGAGACTCAGTTTTCTCTATTATAATAAATAATCTCTGCCTCATGATGTCCCTATGATTAAATGAGACAATCCAGGTCTCAGTGTCATCTGGCACAGCATTTAACATAGAAGAGAATTCCATCCCCATCCCCATCCCCATGTCTATCAGTTGCAAAAGACTTAAGAGAGAAATTATACAAAGGCTATGGGACTAACGTCCAAAAAGCACATTTCTAAATAACCAATCTTCAGTTTTTCTTAGCTTACTCTAAGTTCAGTTTTTTAGGAATATGAAGCAAATGGCCATCCAACCTCACTGAAGGTGTTCAAAACTGGATAAAAATTAGTAAAAATTAGTGATGGTTGTTAATCAATGCCAGATTCAAAGACAGAATGAATGGTGACCAAAGCAACTTCGCCTTCAGTGACATATACATGCTTCCTCCAGCTGGGCAGTCCACTCTGCTGTGGTCAATCCCTGCCTGTTAACACTCTTGGTCTTCAAACCACCTTTACAAATCCACAAGCGTGTGCCGCCAGAGAGAGTCAGAAAGAGACAGTGAGAGGGAAAATGAGAAATCACCCCCCCCAGGGGGAGGGCCTACCGAAATCCCTTCTCCTCCATTCTCTTCCTAGGATTTCAGGCACACACACACATGCACAGTATGATTTTTCAAGCCACCAGGTCCGGAACTCGAAATATGGTCAGCCATATGGGAGTACAATGCCTTAACAACTACGCCACCTGCTGGTCCCAATAAATAAACTTTTCTTTAAAAAAAAAATCTGAGTCTTTGCTTTTAATTCTTTAAGGTATATATTTAGAAGTTGACTTGCTGAATCATAGAGTAATCTAAAAAAATTTTTTAAAGATCTTCTATACCATTTTACATTCCCACCAGTAGCACACAAACATTCCAATTTCTCCACATCCTCATTACGCTTGTTTTTTTTAATAAAAATCATGCTAATAGGTGTAACATATTACCTCATCATGGTTTTGATCTGTATTTCCTTTATGATTAGTCATGTTGAACATTTTTTCATGCGCGTATTAGCCATTTGTATATAACCTCAGAAAAAATGTCCATTCAAGCTCTTTGTCTACTTTTTGTTTTTGTTGTTGTTGGAGTTCTTTATATATTAATTACTTATCAGATACAATCAACATCACATAGCAATATTTCAGTTACCGATGAACTTCATATACCACCACGGTATATAGGACAGGAGTCAGCCGGTGACATGGCAGTTAAGGCAGCTGGATCCCACATGGTCAGAGTAGTTTAAGTCCTGGACCTGGAGGCCTGAAAAACATGGTGAGTGGGACCAGCAGTTGGCATAATGGCTATGTCGCTGGACTCCCATGTAGTTGACCACGGTTCGAGTCCCAGATCCGGTGGCTTAAACTCACACCGGGAATGTGTGTGTGTGTGTGTGTGTGTGTGTGTGTGTGTACCCAAGATCCCGAGAGAAGGGACTGCGGTATGGCCATCCCCTCTGGGGGGTGATTTCTCGCTTTCTGTCTCTCTGTCTCTCTCTGTCTTTCTGGTGAGCGCACACACCCTATAGCAAAAACCTTTCCAAAAACAAAACAAAGAAAAACATAGTGAGTGCATGTGTGTATGCATGCCCAAAATACTGAGAGGAGAACGGAGAAGGGACTGTGGCATGGCTATCACCCTACTCCAGAGGGTAATTTCTCACTTTCTCTCTCCCCCCCTCAGCGAGTGCAGGCACCCTCTAGCAAAATACACACACACATACACACACAGTACATACAATTACAGAGAGTATACTTTACAATGACAACAAATAACTGTGCTCCTGGTTTATATATCTATGATATATGCTTTTTATCATTAGAGGGTACTACTTGTACTTTTTTTAACTTTACTGTAAAACAGTGTATGACGTTTTATGCCCTGCAACAGCCTCTTACATCTCATGTTTACCCTGTCTCCTGCTGCACTGTTTTCTCTTGTGTCTGCTTTAATCTTGTGTTGCTTTGTTCATCACAGCCCTCCCAGTGCGGTAAGATATGAAGATGGACTATAATGATATCAACGGTCTTGACTCTGAGTAGGCCTAGGCTAATATGTGTGTTTATGTCTTTGGTTTTTTGGGGTCTTTTTTTTTTTTTTTTTTAACAAAAAAAGCTTGAAAACTAAAATTTCCTAAAATGGTTTGCTATAGGGCACATGCACTCACCAGAGAGAGAAAGGGGGTAAAAAAGGGAAAGTGAGAAATCACCCCCCCACACACCCCGGAGAGGAGGGCCAGACCAGAATCCCTTCTCCATTTTCCTCTTAGGATTTTGGGTATACATAAACACATGCCTGGTGTTTTTTTCAAGTCACCAAGTCCAGGACTCAAGCCATGCAGTTGCCCATGTGAGATCCAGTCACCTTAACCACCATACAACTGGCTTAAAATGGAAAATAAGAATGTAAAGGTAAAATATTTCATTTCTTTTAAAGTTAAAAGTTAAGGAAGTTAAAAAGTTACACAGAGGTGCCAGACCATGGCACAGCAGTAAAATGCAACTCTGTGGGGCTGACCCACATCAGATGGGGATGGCCCAGCTTCACCTCCAGAGACCTACCAGGCACGCGCAGACCATGGTCTGGGGCTAGCTGGGAGGTGGAGTATGGCATCAGGACCCTGCTGGGAGTGCTGTCCCGCTCTCACACTTGCTCCCTCTGTCTCACTCATAGAAGAAATAAAAAAAATAAACTCAAAAAGGTGGCAGGGAGATAGGAGGCCAGACAGTGGTGTGGTGGTAACACAACACTTTGTGAGCCTGGCCCACATGGGAGGATTTTGTGTTCACATCTGGAGAACTCCTTGAACATGCCAGGCGCACACATGCCCACGATCTGCAGCTGGCCGAAGCTGGTGATGGATAGCGGCATAGGGCCTCTGATATGGGTGCTATCTCTGTGTCTGTCCCTCTGCCTGTCTCACTTGTGGAAGAAGGAAATAAAACTTAGGGGGAAAAAAAAAAAAACTGTGGACTAAGTTAAAACTAATTTATTAATAAAAGAAGAAAAATATTTTTCATAGATTTCATGTAGCCTGTGTGTACAGTGTGTATAAAGTCAAAAGTAGCATAATATCCTATGTCTTCACGAACATTCCCTCACCCCTCACTCACTCCCAGCTGGGCAGTGCACAGCAGCCAACAGCTAGCAGCTTCCCCCAGTCACCTTCTGCTTCAGGCCCCCACATCACAGGGTGCCTCTGGTGAGACAATGCTTTATGAACAGCTTTCCTGAAAGAGTAGCTTTCTGGCTACTTCCAAGATGTAGATTTCCAGTGAGTTCTGCTGGTACAGACCATAGGAACTGTCTTCTCTGGCCTTCAGAGGCATAGCCATGCCCTTTCCAGCAGCCCCTGGACAGAGGGAGATGGTTCTTCTTGGGCGCTTTATCTCAGGTCTACAGGTAGCTGGTAATATATATTAATTATATTTTATCATATCAATCATATTAGTTTATTATATCTGCTATGCTTTAGAGTTTTCTTTACCTCCTACAAGCCAATCCCTCATTACTTTAATCACTTCTTATTGTAAACAATTCATTTATATTAAATTCTCGGTCCAAATCAATGCCTCTCTTCTGATTGGACCCAAACTAATAGAACTGAGTTGAAATAAAATATTAACAGTCACTTATTATATTCAGTAAATAAATTAGGCTTACTGTTTTATACACATTGTCACTTTTAATTCTCACTAAAATCTTCTGTCATTCTGGAATAAAGAAACTGAAGCTCTGAAAAATGATACAACTCTCCAGTTGTCACAGAAATCTAGGTCTGTCTGACACTCAAGTCCCTGCTGGTTGTCTACTGTGGCATTTATCTTGCGTCACAGAACCTAGCAACACATTTTTAAAGAAGCCAAACATTTTACGTGCAGAAAATAATTAACATGGCAGGCCTGACTGCTATCCTCAGGAAGAGCAACTTACAAGGTTGGCCTTAGCTGGTGTCTGGAAACTTGACAATTCAGGTGAGTTCTATTTCCAGAACTGGTAAGAATGACGCTTACCAGTGGATACCTGCTTTCTGAGTCTGGAGTGTCGGTATGTAGGGGCGGGGTACCCATCAGAACAGTCTCCTTCCTTCATCTCCCTCCCCAAATGTCAGCACTAACCCAGCTTCCCTGGTAGACAACACAGTCACAGCTCACTGCTGGAGCGTTAGCATGCTCTGTGTCACTACAGGAGAGGGCCCTGAGAAGCCTGAGCCTGCTTTCCTCCGGACCTCACTGAGGCACCTTTGGCCACTGCTGACTTTATTTTACATCCTTTCACTACTATAAAGCGTAGCCATATATGACTAATTGCTGAATTCTGTTAAGTCCTAGAGAATCACTGGAACAGGGTCGTCTCAGGGACTCCTGCAGTGACCTATGACATGGCAAGCACTTTATTAATGCTGAGGACACAAAGACAAACAGGGCCTTCACCCTCAAGGAACTTTACAGTCAATCCAACTTCCTTTCTTTCACTTTGTAATCTAAAATAGATTAGATCTATTTTTCCTGAGCTAAATTTCATTCTTAGTGCTGAAGTGATACTAAATATTTAATAAGTCCATCAGGCGAAATCGGAGATACAAAGCTCTAATAAACTCAAAGGCTACACATATTTTCTCTTTACTTTCCCCATCTTATTGTGTTCTTCATTAAAAATAAATTGACAAACACTTGTACACTGCTGGTGGGAATTTAAATGGAATACTGCTATAGAAAACAGTCTGGCAGCTCCTCAAAATATATTAAATGTAGAGCAATTCCACTCCCAGATATAAACCCAAATGAATTGGAAAACAGGTAATCAAACAAATACTTGCATGCACATGTTCATGGCAGCACAATTCTCAACAGCCAAGGCAGAAAGAACCCAAATGACCATCAATAAAAAGATAAGCAAATGGTGCTATACACAAACAAAAGAATACCACAAAAAGTAATGAAAAACATACACATGTTATAATATGGGATGAGCCTTGAAAACATTATGCTAAGTGAAAGAGGCCAGACACAAAAAAGAGTATATATTATATGACTCCATGTATACGAAATATCCAGAATAGGAAAATTTATAGAGAAAAAAGGTGAGATGGTGTTGTCAGGGGTTGAAGGGAGGAAAAATAGAGTATGATTGAGTAATAGGTACAGGATTCTTCTGAGAGTGATGAAAAAGCTGTTTAAACTACACAGAGTAGTAGTTGTACGACACTGATGGTACTATGTCACCAAACTGTTCACTTCTAAAAAGTTAATTTGGGGGACCAGCGGATGGCATAATGGCTACATAGCTAGGCTCCCATGTAGTTGGCTGCGGATCAAATCCCAGGGACCACGCTGGGCACGTGTACATGTGTGCCCAAAGTGTCGAAAGGAGAAGGGAGAAGGGAGTGTGGCATGGCCATCTCCCCTGGCGGGGGTGATTTCTCACTTTCTGTCTCTGTCTCTCCAGCAAGCCCACACACCTATAGCAAAAATCTCTCTTAAAAAAAAAATGTTAGTTTGAGGGGCCAGCAGGTGGCATGGAGGGTAAGGCAGCTAGATCCCACATGGCTGATTGCACAGTTCAAGTCTTGGATCCAGCACCTTGAAAAACACATCGGGTACACGTGTGTACACACGCAAAATCCCAAGACAAGAATGGGAGAGAAGGAACTGTGGCACGGCTATCTCACCAGGAGGAGTGACTTCTCTCTCTCTCTCTCTCTCTCTCTCTCTCTCTCTCTCTCTCGTAAGTACACACGCTCTATAGCGAGAACTATAAAGTTAATTACTATGTAATTTTATATGTAATTTTGAATATGCATACATAAGGTAATAAATAATTTAAGTAGACATTTGTCTGTTTCGTCAACATCTTTAAAAACTTATATATTTAGTTTGGCCTATCCTTCCAATGGAAAACCAGTAATAAAGCTTTATATTCAGGACTTCGTCATATTCTGGCATATAAAACCCATAGAGAACCTTCCTTTTGGCCAGAACCGCCATCTTCCAGGAGTTAACCAAAATGACGAACACAAAGGGAAAGAGGAGAGGCACCCAATATATGTTCTCTAGGCCTTTTAGAAAACATGGAGTGTTTCCTTTGGCAACATATATGGGAATCTATAAGAAAGGTGATAGTGTGGACATCAAGGGAATGGGTACTGTTCAAAAAGAAATGCCCCACAAATGTTACCATGGCAAGACTGGAAGTCTACAATGTTACCCAGCATGCTGCTGGCATTGTTGTAAACAAACAAAGGCAAGATCCTTGACAAGAGAATCAATGTGCATATTGAGCATATTAAGCGTTCTAGGAGCAGAGATAGCTTTCTAAACCGTGTGAAGGAAAATGATCAGAAAAAGAAGGAAGCCAAAGAGAAATGTACCTGGGTTCAACTGAAGTGCCAGGCTGCTCCACCCAGAGAAGTGCACCTGTGAGAACCAACGGAAAGGAGCCTGAGCTACTGGAACCTATTCCCTCTGAATTCATGGCATGATGGGTGTTAAAAATAAACTAATCGGAACCAGCAGTTAGCATAATGGCTATGTCGCTGAACTCCGATGTATCCGACCGCTGTTCAAGTCCCGGACCAGGTGGCTTAAACTCACACTGGGCATGTGTGCGTGCGTGCCCAGGATCCTGAGAGGAGAATGAAGGAGAAGGGATTGCTGCATGGCCATCCCCCCTGGGAGGTGATTTCTCACTTTCTATCTCTCTGTCTCTCTCTGTCTTTCTGGCGAGCACACGCGCCTTATAGCAAAAATCTCTCAAATATAAATAAATTAATTAATTAATTAATTAATTAAATAAAATAAACAAACTAATCTATGGTCTATTTTTTTTAAAAAAAAATACAGATACTTTTTTAAGTCTGGAAAGATTTATCCCAAAATGTTTATAGTACTTATGTGTCTTGGTGTTGAGTTTGGGTTTATGAGTGATATATGTTTTGTTCTGGTTTTTTTGGAGTTTTTTGGGGGGAGATTCTTATTTTCTAATTTTTCAACAAAGAACACATATAATTTTTACTTAAGCATCAAAAAGTTGAGATAATAACAGTACTTACCTCAGGGAAGCTATGAAGATTAAATGAGATAATACTCAAATTCCTTAGCACAATATTCAGCATATCCTAAGTATACAGTAATTGTTAGATAGTAAGGATATTACTGTTTCTGTTTCTATAAATTTCCTCAGAATATATGCCTTATTATCTATGACTCTAGGGCTAAGGCATTCATCTTAATCTAGGCCTGGGTTAGCTCAAGTCTAAACTACTATAACAGCCCCTTGGCTATTGCAGCAGTCTCCATCCACCCCTTCCCAACTTTCTTCCCAGGGCCAAGGTCTCTACCTAAGACACCATTCTTATCACTCCTGCACAAATGGCCCTCTACTATTTACATAAGTTGTCAACATCCTAAGCTTGGCCCCACTCCATTACTCCCTTTTCTTCCCATTTATTCCTTCAACAAACATTTGCTTAGGTACTTTCGTGTTTCTGCTGTTATTTTAGAAATGCTAAGACAAATAAGTTATGGATTCTTCTCTCAAGGAACTCAGAGTCTAATAGGGAGAAAGGCACATAAACAATACAAAACATGCAATAAAATGTAAATATAAAGCCCACAGAGAACAAGTGTACATGACTGGAATGGATTGAGAAATTCATGAAGAAATTACAAAGAACTACAGGACTTACAACTTGACAGGAGTTTCAAGCATAACCACAAATATCTAATTTTCAGATAGAAATTGAACTCAATTTACTTCTCACCTTGAGGTGTTCTCCCACAACCACTCAACTTAAGTAAAACCAGCAAAGTCCTACCTCCCTTCACAACATAATCCCTATAACTCTAGCCCAGTATTTTTCAAACTGTAGATCAAGACCCATTCATGACTTATAGAATTAATTTAAGAAATCACAACCATTACTTAAGAAGAAAAAAATAAATAAAATAAAAGGTTGAACTAGCTGTTCTCAATTTTCTTGGTCTCAGAATCCCTTTATACTTATACAAATTATTAAAGATCCCAAACAGTTTTGTTTACATAGTTTACAGCAATGGATATTTGCCTCTTAAAAAAAATTAGCAATCTTTAACATATTTGTTCATTCATTTAAAAATAACAACAATAGGGGCCGACAGGTAGCATGGTGGTTAGGGGTGCTGGACTCCCACACGGCTGACCATGGTTTGAGTCCCAGACCTGGCAGCTTGCTTTCTCACTTTCTCTCTCTCTTGACAAATTAAAATAAATAAATAAAGTTCAATAAAATAATTCTTTTAAAATAAATAAAATAAAAAATAAAACAACAATAAACCATTATGTTAACCTAAAATATTTTATGAAAAGTTAATTTAATAATTCAATTTTTAAAAAAAGAATGAAAAGAATGTTATTGTTTTACATATTTGCAAATATCTTTACCATAAACATAATGGAAGACAGTTGGATTCTCATACCTGCTTCTGCATTTACTCAATCTGTTTTGATATATTAATTCAGTTGAAACATTGGGTTCTCAGAAAAGTCATGATGGTTTTTCTTCTGTTTTTCTATGTAAAAAATGTATCACGATTTTTCCAACAACCCAATATGTGAAGAAAATCTGGCATTTCACCAATATTTATTTGGAAAAGGAAGAGTATTTTAATCCCCTTTTCATTTATCTTTGGATAATCTCTCTAATACAGTAAGAACACTTGAAAAGTTAGTTTAACTAAAAGGTTAACAGCAATGTAGCATCTGAAACCTTATCAATGATTTTTGGGGGGAGGGAGAAATTTTTATTACAGGGCGAGTGCACTTACCAGAGAGAGAAAGAAACAGACAGAAAGCGAGAAATCACCCCCCAGGGAATATGGCCATGCTGCAATCCCTTCTCCTCCATTCTTCTCTTGGGATCCTGGGCACTCACGTACATGTGCACAGCTTGAGTTTGAAGCCACTGGGCCCAGGACTCGAACTGAAGTAGGCCATGTGGGAGTCCAGTAACATAACCACTATGCTATCTGCTGGTCCCATCAATGCATTTTTTGATACTCTATGTTAAAAGCCATTGATCTTGCAATTTGAATGGATTTTTTTTTGGCCTGTGCATAATTTTGTAACATTATGTAATATTCATTTATAACTACAGGTTCACTAAGTTACAAACATCTTCTAAATGTTGACATATTTCATTATAAAATACCAAAAAAATTACATTCACTAAATAAAAACATCAATCTTTTTTTTTTTTTGAGAGGTTTTTTTGCTATAGGGCGCGTGCACTTGCCAGACAGACAGAGACAGAGAGACAGAAAGCGAGAAATCACCCCCCAGGGGGGATGGCCACGCTGCAATCCCCTCGTCCATTCTCCTCTCAGGATCTTGGGCACGCACTCACACGCGCCCGGCGTGAGTTTTAAGCCACTGGGTCTGGGACGCGAGCCATGGTCAACTACATGGGAGTCCAGCGACATAGCCATTACTCTAACTGCTGGTCCCAACATCAATCTTAATAAAAGAAAAGTAAGTATTAGAACTGTCAAGTTCATAGCCCAGGATGAAAGTTATCCAAAATTCTAATATTTGCTCAAAAGCTCAAATTTTATCATTGGTAACAAATATTTTCACTGTTTTCCTGAAAATAACAGATTCACTTTATTCATTTTGATTAAAATTTCTAACAGATACCTAATCTGAATAACGATAGTCTGTCAGTTGTTCTTTCAACTCTTCGTCCATGAGAAAGTGGCTAGTTCAGCTATCAACTCAATCACAACAATCATTTTTCCCTGAGATAATCATCTCACTACTGGGTAGACTAAAAAGTTATGACATGTTTTTCTGTTTTCTATGCAAAAATGCATCATGACTTTTCCAATAACCCCATATATATAGCAGAAGAACTGTAGGTATGTTACCCATTGACCACACAGAATATTTAAAAGATTCATTGTCAAGGGTGAAAAATAAACATTGGCAATAATTTTTATTGCTTCACCAAGGACATTAAAAAGTTAAACTCAGGCCAGTAGGTGACATGGAGGTTAAGGCATTAGATCTCACATAGCCAACTGCCCAATCCAAGTCCCAGGTCCAATAACTTGAAAATCACACTGGGCGCGTGTGTGTGTTTTCCCAAAATCCTTAGAGGAGACCAGAGGAGAAGAGACCATTGTGTGGTCATCCCTTTGGGAGGTGATTTTCTTGCCTTTCCCCCTCTCTCCTCTCTCTAGCTAGCACATGCACCCTACAGCAGAAACTTAAAAAGAAAAAAGAACTGCCCCCTTTCTTTTAACTGCAAGTCTGTGGTTGTGAATATAATTATTTTGTAATCATGATATTCTCGGGACCAGCAGATGGCGTAATGGCTATGTCGCTGGACTCCCATGTAGTAAACTGTGGTTTGAGTCCCGGACCCGCTGGCTTAAACTCACACCAGGCACATGTGCGTCCGTGCCCAGGATCCCGAGAGGAGAATGGAGAAGAAGGGACTGCAGCGTGGCCAAACCCCCCGGGGGTGATTTCTTCTTTTTTGGGGGGAGAGTATTTTTTGCTATAGGGCGCGTGCGCTCGCCAGGTAGAGACAGACAGAGAGACAGAAAGCGAGAAATCACCCCCCAGGGGAGATGGCCACGCCGCAATCCCTTCTCCTCTATTCTCCTCTCAGGATCTTGGGCACACACGCACACACGCCCGGCGTGAGTTTAAGCCACCGGGTCCGAGACTTGAACCACGGTCGACTACGTGGGAGTCCAGCGACATAGCCATTACGCTAACTGCTGGCCCCCCTGGGGGGTGATTTCTCACTTTCTGTCTGTCTCTCTTTTTGGCGAGTGCATGCACCCTATAGCAAAAACCTCTCAAAAAAAAAAAAAAAAAAAATCTCGATATTCTTTTGGTACAGGCAGACAATCTGTGGCATGATAAACCCATCTTCCAGTGTGTAAGTCACAACACCCTACAGAGTGAAGAATGGGGGGAATGTATAATCATTAGAATCAAACTGACCTGAGATATGCCTCTGGTATTTACTAGCTCCATGACTGTGGGAAGTTAACTCATTTCTCAGCCTCAAATTCGCATTTAAATGAGGACACTACCTACCTTATAGGGTTGTTACAAGGATAGAAGTAATACATGTAATGTGACTTCCATGGCACCTATTCCTTAGTGGAGTATCCACTAAAGAACAATAATGACAGCAAGAAACAATGCCTTTGTTGCATGTAACGACATACAAAACATGCAGGTCTGACAAGTATAGGATCACAGGTTTTGAGAGGATCAAACAGATGATCTAATTCTAATCCAGCTTCTTTAACTGCACTGTCCTTACCTTACATCACACTCTCATACATAGAATGACTTTATACAGAACAAAAAGAAAACTAAAGTAGAACAAGGTTTTAAATGTCTTTCCCATAGTTTCAGAGTTAGTAAGAAGCAGAGTCAGTAAGAAGCATAAAAATCCTGTTAGATAATATTATTTCCTTTTGATTGATAAGGGAAACTCAGGCCACCCACTGGTGGCATGGTGGTTAGACAACTGGATCCCACATGGCCAACTGTGCAGTTCAAGTCTCAGACCCGGCAACTTGAGAAACATTCTGGGCGCATGTTCATGCAGGGATTGTGGCATGGCCATCCCCCATGAGAGATGCTTTCTTACTTCTTTGTATTTCTCTCTCGTTTTCTTTTTCTCCAGCAAGTGCATGTGCCCTACAGCAAAATTACAAAATAATTAATAATAGTAAGGGAAACTCAGGTTCAGATTCGCTGAGATTAAGTACACATCCAAGGAAGGAAATAACAACAAGGGAATCAGAACCCAAGTCTTCTAATTGCAAATTTGGGGTACTCCCAAGTGTAACTTAGAAATCTATCTAAGAATATGAAATTCACTTTGTGCAATCATTGATAATTATCTGCATCTGAATGGAATAATAGATATGATTATGTGAGTACTTATTATGACTAAATATGCCAATTGATAACCATCAACAAATTAGTTTTTGTTGTGATATTCAATTCAAACTCGTGTTTCACTGAAGACTTCACAAGCTCTGGCATTTAAAAAAAATACCTCTTAATTAGCCTCAGACTATAAAGGAAATACATCCCAAAGGATCATTCTGCAACATTCAAAAATATCCCTTTGAGACACGTTAATATGTTGAATATCATAATATAAATTTAAATTAATAATTTTGCCAAAAATCACTATAGACAAACAATAAATTTTATCTTAATTGGTATATATTAGCTACTTCAATTTAGCTTTCACCACAATCTTTTCACTAACACTTCTATTCAACGTCATGTCAAAACAGCTCTGTAGCTTATTAGCAGAGTGACTTAGAATATAATTGCTCAATTTTTCTGGGCCTCAGTTCTCTCTGCTGTCAAATATTTGTGATTATGCAAATATTTGCAAGGATTTTATAATTAAGCATAATGTATATAAAGCACCTAAAAGTGTACCTACCCTGGAGAGAAAAGCTATTTATTATATTATAACAATTTACACTGTATGCTTTTAAGTTCATAGTCTGGCCTTCTACCTCCATCCCCTAAGACCAATGTCAAAGAGTTAAAATGGGCCTTTTTACTACTCCTACTGCTGCCTGCAATGCCTCACTGGCTACAACTGCCAACTCTCTGACTTAAACTCTCAACCCCCACACCTCTACTTCTCCTGTCCCCAGAGCAAGTCCCTGAACTTTTTTTTTTGGAGAGGTTTTTCCCATAGCGCACATGCACTTGCCAGAAAGACAGAGAAAGACAGAGAGACAGAAAGCAAGAAATCACACCCCAGAGGGGATGGCCACATCACAATCCCTTCTCCTCTAGGGATCTTGGGCACTGATTTCCTAGTCAGAAATAAGATAATGTTCGATATTTATCAATTCAACAACTTTCTAGTAATTGCCATGTGAGTTCTTGCTTGAAATCAATCTAAAAGACTTCAAAAAATGAAACCATCAGAGAATTTTATGGTTCTTTTTGTTCTTTTAATGCAAACTTATCCAAAATGCCTGAAATCAGAATGTTTCAGATTTTAGAATATTTTCATTTACATAATGAAATACCTTGGGGATGGGATCCAAATCTATACACAAAATTCATTTCTACTACATATATACTTTATATAAATAGTCTGAAGGTAATTTTTTTTTTTTGAGAGGTTTTTACTATAGGGCACGAGTGCTCGCCAGAAAGACAGAGAGGGACAGAGAGATAGAAGGTGAGAAATCACCCCCCCCCCCCCGGGGGGATGGCCCTTCTCCTCCACGGGATCTTGGGCAGGCACGCATATGCGCCCAGTGTGAGTTTAAGCCACTGGGTCCGGGACTCGAACCGTGGTCAACTACATGGGAGTCCAGTGACATAGCCATTACGCCATCTGCTGGTTCCCTGAAGGTAATTTTATATAATATTTTTGTACTACAGTATTTTGACTATAAACTATAAGCCACCAAACAAGGCAGTCAGGTATGGAATTTTCCACTGTGGTTGTCAGTGCTCAAAAAGTCTTGGATCTTGGAGCATTTCAGATTAGGGATACTCAACTTGTACCAAGTTTTTAAAAGACAAACATCATCCTAACTTATTTATTTTTAGTTTGTTTACTTTTTTTTTTTTAGGGAGACTTGCTATAGGGCACATAAGCTCGCCAAAGAGACAGAGGAAGTGAGAAATCACCCCTCAGAACAGATGGCCATGCTGCAATCTATTCTCTGCACATACACGTGCCCAGTGTGAGTTTCAAGCCACAGCGTCCAGGATTCAAACCGCAGTCGGCCATGTGCGAGTCCAGTCTGAACCAATACACCACTGCTGGCCCCTATTTTTAGTTTTTATTATAGGGTGTATACACTTTCCAAAGAGATGAGGCTGTGGCAGCAATGGCCATGCCACAATCCTTTCTCCTTCAATATCCTCTCAGGATCCTGGGCATCTCTGCACACGTGCCTAGTGTGTGATTTTCAAGCCACCAGTTCCACGACTCAAACCATGCAACCAGCCATGTGGGATCCAGCACCTTAACCTTCACATTATCTGCTGGCCCCATACTTTAAAAATGTACGAATTAAGGGACCAGCAGTTGTGTAATGGTTATGTCGCTGGACTCCCAAGTAGTTGACGGCAGCTTAAAACTCAGGCCATGCGTGTGCAGGCATGCCCAAAATCCTCAGAGGAAAACAGAGGAGAAGGGATTGGGGTATGGCCATCCCCTCTGGGGAATGATTGCTTGTTTTTGTCTCTTTGTCGAGTGCACATACCCTATAGCAAAAAATCTCTCTCAAAAACAAGTGGGACCGAAGGGACCAGCAGTTAGCGTAATGGCTATGTCACTGGACTCCCACGTAGTTGACCGCGGTTCACATCCGAACCCGGTGGCTTAAAACTCACGCTGGGCATGTGTGCGTGCGTGCCCAAGATCCTGAGAGGAGAGTGGAGGAGAAGGGATTGCGGCATGGCCATTCCCACTGGGGGGTGATTTCTCACTGTCTGTCTCTCTTTCTCTGTCTGGTGAGCACACACACCCTGTAGCAAAAAAAAAAAAAGTGGGACCAACAGGTGGTGTGATGGTTAAGGGCAATGGATTCCCACATGGCCAACGGCACTTTGAGTCCCAGTCCTGGAGGCTTTTTCACTTTTCCTTTCTCTCTCTCTCTCTCTGGTCAAATTTAAAAATATATATATAATAAAATAACAAATGGAAATAAATAAAATTTTTTAAATGTATGTACTATGAATTCATAAAACAGCTGCTTTTATCAATCTCATTATACCTTGATTTCTGAATCAGCTCAACTATTCGACTTTTATAGTGCTCCCTCTTCTAGCCTTTTTAGACAATATTGTCCACTAAGTAAAAAGCACTTTGTAGGAAAAAGAATGCATGGCATAGTTTTGTGCAAGTACAATGAAACCGTCCAAATAGTTGGTGAAGTGCAAGAAGTAAGAAACCTACAGAGACGGGATGGTGTTGGGATTCAACTGGTAGCCCTTTCTCAGGGAACAGAACTATTACACAGATTTATCAATGAAATGCTGGAGCACAGAAAGGCAGTAACGTATGCGGAGACTTCAATGTGCTAAATCGTTTATATACATTATTTCATGATCTGGGTATTATTCTATTCTCGGGTAAGAAGAGTCAGACTTAGAAAGGGTAAATGACAGGACCAAGGTCCGTTAGCAAATGGCAGAGTCAAAGTCATAATTACAACTCTTGTTTCCATTACATGGTACACAATAGTTTGTTTTTGTTTTTGAGAGAGATTTACTATAGGGTCCATGTGCTCACTGGCAAGACTGAGAGAAACAGAGAGAAAGAAAATGAAAAATTACCCTCCCTGAATGGGTGGCCACACCGCAACTCCTCCTCCTCCATTCTCATCTTGGGATTTGGGGCATGTGCACACATGCATCTGGCATGAGTTTAAGCCACTGGGTCCAGGACTCAAACCACAGTTGACTATGTGGGAGTCCAGTGACGTAACCATTACACCATCTGCTGGTCCCATTCGGCATGAGTTTTTAAGATGCCAGGTCTGGGACTCAAATCACGGTCAACTACATGGGCATCCAGCAACATAACCATTATGCCATCTGCTGGTCCCAGAACACTGTTAGGCTCAGAAAAGCACTTATCCCTAAGCCAGGCAATAGGAAAGGTAAGTAAGTGCATGCTCATCTACCTACTGGCTTAGCCTGATGGTTTCTCTCCCAGCAATGGGAAGAATAACTGAGGGTAATTCATCTTTAACCTATAGATATCACCAGGTTATTTCCACTGATAGATGTTTCTTAAACTTTGATGTGTACACAGATCTCTGGGCATCTTATTAAAATGCAGACTCTGACTCAGTGAGTTTGGGGTGGCACCTGAGATTCCAACATCTCCCAGAAAATGAGGACACTTACTTAGGGTTGTTTATATACACTGGGCCATATTCTAAGTAGAATATACTCAGTAGTTCCCAATCATGGCTTACCATCTGAGGCATCTGGGAATCATTTAAAAACTACAGATTTCTGGGGCCCTCCCGTCTGGATTCAGTGGTGTCTAGGATGAGGCCCAGGTTGATTCCAATGCAGAATTGTCAACAATTAGACTATACTATCTCCAAGCCCCATCTACTTCACAATTCTGAATTCAAAGACATGTATAATTAACTGGAATAATCACAGCAAGTGCTGAGTGAGAACATAAGTGCTTTATATATTGGCTTACTTAATCCTCAAACCACACTCTAAGGTTGGTACCTTACAGCACTACCATTCCCACTGAATACATGACAAAACCAATGCAGGAAGACACTGTTACTTATCCAAGGTCAACTAGTGAGTAGCAGAATAGAGGTTCAGACTTGGACCAATCTAATCCAAAGATTCTGTGTTCTCTGGCCCACCACCTAACGTTGCTTCCCACATTACCCGATGGCAACGTCACTGACTTTAACAGACATACTCAAACAAATAAATCCACATGGGTCACCTCCAGTGATGTGGGAAGGCTACGCTTTTACTCCTCAGATGCTACCATCATTGGTAGCATAAAACTGAATAATCCAAGAACTCTTGATCAGAAAGTAAAAAATGCCTTCAGAAACTAAACCTATGACTTCACATCTTCAAATGAGTAACAGCTGATCATTTGAGCACAGATGTGAGTTTTTGACAGTAACACAAAACTAGGAAAAGCCAATTCAAAGAAACCTAGTGTCTGATCAACCACGGTATTTTCTTAATAATAATAATAAAAAAGTCATGAATAGATACTGAAAATGTTTTCCTCATCACTCATCTCTTAAACTGACTCCAAATGAGAATTCTTTATGTTTTGCGCAATGATTTTAAGATCAGAGCCAAGGTGACTATCTGAAGGGCAACACTCACTTAGATGCACGGGTTCTTTTATATTTGTTTAAAACAAAAAAACAGCCTCTTAGTCATACCAAAAGAAACACACTTGTCCTTCACTATCAATAACAAACGCATTTGTTCAGAACTATATTGAAGCATGCAGTTTCCTTTTCTGCAACAAAAGCAACTGCTCTGATTTTCTTTTCAATTTTTTTATTAAAAATGTTTTATTTATATACACCCATACTTTAAAAAATCAATACCGTAGCCCGACATTCTGAAGCATTTAACTGCATGCATCATCATAAAAGGCATCACACAAAGGCAACTATATATCCAAAATATGCGCACAAATACCCTCACATTCAAGGGATAAAAGCACACACAAACACTACAGGGATATAACTACAAAAGATATTACATTTCTACATCTAGATGAGCTCCTTTGTTATATAAATATGTCTTTTTTCAAAAAAAGAAAATATTCTGCAAAATCAGAATGCTTTACAGATTTTTTTTTTTTTAAATCAGGCATTATTAATGCAGATCAGCACAATTCTACACGACCAACCTCTCTGCTTGAACTGGACTCCCCACACCTTACTGAGGCCACAATTCCCCTGCACAAACTCCCACTCCGCCACCCCCCACACACACCCAACTCCCCACCAACCTCACAGGGGTTCCTGGGCTGGTCCATGGAATCTGATGACATCACTCTCTCTTCCTTCCTGGAATTCTAAACCCTGCTGCTCTCCCCTTGCACACAGCTAACATCTCCATGGCAACCTCACCTCCTCCTGCTTCCCTATTGGCTTCATGAAGCAGGATACACAAAAAAGGTTTTCCTTTCTCCCCCACCACCCGCCCCAAAAAATGATGCTTTCGACAGGAACCTGAGCTAAATTTAGCTAGTTGGGATTCAGAGTCCTATGACTAAGAAAACAGAGAAACGTCCCCCTTCATACATTACACCCTCCCTGTCACCCCCACCCCAGAGTGGCTGCTTCACCTCTTCTCTGGCCCCCAACCCAAAAGCAAGTGACAATATCTGCTGAGCAATAAAACCAACCAGACTGCCTACTCACACATAAGATTGCACGGAGAAAATTCTCACACTCATCTCCTCCCAAAAGGGGAAAAAAGAGAGAAAAATGAAAGTATGCAAAGAGCGGTTGGGACATTTCATGTGTGCTGGACGTCAGCATTCTGCAGCTTCCTTCCAACCTGAGCAAAGGACCGGGAATCCATGCCTAAAGGCAAAACAGTCTGAGACTGTCAGACTCTCAGAAGCACGAATGCTCTTGCCATTTGCTTATCATTTCCTCCATCATCGGAAAGAGAAACAGCGAGGGAAGTGAGGTAGTGACACTTCACACTTCACTGTCCACATATACAAACCTGGAACCACAGATCCTGGGTCTACTCTTCTATCCTGGGGACTGACCTATTATATAAACTGGAGCAAGTTCCCACTAAGCTCATCTACAAAGTAGCTCCCACACAGGGACGTTGTAAGAATTACTGACAAAATTAATGTAAAGTAGTTTAGGTCCCTGAGCCAAAGGGACTAAAGAAACAGAGTAAGCTGACATTATTAGTAGTAAAATTACTGTAGATATTAACAGCAATTAATAATCTCCAGAGAAAGAATTCCAGGAACTTCCAGAAAATTATCCTTTCATAATTGGAGATATATCATGGAATATGCATAATTTCTTGAACCACAGACAGACCCAACGAAGGTTTCTACTTCTGGTAAAATGCAGCTATATGCCAATTTATGACTAGGACTCAATTTTGGAGAGGGCCCTGTTTTTTCTTTGCCAAATCCAAACTTTCATTTTCAAACTCTTTAATTATTCACTAACCCTAAACGATGACTGAATATGGAACAGGGCTTCAACAGTTGGCTCAACTGCTCACTTCCCATTCTAGGGAAATAATTCTTTCTCAGAACCATCAACCCAATAGCTATGTTCTATATGACTTGTAAGGACAAAGTATCAATTGTGACCAAGTAGGAAAAGCTCCAACCAGGTCAGAGCCCCATAGTAGAAAAAAGAGTAGATAAAAATAAGACACACCCAGAAAAATTTCAGTTGTGGAGCAGCAACTCAGCTCCAGAGCACCAACTCTCCAGTGAAAAATAGACATGAAAGGAAAATAATTTAGTTTTAAGAAGAAATAGTCATCTGCCCCAAACAGAATTTAAACAATCTGGAACATTTAGTAAAGTCAACATGCCCTGCTAGTTAACACAGGCATCAGAACAAGCTTTACGACTGCGATGGAAAACAGTAAAGGATGCAGCGTGTGCTAATAAACAACTGAAACTCACATTCCAGTGGGAAGACTGGGCAGAGGGGTGGAGGGACAGCATGATTAGCCTATCTCTGAGATATGTGCTTTATTATTTCACTCTGTTTTGAATCCCAACAAGCCATTCTTTGTGTAAAACCACTGCTGAGTACACCACCGGTCAGATGGTTTCATAAGCTATGATGAGCACTATTCTCAAGGACCTTCTTCACACTCTTAAAAACAAATGGTGCAGCCAGCAGGTGGCATGGTGGTTAAAGGCACTGGACTCCCCACATGGAAGACTGCAGTTCAATTCCCAGACCTCATGGCTTGGTATCTCACTTTCTCTCTCTCTCTGATGAGCACATGTGCCCTACAGCAATTAAAACACAAATAAATAAATAAAATTAAATAGCTATTTAAAACAAACAAAATGGTCAGCTTGCTCTGTATTGGGCTTACAATGTGAAGACTTAAGTTTGAGACTACCCATTGAACCAATGACTGCATTTGAATTAGGTTATCATTATGAAAACTATCAACAATGGTCTGGACTAAGTGACTGCTGCAAAGAGCTTATTTATCTACTCTTTCATTCAAACATGCATTAAGTGCATTTATCATTTGCTACAGTTATACCTGGGTTACTGCCATTTCTCAAAAGTAAAAGCAAAAAACAGGAGGTCAGATGATGGTGCAGCCATAAAACACAATGCTCTGAGAGGCAGAGCCATATGGGAAGGTTACCTATTTGCATTCAGAGACCTCCTTGGGTACGCTGGGCATGCATGTGCTCATGATCCAAGCTGACTGAAGCTGGGGGGTGGATCAAGGCATCGAGATCCTATTAAAGGTGCTATATCATCCCACAGAATAAATAAAACTTAACTTAAAACATTAAAAACAGGGACCAGCAGTTAGCGTAATGGTTATGTCGCTGGACTCCCACGTAGTCAACCGTGGTTCGAGTCCCGGACCCAGTGGCTTAAACTCACGCCGGGCACGTGTGCATGCATGCCCAAGATCCCGAGAGGAGAATGGAGGAGAAGGGATTGCTGCGTGGCCATCCCCCCTGGGGGATGATTTTTCGCTTTCTGTCTCTCTGTCTCTCTTTCTCTGTCTGGCGAGCGCATGCGCCCTATAGCAAAAATCCTCTCAAAAAAAAAAAACAAAAAAAAACATTAAAAACGAAACACAGCAAGTTGTACACATTCTCACATTCTTATTCCCACTTTGCAAACAGAGAAACAGAGTTCCAGAATTGTCAATGTGACCAACATTATATAACTCACTATATAATTTTCTAAATAAATAAAGGCAAGGATTCTAACCCTTATCTATTTGAACTCTAAAGCCTGTGCATTTTTCTGCTTGGCTTCCCATTTATAGATAAGGTGAAAAGGAAACATCTAGAAATCATTTGGTATCTGGGTTCTCTTATACTATAAATAAAATATATGTCGCTGACATGAGAATCATACTTTTTATGTATTTCTAACAGTATTAAACCCCAAGCAGATACTCAATACTTACTAATTTCTTATTCTAATCCTATTACTCTAAACTTCTTGACAAATGACAATGATTCTACTCAGATCTTTTTAAATTAAAACCGGCTTGACATATTACATGCTGAAGTGAAATGACAAACCTCCAGATAACACATTTTGGAATTTAATTTTATATTTCAGATTTTAAAAGTTATCACTCTCATAATGCCTACACTGGCCAGTTATAATGTCATAATGCCCACAGTTACATTTTGTTTTTAGTTCGCAAACCCTAATGCAGTCAAAATATATATTAGATGTATGATTTCTACATTCTACATACAGAACCAGAGCACTTATCCAGGGACTCCACTAAAATTAAGTCAGCTGATTAGAGGACCAGGCTAAAGAGGCCAAGGTCATGTGTCCAATACCCAGATGAACCAGTTAACATCACTCTTTCCTATGGCCCCTAATATGCACCACCCAGTTATAACATACACCCTAGGTTTTACCAAGAAATTTATGTAAATTATCACCTTTCCAAAAAAAAACTAAAAATGTGTCCCTAATGTCAAATATTCTAACTGGCTTTTATTCTTTTTCTTTATTCATCACGGAATGTATGCATGCACATATGAGAATGAGAGAGAGAGAGATGCAACCTCCATGGGGTCTGGTCCCCTTCCCCCAGTCCTCTAGCCCATTGGATCTTGGGCACTTGCAAGCATGCCTGGCATGTTTCAGACCTACCCAGCCAGGCATTCAAACCATCATTTTCATGTGGGATTGTTCTCTCTTTAGCAGTGCATTACTATTTTTTTAAGAATTATTTTATTTAACTTTATTTATTTTAATTTGACCAGAGAGGGACAGAGTGAGAGAGAGAGGGAAAATGAAAAAGCAAGCCATTAACCATCACGCCTCCTGCCAGCCCCAGCAGTGCATTACTATTAAACTGCAGAGTCAGCTCTTTTATTCCTTAGAAGATAGCTACTGTCTTTTTGAAAATGTGTCCAATAACTCACCTTTTTTTCAACATCTATTGTACACCTACCGCATGCCAATTGATGGTCTCAAAAGCTAGCGCTGGGCCCAGCCTTGGTAGCATGGTCGGTAGTGAACTGAACTCCAGTGCTGAAAGCCATATGACTAACCATAGGTTCAAATCTTTGGCTCAGTCAACCTGAAACACACCAGGTAAGTGTGTATGTATGTCCTGAATCTTGATAAACTGGAAGGCTGGGAAAATGGGATACTGTGAAGGATGCTTCCTCTCTCATTTTCATTCCCATTCATTCATTCATTCTCTCTCTCTCTCTCTGGAAGGAGATACTACGAAGGATGCTTCCTCTCTCATTCGCATTCTCTCTCTCTGGAAGGAGATTCTGTGGAGGATGCTTCTGCTGTCATTCTCATTCTCTCTCTCTCTCTCTCTCTCTCTCTCACTCACTCACTCACTCACATGCAAGCACATACACTATCATAAAAAAATAAACTTCTCAAAAGCCTAGCAATAAAGGACAAACACAGCTACATGTGATACACAATATAGCAATACACACACACACACACACAGGTTTGGTAAATGTACATAAGAAGATGGGACAGCAGGTGGTGTGGTGGTTAAGGGCGCTAGACTTCCACATGGTCGACCACGGTTTGAGTCCCAGACCTGGTGGCTTGCTTTCTCACTTTCTCTCTCTCTCTCTCTCTCTCCCTCTCCCTCTCCCTCTCCCTCTCCCTCTCCCTCTCCCTCTCCTTCTCCCTCTCCCTCTCCCTCTCTAGTAAAATTAAAATAAAGTTAAACAGTTATTTTTTTAAAAATGTACACAAGAAGGAAAGGCTCACTCTAGAAGATATTATGGAGAATGAGCAGGAGTTCATTTAGGTTCATGAAGAACGTAAGGGCACTGCACAGAGAAAAAACAAGGATTTGTAAACGTATGACCCTAAGACAACATCACAAACATGGCGAACTTTCAAGTAATTTACTTGAAAGGCCAGGATGAGAACTGATTAATATAACCAGAGATATGACTCTTTTAAGAAGGTAACATCGGGGACAGTGGGTGGCATGGTGGTTAAAGGCACTGGGCTCCCACATGGCAACCACAGTTCAAGTCCTAGGTCTGGTGGCTTGTTTTCTCACTTTTCCTCTCTCTCACTGTCCCTCTCTGGTCAAAATTCAAATAAATAGGTAAAAATAAATAAAATATTATTTAAAAGGGGGGGGCAACATCTTTTAGATTTTCTACCTAAATCAGATTAGATTTTTCCAAAAACACCTTACTTTGAGTTTGATTTCCATCAAGTAAAAGAGAAAAAAAAGTCATCCATTTGAAGGTTTGTTTTTTTTTTCTCTAATAGGCTCCATAAGAATTAAGGCCAAAATGAGGTATGAGGTACCTTCTTCTCAAAATAAAGCCCTTAGTGGCTGTGAATCCTCAATAAAGAGGTCTTCTATCTATAGAGCAAAATCCAAATTTATCCTGCAAGGTAAAAATTCCCATTCTCAAAAAACTGGCTTAAAAAGTAATCAGTGCAATTTATTAGTCAATTCTTTCTCTACGGTGATTTAAAATTTTTAATGTGTTAAATATTGTAAAAAGCAATTTGACATTAACAACAACAACAAAAAACTTCATTCTTACACAAAATCCCTAACACATAAATGTAGTTGCACATTCACATCTTAACTTCTTGACAGTCAAAGATTCACACGTTTATGAAGGGAGAAGCTACCTATTAGCTGGAGGAATCATGGAACAAAAGTAGAATTTTCAAGTAAAAAAAAAAAAAATTTTAAGGCCGCTAGATCCCACAAGGCCAACTAGTTTAAATTCTGACCTGGTGGCTTGAAAAACATGCCAAGCATATGTGCACGCACACCCAAAGATGAAGAAATGGAGGGGAATGGATTATAGGGTGATGTCTTTCTTTCTCTCCCTCTCATACACATTCTGGTGAGTGCACACACCCTCGGGCAATTAAAAAAATACAGTACAATCTAGCCAACTACCTAGAAGAAATGGAACAATCCAAAAATTACGCATATTTTTCTCCAGAATAAAAAAATCTAAAATAGAGAAGAGTGGGACAGGGAAAGGAAACCACATCTATCTATATGAATAAACTTTACAACACCCACACAATCCTACATTTTTTTTTCCTAGATGCTTTCCAATTTTCTTGCCCATAATCGCTTATCCCATTCTTACTAGTCTTAAAGGAAAAAATACTACTCCCCTCCAAAAACAATTCTTTTAAGCTAACCATCCTTAAGAAAAGGTCCAAGTATGTTAGAGATCAAATATATATTAGAATCTCTTTTTATAAAAGATAAATTTAGGCCCAGCCCTGTAGCACAATGGTGAAGCACCGGGTACTGGAAGGTAGATACTATATGGCCAATGGAAGCTTGAATTCCAGCCCCGGCAGCTTAAAAACATGCCAGGCAGGGAACCAGCAGTTAGTGTAATGGCTATGTCGCTGGACTCCCACGTAGTCGACCGCGGTTCGCGTCCCGGACCCAGTGGCTTACAACTCACGCCAGGCGCGTGTGCGTGCGTGCCCAAGATCCCGAGAGGAGAGTGGAGGAGAAGGGACTGCGGCGTGACCATCCCCCCCGGGGGGTGATTTCTCGATTTCTGTCTCTCTGTCTCTCTCTGTCTTTCTGGAGAGCGCACACGCCCTATAGCAAAAACCTCTCAAAAAAAAAAAAAAAATCTTTTTAATCACTATATTCTCCTTAGAAAAAGAGTTTCTTTCTGAGAAGGGTCTGAGTTTTACATATAACTGAGATTGTGGAAGTGTATGTATGATGTTTTGACAAAGAACATAATGGATTGAACCTGTCCCTCTGACAATTACCTGTGTGACACTGAACGAGTGCAGTTTTCTCATCCACCAGTGGAGATGAGACTTCCTATCCTAAACTTCTCATGAATTAAGTGAGATAATATGAGTTTGGTGCTTGGTAAATTATAGCTACTCAAAACACAAACAAACAAAAAGTGCCTTAGCTGCCTTTTCTTCTCCACATCTACTCAAAGAGGGATTTTAAAAACTAAAGGTGAGAGGACCAGCGAATGGCATAGTGGTTAAGGCGCTGGATTCCCCCCATGGTCGACCATGGTTTGAGTCCCAAACCCAGCAGCCTGAAACTCATGCCGAGTGAATATGTGTGCATGACCAAAATTCCAAGAGCAGGATGGAGAAGAAGGAATTTCAGCATGGCCATCCTCCCTGGGGATGATTTCCTGCTTTCTGTCTCTCTTGCAAGTGCATGCACCCTACAGCAAAAATCTCTTAAAAAAAAAAAAAATTAAAGGTGAGAAAGTGGATCCCATCTGTAAACTGAGAACTTACTGCAAGCAGACAATGGTTATAAATACAGGTAGTTCTCCATTAACTGCAGTCCTATATGGCTAAGAGTTATTCATAAGAAGGGTGACCACCTGACTTGTAAGCCAACCCAACTTCAAATACTCTGGCCCATTATTTCTTTTTTATTTTTTTAGATTTTTTTTTTTTTTTGAAGTTGACTAGAGAGAGACAGAGAGGGAGAAAGAAGGAAACTGAGAAAGCAAGCTGTCAGGTCTGGGATTCAAACCACAGTCAACCATGTGGGAGTCTAGTAATCCTAACCACCATGCTACCTGCTGGCCCCTTGGCCCAGTATTTCTTATAACACAGAAATACCTTCAAAATTAAATATCTCAGAAATTCAGATATTTCCAAATTGCTCCTCCCAGACAACCTTGCTACCTAGAAACAAAACAAAAATTTGTCATTAGACAACATATTCCTTTTTTGGCTTAAGAAAAACTGTCATCAACATACTTCAAGAGGACAAAAGGGACACTAAAAGTACAAACAAGTCAGGAAAGCAAAGCAATGCTGCTGAGAGCTTTATGCCTATAGAGTATGTTTTTACATCATCTATTCTAATAAATTCACATTTATGCAACATCAGTGCAATAGCTAAGTGGACTAGATAGAAATTGCAAAGACCCAGATGAACCCCTAGGATGGCAAAATATTGGCAATCCTCAGCTAGATCCAGAAAATGGTTGAGTCAATACCAAGCATACCCTCAGTCTAATGGGCATCTGAACCAAAATAGAAAATCAAGTATATACATAAAATAAATCCCTGCTGAAGTCCAGGGCCCAAAAGAATGATTCATAGTGCCGCAGATGAGTGACACCACAAAATCCTCTTTTAAGCTCCCTAGAGTGTCCAGGATATACTGCAGTCTTTGGAAAGACAGCCAAATTCAAACCCATGTCAGATCACAGCAGACATGCTCCCTGGACCACAGTGCTGCAAGGGATCTAAGTGCAAAACACCTTCTACTTCTACTGGGTTTAAAGTCATTATCAAACTCACCCTTTGGCACACAGTCAGACAGCACCAGTGATATTGTTTACTTGTAAATAAGCCATTCCCATACAATATTCCGGACCATTCAGAGTGAGTGCTGGAGTTTTAAAAATTAAAATAAAAAGGGGCTTGGTCTTTCAAGTCTGCTTCACATTCTCACATTCCCAATACCCACTTCCAGCCAATATCTCTCAGGTCCAGGAAAAAAAGCCTTGCCTAAATATTGATCATATGCCTTCAATTCAGTCATTCCTTCCCTCCCTTCTTCTCTGCTCCCATCCTAAAACAAAAACAACATACAGACACACACACACACACACACATATTTTATGTTGTTGTTGTTCTGTTTATATATGTGTATACACACATGGATGACAGATAAAGACATATCTCCCTTTTAATGCTCCCTGGAAACAATGGAGAAGAGATTAGAGAGGAAAGGAGCCCAGAAGGGTTAGGTGAAGCAAGCAGAGGGAAAGAGCAGTTCACAGAACGAGGCATGCGGAGAACACGAGATGGCTGCTCCTGAGCTCCAGCAGAAAGGGCTGTTTCTGATTAGGTGAGTCCAGTTGCAGAGCTGCACAGGAAGTGCTCAGGGGCCCTCTTGGTCAGCCCCATCCCAAACACACTGAAAACCTTTGTACTGTAGCAGGCCCATCTGGAATCAGTTAGGACCAGACTCCTAGCAAGCCTTTTTTTTTTTTTTTTTTTTTTTTTTTAACCCACTCAGCTCAGTTTTCCCGCCTGCAACCTTCTTATCCCTTCCCCCAATCACTCCCAGAGCATATTTCTCCATCTCCCCTTTCCTGAACCTCAAACAAAAGAGTCACATATCACATAGAAACACCGAGCATTCAGAGAGCTAGCATCCTCCCCAGACCTAGGAACCCTCAGAAAATTACAGCACTCATGCAACTAAAATCCTTTTTATCCAACTTCAGGATTTTTTAAAATGCTATTATATTTTTAGAAATTCAAAGTGGCCTACTTTTTTGTTTGAGGATTTAAATAAAGTACATCCTTGATGAAAGTTTTCTTCATTTTGTTTTGTCTTCTAACACATGGAAAAAAGAGATTTTGGCATCTTTCTTCAGGCGCTCAAAAATGAAAAATATTTTCCACTCACAATCTTAAATTACTAATATTCATTTCTACAGGAACAGGATTTTTAGTGATGCTTTCTATTAAAAATAGAACTCAGTAGTGTAGTAAATGCCTGGGATTAAAACTCAGGAGAACTAGAGGAAAAAAAATTGATGGCCATTAATTAGCCGTGTGGCTAGGAATAAACTACTTAACCTTCTTGGGTCTCTATTTCTTCGCCACAAAATGTGGGAGTAAGGAAGAATCTTCCCAGCACTCTTATGCCCTCAAATCCCATAAACCTAACAAAACATAGGAGTACACAAAACACTCCAAGGTCACCAACAATCCATCACTTCAGAGCTCTTTTCTTACTGGCCCCACAGTCTGTACAGAAAGGAGTTACATACATGGTAACGTGAATAGACCGAGCCTGTCCATCTGACCTGACTATATGCTGCATTCCCTGTCCTCAAATTGCTGATTAGAGACATCACAGCCAAGACAGGTGAGTAAGATGCTAAAGGAAAAGTACAAGCTGGCCATCGGGGTCAGCATCTATCAGAGAAGTACAGCACCAAGACTTGGTGAGCTAGATTCTGAGGCCGGTCCTAGATCCCAGTGGTTAGGGGAGCAGGACCCCACATGGCTACCTGAGGCTCAAATCCTGGCTCTGGTAGCTTGAGAAACACACCTAGCATGCGTGCCTATGTGCCCAAAATCCAGAAGGGGATTACTGTGTGACCACATCCCACTGGGGAGATGCTTTCTCCCTCTCCTCTGTCTCTCCGGCAAACACATACCTCCTCAAGCAATATTTAAGAAAAAAAAAAAAAAAAAAAAAAAAAGAACATCACAAATAAGGTACTGAAATATAACTCTGACCTTTGTGCTCAGTTTAAGATTCTTATTTGTCTAATTGAGCTCAATAAATATTTATGGAATCTACCAAGAAGGCCAGATTCTATGGGTGATACCAAAAAATAAGGAACTATCCTATTCTCAGGATCTGTATAATAATCTACAGGAAGGACAGCGTGAGATTCAAAGGCAATTTTAATTCAAGACTTGGTAACAATAAAATAAAGTGTTCTGGAGTGTCCTGATGCTTCCACCCTGAGCCTGCCTTGAGAGTTCTTTCTCTTTTCTTCTTCCTTCTGTTACACTGTTAAAAGGGTTCTAATAAATCTGAAAATCACATTTCACCATGAAATGTAAAGGCTGGCACTATAAATGGTCTAAATGTATCACAGGGGTCAACAAACGTCAAGGGCATAGGTTGTATCCATAGAGAGAAGGGCATACTTACATAAAGCATCCCCAAGCCCCAGGGTAACCAGAGGTGGAGCACAGAAAACTCCCAAGGGCACATCACAGCGATACCTAAGCTTGACACAGCTATAACCAGTGCTAATTTGGGTACCAATTCTTGACCCTAGGCTGGGTTCTAGAGGTTAAGAACCAGTCAAGCAGGTAAGAGCTTGAGATTAGAACTGTCATTTGCTGGGTTGACTGCCTCGCCCTCAGACACAACCAGAATGGCAGGACTGCTGCAAATAGACCACATGTACGGCTTTTGGCAACCATACCACACAATATCTGCCCTCATCCAAGGCAATGTGATTAATGTTCTTCCGCACAACTAACATTGCTCTAGTTCCCACAGAGCCTGTTTTACCATTTTCCCATCTGAAGTAGTGAAAAACAATCCTACACAGACCTCCTTTCTCAATCTCAGACCCCAAGTAGCCTGAGGGATGAGGGCTCCTTCTCTGGGCCACTGCAGAGAGTACCCCATCCTAGGTAAGCTCCCTAGAAATACATTCTCTTAAGTGAATGAAATTCTCCCCCCCACCCCCCCAATGGCAAGACTTCAAAAGCATTCAGAGAAGTAAGAATCCATGAGGTGGGATTCCAGAAACAGCAGCTCAAGTTTCCTCCTAAACGTGGCAAGCTGAACTGTAGGAGGCACTATGAGGGATCAGCCCCCTCCTGAAACATTAACGCAGCTGAGTAAGGAACTGAGAACGTGGCAGCTCAGCTGACTCCCAATCCAGCTCTGAACAAAACTGGACTGGTCGGGATTCTTCGTGGCAAACAGCAGTGGAAGGAGCCAATCAAAACTCTCAGCCCTGCCAAAGAAGTACAGCCTTTTCCTTAAAGGGCAAACACTTCAAGGTGCATGTTCGTGTATGTGTATAGAGGAGTTTTTAGATTTTCTGAATTCCGACTTCAGTTAACTTTAGTACTATAAATTTCTTTTCCTAATTTTGTTCTCCTCCATATTAACACCAGCATTGCCACTGAGTGTAATAAAAGCTGGTAGGTACAGTGAGTGACTGTAAAAGAAATAAATTTAAAATAAAAATAAAGCAGGTAGGTCTCCACAGAAAAACAGCCACAATCCAAACACTACATTTGACCAAAGGAGGCATGGTGTGAACTCCTCTCAGTGAACTCCTCTTACTGCTGGCACTTTAGGCCAAAGTTCTCTCCAAGATTCTTCCCTTCATCCTCACCTTTCCCTAAGTGCCTCTTCCCCCAAGCCTCTACCTCTCTCCCCAGCCATTCAGAACTCAAGGTCAGATGAAGTGCTAAAGTAAGCTGTGCACTATGCAAGCCACTCAGCAGTGGAGGGACAGAAAAGTAGGCAGGGCAGAGCTTCTCAAACTATGAGGAGCAATCCATTAGGGAATGATACCTTTTGCAAAATGCAACAAAATGAATTATTAGAAAAATAAAATATCAAAAAGCAAAGATAAAGGGACCAGCAGGTAGCATAATGGCTATGTCGCTGGACTCCACAGAGTCGACTGTGGTTCGAGTCCTGGACCTAGTGGCTTAAACTCACACCGTGCACGTGTGCGTGCATGCCCAAGATCCGGAGAGGAGAATGGAGGAGAAGGGATTGTGGCGTGGCCATCCCTCCTGGGGGGTGATTTCTCGCTTTCTGTCTCTCTCTCTGCCTTTCTGGCGAGCACACACACCCTATAGCAAAAACCTCTCAAAAAAAAAAAAAAAAAAAAAAAAAGCAAAGATATGCAACTCAACCTTTTTATCATTAGATTCAACACATAGAATTACTTGGCCAAATTGCTACAGGAAGTTCCTAACTGCTTACAAGCAACCTCTGTGCCTATCTTGCATGAATTGCTAATGAACCGTTAGTGGACCTATACCAGTCTACACATAGCACTTTAATTAGCACTGGTATAATAAAAAGACAGCAGGCTTTGATACCATACAATCATAGGGGTGAATTCCGGCTCAGTCGCTTACTAGTCATGTGACCTCAGGCATATCATTTAATTACTCTGAATCTCAATTTCTGAGTCTATAAAACAGTGTGATGTCACCAAATGCCTTGCAGAGTTATGGAAGGATTAGAAAAGTGTTAATGGCAAGGAGCCTAGCACAGTGCATGATTTAGAGTAGAAATACAATTAGACAACAACTATTTTCATCGGGTTTCTGAATAGACCTTTTCATCATTCTCTTTTAATCCAAAGACAATTCTAATTCCATTAAATCTTAACCTTGGGAATTAGTGTTTTTATGATAATTGTAACTAGCAAAATCTATATGCATGATCTTTCATTGCTGTTACTATCTTTTCCTTTTTGGTCTCAGGAAGAAATAATTTTCTTGTGCCAAAAATGAATTCCCATTTGATTTGTAGTGTTTTCTGCTTGACCCAAGATGTATACCAATTTGATTTCTAGTCAAACAATTGCCAGTATAATCTCTAATTCTGCTTCACTGCAGTTTTCTTATTGTTGTTAGTTTAGTAAATACTGAGTAGATACAAGAAGAGTATTTATAAATTATACAATAGAAACATTAATAAAAACATATGTTATGAGAATTCTAGGGTTTTCTCTATCTGCCACCCACCCTCATATGTGGGTGGCCCTTCTTTACAACCATCCTTAAAGTCTGAATTTAAGAACTGGCTCTGTCACTTCAGGATTCATATCATCTTCAATCTAAACCATGTCCCCTCTCTAAAGCTATCTCCTACCGAACTGCTAAAGAGGTTGAACACATAGTTGCTGACACTGACACTCTTGCCAGTTCCCTAACTGAAAAAAAATTTTGAGAGATTTTTGCTATAGGGCATGTGTGCTCGCTGGAGAGACAGAGTAAGACACAGAGACAGCGAGAAATTCATCCCTTGGGCAGGTTGGACACACTGCAATGCCTTCTCCTCCACTTTCGTCTCAGAATTTTGGGCATGCACATACATGTTCCGGCATGAATTTTAAGCCACCAGGGTCCAGGACTTGAACCACAGTCAATCATGTGGGAGTCTAGTGACATACATCTGCTGGTCCCGCTTCAATGATTTCAACACATTCCATGTAAAGTCCCCCTGGCTCCTCTCATGCTCCTTACCTTTCTATTTTAGCTCACTCTAGCAGCCATTTTCCTACCCCTGAATTTGCTATTCTGAATCTCCTCACCAAAGACTGGCCACCATCACCCCTCCTTATTTTCTTCCCTCAGTCCTTCCTTTTCTCAACAAGTATCCTCTCATAACTGAGGCGGAGGCAGTTCTACCCGGTCCTACAAGATCTCCATCTCCCTCAAGCCTAGATCCATCCTCTCACAAATAGCCCCTTGAGTATTGACAGCATAAGAGCTATATGGAAAGTCCCAAAGAATCCAATCCAACATTTTTATATACTCAAGAATCTACATTTATCACTTTAAAGTAATAACAGAATGAGAGAAAGTATTTACCAAATGCCTATTGTGAAAGAACTGGTTTCAAGAATATGTAAAATTCTCAAAACAAACTAGGTAAGAAACGAACATTTTCATACTTATTTTTCAGTAAAAAATGAGCAAAAGATTTAAACAGATCCATCAGCAAATAGATAGATGGTAAATATGCAAGTGAAAAAATATTCAACATCATTAGTCATCAGGGAAAAATATATTAAAAATCACAAAGAGGGACCAGCAGTTAGCTTAAGAGCTATGTCGCTGGACTCCCACGTAGTCGACTGCGGTTCGAGTCCTGGACTCAGTAGCTTAAACTCACGCCGGGCGCATGTGCGTGCGTGCCCAAGATCCTGAGAGGAGAATGGAGGAGAAGGGATTGCAGCGTGGCCATCTCCCCGGGGGGCGGGGGGGGTGATTTCTCGCTTTCTGTCTCTCTGTCTCTGTCTGTCTGGCAAGCGCATGTGCCCTATAGCAAAAATACCTCTCAAAAAAAAAAAAAAGTTACAAAGAGGTATCACTACATACCTACTAAAAATGACTACTGGGGGAAAAAAAATCCTAACGATAGCAGGTAGTGGAAAGAATGCAGAAACAAGCATGGTTCATGGAAATCCAAAATGATATAGGCACTTTAGGAAACAGCTGGCAGTTTCTCTTACCATATGACCCAGCAATCTTAACTCCTGGGTTATTTACCCAAGAGAAATGAAGAGTATACTAAGTGTACACAAAAAACTACATCCAAATGCTTACTGTGGTTTTATTCATAATTATTAAATGACCCAATGTTTATCAGCTGGTAAATGGATAAACTGTGGTATATGAATAAACAAATAAATAGTCAACAATAAAAAGGAACAAATTATCAACACTTAAAACAGCCCACAAAGAGTCTCAAAAATCTTCTTTTACAACAAGTAAAAGAAGTCAAGCTCAAAGAGTCAAATATAAAGCATATGATTCCATTTACATGACATTTTAGAAAAGAAGTCAGATCAATGATTACCAGGGGCTACAGATAGGAAGAGGGTACTGACTACAAAAGAATATGATGATAAGCATTCTTTTTTTTTTTTTTTTTTAATTTTGTCATAGGGTGTGTGCACTTGCCAGAGAGAAAGTGAAAGAGCATCCTCCATGGCAAACAGTCATGACACAATCCCTTCTTAATCTCTTTCAGGATTTTGGGAGCGCACACGTACCTGGTATGTTTTGTTGTTGTTTTTGTTTTGTTTTGTTTTGTTTTGGAGAGGTTTTTGCCATAGGGCATGTGCGCTCGCCAGACAGACAGAGAGAGACAGAGAGACAGAAAGCGAGAAATCACCCCCCAGGGGGATGGCCACGCCGCAATCCCTTCTCCCCCATTCTCCTTTTGGGATCTTGGGCATGCATGCACATGCACCCGGCATGAGTTTTAAGCCACCGGGTCCGGGACACGAACTGCGGTCAACTACATGGGAATCCAGCGACATAGCCATTACGCTAACTGCTGGTCCCTTTTTTTTTTTGGGGGGGGGAGGTTTTTGCTATAGGGCGCGTATGCTCACCAGACAGACAGAGACACAGAGACAGAAAGTGAGAAATCACCCCCCTGAGGGGATGGCCACGCCACAATCCCTTCTCCTCCATTCTCCTCTAGGGATCTTGGGCACTCACGCACAAGCACCCAGTGTGAGTTTTAAGCCACCGGGTCTGGGACAGGAACCGCAGTCGACTACATGGGAGTCCAGCAACAAAGCCATTACACTAACTGCTGGTCCCCCGATATGTTTTTCAAACCACCAGTAATTATTAAATGACTCAAATAGTATGGTCAGTCATGTGAGACCCAGTCATCTTAACCAGTATGCCACAGGCTGGTCGGAGTATCTATTATGGTAGTGGTTACATGACTATATGACATTTCTCAAAATTCACAGAAATGCAGCCTTAAGGGCCAGGAAGGTGGTGTGGTTGTTAAGGTGGCTGGATGTGCAGTTAGAGTTCCTGGACCTAGCAGTTTGAAAATCACACCAAGTGCATTTGCATGCATGCCCAAAATCTCAAGAGGAGAATGAAGGAGAAAGGGACTGTAGTGTGGCCATCCCCTCTGGGGCTTTCTCACTTTCTCTCTCTCTCCAGCAAGCATGTATGCCCTATAGCAAACATTTTAAAAAAAAAAAAATCTTGGGCCAACAGGTGGTGTGGTGGTTAGGGCACTGGACTCCAACATGACCAACTGTGGTTGGGGTCCTGGACCTGGCAGCTTGCTTTCTCACTTTCCCTCTCTCTCCTGTCAAATTAAAAAATAATAATAATTTGTTTTTAAATCAAATAAGTGATTCTTCAAAAACAACTGAGTAATTTGAATGAAGGGAATATTGAAGTACTGGAATTTGGGGAGTTTTTTCTCTAGTGATAAAATTACTGCAGAATTATTAAAGAGAAAAAAAAGCCATTGACTGCCAGGAATTATGAAGATGCAATGTCATTAAGTCTCACAAGCTGATCCTAATGCTCAGAAAGGTTAAAAGCTGGTCCAGTGTCCTAGAGCTGTAAGTGCCAGAATCATCCTAACTCAGGTCTGTCAAACTCCAGGCCTTCAAGCTTCTACCATACCATGCTGTCTCATTATTGAACAAACAGGTAACCATCATATAATGAAGTATGTGCTAACATCTGTACTGAGCGCTGAGGACATAAAACCAATCAGACTGTTCCTGCCCTCAAGGAACTCAGTCTAGCCTTTACTTATAAGGGACAATAGTGAGTCCTGAGTGCCCCTTGCAGAGATTAGGACCACTTGAAGACCCTCAGCCCAGACTCCACCCTCCTATCCTCCAGATCGAGCAAGGTTACAAGATCCTATTTATTCTGTCTCTCTCTTAATTTTTAAATTTTTTTTTTAATTTTTAAAGTTCTTAGCTCTCTGTTTTTCTTCTGTCTTGGTAATTCTTACCTTTCCCCTGAACCCCACAGGACAAGCCAATCACCAGTCATATATATCTGAGTTCTGAGCGCCCTTTTTGCATGCGCCACATGGCTTTCATTTTTTGCTTTAAAAACTTGTTTTCTCTTTTTTTTAAATTGTTTTTTTGTCTTGTTTTCCCCCCTCCTTTTTTGTTGTTGTTTTCTTTTCTTTTTCCCTTTCTTTTTACCTTTCTCACTTTTCTGCTCAGCATCCACACACTAAGTTTCTAGACAAGTCCAGGTGCACAATAGCCAAATATCTGAGTACTTTCAGAGTCAAATTAATCCTCAATTTCCATGGAATCTGCTGCACAAAGGGAGAAAAATGGTACTGTTTAGAGATCACAAGTCACCTCCTCCTGTATGCCTCTGAATGATCAGATTTAACTCAAAAAACTAGGAAAAAATGTATAATCCATCAAATGACAGAAACCACCACAGAAACACAAGAAATATGAGAAATCAAGAAAATATCTCTCCCCTAAGGGAAAAATATAACTCCTCATCCTCCATAGACAATACAAGGGAACTCGTGGAAATGTCAGATAAATAATTTAAAATATTCAAATTGACAAAGCTAACAGAGATGCAAAAGAAGAGAGACAACAAACTCCAGAAGATGCAGGAGAAAAGAGACTACGAGTTCCAGGAGGTGAGGAAGTTCTTGCACAATCTGAAAGAGGAAATACACACCACAAAAAAAGAATCAAATGGAGCTGTTAGAGATGAAGTCTGTAATACAGGAAATCAAAATCTCCCTTGAAAGTATCAAAAGCAGATTAGATTGTGCAGAAGATCAAATCTTAGATGTAGAAGATAGAACCTCTGACCTAGAAAATTCACCAAAAAGACTGAGAAAATAACCAAAAAAATGAGAATAACATAAGAGTAATACTAGATACCATTAAATGCCCAAATATCTGATCATCAGTAACCCAGAAGGTGAAGAAACTAATAAGGGCACTCATAATCTATTCCATGAAATCTTGAAAGAAAACTTTCTAAACCTAGAGAGGCACTCAAATATCCAGACCCAAGAAATACAAAAGACCCCACATAGAATCAACCCAAGAAGATCTTCCCCAAGGCACATCATAGCTAGATGGACCAAAAACAACATAGACAGAGACAAGATACTAAAATTGACAAGAGTAAAATGTCAAGTTTCTTTCAAAGGATATCCCATCAGGCTAATGTCAGACCTCTCATCGGAAACAATGCAAGCAAGGAAAGAATGGGAAAATATATTCAAAGTGTTAAGTGAAAAACAATTTCAGCCAAGAATACTATACCCAGCAAGATTATCCTTCACATGGGGGAAAAAAAGATAAAAAACATTCTCAGATAAACAAAACCTGAAAGAATTTACCAATACCAGACCAGTTCTCCAAAAAGTGCTGAAGGGAGTGCTGTACCAGGAATACAAAAGTCAGACACACAGAAATAACAGTACAAAAAAACAACCAAGAAAATGGCCAGCCTAATGGTAGGGACAAGTCTGAAGTTGAATGTTAACTTCCAGAGTTTAAATGGAGAGATCAGACCACAGTAACATTGCAAAATTCAAAAGAATAGAGACTAAACTGGTGAAACAGAATTTTACGACTTTAGACTAAAACATTACTTACTTCTGTTTTGATTTCTAGATTTAAGGATTTCTGTCTTCTCGTGAACTGTTGACAGTTTCATCTACCTACTATTTGAACTGAATCCTGACCTTTTTCCTGGCTTCAAGTCTTAACATTTTTTGAGTTTGATCTATTAAAACTAAAACTGTTTTTTCTTGAAATTAAAAAATGCATTTAAAAAATACCTATTTAATGACTACAGTAAGCTATATAGCCCCAGATAGGTACTACTTTATAGTATGTTGACTTTACTCACTGAGGTTTATGCCTAAAGTCAGACATGTGTTCATAGATATGTATATATCAGCGGTGCTTGCTATTGAAAGCTTTTAAGATCTTTAGTGAATCAATAAAATGTGAAAAAATAAAAAAGGCATGGAAAACAACTGGAGATACCAGAGACAGTATGGGAGGAGGGTGGGAAATGGCAGAGGGAGAGACGTAGGGAATCAAGGGGAGAGAAAAGGCAAAACAGATAAGAAACAAGGAATGGAAAATTACTTGTGGACAATATCACGTATCCTTGACTAAGCCAATATACAGTATATACTGGATGAAATATCTCATTTTGTATACTGTAGTGATGTATATAGTGAATGAATGTTAATTAATTAATTAATTTAATTAAGTAAAATAGTGAAGGATTACAGGTGCCATGTCTTCTCTTACCTGTATAGATAATGGTACCTCACTCAGAACAAAATCAGAATGACCCGTTAGAAGGTGAAAGGTAACATTTGAGATATGCAGGACAAAAAGAATAAAAGCCACAATGTGTGCTTAGGTCAAAAGGGCCCTACCTGATCAACGCACATATGCTTCCAAGGTCTGACTAAAGATATACTGAGAGAAAAAGGGAGACCATATTTAAGGAATCAAACTATTCTTCCCCTTGGATTTTTATCATCCCCAGAGGTATATTAAGTTTTATTATTATTATTATTATTTTGCTCTACCGCACGTGCACTTACGAGAAAGAGAGAGAACACGTGAGCAAGCAAGCTGCCAGGAGGTCCAGGAAAGGAACCACACCTAGCCATGTGGGAGTCCAGTAACTTCACCATGCCACCTGCTGGCCCCAGCTGTTTTGTTAGAGTCATTTTCTAAAAAGTATTGGCTGCAGTGGGATTAAAACTGTTCAGTCCAATTACTAAACTGGATTATTGCTAGAAGTCCTATCCTCATTCCCGACTCAGAGCAAAAGAACAATTTTAGCAAAAGTTTAAATCTCTACCAAAATACTCAATGCTTGGTACTTTGGTAGTCAAATTTATCCCCCAAAGGAGCAGGCTTTACCATCAATATTGTGCAAGTTAAGTGTTTTTCTGCTGGTTCTAAATCAACCAGGGACAGAAAGGGTGTTGCCTCTTGGTACTGCCACGAGTTCTGCAAGGAGCTTAGGTTGAGACTAAACATCATTTAAGTGAAGGGAGAGAGAAAAGTACCACAGTAAACATGAAACCACTGCCCTCCGACAACTTACGGTATAGGAGAGAGGACAGACAAATTAAGAGTGCTTTGAAAACATCCAGAAAGGACCCCTTCCAGCCTGGAATGAGACCAGGGTCAGGAAAGGTTCCCCTGAAAAGTAAAAATCATTTAGCGGAGACTGAAGAAACAAGAGAGCATTAACCTGTATTTTCAGGTTTGTATGTTATCTTGTAGAGAATTTCCTGAGCAGACAGGTAAAAGCAATGCAAGGGAAAAAATGTAGAAAAGCAAAGAGGAGAAAAAGATAGCAAGTGCTTCCATTTTGCTGGGACATAAACACTAACAAGCCTGTGAAAGGCTTTCAGTACTGGGGTAATAAACATCTAATCACAACTGTACAGTGAGAAAAACTGAGGCTTGAAAAATGTTAGGTAGACTGAACAAGGTCACATGTTAAAAAAAAAAAAAAAAGAAAAAAGGCTGCTAAAACCCATCTTCTTTCTGTTTCCCTCAGAATTTTCCCCAGAACATGACAAACTCCTTGGATGCCACAGACAAATCAATTTTTTCCTGGTATTTAACACTTTCAAAATCCAAACATTTGCTAAAGTTAATTTTAACTCCATTTGGGGGGTCAACCCCTCAGTAAAATCTAGTAAATTAATTTTAATGTTTTCACTAATGTGGATCTGCACATAAAAAAAAATAAATAAAAAAAAAACCTCTCTTTTCTCTTATGTTCCAGAAACTCCAAAAGATTAAAGCAGCAGTAAGAAGACAGCCCACACAGAATTCATTGTATACCATGTAATGCACAACACATCAGCCTCTATTTTATCTGGCAGCAGGAAGAGCTCTAAGTTAGGACCCCACAATTATCCCTGCAGAGAGGCACAGCTTCGGGAAGGCGGGCACAAGGGCCACGCTCACGGTAACACACACGGCCATCTGCACTTACAGGCATGCCAGGAGCGTTTAAACACCCACGTGCCTGCCGCCTTCCTCTCCCTCCTGCAGGTGGGCCAATTCCTTCCCATTCTTTTCCAACCCACATAATTCCAGAGAAACAGATGATCTGCTGCCAGGAGCAGGAAGCAAAGAAAGCTACTGTACTTTTTAATATAAAAGGCCAAAAAGAAAAGCTCCTAACTCTGTGCCCTGTGTTCTACTCACTATACCAGTACTTCCCTATTCCTGTGCTGTCTAAAACGGGAGCTCCCATTACATCCCTCAGATCCCTTTCCCTGACATCCACCCTGTCACTAAACTAGCTTGGGTCCCCTCTCCTTGTATCTCTCCAATTACTCACCTCTCTCATTGCACTTAATCACTTGCATGTCTGGTCAATACTGGTCTCTCCACTGGGAGCTCCTGAGGAAAGGAACAGACTGTCTCTCTGCCTCCCTCCACATCCTCAGCAGCCAGCACGGTGCTGGGCACACAGGTGCTAAATGAAGATTTGATTGATGACTACAAGAACTGCTGAATGAACAGGGAGTGGGTGGCAGAAAAATAAATGGTGATACAGTAATGTAAAGTCCGAGTGTCCAGGATACCTGAGAAGAACCATGCGACAGCCTCTATGCTGAACAGTATTTTGAGTGCGATGTTTACATAAGAAAACCATCCTTTAATAATCCTTCATAGACAGCTTTTGAACAAAAAAAATGAAGTAAGAATATCATTTTGGGGAACAAACTAATCAAATGTATTACTTTTATGTCTCCAAGAGCAAAACAAGAGAGTGAAACCCACTATCACAGTCCTACCACCCCACTCCAGTACCCAACACAAATAGTTTTTTGGGCTCCTCTTTCTTTTGGTAGGTTTTCACACACCACTTACCCTTACCTCTTCCTCCTCTCCTCCGCTAAGAGGCAGCAAAGAAAACAATGAATGTACTACAATATCCAGAAATCCCCAGAAAGACATCTCCCCAGTTCTCAAGTTTATCCTGAGGGTCACTGGCCCTAAGACAGATTTGTTCCCAACTAAGCAGACTTAGTCTGGGTGATAAATGTAGTTACTAACTCCTCAGCAAGGTGCTAGAAATAATGGAAGATCTCAAAACCACACGTCAGGAGCACACTTGCCCTATCTGCCTTCAGTTCTGCAACTGAGAGGCTGCAGAAACAACTCTTCTTTTACTCAAACCCATCAGCTACCCTCCCCCTCCAGGGACATGTGCCCTTGAATCTTCCTTCCTAACTGTATCTGTCGAAATCAAACAGCACCTGATAGAAAGGTAAGACTGGCAGAGAATTTAGTAAGATTTTGGGATTGTTACCATTAATTCTCTGGCATTACTTTTTCTTGGCTTTCTTTTTTCTACTGAAGAAAACTCCAATAATTATTTTAGGAAAGTACTAAATTATACTAGATTCTATTTAGAATCATTGTAATAAAATGTCAGCTAAAAGCAATCTCAGAAATAACTCATTTCCTCACATTTCACAAGGGGAGAAAGGCCCAGAGATGTTAAGAACTGCCTAACTACAGTGACACAAAGGAACACCCTTGACTGTCAGATCCTAAATGGCAAGGGCTGTATCTAATTTGTCTCCGGTGTCCAACACAGTGTTCAGCACTGATAAATGACTGTGAACTGAACTAAATGAACACAGTTAATTAGTGGGAAATCTAGAACTATGACCCATGACGTTTTACTTAAAGTGCAGTGTTTTTTGTTTTTTTCATCACAAGTGACCTAGAAAGCAAAAGTCTATGTACAATAATTTAGAATCCAGGCTGTCTCCCTCTTTAACAACCAGGCACACTCCTTTTATCTCTGACAACACCTATAAGATTTTCAACCTCTCTGTTCCACTGCTCTAAAAATCAGACAGCTTTTCTAAATTGGTTTCCTAAATTATTCCTCTTCTTCCACTCAAATACTCTTTAATAATTCTCTTCAATTAACTAATCTTCTTAATAGTTGTCCTCTTTGGAATCCTTCTTTACAGCTTAACAACTCACAACAGCCTACAAAAATCTGTCTCCCTTTTCTTATTTGTGTCCCCTTAAGCCAGTGGTTCTCAATCTTAGCTGCATACTGGAATAACATGGGTAAGTTTTTAAAAATACTGATTCCTAGGTCTTGCCCCAAAAATTCCTGATTTAATTGGTCTGGGTAGGGTATGGCCTAAGAATGAAAAATGATAAAGCTCTGGAGGTGACTCTAACACATAGCTAGCTAATGCTGAGAACCCCTTCCTTCCACTCTCAAAAACTCACCACTACTCCAAAAGTAACTAATGGCAGTTGTTCTAGAATGGCAAAATACCAGACTGCTCTGCACCAAGGTAGTGTGTTGCTAGCCTGAAGGCACATTAGAACCATACCCTTGTTTCATATCTGTCATATAACAAATGTGTAAATATGTCGGTAAGCTCCCTAAATCATTACTGATAATGAAAGGCCAGCATCTAGCTAAAAGACTACAAAAGGCCAAAAAATTATACTAGACTTTCAATTCCAAACACATTTAGTTTCTGCTTCTTTTTTTTTAAAACCAGAGATCCAGAGTTCTTCAAATCCAGATGGTCTTTCTGTTATCAAAAATAACTTCTTGTGACCAAACACTACCCCAGAGAAGCAAAAGAATATATTTTCATGTCTACAGGCCTCTGTTCATACCACTATTTCTGTCTAGAATACCCTTACTCTGTCCTATTCACCTTTAAAAGCCCAGTTCAAATGCCTGCTTTAGTCATTCACTCAATGAACACTGAGAAGCTAAGAGGCAGGCATCATCCTAAGTACTGGAGATATTACAATAATTCCAGATGGTGGCTAAGTGATATGAAGAAAATACAACAACATAACATGACAGAGTAATGGAGTGTGTGACTTTTCCTAAAGTAGATTAATTTGGTCTCTCAAGACCAAATCAAGAACAGAGAACTTTTGGGGACCAGCAGGTAGCGTGATGGTTAAGGCGCTGGACACTCCCACATGGCCAACCAGGGTTCGAGTCGTGAATCTGGTGGCTTGCTTTCTCACTTCTTCTCTCTCTCACTCTCACCCTCTGTCTCGCTCTGGTCAAATTAAAAAATAAATGAATGAATAAATAAAATAAAATAAATAATTATTAAAAAAAAAGAACAGAGAACTTTACTATATTCCTTCTCATATTCCTAGAGTTGACTCTTTGTGTACATAATAAATAATTCAAATGAATAAAAAAAAAAAATCAGTGTTTAAAAACAAAAAAGCATTCGGACCAGAAGATGACGTAATGGTTGCATTGCTGGAATCCCACATAGTCGATTGCAGTTTAAGTCCTGAACCGGCAGTCTAAAACTCACGCAGGGCACGTGCATGTGCATGCGTGCCCAAAATTCCAAGAGGAGAATGGAGGAGAAGGGACTGCAATGTGGCCATACACCCAGAGGGTGATTTCTCACTTTCTGTCTCTCTGTCTCTGTCTCTGTCTCTCCAAAGAGCGGACGTGCCCTATAGCAAAAATCTCTTTTAAAAAAAAAAGTGTTAAGGGGGTGTTGGCATAATGGCTATGTCCTTGGACTCTCATGTAGTCAACTGAGGTTCAAGTCCCGGACCCGGTGGCTTAAACTCACGCTGGGCGTGTGTGCCTATGTGCCCAAGATCCCGAAAGGAGAATGGAGAAGAAGGGATTGCAGCGTGGCCATCCCCCCGGGGGATGATTTCTCGCTTTCTGTCTCTCTGTCTCTCTCTGTCTTTCTGGCAAGCACATGCACCCTATAGCAAAAACCTCTCCCCCCCCCCCCAAAAAAAAGTATTAAGTAAAATATATAATCAATGTAGAATCAAGAGACTGAATCATATGTTGCTCCCCCTGCCTATAAAATGTTGGGTAAATCCCTTCCCCTCTTCCGCACACTATGTGGACTGGAGTAAACTAGGATTACAATGCTCACTAGAGGTAATGAAGAGTGAAAACACAGGTGAGTACTTCAGTACTAGAGCAAACAGGCCACTCTATAAGAGGACAGCACGATTTCATTCCTGCAGATTGCACCATGCAGGAATGTGGGTCCAGTACTGACAAGAGAAGCCAGAAATCTGGATTTCCTGTGAGCTCTCCCAGTGTTTAAATGTTAAATCCAAATGTCTTTAAAATATTGTGTTAGCCAAACAAAACTCAATATCCAGGAGCCAGACCACAGGCCTCTAGTTTGCAACCTCTGGACTAGATCATCTTTAAGCCCTTCTTAGTTATAACAGTCCATGACTCTAAACGAAATATCTTCTTAAAGAAAAACACTGAAGAGGGAACAACAGGATTAGAGAACAAAAACAGAAAAGAACAGTCTCCTTCTCATGTTCCAATCAGATCATAGAAAAGTCTTCTATGCAGCAAATCCTTGTTACCTGGAAAGAAAACACCAATTCTAACCTGTCCTTTAGATTATATAAACACCACAACTCCACTGTAATTTTAGTGATCTGGAGCTGAACAGTTTTGCTTTTGCCCATGTGTGCTTAACAAATATTCCTTGTCTAGGCGATCAAGAATGCTTAAACAGAGGCACGACCCATGTGTGCACACGTATTAACATACAGATACACACACGCACACACACACACACCCCTCACATAACACAAAGCAAGGAAATCAATTATGCTGAAGACTGGCAAGGTGCCCCAAAGACACAGCAGGAATTTGATATGAACAGCAGGATGAGGAAGGAGAATGAATAATTCAGACTCCCTGATTCACTTAACAAAGTCCTGTCAAGCATAAGCTGAGATCCATGGTTTGTGGGCTGGGCTTCCTTACCTAAGGCAAGAGGAGCTCTCCATCTGAAAAGAAAGCCAACTGTGCCTGCTGTGAAGGTGGGAGGATGATGAAATGAAAAACTTGCACCTAGAATAAGTTGAGTTATTTTTCTGAGAGCCAATTTACCACAAAAACCCAAACACATGAAAGCAGACGATGTTTTCATATTGTCATTAGCAAAGGAAAACAAACATGCATATTTTATTTATGCTTGCCCTCTTTGAGAAGGTCTCTTCCATTAGACTAACAAACCTAAAATTTAAAAAGGTAATAGAAAATGCAAAATAAAGAAGTTGCAACCAGAATAGCTAAAAGTACAAACATCTTCCAAACCCTCACCTTCCCACCCTCAAAGTTTAAGGAAGTTGCCAACATTAACTATCTTCAAGCTAGCTAGCAATGATGGCTGTGGAATTAGGGACTAGGAATCAATTGTTTAACCTAAATTGCACATGATTTTAGACACAAATCTATTCTGAAATTAGATCCAGATCTATCCAGAGCATTAATCAGTCACCATAAACTCTTGCTTTTTAGAAAATAAGAGTTCTGTATAAAGATTTTTTTTTTAAAAAGCAACTATATAAATGACCTAGAAAAGAAAAAGAAACCTGTTTCATACGTCACTATGATAGGTTTGGTGTTGGGGGAGGGGGGGTTAAATAATTATTTTATTTAACTTTATGTATTTTATTAATATATTTTAATTTGACCAAAGAGGGACAGAGTGAGAGACAGAAAGTGAGAAAGCAAGCCACTAACTCTGGAACTTGAACTGCAGTCAGCCATGTGGGAGTCCTGCAACCTTAACCACCATGCCACCTGCCAGCCCCTAGATTTGGTTTTATCTTCTGTTTTTGTTTGTTTTTTTATGACAAGAGTAAAATATTTGTAGTAATTCAGCAATTAAGTATCTCACAACTATGACACTCAGTGAAGCAAATATCAATCATTATTTCAGTCTTACATTGTGAAATATTATTTGTAAAGAACACAACAAAAACTATTAACTTCTGAATGCCATGGTACTAAAATCATATTGGAACAAAAATTTAAAGAACACATTCGGTGATCCTCAAATCCTTTAGTGGTTATAAAGATATAGAAGTTCTATGCCATGACCAGATCCTAAATACTCTATTAATCAAGTAACAGAAAACAGATTTTATCTGTTTTAGGAAATCACCACAAGTAAACACACTCAATGTGAGCTCATCCTTTTAAAAACCATTTTAAAAATTAAGCTGATTCCTCAAAATTACCAAAAGCAACAAAAAATTTCTCAAAATTCAAATAGCTGAACAAGAACTACTTCAGCCCTAAAAGCAAGGATGGAATGACACTGAAATTAAGAAGCAGGGCTAACCGGTGAACAGTGGTTAAGGCAGTTGAATCCCACATAGCCAATTGCAAGGTTCGAATTCTGGACCTGGCAGCTTGAAGAACACACCAGGTGCATGTGCGTGCATGTCCAAAACCCAACAAGGAGAAATGGAAGAGAGGGGACTGTGATGTGACCATCCTCTATGAGAGGTACTTCCTTACTGTCCCCCTCTCTTTCTCTGTCTCCACAAAGGACGCATGTCCTCTGACAAAAAAAAAAAAAAAAAAGAAAAAAAAATTTAAAAGTAATTAAATAATAACATGCTCCTTCTGTTGATAATAACCAACATTTTCCTATTTGCCTAAGGTCAGCCTCTAGGGAATGAATCTGCCAGTCCATCATACAAAGACGGGTGACACAACAGTAGTGACTCAAGCCAGAGAGCATTCTGGAAGAGACAGCCGCTACCCCAGATGGAAACTTTCTGCTCACATTCTGTATTACTGATCATGATCCAAGGGTTCACAAGGCAAACTCCTAAAGGTCACTTACAGAAAAAGGCCCCTAACTTCCAAATGTCTAATGACTAGTGGCTATCTCTGTCACAGAAAAAAGATAACTCAAAGTCTTATCAGTCTATTATTTTATCAAAGAACAATAAGGCACTGTTGATCACTTTAACAGGCTGGAAAATAGATGACAATCTTCCAAAAACAAGAATAAAATTTACCCTGTAATTTATTTGGTGAGGTTGGGCAACAGTATTTTGTTTCAAAGCTCCCAGATGATGCTAATGGGCAGCCAAGATCAAGAAACATTAGTCTAACTAAGCCTTAAAACAAATTATCTCAGGCTACTTAGCTAGTGAAAGCAGGAGTAAAACAGTAAAAGGAGGTTTGGGCCTTTCCACTTTGTTGGAAACATATCTAGCAATGGGGCCAGATGGTGATGCATCATACACTATGCTCTGCAAGGCAATCCCACTTGGGGAACTTTCTAGGTGCACCTCCTTTTTTAAAAAAATAGAGGGTGGGTGAAGGGAGTAGTCTGGTAATCCCAACCCCTTTTTCTCCATTTCTCTATCCTAAGAGAACCTTGAATCTCCATTTCAGGATCCTAGACACAGACACACGCCTGGCATATTTTTCAAGTCACCAGGGCCATGATCAAACTCTGTTCCACCATGTGGGATCCAGCTCCCTCTGCACACTGCTTAATTATTACGCTTCAGGACTGCCCTAGAGGCCTCCCTGAGTATGCTCTGGCCTGGCACTTGCCCACGATCTGGGGCTGCCAGAAGGGTAGAAATGAACCACAGTATTGGAACCCTGCCAGGTTGCTGTCTCTTTCTCTTTTTCTTTCTGTCTGTCTTGCTTCTGGAAGAAATAAATAAACTTAAAAAAAAAAAAAAAAAAAGAAAGAAAAAGAAAAAGTAAAGAAAAGAAAGAAAGACAAGACAAGACAAACCACAAGTGATTATTTACTCTGAAAACCTAGGACATGTATTCTATACAGATAAGATTCTTTTGGTTCTAAAATCCTATAATCTATCCAACCATTATTACCCATCCATTACTGGTCTTACTATGTATCAGGCACTGCACTATTAACAGAATTTAAGAAGAAAACAAAAATTGAAACAAAGTTCCTACCCTCAAGAAACTTACAGTTTAGTAGAAGGTCAAAGTAAACTGGTCTTCCAATACAGCCAAAAAAAAAAAAAAAAAAAAAAAAATGCTTGATAGGAAAATGTACACAGTATTAGAACAGCAGTCAGGAGCATTCCTAACCTTATCTACTCATCCAGTAAAAGATTCCCAAAGAAAACTGACCTATAAACCAAGATCTCAAAGATGAGGGTTAGAGTCAGCCAGTGGGTATGACGGCTGAATCACACATGGCCAGCCTCGCAGTTTGAGTCCCGGACCCAGCAGGGGGAAAACATGTTGGGCACATGTGCATGTAAAACCAAAATCCCAAAAGGAGAACAGAAGAAAAGGATTGCAGCCTGGCCATTCCCCATGAGGATGCATTCTCTTTCTCTTTCTTTCTCTCTGGTGAGCGCATACACTTTCTAGAAAAATTTTTAATAAAATTAATTAATTAATTAATTTTAAAAATCAATAAAAACAGATAAAGGTTAGGGGTCAGTGCTATGAAGGGTGGAAGGAGAAAGTGTGCATGGTGTACATATGAATGGGTTGAGGGTTGGGAAATAAGGTAGAAATCAGATCCCCAATGTTGTTTAATAGAACTAAACAATGGTGATATGATCAGAGTTGTTTCATAGGATCACTCTAAGATCACTCCACTGGGATGAGAAGGATAAAACGAAAGGCAAAAAGGGAAGCTGAGGCAATAGCTGCAGTAACTGCGCTAACAGCGGCACCAGTCACTGAGTTACAGAAAGAGCAAGTGAGGAGCGGTCAGTATTAGACATGCCAGGTTTGCAGTAACTCTGGGGTATCTAAGTGCAGGTGCACACTAAGCAAGTGTACACAGACATCTAAAGTGCAGGAAAAGAGGTTTAGGCTAGAGATAGCAATTTGGAAGTTGTCAAAATATAAATGACAAAGCCTTAGCAATAGAAGAGCTTGCCCCAGGAGAACACACATAATAAAAAAAGAGCACCGCCTTTCCGTAGGCCCTGGTGGTTGCTGTCGAAATGGGCAAGTTCATGAAACCTGGGAAAGTGGTGCTGGTGCTGGCCGGACGCTACTCCGGACGCAAAGCCGTCATCCTGAAGAACATTGATGATGGCACCTCAGATCGCCCCTACAGCCATGCTCTTCTGGCTGGAATTGACCGCTATCCCCGCAAAGTGACAGCTGCCATGGGCAAGAAGAAAATCGCCAAGAGGTCAAAGATCAAGTCTTTTGTGAAGGTTTATAACTACAATCACCTCATGCCCACAAGGTACTCTGTGGTCAACAAGGATGTCTTCAGAGACCCTGCTCTTAAACGCAAGGCCCGGCGGGAGGCAAAGGTCAAGTTCGAAGAGAGGTACAAGACAGGCAAGAATAAGTGGTTCTTCCAGAAGCTGCGGTTTTAGATGTTTTATGTTTCAGTCATTAAAAAGGTGGAAAAAAAAAAAAAAAAAAAAAAAAAAAGAGCACCAACTTCTAAGTGGTGGGCTGAGAAAGAGACTGTGAATGGCACTGACAGACAGAGGGGAATTTTTTTACAAGGATGGTGCCAGAGAAGGCAGGGGAAGAAAGGCCTTGGAAGGACAAATACCACAGAAAAGGATATTCATCAGATTCTGCCAGAAGGGGGCTAGTGGTGAATTGGAGAAAAGGTGTCAATGCTATAGCTGAGGGACAAGAAAAAACAGACTGCAACAGTTCCAATGGTGCAGGCTACTCTGAAAAAGCCGGTTCGTAGATGGGAGAAGAGCAAAAAGGAGCTAGATGGTAAAAAAGACTAAACGCTAATAAATGTGCTAAAGTTTATATATTTTGTTTAAAGTTGATAATATATAGAAAGGCTGATTAAAAACCTAGAGATAGCTGTGTGCCTTGATTTTCTTAATATACTTTAATCAAAACACCATATTGCAACAGACTGAACTTAGGTTGTTGGGAAAGTCATTACATATTTTTCTGTGCAAAAAATGCATCATGATTTTCCCGACAATCCAATAGATATGAAACTCTAGATAACAGGCAAAAGTGGGTCATGTGGTGGTTAAGGCACTGGACACTCCCACATGGCTGACCACAGTTTGGGTCCCAGACCTGGTAGCTTGCATTCTCACTATCTCTTTCTCTCTCTCTCTCTCTCTCTCTCTCTCTCTCTCTCTCTGGTCAGATTAAAAGTAAATGAATGAGGGACTGGCAGGTGGTATGGTAGTTAAGGTGCTGGAATCCCACATGACTGATGGTGGTTCAAATCCCACACCTGGCAGCTTGCTTTCTCACTTTCCCTCTCTCTCTCTATCTCTCTCTGGTCAAATTTAAAATAATAATAATAATAATAATAATAATAAATGAAGTTAAATAATTTTTTAAAAAGAATGGAAGAAAATAAAAATGACTTGTCATGTATAAGTTTTGGTTGATGGGCACTACTGTCCACACTTAGCAAACAGGGAAGAAAATAAATATCCAGCTCAAGGTTTCAGAGAAGACAGGTATCCAAAGACAGAAACTAGACTTCTGGAAGGTATAATTTACAGGTAGGGCTTTTGTCTTTTAATATTTATTTTCTAAAGGCAAGAGGTACAAATGTTATAGTTCTTATAACAATGTTAAAACACACAGTTTTGGAACTTTAAAGCTGGGAGAAATTACTAGACATAAATCAATATAACAATAGTTCCAACACATTTTATCCAAGGAATCTGAAGTATTTGGCTTTAAATACAACGTATAAACAGGAGTATAATTTTGAAGCTTATTTGTGCTAATTCATGACCTTTGTATTATACTTTATTCTAAGAAAAAGAAAAAAAGGAAGGAAATTGAGGAGGGATAAAGGAAAGTGGAAAAGAGAGCAAGAATGAACAAAGACACCCAAAATATTATTTTAATAACTCCTATGATACAAAGAAAGCATCCCACTCAGGTTCTCAACATCTGCCTTCTCATGTCTGTTTTCCTTTGTTTTTGCTCTATCCTCTCTGGGGCTTCTGGTTTGCTTGTTTGCTCATGATCATGGTTTCTCTCTCTCCTCTGTGCTTTTGCCAATCTCCCTACCATTTCCCCTGCCTGCCTCCCTATCTTTCCCTTCTCTCTATCTTCCCCTTAACCTGCCTCCATTTCCACACAACACTAAAGTAAATTTTACACAAAAGCAACCAAATTTTAGAACTAAAAGTCATGATACAGATCATCTTGTCTAAGAAACCTCTCATGGTTTAGGAAACTGAGGTTCTAAGAAATTATGCAATGTGCCCAAGTCACAAAACTTTTACCACATGATAGAATGGGAACTAAGGGCCAGTTGTAGTAGCACACACTGGTTGACACTGCAACTTGGCAGGTTAGGCCACTGGGAAGCTCAAGTTCAATTCCTGGCCCACTCTAAAAGCCAGTTCCCCAAGATGATTTGTTCATTGAAAAATAATGCAAAACTTTTAGGTATATAAAGGGGGTATATATCTGTACACCTATACATACACAGAATTTTTCCAGAACATAAATGAAACTGCTAAAGTTTCTATCACAGTAAAACTCTAAAAGGAACTTTAGGGCTCTTCTAGTTCTAAAAACCTCCTACATTAAGTTCTTTCAACCTCTGACCTGCAAAGTGCATAGATTTCTTTTGTTTTTGTTTTTGTTTTTGGAGAGATTTTTGCAATAGGGCACACACACTCACTGGAGAGATAAGAGAGACAGACAGAAAGTACGAAATCACAAACACACACACACACACACACACACACACACACACACACGGGAAGTGGCCATGACGCAATCCTTTCTCCTCCATTCTCCTCTCGGGATCTTGGGCACGTAAGCACACATGCTCGGCCTGAGTTTTAAGCCACCAGGTGTGGGACTCAAACCAAAGTTGACTATGTGGGAATCCAGTGACATAACTATTACACCATCTGCTGGTCTCTTCAAAGACCTTTTTCAAAGGACTCTCCTTGAACTCATGAATGATATATACAATAAGAACCCCATCCCTTCTCAATCCCTTTGCTGGTTTACCAGCTCACCAGCTGGGCCCACTGGCACCTCCTCTCTACATCCCTGTCTTTGAGCTTTTCTTTACTCTTCAGTATGTCTTCCACATCCTGACAGCAACTCATTTTTCCCATAAACATGTCACAGTCTCCCAAAACCTGAAGACCATTACTAAGAGCTAGAGTTCTTCCTGCTTTCCATTGACACTCTTCTATTGATTCATTTCATTCAGTATTCAGCAAACATTTACTGAATGACAACTGTATACCATACATTATAATAAGAAATCAAAAAGAGAAACCTAACACCTGGTTTCTATCCTTATGAAGCTTATAGCCCAGAACAAATTTTCAAAATTAAACTTGTTAACATGGCATACTAGAGAGGGCAAGAAACTGGATAAAGGAAGGCAACTTTCAAATGTTCAGCTACACATACCAGACTGACAGCACTAGGTACCTCCAGAGAAGTAATAGAGATTGAGGTGGTGGTCTACGTGGCCACTGGCTCTGAATTTTTGGCTTTTGTATTTCTAAGAACATATTTGCATATTACTTTGCAGCTCAAAATAAACTTTTAAAAAGCAGTGATATCGGGCCAGCAGGTGGCATGGTGGTTAAGTTCCTGGAATTCCCACATGGCCGGCCATGGTTTGAGTCCCAGACCTGGCAGCTTGCTTTCTCACTCTCCCTCTCTCTCTCTCTGTGTCTTTCTCTGGCAAAACTCATGTGAAAAATAATATTAACAATAACAATAATAAGTAGGGACCAGCAGTTAGCGTAATGGCTATGTTGCTGGACTCCCACGTAGTCGACTGCGGTTCGCATCCTGGACCCGGTGGCTTAAAAATCACACCGGACGCATGTGCGTGCGTGCCCAAGATCCCGAGAGGAGAATGGAGGAGAAGGGATTGCGGCGTGGCCATCGATCCTGGGGGGTGATTTCTCGCTTTCTGTCTCTCTCTCTCTCTCTGTCTGGCTGGTGAGTGCGCATGCGTCCTATAGCAAGAACCTCTCCAAAAAAATAAATAAATAAAATAAAATAAATAATAAGTAAATAATTCTTTTTTAAAAAAAGCAGTGATATCTAATTAATCTTTATATTCGTTTCTTTTTTAACCGGTTTGTGTGTGTGTGTGTGTTGTTTTTTTGTTTTTTGTTTGTTTGTTTGTTTGTTTTGCTATAGGGCACATGCGTTTGCTGGAGAGAGAGACAGAGACAGAGACAGAGAGAAAGAAAATGAGAACTCACACCCCCGGGGGGGGGGGGTATGACCACACTGGAATCCCTTCTTCTCTATTCTCCTCTCAGGATATTGGGCATACATACACATGCCCCTGGCATGAGGTTTAAGCAGCCAAGTCCGGGACTTGAACAATGGTCAACTACATGAGAGTTCAGCAACATAGCCATTATACCACCTGCTGGTCGCAATCTTTATATTCTTAGTGCCTATCTAGCATGGTGCCTGGTACATAAACGGAGTTCCATACATTGTTGTTTGATGAAAGAAAAAATGAATGTGCAGAGTTCTACAAAAAAGAACAGAAGGGGGGAGAAATGAGCATATTCAATAAATTACTGCCTTTACTCAGTATCTGTTCTTGTAACATTAAAGGAGGGTTTCTCTCTTTTTTTTGAGAGGTTTTTTTGCTATAGGGCGCGTGCGCTCGCCAGACAGAGACAGAGAGACAGAAAGCGAGAAATCACCCCCCAGGGGGGATGGTCACGCCGCAATCCCTTCTCCTCCATTCTCCTCTCGGGATCTTGGGCACGCACGCACACGCGCCCGGCGTGAGTTTTAAGCCACCGGGTCCAGGACGCAAACCGCGGTTGACTACGTGGGAGTCCAGCGACATAGCCATTACGCTAACTGCTGGTTCCCAAGGAGGGTTTCTCAACCTCAACATTACTTGTATTTTAGGCCAGATAATTCTTCATTATGAAGAACCATCCTCTACACTTGCCTCCACTATTCATAGATGCCAACAGCACCTCCACAATTATGAAAAACAAAAATGTCTGCAAACATTGTCAAATGTCCCTTCAGGGCAAAATCGTCCCCAGTTGAGAACCACTGAGTTAATGTTTATATGTTATCCTATTAACTTGCTCAACCGCCATGACTTTCTCTCTACTCCTTTAGTCCTCAATTATTTCAAGTTGGCAACACTTCCAAAACTCAAGACTCCACGCACGTTATTTCCAGGAGGCTTTACCTCCATCTCAATCATCCGCTGGATCCTTAGCCACTATCACTACCCAAAACTCCTCTCATATCAAGAGTTCAGACTTATCACAAGATCCTGACTTGATTCTCTCCCACACCCTTACTCCACTTGGACCTGTTTATCTCAGTTTACCATTTGACCCTAGATACACTTGGCTACTTAAAGACTTCAGAGTGCTGTTGATAAAGTTAGGAAATCATGGGGGGGAGGGGGGCAGGTGGCGTGATGGTTGAGGCGCAGGACATTCCCATGTGGCTGGCCATGGTTCAAGTCCTGGGCCTGGTGGTTTGCTTTCTCACTTTCTCCCTCCCTGTCTCTGTCTCTGATCAAATTAAAATGAATAATAAAATTAAATAAATAATTTAAAAAAAAAAAAAAAAAGAAATCATCAGGGGCTGCTGGCAGGTGGTGTGGTGGTTAAAGGCGCTAGATTCCCACAAATAAATAATTAATTACTTTAAAAAGATAGAAAAGAAACCACCAAGACCACCCCAGTCTAACCTGGTACTAAAGTAAGATATAATGATTCCTTTACTCTGTTACTTTTTAAAAACATTTATGTAGGAACCAGCAGTTGGTGTAATGGCTATGTCACTGGACTCCAATGTAGTCAACTACGGTTCGAGTCCTGGACCCGGTGGCTAAAACTCACGCCAGGCGCGTGTGCGTGTGTGCCCAAGATCGCGAGAAGGGAATGGAGGAGAAGGGATTGCAGCGTGGCCATCCCCCCTGGAAGGTGATTTCTCGCTTTCTATCTCTCTGTCTCTCTCTTTCTTTCTGGTGAGCGCACTCACCCTAGAGCAAAAACCTCTCAAAAAAAAAAAATACGTATTTTATTCCTGCTAGAGAACACACGCACACACATACGAGAGAGAGATGGAGAGAGAGAAGAGTAGCTGATCTTGGCACATGGTGATTCCTTTTCCCATCCCTCTAGCTCCTCAGGATCCTGGGCATGCTCACACATACTCAGAACATCTTCAAGCCAATGCAGATCAGAACCCGTGGTCAGCTACATGGCTTCCAGCACTGCAGTTCAGTTTGCTACTAACTATGCCTTATTCTGCTTCTTGAAGAATTTTTATTATGCTGGAACAGCAGCTACTTCTAATGCTTTTCTACTCTTAAACATGTCAACACCACCTCTGCCTACAAACTACTATTCTTTTCTAAGTGAAGAAAGATTGAGTTCATCTGACCTAAGCTCATTCAACCTTCCTTCTCAGAACCTCATACACATTAGGTGTTAAAAGTTTAGGCAGGAACAGCAGATGGAATAGCAGTTATATCACTGGACTCCCACATAGTCGACCACAGTTTGAGTCCCAGACCCGTAGACTTGAAAATTATGCCACATCAAAAATCTCAGGAAAATAGAGTAGGGATTGTGGCATGGCCATCTCCCCCCACACTCCTAGGGATCGATTTCTCACTTTCCTCCAATGTACACATGTGCCCAAAGGCAAAAACCTCTTAAAAAATAAAATAAAAAAACAACCCAAACCTTGGTTTAAGAAGAAGAAAGATCATGGCTTAATACTGGCTGAATTTTAAAAGGGTGATTTTTTTTTTTTAAGTGATAGAAAGTGTATGTATGCATGGGCCCAGACCTTGGCTTGGCAGTTACATAAGCTGGATCCCAAATGGTAAACTGCACAGTTCAAGTCCCAGACACAGCTGCTTGAAAAACATGTTGGGATCTGTGTGCATACCCAAAATTCCAAAAGGAGGGAGAAATGAAGGGAAAGGGACTACAGCATAACCATTCCCCATGGGGGTGCTTCCTCATCCCCCTCCCCCATCTCTTTCTCTATCCCTCCCTAGCAAGTACATACACCCTCTGGCAAATTTTAAAAAAGAAAAAAGTGTATGCATGTCCTCATGCATGAGAGAGAGAGACGGTAACCTCAACAGAATCTCATCACTTTTCCCCATTCTCCAGTTGCTCAGGATCCAGGGCACCTGCATGCATACCCAGAGCGCCTACGGGTTGATCCAGGCATTCAAAACCACAGTTGCTATATGGCTTCCCGTTCCGCAGGACACTCACATTTTTATAAGAGAAAAAAAGAGCACTAGGTTTCATTCTAATTAAAGATTTTATTCTACAACACTAATCAACTCTAAGTCAACTTGTTTTGGGACCAGCAGTTAGCGTAATGGCTTCGTCACTGGACTCCCATATAGTCACCGCGGTTCGAGTCCCAGACCCAGTGACTTAAACTCACACCAGGCACGTGTGTGTGCGTGCCCAAGATCCCAAGAGGAGAATGGAGGAGCAGGGATTGCAGCGTGGCCATCCGTCCTGGGGGGGGGTGATTTCTCGCTTTCTGTTTCTCTGTCTCTCTCTGTCTTTCCGGTGAACGTATGCGCCCTATAGAAAAAACCTCTCCAAAAAAAAACCAAGAAAAGTCAACTTGTCTCTCTAGCTCCTCAAGGCTACTACCACCAACCAATGCCAACCCTGCTGCTGCATTGGGGGCCTGTAGAGAATCACAAAAGGAGACAAAACCCCACGACTCAGAAGTTGAGTGCTACACAGAGGAACCTGAATCCCACATGGCCAGGCAGGTTCAAATCCTGGCCTTAGCAGCTTGAAAAGCAGACTGGGTATGCACTTTATGTCCAGGATGCTAAAGGGACAGAGAAATGGAGGAAAAGGATTGCAGTGTGACCAGGCCTCATGGGAGTATACACTCTCACTCTCTCTTCCTCCCCTTCTTCTTGTGCATGAACATGTGACCCTCTGACATGTCTAAAAAAATAGAAAGAAGCATAAACATAAGCTCCATTGATAACTGCCCACAATGTAAAGAAAAAGTGTTGCCTGTATATGTGAGTGATTCTGAATTCCCCAATTCAATGAGCTGCAAGAAGTACCTTAACAGGATGACAGAGCACTGATGGAATCTCACGAACTAAGACCCTCTGACTTGACCCTCCACTTGACACTCTGTGGAGACTCATAAATATTCCCTTAGAGGGCGCCATATGATAGCAAGCAGAAAAACAGGACAAAAGTTCTGGGTTGGTACCTGAAGGACTCCTTGAGCACGCCAGGCACACAGGCACTCATTGACCCAGGGCTGGCTGAGGCTGGGCCTGGATCACAACACCAAAACCCTATCCTGTTGGGGTCTCTCTCTCTCCCTTACACGTGAAAGAAATAAACTTTAAAAAACAAACAAACAAACAAACAAAAAAAACCTGAGAGTAAAAATTGCTCTGTGACAGGATATAAGGCTTCAAATAATTAACTGTATAGGCAACTATACAACAGCTTTAGAATTAAGTGTTCCAGGGGCCAGCAGACAGTCTGGTGATTAAGGTGCTGGGCTGCCACATGGCTGGCCGCAGTTCAAGTCCTGGACCTAGGAGCTTGAAAATTGCACCAGTGAGAGAAGTGGATTCCTCATGGCTCCTGCAAAGTAGTCATTTCAGGGACAGGAAAAATAAAGATTTTCTACTGATAATTCAGCCTCCAACAAACCAAGCTAGCGTGGCAGGAGAGTTGAGGCCTTCCTTCAGAAGCAGATTCCTCATGGCTCCTACAAAGTAGTCATTTCAGGGGACAGGACAAATGAAGATTTTCTACTGATAATTCAGCATCCAACAAACCAAGCTAGCGTGGTAGGGAGCCCCTCTGATCTTCTATCTGCCTCTGGGTCTCTGTCTTTGTCTCTCTCTACTTCTGTCCTCTCATATTTGTGTAATTTTTCCTTTTTACGATTTTTTTAAAGGTAAAGTTTTTCTCTTGCTCTCAGCTCCACCTTTTATTTTGTTAATAATCCCCTCTTCTCCCTCCGCCCAGGCAGGAGAGTTGAGGCCTTCCTTCAGAAGCGGATTCCTCATAGCTCCTGCAAAGTAGGTTTTCTATTTTTTGGGTTTTTAAAAATTTTCTTTGTTTTTTTTTTTTTTTTTTTTTTTTTTTTTAGTTTTTCTTTTTTTTTTTAGTTTTTCTTAATAAAAACAATAATTACAATTTTTTTGTGTTTTTTAAGTCTTTTTTTCTCTTTCTTTGTCATTGTTTCTCTCTCTTTCATTTTCTTTTTTCTTGTCTCTCCACTCTTCAATATCCCTTCAATGTGTTTCTAGATGGATCTAAGGGCACTGTAGCTAAACATCGAAATACTATTAGGGTTAACATATTCCTCAATATCTACTGAAACTGCTGCACCAGCGATCACAACAGAACGGCAAAGAGATTCCAGATCACCTCTTTCTGCTTGCTCCTGAACACTCACATTGAACTTCAAGAATTCGAAAGAAACACACCATCCATTAGATGACAAGAAATCACTGCAGGACCAAAAGAAATATAGGAAAGCAAGAAAATACCTCTCCTCCAAGGGAAAAGAATAACTCCTCTTCATTCACCAGCAGTTCAATGCAAATCATGGAAATGTCTGATAAAGAATTTAGAACATTCATAATGGCAAAGCTAACTGAGATGGAAGAGAAGAGAGACAATGAACTGCTAAAGAGAAAGGAGAAAGAAGTTGACGAGTTCCAGGAGGTGAGGAAATTCTTGCAAGATCTAAAAGAGGAATTACACCCTTTACAAAAGAGTCAAACGGAACTATTAGAAATGAAGTCTATAATACAGGAAGTCAAAATCTCCCTTGAAAGTATTAAAAGCAGACTAAATCATACAGAAAATAGAATCTCAGGCGTAGAAGAGAAAATGGCTGGCCTAGAAAAATCCACCATGAAGACTGAGAAAATGGCCCAAAAATTTGAGAATAATATGCGAGAAGTACTAGATACCATCAAACGTCCAAACATCCGGATAATTGGCATTCCAGAAGGTGAAGAGACCCATAAGGGCATTGATAATCTATTCCATGAAATTCTACAAGAAAACTTTCCAAACCTAGAGAGGCATTCGAAGATCCAGTCCCAAGAAATACAAAGGACCCCAAATACAATCAACCCAAGAAGATCTTCTCCAAGACACATTATAGCCAGGTTGACCAAAACCACCAGATTGGCAAGAGAAAAACATCAAGTTACCTACAAAGGACATCCCATCAGGCTAACAGCAGATCTCTCATCGGAAACAATGCGGGCGAGGAAGGAATGGGAAAATATATTCAAAGTGTTAAGAGAAAAGCAATTCCAGCCGAGAATACTGTACCCGGCAAGATTATCTTTCATGTGGGAAGAAAAGACAAGAACATTCTCAGATAAACAAAACCTGAAAGAATTTACCAGCACCAGACCAGATCTCCAAGAAGTTCTCAAGGGTGTGCTATATCAGGAAAATTAAATACAGACACATGGAAAGAAGAGTTCAAAAACTAAGAAAGCGGCCAGCTTAATCATAGGGACAAGTCTGGAGTTGAATATTGTATCCCAGAATTTAATAGGAAAAATGGAACCAGAACAGAAGATAAAGTACATGAGACTGATAGGTTCATGCACCTACCATTTGAACAGAATCCTAACTTGTTTCCTGGCTTTAAGAAAAGTTCCTTAGCCTTTCTATAATTTAAGTTAAAACTGGTTTTCTTAATAGTAGCATATGAACTTACCATTGAAAGTAGTCAGATTATTTAAGAAATCGTGTGATCAATACAGTATGGGTGGAAAAGGAATAGAAGACAATTGTAGACACCAGAGACAATGGGAGAAGAGGGTGAGAAAGGACAGAGGGTCAGAAAGAGGGGTAAAAAATTCTAGGAAGTATAAATGGAAAATTTTGAACAATAATATGTATGATTAAGTCACTATGCAGTATATTCTGGATGAGAAATCATATTTTGTATGCTGTGATAATGCTTAGGGTAAGAATGTAAATTAAGTTACAAAAAAAAGAAAAGTTTCAGGAAAAAAAATCCATTCGATGACCGCAGTTAAGAAATATAGCCCCAGCTAGGTGCTACTTTATAGGATGCCTAAAGTTAGACTTGTTTTCATGGAAATGTATATATCACCTGTGTTTGCTATGAAAATATTTAGATTAATTAAGATCTTTAGTAATTCAACAAAAAATGGGAAAACTGTATAGAAAGTAAACATAGATACCAGAGACAGTGTGGGAAGACAGTGGGAGATGACTGAGGGTAAGAGATAGGGAACCAAGGATGGGGGGGGGGGGGGCAAAACATACAGGAAACAAGAAATGGAAAATTATTTGTTGACAATAACATGTATGTTGATGTGCTTGATTGAGACAATATACAGTGTACTCTGGATGGAAAAATAAATATATATATATATATATATATATATATATATGTATATATATATATGTAAAAATTGCACCAGTGACATGTACATGCACACGCGCACACAAAATCCTGAGAGAAGAATGGAAAAGAAGGAATTGTGTATGGCCATCCCCCCAGGGCTTAACTTCTCACTTTCCTTCTCTCTCTCTCTCTTTTCCCTACAAGTACATGTGCCCCCATGGCAAAAACCTTTAAAAAAAAAAAAAAAAAGAGAGAGAGAGAGAGAACTCAGTTTTCCATTTTCACCTAACCCCTGTGCCTTCCACAAGTCCAAGTTTATTGTCAGAAGACAGTCAACATGTATGTGCCATTTAAAGAGTCCCTAGGTCCCTACTGAATCTAAGGCATGCCACTGTCCCCAGTTTTTGTCTCATAAGGTAATTAGGAAATAAGAAGCTTGGCAAATGCTTGAGCAAAACAGAGCCAATAATTTCTCAAAACATGTTGTAAACTTTTCCCTTGTCCTTTAGCTTATGATAGCTTAGACAAGTATCTTAAAAGCATTTCTAGTCATCCATTTTTGGTAACTTGTGGGCAAAATTATTTTTAGCTGAAAAAGTTTATTTCTAGGTCGCTCTCAACTCAGCAGCATATCACCAGGTTCAAGTTTTCTAGATTAATTTGTCTTTGAATAGACTCAAAGTATAGAACATTTCAGCTTCAAAGGAAAACGTTCTCTTTAAGAGGCACAATCAAAATGTGCTAATATACAAGATATGTTTTAAAAAAATCACTTGTCTACCTGCTGCCAACCCCAGTATTCTGAAGAGGTTAAGCACTTATTCATAAATGTTTTTGAAGGCCAGCCCCATGGCCTGATTAAGGGAGCCAGATCCCAGATAGTTGACTATGCAACTCACATCCTGGCCCCAGTGGCTTGAAAAGCAGGCCGGACGCAGTTGTGCGTGTCCCACATTCTGAAAAGATGGAGAAATGGAGAAGGGACTGCAGTATGGACACACTCATCAGGGGCTGCCTTTCCCTCTCCCTTTCTGTCTCTATCTCTCTGGCAAGTACATTCACCCTCTGGCATGACTAAGAAAACAATTTTTTTTAAAGCCTCTGATGTACGAAACATTATGCTATAGCATTCCACACTATGAAGAACAAAATACATGCTCACACGGTAGAAAATGCTTCACATAAATTCGAGAATAAATAGATCATAAGGTTCGAGTTGTTTCCACGCAGAACTCAAAACTGTGACTTCAAATAAAGGAAGAGTTTCTTCAAGGATGAATACAGCTGAGAAAATGAAGAAAAGGAGGAATTCTGCTGGAAGGCAACACAATCACACACTTACAAACTAATCAAATACAGGTTTGCTCTGCCTTTTTCTTTTTTTTTTTTTTTTTTTTTTGGAGAGGTTTTCGCTATAGGGCGCGTGCGCTCGCCAGACAGAGACAGAGAGACAGAAAGCGAGAAATCACCCCCCAGGGGAGATGGTCACGCCGCAATCCCTTCTCCTCCATTCTCCTCTCGGGATCTTGGGCACGCACGCACACGCGCCCGGCGTGAGTTTTAAGCCACCGGGTCCGGGACGTGAACCGCGGTCGACTATGTGGGAGTCCAGCGACATAGCCATTACGCTAACTGCTGGTTCCCTGCCTTTTTCTTAGTAAACAAAGACAGCAGTACAACTCCACCTACCACTATGAGGATATTCTCCTTGAGTGGTAGGGTCATTCAATCTCTATCACCCGTCAGCCGTGTTAACAACGGTACATGACTGCAAGAGGATGACAGTCTGGATCAACTATTGCCAAAGACACTGTGGGACGATCCCTTGGCCTCACGCCCTCCATCCCACCCTCACTGGCCCACTGCAGCTCCTCTTGGGCCTTGGTCTCACACACACTGCTTCTTGTACCTGAAATGGCCTGCCCCCTTCCTCCCTTTGCCTACTTACCCCTACTCACTTGCTCAATACTTGGCAATAAGTCCTTGTGCCCATTCCACCCAAGCTGGATGAGAATCCCTCCATCTCTCCACTATACTCCCATAGAAACACTGCATTCACTCCTACCAGGATATAGAATCTTCTCTAGTTACCATCAAGTTGGGCTTTGGAATGAAAGGCTGCTACGAAGTCCATTTGCCCTTAGAATTTCAATGTGAAAAATTCCAAGTAACCAATGGGTATCTAGCTAGAGGACATTTCTTCAGAAAGCCACAGAGACTTCTGACAACAGTGGCTCATGCTCAGTTTATTGAGTCATGATGCATTTGTCGGGAAAGGCATGATGCATTTTTACATAGGAAAACATAGAAAAATATGTCATAATTTTCCTCAAAACTTAGTATTTCTTCTCAGCCCACTTTATGATTTGCACTTGACCCTTTATAATTGTACTGTTGACTGATTGATCCTGCATGCACATGCAACATTTATCATTTTCTAGTATTATTTTCCATTTCTAATCATCTCTCTATATATCTATACCTTCTTATCATTTCCAGTTAATAAATGTGACAAAACACAGCTAATATACAAATAGATCATATACCTACATAAAATACAATAAGTAGAAACTATATATTATAAACACTGGAAATAATCTATGTCCCAATAAAAAATGGGATAGAGAACAGCAGAATTACCACCATTAACCCTTTTGTAGTGATATAGAACTGGCACACTTTTTTTTTTTTTTTTTTTTTTTGAGAGGTTTTTGCTACAGGGCATGTGCGCTCACAAGAGAGACAGAAAGCGAGAAATCACCCCCTAGGGAGGATGGCCACGCTGCAATCCCTTCTCCTCCATTCTCCTCTCAGGATCTTGGCCACGCACGTACACACACCCAGCGTGAGTGTAAACTGGGCCCAGGATGTGAGCTGCGGTCGACTACATGGGAGTTCAACGACATAGCCATTACGCCAACTGCTGGTCCCAGAACTATCATACTTTTAACTTAACACATAACTTTATTCATTTCTATGAAAACGAGCAAGGATCGGCCCTGTAACTCAACAGTTAAGGGAGCCAGATCCCACATGGCCAACCACAGTTCAAATCTCAGCAGGGTTGAAAAACCTGCTGGGTAGTGCTTTCTCTCACTCCCACCCACCTCTGAAGAGCACACATGCTCTTTGGAAAAATTAAAAAATAGAGCAAGTTCAAGGATCATACACTCTGTCCTTATTGCTATGTTATTTTTAATTACCTTATTTGGAAAACATGCATGTAATAGAATTCAAAAGGCTCAAAAGGTATGCACTAAAAATTAAGTCTTCATCTATATCCCTACTGCCCTTTCACTCAGTACCCTTCCCCAGAGGCAACCACTATTACCAGAGCCATGCTTTTCCTGACAAAGAAAGTCTATGTGTACACAGATACATACATTTTTTAATGACACAAATAATAGCAAATTATATACTCTTCTGCACTTTGATTTTTACACTTGATATATTTAAAGAATGTTCTATACAGCCACCTATTCTTTTTAATGGATAGATGGGTTGACTGACTGCATTTCAAAATGGCTTCTCCTATAGGATTTCTAAAAAAACAGGAAAGAGTCATACTTGTCTGAAATGATTAAGTATCGCTCTACCTTAAAGTGTCTATCTTCAAAATGCCAGGGAAGCTGAAGGACCTCCAGTGTAGCTCCCAAAGGAACAGAACAATTCCTTCCAGGCAAGCTGCCAGGTCCAGGACTCAAACCACAGTTGACCGTGGGGGAGTCCAGTGCCCTAACCACCACGTCACTTGCTGATTCCACACAACCATTTCTTTTTATGCAACTTTCGAAAGAGTTTACTCTCATCATGTATTGTACAGTCACATGCTCATTTGCTTCTGTGTAGTTAATGATAAAATCTTTCAGTGAATACAATAAATACTGAATCCGGCACCCCTCCAGTCAGCCATGTGTTTGCCACGGTCTCCGGGGCTCCTGCTTTGTGTAACAACCACCATTGTAACAACAGACAACACATAGCACTGGCCACAGACCAAGCATGTGCATTTACTATATTAAATCATCAGTAGTCACAACCACCTTGGGAGGCAGAAACTTCTTACCTCCATTTCACAAATGAAAAACTGAAGGGGGTTTAGTAACTTGCCTAAAGGGCAGAGCTAGATAGATATAGATACAGAATTTGAATCTATACAATCTGACACAGGGTCGTCTTAACCCAAATATTGTGATACACTGCAGTAACTGCACTAATGGAGGTAGGCACAGTGTGTGGGTTACCAAGCACTACACTCTAACTCTGTGGGTACTTCTATCAGAGCAATTATCACACTGAACTGCTGTTATCTGACCACACATCCACTGCCCCAGGGCAAATTCAAGTCACTGGGCCTCGCACTACTGCCTAGTGCTATAGGCCTCAGTAAACTCTTCAACTGGATTTTAGGACAAGAGGTGGAATAAAGAAATAACACTTCTACTCCTCAGGCTGCACTTCACATTTCCTACATAGGTACTTCTTCGGTCCCCTGTGCCACCATTTCCCAGACCCATCCCCTCTAAGGTAAGACCTACATCTTACATTGAGTACTGCTTCCCTAAAGATGCCTGCCAGGCCTCTCAAACTGCCGTGGTACAGTATTGGAGTCCTGAGACAATGCAGAGACCCACACCATCACTCCTGCTGGGTGGATTGCTAGCAGTATAACCTCCCGCACCCCCACCCCCAGCTGCCAGCAGCCCGGATCAACAGCTCTTATCAGGAACAGGGAGTAACTTGAGCCACCTGCCAGTCCATCTCTGGACTGCTATGGCAAGCGCTTTCTGCTATCAGGTTGCACAAATGCCTAGAAACCTTACACCCGGTGTGAAGGAAAAAGCAATAGGGGAAACAACACAGCATCTGGTGTCCTGTATGCTTTTATTCGCTGCTTAGGGAAGGAGCACTAACCTGGGAGCAGGTCCGATTCACCCATGGCAGAGCCTTAGGACTACAAGGACTGTATGGTGAGATTAGGACAGAATGAAGTTCGTCATTCACCTAGAGTGTGACACATCCCTACTGGCCTTACTCTCCTTCTCCCAACAGCTGTAATGCTACCTTCTCTATAAACCCTCATGGAGACAAAGGTCCACTGCAGAAAGCAATTCTAAAAAGTACAATTTTATTTCCTGTACTTAAATGCAGGAGTCTGTAAAGGTTCAGTGAGCCAGAACCAAGCCTAAGCCTGAACTCCTTAGTCCTAAATCTGAATCAGAACACTCTACTGTCCTAAACCAAAGAAACACATCCCCTGTTTGCTGACTCATAGCTGCTCATTTCCATCATGTCTCAGTCCACAGAGGCCATGTTCTGTGGAAGAAGAGCACTCACTCCATTCTGGGTTCTCCACAAGCGCAGGGGGGTTAATGTCACTCACAGTAATTATGGCTGCCAAGATGGGGACACCTATTAGGAACTGAAGCCTCCTTTTTCACAACTCAACAACAAACTTGGTTCACTGAACAGCCTCCTGACAGGAGTGGCATTCGATCAGAAGAAACCATGGGCATTTGGGATCCGTCTGGTATACAGATATCATCCTGAATAAAATCACACTGCAGTTAGGTTCAAGGCACTCAAGGCAGATCCTGAGTATCATTACTAACCCAAGGACAAAGAGGATACCTGACCCACAATGTGCCCTGCTGGCACAGAGAGGCAGACCAGGAGCTGACATCTCTAAAAGGTCTCACCTATCAGGAGTCTGTAGGGTATTCAGGTGAAAGAGACAAAAATCAGGTCTCTAACCCTATGATTCCATGATTCCATAAAAGCACAGAATCATATTATATGAAGGCCTATATTACAATAATTTTTCATCCTTTCCTGAGACATGGTTATCTCAGCAGTCCAGAACAGAATAATCTCAATTTCAGAAAGCTAGCAAATACTAGCGAGGGAAAAAAAACTACAAGCTGATAACAAATGATAACCTAATAGAAAAGCAAAGTGCAGAACAACGTGCATATTAAAATTACCACTTGAGTTTTTAAACTAGGGTGGGGAGAATATTACCTGGGCACTACTCTGGAAGATAACCCAGACACCAAATCAACTGATTACCTCAAGGAAAAAAAATACTTAGCTTGGGACCAGCAGTAAGCGTAATGGCTATGTTGCTGAACTCCCATGTAGTCGACTGCGGTTCGCGTCCCAGACCCGGTGGCTTAAAACTCATGCCGGGCACGTGTGTGTGCGTGCCCAAGATCCCAAGAGGAGAATGGAGGAGAAGGGACTGCAGCGTGGCCATCCCCCCTAGGGGGTGATTTCTCGCTTTCTGTCTCTCTGCTGCTCTCTGTCTGTCTGGCGAGCGCACGCGCCCTATAGCAAAAACCTCTCCAAAAAAAAAAAAAAAAAAGAAAAGAAAAAGAAAACACATAGCTTAGAGAAGGCAGAGACGATTTACTCTTCAACCTTTTGCATATTTTGAATCATTAGCCATGGGAATATATTACATGCTTAAAAAACAAGTTTAAAAAAGAAAAATTCCAGACACGAAACTCCCAGAGAAATTACACTGAGTAACAAAAAAGACTAAGAAATGAAAGTTTCTACTGCACCTTAAAGTCAAAGGTCTGAGGCTACTGCTTGCTTTCACGTGCTCTCTCTAAGCCTGAGATACCTCGTCCATATAAATGAGTAGATCAGCTATTTTTCCTGACTAAAGAAGAGGGCTGGTCCAGATAATTTCTGGATACCTTCAGCTCTGATGATTTTACTTGTACTACCCACCATTATCAATCAATCAATTAGGTGCTGTGCAAAGGAAGCCGGATCCCACATGGTCAACCAGGGTTCAAATCTCAGGTCCCTTTGGCTTGAAAAACACGCTGGGTGTACATGCTCATGCCCAGAATCCTGATGGGTTGAAGTACTCAAAGAAAAAGGACGGCAGTGTGACAAGGCCCTTTGGGAGAGCTTCTCCCTCTGCCTCCCCAACCCATCTTGCAGACACATGTGTGCCCCATTCCTCATCAGTCATACCCTTTCACTCGTAGGGGCCATGAAAAGGCACTGGATACAGAGCCATAACATCTGGGCAGCAGCATCACTTTTGCTGCTTCCTCATCACGCAAAATCAGTTATATTTTCACCCTCTGAAAAATGCAAAGAATCATCATCTATCTTTTGGGATTGTTGTAAGGAATAAATAAGGGCCTGTGAAAAAACATTTTATAAACTACAAAACACAATATAAATGTAATTATTGAGTATTATGACAATTTTGGTCACTATGCTTCAAATATGGAGATAGTAGGATCAGTAGATGGCGTAATGATTACATCGCTGGACTCCCATGTAGTCAATCCAGTTCAAGTCCCAGACCTGGCAGCTTAAATCTCACTCCAGGCACATGTGCGTGCATGCCCAAAATCCCAAAAGGAGAATGGAGGAGAAGGGACTGAGACATGGCCACCTCCCCTCGGGGGTAAGTCCTCGCTTTCTGTTTGCCTCTCCAGCAAGCACACGCACCCTGTAGCAAATAGCTCTCTTAAAAAAAATAAAAATAGGGGCCAGCAGTACATGGTGGTTAAGGTGCTAGACACTCCCACATGGCTGACCACAGATCGAGTCCCAGACCTAGCAGCTTGCTTTCTCTTTTTCCCTTTCTCTCCCTCTCTGTGTCTCTCTCTGGTCAAATTAAAATAAATGAATGAATGAATGAATGAATAAAATTAAAATTAATAATTCTTTTTTTTAAATAAATTAAAATTTTAAAATAATAGAAAGACTAAGTACACAAAGATTAAGAGACTATTCTTGACTTTAAGGAATTCAAAAAGTATTAGAGTACAAGAAAAAAGGGTTGGGTGGGCAGGTTCTGTGATGAATGGTAACACCCTGCTCAAGAGAAACCAGAACCCACAGAGTAGCCTCGGTTCCAATCTCCTGCCCAGTCAGCCTGAAACACACTGAGCGCATGTGTGAGAGTGCCTAAGATTCACAGGCTGGAGGACTAGAGAAAGGGTATCACAGCACGACCAGATCCCATAAAGGATGTTCCTCCCTTGCTCCCTCTCCCTCTTTCCTCTTTCATTCCCATGAGCACGTGCATGAACTCTGTCATAACAAAAGAAAAACAGAAAATAGGAACCAGACCCATGGTTCAGGGATTAAGAAAGTTGGATCATACATGGCCAACTGTGCACTTCGAATCCCAGTCCCCGCAGCTTGGAACACACACTGCGCACATGTGCATTGTGTCTAAAATCTCAAAAGGACGGAGAAATGGAGAAGGAATGACTCATGGCCATAACCCATTGGAGGGTGCTTTCTTTCTCCCTCTCTGTCTTCAGCAAGTGCATGCAGCCTCTGGCAAATTTTTTAAAAAGAAAAGAAAATAGGGCCAGTAGGTGGTATAGTGGTTAAGGTGCTAGACCCCGACATGGCTGACCACAGTTTGAGTATAGACCCCATGGCTTGAAAATTACATGGGTATATCCAAAATCCCAAGAGGAAACTGGAGAAAAAGGGATTGCTGCATGGCCATCCCCCCCAAAGGGATGATATCTCACCTTCCTTCTATCTCTCTCCAGTGAGCACACACACCCTAGCAAAAACCTTAAAAAGAAAGAAAGAAAGAAAGAAAGAAAGAAAGAAAGAAAGAAAGAAAGAAAGAAAAGAAAAGAAAGAGAAAAGAAAAGAAAACAGGGTTGAGTAATAATAGTAAAAATTATAGGGACCAGCAGTTGGCATAATGCCTATGTCGCTGGATTCCCATGTAGTCAACCACGGATTGTAACTTAACCAAGATCACACAGCTATGAAACAGAAAAGTTAGGAATCCAACTCAGGTGTGTCTGTCTACAAGGGCATTCTGTTTTTTACAATTCTGGAGTGGAAAAAAGCTCTTTTAAGTAACACACAGATACATACATACATTTAAAAAGCCACTGATAAAAACTTTAATAGACGCTATTATATTAAAAAAATAATAATAAAAAAACCACCTGAGACAGCAGGTGGCATAGTGGTCAAGGCACTGGACACTCCCACATGGCCAATCATGGTTTAAGCCCTGGACCTGGTGGCGTCCTTTCTCACTTTCCTCTCTCTTTCTCTATGTCTCTCTCTGGTCAAATTAAAATAAATGAATAAATAAATAAATTTTTTAAAATCTTTATTAAAAAAAAAAAACCTACCTACTGATACAATAAACCAAGTAAAAGTGCAAAAATATGTGTAGAAGACAGTAGTGCTTGTGCGAAAAGGGGGGAGGAGCCACTACTACTCAGCAGGCTGAGGCCACATAGGAGGCCCAGGGTCAGTTCCTGGCCCATACTAAAAGTCAGGTGCTCCCATAAGCCCAGCTTCTCAAGAGGCTGACATAAGAGGGTTGCAACACAGTGAGACCCTGTCTTAAAAAAAGAGAGAGAGAGAGAGAGAAGAAGAAGGGAGGAGGAACAGACACCAGTAACAGTAGTTTCTTGTCTGATAGGGGCAGGAGCAGATAGGAAACAGTGATGAGAAGGAGGCGTTTCACCAAATCTATTTTCATGAACTTCAGAGTTAGAATTAACTTAGGAATTAACGGGTACAAATCTTGGTTTGGGTAAAACTGTCTGGAAAATGCTGCACAATATCTCAGATTCGTAATATCTACTTATAAAAATATATAACCAATATATTGGGTTGTCGGAAAAGTCATGACGCATTTTTGCATAGAAAAACAGAAAAATAAATTTCCTTTAAGGAATTCAAAAAGACCTAGAGTACAAGAAAATAGGGTTGTAAAAGTCATGACTTTTCCAATGACCCAATAAATACAGTTCGCAATAAATACTGTAGTGATTTTTTTATTTGATTAATTCTAATTTCCAAAGTTATTTTATTTTTTTATGGAGAAGGAGGAGGCAGAATGATATCTATTAATCATTTTTCCAAGAACAATTCATGGAATACAGCTCTGAATTAAACCATTTCCTTACTTAAAAATGCTGGATCAGTATCATTTTGTTAGATTTCTTCAAGCTCTGAAATACTGTTAAACTAAGTCAGTAGTCTATCTGCCTAAATCACTGCAGAAAACGATTCACAGTAAACCTAACATCCAAAAAGGGTAAGTGATCGCTATACTAAGGTCAAGAAAATTAGATAAATGACTCTTAAAGTAGGTTTCCCAGAACCGAAAAGCAAAGCCCATAGGATAACACTTATTCCACACTACCTCCAGAGAGAGAAATGCAAATTAAGCATGAATTCAGGAAAACTGCACACATGTGCGTGCGCGCGCGCACACACACACACACACACACACACACACAGAGATACAGGGTTATCTATTAATCACAGCATTTTTACACGGCTGACAAAAATCACTAACTGGCCCTGCTAAGCACCTTTCTGGGAGGCGGCTGCTGCTGCATGCACATGCTTTAATGCCCAAGTCTGAAGGTAGCTAATGCCAAGTTAGCCCACTGATCTCCAACACTGTAAAGCAGCCAGCTCAAAGCCAATATGTGGCAGCAAAAAGTTGTTTAGCATAACAACAAGCAGCTGAAGACCTGTAACACAAAGTAAGGGGACAAAGATGTGTCTATAATGAGTAATGAGCAGCAGCTGGGGATAGAGAGGAGCCGGCCAACAGAAATATTAATTTTTAAACCCAGATACAGACCTTCTCAAAGTCTTGGATGACATCAAACCTAGCCAAATTGGCTTATTAAGAATCATAAGTCAGACTATGGCTTCAAATCAGGATACAACATACAAAAATTGCAATGACATTTGCATGCAAGTATAATGCAGAGACACATGATGCACTGCTTAAGGGATGGCTATAGAGCATCACTCTCCATTCTTCTAATCAAGTTGCTTCTCTACATCTCCCAAAGATGTACAGCAGAAGACCAGGGTCATACTTTCAAAACAAGTACTACCAATTCCCTGGAAGCTTTGCCAAAGATCCCTCTGTGAGAGGCAGTTATCGTGGAGACTTCCTGAAGTTCCAACAAAGTCCTCAAACCCACTGTACCAGCCACTGACAGTGACAGTGTTCCTGGAAGCTTGTATGAGGTGCAAACCAATGAGTTACACTTTGTGGTTAATGGAAAGCCACCACAAAACATCTTCCAATTTTGCCAGTTTTTCCTTTGAAATCACATAATCCCCAATTCCAGTGCCTAGAAACCAAGAAACAGCAGGTGATAGCTGTCAGAGCGGTATAATCAGACTGATTAGGGGACAAGCCTGTCTGATTGGGGGATAAGCAGGCTCATTTGCAAATGCCTTTGCAGGGAGGAGCCAAACAAAGATCCACAATTCCTGCCTTCTACGCAAAATTATTACCCACCCTCCTAAGAATTTTTGCAGAGCAGTGAACTGCAGAAGGAAAAAGGAGGGGGGGAAGGAAAACAAACTCAAGGCTGACTGTGTAAGTCTGTGTAAAAAATCCCCAAGAGAGGATGACCTATGTAACTAAGCTCCATGCAGCAAGGCCTAACTATGCAGCTGCTTTCCTACTTGCCCAATAGTCCAAGATAAATAGAGCAGACCCATCAGGAGCCCCATCAACTTCCAGGAAAACAGAACCAAAGTCCTCTCATCTCCGGACAAGCCACATATCCTTGAAATTAGTCCCAAAATTAAGTCCATGTAGACCTGCTTTGGAAATCAGTCTAGCTGACAGCAATCAATGCCCCCTTCTCCAAACAGCTACTCATTTGCAAAGGGGAAAGCTGCTCAAAATAAATTGGAAGAACTTCCCATAAGCCTCTGTTCAAAGTGTCTAACTCAGGCAGTGGTTGGAAGCCACACTCAGACCCCACGGTGCCCAAACCCTGACTGTAATCTCTCTGGTTTTACCAGTATAGTTTCTGCTCCCACCCCAACCTCCAGGGCTGGAAAAGTTTCACAGCCACCCAGCCCAGGCCTCATGATAAATCATGCTTTGCTTGTGGTATTTCCAATTAGGATCAGACGAAAATGATGCAGCCAGAAAGAAAAATAAACAGTATGCCTCCTCAGAAACCACATGCCTGGAATAATATATCTGATACCCAGTGCAAATTCTCTTTTCCTCAACAAAAAAGAAACCAAGGAACCAACCTCTATGTGGGAACAATCCCACATACATACTAGGGTGTTATCTGGGGACTTAGGTCCCTAAAAAACCTAAGTATTATGGTTGAACACACCCCTGTGGAAATCTAAATTTCAAAGGCTCAGTTTCCACCCTTGGGAAAATAGGTTTCTAAGGAGTTACTCAAACATCATCATTTGACAATTCAAGAATATCATCAACTTTGTAAGCAGTATTTATCATGTGTCCTGTGCCTTGAATGCTCAGAAGTTTCTAGACGCCACGTATGTGCAGGACACATCAGAAGGAAGTGATGTACTGGCTACTCTCTCCCATTGCTTTCTCCGAACCTGTTGTATTCATTCTGAATCTAAGAAGCCAGAGGCACTAGAAAGTATAACTATTTGCATAAAAGAGGCTCGCACTAAACTAGCAAGGCAACTCTCAAAACTGGAAAACAGGCAAGAATTTTACAGGGGCCCAAACAGAATCCAAAGTGACAGGGAGCATAGATCAAGGGCCAGAGAGATCATTCCTTCTTTTTTTTTTTTTTTTTTTTTTTTTTTTTTAAAGAGAGATTTTTTTTTCTACAGCGCACATGCACTTGGCTGGAGACAGACATAAAGCGAGAAATCACACCACAATCCCTTCTCCTCTCAGGATTTTGGCCACGCATGCATAAGTGCCCAGTGTGAGTTTAAGCAGTCGGGTTTGGGACTCGAACCACAGTCAACTACATGGGAGTCCAACAACATATCCATTACGCCATCTGCTGGTCCCAAGTGATCGTTCTTATAAAATGCTCCTCTGGATTGATCTTCACGGCTGGGATTTTTTAAAAAATAGCACCAAAAACTTCCTCATTTGCAAACATGTCCAATATAAATGATCTCAGAAATAGCTTTTATTTTGCTAAGTGTCCCAATTTAGTATTTTTTTCTGGATCCATAAAAACAAACTGAAATATATGATGAAATTCACTGGTTGAGAAGGGTGAAGTTAAGGTCCTTGGTGGATCAAAAGATTCTGGGGCCAGCTGGTGGCATGGACGTTAAGGCGGATGAATCCCACATGGGTGACTGCACAGTTTGAGGCTCGGACTCGGTTGCTTCAAAAATACACTTGGAGCCTGTGTATGTGTGTCCAAAATCCTGAGAAGAGAAGGAAGGAAAAGGGATTGCTGCAAGGTCATCCCCCTGGGGAGTGACTTCTCACTTTTTCTCTCTCTCTCTGGCAAATGCACAAACCTTATAGCAAATTAAAAAAAAAAAAAAAAAAAAAAAAGTTCTAGTCCCAAGTGGTGGTAATACATCTGACTGCACACTCCCAAATCCCTCAGCAGCACTACAAACGGGAGGTCAACAAACTGCTCCAATGAACTGGAACAGGTTAGCTCTAATTGCCCCTCTCACTCCTGTGGTTCCTCTTTTTCCTTAACCACGCTATCACAAAGGCGCTTTTTACACACACACGTGCACTCAATTAATATCTGAGCACAGGAAACTAAGTATCAGGTTGCCATGCCCACCCAACACATTCGGCACTTAAATTCCACCCAGTTTCTTTCTTCAGAGACCCCTCTCTCACCTTTAACCCTAATATCAATGGAAAGATTGGGTAGCATTCACCTATCACAGTCTTCACATGAGCTGGAAAGCAGACCAAGGGCCAGAAACCCTGGGGAAAATCTAGAGAAACAATCAAAGCCATCTGCAGGCCCCAACTGAGAAGCAGAAAGAGGAGGTTCAATTCAACTGGCACGACAGTTTCTTGACTACTGGGGACCAAGCACAGTGATGAATCCCTAAGGATCCCTTGAGGATCTATCTCACAGTCTGGGTGGGGATGGAGGGACAGACATTTGATCAAATGGTAATCTCAAATGCTCTCTAGCTGAGCTATGAGCACGGTGTTTTAGAAAACAGAAGCAGTAAGAGAGGGCTGGGAGTTGTCACAGGAAGCATCCAGGGGGAATCAATAACCAAATTGATTCTTGAAAATGGAGCCTTACAAATGGGGCAGATGGTGAGAAAGGGGTGAGGAAGGAATTTAGGGTCAAAGGGACAGACACAAAAGCAGAGCTATGAACTGACCTGGATGGCACAGCGTGCTCAAGAAGCAAGTCCACTGAACACTGACTTAGAGAAAGACAAGCGTAGAAAGACACAGACCAGGGCCAGTCAGTGGCATGGTAGCTAAGGCCAGGGAATCCAACACAACTGACAGCACAGTTCAAGTCCCAGACTTGGTGGCTTGACAACACACGAGGCCCATGTGAGAGCATGCCCAAAATTCCAAGAGCAGAACAGAAGGAACTGCAGTGTAGTCATGCCCCATGGGGAGGGCTTTCTCACTCTCTCACCCCACCCCGCCTCATCTCTCTCCAACGTAGGCAAGTGTCCTATGGAAAATTTTAAAAGAAAATAAATAAATAAATAAATAAATGAAAAGACAGGCTAGAACGGTGTGCAAAAGTCAGGCCAGAGGCCCTGGCAGGCCAAATGAAAGAATGGACTTTATCCTAAAGTCAAACACAAGCTTTCCAATGATTTTAAACAAGGAGTAACAGATTCTCTCTTAGCTAGATTACTCTGTTAACAAACTGGAAAGCAGACTGAAGAGTCAGGTAAGGGACCACAAGAGACAACATAAGCCAAAACAAGAACAAAAAGGGCTATCTATCTGACACAACATGTTGTAAACCACTACACAATTTGAACCACAACATTTTTACTACTCCTGCATGTTACATACCACTAAAACAGCCGATGAATCTATCACCCTCCCTCCAGCAGCAATCCCTATTAAGTGGGTTCTAGCACTGCAGGTACTGTGATATTTGAGTAATGCTTTCACTCCTGAACAAAGAAGGAAATGTTTCCCTTTTCTCCAACAAGCGAGACCACAATGACCTGGTTCCTTCCCCTCCTCCACCCTGGAGGATGGGCAAAGGATGTTTCCTGGTTTAACACACTACTCATCTCTAACAGCTCCCAACTCTGGCACTTAATCAGAAGCACATAACAGCACCACGCTGCTCCAGCAGTAAGCAGGAACTACTGAGTGTTACACAGCAAAATACAAGGGAAGCAAGAAGGAAACATTGAGTGCTGGGATCCATGACAGGTCTTGAAATAATCTCAGTTATTCGCTACAGAGCTCACAGAGTCTGTGCTAATTCTCCCGTTCACACATGTGTGAACAGGCATTCAGAGATGTTCAAAATCTTGCCAAAGGTCATTCTGCGCATAAATGGAGGATCCCTTGAGGCTCTCACAGTCTGTGCGGGGATGGAGGGGCAGACATTCGAGCAAATGGTAATCTCAAATGCCCAAACAGAGGCATTTGGTACATGGTATTTTGGTACCATGTACCAAAACACATGGTATTTTGGAAAACAGAAGCAGTATGAGAGCAGGAAGTTGTCACAAGAGGCATCCAGGGGGAATCAATAACCAAACTGATTCTTGAAAACGGGATTCAAATCCAAATATGAGAAATTTAGTGTTTCTTTACAATAGCAAACTTCATGTATAAATAGATAACAAATACGATTACATATTAAGGTTGGTAATGACAGTAAAGATAATAGGATTTCCCTTTTCAAAGTGTAGAGGGAAGCCAGGCTTTACTCTCAGATTAAGGAATCACTTAGAGAAGTCACAGTAGGGTGACCACAACTGTAATCTCCAGAGGCTACTAAAAAAGATCACTCCTGAGCATTAGTGACCAAACATTGTCCAGACTTAGATCATCGAAGTAACTTGGATGGATGCCAAAGAAACATATTAAATCCCCCATATATTTCACTCTCATGATTCCTAAGATGATATTTGGGGAAATAAACAAAAGTATGGCTGACCGCTTGTTCATTTCTTGAGTAAGGAGACTTCCCAAGCTACTTTACCCATCCAAATTACAGAAATATGCCCAGTATTCACATGGCAGTTCTGATCCGATTTGTCCCAATCCTGGCTCAAGCAGCTTTGCACCACCCTCCTAACTAGATCAGCAGTGGCCAATGGGTTTATTCAAGCTGATCTGTGATGGATTAGATAATGAAACCTTAGCTATGTAAGCTGCCTGCTCGTACTGGGGCTGTAGGGAAGAATAAGAAACTCAATACTCCTAGGGGCCACCTACAACACCAAATGCACTCCCGTCCTTCACTCTGCCATCTGTTTGCTCATGCTCCAGTTACTGCCTTCTCCTTTCCATCATTTCTGTGGTCTGCATCTCCGTGGCCTCTGTCTCAAGGAAGTGTGCACTTGCCCCAGAAAAAAAGATGTTTCTATGCTCTACCAACACTTATCAACAAAAACTCCAAACAAATCTACGGACTGAATGACAACTGCCATTACTGTTTCTACTAATTATTAAAGCCTGACATCAAACTGAAGGCCTGAGAGATGTCAGAGATTCACTAGTAAGTCACTAGTAAGGCTGTTTACGCTAAGCAGTATGTGAATTTCTTTCTCTACAGTTCTGTAATCTTGAGGCCTGTCCGCACCAGTCTGCTTTATAGCAAAATGAAAGCTACATTTCTCTGGCTTCTGTTATGTTCACATCAGTGCGATAGAGGAAAAAAAAAAGTAAGGTGGCTAGGAGTGAGAGAACTAAAATATATATTCAACTCAGGTTGATCTCAAGTCATCCTGAAGAGTAATTCTACTTTAAATTCAGATCTAGACAGCACCAGAAGATGGTGTAATGGTTACGTCGCTGGACTCCCACATCGTCGACCATGGTTTGAGTCCTAGACCCGGTGGCTTAAAATTCACGCCAGGCGCGGTGTGCATGCATGCCCTGATCCCAAGAGGAGAAGGGATTATGGCATGGCCATTCCCCCTGGAGGTGATTTCTTGCTTTCTGTCTCTGTCTATGTCTCTCTCTCCAGGGAGGACACATGCCCTATAGTAACAATCTCTCAAAAATAATAATAGTAATAAATAATAAATAAAAATCAGATCTGACTTTGTCCCTCTCAAATACATTCCCAGTTTAATATTCACAGGCTTCCTTATGAGGCTCAGGAAAAAAATCAGTAATTTTTACATGACTAAGTCTCAGTTTCTCCATCTACAATATTCACCACTTTAGTAGTGTGATGGGCTCCCTGTTCCCCCACCAAAAAAATAGACATGTTGAAGTCCTAACACCCAGTGTGAGGCTATTTGGAGGTGGGGCCTTTGGGAGATTATTAGGTTTAGGTTAGGTCATTTGGGTGCTACCATAATGATGGGATTAGTGTCTTTACAGGAGGCAAGGAGTGCTTGCTCTCTCACTCATTTTCTCTCGATGGGCGTGCACTGAGGAAAGGCCATGAGAACACAGCAGGAGACGTCTGTAAACCAAAAAGTGGTTCCTCACCAGACACCAAATCTGGGAGCACCTGGTCTTGGACTTTTCAGCCATCAGAACTGAAATAGATTTCTGTTGTTTAAGCCTCCCAGTCTACGGTATTTTGTTGTGACAGCTCAAGGAAACTAAGACAGGTGGCAATTTTAAAATTCAGTAATTCGAGAAGCCAGCAGGTGGTGCAGTGGTTAAGGTGCCAGCCTTCCAAATGGCCAACTACAGTTCAAGTCCTGAACCTGGCAGCTTGAAACTCATGCTGGGCGTGTGTGCGCATGCCAAAATCCTGAGAGGAGAATGGAGGAGAGGGATTAAGGCATGGCCATCCCCTGGGGAGTAATTTCTCACTTTCTGTCTGTTTCTGTCTCCAGCGAGCACATGCACCCTACAGCAAAAATCTCATAAAAAAAAGAAAGAAAATGTTTTTTTCAGAAATTTTAATGGGATAGTGTTTATGAAATTACTCTTAAGGAAAAGTACATTACTGTATAACTCTATTCAAATGGTAGCAGTACACTCCATTGCAGCATCAAATATCCAAAAGAGGGTCCAAAGAGACACCTACATAGAAGGGAATAAACCCAGAAATAAGTACTGGGTCATTGGAAAAAGTCATGACAAAATATGACCCAATACATGGGAAGATAAATTATAACATCCACAAAGGAATGACAGGCTACCTGGAGCCCCTTCACTGAAACCACTGAGTCCAGTCCAACCAGTGGAGTCAACCACAATATGAATGACTTCTAACCCACTCAGCTAAAATGGACTTAAGACTCTATCTATGGTCAGAAGCAGTTACTCGGCCATATAATAATCACATACCAATGTTTCACTGCCATGAAGAATTTTGCTGAAAGCCATAAGTTGTAATTAAGGTGCATCTTCACTTATATAGCAGCTAAGTTCCTAGAAAGTTGCACGAAAGTAAGATCAAATTGTTTATATTCACCAGAAAAGCTGATCAAAATAATTCATTCCTCAGTATGTATTATAGAGCCTGAATATCATACATATCAGACTTACTTAAAGTGAAATGAACCTCTAATATCTATATATGTAACTCACTTAACTTTCACCAAGTTAGAGTACATTATTTCCAAACACTCTCATTATTTTCAAATACTCTCTTTAATAACTAACCACATTTCTCAACCCATTATTTCAACTTTCAAACGGACATCTCTTCTCTCCTACTCCATGGTCCAGGCATCTCTACTTCAATACTATTTCTAGGGCTATGCTGACTTCTCCTCTGCCCACATAAAGCTTCTGTACACCGTCCTTGAATGCACGGACCCTACGTATCTCCCCTACAAAACTCCTTGGCCTCAGAATTAAAACACAAACACCATTGACTCCCTGGAGGTCCTCTACACTCCACTTTGGGAAGTAGTGATTTACTCCAAAAGCTTAGTGGCTGCAGTTCAACAGGGTTCAGCTTTTTGAATCTGGCACTTAAGAGTTGCAGCTCTATATAATAAGTAGCCTTGGAAAATTAGCCCCAGTAAATGACCTTATTCTGTAAAAGAGAGTTAAAACTTTGAAACTCAAAGGGATTTAGGCATTTTGTGAGGGTACCCTCACTCCAGAATTTCTTGTTTTTTTTTTTTTTTAAATCCCTTAACTATTTGTAAAAGATAAATTTCAACTTCAATTTAAGAGGCTTTAAGCAATTATCCCTGTGTACCCAAAACTGTTAGGTACTGTGATGGATAAACACAAAGGAAATATAGTTCCTGTCTTTTAGAAGCTTACAGTTTTACCAGGGCAGCAAGAATAATAAATGATTAATGTTAAGATCAGCAGTTAGCGTAATGGCTATGTCGCTGGACTCCCACATAGTCGACCGCGGTTCAAGTCCGGGACCCGGTGGCTTACAACTCACGCCGGGCGCGTGTGCGTGCTTGCCCAAGATCCTGAGAGAAGAATGGAAGAGAAGGGATTGAGGCGTGGCCATCCCCCCTAGGGGGTGATTTCTCGCTTTCTGTCTCTCTGTCTGTCTGGCGAGTGCATGCACCCTATAGCAAAAACCTCTCAAAAAAAAAAAAAAAGATTAATGTTAAAACAGTAAAACAAGATGCATAATTAAGCTGTCAGGAAAGGGCCTACAAAAGGAGCTATGACCCAAGACAAACTCCATTTGTATTAGGATATAAGAGGTGTGTAGCACTGGACTCCCACATGGTCAACCATGGTTCTGGTCCTGGACCTGGAAGCTTGTCTTCTCACTTTCCCTCTCTCTCTCCCCCTCCGTCTCTCTCAAGTCAAATTTAATAATAATAATAATAATAATAATAAATAAAATTAAATAAATAACTTTTTTAATTGCTTAATATGATTCCAATTAAAGATTTTTAAAAAAGAAAATATAAGAGGAAAAAGCATTCTTTAAGACAACAGGGCCAACAGATGGCATGGAGGTTGAGGTAACTGGATCCCACATGGCCAGCTGCGTGATCAGTCCCAGACCCAGTGGCTTAGAAAACACTCTAGGCACGAGTGTGTGCATGCCTAAAACCCAACAGGAGGATGGAGGAGAAGGGACTACAGACTTGCCAATCCCCCTAGCTGGTGCTTTCTCTTGCTCTCTCTCTCTCCTTCTCTCTCTCTCTGTGTGTGTGTGTGTTTGTGTGTCTCTGTCTCCAAAAGCATGCAAGTCCTATAGCATTAAAAAAAAAAAAAAAAAGACAAGCCCATATACCAAACAGAATGGTTATACTACAACTTGTAAAATGTCTATTTACCTAGGCCTACAGGCATTTCTAAATCACTGACATTGCCTGCTCAGACTGCCCACCTTCTCCAACTACTCCCATCCTCGAACACACCCAGCACACTTCTTTCTCAATGCCTCTGCAGCCCTCGGTTCCTCTTCCCTCAAACATCTGAACAGCCCACTTCCTCCCTTCATTTAGTTACCTATCAGAAGGGTCTTTCCCAACCTTCAGCATTCTCTAATCCTTTCCCTCCTTTTTCTTAGCCCTACCACCACCTCATAACAGTTGTTATTGCTTTATTCTCTTCCCATTAGAATAGTAGTTCCGTGATAGTAGGGTCTTTTTTTGTTTTGTATTCTCAAGGGTCAAAACAGTGCCTGGCATGTAGTAGCTGCTCCATAAGCACTAGCTACATTAATATTAAATACATACATTTTTAATATTTTTTAGAATTATTTAATTTTATTTATTATTATTATTCAATTTTGGACAGAAAAGGAGAGAAAGCAAGCCGCCAGGTACAGGACTTCAACTGTGGTCAGTCATGTGGGAGTCCAGCAAATTAACCACCACACCACCGGCCAGCCCACACACACACATTATTTTTTTATTTTTCACCCATTTGTCTCCCTACCTTAAGGAAGAGAACCTGCCTAATATTTTTTAGAAAATAACTTGGAAATCATCATGTTCACTTTTACAACTAAGGAAACAGACACCCCAAAATAAGGGATCTCCCCAAAATCATACAGCTAATTGAAGGCAGGAGACTAAATCAATGATAATTTGAAAACCCATGTGACATAGTATAATGAAACTACAATAATCAGAATGTATAAAGTGAAAATTTTAAAAGAACATTCACAAATACACAAAGTGAAAAAAAGGATTCTTTAATGGAAATCTCTAAGTTGCCCATTTGTGCTCTTAGGACTTAATCCACTCTTTCCTCTGCACACCCTCAAAGTCCCTATACACTAGTCCATTTCCAGATATCACTGCCCTTAGCCAATAAGGCAATGAGCAAATAATAGGCCCCAGGAGGAAAAGAGAAAGGGAACAGCATCTCACTAGTAACTGATTGACAGAAACAATAAATGAATACATAGATACACAGACAAAAGCTCACATAGGCAGGACATGCTCACCAGCACCTACATCCAGTCTCCCCTCCCTACCATCAAGCATTAATCCACGTCACCTGAAGTCTCCCTGTATACCTATTTATTTTATCCACGGCCCTAAGCTTTTACATCTCACAATCCCTCTGCCTGATAGAGTTCTAATGGAGGATAAAAGCAGGCAAACAAAAGAATTCAAAAATAAACACCAAGAGGGTCACTTTACCCAAACCAACAGAAACAACAGGGTGGGTTCTGCAAAAGAGACCAAAAAGCACACCGCAAACATGCCAGGCTTAAGTAGAGCTCCGTCTCTAACACAGGAAGTCAGACAGAGCCTTGAAAAGCAGGGAGCAGGGCACAGGAAGTCTTTTAGCACTGCAGAGATTTCCAAGAGTGGTGTAATGGAGAGAGCACAGGAATAGGAATTAGAAGACCAGGCTTCTAGCTCTAGTTTTACTACCACCTAACCGGGTGGCCTTAGGGAAGTCACTCCTCTTAGCTGGACTTGTTTTATTCCCCATCTATAAAAGGAGGTGGTTAAAAACATGTTGAGATTTGAAATGCCTTCCAAAAAAAAAAAGAAAACCATTGCCTCTCCTCCACCAAAAAGTGCACTAAACTACTTGGCTTAAGACTCTTCGAAATCTAACCAGTTTAAGAACCCCTGGAAAAGATGATGGACTTTCTATCTCTAATATTGTCTGATTTGAAAAGAAGTAAGCAAATGTGCAAGCAATTGCCAATAGGCAAACCTCACCATTTCACAGCAAGTATCTTCTGAACAGAGAGCATAATCCTAAAACCTATGAAGGCTGTAAGCTCTTCTTCAAACTTCAATGTCAACTGACACCATGGGTGACGTTTCTATTCCCTACCCAAATCAACCAGCGTATCCCTGTGTCCAGGAGTCAGAATCCAACCTTCTAAAACCCTATAATTTTTCTTTTAGACCTCAGGACGTTAAAGAGCTCCTGGCTTGTCCTAGCGGTGCAGGATGCAACTGGCAAAGTCCAGGAGGGACCTGCCCTGTGCCTCTCTTCAGACTCGTTAGATGATACAGTTAATGAGACTGAGCTCCACGGAGTCCCCACAGCACTGCGAAACTCCGTTCCCCACACTCCCTGGGTAACTGATTGAACCCACAATGTAAGCCACATCCCCTTTGGCTCTCTCGAGGAGTATTCTCGGTTTCCATTCCTTTTCTCCCAGTGCCGTTCCCTTTCCCCATCCCAGCGTGTGCCCAGGACTGCGAAAAAGGTACTCCCACCAGGTCCTCTTGTCCAAGACAGCCCAGCGGCTCTGTTGTGGGCCACAGACCCGAGTCCCCACTTCCAATCCACCCCAAGGAACTAAAGAAAGCTGGACGGCATGGAACCCATCTCTATCATGTTCGATGCCCCAGCCCCCCAAAATCTATGCTCTCGTCGCGGCCCCTCATCCCTCAGGAGTCGGGACCCTCTCGGGCACCCCGAGATCCGCCTGCACCTTTCGCCTCAAAGCCAGGGCTCGCCTCCCGCTTCCCACCAGGCCCCGACCCGCCCCCTCCCACCTCCCTCCCGGGACCCCGGGAAGCCCTGCCTCCCTCCACGCCAAGGAGCCCAGGGCGCCCCTCACGGCCCGGCTCCGCACCCCTGCGATGCCGGGGCGCCCCGTCCCGCGCGGTCACCTGCATCCCGCCGCCGCCGTCGGCCGCCGCCTCCTCGGTGCGCGGCCGCTTGCTCAGGCCGGGCTCGGCTCCGTCTCCTCCCGCTCCGGGCGCCGGCAGCTCCAGCTCCGACTCCCGCTTCATGCCCCGGGCAGCGGCGCCGGGCCCGAGCTGAGGCGGCTGCTGCGGCTGGGCGCCTTCCGCCATCCGCCCGCGCCCCCCTCGCCTCCGGGAGCCGGGCGACCCGCGACAGGCCACCTCCCCCTGGGCCTCGGCCCCGACAGTCGCGACAGGCGGGCGCGCGCCTGCCCCCGCCCCCCCGCGTGCGTGCGTGCGTGCGCGCGGCCCCGGCGCCCCTCGGCGGCTCGCGCCCGCCGCTCCTCTCCCGCCGGCGGGTCGTGGGCGCGGAGCCGCAGGCGGGTCGCGACGGGCACTGGCTCGCGCCCCACACGCACACGCGCCGCCGGCCCTGCCTGCCGCGCCGCCGGCCTGTCGCGCTCCCGGGGCTCGGCCGCCGGCCCGCGCTCGCTCACTCACTCTCTCCCTCACAGCACGCCGGCCGAGGGAGGAAGGGGGCGGTCCGGGCTCCCGAGTCGTGGGGAGGGCTGTTTATTTGGGGGAGGAGGGGCGCGAGGCAGGAACGAGCTGACTGGCCGGGATCCTCCGACCCGCCACTGTGGCAGCACCGGGAAGGCGGGGAGAGAGAAGGAAGGAGGGAGGGACCGGGATGTAGGACTCCAGCCCGCGCGGGAGGCTGTGGCGAGGGGGCGGCGGCGGCGGCGGCGGTGGCCGAGCCCGCGGAGGGGGCGGGGCCGGTCCCCTCGGCAATCTCCGCCGCCTCCGCGCCGGCCGCCCGAGGGAGGCCGGGAAGAGATCGGGGAAGCTCGGGAATCTCCGGCACCGGCGCGGGATCGTCCTGGAGGCCCAGCCGGGCTGGAGCGCCAGCCAGCGTGGAGAGGGCGAGGCCTGTGTTTGTTCGGGGCGGGGCCATAGCTTGGGGCAGGCGGAGTTTAAGAAGCCCGAGGACCAGGAGCAACTCTCGCTTGCAAGGGTAGTTGTGCAGTCGTGACCTGAGTTCACCCATCTCGCCGTCTTGGTTCCCAGGGAGAGAGGGGCTCTTTACCTGCTTCCTCAACCGCAGAACAGTGGAGTGGAAGGTCCAGGAATGAAGCCACCCCCACATGGCTCTCCTGTTCTGAGCGCCGTTACTCTAATCATAATTATTATCGCATCGATGACGATCTGAATACTACCTGATGTTAAGAGCGTAATGGTTTGCATAATGGGTTCCCAGGCCCGTTTTGAGACTGGCGAGATAGAGTAGATACGATGATAACCATTTCATTGATGAGGAACCTTAAGTTTGGTTTAAGTCCTGCGGGAGGGAGGGCGGGGAGTGGGGCGGGGAGTGGCAGATACAGATCGCAGGCCACCAGATCTTATTTTCCTTCTCACTGCTTGCTGCCTGAGTAACAACTTCATCGCTTATTAACTTCATGCAATTAGAGATGTCTGCAATAGATTCTCTCTCCTACCAGACTGGAAGGACAAGGACTGCATCTTGGGTTGTGTGCTGTGCCCTGTACGTTATAGGAATAAAATGATGTTGCACCTGTATTTGTCTTGACCTTGATAACTAGCTTAATGCCAGCTACTTACTTCATCTCTATCGCTAGTAAAATGAGGAAGTGGTTTGGATCAGTGATTCTCAACCAGAGGCAATTTTTGTCCTTTCCACCACCACCGACCCCCCTACTCCCACCTTTGTCCGCGTCCAAAGACATTTTTAATTGTTACAAATAGAAGGTGCTGCTGATATCTACTGGATAGAAGCCAGGAATATTGCTCAACCTCCTACCATGCCCAGGACAGTCTCCACAAGGAGGAGTGCAGTCTAAAATGCCAACAGTGCAGAGGTTGAGAAGCTCTGGGTTAGATGATTTCTAACCAGTCTATGATTTGACATTTGCACTTGGGTTTAACCTAGCTAGAGCTGGAATGGTGCAATAGTAAAGATCCTTGCTTTAGAGTCAGACCAACCCAGGCTGGAACCCATGTTTTACCACCTAATGCCCGTATAATGTTGACCAATGCAAATAATTTGTCTACAGAAGGTAAACACCTACAGACTGGTTGGAAGGGAAGGTTGGACAACTTACCCTGAAGCTTAGTTTTGTAATAAGCACAGTGTTTATATCACTTAGGCTGTAATATAGGTCAATAAAATAGCCAAGTTTTAGCTCTGCCACTTACAAATCATATATCACAAAAGGTACTGAATCTCTTTATGCTTCAGTGTCCTCATCTGAGAATTAGGATAGTAATGGCACTTTCTTGAAAAGTTTCTTTTAAGTTTATTTTTTCCATAAGAGAGAGAGAAATAGGCACCCCCAAACAGGGCCCTCACATTGGGATTCACCACCAGTCTCAGTCAGCCTAGACCGTGGAAGCACGTACCCAGAACATACAGAGAAATCTTGGGATGCAAACCTGGGATCTTCTCATGTGAGTCCAGCATCACAGAGCTTTTCATTGCCTCTGCACCACCAGCTGACCTCATGTGAGGATTATCGTAAGGATTAAATGAGTGCTCACACATTAAGAACTTTGATCATGGCTGGCCCCAGAGTCTAGTGGTTAAGAGAGCCAGATCTGACATGGCCAACCACAGTTTGAATCCCAGCTCTTGCAGCTTGAAAAACACACTGAGCACGTGTTCACATGTGCCCCAAACCCTGACAGGATGGAGAAAGAGGAAAGAGGGTTGCAGTGGGACCACTTCCCATTGAAAGGTGTTTTCTCACTCTCTCTGCCTCTTTTTGGTGAGCATACACACCCTTGGCAATTGGGAGGGGAAAAAAAACTTTGAACAGAATGACCTATGGCAAGCACTCAATAAATGTAAACTATTATTATTAGGTTTTTTATTCTAAAAGGTTGCTTGGGTTGGGCTGCTAGAGATTCAAATGGAGCAAAGCTCCCCAAGTCAACCCTGGGGACAGCTACTATGTTGGGCAAGTTATCTATTTTTACTAAGGCTTACATTCCTAGTTTGTAATAAGACAATAATAATAGCCATGTTGTTCTAAAGATTAAATGGGACAAAATAAAGCACTTAGCACTTAGTGGCCACCACAGAGTAACTGCTTAGTAAGTGATAATTATTTATCATCTAATTTGTTTGGTGATAGTAAGCTTTTCACCAGGGGCCCATGGAGCTGAAAAAAGCTCAGACACTTGTAATAATGTTATCTGCTCCACAAGAGTGGAAGTTCAAGTACCTGCCACCTTGTTCTTGAGCAGACTTAGCCCCAACCTAAGTCAGGGGTCTCCAGCTGGCAGTCCCTGACAGCAGATGGGGCCTGATCCTGTCTGACCAAATATGAATTTGAAAGAAAAGTCAGGACACGCTTATGGAACAAAAATGGTGCTTTTTTTTTTTAACATAAAAACATTAGTAGCTGGTTTTCTGAAATTTTTACTTATGAAACCATATCTTAATCATTCTTTGGGACCAGCAGGTGGTGTAGGGATAAGGTGCTGGACTCCTACATGGCTGACCATGGTTCGAGTACCAGACCTGGAGGCTTGAAAATCACACCGAGTGTATGTGTGTGCATGCCTAAAATCCTGAGAGGAGAATGGAAGAGAAGGGATTGTAGCATGGCTATCCCCACTGGAGGGAGATTTTTCACTTTTCCTCTTTCTGTCTCTCTGGCAAGGGTACTCTCTCTATGGCAAAAACCTTTTTTAAAAAAAAAAAAAGGATTAAAAAAATTACTCTCACCTCTGTACCTGTCTTGTCCAAATACTGAAATCTAAATGATGTCAGGTCCTGCCTGAGCTACCCTATGACCCAGCAATAAAGGAGATTTGGGATCAAGGCTGCCTATGACTCAAATTATTGCTATTTAAGGAGCACTCCAATCCCGCAGAAATGGAGCAGAGCTCTATAGGAATGTTTGAATGACCTGGCAGAGCAAAGGGAAACTGGACCCTGCCCTGTAAACGATTGTTAGCATTTAAGGACAGAGAGAACAGAAGCTTACAGACAGCAGAAAAAGCCAAATGACCCCATGGCAGCACCAAGACCAGGATTCTTTCTTTTACGTACATCTGTGGCTACTTGTCTGGGAACATAGTTATGAAACATTACAGAGGAAGAAGACATTAAAGAATATATTCCTAGAAAGAATGTTTAGCTGCAGAAAGCACTGCAGTCCTAACAGTTGTTCATATATGCATCCAACAAATTATGGGCAAGATAAATGACATTTATTCTTAGTACCAAAGAGCTCACAGTCTAGGGAAAAGGGATGAACAAAAGACAATTATAATGCATGATGAGGAGGAGGTCACCTCTCATAGGGGTAAGGAACATGGACTCTGGTGTCACAGAGACATGAGTTTGAGTTTGACTTTGTCACTTATCTGACTCAGACAAAACCTTAGCATCTTAAGGCTCAGCTTCTTCATTTGTGTGACAGGCACCAGTACTTGCCAACCCAGTATCCATTCTACTCTGGCTGGCCCCATGGCCTAGAACTTAAGGGACCAGATCCCACACAGCCAACTGCACAGTTCTAATCTGGGGCCCATCGATTTGAAAGATAAGTTGAGTGCATGTGGTTGCCTGTCCAAAGTCCTGACAGGATGAAGAAATGGAGGAGAAAGGATTGTAGTGAAACCATGTCCCATGGAGGGGTTGCTTTCTTCCTCTCTCTCTGTCTCTGCCTCTCTCTGAGAAGTGTGCATGCACTCTAGTAATTAAAAAAAAAAAAAAAGGCAATATCCATTTTCTTTTTACTCCTTATTAGCAGAACCCCAATTATGGTCAGGACAGAAATCTGTCCAGCTTTTTGGGTTTTTTTTTTTTTTTCTGAAAAAAAGAGGGGCCAACTGTTAGTGTGATGGTTAAAATGCTGGACTCCCACATGGTTAACTGTGGTTCAACTACTGGACCTGACAGCTTGAAAATCAAATTGATGAGGCCAGCAGGTGGCATAGAGGTTAAGGTGCTGGACTCTCATGTGGCCAACAGCAGTTGGAGTCCCAGACTGGTCAGCTTGAAACTCATGCTGGGCACACTGCATGAGTGCCCAAAATCCCAAGAAGAGAATGGAGAAGGGATTGCGGCATGACCATCTCCCCTGGGGGCAGGGGAGAGAGTGACTTCTCACTTTCTGTCTCTCCGTCTCTCCAGCAAGCACAAGTGCCCTATAGCAAAAATATATTTTTAAAAATAATAATAAAATAAAATCATGTCAGGTGCGTGTGTGTGCATGCCCAATATCCCAGGAGGGAAATGAAGGAGAAAGGATTCCAGCATGGCCATTACCCTGGGGGTGATTTCTCACTTTTCCTTCTCACTATCTCTGTCTCTCTCCAGCCAGTGTACATGTCCTGTGGCAAAAACCTAAAAAGAGAAAAGAAAGAGAAAGAAAGGAAGGAAGGAAGGAAAGAAGGAAGAGAGAGAGAGAAAGAAAGAAAAAGAAAACAGGAACTCTCAGGTTCTCTGGCAGCTCAGCCTGGCCACCAACCACCTAACACATTTCTGGCCAGTACGATGCAGGTAGGGGACGGCACTATTTCCCAACTAACAAGACAAAAGCACAAGAAGAAGTGACTCTTCACCCTTTATCCTTTCCTCTTTGCCCTTCACCCTTTCTCCTGCCTGAAATAGACATGGGAAAAACAGCAGGCCTTTTGTCTCCACAACAGCAAAAGCTCCATGCTGAGAATGGTGTTGCGGAGCCACTGTGCCAGTCCCAGCCCTGTCTGCCTCTGATTTATCGTTATTTGAGAAAAATATGTTCCCACCTGGTTAAGCCTCTGCAGACAGGTTTCAACATGCAGCCAAACTCCACTCCTACCCAACACAATCTGTAAACCAAGAATAATAACAGTATCTCCCCTGGGGTTCTTTTGAACTTTAATAATGCATATAAAGTACTTAGCATGACACCTGGTTTGCAGACACCCTCATCTAGTGGAACTTAGACCTTTTTACTGCTATTATTACACCTATTATGCTATTAATATGATCATTATTTGTACCATAAGCTATAGAGGTGTATGGGAAGATGTTATTCCCTGTGCCCAGGAGAGAGAGAGAACAAGTTTCACCCAGTATATTTGACCTGGGTCTTTAAAAATGAGGAGGAGGGGGGACCAGCAGTTAGCATAATGGCTATGTCGCTTGACTCCCACATAGTGGATCACAGTTCGAGTCCCGGACCCGGTGGCTTAAACTCACGCCGGGCACGTGTGTGTGCATGCCCAAGATCCCGAGAGGAGAATGGAAGAGAAGGGATTGCAGCGTGGCCATCCCCCCTGGGGGGTGATTTCTCACTTTCTATCTCTCTGTCTCTGTGTGTCTGGCGAGCACACGTGCCCTATAGCAAAAACCTCTCCAAAAAAAAAATGAGGAGGAGGGCTGGCAGGTAGCATGGTGGTTAAGGGCGCTGGATTCCTACATGGCCGACCATGGTTCAGGTCTGGTGGCTTGCTTTATCGCTTTCCCTTTCTCTCTCTCTCTGTATCTGTCTGGTCAAATTAAAAAATAACAATAATAACAAATGGAATTAAATAAATGAATAATTCTTTAAAAAATAAAAACAAGGAGTTTTTGAGGATCTAATTTGGGGGGAAAGATGAGCAAACTTGTGTGTGCCCTTGACACAGGCTTACGACGAGCTTGGTAGTGTCTACTGGGCTGCCAGGAGAAAACTCAGGGAAGGAGACAACAGCACCGGACATGGAGTCAAAGAGCCAGGACTAGAAATAGTACCACTGGCTGTGGCCTTCAAATGAACAAAGACGGGGACCAGCAGTTAGCATAATGGCTATGTCGCTGGACTCCCACGTAGTCGACCACGGTTTGAGTCCTGGACCCTGTGGCTTAAACTCACGCCAGCATGTGTGCGTGCGTGCCCAAGATCCCGAGAGGAGAATGGAGGAGAAGGGATTGCGGCGTGGCCATCCCCCCTGGGGGGTGATTTCTCACTTTCTGTCTCTCTGTCCCTCTCTGTCTTTCTGGCGAGCACCTATAGCAAAAACCTCTCCACAAAATAAATGAATAAATAAAGACGGAGGAAGGAAAGCAGGCTTTCCACCCGTGAAATGGTCTCACAAGGTCACTATGACACCCCTAGGAGACAATATATCTTAGAAAAGATCTTTTCCAATAGATACTGCTAACCCAACCTCTGGTTACAGACATCAAAGAACACAGTGGTTTAAATCTCTGTGTTTACAAGCTCTTTGAGAGCATGAAAACTTTCTTTTTTAAATTTAGTTTTATTTATTATTACTATTTTCTTCAATTTGGTATAGGGCACGTGCATTCACCAGGGAGAGAGAGAAAGTGAGAAGGCAAGTCACTAGGTCCAGGACTCAAACCGTGGTCAGCCATGTGGGAGTCCAGTGCCCTAACCATCATGCCACCTGCTGACCCCACAAGCACTTTCTTAACCCCTTTCTTGATTTCTCTTTCCCAGAACTGGCATAGAGAGCTTGATACAAAACATGGCTCTCCAACAATCTTGTAAATATGCAAAAGCACAGCCCCAGACCTAAGATCTCCCCAGGAAAAAGCAGGTAAAGACCCAGAGTAGAAGGTTTTGAACCGTTATCTTAACAGTGCACTCTTCTAAACAAAGGCAATGCTCAGAGCCGGACTTCTCTCCCCACATTGATCGTGTCTCTAATCAGAGAGAGAAGAGTAGATATAAATAGAGGAGACTGTTCTACTGCAAAGCTTTCTTTTCCCAAAAAAGAAAGGCAGAGAATACCCTTGATAATTCATGGGCCAGAGGAAGTGGATGCAGCTCCTGCCATGTAGCCCGCTGCTCTGGGAGCAGATACAGGAGCTTAATGAGAAACTGAGTTCAGGGAGAAAAAAAAAAAAAAAAAAAAAAAAAAGCGTGTATTGTTGAAGCCTCCTCAGGACTGGAGGACCACCCCAGCTATTGACTTCAACCCCACTTCCCTGCCTCCCTCTGCTCGTGGCATTATTGAACCTGGGTTTTTCCTATAGGCCAGAACCTTGCCAACCCTTTTGCCCTTCACATAATGTGTTTGTCTGGTTTCTATTTCTGTCGTTTGATGAAGGATGATAGCAGGGTATTGAGTTGTTTTTCGTGTAGTGTAGTCACCGCCCTCACCCTGCCCACCACCCCCCCCACCCTGCTCTCAAGTCGTGTTTTCATTGTCCGTTTTGTGCCTTGTTCCACAGTTTTCATTGCTTCCTCACAGAGTGGAAGGAGGCTTTGTTTTATTTTATTTTCCAGGCGCTGGTATATATAACCTCATGTACACATCTTTCCTGTAGAGTATTATGGTGTTTCAAAACTGGCAATGATCTCATAAGGGAAAGGCAGGGAAAGTTCAGATATTTGCTGAGCCCCTAACAGGCGCCAGACCCTGAAACGGGTGTTTTTGTGCATTTAATTCTCACAGCACACTCAAGAGGCAGGCAGTATTACATCTCACTTTACGGAGGAGACAACTGAGAACCAGAGAGATGAAGTGACCAGCTCAAGGTCACACAGGATGGTAAGTGACAAAGAAACCTCTGTCCCCTTACTCCAGTGCCTCACCCTGTCTTGGAGGACTTCACAAGGTGTTTTACTTTAAGCAGATACAAACCTCATAGGGAGGAGGGGACAGAAAAATCCGACCTTCTCGTCTCTGAAACAGAACCTAACTGTCTTGAAACTAAATCCCGTTTAGGATAGAAGCTCCTGGGCTTTTGTTGTGGCAAGGTGTTGGGTCTTCGTTGTCTTCCTGTCACTGCCAGCCCCTGTTCAGGTATCTTCCTCTGGGTCTCTATCTCACTCTAGATAACGATTTCGGCTGGCCTCCACTCTGCTACCCTGTCTGGTCCTCAGTCCGTGACTCACCCAGCTTGTAGTTTACTCAGGGGCTCTGCAGGAAAAGCTTGATCTTTTCAGCTTCATAATTCAGTTGAGGGCATAGAAAACCCCAGCTGCTCCCATAGTCTGCCAAGGCCTTGGGATTCCTGGGAGTCTGCAACTCTGCAGTGAGGACACCAAGGAGGCATCCCTGCTCTTCAAACACTCTGCTAGAAGGGAATTGCTGCAGACAGGCCTCCACTGAGAAGTAAGGACTGGTCTTCTCTCCTTCCAGATGCTACATCAACCTGAGCTCTGCTTCTCCCTAGACTCCTCCCAGGGGCCATCTAGGAGGAGGTAGGAGGTGAGGATCCTCCAGAAACCCACACAGGTCCCTCTGTGTTCTCTCCTGCTCACCCCCTCTCACTCCTCAGACTCTGCTGCACTGGCCTCTCCTGATTCTTTTAAACCTCTGGGTTTTGTAGGGCATAGACTGCATGTTCATAATCATTCGGGGTTTAGACTTTGGGAGTAAAAAAAGACCAAGCTTTTGAATCACTGAGACTTTTCTCTCAAGTCATATATTTCAAAAATCTATTTTGAAATTCAAAAGCTGAGTCCTGACTCTTCATTCTCTTTGCATTTCCACTGTAGCCGTTTTGTTACCTACAGAAAGTTGGGAATGGCAGAAGATAGGAAGAATGGGGAGAGGGAGAGCATAAGTTAATATTTCTGTGGGAAACACTATCTCTGTACTAGTTTCTCTTCCTGTGGACACAAGGAGACAGGTTATAGCTTCCCTTGAAGTCAGAATGGGGATATGTGACAGTTTCTGGCCAGTGGAATGTGGATAAAAATTATAAAGGCTACTTCCAGGCCTAGTCCCTAGAGAATGTCCCTGTTAACCCACTAGTCCTCTCTTTTCCCTCCACAGCAGCTGTGAAGACTATAAGCTAAAGGCAGAAGCTTCATAATAGACAGGAGCCTGGATCCTTGAGTCATCAACTGGAGAAGAGCTGTATAAGAAGCTGCCCCACAGGCATCAGATGGTGATGAAAACAAAAATAAACTTTCATTTTGTTAATCCACTGAGGTTTGTTTCTTTCTTTAAAAAAAAAAAAAAAGAAAAGAAAAAAAAAGAAAAAAAAAAGAATGATTTATTTCATTTTATTTATTTATCATTATCCTTCAATTTGACCACAGTGGGGAAAGCAAGCTGCCAGGTCCGGTTCTTAAACCATGGTTGGCCATGTGGGAGTCCAATGCCTTAACCACCACTCCACCTGCCAGCCCCAAGGTTTGCTTCTGGTTTGTTGCTGTTTTTATAGCTTGCTTGCTTTCCTTCCTTCCTTCCTTCCTTCCTTCCTTCCTTCCTTCCTTCCTTCTTTCTTTCGTTTTTACAGTTTGCAGCTTACATAGCTAATGCTGACTAATAAAGTATCTAGAGATTATATTGCATCATAATTAATGGATAAAACGTCATAGATAGAGAATTAGAAGCTTGACTACTTTGATTAAAAATCAACAGAATTGGCTTAGCCCTAGTGGTACAGTTGGTAACATACTGTCCTGCAGTCCTGGAAGTCACATGGCCAACCTCAGGTTCAGGTCCCTGGCTAACCAACCTTGAATGCTCTGGACACACATATGTGCCCAAAGTACTGATTAACTGGAAGCACTGGAGAAGGGGGTTGCAGTGTGACCAGACCCCCTGCCCTTTTGTGTGCATACACTCATTCTCTATAACGAATACAATAAAAATGAAATAAAATAAAACCCTATGCAATTAGCTCAGCTGTGGTAGGCATGCTGATCAATGCTGCTGTTTGACAGGCTGAGGACACATGGAAGGTCCAGGTTCAAATCCTGGCCCACCCTAAGAAGTCAGGCACAGTGGTCTGCACCTATAGTCATAGTGACAGGGGAGTCTGAGACAGCAGTCTTGTGGCATAGCAAGACCCTGTCCAAAAACAAAAATAAAATCTATGACATTGAAGATGTATAAAACGATGCCGATGCTAAAAAAAAAAAAAAATTACATGTCTTAATCACAACTTGATGTTGAAGAATAGTGGCGGGGGGGGAGGGGGGGGACCAAGAATATCTCAAATTCCTTCTTTCAACCAGCCTGGCATAACACCTGGCTTATCAAGACACTCAATAAGTAATAACTGACAAACTCACTAACTCTGAGCTGCTCTGGTAAAAATCACTATTTTAGGTCTTACAGGAAGAGTGAAAGAGGTAAAGAGATAAAGAAAAGGGAAGAGAAGTGAAAAAAGAAAGTAGGGAACATGATAAGGCAAGGTGGAATTAATTTTCTAGAAGGCAGACATCCTTCCCCATTCTCACCTTTGTCACAGCCACTACCCCTCATTTTGTGCCCTACATGCCCTCACATATACAAAAGTAAAGTTACAATTCCTGTTTCTTATTGAAATTGCTTAGAAAATGAAGCTAAGCCTAAGAGGCAGCACACTGAGACACAGGCAGAAACAAGCACACTGGAGAAAGCCATTCCAGCCTTAAGACTTGGAATCATGCAGAAAGATTTTTGGAGTTTTTTTTTTTTAAAGAATTACTTTATTTTATCTTATTTATCATCATCATCATCATCATCATTATTATTATTATTAATTTGAGCAGAGAGAGACAGAGAGAAAGAGAGAGGGAAAACAAGAAAACAACCCGCCAGGTCTGGGATGCGAACCGTTGTGGACCATGTAGGAGTCCAGTGCCTTAACCACCATGCCACCTGCCAGCCGATTTTTGGAGTTTGAAGGGGCTCAAAAAAATAACACCTCTCCTCCCCATCAAGTCAGGAACCAATTTCGAGACGGCGAGCAGAAATAGAAATGTTCATTTCATTACTGATGCTGATGAGCTCTAGCTTAACGTATGTAGCCAAACTCAGGTGCGCAAATGGAGGTGCTCTGGACCTGCACTCTCGAACTAGACGGACTCAACCGCCCAGCCACTGGCACAGCTGGAAAACCCCAGGCTGCCCCAATAGTGGTTTGTCCCTTACTGCTTAGCAGAAAGTGAACCAGAAATCCCCCCTCAGCACTCAAGCAGAAGGAGCAGAGCCAAGACATGCTGTTTCTTCATCCCATATCACCAATCAGATAAATCTCTCCCATCAGTCAGCTTTGGCTGACTCCCAACCTCCCAGCCAGCCAGGATCACAGGTGACTGTGGAAATGCCCAGCCTGAGAGTCAAACCTGGGCCTCCCATGTGACTTCAGTATTGTACAGTGGTGCCACCTGCACTGCTGCAGTGGTGCCCAATTTGGGGGTATTTTTAGACACAGTCTTTTTCTTTAAGGATATTTTATTTATTTATTTATTTATTTATTATTATTATTATTATTATTATTATTTTCTATTTGACCTGAGAGAGACAGAGAGAGATAAACTGTCAGCCATGTGGGAGTCCAGCACATTAACCACCACGCCACCTGCCAGCCCCTAGACACAGTCTTTTGAAGGATTCGTAAAAGGAGTGGGCCCCAGCTGCCCACAGTGGTAACTTGCTCACAGAGGAACTTTCTCCTCTTTCTTCACCACTGCTCACTGTGACTCCTGGGATCACTGCCCCATAAACTGCACCCCAATCCCTGGGTCAAGGCCTGTTTTGAAGAAACTCACCTGAAACAGAGATGGACGTTTCTCCTATCCAAGTCCTGTTTCCCAAGGAACGTTCGCATGCAGACAAATACCTTAGTTCTTGTCTTCTCAGAAGAAAGAATTCAGTCAAGAGACACATGACAAAGCTTTACAGCAGTGTGAAATAAAGTACAAAGCAGGGGAAATGAAAATGCAAGTCCACTCCTGAGAGGTAGGAGCGGTGGCTCTGGAGGATACTAGCACCAAGCTTTCTGCAGGTGTGTTTTTATATCTTGACTCCTCCCCCTTTTACTTCAGTGCAAGCTCAGTTGGACCTTATTATAGAAAAATGTCCCATGAGTCTATGCTCAATAGTAAAACATGACATTTGGCAAGGCAGTCCCACCTGAGGAGTTTCCCAGTACAAGTCTGAGGCCTCTTTGAGCAGACCAGGCATGTGAGTGCCCATGGTCCAGGGCTGGCTGAAGGCTGGGAGTGGAGAGCAGCACCATCACCCTGTGGGGGTGTCACCTCTCTTTCTCTTTCTCAGAAGAAATCAACTTTTTAAAAAAAGAATATTTAACTTTTTTTTTTTTTCTTTTTTGAGATTTTTGCTACAGAGCATGTGTGCTTGCTGAAGAGACAGAGAGACAGAAAGCGAGAAATCCCCCCTGCGGGGATGGGCATGCTGCAATCCTTCTCCCTCATTGTCCTCTTGGGATCTTGGGAACGCACACACACAAGCCTGGAGTGAGTTTTAAGCCACCAGGTTTAGGACTTGAACCATAGTCAACTACATGGTAGTCTAGTGCCTTAACCATTATGCCACCTGCTGTCCCCACATTATAAAAATTTTTTAAATCTATAATTTGCATACTGAGTACTTTCATATGTAAAACCTCACCATTTCATTATGAAAATAACCCCATGAGGTTGGTATCATTGTCCCATTTTGTGGATAAGGAAACTGGAGCTCAGAGAGGAATCCTCCAGACACTGATGCCCCTGGGACTGAGCCTCTGGCATCCAGTGCTGGCGCCCTGAGCACTTGTGGGGAGGCTTCTGGCTTGTTAAGCCCCCTTGTCGTTGTGGCCAACTCAGCTGGCATCATTCTCCACCTCATACACCTTGGTGTCTCTCTTTCCGGCCTATAATTTAGGATCTCCGAAATGTCCCTTATTTTCAGCATCGTACCTAATACATATTTTATCCACTTTCAACAAATGTTGAGTGACTACTATTGACGGGATTGTTCTAGATGCTGAGAGAATGTGTTACTGTGAAGAAGACAGACGGGGGGAACCAGCAGTTAGCGTAATGGCTATGTCGCTGGACTCCCACGTAGTCGACCGCGGTTCGCGTCTCGGACCCGGTGGCTTACAACTCACGCCGGGCGCGTGTGCGTGCGTGCCCAAGATCCCGAGAGGAGAAGGGATTGCGGCGTGACCATCCCCCCTGGGGGGTGATTTCTCGCTTTCTGTCTCTCTGTCTCTCTCTGTCTGTCTGGCGAGCGCACGCGCCCTATAGCAAAAAAACCTCTCCAAAAAAAAAAAAAAAAAAAAAAAGAAGACAGGTGGGCTAGCAGGTGATGCGGCAGGGAAAGGCTGCACTCTCCCAGACAGACCCATACAGGAAGGGGTCTGGGTTCATGTCTGGAGACTCCCGAGTACTCCAGGAGTGAGTGTGCCCATGACCCAGCACTGGTTGAGGCTGGGGGTAGATTGAGGAATCAAGGCCTTGAGAGTTGTGTCTCTGTGTGTCTCTCTGTATCTCATGGAGTAAATAAATAAACTTTAAAAAAAAATAAGAGGAGGAGGAGAATAAAAGGAAGAAGAAGAAGGGAGGTGGCAACAGATCAGGTCCCTGCTCTCACAGGGCTTATAATCTAGAGAGGAGAGAAGAAAATGAACAGCAAAAATGTTAGATAGTGATAAGTGATCCTCGGAAAAATCAAAAGAGGGTGTCAGGATTGATGAGGGATGGGTTCCCATTTTCCAGAGGGAAACCAGAGAAGGAATCTTCTGTAAGAGGGTCACTTTAAAGCTAAGAGCTGAATAACAAGAAAGAGTCAGGCATGGAAAGACATGGAGAAAGAGCATTCCATGACAAGAGATGGAAGACCCTACAGAGAAATGCTAGCTTGAAGAAATAAAACTAGGAGGGTATATTTTTTAATTTTTTTTTCTTTTTGTTTGTTTTAAGTTTTGCCCTATGGCAGAAAGAGAAAGAGAGAGAGGGAAAGTAATAAATCATCCTCCAGGGAGGATGGCCACACCACAATCCCTTCTCCCTCCATTCTCTTATTGGGATTTTGGGCATGCACACACACACTTTTGGAGTGATTTTTTTTTTTTTTTTTTAAAGAGAGAGATTTTTGCTATTGGGCATATGCTCTTGCCAGAGAGACAGAAAAGGAAACATCACCTCCAGGGGGATGGCCAGCCTGAAATCTCTTCTCCTATATTCTCCTTCTGAGATTTTGAGCACACATGTACACACACCCCAGCATGTTTTACGTCGCCAGGTCCGGAATTCAAATCCTGGTCAACTATGTGGAAGTCCAGCAACATAACCATTACACCATCTGCTCATCCCTCCTGGAGTGATTTTCAAGTTGCTGGGTCCAGGACTTGAACCACTGTTGGCCATGTGGGAGTCCAACACCTTAACCAGCACGTCACCTGCTGGCCCCAAGAGGATGTTAATGACAAATTGCTTGCTCTTGGTGGTATCCATTTATTAGAGGTAGGCTGTTCTAGTTCTGTGCCGTTTTTTTTTTTGTTTTTAAAGACTATTTAATTTTATTTGTTATTATTAATTTTTAATTTGACCAGAGAGAGAGAGAAAGGGAAAGTGAGAAAGCAAACCACCAGGTCCGGGACTCAAACTGCAGTTGGCCATATGGGAGTCCAGTACCCTTAACGGCCACACCACCTGCTGGCCCCCTATTTCTGTGCTTTGAAGAGCTAATACAAAGAGGTGGACTCCCAGCTCTATCTCCCTCCCAGCTCTATCTCCCTTCCTCACTACCCCATCCATTTTAGTTCATTTGCTCTTGCTATTGCTTGAAATCTGGAACCCTTCCCCTCTCCTGACTTTGGAGAAATGAATCATTCTATCAAGACTGTTGCAGTGCCGTGTTACCAGGGATAAGACTCTCAGTGTGTATCTCTAATTAGCATTGCACAGGAATTCTCACGAACTCCCTGCCTCCCTCCTAACACCGGAGCTCTGCAAGACCCGGAATTCTCCATCTCTCTCACCATCTCCACTCTTCTCCCGCCCCCACCCATCTTAGGAATGTTCAGGACATACAGGAGGTTTGTCAAGAAATGCAGAGCAAAGGGTTCCTTTAAGCCTCTTCAAGATAACCTTACTCTGTGAAATCTTGCCTGACCCTCCCCCATCAGGATCAAGAGCTCAGTGAAGTCATTGGTCATCAACATGCCGATCTGGCACTGGTTGTAGTCTTTACCCTTCTGCCCCCCAGGTTCTAGCCAGAGCCAGGACAAGCTTATCACCAGCCATCTACACCCGAGTTCTGAGTGGCCCCTTTCAGGAACTGGAACCACTGAAGACCTTCTGCTCATACTTCACCCTTCTACCCCCCAGATCTAGCCAGGAGCCAAGCTAGAACACCCTATTAATTCTCTCTGTCTCTCTCTCTCTCTCTCTCTCTGTCTCTCTCTCTCTCTCTCTCTATATATATATATATATATATATATATTTTTTTTTTTTTTTTTTTTTTTTTTTTTTAATTTTAAACCTCTCAGGGTTGGCAGGTGACATGGTGGTTAAAGGTGCTGGATTCCCACAAGGCTGACCACCATGGTTTGAGTCCTGGACCCGGCAGCTTGTTAGCTTGTTTTCTCATTTTCCCTGTCTCTCTCTCTCTCTCTCTCTCTCTGTCTGATCAAATCAAAAAATAATAATAATAACAAATGGAATTAAATACTTTTAAATGTTTTAAACTTCTTAGCTCTCTCTTGCTCTTTTATCTTGCTAATTCATACTCCTCCCTCTCCCAACCCCCACAGGACAAGCCAATCATCAGCCATCTATATCTGAGTCCTGAGCAGCCTCTTTCTGTGCCATGTGACTTTCATTTTTTGCTTAAAATTTTTTTCTATTTCTTTTTTTTGATTGTTTTGTCTGTTTTCTCTCTCTCTCTCTTTCTTATTTTGGTTGTTTCCTTTTCCTTTTCTTTTTACCTTTCTCACTTTTCTACTCAGCCTCTACACACTGAGTTTCTAGACAGGTCAAATTAATCCTCTGCTGCACAAAGAGAGAAAAACAGTACTATATAGAGATCGCAGGTCACCTCCTCCTGCGTGCCTCTGAATGCTCAAATTCAACTCAAAAAAACAGTGAAAAAATGTGTCGACGGAAAATAAATAACCGACTGTAAAATTAATAATTAATAATTAATGAGGTTTATTTCCAAGCCAAGTGTGAGTGACCTAGGCCGAAGAGGCATACATGCCTTTTCTCGGAGTGATCATGTACAGAGGTTCCTTTTATTTGCTTTTGAGATTGACAGACAACATTTAGTGAAGAGATTTTCTATTGGTCTGGCCTAAAAAGGCGGGACATGTAGAAGCGGGGCCTTGTAGGTTATAGGTGGGTTTCACAATTTTTAGGTCTGTGATTGGAAGGGAAGATTGTGTCTTAGTTAAAGAAAGGCTTAATCTATATCTCTAGGAAAAGGAAAGTTTTGTGTCTTGGGAAGAAATAAGCAAAAGAATACACTGTAATCAGTTGAAATATACATCTCAAAGATACTATGCCAGGAACAGGAGGTAGGAAGAATTCTGTCAATAGAAAATAAATGGTCTGTTAATGTTTGTGGGCATGACTTCCCCAGTCCCTTTTGGAAAATAGAAAAGGTAGTCAGACTTCTGTCCACAAATGTATAACCCATCAGATAACCAGAAACCACCGCAGAGGCACAAAAAAATATGAGAAACCAAGAAAATATCTCTCCCTTAAGGGAAAAGTATAACTCCTCATCCTCTACAGACAATACAAGGGAGCTCATGGAAATGTCAGATAAAGAATTTAAAATATGCATAGTGATAAGCTAACAGAGATGCAAGAAAAGAGAGACAATGAACTCCAGAAGATGTCAGAGAAAAGAGACGAGTTCCAGGAGGTGAGGAAGTTCTTGCACAATCTGAAAGAGAAGAAACATATCATAAAAAAGAATAAAACAGAATTGTTAGAGATGAAGACTGTATTACAGGAAATCAAAACCTCCCTTGAAAGTATTAAAAGCAGATTAGATCACGCAGAAGATCGAATCTCAGATGTAGAAGATAGAACCTCTGACCTAGAAAAATTCACCAAAATGACTGAAAAAATAACCTCAAAAAAATGAGAATAACATAAGAGTAATACTAGATACCATTAAATGCCCAAATATCCAGATCATCCGGTAACCCAGAAGGTGAAGAATCTAATAAGGGCATTCATAATCTATTCCATGAAATCCTGGAAGAAAACTTTCTAAACCTAGAGAGGCACTCAAATATCCAGACCCAAGAAATACAAAGGACCCCACATAGAATCAACCCAAGAAGATCTTCCCTAAGGCACATCATAGCTAGATTGACCAAAACCACAAACGGAGACAAGATACTAAATTTGGCAAGAGAGAAACATCAAGTTTCTTTCAAAGGATATCCCATCAGGCTAATGTCAGACCTCTCATCGGAAACAATGCAAGCAAGGAAAGAATGGGAAAATACATTCAAAGTGTTAAGAGAAAAACAATTTCAGCCAAGAATACTATACCCAGTAAGATTATCTTTCATATGGGAAAAATAGACAACATAATTCTCAGATAAACAAAACCTGAAAGAATTTACCAATACCAGACCAGTTCTCCAAGAAGTGCTGAAGGGAGTGCTGTACCAGGAATACGAAAGTCAGACACACAGAAGTAACAGTACAAAAAAACAACCAAGAAAATGGCCAGCCTAATGGTAGGGACAAGTCTGGAGTTGAATGTTAACTTCCAGAGTTTACATAGATCAGTAAGACTGCAAATTCGATAGAAGTGAGATTAATTACGTGAGACTGAACTGGTGAAATAGAATTTTTTGACTTTATACTAAAACGTTACTCATTTTCTTCTATGCTTTGATTTCTAGATTTAATGATTTTTGTCTTCTCTTGAACTGTTGATAGGGTCATCTACCTACTATTTGAACTGAATCCTAACCTTTTTCCTGGCTTTACGTCTTAAGCAAACTTCTCTTAACATTTTTTGATTTTGATCGATTAAGACTAAAACTGCTTTCCTTTCAATTAAAAAAATGCATTAAAAAGACACCTATTTAATGACCGCAGTAAGCTGACCCAGCTAGGTGCTACTTTATAGTATGTTCACTTCACGCACTGAGGTTTACACCTAAAGTCAGACACATGTTCATAGATATGTATATATCAGCTGTGCTTGCTATTGAAAGTTTTTAAATTAATTCAGATCTTTAATGAATAAATAAAATGTGGGGGAAAAAAAGGCATGGAAAACAACTGTAGATAACAGAGGCAGTGTTTGAGAAGGGTGAGAAATGGCAAAGGATGAGAGGTAGGGAACCAAGGTGAGGGGGGGAGCAAAATAGGTAAGAAACAAGAAATGGAAAATTATTTGTTGATGATAACATGTATGGTAATAGCCTTGATTAAGCCAATATATAGTGTATTCTGGATGGAAAAATCTCATTTTGTATACTATATTATTGTACAGTGAATGAATGTAAATAAATAAAAAGAGCAACAAACTCAAATGCCTACTGTGGGCAGGCGGGGAAAGTACAGTGAAGGCAGCCGGAACAGTAGTGAGCTAACTTTCATGTAATGCCATGCATTTGGATTTTTCTGTGAAATCTTGAGCTATTTAAATTTGGAAATGAGTCATTTTGAAGAGTTAAATGTGCTCTCAAGTGTTGGCTTCCCATTTTGTACAGAAAGTGGGATTTGTGGGGACCAGCAGATGGCATAGCGATTACATCGCTGGACTCAGATAGTCGACCACAGTTGGAGTCCCAGACCCAGTAGCTTGAAACCCATGCCAGACACATGTGTGTACATGCCCAAAATCCTGATAGGAGAAGGGATTGCTGCATGGCCATCCCCCATATGGGGGAGGGTGATTTCTCTCTCTCTGTCTCTCTGTTTCTGTCTCTCCAGCATGTGTGCATGCACTATAGCAAAAAAAAAAAAAAAAAAAAAAAAAAAAAAAAAATAGAAGAGAGAGAGAGAGAGAAAGAAAAAAAAGAGAAAAAACTCTCAAAAAAAGAAAAAAGTGGGATTTGTGGTACTCTCACACGCTGGATGACAATACCTACTCAATATTTGTTGAATGAATGAATTGACAAAACAAGTACACTTTATGGGAATGAATCAGATAGGCTCTTCTCAATGGAGTCCATTTAAGACTTAAATGGGCATTACTTGGCATCAACTTTGCATGCCAGATGAGATGGAGGGTAGGCTTACCCTTCCTTGTTATATCATGTGGTGGGAATTTAGTTTGTTTTCTTTATGACTTCACTATCCCAAATGATTCTAGTGGCCCTGGGGCTTTCTGGGTAGGCAATCAAGTGTCTCCGAAACAGGTTCATTTCTACAGGTGGCTCAGCTGGAGTCAAACACTAATCAGACGACTTATAACCAAGGGCTTAGAATCCAGAAATGCTGCATTGACTTTCATAGAAAGCAGCATGCTAACATGGGAAGTGCTCTTAGCTGTCACCAGGGATGAGACTCTCAGTGTGCACCTCCAATTAGCAGAGGAGGGAACTAATTAGGAAAGTCATCCACCCAAGGCCACGTGACATGCAGGGCCTCTCTTTTCACCTCACTGCTTTCTTTGGCTCTGCTCAAAACAAAGCCCTGCAAGGGGTCTTGAAAAAGTTCATGGGAAATGTGTATTATGAAAAATATGCGTAGATTGATTTCAAGGTTTTTTGCATCAAAATAAAACTGTACTTTAATTGCTTTATTTATTTATTTATTTATTTATTTATTTTTTGCTATAGGATGCGTGCACTTGCCAGAGAGACAGAGAGGCAGAAAAGAAGAAATCACCCCCCAGGGGGGATGGCCATGCCACAATACTTTCTCCTCCATTCTCCTCTCAGGATCTTGGGAATGCATGCACATGTACCCAGCATAAGTTTTAAGCCTCCGGATCCGGGACTTGAACCACAGTCAACTAGGTGGGAGTCCAGCAACATAACTGTTATGCCAACCTGCTGGTCCCTTTAATTCCATTTTTCCATAAACTTTTGGAAGTCCCCTCATGCATCCTCATCTCTCACCATTCCAAGGCAATGACTAGTCTTGTAAGAAACACCCAAATGTGTCATAAAGACTGTGGACTTTTAACAGCGTGGACTGACTATAGACTCCTTGGACTAACACCAGGAACGGTACCTTGAACAGGTTTCCCTAGTAACAGAAAATCCAGTTGAACATAAATATTACTTCCATAATTTCAGAATGGGCATGTGAGGGATTCGAGAAAGGGCCTGGGTCTTTGCTGTGTCTTTTGTCACCAGCAGCACCCAGCGAGGGCTTTCTGTGCAGCAGACACTAAGGTCACGTGTACTGAGTAGTGCATTTGTGTGCTGAGCACTCAGAGTGTTATCCAAGTACCTGGGGACCCCAAGGCCCTTTCAGGTGGTCCTGTAAAAAAAAAAAAAGCTAAACATTTTTACCTTTTTGACTCACATTCTCTCGTGAATGTGCAGAGCTTTCCAGAAGGTACATGATGTTTGACAGCTTACAGAATGTGTGCTTGTGATTCAAGCGCTTTGAAAATTTCTGTTTTAATTTAAATATGGTAAGTATCAATAAGTATAACCCATATAACAAGGGATTTGAAGTCTTTAATAATATTTAAGATCATAATTTTTTAATTACCAGAGAACACATGCGCTCAGAGACAGAGAGAAAGAGAGAGAGGGAAAGGGAGAAAGGACCCCCTCAGTGGGATGGGCTCACGTCACCATGCCACAATCCCTTTTATTCCATTTCTCCAAGTTATCTGATTTTTTTTTATTGTGATATTGTGTGTGTGCTTGCCAGAAACAGAAAGAGACAGAGTGAAAAAGTGAGAAGTCGCCCACTAGTGGGATGGCCATGCCACAATCCCTTCTCTTTCTTTCTCCCCTTGGGATTTTGGGCACACATGCATACACACTCAGTGTGATTTCCAAGCCATCAGGTCCAGGACTGAAACTATACAGCCAGCCATGTGGGATCCAGCACCTTAACCTCCATGCCACCTGCTGACCACCAAGTTGTCTGAATTTTGGGGATGCAAGCTTAGGCACCCTGTGTGTTTTTCAAGTTGCTAGGGCCAGGACTCAAATCAAGTTTGGCCAAGAGCTGGCACTAACTAGGCTACAGAGATGGTCCAAGAACATACAATTAAAAACAAATAATAATCATTACTATTATTTAATTTGCTGTAGGACATGTGTGCTCACCAGAGAGAGACCAAGAGAGAGAAAGAGAAAGTGAGAAACCAAGCTGTCAGGTCCAGGAATCAAACCATGGTCAACCATGTGAGAGTCCAGTGTCTTCACTACCATGCCACCTGCTGGCCCCAAATATTTTAAAATAAAAACTATTGAGATCTACTATTGGAGAGGATATACAAAACTAAAGAATACTATGGGAAAAAAATGTCGAGCAAGATAAGGGGAATTAGGAGGACTTGGAGGTATGGACAGGCAAGGTGAGGGAGGGACAGCCAGCAGTATTAAACAGGGTGATAAGAGTTGACCCAATTGAGAAATAAGCTATAAGTCAAATATCTGATATCTCTGAGTCGCCATTTTAAATCCCCTCATTTATCCTAAATGGGACCAGCAGATGGTGTAATGGTTAGATGGCCGGATTTCCACGTAGTCTACCGCTGTTCAAGTCTCAGACACAGCAGCTTCAAACTCACACCAGGCGCGTGTGCATGCATGCCCAAAATCCTGAGCAGAGAATGGAGAAGGGAGGGGGTGACTTCTCACTTTCTGTCTCTCCGGGGAGCACATGCACCCTACAGCAAAAATCTGTCAAAACAAAAAAGGTGTGTGTGTGTGGGGGGGGGGGTTCCAACAGGTGGTGTGGTATTTAGGGCACTGGACTCCTACATGGAGGACCACAGTTTGAGTCCTAGACCTGGAGGCTTGCTTTCTCACTCTCTCTTTCTGTCTGTCTCTCTCTGGTAAACTCATGTACCCTAGGGCAAATTAAAAATAATAAGACGGGAACCGGCAGTTAGCGTAATGGCTATGTCGCTGGACTCCCACGTAGTCGACCGCGGTTTGCGTCTCGGACTCGGTGGCTTACAACTCACGCCGGGCGCATGTGCGTGCGTGCCCAAGATCCCGAGAGGAGAATGGAGGAGAAGGGATTGCGGCGTGACAATCCCCCCTGGGGGGTGATTTCTCGCTTTCTGTCTCTCTGTCTCTCTCTGTCTGTCCGGCGAGCGCACGCGCCCTATAGCGAAAAAACCTCTCCAAAAAAAAAAAAAAAAAAAAAGGAAAAAAAAAAAAGAAAAAAGAAAAATAATAAGACTAAATTAAATTTAAAAATCCTGAAAAAAAATTTAGGACTAGCTCCCAATGTAGCCTGAATCCCACATGGCTGATCCATGGTTCAAATCCTAGCCCTGACAGCTTGAAAAACATACCAGGTACATGTATGTGCATGCCCAGAATCCCAAAATAAAAGAGAGATGGAGGAGAGGGGATTGCAGTATGACCATGTCCCTCTGGAGGTGCTTCCTCCCTGTTTTCCTCTTTCTCTGTTTCTCTGTCTCTCTCCAGTGAGTGCAGGCACCCTGTGGCAATTAAATTTTTTTCTTGTGAGTTGAATCATAACTATATAAGGTTCTATAATTATGTGTGTACCATTTAAAGAAATTGGTTAAAAAATAAAAATATTACAGTACTTTAAAATTCCCCTGTGAGCTTGCCAAGATAACATCACTCTCCCTCCGTGAAAAGGCAATCTCTATTCTGATTTTTGAGTTACATATTTGCTTGCACTTCCGTGCAGTTTTACTATCTCTACGTGTATCCGTAAGTGACATATTGTCTAGCAGGGGAAAAACAAGAAGCAAGCTCAAATCACCGAGAGAAGGGGAATAGCGACTAAATGGTGAAGTGTCCCAGGAGAAAACGAGCTGGGCAGAGTGTGGGAGCTCATTTTGGCCTCCGCTGTTTAAAGGAGCCACTTCTGGGGAAGCCAGTGGTTGCTGGCCAACTGAAATGGCTGTGGGGTAAGCTGCGTACTGCAGCCTGGCAAAAAGTCGTTCATGCTCCAGTTTCTGTTCATTTATTGATTCATTTGTTTGGGTCTCCACTTGGTGGCCTAGCTCCAGGTCTCAGGGGTGGGCGAAGTTGAACACGCTCACACAGAGTTGAAACGATTGGATTGCAGGGAAGCTAGGGATTCCGCTAACACCACGTCAAGATAGGTCAGACCTAGGGCTTCCTGTCCTGCAGCTAGGATCCTGGTGATAAGGTCCCAAACACGGCTATCTGCTGAGTCACAGGCCTCCCTCTGGGCTGGTCGGACTGGTTGCCCTTCTCCTGGACAGTCTGGGGCACGACTGTCACTCTCATGGAATAGATCTCTGGCTTACTGCATCCACGTCTTCTTCTGCATGGTTTGTGCTCTTCGTTTCAGTTGAGTTTTTCCTCCAGGCACTTGCTGGGAAAGGCTGTATGGGAAAGTATTAGGTGGTCCGGAAAGTCATTCTGTATTTTTCTGTTTTTCAGTGCAACAATGCGTCATGACTTTCCTGACAACCCAATATTTTGAGAACTTGGGTGTCTGACAACGTATCCAAACATTTTTTAATGTTCATACCTGGTTTATGCCTGTGCTGAAAACAAAATTTTAGATTACAAATTATTATTATTATTATTATTTTTTAAAATTTGCTGTAGGAAGCATGCATTTGCCAGAGAGAGAAAGGGAGAAAACAGCTCTCAGGAGGGAAGACCACACTGCAATCCCTTCTCCTCCATTCTCCTCTCAGGATCTTGGGCACGCACGCACGTGTGCCCAGCATGAGTTTAAGCCACCAGGTCCGGGACTCGAACCATGGTCGACTACATGGGAGTCCAGCAACATAGCCATTACGCCAACCGCTGGTCCCTACAAAATGCTTTCTTAACTTGATTTTCCAACCTTCATATATATATATATATATATATATATACTTATTAAGGTTTTTTCCCCCCTTTAGGGCATGTGCGCTCACTGGAGAGACAGAGACAGACACAGTGAGAGAGAAAGTGAGAAATCGCTCTCCAGTGGGGATGGCCACATTGGCCCTTCCCCTCCATTCACCTACTGGGATCTTGGGCACACATGCACATGCACCCTGCATAATTTTCAAGCCACAGTTAGCCATGTGGAAGTCCAGCAATGTAACTAGTATACCTTCTGCTGGTCCCTTTTATTTATAGTTTTAATTTCAAAGCTCAGATCTTTATTTCTTTTTTATTATTTTATTCTTGAGAGCTTTTTACTATAGGCATGTGTCCTCACTGGAGACAGAGAGAAAGACAGAGACACAGAAAGTGAGAAATCATCCCCCAGGGGAATGGCCATACTGCAATCCCTTTTCCTCCATTTTCCTCTTGGGATTTTGGGCATGCACTCACATGCACCCAGAGTAAGTTTTAAGCCACCGGGTCCAGGACTTGAACTGGGGTCAATCACGTGGGAGTCCAATGATGTAACCATTATGCCAACTGCTGGTTCCCAGATCTTTATTTTTAAAGCTCTTTCTAAATCTTTGAATGCTTTCTAATGATATCTTATTTTTGTTTCAGTTCATAGTTGTCATAACTTTTTAAAAAATTATTATTTTATTTATTATTACTATTTTTATTTTTCTAAGTTTGTGGGTTTATTTATTTTAATTTGATCAGAGAGGGACAGAGCAAGAGCGAGAGGGGGTAGGTGGAGTGAGAAAGCAAGCCGCCGGGTCTGGGACTTGAACCACGGTCGGTCATGTGGGAGTCCAGTGCCCTTAACCACCACACCACCTGCTGGTCCCCTATTATTACTATTTTTAAATTTGACCAGAGAGACAGAGAGAAAGAGGGAAAGTGAGAAAGCAAGCTGCCAGATGGAACCATGGTCAGCCATATGGAGTCCAGCACTTTAACCACCTTAATCACCGTACCACCTGCTGGCCCTGCGATAACTTTTTTCTCTGTAAGAGAGACAGAGAGAGAGAGAGAGAGAGAGAGAGAGAGAGAGAGAAGGAGAGGGACACCCCAACAGGGTCCCCATGTTACAATCCACACCTCGTCTAAGCCAGCCCAGAGCAGGCACACAGCACACATGCATGGCTTGCCCAGGGAGCTCCAGGGACATAAACCCAAGACCTTTCCCCATATGGATAAGCTGTGGCACCAGTGTGCCACCATCTGGTCCTTCAATCATTTCTTTCTTATCTCTGCAGACAAAATGACACACACAAAACAACCAACCAATCAAAAAGAAAAAAAAGAAAACCCTGGCCAGTGTCTGCTTCTTCCAGGTCTCTTTTAGCCTGTCTGTCTTGGTCTCTCTTTTCCAAATTCAAGGTTCTCCTCAGATGTGAGGTATTCCTTAACTCTTTTCTCAATGACATGTGGAAAAGCAGATGGGAATCTCTGGGTACACACGGGGCTATGCACTGGGCGCGTCATGGGAGAGTGGCGTGGTGGCTGTGTGCCAGTGTTCTTAAATCTCTCCTTCAAGCCAGTCGTCCTGCAGCCCCTCTCCAGAGGGTGAGGGTTTGGCTGCCAGAGTTCTTGGAAAAAGGCTAAGGAGTCAGGCTGGAGCAGTCTGGGTGTGGTCTTCCACATGCAGCAGTCAAATCCATTTGGTTTCTTTATCCCCCATTTTCCATGCACTATCCGGGTCCTTCATGGTGCCTGGAGTCCCCCTTTCTTAAGAATAATTTCCAGACTTCCTCCATTGTGGGGGAGCACGGAGGGGTGGTTGAGGTGGGAAAGGGGAGCTAGGGGCCTCTGTGCTTCCTAAATAGCACCCCCCAGTCCTTAGTTTAGTACCGCCTCCACCCCTTTGCTTGCAGAGAAACCTGGTCTTGCCAGGTTGTCTTTGGCAGAGTCCGCTGCGGAAATCGCATTGGTGCTCGGCCTTCCCACGGCTGGCCGCCTTGGACTGGGCTTTCCCAGGCCTGCCAAGTCCGTTACCACCGTCCTCCTCCTTCTGAGGCTGTCGTTTCCCATCCTGTTTGTCTCAACATTGTGGGCATATGTCTTAAAAAAAAAAAAAAAAATTCCTCTTGCAGAAGTTCTAGTGGGGTTTTGGGAGGGGGCAGAATTAGATGCATGTGTTCAGTCTGTCGTTGTAACCTGACCTCTCCCTGAAAATTCTGAAACCCAGTCTGCTTTTTAAAATGTGGTGTGGGGGTTCTCCAGAGTCATGGAGAATTCATAAATGCCACGTGTTTCACAGACTGTGCTGCACGTGACCAGACCCCAGGCACTGTGCTGGGATCTGGGCATATAGATGGGTTTAGGCCATGGTGCTCCGGGTGTCAGTCCTCACAGGTATCAGGAGCAGAAGAGACAGGCACGCTTGAGGGGACCTCATCCCTCTCCTGAAATCCTTTGGGGCCAAGTAGGCTTTGGATTTCAGAATCTAGCAAATTTTAAAAAGGTAATATGGAGCATATGCCAGTAGTCTCATGGTGCCAAGTGGGGCCTGTGACAACACCTAGGTGTCAAATCAATATTGCTGCATGAAATGTTTGCATATTCACAGCATATAGGGTTAAAAAAAAAAAAAGACTATAAATAGCCTCACAGCCATTCAGGGCAAGCTTTTCTTGTTTTGTTTTTTCTTGGGGGAGGTTTTCCTGTGTTGCAATCCTTTTTTCTCAGCCTCCTGAGTAACTGGGCTACAGACGTTTGTCAACATGCCCCTCTCTTACAGTGAGCCTAGACTTGACGCCAGGCCTCCCATGTGGCCTCAGCCTGTGGAAAAGTAGCACCTACCAGTGTGTGCAACCACAGCCAGGCATAGGACAAGCTTTTTTTTTTTTTTTTTTTTTTAAGTTTACTAAAGGGTGTATGTGCTTGCCGGAGAGAAAGAAAAACAAAGAGAGAAAGTGAGAAATCACCCCCCCAGGGGGTGGCTGTGAAGTAATCCCTTCCCTTCCCTTCCATTCTCCTCTTGGGCACACACGTACGTGTGCTCAGCAAGATTTTCAAGCCATCAGGTTCAGGACTAGAACTGTGCAGTCAGCTATGTAGGATCCCGCTGTCTTGACCTCCACACCACCTGCTAGCCCCACTCAGGGCAAATTTTAACACCAAATGAGTAAACAAATCAAGTCCAGTTTTCAGTTTGTGAATTTCTGGGTTGAGAGGCCCTGAGAACCTCTGTTTTCAGCCATTTTGCTTTTATTAAAAAAATACCTAATAGAAATTTATTTCTGACAGCTCTGGAGGCTGGGAAGCCCAAGATTAAGGTGTTGGCAAATCTGATACTTACCAAGGGCTCATTCCCTGCTTCACAGAGAGCCCCTTATAATTGTGTCCTCACATGGAAGAAGGCTTGGACAGCTCCCTCATACTTCTTTTGTAAGATAATTGATTCTATTCATGAGGGCTCTGACTGTATGACTTAATCACCTCAAGGCCCCACCTCTTAATGCTATCACATTGGTGATTAAGTTTCAGTATACAAGTGTTGGGAGAATACATCTCAGGCTACACTGTCTACAATGTATGAAGTTCTATGATGAGGTCTGTACAACGTATTATGAGTATAGGCTGGAAGGATAGAGGAAGGCGAGGATGGCTTCACAGAGGAGGTGATATTTGAGCTAGACCTTGGTGAATGAATAGGAGCTCACCAGAAGAGAAAGAGAGATCTAGGCCAAAGTCAATGCCCAGAGGTCTGAAGCATGAAGGACTGTCATTTCTTTTCTTGCTCTTGAAGAAAACGAATAAACAGGCAACTTGGTTTGGATTCCAGAAACAGGCCTTTTTCCATAGAAAGTGTCTACTCTTTCCAGTTAAAGAAAAACTTCAGTAGGGATAGAATGATGTGAAGATGGCACTGGGGAGGTTGAGAGAGACAGGACATAGAAGCTGTCTAAGCCATACCAAGAAGTTTGGGCCTTTGGCCAGCAGGTAGCGTGGAGGTTAAGGCACTGGATCCCATGTGGCTGACTGCACAGTGTGAGACCTGGACCCAGCAGCTTGATAATCATGCCAGGCATGTGAATATGTGCCTGAAATTCCAAGAGGAGAATGGAGAAGAGATTGCAACGTGGCCATCCCCCCTGGGGAGGATTTCTCACTTTCCTTCCCTCTCTTCCTTTCTCGCTGTCTCTCTCCAGTGAGCACATGCATCTTAGAGGAAAAAACAAAAAACAAAAAACAAAACAGGCCAGAAATTGAGGCCTTACCCTGTAGGGTATAATTTCTTCAAGTGCAGTCTCTAAGCCCTTTTCAGGAGTCCTTTCCAAGAGCCCAAGAGGTCAGAATCACTTCTGGAATAATGCTAACACATCCTTTTAAATTTCTACTGTTGACATTTGCAATGCCCGTGCAAAAGTCACACTGAGTGAAAAAAAATTTGTTTCATTTAAGAATACCCTTGATGAAACAGTGAGATTATTACTTTTCAGTCTTGACCTGAATACATGACTTTCTACTACTCTGTGTAGTGGAAAGGGAAGTATGCACGAGCGAATTTTGCTGCATCCTAAAGTACTGTGGCTGTCTCTAGGAAAAGCTCGAGCAATTATGTGAGTTGCAGGTGAAATGAGCCATTTTTTATGGAGCACCATTTTTACTTGAAAGAACAACTGCCAAAAAAAAAAAAAAATTATGGTGATCAGATTTGAGCATTTGGCAGACATCTTCTTGAAAATGAATTCAATGAGCCTGTCACTTCGACGAAACAACGAATGGTGTTTGTGGCCAATGACAAACTTTTGAGCAAAAGGAAAATGTTGGAAATTTTACACATGGATTTGACAGTCTCTCAATACCAAAAGAATTTTCGGACGAGACTAGAGGTAACATTAACAAATGAGATTTGTCAACTAATGGATTTTTCACAATTCGATGGGGTCATGAAATGGGTCAACATTTGGAATATCTCTATAAATCAGTGACCCAATATTTCCCACAGGACCAATGCATGATGATATGAAATTATGTATGTATAAAATAGCTGTTCAAAATGCAAGCTAGATCAATGAAGTTTAATGTAACAGTAAGAAAAATTCATCTGAGGACCAGCAGATGGTGTAATGGTTACATTACTGGACTGACATGTAGTGGACTGCAGTTTGAGTCCTGGACCTGGTGACTTAAAACTCACACTGGACGCATGTGTATGCATGCCCAAGATCCTGAAAGGAGAATGGAGAAGAAGGGATTGTGGTGTGGCCATCCCCTCTGCAGGGTGGGGTTGTGATTTCTCACTTTCTGTCTCTCTCTGTCTGGTGACCACATGTACCCTATAGCAAAAATCTCTCTTAAAAAAAAAAAAAAGAAAAATTCATTTGATATATGTAGAACCATATTCCACATTTCAGCTAACCTTAAGAAACTACTACTTGTTGAGTTTTGATGTAGTATGAAAGAACTATTTACAATAACCTGAAAGACTATTAAAATACTCGTTTCCCAGCAGGAGGCATGGTGGTTAAAGTGGCTAGATCCCACATAGCCAACCATGTGATTCGAGTCCTGCACCTGACAGCTTGAAAAACATGCCAGGTGCATGTGCATGTGTGCCCAAAATCCCAAGAAGAAAATGAAGGAGAAAGGACTGTAGTGTGGCCATCCTTCCTCAAGGGGTGCTGTCTCATTCTCCCTCTCCCTCTCTCTCTTTGGTTAGCACACATGCTCTACAGCAAAAAACAAAAACAAAAAACAAACAAACAAAAAAAAAACTTTTTAAAGAATTATTTATTTTAACCCTAATTTTCTTAATTATCATTATTATTATTATTAAATTTGCTATATGTCATGTGCACTCACCAGAGAAAGACAGACAGAAATAGAGAGAAGGAAAGTTAGAAATCACCCCCAGGGGGTGTGGCCACACCACATTCCATCGTCTTCCGTTTCCTCTGGGGATTTTGGGCATGCATACACGTACCCACTGAGATTTTCTTTTTCTTTTCTTTTTTCTTAGAGAGATTTTTGTGATAGGGCATGTACACTTGCCAGAGAAACAGAAAGTGAGAAATCACCCCTCAGAGGGATGGTCACACTGCAATTCCCTCTCCTCCCAGGATTTTGGGCACACACGCACATACGCCCAGCATGAATTTCACCGCAGTCAGGAACGTGGGAGTCCAGCAACGTAGCCATTACGCCATCTGCTGGCCAGTGTTTTGTTTGTTTGTTTGTTTGCCTTGGGCTTGTGAGCTGGGGCTGGGGGGAAAGGGGAGAGACAGAGACAGTGAAAGGAAAGGCGAGAAATCATCTCCCAGTGGGGATGGCCACACTGCAATCCTTTCTCCATGTTCCTCCTGGGATCTTGGGTGTGCACACACATGCACCCAGTGTGAGTTGCAGGTCACTAGATTTGGAACTTGTGCTGTGTTGACTATGAGGGAGTCTAGTGACCCAACCATTACGCCATCTACTGGCCCCTAGGTCCCGTGTTGTTTGGACCAAGTGACTTGACCACATTCTTTTTTTTCTTTTTCTTTTCTTTCTTTTTTTTTTTTTTTTTTTTTGACAGAAATTTTTGCTATAGGGTGCCTGTGCTAGCCAGAAAGACAGAAAATGAGAAAATGAGAAATCACCCCCCAGAAGAGGATGGTCACGCCACAATCCCTTGGGATTCGGAGCATGCACGCACACACGCCCAGCATGAGTTGTAAGCCGCCGGGTCTAGGATTCAAACCACAGTCGACTACATGGGAGTCCAGCAACATAACCACTACACCATCTGCTTGTCCCTTAGTCTATTCTTAACCACTCTGCCATGACAAACAGACCTGGGAGGACCCTGAACGTCTAGGGCTGGGCCATGATCTCTAAGGTGCTTCCAGTTCTGTGGGTCTGTGAGTTTGACAGTCTTCCTATGTACAATACTCATTAATTCATTGACCAATTAGTTAGCTAACTCATTTATTCAACGAATATTTAATGGCTGTCGACTACGTGGCATGTTCTGTGCTAGGCATGTCCTGTACATCTTTCTGAATCCTAAAAGGTAGAATTACCATGTCCATTGTACAGATTAGGAAACTGAGGTTCACCAAACTTAAGGACTTATCCAGGGTCATGGAGGTACTAGCAGGAACAAGATTTGAGCCACGTGTGGGGTCTGCTTGTTACCAAATGCAAGCTCCTTCCCGGAACACTCTGCTGCTCTTTGGGATCCTAAGTGCCTAAGGTCCTGAAGAACTCATTGTGAGGTCTGGAGGAGACAGAAGCTGCCTCCTGACCTCCCAAGCCCAGGGCCAGAGTCTGAGGACACCAGCCTGTGTCTTGGCTGGGGAGACGGTGAGTGGGGAGCATTCTTAACAAAGCCCTTTATCCTGATCCTCTCCGTCCCCTCCAGCCTGCTAGGTCACTGTCAACCACAGTGACATTTTTCTGCCTCATTAGAAGAGAGACCAGACCTGGGGACCCTGGGTAATTTAACTGCAGGGTCTTGAGCCAGCGAGCTGCTACTCAGGGCTGCTTTCCAGTCGGGCATCAGAGTGGTCGGTCTGCAGAGCTAATTACAGCTCCCTGGGCTCCACCAGGGAACAGGGAGACAGACCGTGCGAACCGAAAGACACACTGATTCGGGACTGCAGCCCGGGAGGTGGAGATTATTAGCCTGGCTCTCTAGAAACAGCACTCAGCCACGTGACACGTGTCCTCTTGCTCCCTCCCCTCCCTTCCCCCCAGGCTGGCAGTGCAAATGAAATCCCAGCCACCGTTAATAGCCCTGGTTACGGACTCACAAGGTCCACACCCATTTCACGACAGGAAGTCCACTGTTTTCCTAGGGTTTTCCAAGAACGCCCAGGGGCGCGGCCAGGGAGCCGCCTGCCACCCTCCAGCAGACACAACAGAAGCTCAGATGCGCCCCCTGGAGGCAGCTTCTCAGATGGGGCCAGCCTCGGGGTATGAAGACGTGGCTTGCTTTCGTCTCTATAGACAGAGCTGTGGCAGCCCAGAAAGCGTCTCCTAAAAGGTTATCCTTCCAACGACCAGGAGAAGAAAACGTCTTTCCTTCTGTTGCCCTGTGCCCCACAGCGAAGCAGCCCGAAGCTCTGATTTCACGCACGGCGACTCTCCTTGTTTCCTCCAGGGGGCGTGCGCACTCACTGCCTGGACGGCCTGGGGTCCACTGCCCGCGGTGGCCTCTCCAGGCCCCGCCCGCTTGCCTGGTGACGTGCTCACAGCAGGGAACTAGCCACCCCCCTACCTCCGCCCGTCCACCTAGCCTCCTACTGTTAAGAGATCTGAGGGCAGTGATCGCAGCGACGCCCGGATGACCCCAGAATTCCTGTACCCACCTGCACCCACAGTGGGGCAAGAGCGGAATTTCAGAGAATATTTACTGAGCCTTCTGTGTCAGCCACTGGTCTAAAGCATTAAAAAAAAAAATTTTTTTTTTTTTTGAAGAGGTTTTCACTATAGGGCGTGTGCGCTCGCCAGACAGAGAGAGACATAGAGACAGAAAGCGAGAAATCACCCCCCAGGGGGGATGGTCACGCCGCAATCCCTTCTCCTCCATTCTCCTCTGGGATCTTGGGCACGTACGCACACGCGCCCAGCGTGAGTTTTAAGCCACCGGGTCTGGGACGCGAACCGCGGTCGACTACATGGGAGTCCAGCGACATAGCCATTACGCTAACTGCTGGTTCCCAAAAAAATTTTTTTAGAGAGGTTTTTGCTATAAGGCACATGCTCTTGCTGGAGAGACAGACAGAAAGTGAGAAATTGCCTCCCCGGGGAGATGGCCACAACATAATCCTTTCTCCTCCATTCTCCTCTAGGGATTTTGGGTATGTACACACACGTGCCCTGAGTGAGTTTCAAGTCTCTGGGTCCAGGACTTGAACGCCAGTGGGCCATGTAGGAATCCAGCCACGTATCCATTACATTATCTACTGGGTCCAGTCTAAGCATTTTTTACATGTTCGTCCCCATCTGACCCTCACAACCACCATATGGGGTGGACTTATCTCCATTTCACCATCAGGAAACTGAGGCACAGGGAGGTGAAGGAACTTGATCAAAGTCTCCCACTTACTGACGGCAAAGCAGTATTGAAACTCAGGACACCAGGTGGTGGGGCCCATTCTCCTCCCCACCACAACGTGCTGGGCTTTGAGAAGCTGGGTGGCCTAAGACATCCAGGAGATGGGGGTGTCCTCCGGGGAGGACAGCAGAAACTGCCCAGGGATGACTATTCTGTGTGCCCTTGGCTGGCCCATGGTCTCCTTATTTGATTGAACACTAATTTGATGTTGCTTAAAGGAATTTTGTAGTGATTAGTCTATAATCAGTTTACTTCAAGTAAGAGAGATTATCCTAGATAATCTAAGTGAGGTTGATTCTACCAGTAGAAAGGCTTTTAGACCATAACTACAGCTTCCTTGATGAAAAAGAAATTGTGCCTGTGGACAGCAATTTCAGCTTGCGTTGGAGAGTTCCAACCTTCCTGACAACCTGCCCTATAGACCTGGGACTTGCCTCAGTGACCCATGAGTGCATAAACCAATTCCTTGTAATAATCACACATACAGACATACATGTGTGTGTGTGTGTATATATATATATGTATACACATGTATATACACACATGCATCACCTATACCTCAATAATCGTTCATATACATATATCCAATTATATATGTGTGTGTATATCAGGTTGTTGGAAAAGTCATGATGTATTTTTTTTCTATGCAAAAATTTGTCTTGACTTTTCAGACAACCCAGTAGACACACACACAGATATCTCCTACTATCCTACGTATAGCCTATATACTGTTTAGGTACTCTCCAATTTCTCTGGAGAGAAAATTGTTAGACAAAATTGTTAGAGAAAATTCAGACACAGTGACTAAAGCCCAGGAAGGTGCCTGTGAGAAGGGGAGAGCTGATGACGCCCCTCCTTAGGCCTCAGCCTTGTGAGTCCCCTCCAGGGGCTAACTGCAACCCTGGGGAGACTGAAAAAAACCACATATGGATTGAGATGATTTCCAACACTAACAAGGATGCAGAGTTAATAAAGAAATTGAGTTCAGATATTGAAAAATAAAGTGATGTTTTTGTGCTATCAAGTTTATGGGGGGAGAGTCACACATCCTACATCATTTTAACAGCCCACACCTACTTCCGGGTGCAACAGGACAGACGCACACACAGGAATCACAGCAGTAGCTGCGGTACAGTAAGGGACTATCTGGGGGCAGGTGCTGTGCTGTACGCATATTAGTTACTTAATCCTCACAACCTTGAGAGGGAAGATGGTCATTAGGCCAATCTGCCAAACTGAACTGAAGGCCAGCCACTTGGTCTAGCTGTTAAGGGAGTTGGATTTGATATCGCCGGCTGTATGGTTTGAATTCCAGCCCTGGTGGCTTGAAAAAATATGCCAGGCATGTGTGCCTGCATATCCAAAATCCTGATAGAAAAGAGAAAGGGAGAAAAAGGAATTTTGATGTGACCAGAGAAGTGCTTTCTCCCCACTCCCACCCCCACCCGCTCCTCCCCAAACCCTCCCTTTGGCCAGTGCATGTGCCCTCTGGCAAAAACAAATTTTAAGAATTATGTAATTTTATTTATGATGATTATTTTTAAATTTGACCAGAGAGAGAGAGAGAGAGAGGAAGTGAGAAAGCAAGTCAAAAGGTCAGTGACTCGAACCTTGGTTGGAGATGTGGGAGTCCAGCCTCTTAACCACCATGCCACCTGCTGGCCCCAGTAAAAGTTTAAAAAAGAAAAAAAGAAGAACGGAAACCTGCAAAGATGAAATGATTGCCCCAATTGCCCAAGTATTTTGTGGTTGATGAACAAGAGGCAGGATTCAAGACTGGGCTGTTTGCCTCCGAAGCTGTTCCTTAATCCTTATGCTATACTGATCTCTGGCAAAATGACTGGTGTTTCCCCTTCTCAGACCCACCGTTTCTCCTTCGAAGCTCGCAGAGACCCTCACCTATGCCCCTTAGCTGCTGTGACAGACCACTTCTCCCTGCTCACTTGTCCCCTGTCCTCTGACCACCCTCCGCACTCACTAGGAGGCTTCCAGACTCTATATGTGTTTCTGCTCCAGGCCAAAGACATTGCTGTGTTGTTGCCTTGGGACTGGGTCACTGCTCCTGTCCCACTGGACTCCAACTGTCCTATCTAGCAGCCACTCCCCTCCTTCTTCCTAGCTATCAGGATTTGCTTCCTGCCATAGAGAATGCAAATTTCAGATACTCAACTTCTCAGATTCCCTTCTCAGTTACAGGTGGCCACGTGACTATGTTCTGGCCAACAAGATATGAATGGAGTCTTGTGGGAAAGATTTTATTTCTTGGCTAAAATAAAGAGGGGGTGAGATAGATGGAGAAGATGAGAGGAAGGGAGGAAGAGAGCAAGGAAGTAAAAAGGAGAAAAATTAAATGATCTTGCTGTTCTGGCTAACCTTTTTGTTCCTGGCTTTGGAGGCAATAGTACAAGAATGTGATGTCTGGAGGTGTGGCAGCCATATTGTAAACACGAGGGGACAAGCCTGAAGTTGAAAAGATAGCATATTCTCTTTTTATTTATTTATTTTTTTTGGGGGGGGGGGATTTTTGCTATAGGGTGTGTGTGCTCACTGGAGAGACAGAGAGAGAGAGAGACAGAAAGTGAGACATCGTGCCCTCAGGGGGAATAGCCATACCACAATCCCTTCCCCTCCATTCTCTTCTTGGGATTTTGGGCACACATGCACACTTGCCCAGCATGAGTTGTAAGCTCCTAGGTCTGGGACTCAAACTACATTTGACTATGTGTGTGTGTGGGGGGGTGTCCAGTGAAATAATCATTATGCCATCTGCTGGTCCCAGGATAGCATACTCTTAATGGCGGACGAAAAGGATAAAGAGCCTGGGTTCTTTTTTTTTTTTTTTTTGAGAGGTTTTTGCTATAAGGAGCGTGTGCTCGCCAGAAAGACAGAGAAAGACAGAGAGACAGAAAGCGAGAAATCACCCCCCAGGGGGGGTGGCCACGCCGCAAATCCCTTCTCCTCCATTCTCCTCTCGGGATCTTGGGCACGCACGCACACGCGCCCATCGTGTTTTAAGCCACCAGGTCCTGAGACCCGAACCGAGGTCAGCTACATGGGAGTTCAACGACATAGCCATTACACTAACTGCTGGTCCCAAGAGCCTGGGTTCTTGATGATGTAGTAGACCAACTAAGGCTTAGCACTGAAATTGTCTACTTCCAGCTTTTGTTACACAAGGTAGTTAAATATTTTTATTATTTAACAATTTGATGGTCTGTTATTTGAACTGAAAGCATCTGAAACTGATGTACTGCTGAGGAAAACACTTACACCCAGCAGAGTGGAATTCTCTGTTAGGTCATGGACCAGCTCTGCGGCCCTATAAAAGCGTGGGAAGAGTATGACTTTAAACGTTTCAGTGTTTAAATCTCATCTCCACAACTTAATAGCCACGTGACCTTGAACAAGAGTTTAACTTTGAGTCTCATTCTATTCATCTGACCACTGCTTGGTACACTGACCTATATTTAAAATGGGGATAATAATGTTTACCTCACAAGGGCATTTTTTTCTTTTCTTTTTTTCAGGATTAAGTGCAAAAACATACATATAGTCTGACCTAGTAGGTATTTAAAAATGCTAGGTAACACAACAACAAAAGAAAAAACAGATACTTTGGACTTTTATCAAAATAAAAACTTTTGACATCAAAAGACATTATCATGAAAGTGAAAAGACAACCTATGCTATGGGAGGAAAAATATGTGCAAATCATATACTGATAAAGGCCTTATATCCAGAATACATAAAGAGTTCTTATGATGCAACAACAAAAAGGAAACAATTCATGAGCAAAGGGGCCAGCCCCATAACCCAGTGGCTAAGGGAGCCCGGTCCCACATGGCTGACTATGTTTCAAATTCCTGTCCTGGAACCCTAAAAAAAAAAAATGCTAGATACATGTTTATGCATGCCCCAAGTCCTGACAGGATGGAGAAATGGAGAAGGGATTGTAGTGTGGAATACCATTGAATAATACCCCTTAAAATGGCTAATTTGGGGGCTAACAGATGGTGTGGTGGTTAAGGGCACTGGACTCCCACATGGATGACCACAGTTCAAGTCCCGGACCTGGCAGCTTAAAAATCATGCCAGGAGCACGTGCATACAAGTCCAAAATCCCAAGAAGAGAACGGAGGAGAAAGGATTGCTACATGATCATCCCCTTGGGGAGTGATTTCTCACTTTATCTCTGCCTCTCTCGGTCTCACCAGCAAGTGCACATAGCCTGAGGCAAAAACAAGGCAAAACAAGAAACGGGAAAAAAAATAAAGGCTAATTTGTAGCAGGCCCCATGGTCTAGTGATTAAGGGAAATATTAGGCTGTCAGGAAAGTCATGACATTATTTTTGTTTTTCTATACAAAAATGCGTCATGACTTTCCTGACAACCCAACAGATCCCACATGGCTGACCGTGGTTCAGATCTTGTCTCCAGTGGCTTGGATAACATGACAAATGAGAATAAGTTCCGAAAGGATGGAGAAATGGAGAAGGCATTGTGATGTGACCCTGCTCTGCTGGGGGGTGCTCTTTCCTCTTCCTCTCTCTCTCTCCCTGGTGAACACGCATGCCCTCTGGAAATTAAAAATCAAAACGAAACGGCTAATTTTTATGTGAATTATGCCTCAATAAAAATACAAAGATGAATGGAGTTTTCAAAAAGTTAATGGAAAAATGCATATTATGAAAAAACTATGTGTGAATTAAAAAAAAAAATGCACCAAAATAAAACCTGGGCTTAATTCCATTTTCCCGCAAACATTCTTAGGTCCCCTTGTACATAATGCTAGGACATCCACGTACAGCCAGTCACGCTGCTTTTTCATCCAGTTTAGTGTTTTCTTCATGTCTGCCACCCTCTCCCTAGCAACTTGGTACAAGGCCCCAGGCCCAGGGCACCCAGGCCCAGGGCTGGCTGTGCCCTGGGCTGCCTCAGTTCTCCCTGCCCTCCAATCCCTTAGCAAGGGGGGAACACTGCCCTTCCAGGGGAGCTGTTCCATCTGGCATCTGCTGAAGAGGATTAGTGTATCCATTAATCAAGGATATCCTTGTAAGAAACAGAAACATATGCTGGCTTATTAAGCAGAAAAGGAGCTTATTAAAAGGATATTAATTCACAGTGTATCGAGGGGCCAGAGGACCTGGCTTGAAGCTAGGTTTCCAGGATTAGTGCCCCAGTGTAGACACAGAAACAGCTTGATGAGCAAAATGCCACCACTGCTGGTGCTCCTGCAGGGTATTTCTGCACCCGGAATTCCACCCTGAAGCTGAGTGCCCCAATCACCATGTCACAACACTAAGCCTCTTTCCTTAAATTCTCACTGCCTTATCCATGTGCCAGCTAGACCAGTGTAAGGAGTGGGGCGGGCTCACATGCCAGGGCTTTACCGCAAGGAAGGCTGGGAAGCCACCATGTTGGTCTTCCACTGTGGGGTGGTGGGACTCCCAAGGCTGGAAACGTCTCAAATGCTATACTGTTAATTGGCTGTCCCCTTGAAATATGTACTGAAACTCGATACCCAGTGCAGCAGTGCTGGGAAATGGGGCCCAGTGGGGGGGTGTGGGGGGGGGTGGGTCTCTCATGAATGATCAATGCTGTCTCCCAGGAGAGAGTGAACTGAGTCTCAGTGATTAGTTCCTTCAAGAGCTGGTTGGGACAAGGCAAACTGATCACCTGACTACAGGTTTCTCTCTTTCTGCATGTGCCTGCTGGCCTTTGCATTTTCTCCCATGGCGGGAAGCAGCACGTGGCTCTCACCAGAGCCAGTGCCATGCTTCCGGCCTTTCCAGCCACCAGAGTCATCAGCCAAATAAACTTCTTTTCTTTGTAAATCACCTAGCCTCAGATGTCACATCAACACCAACAGACTGACATACCAAGGTATGAAAATGTGGGCTGTGGGGCAGCCAGGCAATGTGCTGGTTAAGGCAGCTGAATCCACAGGACCAACTGCATGGTTCCAGCCCTGGAGCTGGCAGCTCGAAAAACACACCAGGCACATGTGCATGTGCGTCCAAAATCCAGAGAGGAGAGTGGAGAAGAGGGGATTACAGCATGGTCATCCCCTTGGAGGTGCTCTCTCTGACAAGTCCGCATGCCCTACAGCAAACTAAAGGAAAGAAAAGAAAAGAAATTTTAGGGGACCAGCAGTTGGCGTAATGGCTATGTCTCTGGACTTCCATGTAGTCGACTGCAGTTTGAGTCCTGGACCCAGTGGCTTAAACTCACACCGGGCGCGTGTGCGTGCGTGCCCAAGATTCCAAGAGGAGAATGGAGGAGAAGGGGTTGGGGAATGGCCATACCCCCTGGGGGGTGATTTCTTGCTTTCTGTCTCTCTTTCTCTTTCTGTCTTTCTGGCAAGTGCACATGCCCTATAGCAAAAACCTCTCCCAACGCGGCAAACGTGACAAACTGAGATAGAGACTTCATTACTCCTCACTGTTGGAAGGACCATGCGGCCGCCCTAGCTCATCTGACATTGTCTCTCACATGATGCAGCCTGAGATCATGATAGGCCTCTGCCTTCTGCAAAGACATCCATTTTGGATTTCGGCAGTCTGGACCTTTATAAATGCCCTTCCCCAAAGCACATAGACCTCATAGGTCTGTCAGTTATTAAGCCCATCCTCTTCTCGTTGGGTAGCAGGTAAGCCACCCAGACTGGACCAACCACTGTTCTCTTCCCTGACAACAGTGATTGATCCAGATAGGGGCTCACGACCCGACACTGCCGATCAGAATTTTCCCTGGCATTGATGTAGTGATGTAGGGGAAAGAGCAGGTCTCTTTTGCCCTGGATTCTGAAACTGAGAGAAAGACTATCTATCTACAGTAAGAGAAAATCAGCTCAGTACAGAGTGAAGCAGAAATGAGAGACGGTCAAACAGCTAGGAAAAGTTTTATCTCCCAGATCTAGCTAAACCTGAAGCCATTCCATCTGGAGTTTTGTTCTTGTTTTGTTTTAGGTTTTTGCCATAGGGCATGTGGGTGCACAGAAGAGAGACAGAGCGAAGGAAAGTGAGAAATCACGTTCTGGAGTAGGATGGTCACACCACCATCCCTTTTCTTCCATTCTCCTTTCGGGACTTTGGACACACATGTACATGTACCTAGCATGATTTTCTTTTCTTTCTTTTTTTTTTTTTTTTTTCTTTTTTTGGAGAGGTTTTTGCTATAGGGCGCGTGCGCTCGCCAGACAGACAGAGAGAGACAGAGAGATAGAAAGCAGGAAATCACCCCCCAGGGGGGATGGCCACGCCACAATCTCTTCTCCTCCATTCTCCTCTCGGGATCTTGGGCACGCACGCACACGCGCCCGGCGTGAGTTTAAGCCGCCGGGTCTGGGACTCGAACCGCGGTCAACTACGTGGGAGTCCAGCGACATAGCCATTACGCTAACTGCTGGTCCCCCTAGCATGATTTTCAAGCTACTGGGTCTATAACACAAACATGGTCAGCCATGCGGGAGTCCAGAGTCTTAACCATCACACCACCTGCTGGTCCCCTATCTGTAGTTTTTTAATTACGTGAGCCAATAAGTAATTTTGTATAGCTTTAGCTAGTTGGGGTTGGGTCTCTCTCACAATTGAGTCTTCATAATTGACTGCCCTCTCCCTAGCAGGGCATTTTCTACAAAGCACTTTTCTATCCAGGGTCTCATTTGATAGTGGATTTGAAAGTAAAGAGAAAACTTTAATAATAAAAGATAAAGATAATTATCATCCCAAATTTACATGTTAGAAAATCTGGACTCAGAGGGTTTAAGAGATTCGCCCAAGGTCGGCCAGCTTGTTGTGGTCTGAGTATGTGCTCAATTCTGCCTACCTTCGAGTTCAGCACTTGTCCCAGAATTCTATACTAAATTCTTATTCATGGAAGGAATTCCATTCCTCGCACTTTCCCCCAGTCCTTGAGATGCTCAGGCCTCTTAACACCAGCTTCCAGCTCCTGATAATACAGTAAATACCTGACGTAGCTTAAGGAGTTACTCTTCTGTGGGTGTGCTCACTTTCGAAATGTGTAAAGGCTATCACATGAAGCTTTGAAGGGGAAGTTTCGGCCACCTCTTGTGAATATGAGGGACATAAAACTCCTGGAACTTCAGTCGCCATACCTACACTTAGGGGAAATCCTGACCCTTTCTCTGTCTAGAAACTCCTTTCTGGGAACGCCAACCATGTCTAGATGGTAGGGGATGCAGTACCGACATGTCTGTGGAGTGCTATCTGATTTAGAGGGCCCCGCAATTCCAGCACAGCCTCTTCTGAGCTGAAACTCTCACCAAACCATGTTAGCACATGGAGGTTAGTTATTCGGGGAGGGAAGGTGGTACAGAAGGACTGTGGGAATGAATATTCATTGAGCACACAGGAATGGCAAGGAGAGCTCCTCCCCACCCCAGTTCCTCCAGTACATTGATAGGAATGCCAAGGCAGCATGCAGGCTCGATTGGTAATGTCTGCCCTAGGTGCAGAGCAGGGCCTGGCTGCCTGTTAGCTCCCTGTGATTTCTGGCTATGAGACAGGCACTTTACAACATTAGCTCCGTTTTCACAACAGCCTCTGGGTTAGGAATTTCTCATCTGATTTCCAGAGGAGGAACAGGTTTGGAGAGGATGTTACCTGCTCCTTGTGAAAGTCACTATGTGGATGAGGTTTCTTTCTTTTTTTCTTTCTTTCTTTCTTTTTTTTCTTTCTTTCTTTCTTTTTTTTCTTTCTTTCTTTCTTTCTTTCTTTCTTTCTTTCTTTCTTTCTTTCTTCTTTCTCTTTCTCTTTCTTTCTTTCTTTCTTTCTTTCTTTCTTTCTTTCTTTCTTTCTTTTTTTTAAAGTTTTTGCCATAGGGTGTGTGTAAATGCCAGAGAGAGACAGGGAGAGGGAAAGTGATAAATTATCCCCCGGGGGATGGCTAAGTGGCAATTCCTTCTCCTCCCTTCTCCTCTTGGAACTCTGGGAATGTACGTACCTGTTCCTGGTGGGACTTTCAAGATGCTGGGTCTAGGACTCAAACTGCAGTTGGCTACATGGGAGTCCAGCACCATAACCACCATGCCACCTGCCGGCCCCATGGGTGAATCTTTAATTTAAAAATAAATAAGTCCCAGCTGCAGTAAGGTCCCACTGTGAGATACCAGAGCCACACAGGAGGCTGGGTTAACCTGAACACTCTGGATGTGCTTACGTGCACCCATAATCCTGGGTGGCTGGGAGGCTGGGGGGAGATCGCAGCATGATGAGACCCTATGGGGGAGTCTCTCTCAATTTCTTTCTCTTAAGAAAGAAAGAAAGAAAGAAAGAAAGAAAAAGAAAGAAAGAAAGAAAGAAAGAAAGAAAGAAAACAAACTTAAAAGAATAAATAAGTGACATACCACCACAACAAAAACAGAAACATTACTTAGCATTATGGTGTAGAAGTCAGGCAAGAAACCTGTTAAGTCTGTTGCATACCACCTTGGTGAGGCAACACACCACTTCACAAACGGAAGAGCTGAGTGTTGTGTCCAATGTCGGGATGCAGGAGGCAGGGCTGAAGCAAAATCTTGGGCAGCCCCCTCTGGAGTCTAGAGATTTTTGCTAGATGGTTCATGTGTTTGCCAGAGTGGCAGAGAGAGGGAGAGGAGAAAGCACCTCCCAGAGGGATGGCCAAGATGCAATCCCTTCTCCTCCATTTTCCTCTTGGGATTTTGGGCACGCATGCACATGTACTTGGTGTGTATTCTCAAGCTGCTGAATCCAGGACTCAAACCACACAGCAGGCCATGTAGGATCTGCTGCCTTAGCTGCCAGGCCACAGAGCTGATCCTAGAGCCTGGAGTTATTTTTAAAAAACTAATAATGTATTTTATTTATTTTTTTATTTTATTTATTTATTTATTTTTGGAGAGGTTTTTGCTATAGGGCGCGTGCGCTCGCCAGACAGACAGAGAGAGACAGAGAGACAGAAAGCGAGAAATCACCCCCCAGAGGGGATGGTCACACCGCAATCCCTTCTCCATTCTCCTCTCAGGATTTTGGGCATGCACGCACACGCGCCCGGCGTGAGTTCTAAGCCACCGGGTCTGGGACGCAAACCGCGGTCGACTACATGGGAGTCCAGCGACATAGCCATTACGTTAACTGCTGGTTCCCTTTATTTATTATTTTTTAATTCATCAGAGACAGAGAGAAAGCGAGAAAACAATCTGCCAGGTCTGGGACTCAAACCACAGTCAGCCTTGAGGGAGTCCAGCACCCTAACCACCACACCACCTGCTGGCCCTGCTGTATTCTATTTATAAAAAGCAAGTCTTTTAAGTTCAGCCTACCCTGAAGGCCAGTGAACTACATGAGGGCCTAAATACCTACCACGAAGCAGGTCTCACTGGGAGCCATTTTGGAAGTCTTCCTATTACAAATGGTATATTATCATCAATTTAGATTATTGTATTTTTTTAAAAGAATTATTTTATTTAAACTTAATTAATTATAATTTGACCAGAGAAGAATAGAGCAGGGCGGGGGAAGTGAGAAAGCAACCCACCAGGTCCAGTACTCAAACCGTGGTTGGCCATGTGGGAGTCTAGCACCCTACAACACCACACCACCTGCCGGCCCCAGGTTATTGTATTATTTTAAATGTAAAGCAGCAGGTTATTGGATTTGGCATCATAGTATAATGGATATAGTCTTTGTGGCCAAAAAGGTTTGGGTTCAAATTCTGAGTCCTGTCTTTCTAGCTGTGTGATCGCGAGCACGTTATTTGACTTCTCTATTGCTCGGTTTCCCAGTTGTTAAATGAGGGTCAAATACCTACCTTGAAAAAAATATTGCAAGTATTGCAGAAAATAGATCGCTGAGAGACCGAGCCCCTCCTGAGTAGGAGAACTCAGGTTTATTATGCCAGCAGACCCAGAGGAGTTTATACTCCAAAGTCTGGGCCTCGGCCTGCAGAAGTTACAGGAGTTACATAGCTAGGGTGCACAGGTGTTGCAGACGAAGAATACCAGAAAAGCTGCAAAACAGCTGCATTTCCTTTTTCAGTTCCTACAGAGACAGGCAATCTGTCGAAACAGGCAATTTACAATAGTGAAATAGGTGTCAGTACTTTCTGTTTGCAGGCTGCTTCTAGGAGGAGGGTCAGCTAGCAAACAGCATCCGTATCACAAGAAGTACATGCAGTGGTGTCTGCAGTGCACCCTCCGCCTTGTAGGCGTTCAGTAGATGATACCTCGTCGTCATCATTACCAGCAGCGCCATGGCAACAGTAAAGCTAGTACTCAAAGATGGGCCTGGTGGTGGTGGTGGTGGGTGGGGGGTCCATGACGATGTCTTTTTTTTCTTTTTTAATTTGCCACAGAGTGTGTGCACCTGCTAGAGAGATAGAGAAAGTGGGAAAGCACCCCCATGGGAAAGTCGCACCATAATCCCTTCTCCTCCACACTTTCCCCCTTTCAGGACTTTGGGCACGCACATACATGTGCCTGACATGTTTCTCAAGCTGCTGGGTCCAGGACTCCAACTGCACTGTTGGCCAGGTGGGATCCAGCCACCTTAACCACCAGCTAGCCCCTCCTGTGTGTCTTTACACACATCACCACAAGGTGGCAGCTGTTATCACACTGCCGTTGGCCTCTCCTTCGTCCCCAATGAGGATGTATTCACAGTAGTCTTTAAGGGCTGTCTCGGCGGGGAGAGAGAGCATATAAAAATAATAACCCCCCCAATCCCTATTCGGGGGCTCAGTAGGACACACCCTTCCACACAGCCCTGCCTGCCGGCTCCTGCCAGCTCCTCTCCGCAGCCTGTGCTGCCGCCCCAGTACATGAGGTTCAGTGGCTTCCTCAGGCCTCACTGCCTTCGTGTCCCTTCAGCATGTCAGGTCTCACCTCATTTTTCCTGCATCCACGTCAGACTGACTTCATCCCGGAAATCTTCCTGACCTTCCCACGTGGGCCCCAGGTAGGACCCCCCCACCCCCATGCTCTCTGCTATCACGGCTCTCGGTGCACCTCTGTAAACACTGTAATCTCCTTGTCCACACAGGCCTGGCACCCAGGAGGACATGGGGTGGGAGTCATTCTGTAAACACTGACTGCGCTCCCTCTGTGTGCCAGGGCCCTGCTAGCCATCTTTGATTACACAAATCAGAGACCTTAAAAAGAGGCCTCCACCAGGGCGGGTGGTAGGGGGTCACTGGCTCTTGAGCAATCAGGAGGCCCTCATGCCTCCTTTCAGTTCTTGATAGGGCTGCTGGGTAATGCACAGGAGGCCCAGTTAAACTTGAATTTCAGATACATAATAAATAATTTTTGTGTTCATGTGTCCTATGCAATATTTAGGACATTAAATAATACACAACATATTACATGATGTGTCCTAGATAGTTATGTTTTCTGACCCATTTGCTAGACCTCTCCTGAGAATTTAGAGTCTTCAGGGGCCAGCAGATGGTGTGGTGGTTAAAGCACTGGACTCCCACTTGGGTCAATCATGGTTTGAGTCCTGCACCTGAAAGCTTGAAAATCATGTCAGGCGTGTGTGTGTGTGTGTGTGTGTGTGTGTGCCCAAAATCCCAAGAGGAGAATGGAGGGGAGGGGATTACAGTATAGCTATCCCTCCTGGGTGGGGGGTTGATTCCTCACTTTCCCTCTCACTGTCTCTGTCTTTCTCTCCAGTGACTGCACACTCTCTATGGCAAAACCTAAAAAAGAAAAAGAAAAAGAAGAAGAAAGAATTTAGAATCACCTTAGTAACGCTTGGTGTGATTTATGGCAAAATCGCACTAGGGAGGCAAGAAAGTGGGCTCTTCTTAGCCGGTGTAAATTCCAGTCAGTCCCAGGGGTCTCCAGGGACAGAGGCTGACACACGAAGCACATACGTGACCCAGCTGGGCTTCCCACCGCCCTGGTGTTGTGGGCCAACTGAGCCAATCAGAGGCTCCTTGGAGATGCACATGCACTGCTCCAGCCAGTGGGGGACCCCAGCTAATTTTGGACACTGCCAGGGCAGTGCAGGGGGAAGCACACTGCACCCGGGAGCCACTGCACTTGGAATCCAAGACACAGGTGTGAGTTCTGTCTGGCTCTGCCACCCGCCGGCTGGGTGCCACTCATTCGAAGTCATCCAGTAATCTATCTCCTGGCTACGGGAGTCCCTCTAGTATGAATAATACAGAACGAATAATGCCAATGAGACATATGAATAATGCTAACCTGACATTCCTCCTAGCTTACAGTCCCAAGAAATTCAGTGACATGGAATGCCTCATTTTACCTCTTGAGCCTCCATTTCCTAATCTGTGAAGTGAGGGTAATATTAGAGGCCTACAGCTTCTTATCTCGCACCCTTGGAGACAAACGTGCTTCCTAATTCAGAATTTTTCGGCGTTGAGAAAGGTAATATAGTGTACATACCGTGTATTACACAGTTACTAATTACAACATGTGACTAATGAGACAAATGACTGTTCTCAGTATGTGGATAAATTCCCCCCCCTCCCCCCCCAGCCCCTAAGACTGCTTGCAGCTCCTCTCACTCAGAATCCCGACTTACTTCCTTTCTCTTTGAATCTGGGCTGGCCTGTGACTGCCTTTGACCACAACATGTGACAGAAGTAGCAATGCACCTGCTCTGGGCCCAGCCTCTAACACACTCACAGCTCTGCCTTCGTCTGCAGGGCACAAGTTGCCCCATGAAAGCCTGATCACCCTGCTGGAGAGATCCTGGAGAAGAAAGGAGCTTGGCTGTATCCAGCTGTCCAGATGGCTTCGTCAAGGCACAGATATGTGAGTGAGGCCATGAGAAATCCTACAGCCTGGCCCAGCCCAGCCACTGGTGACCACACAGAGCTGATGAGTCACCCAGCTGAGCCCTACCCAAATTCCTAAACAGGGTAGCATGAGATGTAAGAAAATGGCCTGGTTTTAAGCCAACACATTTTGACACAGTTCATTATAGGACAACAGAAAACTATAATTCCTGGGCTAGTAGGTGGTGTGGAGGTTTGGGCACTGGATCCCACATGGCCAGCTAAGCCGTTCAAGTCCTGGATCTGGCAGCGTGGAAATCATGCTGGATGTGTGTGCGTGTGTGCCCAAGATCCTAAGAGAAGAATGGAGAAGGGACAGCTGCATAGCTACCCCCTCTGGGATGTTGTGATTTCTCACTTTATCTCTCTGTCTCTCTCTCTCTGGAAAGCTCACATTCCCAATAGCAATCAATCAATCAATAAAAATTTAAAAATAAATAAATAATGCAATTCCCTGACAACTCATCTGCCTTCTATACCCTGGAGATTGGTCTTATTCGGAAGTGAAAAGAGTCAAAGAAGATTACTAAAATTAAAAGAGAAATGTGCCCTTGTATGCAGCAATTTCATTTCTAGGAACTGATCCTACTGAAATATTGCACGTGTGTGATGATATGACACACAAGTTAGAATGCTCACGGCAATGGGGTCATGGTGATGAACTGGAGGCAACCTAGATGTGCACCAATGGAAGGAACGAATACATTAAGACACGCCCAAACAACGGGACAGCAGGCAGGCATTGTAAGAAAGTGAGGTGGATCTGTGTGTGCTGATAAAGAAGGACCAGCAGGGGCATGGACACATGTCACCATGTTTTCGGGATTTTGTTGAGGGAAACAAAGAAGGTTACAGAACCTCAATTATTATGAAATTGTGTGCACATACAAACTTTTTTCTTTTTGAGAGATTTTTGCTATAGGGTACATGTGCTCACCAGAGAGACAGAAAGTGAAAAATCACCCCCCAGGGGGGATGGCCATGCTGCAATCCCTTCTCTTCCCTTCTCCTTTCCGGATTTTGAGCGCACACACACACACACACACACACACACACATGCCCGGCATGAGTTTTAAACTGCCAGGTCCAGGACTCAAAGTGTGTTCAACTACATGGAAGTCCAGCAATGTAGCCATTTATGTCATCTGCTGGTCCCCAGATAAACTTTTTCTGCATCTGTCTATATCAATATTTGCATCTGTGTCCAACTCCAGCGTCTGTCTATCCATTTCTCTATGTGAAAGGACACTATAATGGACATTTGTGGTTTCTGCTTGTCCAGAGATATAGATTCCCACCTCTGAAAATGGCACCCACATCTCCTTTTCGGAACTATTTCTTCTCCATGGTTCAGGTAGGATATTATTGGCCCATTGTCCCCAAAGGTGAAACACATGACTTAGGACTGGCCAATCAGGGCGCCAACTTTTCTCAGTTACAGAGGCTGTTTCTGGCATTCAAGCTGGTCTAATCACGAGTCAGGGAATGGGCACTACAGAGAGTGAGAACTTAGGAGCCAGGGTAGAGCCTAGCCTCTGAGCATTCCGCCCAGGAAGTGAGGGAACTGGGGTGTTGATAAGAGCCTGTCTCCCTCCCAAGCTCCGACCCCTCGCACAGCTCCTCAGCAACTGAGGAGAAATGGCCAGAGCTGCCTCTTCTGACCACAGCACTTTCCTGAGGCTGCAGGCCAGCCACTCTGGTTCTCAGTGACTGAGCCCAGCTGCCAGCACCTGCATTTCTTTACTGCCCCCCACCCCCCCACACACACCAAGTCCTCTTGTCCTCTCAGCCAGTTGTGGCATGCCTCAAGTGCTGAGGAATTCACAGCCCATATCCTGGAAACAGCCCTCAACCATCACCCAGTGAGACTGGGAATAAATACCCCAGTTCCCAGTTCCCTCACCTCCTGGGAGGAATACTCTGAGGCCTGTGTCCTACCCCAGCTCCCTGAGTTCCCAGCATGATTAACCGTGGAATCCAGCTCAACGACACACACTTCAGTACTCGCCTTTCTTTCCTCATCTTACTTCCTCATTCTACAAGAAGCTCCTGGTATCACCTCGCAAATGAGCCACTTGTACCAAGTGGTTTTTTTGTTTGTTTGTTTGTTTTTGTTTTTGTCCCACCATGTCTTGGTCCTCCTGCTGGGACAATATGTGTATGCAACCATACCCGGCTCTTTCTTCAGACAAAGTCTCACTAAGTCACCCAGGCCAGCCTCAAGCTTGTGGTCCTCCTGCCCCAGCCTCCCTGAGTCACTGGGATTATAAGCACATGCCACCTGCCCAGCCTCTAGGTTGGATCAGGAATCAAACCCAGGCCTCTGATGTGGTCCTGGCTGGCAGAGCACAGCATCTTAGCAGTGTGTGCCTCGCAGCTAGTCTTCATATTGTTTTGTTTGTTTTTAGGTTTTTGCCATAGGGCACATGCACTCACTGGAGAGAGACAAAGAGAGACAGTGAGAAGGAAAGTGAGAAATTGCCCCTCTTGGAGGAATGGCCATACCACATCCCTTTTTCTTCATTTTCCTCCTGGGATTTCAGACATACACATACACGCCTGGCATGATTTTCAAGCTGCTAGGTCTGGGACTAAAACTGCAATTGGCCATGTGGGAATTCAACGTTTTAACCACCATGCCACCTGCTGGCCCCCTTCATATTATTTTTAAGGTTAGCTTTTCAGAGAGCCCAAACTAAGCCTAAGCCACAGGCAGCCATGAGAAAGAAGGTAGGAGAATTGAATAACATAACGTACATAGGTGGAGGAAGAGCAAAACATGAAAGAAAAATTAAGTGAGATGAACGATAGATCCAGGTTCCAGTATGTGTCTAAAAAAAACCAGAATTAATTCAAAGGAAGAAATAATCCAAGAACGAATAGAAGAAATTCTCCCTAAATGGGAGAAAACACAATTTTTCAGACTGGGTGGACTACGCAGGAAAAGAAACGCATCCTGATGAAATTCGTGAATGCCAAGGGCAAAGAAAGTCTTAAAGGTTTTTATTTATTTATGCTTATTATTATTATTTTCGTTTGCTGTAGGGTGCATGCATTTGCCTGGGAGAGGAGAAAGAGGGTCAATGAGAAATCACCTCCAGGGGATGGCCGGGCGGCTGTGAGGGAACAACAGGAACTCCATGCTTCCAGAACCCCGCGGATTTATAAACTGTGACTGTCTGAGCGAATGCCTGCGTAGGGAACTGGGGCACAAACGCTCAGCTCGTACTTTCCCACTTGTAAACCACAGGCGGTTACTTAGATGAGTCTGTGCTTTTCAAATTCCCAGGGTCCTCTGGCAATACTTCTTTTTATAACCGAAGTCAAAATGCCCCAAGGATATAACTTACTGCTGTCTTTTCTGAAAAACAGTAAGTTGCTTCTTCCTTTACCCTAGTGAATACAGAGGGCCAGAGACACTCAGGAGGCTCGGTCTCTCCTATGGCCTCTCCCTCTCCCTCCTGACTTCAGTAGTTATTCTGAGCATGTCAGGTGACTCCCTGTTGGCAGAAGAGTCACACGCTACAACCCCTTCTCCTCCATTTGGGGATTTGGGGCACACATGCAAAAGTGCCCAGCGTGTTTTTCAAGCTGTGATGTCTGGAGTTTTTTTTAAAGGTAAAAAATCATATCACCTATTAAAGTTTTTTTTTTTTTTTCCTCCATAGGGTCAAACAGTGCACTGACCACACTAAAAGACAGTAAAACAATCTCTTGGGAACTAGCAGTTAGCGTAATGGCTATGTCGCTGGACTCCCATGTAGTGGACCGCGGTTCGCGTCCCGGACCCAGTGGCTTAAAACTCACACCGGGCGTGTGTGCGTGCGTGCCCAAGATCCGGAGAGGAGAATGGAGGAGAAGGGATTGCGGCGTGACCATCCCCCCTGGGGGGTGATTTCTCGCTTTCTGTCTCTATGTCTCTCTCTGTCTGTCTGGCGAGCGCATGCACCCTATAGCGAAAACCTCTCCAAAAAATAAATAAATAAATAAATAAAATAAAACAATCTCTTCAGAGTTTGTGGGTGGGCTGGTCCCAAGCACAGTGGCTAAGGAAATTGGATCTCATGTGGCCAACTATGGTTTGAATCCTGGCCCTGGCAGCTTGAACATGCCAGTTGTGTGTGTGTGCCTGCCTAAAACCCCAGCACGTTGAAGAAACAGAGGAGAAAGGATCGTGCCGTGGTCATGCCTAGTTGGGGAGTGCTCTCTTCCTCTCTCTTTATCTCTTTCTGGCAAGCACACACACAACCTCTCGTAGGGAAGGGGAAAAAAAGTTTTGTGGGGAAGTATTTGAAACTTAAAATTCTTTTTTATTTTTTTTATTTTTAAATTTTCCCCTGGTTTGCTCTAGGATGGATGCACTCGCCAGAGAGAGAGAGAGACAGAGACAGAGCGGGAGAGGGAAAATTCATCCCTGAGGTGGGGGCAGAATGGCTGAGCCACAATCCCTTCTTGCTCTTCTCCTCTAGGGATCTGGGGCGTGCACACACATATACCCGGTGTGTTTGTCAAGCCACCAGGTTTGGGCTTTGAACTACACAGTAGGTCATGTGGGATCCAGCACCTTAATCACCATGCCATGTTCCTGCTGGCCCTGGAACTTACAATTCTATGCCTAATGAAAGTCACTGATGAGATGGGGAAATAAAGACATTTAGAGGGACCAGCAGTTGGTGTAATGGCTATGTCACTGGACTCCCATGTAGTCGACCACAGTTCGAGTCCCGGAACCCGTGGCTTAAACTCACACCAGGCACATGTGCGTGTATGCCCAAGATCCTGAGAGAAGACTGGAGGAGAAGGGATTGCGGCGTGGCTGTCCCCCCAGAGGGTGATTTCTCGTTCTCTGTCTCTCTCTGTCTTTCTGGTGAGCACACGTGCCTATAGCAAAAACCTCTCCAAAAAGAAAAAATAATAATAAAAACATTTAGAAACATGTGAGAACCTAGAATACAGTCTTTCAATCAAAATGAATGAATCCAGAATGAGTCCAAAAGCAGGACAAAAAGCAGGGAGCCAGGAGCTGGCCAGTCTCCAGGACTCTGCTTGCTTTGTAGCTCCATGTTCTGGTGCTATCACGGGATCTCCCAGAAGCTGCCCACCTGCGTTCTCCTTTCCGGCTTTCTCTTCTACCGATGTGGTATCAAGCAAGCACAGCCTTGGGAGATGGCTTTGCTGTTACAGCGAACTGTTTCCCTCCCGCTTTGCAGCGTCACTGTTCATGTGTCTGCTCTGCCTTCTGCCTAGTTATAACAAGGGTGGTGTCTTATGCATCTCAGCAAATCTTCCCTGAGCTTTTCAAACAGTCTCTCTCTCCAGCCATGCAGCACAGCCGCCCCACTGTTCTCTCCTTCCCATCTAAATTGCTCCAGCCGCCTTCTCTGGACTCAGCCTGCTGGCTTGCTCCCTCCTCCTCTTACTCCCTCTTCCCTGCTCTATTTTCCCCTCCCCCGACCCTCAGCTCTTTCCCATACCACCCACGCTGATCTCTGCAGCTTTCCCTGTCTTCCTCTGCCCTTGTTCTCCCGATCAATGACATCGAGGCCAAGAGCCTGGAAAGTGGAGGGTTTATCAAGATCGGGCTGTGTGCCACGCGGTGTTCTGAGCTGTCTGTGTGGGCTAATGACTCTCTTATTGCAGCTGTCCTATGCAGTGAGAACGATTATTCATCCCATTTTTCAGATGGGGAAAACCAAGGCCCAGAGAGGGGAAGTAACTCGCTCAAGGACTCACAGCAGGTGAGAGGTGACGCTGGAATTTGAAGCCAGGCAGTCTTGCCCTTCTTTTAAATCGTACTGCAACTCGAGGCAGCCCTACTCATCCCTTAACAGTGAGTAAAGGCCCAGAGATTAGAAAAGGAGGAGAATAGTTTGAGGGCACAGAGGGCAATGGAGCAGACTGAGGACTGGAGCGAGTTAAAGGGGGTCAAGAGAAAGCTGGTCTGAAAGACAGAGTGCACAACACAGTAGTAACAGGTGACATCGCTGAGGAGGCTCTTCAAAAGCTCATGGGAAATGCTCATCCTGAAAACTACGCATGGATTTCAGAAATCTTCTGCACCGAAACAAACCCATGTTTAATTTCATCCTCCATGAGTTTTTTGAAGGCCCCACGTATAAATTGTGAAGTTTCCCGAATCTCTCCATGCGCTCGTTTTTGCGTTCCAGTTGGTCCTGATTGCAGTATTTTGAGACAGATCCAAGAGAATCCTGGACTCTTAATATTTTACAGATAAGTCTGAAACAGAGAGGGTAAGTGATTCACTCAAGGTCACACAGCTGGAAAATGGCAGAGCAGGCACGGGAACACCAGAGCCACCTGCCTCCAGGCACGAACAATTGAAGTGAAAGATGCTGAGTGAAGGTGCAAAACGTCAGGGTTTAAGCAATGTGTGTTCACTGGCTCTCAGCAGCGACGAAACATGCTGTTTCTATTTATGTGCCTATTGTTTGTCTTCTGGAGCGAGACCAATAATATTTTTGGTGGGGAAGGATCTCCTCCCCCATCTACTCAATGCAATCATTAGTGCCCACGCAGTTGCCCTCGCCCTTCAAGCGCTCTGTGCCTTTGGACTGGAGGCTGGGCGGGAGGGGCGAGGGAGGAGGAGCAGGAATGCAGAGCAGCCTGGAGACTTCTATTTTCCATGACGCAGGAGTGTCTTCCACTCCATTTCCTCGTATTTTCAAGACGTTCTACTTCTTCATTCAATTACCTGGCTCTTAGGGCAAGCAGGAGGACGGGAGCGGGACTGCGTGGTAGAGATGAAGGGAAGGGCCACCCTACATTTTAAAACACCACGCAGGCATTGCCTTTTCAGAGACGTGGCTGGAAAAACACACCACGGCCTGCAGCCTGCTGGAGCCAGAGAGCAAGCATCTGGAGCGCCCCTCGGCCTCCTGTTGCCCTTTGGATGTAGGGCAAAGTGCTGCAGGGAGGGCCTGTCCCCACAAGCCAAGCAGCCAACACAGCTAGCCCAGCCTCCCTGCCCCTCATCTCTTCTGAGCACAACGGAGATCTCTTCAGCCGTTTTCTGAGACCTTGCCTGGCCCAGAGGAGGCCAAGAGGAATGCGTCTGGGCCCGACCCGAGGACCCGGTTGTAGATAAGGAGGCACGAGAGCATCACACATCGATCTCTATGGCTTTTCCAGGTCTTCCTGTGTGCTTGGTTTCCTGATCAAAATCATCCAGGCCAAGAGCCATGAAGGCAAAGGGTTTATCAACAGCCCACCACATGCAGGGCACTATTCTACTAGGGCGTGTGTGCTCACCAGAAAGACAGAGAGGTAAAAGCGAGAAATCACATCCCGGGGGGATGGCCATGCTGCAATCCCTTCTGCTCCATTCTCCTCTTGGGATCTTGGGCACGCACGCACATGTGCCCGGCGTGAGTTTAAGCCACTGGGTCTGGGACTCGAACCGTGGTCGACTGCATGGGAATCCAGTGACATAGCCATTATGCTAACTGCTGGTCCCTCTTCCCACTTCTCAGACGGGGAAGCCAAGGCACAGAGAGGCCAGAGCAGCTGTTTACTGATGTGATGTGACCACTGTTATTACTACTGAGTAAAAAGCACAGCTTGGGAGGAAAGGGAGGGACAGGAAACCTGGGACGGTGGCAGTGCAGGGAGGGGGGCTGAGGCTGGCAGGAGTGAGGGAAGGGTTAAAAAAGCAGAAGGTCTCCCACCCTTTCTACCCCAGTGGCTGGAGGACAAAGCTAGGCAAAGGAAGGGAGGGTGGTAGGGCCCAGAGGGAGAGAGACTGGGGTCAGGGTCCACCCTCCTCTGCCTAGGCAGGCAGCTTCCTGCCAGGTTGGGAAACTGCCCTGGCCTGGAATGTTTCTGCTTGGGAAGGGGGTGTTTTTAGAGCCAGACTCACTGTTAAGAATCTCCAGTTACCAACATTCTTGAGACAGACCCAAAAGGGGCTGAGCCGGATTGCACAGACTCCAGCGGGCACTGAGAGGGACCCAGAGTTGGCGCTGGAGGAGACTGCTGTGTCAGACACCTCTGCTGGGCTCTGGAATCATTCCTGGGTTTCCAGCTAGGGCCATGGTCTTTCTCCTGAGGACAAGACTAGAGTAGGGAAGAGGAGCCCACAGATACTCAGGCCAGGAGGGGGGCCCGAGTCCTGGTGTGCCCCAGAGCACCTGCCTGCCTATTCCTTTTTTCTAAGTATTTTTTTGCTATAGGTGCATGCACTCACCAGAGAGAGAGAGAAGGAAAGTGAGAAATCAACCCCTGCCCCCAGAGGGAGAACAGCCAGGCCACAATCCCTTCTCCTCCTCTTTTCTCTAGGGATTTTTGGCATGCACGCACAGGCACTGGTATGTTTTTCAAGCCACTGGAGCATGTTTCTCAGGCTGCTGGGTCTGGGACTTGAACCATGACATCAACCACGAGGGACCCAGCACCCTAACCACCACACCTGGCTGGCCCTTGCCCATGTATTTTACAGATGAGAAAGTTCAGCCCTCTGCCTTGTGTGAGAGTCTATGCAGAGCCCCATCTCACCATTGTGTTCCACTGCAGGTCAGAGCCAGCACCTGCCACTGTCCCTCGGCAAACTGGCTAGAAGTCTCGAGGCCACCCAGTCTGACGCTTCACCTTTGGGGACTTTACTGGACTCATGACAGTGCTGACCCACAGGATAGGGAATATTATCGTCTCTATTTTCCCAACGAAGAAATGGAAGACTTGAAAGGCTGAGCGACCTTAACAAGGTCACAACTCTAGCTTCCTGGGACCCAGGTCGTTTTGCCACAGGGACCGTGTCCATTCCGATGGCTCAGGGAAACTCTGAGGATCTTAGCATGCTCCGGCTTTATAGATTTTGCTGCCTTCTGAAAATGGCTCAAACCCCAGGGGACACCTGAGAATGTCACTTCGGAGCTGCAGGTTCAGGTGTCTGTGTCTTCCCTCGGATGTCAGCTTCCTCTTTTGTCTCAGCTGTGCCCCGTGGGTTGGTCTGGGTTAAAATGGTGGATTACGTAACCTCTCATGATGCCGGGAAGCACTCAGGTGCCGTGGCTGCAGATCTGAGTTTGAGTCCTGTCTTTGCCTCTTGGGAATGAGTGACCTTGGTTAGGTCAATTAAAAATGTATGTATTTTTGACCAAGCCATAAAAGCACATACTACAAAATTCATGTGTATAAAATGAATAATAAATTGTTCTCCCAGCTTGGCTCGGTTTTCCTTCTCAGAGGCAACGACATCCATTTCACGTGTCTTCCACAGATACTGAGTGAATACGCAGGTATTTCGTGCCTGTTTGCAAGAGGAAAGATAAAGTTGCTTTAAGGGGCGAGGCTCCGGGAAGATCCAGGCTTCATGTATAAAGGGAGGAAAGACCCTCATAGCCCTCCAGTCTGTGTTCCACAGCTCCTCCCTGCGGCTGAGATGCTGGGAGGGAAGGCGCAGGGGAGAGTCCCAAGAGACGCCCACCAGGCCCCCCAGTGATTTCTCCTTCCCTGCCTTGCCTTTGAATCAGTCCTGGTCATATGACTTGATTTGACCAATCAAATGCTGCAGAAGCGGCACTGCACCAATTCCAGGCCTAACTCTTTTTTTTTTTTTTTTTGAGAGGTTTTTATTATAGGGTGCATGTGCTTGCCAGAAAGACAGAGACAGAGACAGAGACAGAGAGAGAGAGATAAAGCGAGAAATCACCCCCCCAGGGGGGATGGCCACGTCACAATCCCTTCTCCATCCTCCTCTCAGGATCTTGGGCATGCACGCACACACGCCCCACGTGAGTTCAAGCCACTGGTTCCAGGACTCAAATCATGGTCAGCTACATGGGAGTCCAGCGACATAGCCATTATGCCAACTGCTGGTCACCTCAGGCCTAACTCTTAAGAGACTTGGCAATCTCTGCTTCTGCCCTCTTGAAACCTTGTACTAAGGAAGTCCAGGATATCCCAATGGAGAAAGATGCTGGGCAGACAATGGAGAGAGCCCTGTAGGATGAGACAGCGTGTGGCAAAAGGTTATCTGAAGAAGCCAGGCACCCTTGCACCAGCCAGCACCAAGGTCACAGACAGGTTGAGAGATGCATTCTTGGGCCTCTTAGCCCAGCACAGTGCAACCCCTAGCTGAACATGACATGAGTGACCTCACCTGAACTCTGCTAGGATTCCCATTCATAAAATCATGAGAAATAGAAAAAGAGAGAGAGAAAGGGAAAAATAGAGAGAGGGAAAGTGAGAAACCAACCCTCTCCAGGGGGGGAGGGATGGCCATGCTGCAGACCCTTCTCCTCTATTCTCCTCTAAGGATTTGGGACATGCCTGCACATGTGCCTGGTGTGTTTTTTAAACTGCCAGATCTGGGATTCAAACCATGCAGTTGGCCACATGAAATGCAGTGCCTTAACCTCCATACCACCAGCTGGCCCAGTACATCCCATTATTGATTAAAGCAGTTGAGTGGAGTTTTCTGCTACTTGGCACCGGAGAGCATCTGTTTACACATTTGTTATTTTCCCCAGCCCAGCAGCTATGCCTTCTGTTAAAATAACGCTTATTTCCAGTCGAGAATCACCCTGCTCCTACTCTCGCTCTGCTTGGTTCCACCACCTCACTCTATCCCTAACTCTGGCTCCAGAACTGAGCCTGGCCAATCAGAGAACTGCATTTCTCTGGCCACAGTGAATGGTCGTGGTTAACAAAGACCTAGGTCCAGCGAATCCAGGCTGGAGTGATTGGCTCAGGCATGGACAAGCAACACTCATCCTATTCAGGCCATGTCGAGGGGGACAGGTCAGATGACTAGAGCGATTCCCCCAGTGGGCTGGCAGATCTGAAAGGTGAGAGTGAGTGAGACTCTTCTCTTCCACAATTTCCTCTCCTGGAGTGTGGGGGAGAGTGTTGGAAGGATTTCCTTCCCTTTAGAGAAACATGCTATCCGGTGTTTCCTCCTAAAGGTTACCAATATTAATACTCTTTCTTTCCTGAGCATTTTTTAGATATGTAATAGACAGAGATGTGAACATACTATAAACTATAAAAAAAAAAATAGTTTAGGGGGCTAGCAGGTGGCATGATGGTTAAGGTGCTAGACACTCCCACATGGCTGACCACGGTTTGAATCCTGGACCTGGGGCTTGCTTTTTCACTTTCCCTCTCTCTGTGTCTCTCTCTCTGGACAAATTAAAATAAATGAGTGAATAAATAAAATAATTCTAAAAAAAAAAAGTTTAGAGAACAATGCAAGGTACTCCTTTACATGCACGCACCACTGACTTACGGCAAAAGACATTTCCATCTCTTTAGGCATTCATTTCACATGCTCCTCAGCGACTGCATGCTTCTCCCCTCCAGAGGTAACAGCTGCTCTGAATTCAAAGTTAAATACTCTCGTCTCCCTTTGCTGTAGTGCCCTCTATGTGTGTATCCCCAACTAATGTGTGCTCAGTTTTCTCAGTTTTGATCTTTGTGTGATGGAACTATGTTGAAGGCATTCTTGTATGATATTATGTTTTGGCTCAATATTGTGTTTTTGTTTTTTTAATTTGCTAGAGGGTGCATGTGCTCACTGGAGAGAGACAGACAGAGAGACAGCGAGGGAAAGTGAGAAATCACCTCTCCGGGGCATGGCCACTGTGGCCTTCTCCATTCTCCCCTCCGGATTTTGCACAAGCACATGTTCACATGTTTCTCAAGACAGTGGGTCAAGGACTCAAAACCACACAGCCATGTGGAATCCAGCTCCTTAGCCACCGTGCCACCAACTGGCCCAGTATTACAGGTTTCATGTTCATATATGTTGATTCCTGTGATCTATGATCATCATTTCACCTTGTACAGTATTCTACTTTACGAATATATGTTTTAGTCCACTGGGCCATTGGAAAAGTCATGACACATTTTTGTATAGAAAAAAACAGAAAAATATGTCATGATTTTTCTGACAACCCAATACTTAGCCATTTAATTGTTAATGGATAGTTGGGTTGTTCCTACTTAGTCTTATGGACATTCATATTACAAATATTTTTATGCATATTTCCTTGAGTTTATATTAAAGAATGTTCTAGGGTGAATATTTAGGATTAGAATTGATGGGTCATAAAGCATTAGGTCATCGGGAAAGTCAGGATTTTTTTTTTTGAAAGATTTTTGCTACAGGGCACATGCGCTTACCAGAGAGAGACAAAATGTAAGAAATCAACCCCTAGTGGGGACGGCCATGCCGCAATCCCTTCTTTTCCATTCTCCTCTCAGGATTTTGGGCACACATACACACACGGCATGAGTTTCTAATCACCGGGTCCAGAACTTGAACTGCGTTCGACTACATAGGAGTCCAGCGATGTAACCATCTGCTGGTCCCCATGATGTATTTTTCCATGCAAAAATGCATCATGAATTTCCCAACGACCCAGTATATTCCCGTTCAATGTTGTTAGGTAACACCAAATTGTTTTCCAGAATGGCTGTGCCAATTTACAAGAGGACTTCCAAAGTTTATGGACAAACAATTAAAGTATGAGTCTATTTTGGTTAAAAAAAAAAAAAATGGAAATCCATGCAGTTTTCTCATAGTGTGGTTTTTTGTTGGGGGGGGGGGAATTTTTGAGGATTCCTCATACACACCATACTTTTTGAACTCTCCTCATACACACATACACAGGATGTGTGAATTCCCATTACTTCATATTCTGGCCAACTCCAGGCATCGCTAGACTTCCTGCTCTTTGCCAGCCGGAGGAAGTGGTTTCATACTGTATGCATTGGTGTGGTCGTTGGTGTCTTTCTGAGGTGGGTCAGCTTTGGTTAAACACGCAAACTCTAGGAGGAGCTGATCTCTAGGACTGTGCTGGGAACACATGGATCCAAAGGGGACAATTACCACACTGAGGGGGACAGCTGCCCTACTCCCCTCTCAAACAGTGCCTTGGAGAATGATCTTGTTCACACTCTAGCATCTGTGGCCACTGTTGGCAAGAATGACATTCTGACAAGGGAGGGAGTTTGTGACCTGTGAGGGAGGGTGGCTTAGAAGGCAGGGCTGCTCCAGGCCCACAGTACCATGTCCTGCCCCCTGCCTTGGGCCTATGGTACTGGCTCCTCCCCCTGCCCCCAGCCCATGGTACCATGTCTCTCCTCCTGCCCCAGGCCCACGGTACCATGTCTCTCCTCCTGAAGTGACTCCGTTGTTCCTTGGGGTTGTGCTTCTTCCCTTGATGGTCAATTTTCCCCTCACTCAGGGGAAGCAGCTTGCTGGCTGCCTATGCATCTGCTGTGAACTGTGAACAAAGTGGTCCAGCTCACCTGGGGGAGAGAGAACTACTCAGCTCCATGGTCTCCTGGTTGGGAAGAGGGTCCTCACATTCACAGTGGGCTGTGTGCTCATGGAGGATAATCTATTGCCAGCACCACCTCCCCCAAAGGTTAGGGTGCCAGAGCCTCAAGCTGCTCACCTCTCCACCCCTGGACCCACTCCCCCTGCTTAGACCCCACTCTGCATGGGGTTGCTGGGTCGTCCTCCCCAGGCAGGATGATGTCAGACGGTTCCAGCTGGGTCTCTGTAATCCTAGAAATAGGGGTCCGGTGGGGCAGCAAAAACAAACTGTCAGTAGCAGATGCCCAATGCTGACTTGGAGCAATACAGCATCTAAACACAATGTGTGAGCTTGGGATGGGAAAACAGTGGCTCTACATCACGCTACTGGGAAAATCAGCAAAAGTTGAATATGGTCTAGGCATCAGATAATGGAGTAGACTTCCTGGATAAAACACAGGAGGCCTAGTAACTGCCATGCAATATTTGAGACCTTCTTATCTTACATATTATTTGTTGTTTATCTGAAATTCACATTCAGCTGGGGTGTCCTGTAGTTTACAGTGGTAAAGTAACCCTATAATACTATTTTTTTTTTTGAGAGGTTTTTGCTATAGGGTGTGTGCGCTCGCCAGAGAGACAGAAAGCAAGAAATCACCCCCCAAGGGGGATGGCCACACCCCAATCCCTTCTCCTCCGTTCTCTCAGGATCTTGGGCACGCATGCACACGCGCCTGGCGTGAGTTTTAAGCCACTGGGTCCAGGACTCGAACCGCGGTCGACTATGTGGGAGTCCAGCGACATAGCCATTACGCTAACTTCTGGTCCCCCTATAATACTATTATTAATACAAAGCGTAAAGTCTGGAATTTGATATCAGAGGCCACTGCGTGTGGCAAAGAACTCGGGCCCTGGTGAGTTTGTGTTCTGCATGGGCTTCACCAGAGAGATAACCTGGGAACTAACTTTATCTCTGGTTTCCCTGTAAGTGGGATCCTAACGGCAAGCTAGTCAAGCTACTCTACTCCACTGAGCTGGAGCCCGCTATTGTGTTGCTTATAGAAATGCCTGAGTCTGGGTGATTTATCAAGAACAGAGGTTTATTTGATTCACAATTCTGGCGGTTGGAAAGTCCCAAGGCATGAGGCTGACATCAGGCCAGCTACAATATAGCCGGCAGAAGTAGAAAGGGGGCTGGTGTATGCAGAGAGACCTAGGAATAATGAGGCATACAGCTGGTGTTTGCTATGGTTTGAGTGATGGTTTGTCCCCTAAATGTTCATGTTTTGGAATTTGGTCTTCAGCGGGATGAATTTAAGTGGTGAAGCCTAGTAGGTGGTGATTTCATGGAGGCATCACTCCCAGGAATGGACTAATGATGTCCTGTGAGACCAGTGAGTGCTAGCCCTGACGCGAGGGGGTTAATTCTCTCCAGAATTGGTTGTTATAAGAGAAAGTGGCTGCTCAGGTCTCCCTCTGCACATGCCTGCCATCTTTTCTGCTGCTGTTGTAGCTGGCCTGATGTCAGCCTCATGCCTTTGGACTTTCCAGCCACCAGAACTGTGAGTCAAATAAACTTCTAGTCTTTATAAATCACCCAGACTTAGGCATTTCTGTAAGCAACAAAATAGTGAGCTAAGATGTTACTCAGTACATGAATGAAATTCATCTTTTTATTTTGTTTTGTTTTTGTTTGTGTCATCGGGTGCATGCATTCACCAGAGAGAGACAAAGAGAGGGGAAGTGAGAAAGCACCCTCTGGGTGGGGGGGAAGGCCATGCCAAATCCCTTCTCTATTCTCCTCTCGGGATTTTGGGAATGAATGTACATGCACCCAGTGTGGTTTTCAAGACAATAGGTCCAGGACTTGAACCGTGATAAGCCATGTGGGAGCCCAATGCCTTACCCACCATGCTACCTGCTGGCCGGAAATTCATCATTCGTAGTAAGGCACACAGCTGATAATCAAGCCCATAACAATATTCTCACATCCTGATTTTGTGAAATGGACTCCATTCATTTCAGCTACATGGACACACTCCCATGTATTGAAAACATCTGCTCTCAGAATCTGGTTTAATACAGATGGCTAATCTATAGGATAGAATTTATGTGGCTCTTAAGAAAAAGGGGGTATATCTAAACTGGCTGGGGAAAAGATGATGCCCAGTTGTGGTATTAACAAGATAAGGCAAGATACAGAACATGTGTAAGGAGGATGTTTTAGTGCTTTATTGTTCAACATGCACACTCATGTGCTGGTACGTGCCTGAGTTCTTTCCTTGAAGGAGCCATAGGAGCTGTTAACACTTACTCCTTTCAGGAAGAGGGCCCAGTGGAGCAGGTAAGAGTTTGTTTTTCTTTTCATTTGTTTCTATAGAGTTGATGTTCCCTGGCAGCACCGTTTCAGTGTGGTCTTGTGGCACCCTTGGGTCATAGAGCTCCACCTTACCCTGCCATGCAACAGGCTTCACTGTTACCCTGTTTTATAAGGGAGGGAAGCTAGACTAAGAGAGGTTAAGTAACTTGCTTACAGTATGCAGTCTTTTTTGGTCAGCAGGCACATGCACTATCTGGAGAGACAGAGAAAGTGAGAAAGCATGCCCCACATGAGGGATGGTCATGCCACAATCCCTTCTCCATTTCTCACTCTTTTCAGGAATTTAGACATTCATGTTTCTCAAGCCACCAGGTCCAGGACTCAAACTGCATTATTGGCCATGTGGAATCCAGCCTCCTAAACCACGCAAGCTGGCCTGTAACTTGCTTAAAGACACAAACAAGTCAATAGTGGATCTAGAATTCAATTCAGGCAGTAGAGCTCCAGAAACCTCCTCCCACCTTTTTTTTTTTTTTTTTTTTGAGAGAGAGAGAGGCTTTTGCTATAAGGTGTTTGTGCTTTCCGGAGAGACAGAAAGCAAGAAATCAACACCCCCCCGCCCCCCCCCCCCTCCCCGTCCAGAGGTTTGGCCACACTGCAATCCCTTCTCCTCCATTCTCCTCTCAGGATTTTGGGCATGCATACACACACATACCTAGCCTGAGTTTTAAACCGTAGGGTCTGGGACTTGAACCATGATCGACTACGTGGGAGTCCAGAGATGTAACCATTATGCCATCTGCTGGTCCTCAGAAACCCCACTTTTAGCTACTAGGTGATGCTGTCTCTCAATGGATTATTTTTATCTACTTACAAATTCACAGCAGTTTTCTGTGTTATAGATCTTTTCTTCTTTTCCTTTGTGTGATTTTTTAAAAAAAGGTAATAGAAATACCAAATGGCCTGTGATGAATTGTCCCACTGTCAGTGATTCAGATTGTCCCTCCCTGACCACAGTCTGATGGGAGGCACGAGGGAGGAAAGAAGGAAGGACACGGCTTTTGGAGTCGGGAACCCTCTCTCATCCCAGCTCTGCATGAATTGCAGCATGACCTTGGCCGGACCCTTTCCTCTCCCTGGCCTCAGCCTCCATCTGTGCAGGTAGGACAATGCTAGAGCCGATGACCTCCAAGAGCCCTCCTGCACAAGGATCCTCTGGCTCTCTCTGATCTATTTTTGCCTGACACCTCTCCCAGGGGCCTGTGGGCCTGAGCTAATTTCCCTAGCTGGCCCTGATCCAGGCAGCTCAGGTGGAGAACACCGAGCTAATGAGGCCAAGGTCATGGGCCAGTTAGCAACTCTTGAAGGAAACCACAGCTTTGCAGCCAGACTGTGGCATCCCGTCCATTCTCTGGGCTCAGACGCAGGTGGAACCCAGACAGCAGGGGAGTTGACAGGGGCAAACCAGGCTCTTGCAAGTCATCACTTTCAGTAGATGCTCAGAGCCTGGGTTCTGAACACCCCTTGGGACTGCAGGGCAGCATGTCCTGGAATCACATCAACACCTAGAAGACTTGAGTGTGTGGGGTGGGGTGGGAGAGGACCAGATGGTACACCATGTGCGTCCCCCTGTTCGAAAGGACACACATCTGGTCAAGCCAGGAGGATGAGAACCATGGCTGTTTATTTCAATCTAAAACAGAGAGCACACCCACATTACCCAGAGGCAATGCAACCACTGCGTGGCTTCCCTGCTTCTAACGTCAGGCTGCCCTCTCTGTGAGTCATTTTCAACACCTTGTAATCAGACTGAGGTAGAGTTGGGCTTCCTCTTTTGCATGATCACCTGCAAGGATGGCAGGGAGTTGTCCGTTTCCATCTCTGCTATATCCCTGGCACCTAGACCAGTGCCTGGTGTACAGACAGAAGGAGCTCAATAAATACTATTTAGGTGAATCCAGTCCCCATGGTCCCACAGTGAAGCTGCAGACTGCATTTGAATGGATGCAGCATCAGCGATGGGTTCTGCGTGGTTGTCTTCAAGTGTTTCTATTTCAAAGAGTCTAGGGAAGCTTGTTGCTTAGAGAGACATCGTGTGAAGGCTCTCAGGGAAAAGATCAATTCCTTTTACAATGTCCCACTGACCTCAGATTGGAACATTTAAAATGAGCATTTTCTCATTTCAGATTTTTCAGTTCAGTTCAGTTCAGTGAATGTTTACTATTAATTACTATTATATTATATAATTCATTATTGAGTTCTTACTATAAACTAGACTTTGGGCCAAACACATAACATGAGTGAACTTGTTTAATTTCCATGACAACTGTATAAGATGGACAGGACCACTACTCCCACTTTACAGGTAAGAAGGCTGAGGCAGTCCGAGGTGAAGTAATTCACTCAACTTCACATGGGGAAACTTCTGAGCTAAGAATCAAATTGCAGAGCCCACATTCCTAATCACAGTGAATGCCAGTCCTCAGACTTATCGTGTATGCAAATAAGCCTACCACTCACTAGTGATTAAAAAATGAATAATGCCAGGGCTGCCAGCAGGTGGTTTAGTGGTCAAGACACTGGACTCCCATGTGGTCGATCACAGTTAGGGTCCTGGACCTGGTGGCTTCAAAGTCACGCCAGGTATTTGTGCCTGTATGCCCAAAATCCCAGGAGGAGAATGAAGGAGAAGGGATTGCAGCATAGCCATCCTCTCAGGGGTGATTCCTCACTTTCCCTCTCGTTATCGCTCTCTGTCTCTTTCTGGTGAGCTCATGTGCCCTGGCAAAAACCTGAAAAAAAAAAAAAAATGAACAAGGCCTCTGATAAGTAAATGCTGAAGCAAACGGTGGCACATCCATACTTTGGAATACTACTCAGCAATGAGAAAGAACAGACACCACTCAAGAATGCAGTAACCACAGAACTGTGCTGAGTGTAAAAAGGCAATCCCCCAAACTTACGTACTATATGATTCCACTTACATGAACATTTGTGAAAGGGTAAAATGATAGAAATGAAGAGTATGGACCAGGTGCTGTGGCACAGTGGTAACAATGCTGAGGCCACATGGGGAGGTCCCAGGTTCACATCCTAAGGTGTCCTGCATTCATGGGCAAGTGCACATGCCTGTGATCCTGGCTGGCTGAAGCTGTAGATGGATCACAACATGAAGACCCTGCTAAGGGTGTCTGTCTGTTTCTTGGAATAATGAAGTACACTTAATAAAAAGAATAGATTAGCAGTTACCAAGGGTTAAGAAGGGTTGGGAGTAGGGCAGCGGGAAGGCTGTAAAAGGGCAACATGAGCTTCCTGGGGGGGATGGAAATGTTCCATGTCTTGAGTTTACCAACGTTATTACTGTGTGCACATGTGCCCAAACTCCTGAAAGGAGAGGACTATGGCATGGCCATCTTCCGCAGGGGTAGCTTTCTCACTTTCCCTCTCTGCCTCTCTCCTGCGAGCGCTTGCACCTCTAGCAAGTAAACAAACATCTGTGTGTGTGTGTGTTCGCACACGTAGCATTTATAGTTGCCAACGTTTAAAATACTCTAAGATGTTACCATTGAGAGAAACTGAGTAAAAGGGTACACAGGATCTCTCTGTATTATTTTGTATAAATGCAAAATGACAAGTTGAATTAAAGCAAAAAAGAATAAAATTTGCTCCTGGCCCTGAGGAGCTCATGTCTGGGGAGTTCCGAGACACTGCACGTGTCCGTGGATCATGGTGGTGGTAACGGAGGTGAGCCAGCCTGGCAGCGGGGGTGGGAGACCCAACTCAGTGCAGTTGAACTGAGTTCTTGAGGTCAGTTGGAGGGTCAGAGGTGAGGGAAGGATGAGGGGGACAGGCAGGGCAGCGTGAGCAGGGGGGCTGCTAGGGTCTTCTTTCTCCACAGTCATCCCCAGTGGGGCTGAAAGACCTCAGGCCACTGTAATGCATAAAGCAGGCCATCTCCCAACTTGTTCATAAAAATTTCAAGTGACAGACGAACTGATCTCTTTGCATGTTTCTTAAACCTTTGGTGCCTACTGCTGCTTCTCTGGTAGAGAGCCCAATCAGCAGAGAAAATGGAGAAAATGAATGAAGATTCCGATGTCAAACATCACACCAGAGAGCAAGCATCTTTGTTCAGGCTGGCGGGATCATCTTTCACATCCAATTTAGGGAAAAGGCAGATGTTAATGCTTTGCCTGATAAGATATCATTTCTTTTTTCTTTTTTTCTTTTTGAGAGGTTTTTGCCATAGGGTGCATGCACTTACCAGAAAGACAGAGAGACAGAAAGTGAGAAATCACCCTGTGGGAGGATGGCCATGCCGCAAACCTTCTCCTCCATTCTCCTCTTGGGATCTTAGGCACACACGCACACGCACCCGGCATGAGTTTAAGCCACTGGGTCCAGGACTCGAAATGTGGTCGACTACATGGGAGTCCAGTGACGTAGCCATTATGCTATCTGTTGGTCCCCAAGATATCATTTTTTTTTTTTGAGAGGTTTTTGCTGTAGGGCACATGCACTCGCCAGACAGAGAGAGACAGAGAGACAGAAAGAGAGAAATCACCCCCCAGGGGGGATGGCCACGCCGCAATCCCTTCTCCTCTGTTCTCCTCTCGGGATCTTGGGCACGCATGCACACGCGCCCGGCGTGAGTTTTAAGCCACTGGGTCTGGGACACGAACCGCGGTCGACTACATGGGAGTCCAGCGACATAGCCGTTACACTAACTGCTGGTCCTGATATAATTTCTTTTTAATGTCTGGGTTTTTTCCTTGGTATGTCTAGTCTTGCTTTATACTGGGGGGGGTCTTTAAAAATTTAATGAAAATGCACATTATGAAAAAAATATGCATGGATTTCAATTATTTTTGCACCCTTGTATTTTAACTCAATTTTCTAATGAGCATTTTGAAGTCCCCTTGTATATCATAGCAGCTTAGTGGTGGAAAGAGCCAAAAGTTGGAGTCAACTGATTCCTATATTTGAAACTTAATTCCGCCATGATCATTATCTTTAGAATCCCTTCATCTCTACAATGAGGGTAATAATATGAAACAGTCCAATAATCCCAAACTCATAGGACTATGGTAGGGAGTAGTGAGAAACCATTTGCCAAAGAACCTCGGTGCTCAATAAGTAACATTCACTATTGTTAATAAGAATTCTAATTTATATAAGGAATTATGTGCACTTTTCACAGTACTCTACAAATAGCTCCATGATTCCCAGGAGCCTTGTTTGTGTCCGGCAGGATAGTCTAGGTTATGCTGCAGTAACATACAGTCCCCAAATCTCAATGGTTTTCAACAACAAAGGTCACTTCTTATTGATAGTCTGTGTCTGTCATGGGTCAAATGCAGGTTTGATCTTGTTGTCTTTCCCCCCAGAAGGATAGAGAAGCAGCCAGTTGATGGTTGTTGCAACAGAAGAAAAGATTCATAAATCAGAATTAAATGCTATGCCTTAGAAATGACACATATGGGGACGAGCAGTTGGCATAATGGCTATATCGCTGGACTCCGATGTACAGGCTTAAACTCACGCCGGGCATGTGTGTGCGTGCCTAGGATCCCAAGAGGAGAATGGAGGAAAGAGACTGCGGCATGGCCACCCCCCCCCGGGGGTGATTTCTCACTTTCTGTCTCTCTGTCTCTTTCTTTCTGGCGAGCACAGGCACCCTATAGCAAAAACCTCTCCAAAAAAAGAAAGAAAGAAAGAAAGAAAGAAAGAAAGAAAGAAAGAAAGAAAGAAAGAAAGAAAGAAAGAGAGAGAGAGAAAGAAAGAGAGAAAAGAAATGACACATATTTCCATTCAAAACTCATTGGCCAGAACTGGTTGTGCAATCCCACCCAAGTATAAGGGGGAATAATCTCACCATGTGTCTGGATGGAGGAAAGCAAGAAAAATGTGGTCTACTGCCCTAGTGACTACACAACGCTTTTCTTCCCCCCTTTTAATCTTGATCAAGCATTTGCATGCTCACATAAGGGAGAGAGGCACAGCCTCCATGGTGTCTGGTCATGCCGTGATCCCCTACCTCCAGTCTCCCAGCCTGTCAGATCTGGGGCACTTGCACATGTGCCAACATGTTTCAAGCTGACCAGGTCAGTGACTGAAGCCGCAGCCACCATGCGGGATCTGGCTCTCCTGAGCATAGCATCGCTGCTGTGATGGAACCAGTCCCCACCACATATTTTCTAAATCACTGCTCAGACCAGAGGGAGGAAGGCTCAGCTGGACAACTGGGAAAGGTAGGAGCCAGAGGGGAATGAGGAGGATAAAGGGAGGGCCCTGCATGGAGAACGATCCTAGGTCAGGGTCCAGGGCTGAGGCCAGAGGAACATGGAATGCCTTGCTCATCCCAACTTGGACCTCAGCAGCCCCTGGACCGTTCTGTTCTGCAAACAAGCCACTCCCTGTGGGAGTCACGGGTTCTAAATCGGGATGGTGAAGCTGTATGAACCTGTGTTTTTCTAGCTTTCCAGCTTATGGACAAACGAGTCACAAAGCAGTTATTTCTGTGGCTCCACCCCTCTGGCTCTGTGGGATTCTGGGATCAACAATTCTTCTGGTAGTACTGGAAGCCCCAGGCAGTGTTTCAGGTGAGTTGTCAGCCTGAGCTCCCCTACTCCAGCGTGGGGCATCTCCTGTGAGTGAGGATGCCCAGAGCAGCAGCTCAGGAGGCGCTCGCTGTTCTCTAGGGTCTTGGGGCTGCAGCTGCGCAGCTCTGACAGTGGATGGCTGTGCCGACAGTGCCACCTCCCGTCCCTGCTGAAGAGACTGCCAGCAATGCACATCTCCCGAAGTCTGATGTACTGCAGCCTGAGCCAGAGGGTTCGGTTGACTAAGTGAGAGTCCAGGGATGTAATCATTGCACCATCTGCTGGTCCCTCCATGAACTTTTAAAAATTTAACTGTATTTATTTATTTAGTTTAATATGACAAGAGAGGGACAGAGTGAAATTGTGTGTGTGTGTGTGTGTGTGTGTGTGTGTGTGTGAGAGAGAGAGAGAGAGAGAGAGAGAGAGAGAGAAAGAGAGAGAGAGAGAGAGAGAAATGAGAAAGCAAGCCACCAGGTCCGAGATTCAAACTGTGGTCTGCCATGTGGGAGTCCAGAGCCCTTAACCACCATGCCACCTGCCAGCCACCCCATGAACTTTATAAACATTAATTTTTTCATTAGTCCAAGAGAGAAGCAGCATCCTCAATGGGGTCTTTTTAAAAATTTAGTATATTCCATTCTTATTTATTTATTTTAATTTGACCACAGAGGGACAGAGTGAGAGAGGGGGAAAGTGAGAAAGCAACCCACCAGGTCTGGGACTTGAACTGCGGCTGGCCATGTGGGAGTCCAGTGCCTTTAATCACTATGCCACCTGCCGGTCCCCCTCAATGGGGTTTTGATGCCGCAATCCACCCCCAGCTTCAGCCAGCCATCATGGGCATACACTTGTCAGACATACTCAGGTCTCTTAGAACCCAGAACCTTCCTATGTAGGTCAGTCGCACAGTGTCGTGTTGTCCTACTGCACCACCACCTGGCCCTCAGGGAACTTTGTGAAGTCCCTTCGTAGGAGACCTGCTGCCTGCCATGCCCTTACCACCACTTTTCTTCCTCATCTTCTTCATCTCCTGGCCAACCATCAAGACTTAGCTCACACGCCACTTCCTGAGGGAAGTCTTCCTCGACTCAAACTTAGTCAAGTCCCCCTGCAATTAGATCTCTCCTGTTTGTATTGGATTGGTGAGTTATGATGGATGATCCGGAAGTAGTAACACCCACAAGACAAAAGCATTTCCAAATAGCCAACAAAGAATCTTCATGAGAACTGACATCTCGTCCCTGACAATCTGCTCACAATACACTTTGTGATCTTCCAGGAAGGGACGCAGGCCTGTCATCCACGTTGGCATCTGAGAAAGTCTCTGTAGCTTCTCATTTGTCCCCATAAGCTGATGGCAGGAGTGGCATCTTCTCCTTCTGTCCCTATTTGTTGTGGATGGCTCTTCCTATCCGTGTCCTTGCCAATGGAGGTCTGCCACTCAGGGAGGCCCCACAATGAATGGTCTAGGTATGGTGGTTACCTAAGAGGCCCCTCCTCCAGGAGCTGGTCTCTGGCCTAGAATTGTTCCTAATACCCCCTAAAATGTGAGGCAAGTCTGAAAGGACACACCCATACAGGTGCAGGAGGCAAGCTGGTGTCCATTCTCAGCAGGGAAGGCTGCAAGGGTATTGATAGGTAGAGGCAATAGAAGCACCACTGGGACGAGGCTACAGTGAGCATCTGTCACCCTGAAGTGGAAACTGGCTGCTGGTTTGCAGTAAACTCTTTTATTTTTTCCCCAGAGACTAAATTAAAAAAACAACTTTAATTGCCAGAAGGCATCTGGAGAGAGAGAGAAGGAGAGAGAGAGAGAGAGGACCCAATAGTGTGTGGTCACCCCACAACGCTTTTTCCTCCAGTTTTCCATCTCATTGTGATTTGGGGCATGCACACACCTGTGCCCAGCATGTCTTTCAAGCTGCTGGGGATGGGATTTGAACTATAGTCGGCCATGTGGGAACTGACTCCCCTAACCAGTAGGCTGTGGGGCTAGCCCTGTGCACTAAATCTCACCAACCCCTGTGGTGTGTATGTGTGCATATGTGCATGTGTATGTTTGCATCTATATCATTTAAATATTTAACATATTTTCCAACATTTAATGTCGAGAAATTTTGCATCAAATAATCTATAAATCTGGGATTGCATTAAACATGAAGTAGGCCACATGAGGCCCTCACTCCACTTGGTAGCCATCTGGCTGGATCTGAGTAGACAGTTTGGGATTCCAGTTCACCCCAATTCCTGTCTGGCTTCAGGGGCATCTGGGTTTGCAATCCCTGCTGTCCCCTGACTCGGCCTCCCTCCTCTCCCTGCTGCTCACTGAAGGCCTCCTCCTGGAACCACTTTTCAGAAACTCACTGGCTGTTTATAACCCTGGGAGTCGCAGGGCCAGGGCCTTAATCCCAGCTATCAGGTAAAAACGGAGGCCCAAAGAGGGAACTGACTTACCCAGGGGCACTTGGCTCTTGGCGGGCAAAGTGGAGAGCAACTCCAGGCATTCCGATTCTAAAATTTAAGGAAAAACTGGGACTTTAATAACTCAAAAATGTCTTTCTTTCTTTTTTTTGGATAGTGTATTACACACACACGAGAGAGAGAGAAGCTCCCTCTTCATGCTTGATCCCCTTTTCCCAGCCCTGCAACGCCTCCGGATCTCGGCATATTTTCTGGCCATCTGAGATCCAAACCCGTGGTTGGGCACCTGGTGTTGAGCTCCAGTCCCGCCTGCTGCGGGCGGAGCCACCTAGGCTGGGCCAACATGCCACGTTTTAAAGTAAGAGATGGGATTTCGTCTTCGCTTTTGCATTGCTAACAGACATACCTGAGACAGGGTGGTTTATAAGGAACTTGGGATTTATTAACTCGCAACTTCGGTGGCTGGACAGTCTGAAGCGAAAGGCCCAGGCCGGGAATCAGGCTAACCTGCACCGCTGCTGAAGAAAACACGGACGGCTGCAGGTGCACGCAGCGTACGTGAGCACGTGTAGAACCGCCAGTTCTCGCGAGAACTAACCGCTGCTCGTGAGAGGAGCGCTCACTGGGTCGGTGAGACGTCATTAACCTATGCGTGAGAGCGTGGCCTTCGTGATTCAGTCACTGTGCACTTGGCCTCTCCTCCTCCCACCATCACAGTCCAAGTCAGGAGACTTTGGGGGTCAAACTTACAGAAACTGTAATACCAGCCCGTCCCCAGCTAATGTCCAGACCTGGTCGCAGCTGGGTATATGTCCTCCTAGGGTTGCCTGCCCACCTACAAACTGGAGTCTCCGCTCACGCTCCCCGTCATGCTCACTAGTCTATGGTCTGTTTTCATCTAACGATTGCAAAGCCAGGGTGATGGTGATACAGACGCTGTTCTGCGACTGCCCCCTCACACCCCACATCTGGGTCATCATCTTCTCATTCAGGACACACTGAACAGCCCGTTTCTGCTCCCATCACCCCACAGGTCTGAACGGAGAGCCATGGAAGTGCAGTTCTGCGACCCTGGACGAGACACTCCCAGGACCTGGTTTCCCTGCAGAACCTGGCACAGAACAGGTGCTCAGAGAGAGAGAGAGGTGAAACTGCCTCTGTTCATTGTATCTCAAAAGAAGCCTCTTATTTTCAGGCCGTAATAGCAGCACCGTGGGGGAAGTTGGGGGCCAGAGAAGGCAGGTTCTTGGAGGCAGCTCTGACCCAAGCCACATTAATGATGTCCCCAGAGCTTATTCCCATGGGCTAGGCCTCTGGTCATCCATGTCCCTCTTCCACCTCTTTTGCTTCCTCTGAAGTGCCCAGAGCAATGCCCACACCCCACTACTGCTGTCTCTGGGACCACCTGGCCCTACCCCAAGTATCTGGGTCCCCTGCAGAGCCTGGAGCATCCTCAGTCTCCCACATCCTCCTCCACCTTTAGGGCACAGGGATGCAGGAAGAGCAGTCAGAAACACCTAGGACTGAATTCAGGTTTGGCTTCTTTGAGCAAGTTACCTACACATCCTGCGTCTCAGTGTCTTCGTTTGTCAAATGAAGACAATGGTCCTTCCTTCGAAGGGTTATTTTGAGGTGAGGTGAGAGTAGTACTTCCAGCACTAGCCCAGCACAACGCCCTTTTTTAGAAAAATTTTTTATTTTAATATACCCAAAAAGTAATTTCAACATACAAACTATTTTAACAATGATATTTTACACTGACTTGGGGTCATCTTCAAAATCTCCTGTGCTTTTCTCAATATGGACAATAAATTTTCATCAGAAATGCCTGATCTGTATTTAGATTTCACAAAATATTTAGTTGACAAAATAGATTCACATGGTCCTATCCTCAGGCTCACTGACTAATGAAATCTGGCTGTTTTCACCTCTGTTGATGCCAGTTGCCAACCCAAGGATGATTTAACCAGACCTTCCCACTTGTAGATAAGACACACCCCAATCTGAAATCGGAGGGGTAACAGAAATCAGACAGAAGAAATGAGTCGGCCAGGCTCCACCCTCAACTTCAATCCCAGCCCTGGGTTGGTCAACTCCAAGGATGGCCCAAGCCAGTGAGACCCACCGTCCAGCCTTTTTTCCTGCTGGTAACCTGCTGGGGTCTCCCAATAGCCAGGCTTGAAGTTTTACTCACAGGCCTGGCACTAACTGTGTGGGCTTAGTGACTTCCCTCTAGGCTCATCTCTTGCTGTTCCTCTGATGTTCCAGGCCCCAGCCCAGAGCCTCACCAGGGCCAAGAAAGCAGCCTGGAATAGAACAGGTGCTCAGACAGTCCAGTATGTATGGTTGGTTTCCACTCAAATGCCTCTAGTAGACTGGTGTCAGTATAATGAGAGTTTTCCCACAAAGTCAAAGTTTTTTTGTTTTTGTTTTAAATTTTAATAGTAGTTTTTGGGACCAGCAGATGGTGTAATGTTTATGTCGCTGGACTCCTGCATGGCCAACTATGGTTCAAGTCCAAAACCCGGTGACTTCAAACTCACACCAAGCATGTGTGCGTGTGTGCCCAAAATTCCAAGAGGAGACTGGAAGAGAAGGGATTGCAACATGGCCATTCCCACCAGAGGGTGATTTCTCACTTTCTGTCTCTGTCTTTCCAATAAGCACATGTGTCCGATAGCAAAAATCTCTCAAAAAAATAGTGATCTCCATGTATTTAAGCTTATTTTATTTATTTCTTCCATAAACGAGACAGACAGAGACAAATGGAGACAACATCCCCCACAGGGCCGTAAGGCTGTGATTTACCCCCAGTATCAGCCCTTGATCATAGGCAAGCACATGCCTGACATACTCAGGGAGGTCTCCAGACATGAACCTGGAACCTTCTCATGTGGCTCAGCCTTGCAGAGCATCATGGTTTGGCTGCTGTACCACTGTCTGGCACCAAAAGCATTAAAGTTTTGATACAAATTTGTACAATTTTTTTTCTTTTTTTGGAGAGGTTTTTGCTATGGGGTGCGTGTGCTCACCAGAAAGACAGAGAGACAGAAAGTGAGAAATCACCCCCCAGCGGGGGATGGCCACGCTGCAATTCCTTCTCCTCCATTCTCTTCTAGGGATCTTGGGCACACACACACATGAGCCTGGCGTGAGTTTAAGCCGCTGGGTCCGGGACTCGAACTGTGGTCAACTACATGGGAGTCCAGCAACATAGCCATTATACTGACTGCTGTATAAACTTTTTACACATGACTACAGTCTCCTTTCCCCTTCTGTCATCCCATCACCCTGAACAGCTTCTACCTGCCCCACTCTGTGTAAGATGTGACTGGTTTAGCAACGCCGAGAACCCCTGAGCTTTCCCTGATGTTAGATTGGTGTAGCCGTGTGTGCAGATTAGCAAGGCACAAAGACACCTCCCAACTGCATTAAATGAGTGAGTTAATCAAGGCTCCACCTGGATCTGATTTCAACTTTGATGAAAATAGTCTCTCTTAAGAGTAAAAGTTCATCAGCACCTACATCTTGAAGGAAGAATCAGGATTTGAGGCTTGAGGCACAAACACTGACTGACTGTGATGGTGCCAATGTTGGCCAAGGTTTAACTAGGGAGGAATTGTATCAGGATCACTGTTTCAGTTAAGGTCTACCTTTGAAGTTCCATAGCTTTTGAGGGATCTTTTCCAGCCTCACTTTCTCATAGGCCCTGTTCATTGTGGTGCATGTTTTTGCAGAGTATAAAGCTTCAGTCACATGGAGATGGTGTCAGATCAGAATCAGCCATACTAAGTGTTGTTATTGAAAGTCACATACTGGACTAGCCAGTGCTGTACTGGACTAAGGTGCTGGATCTAAGTAAAAAATGAAGTCATTGGAGGAATATAACAAAATTCATAGTCTCTTTAACGTAACATTTATAATTCCAGGATATAATAAATATTATTTGTCACTGAGGCCCAATTACTGTGGCACAGGCAATAGAGACACTGCTGCACAATGCCGAAGACCATATGGGTTCATGTCTCTGGTCTGCCCGAACACATCAGGAACACCCACGGATGTGCCCGGGGCTGGCTGCAGGGCTTGGGAGGCTCACAGTGTGAAGACCCTATTAAGGGTGTTTCTCTCTCATTCAATAACATAAAAAACATAAATAAATAAATAAATAAATAAAGAGTGCCAGTCAGTGGCATGGTAGTTAAGACAGCTGGATCCCACATGGTGAACTGTACCATTTGAGTTTTGGACCTGGCAGCTTGAAAAACACACTGGATGCATGCACATGCATGCCCAAAATCCTGAGAGGAGAATGGGGAAGCATGGTCATCCCCTCTGGAGGGTGCTTTCTCACTTTTCCTCTCTGTCTCTTTCTAGCAAGTACATGTGCCCTATAGCAAATAAAACAAGCAAACAAACAAGGAAAATGTAATAACTCATTCCCACTAAAAATGACAATTAACAGAGGACAACCCTAAGATGACTCAGGTATTAGAGTAAGCAGGTGGAAACCTATAGGCATCTATTACAACCATGTATAATGAGGTAAAGAAAAATACAGTTGTAGGGAACCAGCAGTCAGCGTAATGGCTATGTCACTGGACTCCCATGTAGTCGACCGCAGTTCGTGTCCTGGACCCGGTGGCTTAAAACTCATGCCGGGCGCGTATGCGTGCGTGCCCAAGATCCTGAGAGGAGAATGGAGGAGAAGGGATTGCGGCGTGACCATCTCCCCTGGGGGGGTGATTTCTCGCTTTCTGTCTCTCTGTCTCTGTCTGTCTGGCGAGCGCACGCGCCCTATAGCGAAAATCTCTCCAAAAAAGAAAAAAAGAAAAAAAAAGGAAAAATACAGTTGTATAAAATGGTAGTAATCTCAGCAGAGAAATAGAAATTTTAAATTTTGAATAGTAGAATTAATAGAATCAAGATGGCACAAGAAGAGTGAACTCAAACAAATTTTTAGAAATTATCTGGTCTGAAGAAGCACAAGAAAAAAGTTTGAGAAAATAAACAGAATCCAGGGACCCATGGGAAAATATCCAAAGATCTAAGGATATTGGACAATTGGATAATTGGAATCCCAGAAGAAAAGAGAGAATGGAGTGAGGAGAAAAGCATTTGAAGAAATAATGGCTGAAAACTTCCCAAATTCGGTGAAAGAGATAAACTTACATGCCAGGGAGTTTTGTAAAGTCCACACAGAATAAACAGAAGACAACATTATCTAGATCCATTGCTGCAAAACTGCTTAAAACCACACATAAGGAGAAAATCTTGAAAGCAGCCAGACAGGTATATTGTATTACATACAAAAAACAATAATAAGAGTAACAGAGCACCTGATATCAGAAACTATGGAGGCCAAAGGAAAATGGAACAACAGCTTTAGGACTGGGAAACAAAAACAACTTATATATAAAGAAAAATGCTTTTCAGAGCAGGCCCAGACTAAGTGGAACAGTCTGTAGTACGGGACTGCAGTGCTGGAAGCCATGTGGCCAACCACGGGTTCAGATTCCTACCTGGTCAACCTGAAACATGCCAGATGTGTGTGTGTGTGCCCCAGATCCTGATGAATTGTAGGGATGGAGAAAGCAGATTGTGGTATGACAAGACTCTGCTGAGGGTGCCTGTGTTCGTCTCTCTCATGTGCACATACTCTATAGTGAATACAAAATAAAGTTTAAAAAAAGAAGTTCTAGTTCTGCCAGAGGCTCCCATTGCAGAAACAAGTCCAGCTTCCCTTACTTCCTGGATTGGGGTGATTCCACCAGCCTAACATCCTACTTTGGCTTGAGTTCCACCATAGATCCCCTGCCTTGACCCCTCAGTGTGACCCATTTTCTCCTTTTCTCTTTCCTTTCTCTTTCCACATCCTCTGAACATGCTTCTAAAAGTACCAGCCATTCCTACTGCCTCACCTACATCTACGCCTCCTGAATTAATTTTTGAAGTACTCTATCTGATCTCCCTACCTGAATCTGCTCAGATCCTAGCTGTTCCCCATGGTTCTTATCAAACTCCAATTTATAGCCTCCGGAAAGCGCCTTTGGATCACTTTCTGTATCCCAGCTCCTTGGCAGGATAATGAGGTGCACCCTTCATTCTCTTTGGGTCCTGCTCCCCCAGGGATCTAGCAGCAATCCCATACCCAAGCCCACCTCAAGAACAGTTTAAAAAGGACAGCAGGGAAGACAAACAGGTAGTGTGGTGGTTAAGGTGCTGGACACTACCACATGGCCGACCAGGGTTCGAGTCCTGAATCTGGTGGCTTGCTTTCTCACTTCCTCTCTCTCTCTCACTCTCACCCTCTGTCTCTCTCTGGTCAAATTAAAAAATAAATGAATGAATAAATAAAATTAAATAAATAATTTTTTTTTTTTTAAAGGAAGAGCAGGATCTTAGCCTATTATTGCTCTCCAGTCTGGCTAGCACCTTTCACCCTTTCTTAGAAAATCCTCGTTTCTCCAATCAATTGAAGGCTCAATCGACGTGTAGGGCTTCGATGTACCAATATTAGACTTTCCCATTCTGTTTCTGTTCTGACAGTAAGTTCAAAATCTGTCTTTTAACCACTTTCATTCCACCTAGATCCACCAAACAACCAAACTTCCCAGGTACAGGTTTTTTAAATTCTTCTTAGCTGCTAGGTTTTAATAATCCCATAGAGAATTTTGCTACCTCAAAGATAGCAGGGACAACATGGCTTGAATGAGAAGAACCCCCATCCTCCAGGTCTGCCCACTGATGCATCCCGTTGTGCCCAGAGCTTACCATCTAGTGTCAAAGGCCAGCACAGAGAACCGTCTGGATCCATGCTCCAGTGTCCCTTAGCCATCAGTCTGAGAGGCTGGCCCCACTCCAGTTCATTCACCGGTGGAGGATGACATCAAGGAAGTCAAAGAACAGAATCCGGGAGGCAGTAGCCCGCACTAACCATTGAAGGTTCCAAGTCCCCAGCAGAGCGCCCCCTGGCTCTTGTGGAAAAATGACTGAGATTTTTGCAGCTCACAGGTTTGGTTTGTAACAGGATAAAGAAAGGGCGGTGAAAAATAAACAAGCAAACAAACAAAACAGACAAAAATAGGAACAAAACAAATAAGCCGTGGGAGTCAACAGTTGTCCCACTCACCAAAGGGCAGGAAGCCTGAATAACAATATTACCTTCTTTGAGAAGATCCTCAAATAGAACTGGACAGGGTAGAATATTCTCTTTTCGTTGTAGTCAGGTATCTACCTCGGGCCCAGCCCTGGGTGTTGCAGCTCCACTGTGAAGCCCTGGAATCCCCACGTTGATCCTTGGTCCCGGTCATGTCTGTGGAAGTGTGTGTCCTCAGCCTCAGATTTGCTCCAATATGTGGGGGAGAGGGTTCTAGGTGCAATTTTGCTCCTTAGATTCTGCTGGGCACCCCTCCTCCCTTCCTGGATTTCTGTTGTGGTCACCAGGCATTCAAGAACAACAGGCACGTGGACAGAAATACAAAACTATCTCACTGATGTTGGGGGGAATACCCAGCGAACTCCTCTCCTCCAACCCCAGTGCAGAAATTCTGTGATTAGTGATTAGTCCTGGAGTGAAAACCAGGCCTGGAAGCCAGGCAGGCTACTCCCTCCCTTCCCATGGAGCTATGTGACAACCACTGATGGCCACATGATGTGGCCTGCCAGCCAGCCTCCTCTGCTGTCAGATGTGGGTACAGAAGTGACACTGTGCAGGTATAAAGGACCGGAATAGGAAACCAGGTGGGGTTAGGGAAGGAGGAGTCCTCATGGGAAGGAGAAGCCTTCTTCTGTTTCTCCACTCATGAGCTGGGGAGGGAAAAGGAAGTCTGGGGCTTTGAAGGCTCTGCCATCCCACCCCCTAATAAAGCACAAGCAGATTTACCACAGAGGCTGCCCAGCAGACAGCAGCTCTGTGCCTTGGAGGGAGAGAGGGCAGAGGGACCAGAGCTCCTGTTCTGCCACTGCCCCCTACAGGGAAAAGGAGGAAGCGCTTGAAAACCTAGCCAAGGGAGCCTGTCTGCTCAGGAAACTCCCTGGGCTACAGTCCCTTAAGTATTTTGTCCCCTAGCCATGGATGATGGCTCCAAGGCCCCCTTGAGACAGGCAGAATCTCATTTTGGAAATCTGAAAACCCTCAGAGGTCGAGGCCGTGGAGCTGATGCCTGGAGGTTAGCTGAAGTCCCTAAGTCTTTCCAGGTCTCTGCTCTTCCCATAGTCTGTCTTGAAAATAGTGTGTGTGTGTGTGTGTGTGTACACATGTGCACTTCTTTAATTCTATGAGCCCTCTTTCTGGATTATTCCAGCAAATGCTTCTATTTTGAGTCAGCCAGAAGATTTAAATTTGTTTATTTAATGTTTGTTTTTGTTCTTATGTTTGCTTTTTGTCTCTGTTTTGTTGCTGTTTGTTTGCATCTAAAGACTCCTAACAAACTCCGAAATTGATATCAAAGATGTGGCTGCAGACCTCAGGAGAGGTGGTATACTTGGAACTCGTTTTTAGGCTGAGAAGGTGTTCAAAGCAGCAGTGAATGCCCCACCACAACCACCCACCAGCATTCTGGGTGGACCTGTTGTCGGCCAGGGTAACGGGAACAAGGACCACTGAGGCCTGGTGTTGGATGGTCATTTCAAGTCAATACCTGGCTAAAATCTTGACATTTTTCTTGAAGGCATGAAATACATTCTGGTTTTTGTGTTTTCAGCTGAAAAGTCCTCTATTAAAAAACAAATTTATGAGGCCAGCAGGTGGCATGGTGGGCTTAAAGATCCCACATGCAAACAGGTTCAAACTCTGGACCCAGTGGCTTGAAAATCATGCCAGGTATGTATGTGTGCATGCCCAAAATCCTGAGAGGAGCTTGAAGGAGAAGGAATTGTGGCATGGCCATGCATCCTACGGGGCAATTTCTCACTTTCTCTCTCTCTCCTGTCTCTCTGGTAAGCACACCTGTCCTATAACAAAACAAACAAACCCTAAATAAAAAAACAATAACAAAGACTTCTTCTAGATTGTATATATGAAAGGTCTTATTTGGAACTAGGTAACACTCATGTGTGACTTAGGAAAATTTATGGGATAACTTTGCACACCCCGTGTCTCTTACACCTGGGCTCTGGGCCCCAGTCGTGCTGCTTGCATAGTCCACAACACGGAAATACAGAAAATAATGCCATGCAGAAGCCCTGGGAGTCAGGAGCAATGGTACAGTGCTTTCCTCTTTCCTCCTTGGAAAGGAAGATTCCGAGGACATTCTTTGAAGGTCCTGACACGCTCAATCGTCCTCCTAGGTGACCAATCGGGACACATCCATTGACCGACTTTCCGTCCTTCCCTGTGTCCCTCCTACCAGTCCCTTAGTCCTGCTCTCAGAATCACTTCCCAGATGAACCCCCTGTGAGTCAATCTTGCCTCTGGCTCTGCCTTCTGGGAATCCCAGCCTATCAGGTGGCAAGGTTTCTGGGTTTTGTGCTAAGAGTAATGGGAAGCTATTGAAGAGATAGAAGCAGGTGCTTGATCGACTCTATGTTCTTTTTTATTTTATTTAAAAAAATTTTTTTTAATTGCCAGAGGGTGTGTATACTCACTAGTGAAAAACAGAGAGGCTAGTCCTGGAGTGAAAAGAGTTGGAGGGTAGAAAACGCCCCCCAAGGGGAGTGCTCACTCCTTCATTTCTCCATCCTGTTGAATTTGGGGCACTTACACACATGCACCTGGAGTGTTTTTTCAAACTGCCAGGGCTGAGATTCTAACCACAGTCAGCCATAAGGCATCTGGCTCCTTTAGCCACTAGACTATAAGGCCAACAGGAATCTATATTCTTAAGTGTGGAAAATGGGCAGGGTCAGGGGAACTGTGTAAGGAACACCTTTCCAAAGGCACTTGTAGGAATCTAGGTGAAATGCGAGTGTGCTTGGATGAGAAAATCTGCTGTCTGGCTGCCTCTGTCTCTCCATTTGTCACTGACCTCAGTCACTCTTGTACACAGGCTCTTCTGATCCTAATCAGCCTTGTGAGCTGCGTGCCAGTCCTGGGCCCTGGCTGCTGGATGGGGAGCATGCCTGTATTCACTTTCGGTTTTGCAATAGGGTAAGTACATTTGCCAGAGAGATACAGACAGATTGAGAGACGAACAGACTGGGAATATGAGAAATCACACCCTAGGGAGGATGGCCATGCCACAATCCCTTTCTCTCCATTCTCCCCTCAGGATTTCAGGCACACATGCACACATCCTGGTATGTTTTTCGAGATTCCAGGTCGAAGATTTGAACCACAAAGTCAACAATGTAGGCTCCAGTGCCTTAACCTCCATGCCACTGGCCAACCCCTGTATTAATTATTTGTTTGCGTTGCTAAACAGAAATACCCGAGACTAGATGGTTTATGAAAAATAGAGGTTTATTGGCTCATGATTCTGGTGGCTGAAAAGTCGAAAGGCTGGTGTCACAATGTGACTGACAGGAGCACAAAGGTAGGCATTTGCAGGGGGTGGGGGAGAGAGAGAGGAAATAAACCTTTCTGCTTCCTTGGTTTGTTCCTCCCATTTTCCCAGTCAATTGGATGGTGCCCTCCCCCTAGGCCCCACCTCTTAAAGGTCTCACTACCCTAAAGCCACTATACTGTGGACCCAGCTTCCATAACGTGAACTGTTAGGGGGCAACCCATTGACCAAACCATAGCAACGCCTGTGCTCAGAGCCAGGTGTCCCAGAGAGCCTGCTGGGTGTCAGGGTCTCAGGACAATAACTGGGTGGGGGAGTGGGAGCCTAGGGGTGAGCAGGAGGTGCCATGGAGCACTTGCCCCTGAGATCCTGGAAGAAGGTTCATGAGGAGGGGAAGTCGGGCCTCCAGGGGAGGCCAAACAATCAATACAACGGAGGCTCAGTGCACTAGTCAGTATTTACAGAACCTAAGACATTATCTTGACCAGCACCCCCTGCCTCCACTGAGACTCAGAGAAGCTGTGTCTCTTGGCCCAAAGATTGTTGATCTCTTTGACACTGTGCAAGCTTCCTTGGCCTGTTCCTGGCATCTCATTTCACTTTTCTCGCCCAAATCAACCACTCTTCCATCACAGCATTTGGAGTTTCATTGGAGCTGCGTTGGTCCCTCAGTGTACCCTGGCCCCAAAGAGAGCCGGTCAAATGCTGTACCTACTCTGCTGTCATCACCACCACCATCACCATCTTCATCAAGATATCACTGCTTGGGCCAGGTGGTGGCACCATGATAGTGCGGCTGGACTCACCTGGAGAAGATCCTGGGTTCATGTCCCAGAACCTCTCAAAGCACACTGAGCATGCTCGTGTGCCGTGAGCTGAGCTGACTGAGATTGGGGGTGGATCGCGGCGTGAAGACCTATTGAGGGTGCTTGTCTCCCTGCCTCTGCCTCTCTCATGGAAAGAATAAGTAAACTTGAAGGCATTTAAAAAGAAGAAAGGAACATGTCACTGACTGAGACAAAACACTGGAAGACGAGGGCGAGTTGGTACCGGAAAGAGAGGCCTTGATCCACCGCCAGGGAAAGCACCATTCTTGCTGAGACATCAAGCCACGGGGAGGACTGGCAGGGGCCGCTGTCTCTCGTCCCGTATCTCAACCATTCTGACCCTTTGGTCTTCTCCCATTTCCAACTCTTCAGTTTTCCTGGCCGCCTCGCTGCTTCTTGCTGCATGCTTCCTTCCATGTTCATGATTCCAGACTCTTCCATAGTTCAAAATAAGTGGTTACTTCCCGTTTCCCACACATAGTCCCTTGTCCTCCCTTGTTCCAGTCTCAGCTTTCCTGTTTTCAACCACGTGGCACCTTCACTAGTGCCCAGCTTCCCTGTGCTCAGCTACAGAATGCCCAGCTCCTTCACACCACTCTCATAAACCTCAGAGCACCTCTTTTTCCCTCTAGTGTAATGCCTCCGCTCGGTCCAGCCTCTGTCCAGCGCCCGCCTCCCACGTCCTCTGCACAGCTCTGGGCTCACTGGGTCAGGCCTGCCTGCAGAAGGTCATGGATACAGGTGAGCTCCTCCAACTTCCTCTCCAGCTCCTGAGCCTGCTGCCTCAGCCCCTCCGCTGACTCAGTCTTCGCCCCCTCATGCAGGTGTATGGACTCTTTCACGAGGCTGACCACATCCATCAGGAGGAAGATGCCCGTGGTAGCCATACCTGTGATCCGGGCTCCTTTGGTCATCGCCAGAGTGGTGCCTCCGAAGGCTTTCTGCACCTGCCTACCGCTTCGGGCTGAGATTCTCCCACTGTCCATGAGGCGCTTGGCATTGGTCACCAACTGAGGGTTGGCTTTGGCTAGCCTGATGGCATTGATGTTCTTCTCCATGCCTCTCAGGACTTCTTTGCAATTCTTGGTTAAAGAGAGGACTTTGACTGTGCACTGCCTCACGGCTCTGACCACCTGCCCCTTATCACAGCGGGTTGCCATTAGGCAGCTGGCTTCAGTGTTTGCTGACACTGTGTTCACGTGCTCCACGATGCTGGTAGAAACTCCGGTCACAGCTGCTGCCGCACCCAGCCCCATCCCAGTTGCTGAGAGCGCCAGACTGGTTCCCGCGGTCACAGGTGCCAGAGCCAGGCCAAGGATGCTCAGGATGCCAGAGAGAGCGCCAGTGGTGTTGGCCACCAAGCTGGAGATGGTGCAGTCCCTGTGCACCTTGTCAACCCTGTCTGCAAGGGCAAGGAGCTTTTCTATGCGCTCCTCGAGGTCTGCTTTCACCCGAGGAAACTCGCTCAGGAACCTCTTGCACTGCTGCAGGTCTTCCTGGGGCACATCTTTGTCCTCTACAGCCATGTCTGTCGTAAGCTCTTTCAGAGCTTCCTGTAGTGCATCTGCCTCATCCCTGCAACAGTAAAGGCCGTGTGGTGAAGGAAGGCAGTTTGCTTATCTGTGAGACGGGCTCAGTCAGACCTATCCTGCGTAAATCACACAGCTCTTCCTCTAAAGCCAATGGAAAGGAATTCTACAACTATGAAGAATTTTTCTTTCAACCTTAAACATGCTTTGTACACCACAGATGCTCTGTAGGCCTTATTCAATAAGAATAAATAAGTACGATTTATCTTAAGATGTATTTTAGGAACCAGGAAATGGTGTAATGGTTACACTGCTGGATTCGTATGTCATAGACCACAGTTGAGTCCTGGACCTGGCAGCTTAAAATTTATACTGGGCGCATGCGCGTGCATGCCCAAGATCCCAAGAAAAGAACGGAGGAGAAGGGATTGCAGCATGGCCATCCACCCAAGGGGTGATTTCTCGCTTTCTGTCTTTCTGGCGAGTACACATGCCCAATAGCAAAGATCTCTCTTTAAAAAGAAAAAGAAAAAAGAAAGAAAAAGAGAAAGAAAAAAGAAGAAAGAAAAGAAAAAAGTAAAACTTGCTGCTGACGGGGAGGGGAGAGGAGGGGAGGGAAGCAGACGAGAGGAGAGGAGAGGAGAAGCGAAGAAGAGAAGAAAAGAGAAAAAGTTATACTTTAGTGACAGACATTTGATAAAGATATCTTCTCGGGCCAGCAGGTGGTGTGGAGGTTAAGGTGGCAGGATCACACATGGCTGACTATGTGGTTCAAGTCCCAGACCTGGTGGCTTGAAAATCATGCTGGGTGTGAGTGCATGCATGCCCAAAATTCTGAAAGAAGAATGGAGGAGAGGGGATTGTGGTGTGGCCATGCCCCCTGGGGGGTGATTTCTCTCTCTTCCTCTCTCTCTCTCTTTCTCTCTCTCTCTCTGGCAAGTGCATGCACCTATAGCAAAACTAAAAAATATAAAAAATGCTTTCTTAGGCCAGCCCATTACTTGGTGGTTAAGGGAGCTGGAGCCAAAAGGGCCAGTCATGCAGTTTGAGTTCTGGACTCAGCTCCGTGAGATACATGTGGAATGCAGGTGTGGGTACCCAAAATCTAAAAAAAAGGGAGAGATAGAGGAGATTTCAGTGTGACCATTCCCCATAGGGAGGAGTGCTTTCTTCCCTCTCCCTCTCTCCATCTCTCTCTGGTGAGTATACATGCCCTCTGGCCAAAAAAAAAAAAAAAAAAGAGAGAGAGAAAGCAAAGCTTTCTCACTCAAAGGCAGGTGAAAGCCGTCACTACCAAAGTATCTATAGAGAGGGAATTCTGAAGATGGACAGGAGAAGTGGACGGGAGGCACAGAACCCTTATTCAGAGCATCTGAGTAGTAAAGAACTAATTTTATCCCCCGAGAGAGCTTCCCTCTACCCTGAGCTCCTGGGAATTGATCTCCAGGCCCCTGGATTGTCTTGCCTGATGGGAGTGTCTTTGCCTGGAGGCTTTGGCCACAAGACACTGAAACACTGTGATGTACGATGGGGGCGTGGACTACATGGTGTCATTTCAGCCCTCCACGGGAACTGGAGACTATGGGCATGCCCCACAGAGGGGCTTGTCTAGGGTCAGTCATTAAGGCAACGTGTGATCACGTGCCAACAAAAACTCTGCACAGTGGGGGCCAGCAGGTGGCATGGTAGTTAAGGTGCTGGACTCCCACATGACCCACTATGGTTCAAGTCCCAGACATAGTGGCTTGAAAATCCTGCCAGGCACGTGTGCATGTGTGCCCAAAATCCGGGAAGAGAATGGAGAAGGGATTGCAGTGTGGCCATACCCCCTGAGGGGTGATTTCTCACTTTCCTTCTCACTGTCTCTGTCTCTCTCCTCTCCCGCAAGGACACAGACCTTAGGACAAAAACCTTAAAAATAAATAAATAGGGTTGGAGGGCCAGCAGGTGTCATGGTAATTAACGGCACTGGACTCCCACATAGCCGACCTTGGTTCAAGTCCCAAACCTGGCGGCTTGCTTTCTCACTTTCTCTCATTCTTGCTCTATCCCTCTCTGGTCAAATTTAAACAAACAAACAAAATATAGATAAATATAGTTAAATAAGATAATTCTTAAAAATAAAAAATAAATACAAACAAACTTCAAAAACACAAAACTCCACACACTGAGGATTGGGTTGAAAAGATCCTTCTCTTGGCTGAAATCAGTTAATGCTCTTCTGAACCTCTTCTTGACTGGGCTTTGACCTTGCCTTCCATGTCTGTGCTTGGCTTTGCAGGGCCTGCACTGCCCATTCTTAGCAAGGACCCTACTAAGCCAGCTCAGTGAGAATCGTCTCAACCTCGATGCCCAATCAAGCTCATCCCAACCTTTGATGAATTAGTCCTTGACCTAATGAATTAGGAAGAATTCCATTAGATCAGTTTAACAAGAACCCCCTCCTCGTACAATGTCCCATCTACTGACCCCTCGCTCTGCTCGTTAACTAAAAATCCGCCGCTGTCTCTTCTATATCCAGAGTTGAGCCCCACATCTCTCCCCTACTGTAGTAATCCAAGTTAAAGTCTTCCTTACATTAAAAAAAAAATTGCCAGAAGGCACATGTGCTTTCCAAAGAGAAAGGTCATCGCAATGGGACATGGTCACACTGCAATCCTTGTCTTTCCATTTCTCCTTTCTGTGGATTTTGGGCACACACACATATGCCTGGCATGTTTTTTCAAGTCACCAGGGCTAGGATTTGAGCTGTGGTCAGTCGTGTGGGAGCCAGCCCCCAATGGGCAGAGCTTAACCACTGAGCTATGAAGCGGCCCATCATTACTGTTTTAATACATAACGGAGCCCTTTTTCTTTACGCGGGGAAACTTCCCTGGCTGGCCATATCCATGTGTATTGCCACACATTGAGCATAGCACAGCCCTGCATCCTGAGGACGATGGAAGCCGAAACCCCCCAGACTTGGTCCCAGAGAACAAGGTCCTGAGGCTAATTTAGCCTGTGCCCTTTCCCTGCGATAAGCCGTAACTGTGTAACAATGGTTTTCAGTGAGGGCCGTGAGTCCTGCTAGTGAGTGAGCAAACCCGAGGGTGGTCTGGGCCATCAGGTGGCACGGAGGTTAAAGTGCAGGATCCCGTATGGCCGGCCGCACAGTCCCAGACCTGGTGGTTGAAAATCATGCTGAGTGTGTGCGTGCATGCCCACAGTCCTGAAAAGAGACTAGAGGAGGGAACCAGTAGTTAGTGTAATGGCTATGTCGCTGGACTCCCACGTAGTTGACCACGGTTCGCGTCCCGGACCCGGTGGCTTAAAACTCACGCCGGGCACGTGTGCGTGCGTGCCCAAGATCCCAAGAGGAGAATGGAGGAGAAGGGACTGCGGCATGGCCATCCCCCCTGGGGGGTGATTTCTCGCTTTCTGTCTCTCTGTCTCTCTCTGTCTGTCTGGCGAGCGCATGTGCCCTATAGCGAAAATCTCTCTCAAAAAAAAAAAAAAAAAAAAAAAAAGAGACTAGAGGAGAAGGGATTGATTGCAGTGTGGCCATCTCCCTGGGGCTGTGACTTCTCACTTTCATTCTCTCTCTCTCTCACTCGGGCAGGTGCACACGCCCTATAGAAAAAGCTAAAAAAGAAAAAGAAAAAAAAAAAAGGTGGTCTTGGGGACTGTACCCTCAGACTTTGCTATTCCTGCTGAACAGATGATAAATCCAGTCTCTAAGACACAGTCCTAGAGTCCCAGAGCTGGGCAGGGCCGTCAGGGTCCAGCCTGGCTCTGTCCAATCCCACCCCAGCCTCTGCACCTCGTGGATCAGCAGGAGGGTCCTGCCATGTTTGCACAGGTCCTCAGAGGGAGAGAAACCCCGAGACAGAAGCCCCAGGGACACAAATGGACCTCGTCAGGATTCTTCTAACTTGTCCCAAGGGAAGTACTGCCTGAACCCCAGGTCTAAGAAGGAGACCGTTGGCCTAGTTACCGTTAATTGAGCTGTATGATGTCAGTCACTATGCTAAGCACTTTACATGTGTTACCTTGCTCTTCTCATAATAAAACATTAATAGATGAAGAAATGAAGGGAAGACTGGCCTCATGATTAAGAGAGCTAGATCCCAGACCAGCAGGTGGTGTGGTGGTTAAGGCACTGGACTCTCTTATGGCTAACCGCGGTTCCAGTTCTGGACCTGGAGGCTTGAAAACCATGGCAGGTGTGTGTGTGTGTGTGTGTGTGTGTGTGTGTGTGTGTGTGTGCGTGCATGCCCAAGTTCCCTGGAGAATGAGGGAGAGGGGATTATGGTGTGGACATCCCCTCTGGAGAGTGATTTCTCACTTTCTCTCTGACCGTCTCTTTTTGGCAAGCACACGCCCACTATGATGAAAACAAACAGAGAAAAGCTAGATCCTAAATGGAGGAAAAGGATTGAGGCATGACTGTGCCCCACTGGGGGCTGCGTTTCCTCTCTCTGTCTCTCTATCAGGAGAAAACTAGCCCAGTAGGAGCTCTGGGTGGCATGGCTGGGGCACCCCACGGAGGCTACCTGGACAAGCCGGTCTCAGCCACAAAGGTCTCCCAGGCTCCATATTCAGTCAGCAGGAGCTGCAGGTCCTCTCTCGTCACTGTGTCCAGGAAGTGTGCAATGACATCCTCAATAGTGTTTTTGTGCTCTATGGAAAAGAACGTGGTTAGAGGAAAGGTTGGTAGGACATCCAGGGCACTGACATCCAGGGCACTGCCGCCCACTTTTGATGGAGTTATGGACAGATTTTGTCCCCCCAAATCTGTACGTGAAGCCATAACTTGTGGTGACAATATTTGGAGATAGGATTTTTTGTAAGTTTAGTTATTTATCTCTTCCATGTTAAAGAGAGGGAGAGAGATGGACAGACAGCATCCCCAACAGGGTCCTGTGACCGCCATCCACCCTTAGCCGTAAGCCAGCCCTGGACCATGGGCATATCGAGGAAGCCTCTAGACTTGAACCAGAAACCTTCCCATACAGGTCAGCATTGCAGACGGTCATGAGTTACCACTGCCTCTCGCTCCGGGCCCAAAGAGTTAGGCTTTGTTTGTATTTTTTTTAAAGAATTATTTATTATTATTATTATTACTATTAATTTGAAGAAAAAGAGGCAGAGAGAAAGGGAAAGTGAGAAAGCAAGCCGCCAGGTCTGAGACTCAAACTGCAGTAGGCCATTTGGGAATCCAGTACCTTAACCACTGGGCCACCTGCCAGCCCAGGAGATAAGGTCTTTGAGGAAGGAATTAAGATGAAATGGGAGTACACAGGTAGGGCCTCCTTATAAGAAGAGGACAAGACATCAGATGTCTTTGTTTGTCTCTGTCTGTCCCCATGTGCATGGAGGAAAGGTCACGGAGGGCACAGTGACTGGGCACCTTCTGCAAGCCAGGACAACTGGCCCTGCCAGCACCTTGATCTTGGACTTCCAGCTGCCAGAACTGTGGGAGAAGAGACGTCTGCTTAAGCCTCAACCGCCTTATGGCGTTTATGAGGGCAGCTGGAGAAGACCGAGCGCCAGGGAGGCATGATGGCTCTTGGCAAGGAAGAAATCATTCACAGCTCAGAGCAGCCAGACTTGAGGCTTCCAGCCCCAGGAAGTGAGAAAATGCCGCTGATTGTTCCATTTGCCTCGTGCTGTTGGGTGTGCGACACTTTGGAACCGTGCTTTCAAAATGTGGGTTTTGGGGCCGACAGGTGGGATGGTGGTTAAGGTGCTGGACTCCCACAGGGCCGACTGTGCTGTGAGTCCCGGACCTGGCAGCTTTCTTTCTCACGTTCCCTTTCTCTCTTTCTCTGGTCAGATTTAAAAATAAATAATAACAAATAAAATAAAATAAACAATTCTTTAAAAAACAAAGTGGGTTTCAACCTACCAGTGGGTTAAGAAAGTCTCTTACTGGGTCAAGAGCAGCAGTTTAAAAGGAAATAGCATTGAACATATTGGAGTGTATCAAACAGTAAGAGGGATTGTTATTTTGTGAGTCATTTCAAATGTATGTCTAAATTTCTTGGACCTAGATGTGTTTGGGAATTCAGAATGTTTAGTCTATTAAAAAAGAATGCAGAAACATACTGTTTTTTGTTTTTGTTTTTCTTTTAGGTTTTTGCCATAGGGCACATGAGGTCGACAGAGATAGGGAAACTAATAAATCACTTCCCAGAAAGGATGGCCATGCTGCATTCCCTTCTCTTTCATTCTCTTCTTTGGATTTTGGGCATGCACGCACGTACCTGGCATGATTTTCAACCCACCAAGTCCATAGCATGAATCATGGTCAGCCATTGCGGAGCCCAGTGCCTTAGCCACAGCGCCACCTGCTGGCCCTAATGCTATATTGCTTACCACTCCCAGCAGAAACCTGTAATCAGTCGCACTCATGTTCTTTGTTGTTGTTTGTTTGTTTCTAGTTGGTGGAGGGTTGTTTCTAGTTGCTGGAGGGTGCATGCATTCATAAGAGAGAAATAGGAAGGGAGAAAGGAAACACCTCCCAGTGGGGTGTGTTAACACCACCATCCCTTCTCCATTTTCCCATCCTGTTGGAATTTGGGACAGGCAGACACATGTGGCCACATTTCCCAAGCGTCTAGGGCTAAGATTTGAGTTGCAGTCGGCCATGGGGGATCCAGGTCCCTTAACCACTAGGCCATGGGGCCGCCTAAGAATTCATGTTTGACCGTGAAACAAATGAATGCTCACATTAAATGAGGTCAATGATGTAACGACTGCAAATAGTCTCAGCTCAGTTCAGGGCAGGACCGCTGTCCCGATGAGTTACCCCAGGAGTAACTGCAGTAGGACCGGGGCCAGGATATATCTGCATGTGCACCAGGGCGTGCTGTAGGAGTTTCCTGCAGTGGCACACAGGGCGTGCTGTAGGAGTTTCCTGCAGTGGCACACAGGCGGGCTCTCTTCACAGTTCACAGAGAGGGAAATATGCAGACTAAGTAAAGCGGTTTGCTCCCAGGCTGGCTCCTCCTCGGATGTGAGCTGGTGGCCAAGGCAATTCGTGGTTCCGGGAAAATAGGACTTAAGGAAGCGTAGTGTTGATTTGGGTGGGTGGAGGCTTGTTTTGTTCATTTTCTATTTCCTTCTTCACTAAAAGGAAGGAGGGAACCCACAGCACCAAAACTGTGTGTTTACCCACAGCTGTGGGGGTCTCCGCAGGGGCATTTGCACTCATCTGAATCCGTCGCTGCCTACGGCAGTCCCACCTGGTAAACAGGTGCTTGTCATTGACAAGACAGCTGCCGGCAGGGTGTCTCCACCTGGAATTAGCAGGTTCCAGGGAGAGGGGACGAGAACCAGCACTTGGGTCACCTACTACATGGCCAGGCTGTGAACACATGTTCCACTGACCCTGGTGAGCACAGGGAGAAACACCTCTCATGTGCCAGGTGAAGGGGGTGAGGCATGCCAGGTCACACAGGTGGGGGGCGAAGGCCACACTGATCAGCTCAGTGGACTCTGGTCACCCCTGCTGAGTCACACAGAGCAGCTGGGCCGGCCACAGGACAGAGCTGGGGGAACTCGCTGCCTCTGTTGGGGACACCCAGGTCCCTAGGAACAGAGGAAGAGATGAGGCCAAGAGAGCCTCAGGTGTCTGGTCTACCTGCTCTCCCTCCCTCTCCCACCTCCTGTGCCCTCCTCTCCTCCGCCCGCCCTGACTGCACCCCCTTCCCCATGGCTGTCTTGGCCCCACCTGAGTCATCCCCCAGGCAGCCATGGCAGTGAAGACGTGAGCACCTGACCATGTCACCCCCGGAGGTCAGAAAGGAGATGCCCCACGAGCCCTGGGTTGGGAGACTCCCCTTGGCCTCTCTTGGGGCTCGAGGGACACTCGTCAGTCCCTTTTCAGCTTGATTCCTCCGCAGGGCGACGAGCTATGGAGGTGCCGCTGTCTAGGTGTTCTAGACCCGAGCGGAACAGGCCAGAGAAGAGGACGGGTGGTTACCTGGGCCGGCCTTGCGGGTTTCTCGGCTCATGGTACCAGCCGCGGTGTCTCCCAGAGCTTTTCCTTACGGCTCCCCAGTCCGCCTTCAGGCTGGAAGATTTCCTTTGCCCTTGGGGAGGAGAAAGCAAATGGCGGGGTTGAATGTGGGCCAGCTGTGGCCAGAGGGGGCAGCAAGGCACCAGGTCTCCAGCAGTTCCCTGGGATATGGCAGCAGACGCCCAGATAGAATTAACCCCAGTGTGTCTCCTGAGCTCCGCCATGTGCTGTTTAAAGCAAGTTACTCACCTCACTCCAGCCCTCTCCGCCCCCCCACTACCCCTCACGTCACCCCAGCCCTCTCTGTCCCCACTAGCCTCCCTTCAGCTCTCTCTGCCCCCCACTACCCCTCACGTCACCCCAGCCCTCTCTGCCCCCACTAGCCTCACTCCAGCCCTCTCTGCCCCCACTAGCCTCACTCCAGCCCTCTCTGCCCCCCACTACCCCTCACGTGACTCCAGCCCTCTCTGCCCCCCCACTACCCCTCACATCACCCCAGCCCTCTCTGCCCCCCACTAGCCTCACTCCAGCCCTCTCTGCCCCCCACTAGCCTCACTCCAGCCCTCTCTGCCCCCACTAGCCTCACTCCAGTCCTCTCTGCCCCCACTAGCCTCACTCCAGCCCTCTCTGCCCCCCACTACCCCTCACTCCAGCTCTCTCTGCTCCTGGCTCCCCCTCACCTCACTTCAGCTCTCTCTGCCTCCCCCCACTCCCCACTCCCAAGCCAAGGCAAGTCCTCCTGTCCCGGTGGGGTACGAGGAGAAGTTGATCAGGGAGGAGACAGCCATCTGATAACTGCACAACAGAAACTGTAGAAACGACATAGAAGGAAAGACGGGAAGGCGAGTTCTGGCAGTTACCGGGGCTGGAAACATTACGGGGTACGCACTGCCAGTTCCTAACACTCACCATGTGTCTGTGATGTGCAGTGCTCCTTCCTTAGACCTCATTAAAACAACATCACACACTCCATGAAACGGGCACAACTGTGGCTGCCATTTTGAAGCAGAGGAAGCCACCACGAGGTTAGGTAACGTGGTCACGTTTTCACGACAGAGCAGAGCCAGAGCCTCAGCAAGAGAAAGGGCGAGGCACCCCAACAGGGTCCTCACGCCACAAACCACCCCATCTCGGTCAGCCTGGATTACATGCACACGTGCCCCGTGTGCTCGGGGAGGTCCTAGGATATGAACTGTGGCCCTTTCCCATGTGGGTTCAGTTGCATAAGCACTGCACCACCACCTGGCCCTGTTTGCCTTCATTTTGAGAGGTTTTTACTATAGAGCACGTGCACTCGCCAGACAGACAGAGACAAAGAGATAGAAAGCGAGAAATCACCCCCCAGGGGGGATGGCCACGCTGCAATCCCTTCTCCTCCATTCTCCTCTCGGGATCTTGGGCACGCATGCACACGCGCCCAGCGTGAGTTTAAGCCACCGGGTCCAGGACTCGAACCACGGTCGACTATGTGGGAGTCCAGTGACATAGCCATTACACTAACTGCTGGTCCCCCTGTTTGCCTTCTTCACAGGGTGCCTAGACATAATCACCATTTGCTTTCTTCTCTCCCTCCTTATCCAGTGTTCGATGACGCTGGATCTACTCCTTGACTGTACAGAAGCATTTACTCGTGTACCTGTTCCCTGTTGGTGACTCATCTCATCCCAACCATGCCCTGCACTCTGTCCAAGTCTCCATCTTGGGAAATTTGTAAAGTGTCCCAAAGCTTGTGCCTCCTTGCTTCTGATTCTCCATCCCAAGAGGGCCTGGAGTCCTGGCCCAATCTCTGCTGTGGAATGTCGAGCCCTCCTGGACCATCCAGTCCCCTCTGCTCTCCTCCCCTAATGGTTCAACCTTAGATTGTTTCTAATTTTCAGGTTTTTTTCATTGCCAGGGGATGTGTGCACTCACCAGTGAGGAACAGAGAAAGAGGCTCAGGGAGAAAGCTTCCCCCAGTGGGGCGTGGTCACTCTCCAACCCCTGCTACATTTTCCATCTTCTAAGGTTGGGACACACACACACACACATGGCCAGGGTGTCTTTCCAGCCGCCAGGGCTGGGACTTGAACTGCAGTCAGCCAAGTAGAATCAGACTCCCTTAACCTTTAGATCATGGGGTCAGTTCTGTTTCTAATTCTTCATAGAAATAATAGTACAAGAACATTCTCCTAGAGTAAAACTGTCTACATTTGAGATTATTTCTTTGAGATATTCCTAGGAGTGGATTGAGTAAGAAGGTGTCAGCATTGGCAAATGTCTTCATACCTGTAGCCACACTGTTATACAAATAAGTTGTCCCAGTTTATACTCACAGCCTATGATGGCTTACATTCTTTTGATCTTACCAGTTCACAGTTGTCTTTTTCAAAAACCAGATCTTTATATACAGGGAATTTCTTCAAGTTGTGTGTTATGATCTCGCCTTGGGGATTGAGGGAAGGAAGCAGATGGTAACTGCATGTAGGCACTATGTTAAGAAGGTGAAGAACAGGGCAGGTGGTGTCACCGTGGTGATGCAACTGGACCCACGAGGGACAGGCCTGGGTTTGTGTCCTGGGACCTCCCTGAGCACAATGGGTGCCTGTGATCCAGGCTGGCTAAGGCTGGGGGTCGGTTGTAGTGCAGAGACCTTGCCGGGGGATTTATCTGTCTGTCTCAAGCTGTCTCTTAGTCTCTCTCTCTCACTCATGGAAGAAATAAATAAACTTAAATAAATAAACATTTAAAAAAAAAGAGGACCAGGAGGTGCAGTGGTAATGTAATTGGACTCACAGGGGAAAGATCGAAGGTTCATACCCTGGGGCCTTCCTGAGCACACAGGGAACATGCGGCTGTGATCCGGGCTGATCGAGACAGAGCGGGCTCGTGGTGCAAGGCCTCTGTTGGGGGTGGGGCTGTCTCTGTTTCTTTCTTTTATTCATGGAAGAAAGAAACTTAAAATAAATCTAAATGAAAAGAGTATTAGAAAAAGAAAGAAAGCAACTACCCCCCTCAAGATCTGCCTAAAATGATGGTAAAGGCCCTTGCAAGCACAATGCTGGCTAATTAAGATGGAAAACATCTGTGGATCTCACTTGGTATGAGTAATTGCTCTAAGACTTAATAAATAATAACTCACGTTATTTGTCTAATAACCACTGAAATGTGTTCCATTCATATCTCTATTTATAGATAAGAAAATTAAAACCAATGTTAATTCACTTATCCAAGGTCAGAAATCTAGTGAGTGGTAAAGACTGGGTTCAAACACAGCCAGATGGACTCAAGACCCCACACTGCCTCGGTCCACTCTGTTGACAATAAAAAATAAAATAAAGTTAACAGGAGTCTAAACAAATGTTTAGAAGACTAAGGAGTAAACAAGTGACAACTGAATAAAGAGGGGTGGAGGCAACTTCTACCTGGAGAAATGTAGAGGAAGAATGGTCTGCTGGGTAGAGCCTCAGAAAGAAAACTATAGACAAGAGGGTGACGTGGGAGTGGTGAGGGAATAAGTGCACCAACCCAATGCTCCATATGGTATTCATGACAACGTTTAGTCGACATCAGAGGTAAAAAAATAAATAAACAGTTCATGACTGAATTGAAAGGCCCCAGAAAAAAATAGTGCTTACTCAATTATCCTATAGCGAAAACTGCTAGTTGACTTCCCCCCCCCCACCTTAAATACAAATGGGCAATCTAGGATCACATACATGACAAAGATATCAGTATGGAAAAAGAGTGAACTAGATAGATAAATTGAAAGATGACCCCAAATAAAACAAACAATTTTGAAAATAGAAAATAACGTTTAAGAACTTTAACTCACATCTTTGAGAAAAATAAAGAGATATTTTTAATCGTAAAATGAGAACAAGAAACACTGAAAAGAGGAAAAATAATGAAACAAAAAGAGAACTTCAGAATTAAAAAGTGATTTATAAGTAGACAAGTCTAGGAAGGAATTGGAAAAGAGTGTCAAGGAAAGCTTCCAGAATATAAAACAAAAAAGTGTCAGAACTAGGGCCAGCAGATGGCATGGTGGTAAAGGGTGCTGGACCCCCACAAGGCTGACCAAAGTTCGAGTCCCAGTAGTCCAGGCTTGCTTTTTCTCACTTTCCCTCTCTCTCTCTGTCCCTCTCTGATCAAACTAAAAAAAAAAAAAAGTGACAGAAGAAACAGAACTAAATGTTAAGCAGAAAAAATACTATACACAATCAATCTTAGAAAGTTACATGAAAATGTGATGGAAGAAAAATTTTGTGTGTGTGTACATGTGTGCATGTTTCTGTGGAATGGGCATGTAGTGATAACAAAGGCAGGAAAAGATGTGGGATTCAGGAAACTGGAAAAATCAATTCAGAGAAAAGGGAACCTAGTGATTACTGCTGAGCATGTAGCAGGTCAAGAAAACAACCATTCCAGAATAAAATAAGAAGTGAAGAAATTCCTGAGAAAAGTGGACTTGATTAATACTTCATATGATGCACAGTTTAAAAAAAAAAAAAACTGAACAAATGATAAAGGCAAACAGTGGAAGGGGGAAAAAACAAAGGCAATTATAAACATCAGGAAAAACTAAATCTGTGCAAGAAAACATGTGTAGCTTAGCTCTACATAAGTGATATTTAAAACTAAATCACCAAAATGTAAATACTTTTGTTTAATTTTTAACTTTTAGAACAAAACAGAACATTAAAATATGATAGCAAAATATAGTTTTTACCAATAAGTGTAAAAGAATTAAATTCAGTGGTAGAAGTCTGGGGGTGAAGCACTGAAAGAAAAAAAAGGAGGATTAATACTCTCGTTTTACAAAGTGAGGCATCAAGAAATACTGATTGCAGATGAGGGTATAAGAAATGAAGGTGTATGGGCCAGCGGATGGTGTGGAGGCTAAGGCAGCTGGATCCCACACGGTCGACTTTGCTACTTTCCCAGACTTTACTACTTGAAAAATCACAGCAGGCATCTGTGCGTGTATGCTCAAAATCCCCAGAAGAAAATGGAAGAAAAGAGATTGCAGCATGGGCATTCTCCCAGGGAGTAAGTTCTCACTTTACCTCTCTCTGTGTGTGTCTGTCACTCTCCAGAGAGCACCTGCCCTATAGCAAAACAAAACCCCCCAAAAAAGGGCAAAAGAGAGAAGACTCAATATAAAGTACACTCACAAAAGATAGAATTGAAGGCTAAAAAGGTAGTGTTTATGCAAAAAAAAAAAAAAAAAGTTATCGTAATGAGAATGCCTGATTGTTCATTAATTTTAGAATCTTTTCTTTTTTTAAAGAACTACCCCATTTATCTTTATTTATTTATTTGAATGTGACCAGCACCTTCCCTCTGGCCTCAACTCAACCCTGTTCACTAGCTGCTGCCAGGAACTTTTTGGGGGAACAGTGATCAGTGAAAGTGGTCATTTCCTTCCTGGCAGTTCTTCTGGAGGCACAAAACAAAACCTCATTCCTTTTGTACCTTTCAATAGATAGGTTTTTAAAAAGAAGAAAGAGAAGTTTCTCAATAAACAAACAAATCTCAAAGGAATCTAAAAGTAAGCCAGGAAGAAAAAAAAAAAAAAAAAAAAAAAAAAAAACACTAAAAATGCACAAGAAGAAATGTTAGGAAAAAATCAGCCATACTGGCAAGGGTGAAAAGGCACTGCTTCACGATGCTGGATCCCCAGGGGAGACCCAGGTTCATATCCAAGGTCAGCCTGAACAAACCAGACACGCCCATGCACACCTGTATTCTTGGCTGGCTCGTGTGTTTTCTGTGTCCCTCTGAAGAAATAATCAAAATACAAATCCCAGAAGCCATAAGGGGAAATTGTGTAGTGGACTAGATCGCAGTCAAATAAAATGGCATCTGTTAGGCTAAGAAACACCCCACAGGCCTGCCCCGGCCAGAAGGGAAAAACAAGAACATGGTTATAGCTTACAAAAGACATGTTGTTCTGCTTCTGTAAACACTTACACAACACCTTGATGGTCAAAAGTAACCAGAGTAGGGAACCAGCAGTTAGCGTAATGGCTATGTTGCTGGACTCCCACGTAGTCGACCGCGGTTCACGTCCCGGACCCGGTGGCTTAAAACTTACGCTGGGCGCGTGTGCGTGTGTGCCCAAGATCCCAAGAGGAGAATGGAGGAGAAGGGATTGCGGCGTGACCATCCCCTCTGGGGGGGTGATTTCTCGCTTTCTGTCTCTGTGTCTCTCTCTGTCTGTCTGGCGAGCGCACGCGCCCTATAGGGAAAACCTCTCCAAAAAAACAAAACAACAACAACAACCAAAAAAAGTAACCAGAGTAATTACTTATGCAGCCTTTCCTGCCCCAGGAAGCAGCTTTTCCTGCAACCCTCGCAGCCCTTCCTCCCTCACAGTGTGCAGCCCCTTCCTCCCTTGCAACACCCCTCACCCCACTTCTCACCCTGACCCTTGCATTTTATTTCTTTGCAATTTTTATGCTTAAATACTCTATAAAACTATGGGTCGGGGCTGTCGTCCTAAGCTACCTGCCAGTGACAGGGATGGCAGTCCCTGGCCAGGAACAAAGGCTCCTGAAATTCTCATTTCTTAGTGGTCTTGGTTGTTCCATTATCTCACACCACATTTGGAGGTCCAGGCAAGATTGAGGCATCCGGTCCAGAGGGGGGAATTGGCCCTGGCCGTGGGCCAACAGAGGTGTGGTCAGAGTTTCAGGGAGGCGCCTCCTGATGTCTATCAGGGCGTGGAAAATTCTGTCTAGATTTTCTAGTTGGTGCTCGGGCCATCGCCACCCCCTTTTGAGCCGGGAAGAAAAGCCCAGAGATCGCCTTGGTTATATGTTGGTGAGTGAGATCAACTTTCAGTTTTATTTTCCTCTCCTAGTATTTTTGACACAGACATCAGAGCATTCTCTTTGTCCTAGGGGATTGTGATCACTATTTTTGTTTTTTATTTTATTTTATTTTTATTTATTGGGTGAGGTTTTTGCTATAGGGCATGCATGCTCAACAGAAAGAGAGAGAGAGATATAAAGTAAAAAATTACCCCCCAGGGGGCATGGCCACCCTGCAATCCCTTCTCCTCCATTTTCCTCTTGGAATCTTGGGCACGCACACACACATGCCTAGTGTGAGTTTAAGCTACCAGGTCCAGGACTCGAAAAGCGGTCGACTACATAGGAGACAAGTAACATAGACATTACGCCAACTGCTGATTCCAGGATCACTATTTTTGGAGCAGGCTGGTCAGGTTGGGTGTCTGGATGCAGCGAAAATCCCTGAGTTCGATCCCGGGCCATGACGGTGGACGGTGATCACTGGTTTTGATTTCTGTTCATCTTTTATACCTTCTATTCATTATTGTGTGGTTCTGTCTCCTTTGACCTATTTGGGTTTTTATAAATTATATTATTTACCATTATTTATCCATTTATTTAGTTATTTTCATTTGACCAGAGAGTCATAGAGTGAGAGAGCAAGAGAGAGAGAGAAATTGAAAGAGCAAGCTGCTAGGTCCAGGACTAGAACTGCAGTCAGCCATGTGGGAGTCCAGGGCCTTTAACCGCCATGACTCCTGCCAGACCCTCCTTGACCTGTTTTGTAGTAAAGGCAGACTGTTTGTTCAGATCTGTTTTCCTCTTGTTCCTTGTGTTCATTGTGTTAGTTGGTTTCGATTTTGGTTGTCTCAGACTAACTCACTCATCGCCAAGCTTGGGTCACTTTGAATTTGTGTCGATAAGAATCCCTTCCCTCCCAAAAGACAATCAAGAAGCTTCCTCCCCTCGGACCTCTCCCACTTCACCTTCCCCCCATCATTTCCTGAAAATCTTTAAATATTTCCAAAAAAAGGGAGGATTATGGGGTCTTCGTGATTCCTTTGGAATTGGAAAAATTTTGCCAATTAGAATGACACTATTTTTACTGGAAATTTGGTCAGAATATAGTTGACCTATGTGTGCTCAAAACGATCTAGTTGTTACCTCTTAAGTTAGGTGAAATGATTTCAGGTCAACTCTAAAAGTATTGGAAAACAGGACTTCAGAACAATGTTTGATTTTACTTTATAAATTTAAGTATTCAAATTAAATCTTTAGCTGCAGGAAAACAGACTTATTTAAGTCACAACGCAGTAACACTTTAATGAGAGCTCAAGAGTAAAGCGGTTTATGTTGTCAGGTCATTCTGATCTGGAAAAGAACAGAAAAACTGTAACAAGTCTTAGGAAAACTAGAATCTATTCATTTATAAGCTATGTTCCCTTTTCAACTAGGGACCTATAAAATGGGAAAAAGCAAAACCCTTCCCTCTCACAAAACCCCCTGGAGCTCATCTCTCTTTTGGAGTCTGTCTTTTTACCCACCAGCCGACCTGGGACCCTCTCTAACCCTCTCGGCAAGCCCAAATACACCGAGGAGAAAAAGATCTGAGTTATGTCCTAGGAGCCCAAGGCCATCCGGAGGGGTGGAAGGGGCTGCCAGATGGGGGCTCCTCTTCCCAGGAGCTCCAGGACGAAGCCTCATCTCCCAGCGCCATCAGAGCACCCAGTTGGGGGGAATCAGATTAACAGGACTTCTCAAGAGACACTATTACATTCCTGGACTGACAAAATTGCAAAAGACAGGGCCAAGAGATGCCACATCTGTGCTCAAGCAAACCCTGGAAAATCGGCTCCCCTATACCAAGGGACCAGGCTTCGAGGACAGAACCCTGGAGAACTCCGGGAGCTTAACTTCACCGAGCTCCCTGTGGGCCTGCAGGATGCCGCTACTTACTGGTGTTTGTTAATACTTTTTCAGGATGGCCTGGAGCCTGCCCCCTAAGTCCGAGACAGCACAGGTAGTTTGCACAAAGCTATTCTCTGAAATTGTCCCGCACTTTGGGTGACCATTAGCTCTGGGGTCCCACAATGGCCACACTCATCACCCATGTTACTCAATCATTGGCAAAATGTTTAAAAATCAATTGGAAACTTGACTGTGTCGATTGACCTCAAAGTTCAGGTCAGGTAGACGCTAAAGAAACTTTAACCAAGTTGAAGGTGGAGACTGGCATAAACTGTGTGAGTGTCCTCCCTTTTGCACTCTTGCATGCACGCTGTACCCCTTATATGCAGGGACTAACTCCCTTTAAAATAACGTTTGGAGGTGGCACCAGCAGTTGGCATAATGTCTATAACACTGGACTTCCATGTAGTCGACCGCGGTTTGAGTCCTGGACCCAGTGGCCTAAAACTCACTCCTGATACCTGTGCGTACCTGCCCAAGATCCCAAGAAGAGAATGGAGGAAAAAAGATTCCAGTGTGGCCGTCCCCCCGGAGGGTGAGTTCTCACTTCTGTCTCTCTGTCTCTCTCTGTCTTTCTAACAAGCACACACGCCCTATAACAAAAACCTCTCAAACACAAAACAAATAATAATGTATGGAGAGCATCCCCCTTACTCCCAGGTTAATGATGAAACAAAGGAGACCTTTGATACCCTTTGAAGTCCCGGCAGGCCCTACAGGTCTCCGTCAGGAGGGCACAACACTCTCTGGGAGACTCACCACCTATGCAGTGTTCAACTCAGTTGCACCCAGCAATGGATTCCAACCCGAGACGTGGTCCGAATCTGGAAACACGAGCTTGCCTCACTGAGGACCCATTGGGCTGGTCCTTTTCCTGTCATCCTGACTACGTCTAAGGCAGTCAGAGTTGGCCGAAGGAGCTTGTTTGAGAACGTTGGGTTTCCCCCACACTTCTGTGTTTTTTTATTTTATTTATTTATTTTTTTTTTGGAGAGGTTTTTGCTAAAGGGCGCGTGCGCTCGCCAGACAGACAGAGAGAGAAAGAGAGACAGAAAGTGAGAAATCACCCCCCAAGGGGGATGGCCACGCCACAATCCCTTCTCCTCCATTCTCCTCTCGGGATCTGGGGCATGCACGCACATGGGCCCGGCGTGAGTTTTAAGCCACCGGGTCCAGGACGCGAACCATGGTGACTACGTGGGAGTCCAGCGACATAGCCATTACGCTAACTGCTGGTCCCAACACTTCTGTGTTTTAACCCACATCCTCCCACAAATGTATTATTGTTCTTGGGAAGGGGGTCAAGAGCATCTGAAAATTTCTAGGAAAAAGTGAGTTCCCATTTTGGTGTCAGTAATGCTGGTCCCCGGGGATTACAGGCACCACTGCCCTGAGGACCTCCGCATGGTTAATTGGAGACAAAAACCTGAAGGCCCTCTCAGCCCAGGTAAATACGAGAAGAGTCCCTTGGCTCATTGGCCGAAATAGGTTTACAAACCAATAGAGGCTTAATCCTGTCATTCTTAAAACAAGGAGGCCCATTTTGACATTGGGTAAAGCTTGCTGTTTTTACACCAACCATTCTGGGGTGATAGAAAAGTGAAAGCCAACGAATGTCTTTAACTGGACCCCTTGGCTGACCATGCTCGTAGCCAGCTTGGTTGGTCCATAGCCCTATTACTCCTCGGAGTCACACAGGGCCCTGTGTCATCAACTGGCTGAGCAGATACGTCAGGAAAAGAATCCAGTCAGTAAAATTAATGATGCTGAGTATCCACTATTGTCCCCTCCCAGTAAATGAAACAGATTCAAGGATCTGAATCCTGGAAAAAGCCAGTGTGGGATGTGGCGGACTAGATCGCACTATAACAAAATGGCGTCTGTTAGGCTAAGAAGCATCCCACAGGCCTGCCCGGCCTGAAGGGATAAACAAGAACGTGGTTATAGCTTACAAAAGACACGCTGTTCTGCTTCTGTAAACACTTACACAACACCCTGCTGGTCAAAAGTAACCAGAGTAATTACTTCTGCAGCCTTTCCTGCCCCAGGAAGCAGCTTTTCCTGCAACCCTCACAGCCCTTCCTCCCTCACAGTGTGCAGCCCTTCCTCCCTTGCAACACCCTTCACCCCACTCCTCACCCCGACCCCTGCAAAATGAAACATTTGTTTGGATTTTTATGCTTAAATACTCTGTAAAATCATGGGTTGGGGCTGTCGTCAGAAACACTACTAGTCAGTGGCGAGGGTGGGAGACCCTAGCCAGGGCAACAGACCCTGGCTAGGAATGAAGGCTCTTAAAATTCTTTTCTTTCTTTCTTTCTTTTTTGGTTTTTGGGGGTTTTTTTTTTTTTTTTTGAGAGGTTTTTGCTATAGGGTGCATGTGTTCTCACGCACGTGAGAAAGAGAGAGAACAAGAGAGAGAGACCACACCACAATCCCTTCTCCTCCATTCTCCTCTCCGGATCTTGGGCATGCACACACACACACTCAGCGTGAGTTTAAGCCACTGGATCCGGGACTTGAACCACTGTTGACTACATGGGAGTCCAGTGACATAGCCATTACGCCAACTGATGGTCCCCTGAAATTCTAACTTCTTAGTTCTTAGTCTTAGTTGTTCTACTATCTTATGCCACAACAATTTGAACCCTTAAAAATGAAAACCTGGAGCCAGACCCTGGTGCAATAGTAAGACAGGACACTCTGTGAGGCTCCCCACATGGGGACGTTCCGGGTCCGCATCCAGAGACCTCTCCGGGTACTCCAGGCACGAGCGTGTCCATTATCTTGGACTGGCTGAGGCGGGGGGCGGGGGTTGTAGTGTCAGGACTCCACCGCAGGATACTCTCTCTCTTTCTATCTCTCTCACTCATGGAAGAAATAAATAAATGTTCTTTAAGAAAAAAAAAATCAATGGCAAAGATCACGCCTTTGCCAGAGAGACAGAAACAGAGAGACAGGGAAGGAGAAGGAAAAGCAGCCCTCAGCAGGTGCGATCAGGTGCACGCTCGCCTATTTCTCCGTCCTGTCAGGATTTTAGGCACACAGACACACATGCCTCGTGTGGTTTTCAAGCTGCCAGGACCAGATTTGAACGGCGTGGTTGGCCGTGTGGGAGCTGGCTCCCCTAACCACTAGGCCGTGGGACCGGTCTAAGGCTGACTGTTCTGGGAAGGTCACAGGTTTGCAGGCGACCTCCCTGGGTATGCCTGGCACATGTGTGCCCGTGACAGAGCTGGCCGAGTCCAGGGAAGAATCGGCATCAAGACCCTGTCGAGGGTCTGTCTTTCTGTCTCTCCTGCCTCTCGGGCTCATGGAAGGAACAAATTTTTTTTTTTTTTTGGAGAGGTCTTTGCTATAGGGCGCGTGCGCTTGCCAGACAGAGAGAGACAGAGAGACAGAAAGCGAGAAATCACCCCCCAAGGGGGATGGCCATGCCGCAATCCCTTCTCCTCCATTCTCCTCTCGGACGCACACGCGTGCCCGGTGTGAGTTTAAGCCACTGGGTCCAGGACATGAACCGCAGTTGACTACGTGGGAGTCCAGTGACATAGCCATTACGCTAACTGCTGGTCCCAGAAGGAACAAATTTTTAAGAATAAATAAAAAATTCAAAAGTACATTGGCCATTGGCAACTAACTTTTTGTTTTAAAGAGATTTTTGGCATAGGGCACTTGTGCTCATGGGAGAGATGCAGAGAGAGAAAGTGAGAAATCACCCCCAGGGGACAGTTACATTGCAATCCCTTCTCCTCCATTCTCCTCTCAGGGTCTGGGGCATGCATGCACATGTGCCCAGTGCAAATTTCAAGTCGCTGAGTCCTGGATTTGAACCGTGGTCGGCAACATGGGAGTCCAGCACCTTTAACTACTACACCATTCACTGGCCTCATGTTATTTTTTTAAAAAGATATGGAGCCAGCAGGTAGCATGGTGGTTACAACTCCATGGGTTCGAGTTCCATACCGGATGGCCTGAAAAACATGCCAGGCATATATGCATGAGCCCCAAATCCCAAGGAGAATGGAGAAGGGAGTATGGCGTGGCCAGCTCCTCAAGGGATGATATTTCTCTCTCTCTCTCTCTCTCTCTCTCTCTCTCTCTCTCTCTCTCTCTCTCCCTGATGAGTGTGTGTGTCCTATAACTAAAGGCAACACACACACACTTAGATATATAGCTCCATGGAGGTAAGTCTGACAGCAGGTGTACATTAATGGGTCTGTGTGTGAACGTGTATGTGTTGCAAGGTTTATGTTTTACCTGGTGCCAACCTTTAAAATGTAATGTTACACCAGTTTCACACCAAATACCGTATCACTGAGGTGGGGCAGGCCGGGCACACACTGGTCGCGAGCGCCAGCTGCCCTGAGGCTCTCCTGCGGCCCCCCAGGCTCCTGGGCTCCAGACCCTGCTTTCCCTTCCTCCCACTGCCCACCCCCCACTCCATTCTCAATGTGGTCAGCGGCCTGCTGGGGGGGTCACAGGGCAGGGAAGCCCAAACCCATCTACCAGGGGAAAAGACAGAGGCTCAGAGGGCCGTGACTAGCCCGGCATCACACAGCCCCTGGTGGCCAACCTGGCCTTCTGACTCTGCGAGTGAAGCAAAAAAAACAGTGATTTTAGTAATCCAAACGTTTTTAGGTGTGTTATCTACAAACCAGAGGTCTCAGCTCACACTCCCACTCAGCTCACACTCCCACTCGTCTACGGTCTGATTTGATCTTACGATCACAAAGCCAGGGTCACGATACAGACGCCATTCTGCGACGTGGCCCCTCACACCACACACCTGGTCCATCACTTTCCCATCAGGACACACCGGACAGCCCATTTCTCTCCCATCACCCCACGGGCCTGCACGGAGGGCCAGGGAGGAGTCTGCGGCCCTGGGCAAGTCACTCTCCTCGGTATCTCTCTGGGGCCTGGCATAGAACAGGTGCTCAGAGTCAGGGTGGCTGAAACAGCCCCTGGGTTCCTCGTACCTCATTAGAAACCTCTTCCTCTCCGGCTGAAGTGGCAGCACCCTGGGGAGCCTCGGGGGCCAGGCTCTGGGCCACACCTTGCCTGACCTCCTTCAGTTCCTCCCGATTTCCCAAAGGGAGGGGACCTCCCAACTTGCACTTTTCTGGGGTCACCCGGCCACATGCAGGCCACATGCAGGCAGCCTGGAACCCGTGTTGGGCCCTGGGATGGGGGAGCCCCGTGAGCCCCTCCACGCAGTTCCCCCCTCCCCTCTACTACGGCGGCGGGTAGGGGCGAGTCCGACACACACTGGGTGCGAATCCTGGCTCTGCCTCTGCTGTGCTGTGTGACTCTGGGCAGATTTCCTCACCCTCTGGAGAGAGTGAGGAGGTGGGGGGAGTTCATCCCAGCCCCAACTTACCCAGGAATCTTCTGGCAGAGTTGAATACGCTCAGCTGATCTCTGCAGTGTGGAGTGTCGCCCCCTCTGCTTTGTGTGCGTGGAATAACTGAACACCCTCCGGGCCCCCACATATACCGAGTGCCCAAAAGGGAAACTGAAAGTTATAGCTGTTTTGTTTTTGTTTTTGTTTTAATTTTCCAGAGGATGTGTGCACTCACCAGAGAGCCAGAAAAGAGAGGGAGAAAGCATTCCACCCAGGAGCTCGGTCACACCACAATCCCTTCTCCTCCGTCTCTCCCTTCTTTTGGGATTTTGGGCATGCACCTGCTCCTGGTGTGTTTTCCTTTGTTTCTCCTCTTCCTTCCTTCCTTCCTTCTTTCTTACTTTTTTTTTTTGTTTGTTTGTTTTTTGTTTGTTTGTTTGTTTTTTGCTATAGCCCGCGTGCACTCACCAGAAAGAGAAAGACAGAGAGACAGAAAGCAAGAAATCACCCCCAGGGAGAATGGCCACTCCGCAATTCCTTCTCCTCCATTCTTCTCTCGGGATCTTGGGCACGCACACACACACGCCCAGTGTGACTTTAAGCCACAGGTCCGGGACTTGAACCACAGTCGATTGCATGGGAATCCAGCGACATAGTCACGTCAACTCCTGTTCCCTCTTTCTTTTTCTTTTTCTTTTTCTTTCATTTTGTCTCTCACCCTTCCTTTCTTTCTTTTTCTATTTTCTTTAGACAGGGACTACCTTTATTGAAAACCATCAGCAAAATGGAGTTTGGGTCTGTAACTGTGATAGACTAAAACAGATTATAAGAAAAATGGTGTATGTGAGGCTAAGATGCCTCCCATATGCCTGCCTCACCCACCCATAGAGCAGAGTAAAAATACAAGGAGGGGTTACATTTAACAAAGGACACGCTGCTCTGCTTCTGTAAACTGCTAACAGACTGCTGGTAAAGGAATATAGCAACCCTTGCAGCCTTCCTCCCTTACCACCCCCTCACCCTGACCCTTGCAAAGAGTAATGTTCTCTTGTGGGTTTTGTGCTTTAATGTTCTGCAAACTGTGGATTGGGGCTGTTGTCCCAAATGCTACCTGCCAGTGTCAGGGGCAGCAGTCCCTGGCCAGGATGGCAGTCTCTGGCCAGGAATAAAGCCTCCTAAAACCTGAATTTCTCAGTGGTCTCGGTCTTCATAATATCTCACGCCATAACACTTGGAGGTCCCAGCAAGATCAGAGGCATCCAGTTCAGTGCGAGGCTTTGGCCCTGGCTGAGGGCCAACAGAGGTCAGGTCAGAGTTTCAGGGAGGCACTCCCTGACTTTATCAGGGTCTGGAGAATTCTGTCTGATTTTCTGGCTGGCACTCGGGCCATTGCCAAACCCTTGGGCAGGGAGGAGGAGCCCAGAGATCTTGGTCATCTGTCAGTGATCTCTGGGGACAGAGGTGTATTCATGGCAGGACGTTCCTTTGTCCTGGGAGTCGGGGTCGCCACTTTAGGAGCAGGTTGCCTGGGCTCTGTTGGATCCGGAGGTCTGTGCGACCCTCCGTCGGCTCTGTCGCTCCCCTGGGTCTTGCCTTCTCTGCCAGCAGCAGATCTTCTTGACTTTCTAGTTGGTTTCTTTTTGAGTGACTGCAGGGCAAGCATTTTGTTCTCTCACCTTCACCCCTCAACCTCTTTGCCCTTGCTTTCAGGATTTCTCCAATACACCATTGTTTTGAGAGACTACCATGTTCCCGAAATGGAAAGGCATGTGGGGGGAAGGAAGAACAGGATCCCCCACCTTTGTGGGATCCCAGTCGAGTTCAGACTGCCGTTCCTGTCATGGAAAGGGCTATCTGGGAAATCAGAGGATTTGAGAGTTGGCGATCAGGAAAGGCACAGGCCTATCAGGTCTGGTGAACAGAGATTCACCAAGCCACTGGCTGAAGGGCCTCTTGTTCATAGGTTGAAATGAACCAGACCACTCCTGGGAGTCTGGGATCAGAAGAGTTCCTTCTGTCTAGGGGAAGGCCTCCGAGAAATATTCCCTGGCCCCAGGTTGAAGACTCTCTGGCCCAAGACAACTGGTAAAAGCAAAATTTAAAATTAAATTGAGGAAACAAGCCTTTGTCTCTCTCTGTCAGCCGTTTGTTCTGCAGCCCTATCTGCTAAAACTCTTAAGTCTGTGGGGGCTCAAAGGGGAGCCCGGGGGGGACTTCACTTAAGGGGAAGTGGGCTCCGGGGAAGTGACCGGTCACAGCAGGGGCATGGGGGACAGGGGTAGGGGAGTTATTTTCTGCTTGGGATAATCTGCAACATATTCTTCCTTGCCAGTGTGGGGCTGAAACGTTTGTCATTGCCTACCTCGTGTTTGAGGAGACCCACTAGAAGCTGGACGCCCCATTGTTCCCCAAGGCTGGCTCTAGGTTTCAACTCATGCCATGGCGATTGTAGGGGACCAACTATCGGGTCTGTCTCCTCTTTGGGACAATTTGTCACATTTCTCATATTGTTTATCGTTCGGTGTTTCTCCTCTAGTTTGTTCGGTGGACTAACCCTCCAGGGAGCTGTTTATTGTTGTCAAAGTCTATCTAGTCAAGCAACAGCCATGTGACAGGGAATTTCTTCATGTCGGACTCCCCTCGATTGCTTTCTGGCCAATATCAAATACTTTAAGAGTGAAGGGAAGGATTATGGGTTTACTGTGACCCTTCTGATTTGGGAAAGTTCTGCCAATTAGAATGGCCAACCTTTGGGGTGGGTTGGCCTCCAAAGGGGACTTTAGATTTAATCACAGCCCAACGGGTCTGACACATTGACTATGGAAATCCTAGCCATCCAGACCCAATTCCATACATGAAAATCTGGATCCATCTAGTTCAGCAAGACCCAGAGTGGTTTCCTGGCTGTGGACGAAAATTCCTGTCTAAAATCTGACAAAGAACCAAACAAATGCTTTGCCCTCAAAACAGAGTACGAAATTTTCTGCAAGGCTCAACAAAGGGTCTCATATCTGGCTTCCTCCCTTCAAATAAATGTCAAATCTGGTCTCAGAGGGTTCAGACAGCTATCAGTAATTACACCTCTAGAGAGGATTTAATCTAAGCTGTATGAAAGAGAATCTACATAGAAACTAAATGAATAAATGAATGCATTTAAGAGTGTCTTAACTGCTCAGTTCTAGAGTAACAAAGGTTGTTCCTTTTGATATAGCACTATTCACTGAAACAGAACAAAACTTATGGCCATCCCCAAAGGTGAGAATGGAGGGGTGCTGAATCAGGTACTTTGGAGGGCCAAAGGTCTCTAGCTGAATTCTCAGAGTGTAGGCCCAGTAACAGGCCTGAAGGAGCCAGTTTCTTTCTGTGTGCCTCAATGAAATCAAATGAAAAAACATCATCCCACCTATGCAGGACCCCCATCGGGTGCTGCTCACTCACCGACATCCTTGTTACATTTACCAGGCTCAGGCCCTACCCTAGGGAGTGTGCACTTTGACCTGCGTCCCATCATGACAGGGAAAATTCACATCGCTGCTGCCCATGAAAACCTTTGGCTACAGGCAGCAAAACAGCTGGACTTATTTAAGACACAAATGCAGTAGCACTTTGATAAAAACTAAAGAGTAAAGTGGTTTGTGTTGTCAGATCATTCTTATCTGGGAAAGAACTATAACAGGTCTTAGAGAAACTCAGAATACATTCATTTATAATTGATGTTCCCTTTTTAACTAGGGCCTGTAAAATGGGAAAAATCAAAGCCCTTCTTTTCCACAAAATCCCCAGGGACTCATCTCTCTTTTGGAGTCTGTCTTACCCACCAGCTGACCTGGGACGACTGTCAGCAACTCCTCCCAACCTTAGTCACATTGGAGGAATGGGAAAAAATTGGGGTAGAATCCTGGAAACTTGTCCTGGGTGCAGACAGGGAGATCAACACGAATTATGGTAAGGAGGCTCTCAGTCGGTATCGCCAGACTCCGCTGAGAGGGATTACAGTAGCAGCCCAGAAGCCCACCGACCTATGACAAGGTGAGCAAAACCATGCAGGGTCCGAGCAAGTCTCCTGCTGCCTTCCTAGAGAGACTCTTTGGGGCCTACGGGCGCTATACTCCCATGGACCCGGAGTGCCCAGAGAACAGGCAAGCAATGAGCATCGTGTTCGTGACCCAGTTAGCACCAGACATTAGGAGAAAAATACAAAAGTTAGAGGGGTTTGAGGGAAAAGTGCTGTCCGAAGTCATGGAGGTAGCTCAGAAAGTCTTCAATAACCGAGACGATAGTGAGACTGTCCAAACTCAAAAGATGAGAAAAAAATGAAGACAATTCACCCGGCAGACAATCCCCAGGGACAAGGAGGTCAAGGAAACCACGGAGCAGAAAACCGAGGCACCCCAGTCTGGGAAAAATGTAAAAAACCTCCTTCTGGTGGCCGAGATAAGGGACCAATGCCTCCAGGTCCACACGGTCCCTGTTGCAGTTCTGACAAAACTCGGGTGTCGGGACTTAGTCAAGAAGGCCCAGCTCCACACCCCTCAGGCCACATACTGGGCTACAACTTGGAGGGAGGTAAGTGGTCTCTCTCTTCAGGCCGCATCCAAGCCATCTTGGCCATTCCCACTCCGACCACAAAACCACGGTTGCAAGAGTTCCTTCGTGCTGTGGGATACTACTGCCTCTGGATTCTAGAATTTGCCAAAATAACCAGACCACTTTATGCTACGATGAGGGAAAAGAATCCAGACTTGAGATGGACGAAGGTAGAGGAACTAGCCTTCCAGGCCTTGAAGACTGCTTTGTGAGTGCCCCAGCTTTAGGTCTCCCTGACGTCTCAAACCCATTACAACTGTGCGTGCCTGAGTTGAACGGCATCACGAAGGGTCCTAATGCAAACTCTGGGACCATGAATGTGGCCCCTGGCCTACTCATCCAAGAGGCTAGACTCAGTGGCATCAGGATGGCCAAATTGCCTGTGCAAACAGGGTAGTCACAGGTGTCACCCTAAAGCCAGTGGGCCCCTGTAAATCCCCCCATGCTTCCTCCTTGAACCTTTGCTGAGAAGTCAAGATGCACTCTGGAGGAAAGAAGAATTAGGCCCTACCCTAAGTGCCATAGAACAGCCTGACGGATGGAAAGAGCTGCTTGACGGGCGACTCCTCCTCCCAGAAGCTCTAGGACGGGGCTCATCTCCCTACTCCATCAGAACACTCATCTAGGGAAACAAAGGTAATAGGACTTCTCAAGAGGAACTATCATATTCCTGGACTGGCAAAAATTGCCAAAGACACAGCCAGAAGATGTCACGTCTGTGCTCAAGTAAACCCTGGAAAGTCAGTTCCCACATACCATGCGACCAGGCTTTGAGAACAGATCCCTGGAGAACACACGGAGCTCCACTTCACCAAGTCCCTCACGGGTTGACAGGATACCACCACCTGCTGGTGTTCATGGACACTTTTTCTGGTTAGCCGGAGGCATACCCCACCAAGTCCGAGACAGCACAGGTGGTTGCTTAAAATTATTGTCTAAAATTGTCTCACGCTTTGGGTTACCAGTAACTCTGGGGTCTAACAGGGGCCCGGTGTTCACCATCCATGTTACTCAATTATTGACAAAATGTTTAAAAATAGAAAACTTCACTGTGTCTATCAACCTCAGAATTCAAGACAGGTAGAGAATACATAGGACGCGTAAGGAAACCTTTAAACAAATTCAAATTGGAGACTGGTGAAAACTGGGGGATTCTTCTTTCTTTTGCCCTTCTGCATGCACATTGCACCCCTTACGTGGAGGAGTTGACCCCCTTTAATATAATGATTGGGGGGCTGCCTCCACTTGTCCCTAAGATTGATGAGGAGATAAAAGGGGAACTTTCTAACCATGCCCTTTTAAAGTCCCTGCAAGCCCTATAGGTATCAGCAAAAGGACACAACACCACCTCCAGGAAGCTCAAAGCCTTTAGGTCTTCAACCCAGCTGACAGCCACTGGTGACCTCCAGCCTAGCGACTTGGTCTGAATCTGAAAGCAGGAGCCTGCCTCACTGAAGACCCACTAGGCTGGTCCTTTTCCTGTCGTCCTCACTCCACCAACTGTAGTCAAGTTGCCTGGGAGCAATGTTGGATTCACCACACCCAAGCAAAAAGGACGACCCCCCACTGGGACTGACAAATGGCGTAACCCCTTACATAAGTCCTAGCTTGTTTGAGAACCCTAGGTTTCCCCATACTTTTGTGTTTTAACCCACATCCTCCCTCAAATCGACTATTACTCTAAAGAAAGAGGCCCAAAAAACAAATTCCTAAAAGCCCTCTCAGCCTAGGTAAATAAGAACCTACAAAATCTAAAACAAACAGGCCTAGAAGACTCCCTCAGCTCATTGGGCAAATGGGTTTACGAAATAGAAGAGGCTTAGACCTCTTGTTCTGAAAAAGAGAGGCCTATGTTTGGGATTAAGTAAAGCTTGCTGTTTTTACACCAAGTCTAGGGTGATAAAAAAAAAAGTTTAAACCAACTGAAAAAGAGGTTAACAGGTCAGAAAAGAAAACTGGTTTTACAATTAATAATTATAAGCACCCATTATTGCCACATTCCAGTGCAATAGAGACAGATTCAAAGATTTGAATCTTGGAAAAAGCCAGTGGGGAATGTGATGAACTAAAACAGATTATAAGAAAAATGGTGTATGTGAGGCTAAGATGCCTCCCATAGGCCTGCCTCACCCACCCATAGAGCAGAGTAAAAATACGAGGAGGGGTTACATTTAACAAAGGACACGCTGCTCTGCTTCTGTAAACTGCTAACAGACTGCTGGTACAGGAATATAGCAACCCTTGCAGCCTTCCTCCCTTACCACCCCCTCACCCTGACCCTTGCAAAGAGTAATGTTCCCTTGTGGGTTTTGTCTTAAAGGCTCTGTAAAGCTGTGGATCAGGGCTGTCGTCCCAAATGCTACCTGCCAGTGTCAGGGGCGACAGTCCCTGGTCAGGATGGCAGTCTCTGGCCAGGAATAAAGCCTCCTAAAACTTGAATTTCTCGGTGGTCTCTGTCTTTATATCTCATGCCACAAAGCCACTGGGTACAGGACTCAAACTGTGTTCAGCCACGTGGGAGTCTAACGTCTTAGCCACTATACCACCTGCTGGCCCCATCCTGGTGTGTTTTTCAAGCCTTGGGATCCAGGACTCAAACAGCACAGTCAGCCATGTGGGATCCAGATGCCTTAACCACCACTCCACAAAGCTACTGTCATCCTTTTTGTTTACGTTTTTGCCATAGGGTAAGTGCGCCTACCAGAGAGAGAGAAAGGGGAAGTGAGGAATCACCACTGGATGGCCACGCCACAACTGCAATCCCTTCTACTGGGTCTGGGACTCAAACTGTGGTCAGCCATGTGGGAGACCAGTGCCTTAACCACGATGCCACCTGCTGGCCCCAAGCCTTACTATATTTATATGAAGATAAAGAAGAGAAACAAAAAGAAATTTTCAGAAAATGTGGATCCAAGCTACAGTCTGAGTAACTGCCTCACCTGAGCACAACACTCCAAAGTCGCCCCTCCCCGACAGAGGCCGCCCCAGGTCGGGATCCCTGGCCAGCTCCCTCCCTCCTGCCTCACCCCAGCCCTGTTCCTAGCTGCTGCCAGAAACTTCTTCCAGGAGCAAGGCAGCTATTGAAAGTGGTCATTTCCTTCCTGGCAGGTCCTCTGAAGGCACAGAACAAAACCTCATTCCTTTTGTACTTTTAAATAGGGACATTTTCAAAAGAAGAAGGAGAAGTTTCTCAATAAACAGATTCCAAAGGGATCTAAAAGTAAACTATGAAGAAATAAAAACAACTAAATATGTACTAGAAGAAATGTTAGAAAAATACCCAGCCATAGTGGCAAGGTTGGAAGGGCGCTGCTTCATGATGCTGGAGCCACTGGGAGGACGCAGGTTCGAATCCCAGGTCAGCCGGAACAAACCGGGTATGTCAAGGCTACCTGTGTGTCTGTCTGTTTCCCTCTGAAGAAATAATCAAAATACAAATCCCAGAAGCCATAAAGGGAAAGTGTGTGGTGGACTAGATTGTAGTATAACAAAATGGCATCTGTTAGACCTAGAAACACCCACAGGCCTGCTCCGGCCTGAAGGGAAAAACACAAACATGGTTATAGCTTACAAAAGACATGCTGTTCTGCTTCTATAAACGTCTACACAACACCCTGCTGGTCAAAAGTAACCAGAGTAATTACTTCTGCAGCCTTTCCTGCCCCTGGAAGCAGCTTTTCCTGCAACCCTCACAGCCCTTCCTCCCTTGCAACACCCTTCACCCCACTCCTCACCCCGACCCTTGCAAAATGTAACGTTTGTTTGGATTTTTATGCTTAAATACTCTGTAAAACTGTGGGTTGGGGCTGTTGTCCTAAGCTACCTACCAGTGACAGGGGCGGCATTCCCTGGCTCCTGAAATTCTCATTTCTTAGTGGTCTTGGTTGTTCCACTATCTTGCACCACAGTTGGAGGCCCCAGCAAGATTGAGGCATCTGGTCCAGAGCGGGGCATTGGCCCTGGACGAGGGCTGACAGAGGTCTGGTCAGAGTTTCAGGGAGGCGCCCCCTGACTTTTATCAGGGGCCCTGAAAATTCTGTCTAGATTTTCTAGTTGGTGCTCGGGCCATCACCACCCCCTTTTGAGCCGGGAAGAAAACCCAGAGATTGCCTTGGTCATCTGTCAGTGAGTGAGATCGACTTTCAGTTTTCTTTTCCTCTCCTAGTGTTTTTGACACAGATGTCAGAGCGTTTTCTTTGCCCTAGGAGGCTGGGGTCACTTTTTTGTTTTTTATTTTATTTTTATTATTTATTATTTTATTATTTTATTTTTTTATTTTTGGAAAGGTTTTTGCTATAAGGTGCATGCGCTCTCCAGGAAGACAGAGACACAGAGACAGAAAGGGAGAAATCACCCCCCAGGAGGAAGGCCACGCCTCAATCTCTTCTCCTCCATTCTTCTCTTGGGATCTTGGGCATGACACACACGCACCCAGCATGAGTTTAAGCTCCTGGGTCCAGGATTCGAACCATGATCGACATAATGGATGTCCAGCAATGCAGCCATTACACCACCTGCAGGTCCCAGGATCACCATTTTTGGAGCATGTTGGTCAGATTATGTTGGGTCCAGAGGTCTTTAGGACCCTCCGTCACCTCTGTCACTTAGATAGGTCTTCTCTTCTCTGCCAACAGATCTTTCTTGTTTTCCCACTTAGCGTCTTTTTGAGTGAGTGCAAGGCGAACATTTTGGCTCACTTCCTGTTCCATCGGCCAATTGCAACTGCAGAAGCAATAAAAACTTTTGGCCAGTATCAGGTATCTGCGCAAGCAAATCAGTAGGACTCTCTGATTCGCTGTCATTTCCCCTTTAAGGACTGCACTCTGTCCTCTCACCGGAGCTTCGGTCCCTCCACCTCTTTGCCCTAGCTTCCAAAGTTTCTCTGATACTTTTGAGTTTTGGGAGACTGCAATCTTCCTAAAACGGGAAGCTAGTTCAGATTGCTACCCCCCGTTGTGGAAAGGGCTGTCTGGGAGATCAGAGATTTTGAGAACTGGCAATCGGTTAGATCATAGGACTTATTGTGTCCCAGGAAGGAAGGTTCATGGAGTCACTGGCTGGAGAGCCTCTTGCTCTTGGGCATAATTGCACCAGACCACGTCCTGGGATCTGGGCCCCCAGAAGGTCTGTCCCTCTAGGGGCGGCCTCTGAGGGCTTTTCCTGTCTTTCTTTTGTTCCTGTGTTAAGCACGCTCTGCTCCTCTGGTTGAAAGCTCTCTGGCCCTAGATAACTGATAAGCTGAATTTGAAAATCCTGGTAATTGAGCCTATTTAATTGAAACCGGTGGATTGTGTTGTTAGGCTGATACCCCAGCGGTTTGGGTCACTGCAGTAATTGCTGGGGGACAGGAATCTGCAGCAGGGAAGTGAGGCGGCTCTGCGCCCGCCAAGAGCCATAAAATCTGCCCGCATTCCATCATTGGCACTTGGCTGATCCGTGGACGGAGGTACTGGGGGAAGAGAGGGCGACTGAAAGTCCTCGGCAGCGAAGGTTGACCACGAGCCGTGAAATCTGCTCTGCGCTACCAAGAACCCGCACAATCTGTCCATAGTAAATCTGTGGCAGTGGGGTGAGGCGGCGAGAGATAGTGGGCTGAGGCTTCACCGAGCTGCAATTGTACCCTCAGTAGGTTGACGCCTAAGCCAGACTCACCTACTGGGGACAGCATTTGGTTGGGTCCAAACTGGGGTCTCACATGGGTGTCTGGACACATCAGTAGTCCTTGAGTCCAATCCCAGGCCACGACAGTGGACGGTGATCACTGGTTTTGGTTTCTGTTTGTCTTATGTTTCTTATATTCCTTATTGTGCGGTTCCGTCTCCTTTGACCTGTTTGATGTTTTCTTTAGAGAATTATTTTCTTTAACTTAATTAATTAATTAATTAATTTTAATTTGACCAGAGAGGCACAGAGTGAGAGGGAGAGAGAGAGAGAGAAAGTGAGAAAACAAGCCGCCAAGTCTGGGACTCGAACTGCAGTCAGCCATGTGGGAGTCCAGGGCCCTTAACCGCCATGCCACCTGCCAGCCCCTGCTTGACCTGTTTTGTAGTAATGGCTGACCATTTGTTCAGATCTGTTTTCCTCTTGTTCCTTGTGTTCATTGTGTTAGTTGGTTTCAATTTTGGTTGTCTCAGACTAACTCACTAGTTGCCAAGCTTGGGTCACTTTGAATTTGTATCGATAAGAATCCCTTCCCTCCCAAAAGACAATCAAGAAGCTTCCTCTCCTTGAACCTCTCCCACTTCACCTTCCCCCCATCATTTCCTGAAAATCTTTAAATATTTCAAAAAAAAAGGGAGGACCATGGGGTCTTCGTGATTCCTTTTGAATTGGAAAAATTTTGCCAATTGGAATGACACTATTTTTTTTTGGAATTATGGTCAGAATACAGTTGATCTATGTGTGCTCAAAACGATCTAGTTGTTACCTCTTAAGTTAGGTGAAATGATTTCAGGTCAACTCTAAAAGTATTGGAAAACAGGACTTCAGAACAATGTTTGATTTTACTTTATAAATTTAAGTATTCAAATTAAATCTTTAGCTGCAGGAAAACAGTTCAACTTATTTAAGTCACAACGCAGTAACACTTTAATGAGAGCTCAAGAGTAAAGCGGTTTATGTTGTCAGGTCATTCTGATCTGGAAAAGAACAGAAAAACTGTAACAAGTCTTAGGAAAACTAGAATCTATTCATTTATAAGCTATGTTCCCTTTTCAACTAGGGACCTATAAAATGGGAAAAAGCAAAACCCTTCCCTCTCACAAAACCCCCTGGAGCTCATCTCTCTTTTGGAGTCTGTCTTTTTACCCACCAGCCGACCTGGGACCCTCTCTAACCCTCTCGGCAAGCCCAAATACACCGAGGAGAAAAAGATCTGAGTTATGTCCTAGGAGCCCAAGGCCATCCGGAGGGGTGGAAGGGGCTGCCAGATGGGGGCTCCTCTTCCCAGGAGCTCCAGGACGAAGCCTCATCTCCCAGCGCCACCAGAGCACCCAGTTGGGGGGAATCAGATTAACAGGACTTCTCAAGAGACACTATTACATTCCTGGACTGACAAAATTGCAAAAGACAGGGCCAAGAGATGCCACATCTGTGCTCAAGTAAACCCTGGAAAGTCGGCTCCCCTATACCAAGGGACCAGGCTTCGAGGACAGAACCCTGGAGAACTCCGGGAGCTTAACTTCACCGAGCTCCCTGTGGGCCTGCAGGATGCCGCTACTTACTGGTGTTTGTTAATACTTTTTTAGGATGGCCTGGAGCCTGCCCCCTAAGTCCGAGACAGCACAGGTAGTTTGCACAAAGCTATTCTCTGAAATTGTCCCGCACTTTGGGTGACCATTAGCTCTGGGGTCCCACAATGGCCACAGTCATCACGCACGTTACTCAATTATCGGCAAAATGTTTAAAAATCAATTGGAAACTTGACTGTGTCTATTGACCTCAAAGTTCAGGTCAGGTAGACGCTAAAGAAACTGTAACCAAGTTGAAGGTGGAGACTGGCGTAAACTGGGTGAGTGTCCTCCCTTTTGCCCTCTTTTGTGCATGCTGTACCCCTTATATGCAGGGACTAGACCCCTTTAAAATAATCTTTGGAGGGTATCCCCCTTATTCCCAGGATTAATGATGAAACAAAGGAGGACCTTTGATACCCTTTGAAGTCCCGGCAGGCCCTACAGGTCTCCGTCAGGAGGGCACAACACTCTCTGGGAGACTCACCACCTATGCAGTCTTCAACTCAGTTGCACCCAGCAACAGATTCCAACCCGAGACTTGGTCCGAATCTGGAAGCACGAGCCTGCCTCGCTGGGGACCCATCGGACTGGTCCTTTTCCTGTCATCCTGACTATGTCTAAGGCAGTCAGAATTGCCCGAAGGAACTTGTTTGAGAACCTTCGGTTTCCCCCACACTTCTGTGTTTTAACCCACATCCTCCCACAAATGTATTATTGTTCTTGGGAAGAGGGTCAAGAACATCTGAAAATTTCTAGGAAAAAGTGAGTTCCTGGAGGCTGAGACTCACCGGAGGGAGCAGCGCGAGCACCCAGCCGAAGAAGGTTCCACATGGCTCCAGCGAACTAGGCAGAAAAGGCCAGGCCTTCAGAAGAAGGTTCCTCATGGCTCCAGCGAACTAGGTATTTCAGGAAATGAAGATTTTCTACTGATAATTCAGCCTCCAGCAAATGAGCTAGCGACTTAATTTCGAGAATTTGAAAGAAACACACTATCCATCAGATGACAAGAAATCACCACCGGATCACAAGAAATATGGGAAAACAATTAAATACTTTTCCTCCAAGGGAAAAGAGTAACTCTTCTTCATCCACAAGCAGTTCGGTGAAAATCATGGAAATGTCTGATAAGGAATTTAGAGCATTCATAATGTCGAAGCTAACAGAGATGGAAGAGAAGAGAGATAATGAACTGCTAAAGAGAAAGGAGAAAGAAGTTGATGAGTTCCAGGAGATGAGGGAATTCTTGCAAGATCTAAAAGAGGAATTACACACTTTACAAAAGACTCAAACAGAACTGCTAGAGATGAAGTCTATAATACAAGAAGTCAAAATCTCCCTTGAAAGTATTAAAAGCAGACTAGATCATTCAGAAAATAGAATCTCAGATGTAGAAGAGAAAATGGCTGGCCTAGAAAAACCCACCATGAAGACTGAGAAAATGGCCCAAAAAATTGAGAATAATATACGAGAAGTACTAGATACCATCAAACGTCCAAACATCTGGATAATTGGCATTCCAGAAGGTGAAGAGACCCATAAGGGCATTGGTAATCTATTCCATGCAATCCTGCAAGAAAACTTTCCAAACCTGGAGAGGCATTCAAAGATCCAGTCCCAAGAAATACAAAGGACCCCAAATAGAATCAACCCAAGAAGATCTTCTCCAAGACACATTATAGCCAGGTTGACCAAAACCGCAGACAAAGACAAGATACTAAGATTGGCAAGAGAGAAACATCAAGTTACCTACAAAGGACATCCCATCAGGCTAACAGCAGATCTCTCATCGGAAACAATGCGAGCGAGGAGAGAATGGGAAAATATATTCAAAGTGTTAAGAGAGAAGCAATTTCAGCCAAGAATACTGTACCCGGCAAGATTATCTTTCAGGTGGGAAGAAAAGACAAGAACATTCTCAGATAAACAAAACCTGAAAGAATTTACCAGCACCAGACCAGATCTCCAAGAAGTTCTCAAGGGTGTGCTGTATCAGGAAAATTAAATATAGACACACGGAAATAAGAGTTCAAAAACTAAGAAAGTGGCCAACTTAATCGTAGGGACAAGTCTGGAGTTGAATATTATATCCCAGAATTTAATCAGGAAAATTGAACCAGAACAGAAGATAAAAGTACATGAGACTGATAGGTTCATGCACCTACCATTTGAACAGAATCCTAACCTGTTTCCTGGCTTTAAGCAAAGTTCCTTGGAATTTCTTTGATTTAAGTTAAAACTGGTTTTCTTAATAGTAACGAGTGAACTCACCATTGAAAGTAGTTTATGTAAAAAATTGTGTGATCAATACAATGTGGGTGGGAAAGGAATGGAAGACAACTGTAGACACCAAAGATAGTGTGAGAAGAGGGTAGAAAAGGACAGAGGGTCAGAAAGAGGGGTAAAAATAATTCTAGGAACTAGAAATGGAAAATTTTTTATAATATGCATGATTAAGTCACTATGCAGTATATACTGGATGAGAAATCACACTTTGTATGCTGTGATGATGCTTAGGGAAAGAATGTAAATTAAGTTACAAAAAAAAAAAAGTTTCAGGGAAAAAAATGTATCTATTCAATGACTGCAGTAAGATATATAGCCCCAGCTAGGTGCTACTTTATAGGATGCGTAAAGTTAGACTTGTGTTCATGAAAATGTATATATCACCTGTGTTTGCTATGAAAATATTTAGATTAATTAAGGTCTTTAGTAATTCAATAAAATGTGGGGGGAAAACAGTATAGAAAGCAAACATAGACACCAGAGACAGTGAGGGAGGAGAGTGGGAGATGGCAGAGGGTAAGAGATAGGGAATCAAGGATGGGGGGAAGAAAAAGCAAACAGTGAGTTCCCATTTTGGTGTCAGTAATGCTGGTCCCCAGTATGGCAGGCACCACTGCCCTGAGGACCTCCGCATGGTTAATTGGAGACAAAAACCTGAAGGCCCTCTCAGCTCAGGTAAATACGAGAGGAGTCCTTGGCTTGTTGGCCGAAATAGCTTTACAAACCAGTAGAGGCTTAACCTTGTTATTCTTAAAACAAGGAGGCCTATGTTTGACATTGGGTAAAGCTTGCTGTTTTTACACCAACCATTCTAGGGTGATAGAAAAGTGAAAGCCAACGAATGTATTTAACTGGACCCCTTGGCTGACCGTGCTTATAGCCAGCTTGGTTGGTCCATAGCCCTGTTACTCCTCGGAGTCACACAGGGCCCTGTGTCATCAACTGGCTGAGCAGATACGTCAGGAAAAGAATCCAGTCAGTAAAATTAATGATGCTGAGTACCCACTATTGTCCCCTCCCAGTAAATGAAACAGATTCAAGGATCTGAATCCTGGAAAAAGCCAGTGTGGGATGTGGCGAACTAGATCGCACTATAACAAAATGGCGTCTGTTAGGCTAAGAAGCATCCCACAGACCTGCCCGGCCTGAAGGGAAAAACAAAAACGTGGTTATAGCTTACAAAAGACATGCTGTTCTGCTTCTGTAAACACTTACACAACACCCTGCTGGTCAAAAGTAACCAGAGTAATTACTTCTGCAGCCTTTCCTGCCCCAGGAAGCAGCTTTTCCTGCAACCCTCGCAGCCCTTCCTCCCTCACGGTGTGCAGCCCTTCCTCCCTTGCAACACCCTTCACCCCACTCCTCACCCCGACCCTTGCAAAATGTAACATTTGTTTGGATTTTTATGCTTAAATACTCTGTAAAACCGTGGGTCGGGGCTGTCGTCAGAAACGCTACCAGCCAGTGGCAGGACTAGCGCTCCCAAGCCAGGGCAGCCATCCTCGGCCAGGAATAAAGATTCCTAAAAATTTCTTTTCTTTATTTATTTATTTTGTTGTTGTTGTTGTTGAGAGATTTTTGCTATAGGGCACGTGTGCTCACCAGAAAGATGGAAAGAAACAGAGAGACAGAAAGCGAGATATCACCCCCCAGGGGGGAAGCACGCTACAATCCCTTTTCCTGCATGCTCCTCTCGGGATCTTGGGCACACACGCACACGCGCCGGTTTGAGTTTAAACCACCGGGTCTGGGACTCGAATCACAGTCGGCTACATGGGAGTCCAGCGACACAGCCATTATGCTAACTGCTGGTATCCTAAAATTCTAATTTCTTAGTAGTCTTGGTTGTTCTACTCTATCGTGTCAGAACAATTTGAACCCTTAAAAATGAAAACCTGGAGCCAGACACTGGTGCAATAGTAAGACATGACACTCTGTGAGGCTCCCCACATGGGGACATTCCGGGTCCACATCCAGAGACCTCTCCGGGTACTCCAGGCACGAGCGTGTCTATTATCTTGGACTGGCTGAGGCGGGGGGGGGGGGGGGGAGGTTGTAGTGTCAGGACTCCACTGTGGGATACTCTCTTTCTATCTCTCTCACTCATGGAAGAAATAAATAAATAGATGTTCTTTAAGGAAAAAAAAAAAATCAATGGCGAAGATCATGCCTTCGCCAGAGAGACAGAGACAGAGAGACAGGGAAGGAGAAGGAAAAGCAGCCCTCAGCAGGTGCGGTCAGGTGCACACTCGCCTATTTCTCCGTCCTGTCAGGATTTTAGGCACACAGACACACATGCCTTGTGTAGTTTTCAAGCTGCCAGGACCAGATTTGAACGGCGTGGTTGGCCGTGTGGGAGCTGGCTCCCCTAACAACGAGGCCGTAGGACTGGTCTAAGGCTACTGTTCTGGGAAGGTCACAGGTTTGCAGGCGACCTCCCTGGGTATGCCTGGCACATGTGTGCCCGTGACAGAGCTGGCCGAGTCCAGGGAAGAATCGGCATGAAGACCTTGTCGAGGGTCTGTCTTTCTGTCTCTCCTGCCTCTCGGGCTCATGGAAGGAACAAATTAAAAAAATAAATAAAAACTTCAAACGTACATTGGCCATTGGCAACTAACTTTTTGTTTTAAAGAGATTTTTGGCATAGGGCACTTGTGCTCATGGGAGAGATAGAGAGAAAGTGAGAAATCACCCCAGGGGACAGTTACATTGCAATCCCTTCGCCTCCATTCTCCTCTTAGGATTGTGGGCATCATGTACACATGCACCCAGTGTGAATTTCAAGCCACTGAGTCCTGGACTTGAACTGTGGTTGGCAACATGGAAGTCCAGCACCTGTAACTACCAAGCTATTGACAGGCCTTGTGTTATTTTTTTAAGACAATATGGAGCCAACAGTTAGCATGGTGGTTACAACCCCATGGGTTTGAGTCCCATACGTGGTGGCCCACATAACATGCCAGGCATATATGTGAGAGCCCAAAATCCCAAAGAGAGTGGAGAAGAGATTATGGCATGGCCAGCTCCTCAGAAGATGATATCTCACTTCCCCTTTCTCTCTGGTGAGTGCACATGCTCTATAGCAAAACCCAAAACACACACACACAAACACACACACACACACACAGCTCCATGGAGTTAAGCCTGACAGCAGGTGTGCATGTTAGTGTGTGTATGTGTGTGTGAGCATGTATGTGTTGCAAGGTTTATGTTTTACCTGGTGCAAACCTTTAAAATGTATTATTACACCAGTTTCACACCAAATACCACATCACTGAGGTCTGGAAGGCTGAGCCCATGCTGGTCGGCGAGCGCCAGCTGCCCTGAGGCTCTCCTGCGGCCCCCCAGGCTCCTGGGCTCCAGGCCCTGCTTTCCCTTCCTCCCACTGCCCACCCCCCACTCCATTCTCAATGTGGTCAGCGGCCTCCTGGGGGGGTCACAGGGCAGGGAAGCCCAAACCCATCTACCAGGGGAAAAGACAGAGGCTCAGAGGGCCGTGACTAGCCCGGCATCACACAGCCCCTGGTGACTAACCTGGCCTTCTGACTCTGCGAGTGAAGGAAAAAAAAAAAAAAAAAAAAAACAGTGATTTTAGTAATCCAAACGTTTTTAGGTGTGTCATCTACAAACCAGAGGTCTCAGCTCACACTCCCACTCAGCTCACACTCCCACTCGTCTACAGTCTGATTTGATCTTACGATCACAAAGCCAGGGTCACGATACAGACGCCATTCCGCGACGTGGCCCCTCACACCCCACACCTGGGTCATCACTTTCCCATCAGGACACACCGGACAGCCCATTTCTCTCCCATCACCCCACGGGCCTGCACGGAGGGCCAGGGAGGAGTCTGCGGCCCTGGGCAAGTCACTCTCCTCGGTATCCCTCCGGGGCCTGGCATAGAACAGGTGCTCAGAGTCAGGGTGGCTGAAACAGCCCCTGGGTTCCTCGTACCTCATTAGAAACCTCTTCCTCTCGGGCTGAAGTAGCAGCACCCTGGGGAGCCTCGGGGGCCAGGCTCTGGGCCACACCTTGCCTGACCTCCTTCGGTTCCTCCAGATTTCCCAAAGGGAGGGGACCTCCCAACTTGCACTTTTCTGGGGTCACCCGGCCACATGCAGGCCACATGCAGGCAGCCTGGAGCCCGTGTTGGGCCCTGGGGTGGGGGAGCCCTGTGAGCCCCTCCACGCAGTTCCCCCTCCCCTCTACTACGGCGGCAGGGGAGGGGCGAGTCCAACACACACTGGGTACGAATCCTGGCTCTGCCTCTGCTGAGCTGTGTGCCTTTGGGCAGATTTCCTCACCCTCTGGAGCGAGTGAGGAGGTGGGGGGAGTTCATCCCAGCCCCAACTTATCCAGGAACCTTCTGGTGGAGTTGAGTACGCTCAGCTGATCTCTGCGGTGTGGAATGTCGCCCGGTGTGCGTGGAATAACCGAACACCTCCGGGCCCCCACATATACCCAGTGCCCAAAAGGGAAACTGAAAGTTACAGCTGTTTTGTTGCTGTTGCTGTTGTTGTTGTTAATTTGCCAGAGGGCGTGTGCACTCACCCAAGAGCCAGAAGAGGGAGGGAGAAAACATTCAACCCAGGGGATCTGTCACACCACAATCCCTTCTCCTCCATCTTCTCCTCCTTTTGGGATTTTGGGCTTACACCTGCTCCTGGTGTGTTTTCCTTTGTTTCTTCTTTTCCTTTCTCTCTCTTTTTTTTTCTTCCTTCCTTCCTTCCATCTTTCTTTCTTTCTTTTTTTTTTTTTTTTCTTTTTTTGCTATAGAGCACATGTGCTCAACAGAAAGACAGAGAAAGACAGAGAGACAGAAAGTGAGAATTCACCTCCCAGGGGAGATGGCCATGCCACAATCCCTTCTCCTCCATTCTCCTCTCGGGATCTTGGGCACACATGCACATGCGCCCAGCGTGAGTTTAAGCCACCGGGTCCAGGACTCAAACCGCAGTCAACTACATAGGAGTTCAGCAACATAGCCATAATGCCAACTGCTGGTCCCAAGCAACCATATTTTAAAGCATGGGTCAGTAACTGTACCTAAGAGCATACATTGCTGTGTACAAATTAACTAACAAGGCCACAACTTTTTAAAAATATAATTCTTTATTTATTTAATTTTATTTGCTATTATAATGTATTTATTGGGAACCAGCAGTTAGCGTAATGGCTATGTCACTGGATTCCCACACAGTCGACTGCAGTTCGGGTCCCGGACCCGGTGGCTTAAAACTCATGCCGGGCGCGTGTGCGTGCATGCCCAAGATCCCGAGAGGAGAATGGAGGAGAAGGGATTGCAGCGTGACCATCCCCTCTGGGGGGTGATTGCTCGCTTTCTGTCTCTATGTCTCTGTCTGTCTGTCTGACGAGCACACGTGCCCTATAGCAAAAACTTCTCCAAATAATAATAATGTATTTATTTATTAAGAGTGTTTTTGCTCTAGAGCGCATGCACTTGCCAGAGAGACGGAGACAGAGAGACAAAAAGCGAGAAATCATCCCCTGGGGTGATGGCCATGCTGCAACCCCTTCTCTTTCAGTCTCCTCCCAGGATTTTGAGCATACACACACTCAGCGTGAGCTTGAAGTTGTCGGGTCTGGGACTAAAACCGTAGTCAAATATGTGCGAGTCCAGCAATGTAACCATTATGCCATCTGCTGGTCTCTAGTGTTTATTTTTTAATTTTGACCAGAGAGAGACAAAGGGAAAATAAGACAGCAAGCTGCCAGGTTTTGACTCGAATCGCAGTCGGCCACATGGAAGTCCAGCCTTAATCACCATGCCACCTGCAGGCCCCAATCGCAACTTTTTAATGTTTAAAACAGAATACATCCCCTATAAAAGCATCACCTTTTGACATTTTAACATCAGTATTCTCCTTCTTCCTTACCCTTGTGATGGACTAGTATAGATGAAGAAAAATGGTGTCTGTTAGGCTAAGGAACACCCCACAGGCCTCTTCGTTGAAATGGAAAAACAAGGATGTGGTTGTCACTTACAAAGGCATGCTGCTCTGCTTCTGTAAATTGCTGACAGCACCTTGCTGGGAAAAGTAACCACCTTTGCAGCTTTTCCTCCCTCAGAACGTAGCAACCTTTGCTGACCCTCCTCCCTTACAACACCCCTCATCCTCAACGCTTGCGGCCCTTCCTCAAAAGCATAAAGCTCCCCTTGTGGTTTTTATGCTTAAATTCTCTGCAAAACTGCTGGTCAGGGCTGTCGTCCCAAACACTACCTGCCAGTGGCAGGGGCGGTACTCCCTGGCCAGGGTGGCAGTCTTTGGCCAGGAATAAAGGCTCCTAAAACTTGAATTACTCGGTGGTCTCGATCTTTGTAATATCTCATGCTACAACACCCTCTCCTTCAACAGAATCACACCAACCTCCTCGAAATCCTTCTCAAGGACAGCCATGATACAGGGAGTTGGGGTACATTGACCCTACACCCAGTACAGGAACAGCAGTGAATTTTATTCTTTTGTCTCATGCCCATGAGAAAATATAGACATGGACACAGAAGAAATACTGAAGTGGAGAGTTAGAAAAGGGAAGAAATCTCAGGCTCCCCAGCCCCTCCACCTACGTCCGACCCAGTGCTGTGGCCTGGCGCTGCCCTGTGCAGCCAGCTCTGGGTGGGTCCAGCGGACCTCACCTGCAGCTTCCACAGCATGGCTTCATCCCAGTTCTTGTTGGCCATGTCGATGTGGGCCTCCAGATCCTTCAGGTCCATCTCCAGCTTCTTCTGAGTGGCCATGGCCAACGAGCGCTGCTTCTGCTCGTCCTCCAGCTCTGCCTCCATCTCCCGCACCTGGGGAAGGCATGCGGCTCAGGAGGCTGGGTCGGCACACAGACCCCGCTCCCACGAGTCAGGTGGGTGCAGGCCAGGTCTGTGGGTCCCCGGGTGCCAAGGAGGATCACTGATCACACTCTAGGAGTGAGCCGCTGACCCTTGGGACACGGGACTGAAAGGAAGGGCCCGGGAGGACGGGACCAGGCGGAGGCAGCGGGAAAGGGAGCCCCCCTCCGAGCTGTGGGGCTACACTCGCCTGTCTGACCAGCTGCTGCTGCTTCTCCTCACTCTGCTCTTCGCTGCCCTATAGGTTCTGCTAGAACTGGGCCTTCAGGGCCTGCAGATTGACCTCCAGCTGCAGCTTGGTGTCCTCAGTGGCCTACAGCTCGTGCTCCAGCTCCTCCAGCTGGGTCTTCATCTTCTCCACCTGGGGCTCCAGGACCGGCTTGGACTTCTCCAACTCATCGACGCTCTTGCCACATTGTGCTCAGTAAGTGACAATTACTATTGTTGATAAAAATTCTACCTTGTATAAGGAACTTAAGATATGCACCTTTCACAGTGCTCTACAAATAGCTCCATGATTCTCAGGACCCTTGTTTGTGTCAGCCACAATGGTCTAGGTTATGCTGCAGTAACATACAGCCCCCAAATCTCAAATGGTTTTCAATAACAAAGGTCACTTCTTATTCATATTCCATGTTTGTCATGGGTCAAATGCCGCTTTAATCCTGTTTTCTTTCCCTGAAGGATAGAGACTCAGCCAGTTTCTGGAACATTGCTGGTTGCAACAGAACAAAGGGCTCATAAATCATTAAATGCTATGCCTTAGAAATGACACATATTTCCATTCAAAACTCACTGGCCAGAACTGGTTGTATGTTCCCACCCAAGCATAAGGGAGAATAATCTCATCATGCATCTGAAAAATGTGGTCAACTGTCCTAGTGACTACACAACGCTTTCTTCCCCCCTTTTAATCTTTTTTTTTTTTTTTTTTTTTTTTTGGAGAGGTTTTTGCTATAGGGCATGGGGGCTCACCAGACAGAGAGAGAGACATAGAGACAGAAAGTGAGAAATCACCCCCCAGAGGGGATGGTAACACCGCAATCCCTTCTCCTCCATTCTCCTCTCGGGATCTTGGGCATGCACGCACACGCGCCCGGCGTGAGTTTTAAGCCACCGGGTCCGGGACGCGAACCGCGGTCGACTACGTGGGAGTCCAGCGACATAGCCATTACGCTAACTGCTGGTTCCCACCCCCTTTTAATCTTGATCGAGCATTTGCATGCTCACATAAGGGAGAGAGGCACAGCCTCCATTGTGTCTGGTCATGCCGTGATCCCCTACCTCCAGTCTCCCAGCCTGTCAGACCTGGGGCACTTGCACATGTGCCCAGCATGTTTCAAGCTGACCAGGTCAGTGACTGAAGCCGCAGCCACCATGCGGGATCTGGTTCTCCTGAGCATAGCATCGCTGCTGTGATGGAACCAGTCCCCACCACATATTTTCTAAATCACTGCTCAGACCAGAGGGAGGAAGGCTCAGCTGGACAACTGGGAAAGGTAGGAGCCAGAGGGGAACGAGGAGGATAAAGGGAGGGCCCTGCATGGAGAACGATCCTAGGTCAGGGTCCAGGGCTGAGGCCAGAGGAACATGGAATGCCTTGCTCATCCCGACCTGGATCTCAGCAGCCCCTGGACCGTTCTGTTCTGCAAACAAGCCAGTTCTGCTAGACCGTGGGAGTCACGGGTTCTAAATCAGGATGGTGAAGCTGTATGAATCTGTGTTTTTCTGGCTTTCCAGCTTACAGGCAAACCAGTCGCAAAGCAGTTATTTCTGTGGCTCCACCCCTCTGTGGGATTCTGGGATCAACAATTCTTCCAATAGCACTGGAAGCCCAGGCAGTGTTTCAGGTGAGTTGTCAGCCTGAGCTCCTTCCTGTTTCCCACACATAGTCCCTTGTCCTCCCTTGTTCCAGTTTCCAGCTTTCCTGCTTACAACCCACATGACACCTGCACTAACCACCGTCTCGGTGCTCAGCTACAGAAATACCCAACTCCTTAATAACCACTTTCATAAACCTTAGAGCACCTCTTATTCCCTCTAGTGTAATGCCTCTATTCTATCTAGCCTCTGTCCAGTGCACCCCTCCCCGACCTCTGCACAGCTCTGGACTCACTGGATCGGGCCCACTTGTACAGGAATTGTGCATGAGCATCACCAGTAGTACTGCAAAGATGGCGGAGCCAGAGCAAAGGAAAAAGATCCCTTTAATTCCAAAAACTCTCCTGAAAAAGAGAAAAGCTTATCAAGCCCTCAAAGCTACCCAAGCAAAGCAAGCACTTCTGACAAGAAAAGAGCAGAGAAAATAGAAAGGCCCCAGATTTAAGCAACTGTAATCATTCTTAAGTGATTCCTGGTGGCAGAAGTGTGACATGGTACATCTTAGACAACTTGAGGTGAAACCTCATGCCTCGGAAATGCCCAGTAAACATCATTGGCCTTTGTTGTGTACATCAAAAGGACTGATGAGGCGAGTTCAGTGGTGCAGGAGACCATCGTGAGACTACATCTAAAGAAATTTGTCAGTGGTGTTTTTGTCAAAGTCACTCCTCAAAACACTGCAAATAGTGGAACCTTATGTGACCTGGGGATTTCCAAATCTGAAATCTGTCCGGGAACTCATCTTGAAATATGGGCAAGCCAAGGTCAAGAATGAGACCATCCCTCTGACAGACAACACAGTGATTGGGGAGCATCTAAGGAGGTTTGGCATCATGTGTTTACAAGACCTCATTCACGAAATTGCCTTCCCGGGAAGTATTTCTAGCATTTCTCATGTTTTCTGTGCCCTTTTCACCTTTTGGTGGCCTGTCATGCCACCAAGAACCAGGTGGGCTTCCTCAAGGAGATGGGCTCACCCAGCTATTGGGGCAAATGCATCAATCAGCTCATCCGCCAGCTCAGCTAGATCCAGAACACCCGAAAGCACAGTGTGTTGGAAGTGTGTGCTTTTCACTTTTTGAATTGTATCTTCAAAGAAGATTATCATCTGGTCCAATTTCAGAAACTGGAAAGGAAGAATCTTGAAACACAGTAGTTGATGTTCATAATAGGCACCCTTCATCACAGCCCAGTTGCAAAGAAAAATTCCAGCCTTTTCCATGTTGGCTGCTGCCTTCTCTGAAATTCAGCATATGCCACCAGGGAGGGAGCCTGCTTCATTACATCTGTCCTGGGCTTTAATGTTGGTGAAAGAATAACCCAAACTTGTACAAGGTTCCCCAAGACTCCCACAGGAGTGGACCAAGCCTGGGGCATATCTGAAACTGGGGGGTTCTAGGGCCTTGTTTTGAAAAGACTTAAAATACAGCTTAAAGAAGCACAAAAACAAATGCTTGGTTGGTTCTACCATGAGATTATGTCCAACTTTCTGACAGCTCTGAGAGCTCTCAGACTTGACAGGCCCTAGTATATCTGGTGACTTTTTTGTCTAGCCTGCAACTGTCTTAGTCTTTTTCTCTAGCTCAGCATTTGAGAAATTCCCTTTGTCAGTAAGACACATATATACCAAATGTTGCTTGAATATTTCATAGACCGTTCTTGGGGGCCTCTGTACCCTGTATGAGGAAGTCCTGCTGTTACCAGGCTTGGTCACCAGGCCCTGATCTTGCTAGTCTCCTGGTTCCATGCCTGGTAAAACACACCTCACCAAGACAGCTTTTCCCTTCAATTCTATTTGCTGTTTTTTCTTAGAACACAGTGGCAAATTGTGTTGTCTCCTGCACCATCTGTAACACTGGAGGTGCCCAGCATTCCCCCCACCCCAGTGGAATTTCCTGGTTTCCTTGATGATAGCTTTCTCCTTAAAACCCAGATCGGGAAGGAGTAAACCATTTTCTTGGTTTAGCACGGGTGATATTAGCATATCAGGTAAGCAGCTTGGTTAAACCATTTCTCATGCATGATCCAGACTCTAGAAGTACTTTTGCCCTACTGGCAGTGGGAGAGTAGGCCAGCAGCAGGGTTTCTGGTAGTGTTTGTTCTGGGAAAAATGGGTCTGCTGCTGACTGGATTCTCAGTGTTCACCCATTCGCGGGCCTTCCCTCTGCTCTCTTGACTTAGTTGCCTCAGCCTGCCAGCTCAGCAGTTGGTGAGGACGTGCTGTACTGAGGCCAAACTTGAACTTAACCATTGTGTTTCCTGGTCCCTTTAGATCATCTATGCTTGAATTTTGGCTCAGGCCCTCAAACATAGCTATAAAATTTAGGGGGATAACAATTTTTTAAAATGTGCCAAGTTAGGAGATAATTAATTTGTCTGATTGGCTCCAGAGTTGTTACTCTTACACTGTAAAGTATGGTGAGGTCAGATTAATTTAAAATGATGTATCAGTCATGGGAAAACAGTTATGAATATGGAAGCCTGGGACTTGCCTCCCAGATCTGTCTATACTAAATATGGGATCACTATTTCCACTCATGCCTGTAAATCTCATCTGCTTCACATCATTTTTTTTAAGCATTTATTTATTTATCTATTTATTTGTTGTGATTTTCAAGCTGCTGGGTCCAGGACTTGAACCACAGTCAGCTATGTGGGAAGCCAGTGCCTTAACCACCATACCTCCTGCTAACCCTGCTTCACATCATTATTAAAAGAATTTATGATTATATACAAATAATAAGAAAGAAAGAAAGAAAGAAAGAAAGAAAGAAAGAAAGAAAGAAAGAAAGAAAGAAAGGTGCCCATGGATCTTTGATCAAAGATGCTCCTCCAACTTCCTCTTGAGCTCCTTTGCTTCTTCTTCCTCTCCAGCTCCTGAGCCTGCTGCCTCAGCCCCTCTGCTACCTCAGTCTTTGCTCCCTTGCACAGGTGCATCAAATTTTTCCCAAGGTTGAACACATCAGCCCAGAGGTGGTCACCTGTAGAGGACAGAACTGTGATCCAGGATCCTTTGGTCATCGCCAAAGCAGTGCCTCTGAAGGCTTTCTGCACCTGCTTGCCACTTTGGGCTGAGAGTCTCCCAGCGGCCGTGAGGCGCTTGGCATTGGCTTCGGCTAAGCTGTTGGTGTTGACATTCTTCTCTGTGACTTTCAGGACTTCTTTGAGACGCCTGGGTAAAGAAAAAACTTCGGATATAATGTTCTCCAAGGCTTTGACCACCTGCCCCTTATCACCGCGGGTTTCCATCAGGCGGCTAGCTTCAGCGTTTGCTGATGCAGTGCTCACATTCTCCATGATGATGGTAAAAACACCGGTCACGGTTGCCACTGTGCCCAGCACTTTCCTGGTTGCTGAGAGCACCAAACTGGTTCCTGCAGTCTCAGGTGCCAGAGCCAGGCCAAGGATGATCAGGATGCCAGAGACAGCGCTAATGGAGTTGGCCACCACGTTGGAGATGGTGCACCACTTGTTCACATTGTCAACTTTGTCTGCAAGGGCATGGAGTTTTTCTATGCGCTCCTCGAGGTCTGCTTCCACTTGAGGGAACTTGCTCAGGAATCTCTCCCTGTCCTGGAGGTCTTTTGGGGGCTCATCATTGTTCCCGATAGCCATGTCTGTCGTAAGCGCTTACAAAGCTTCCTGTAGTGCACCTGCCTTATCCCTGCAACAATAAAGGTCATGTGGTGAAGGAAGGCAGTTTAGCTTATCTATGAAATAGACTCAGGCAGCTCTATCCTGCATAAACCACACAGCTTTTCCTCTAAATCGAATGGAAAGGAATTCTACAACTATGAAGAATTTTTCTTTCAACATTAAACATGTTTTATACATCATAGATGCTCTGCAGGGCTTATTCAATAAGAATAAATAAGTGCAATTCATCTTAAGATGTACTTTAGGGACCAGGAGATGATGTATTGGTTACATTGCTGGACTCCCATGTAGCAGACCACAGCTGAGTCTTGGACTCAGCAGCTTAAAACTCAGGCTGAGGTACTTGTGCGTGCGTGCCCAAGATCCTGAGAGTAAAATGGAGGAGAAGGGATTGCGGCATGGTCGTCCCCCCTGGGGGGTGATTTCTTGCTTTCTGTCTCTCTGGCAAGCACACGCACCTGATAGTAAAAATCTCTCTTAGGAAAGAAAAGGGAAAAAGAAAAAAGGAAAGGAAAGAGAAAAGAAATGAAAAAAGAAAAGGAAAATAAAAGACATACTTTAGTGACAGGCATTTGATAAAGATATCTTCTCAGGCGAGCAGATGGTGTGAAAGTTAAGGTGACTGGATCACACATGGCTGACTGTGTGGTTCAAGTCCTGGACCTGATGGCTTGAAAGTCATGCGAGTGCATGTGTGCCTGAAAGAATGGAGAGAATGGAGGAGAAGGGAGGATTGTGGTGTAGGCATTCTTCCTGGAGGGCTGATTTCTCTCTCTCTGGCAAGTGCATGCACCCTATAGTAAAAATAAAGAATAAAAAAATTAGTTTCTCAGGCCAGCCCATTACTTGGTGGTTAAGGGAGCTGGATCCTACATGGCCAATCATGCAGTTTGAGTCCTGGATTCAGCTACTTGAGAAACATGCTGAATGCATGTGTGTGGGTACCCAAAATCTTGAAAAAAGGGAGAGATGGAGGAGACTACAGTGTGACCATTCCCCATGGGGAGGAGTGCGTTCTTTCCCTCTCCTTCTCTCTCTCTCTCTCTCTGGTGGGCATACATGCCCTCTGGCAAACAAAAGACAGACAGAGAGAGAGAGAGAGATGCTTTCTCACTCAAAGGCAGGTGAAGGCCATCACTACCAAAGTATCTATAGAGAGATAATTCCAAAGATGGACAGAAGTGGACTGGAGGCAAAGAACCCTTATTCAGAGCATCTGAGTAGTAAAGAACTAATTTTATCCACAGAGAGATCTTCCCTCTACCCACAGCTACTGGGAAGTGATCTCTAGGATCTTGGATTGTATTGCCTGATAGGAGTGTCTTTGCTTGTGTGGAGACTTTGGCCACACAACAGTGAAACAGCGTGATGTACGATGGGGGCTTGGACTACATGGTGTCATTTCAGAGTTCCACAGGAACTGGAGACTATGGGCAAGACCCATCAAAAGGGGCTTGGGTCTAGGGTCAGTCATTAGAGCAATGTGTGATCATATCCCAACAAAAACTCTGCACAGTGGGGGCCAGCAGGTGGTATGTTGGCCACATGACCTATCATGGTTCAAGTCCCAGACGTGGTGGCACATGAGTATATGTGCCCAAAATCCTGGAGGAGAATGGAGAAGGGACTGTGGTATGGCCATACCCTCTGAGGGGTTATTTCTCATTTTTCCCCTCACTGTTTCTCTCTTCTCCAGAAAGCACACATGCCCTATGACAAAAACCTTAAAAATAAATAAATTACATAAATAAATAAATAAAACCTTCAAAAACACATAACTCTACACACTGAGGATTGGTTTGAAAAAGGTCCTTCTCTTGGCTGAAATTCAGTTAATGCTCTTCTTGACTGGGCTTTGACCTTGGCCTTCTGTGTCTGTGCTTGGTTTTCCAGGGCCTGCATTGCCCAGTCTTAGCAAGGACCCTACTAAGTTAGCTCAGTGAGAATCATCTCAACCTCGGTGCCCAATCAAGCTCATCCCTACTTTTGATGAATCATGGTCAGCCATGTGGGAGCCCAGTGCCTTAGCCATAATGCCCTCTGCTGGCCCCAATGCTATTTTGCTTACCACTCCCAGCAGGGTCTAGGCAGCAACCTGTAATCAGTTGCACTCACGCTTTGTTTTCTTTTGTTGTGTTTCTACTTCCTGGAGGTTGCATGCACTCATCAGTGAGAAAAACGGAGGGAGAAAAGAAACACCTCCCAATGGGGTGTGTTAACACCACCATCCCATCTCCATTTTTCCATCCTGTTGGAATTTGGAACAGGCAGACACATGTGGCCACATTTTTCAAGAATCTAGGGCCTACAGTTGGTCGTGTAGGATCCGGCTCCCTTAACCACTAGGCAATGGGGCTGGCTTAAGCATTCGTGTTTGACAGTGAAACAAATGAATGGTCACATCAAATGAAGTAAATAATGTAATGACTACAAATAGTCTCAGGTCAGTTCAGGGCAGGATCACTGTCCAAATGATTTATTGCAGTAGTCATTTTTAGGGATTTGGAGATCACAGAATTACAGTAAGGACCTGGGGATCAGGATATATCTGCATGTGAACCAGGGCATGATGTAGTGTGTTTTCTGCTGTGCACACACAAGACAGGCTCTCTTTATAGTTCACAGAAGAGGAAAATATGCTGACAGGAGGAGTGACTGCCCTCAGTCAGTGAGCAAAAAGTTCAGAATCTGCAGGAGCCAGGTAGTGGCACAGGGTTAACATGATGCTCTACAAGGCTAACCCACATCAGAAGGTCCCCATCTCAAGTCTGGAGACCTCCTTGAGTACACTGAGCATGCATGTGCCCGTGATCTTGATGTGGAGCAACCCAGAACTTGTGAGAAAACTTGAAGCAACCCAGGGCTGATAGATGTCTGGGCTTTCTATTTCTCTGTGAGTTAGCTGCCCCTCCCCTGACTGTTGAGCAGTCGGAGGCCTTGAGTAGGCTGCCAGCTCTGTTATTATGGCAGACACTGAGCCTTTTCCCTGATAAGACCTTCCAAACATGCTGAAACCTCCCCTCCCCAAATTCACCCATAAAAGAATGTGCTCAACTCTCAGCTGGGGCCAGAGATTCAGAGTGTTAACTCCTCCATGCCTGCCAACATAATAAAGAGTTATCCTTTTTCTCTCTGGAGTGCTATGCTTTTGTTCATCAGTATCTGTTTATCTGCAATATGTGGTGCATTGGCCCAGAAGCAAAATCAGATTGGCCCTTTGAGCCACCAATCCCAGGGCATTTTCCTCCGGGACAGGCACTGCAGTGTGGAGAGATAGGTACACCCCCATCTCGTTTGACAGGATCCCTCAGCTGAGATGCCTGTCCTGAGGTCGAACGTTCCTGGGATCATCAGAGTCCAATTGGAGAGAAGGACCAACTCCTGTTCTGGACCTTGATGCATCATCTGTGGTCAACTCTGGAGTTACTGGAGGCAGACTTCTCATAAGTGTGATCATGCCGAGGCTATAATTCTTACTAGTCTTGGTCTGCACTTATTCAGGCTGAGTGGAAGCCTTCCCTACATGAACTGAAAAAGCCAGGGAAGTCACTCGAACCCTTTTGAAGGAAGTTAGTTTGGGCTTCCCCTTAGGATTGAGTCAGACAATGGCCCCAAAGCAAGTTACTCACCTCACTCCAGCCCTCTCTGCCCCCCACCCCATGGACCTCATTCCAGCCCTCTCTGCCCTCCTCACTTCCCTTCACCTCACTCCAGCCTGCTCTGCTCCCCATTCACCTCACTCCAGCTTTCTCTGCTCTTGGCTCCCTGTTATCTCACTCCTGGTTTTCCTGCCCCCCCCCAACTCCCCATTCCCAAGCCAAGGCAAAGTCCTTCTGTCCTGTTGGGGTACAAGGAGAAGCTCATCAGGTGAGGAGAGAGCCATCTGATAACTGTACAACAGAAACTGTAGAAACTGCACATAGAAGAAAAGATGGGAAGGCAAGTTCTGGCAATTACCAGGGGCTGGAAACATTATGGTGTACTAATTGACAGTTACTAATATTTACCAAGTGTCTGTAATGTGCAGTGCTCCTTCCTTAGACCTCATTATAACAAAATCACACACTCCATGAAACAGGCACAACTGTGGCTGCTATTTTAAAGCAGAGGAAACCATCATGAGCTTAGGTAACATGGTCAAGTTTTCACAACAGTGCTAGAGTCAGAGCCTCGGCAAGAGAAAGGGTGAGGCACCCCAATAGGGTCTTCATACCATGCTCCACCCCATCTCAGCCTGGATTACATGCACACATGCCCCGTTTGCTCAAGGAGGTCCTAGGATATGAACTTTGGCTCTTTCCCATGTGGGCCCAGTTGCATAAGCACTGCACCACCAGCTGGCCCTGTTTCCTTTCTTAACATGGTACCTAAACATAATCACCATTTGCTTTCTTTTCTACTCCCTAGGAAAGATAGATCCTATGTTTTTTATGACACTAGGATCTGCTCCTTGACTATACAGAAATGTTTACTCATGTACTTGTTCACTGTTGGTGACTCAAACATGCCCTGTACCCTGTGTCTAAGTCTCTGTCTTGGGAAATTTATAAAGTGCCCCAAAGCTTGTGCCCTCCTTGCTTCTGTAAGATTCTCCATCCCAAGAGGGCCTGGAGTCCTGGCCCAATCTCTGCCATGGAATGTTGAGCCCTCCTGGACCATACAGTCCCCTCTGCTATCCTCTCTTAATTGTTCAACCTTAGATTATTTCTAATATAAAAATGTTTTTTAATTGCCAGAGGGTGTGTGCACTCACCAGCGAGGAACAGAGGCAAAGGGAGAAAGGTTTCCCCCAGTGGGGCATGGTCACTCTACAATCCCTTCTCCATTTTTCCATCTTGTCAGGTTTGGGGGAATGCGTGCACACACACATGGTCAAGGTGTCTTTCAAGCCACCAGGGCTGGGACTTGAACTGCAGTCAGCCAAGCGGAATCCGACTCCCTTAGCTACTAGACCATGGGGTCAGTTCTGTTTCTAATTCTTCATAGAAATAATAGTACAAAGAACATTCTCCTTGAATAAAACTGTCTACATTTGAGATCATTTAGGATATTCCTATAAGTGGACTGAGTAAGAAGGTGTCAGCATTTGCAAATTTTTTTATACCTGTAACCACACTGTTATACAAATAAATTGTCCCAGTTTACACTCACATTGGCAGCCTATGAGGATTTACATTCTTTTGATTTTATCCTTCACAGTTGTCTTTTTCAAAAACCAGATCTTTATGTACAGGGAATTTCTTCAAGTTATTTGTGATGATCTTGCCTTGGGAGTTGAGGGAAGGAAGCAGACGGTAACTGCATTTAGGCACTCTGTTAAGAGTGGTGGTGTCACCGTGGTGATGCAATGGGACCCAAGAGGGACAGGGCCTGGGTTTGTGTCCTGGGACCTCCCTGAGCACACTGGGTGCCTGTGATCCAGGCTGGCTAAGGCAGGGGTTAGTGCAGAGACCCTGCCGGGGGTATTGTCTGTCTCAAGTTCTTTCTTGGTTTTTCTCTCACTCATAGGAGAAATAAATAAACTTAAATAAATAAGCTTAAACAAACAAACAAACAAAGAGGACCAGGAGGTGCAGTGGTAATGTAATTGAACTCACACAGGAAAAATAGAAGGTTCACACCCTGGGACCTCCCCGAGCACACAGGGAACACGTGGCTGTGATCCAGGCTGATCGAGACAGAGGTGGCTCGTGGTGTGAAGCCTCTGTTGGAGGAGGGGTGCCTGTTTTTCTTCTTTTATTCATGGAAGAAAGAAAGAAACTTTTAAAAATCAACAGTAAAAGAGCATTATAAAAAGAAAGAAAGCAACTACCTCTGATCTGCCTAAAACGATGGTAAAGGCACTTGCAGGCACAATGCTAGCTAATTAAAATGGGTAACATCTGTGGATGTCACTAGGTAGGAGTAATTGCTCTAAGACTTTATAAAGAATAACTAACGCGGGACCAGCAGTTAGCGTAATGGCTATGTCGCTGGACTCCCATGTAGTCAACCGCGGTTCGAGTCCTGGACCCGGAGGCTTAAAACTCATGCTGGGCGTGTGTGCGTGCGTGCCCAAGATCCCATAGAGGAGAATGGAGAAGGGATTGTGGTGTGGTCATCCCCCCAGATGGGTGATTTCTCACTTTCTGTCTCTCTGACTCTCTCTGTCTGTCTGGCGAGCATATGCACCCTATAGCAAAAACCTCTAAAAAAAAAAAGTATATTGGGAACTAATTTACTTTTTTTTTTAATTTGAGAGATTTTTTCATATAGGTCACGAGCGCTCACGGGAGAGACAGAGAGAAAGTAAGAAATCACCCTCCGGGGATGGCTACATGGCAATCCCTTCTCCTCCATTCACCTCTCAGGATTTGGGGTATGCATGCACATGCTCCCAGGGTGAATGTCAAGCCACTGAGTCCTGGACTGGAACTGTGGTCGGCCACATGGGAATCCAGCACCTTTAACTGCTACACCATCCACTGGCCTCACTTTATTTTTTAAAAAAGATATAAAGCCAGCAGGTAGCATGGTGGTTACAACTCTATGGGTTCAAATCCTGTACCTAGTGGCCTGAAAGACATGCCAGGCATATGTGCCTGAGCCGAAAATCCCAAAGAGAGTAGAGAAGGGATTGTGGTATGGCCAGCTCCTCAGGGGATGATTTCTCACTTTCCTTCTCTCTCTCTCTCTCTCTCTCTCTCTCTCTCTCTCTCTCTCGTGAGTGTGTGTGTGTCTATAACAAAAGCCAAAACACACACACACACACACACACACACACACATATATATAACTCCATGGAGGTCAGTCTGACAGCAGGTGTGCATGTGAGTATGTCTGTGTGCGAACGTATACATGTTGCAAGGTTTATGTTTTACCTGGTTGCCAACCTTTAGGCACCAGCAGATGGTGTAATGCTTACATCACTTTACTCCCACGTAGTCGACCACCGTTTGAGTCCCGGACCCGGTGACTTAAACTCATGCCAGGTGCATGTGCGTGCGTGCCCAAGATCCTGAGAGGAGACTGGAGGAGAAGGGATTACTGTGTGGCCATCCCCCCAGGGGTGATTTCTCGCTTTCTGGCTCTCTTGCTCTCTCTCTTTCTGGCAAACCCATGTGCCCTATAACAAAAAAAAAAAAAAAAAAAGAAAAGAAAAGAAAAGAAATTTCTTCCTCTCTGGCTAAAGTAGCAGCACCCTGGGACCAGCCTGGGGGTGGGGAGGAAGCTCTGGGCCAACCCCGTGCCTGCACCTCCTTCAGTGCCTCCAGATTTCCCAAAGAGATGGGATCTCCCAACATTCACTTCCCCCTGGGGTCACTCGGCCACAGGCAGGCAGCCTGGAACCTACGTTGGGCCCTGGGGTGGGGGAGCCCCGTGAGCCCCTCCACCAGCTACCCCTCCCCTCTACCAGGGCGGCAGGGAAGGGGGGAGTCCAACACACACTGGGTGCGAATCCTGGCTCTGCCTCTGCTGAGCTGTGTGCCTTTGGGCAGATTTCCTCACCCTCTGCTGAGAGTGAGGAGGTGGGGGGAGTTCATCCCAGCCCCAGCTTACCCAGGAATCTTCTGGCGGAGTTGAGTACGCTCAGCTGCTCTCTGCAGTGTGCAGTGTCACCCCCTGTGCTCGTGGAATAACTGAACAACCTCCAGGTCCCTACATATACCTAGTACCCAAAAGGGAAACTGAAAGTTACAGCTGTTTGTGTGTGCTTTTTTTTCTTTTTTAATTTGCCTGAGGGCATGTGCACTCACCAGAAAGAGCCAAAAGTGAGGACAGAATGGGAAAATATATTCAAAGTGTTCCGGGAAAAGCAAGTTCTACCAAGAATACTGTACTTGGCAAGATGATCCTTCATATGGGAAGAAAAGACAAGAATATTCTCAGATAAACAAAACCTGAAAGAATTTACCAGCACCAGGCTAGATCTCCAAGAAATTCTATGTGAGGAAAATTAAATGCAGACACACAGAAGTAAGAGTTCAAAAACTAAGAAAACGGCCTACTTAATCGTAGGGACAAGTCTGGAGTTGAATATTATACCCCAGAATTCAATAGGGAAGATCGAACCACAACAGAAAATAGATGATTAAGTACATGAGACTGAACTGGTGAAATAGCATTCTACAACTTGACTAAAATATTGTTGCTTTTCTTTTTTTTTTTTTTTTTGGAGAGGTTTTCGCTATAGGGCGCGTGCGCTCGCCAGACAGACAGAGAGACAGAGAGACAGAAAGCGAGAAATCACCCCCTACGGGAGATGGCCACACCGCAATCCCTTCTCCATTCTCCTCTCGGGATCCTGGGCACACACACACACACACACACACACGCGCGCCCGGCGTGAGTTTTAAGCCACCCGGTCCAGGACACGAACCGTGGTCAACTACGTGGGAGTCCAGCGACAAAGCCATTACGCTAACTGCTGGTCTCATATTGCTGCTTTTCTTCCAGGCTTTGTTGTCCGGTTTTAAGGATTTTTGTCCTGTCTTGAGCTGTCCACAGGTTCATGTACCTACTATTTGAACGGAATACTAACCTGTTTCCAGGCTTTAAGTTTCAAGGAAATTTCCTTACCAGTTCAAAACTGCTTTTCTTGAAATTACCAGCTGAACTTGCTATTGAAAGTAGTTAGATTATTTATGAAATTGTGTGATCAATAAAATGTGGGGGGAAAAGAAATCGAAGACAAATGTAGACAGCATAGATCGTGTAAGAAAAGGGTGGGAAAGGGCAGAGGGTCAGACATGGGTAAATATCTATATCTATATCTATATATTATATCTATATCTATCTATATCTATATATATGAAACTAGAAATGGAAAATTACTGATGATAACATGCATGACTAAGCCACTATGCAGTATATTCTAGATGGGAAACCACATTTGGTATGTTGTGATGATGCTTAGGGGATGAATGTAAATTAATTAATTTAAAAAAAAGTTTCAAGAAAAAAAAAAGACACGAAAACTGTTTTTCTTAAAATTAAAAAAAAAAAAAAAATGCGTATTTGATGACTGCAGTAAGCAATATAGCCCCAGCTAGGTACTACTTTATAGTATTCTACTCACTCTCACTGAGGTTTATGCCTAAAGTCAGACTTGTGTTCGTGTGTATATCAGCTGCACTTGCTATTGGAAAAACTTAGATTAATTAAGTAGTGAATCAATTAAATGGGGGGAAAAGGCACAGAAAGCAACCATGGATACCAGAGACAGTGTGGGAGGAGGGTGCGACACGGCAGACGGGGAGAGATAGGGAATAAAGGATGGGGGAAAGATAGCAAAATATACAGGAAACAAGAAATGGAAAATTATTTGTTGATGACAACACTCATGTTGATGTGCTTGATTGAGCCAATATACAGTGTATTCTAGATGGGAAATCTCATTTTGTATGCTGTAATGATGTATGGTGAGTAAATGTAAATAAATTTAAATTAAAAAAAGAAAAAAGAGCCAGAATAGAGAGGGAGAAAGCATCCCACCCAGTAGCTCGGTCACACCACAATCCCTTCTCCTCCGTCTCTCCCTCCTTTTGGGATTTTGGGCATGCACCTGCTCCTGGTGTGTTTTCCTTTGTGTCTCCTCTTTCTTTCTTGCTCTCTCTTTCTTTCTTTTTTTATTTTATTTCTCTTCCTTTCTTTCTTATTTACTTTCTCTTTCTTTTTTCTTCATTTCTCTCTCTTTTTTCTTTTTCTTTCTTTCTTTCTTCTTTTTTCTTTTTTTCTTTCTTTCTCTCTCCCTTCCTTCCTTCCTTTTTCTTTTTTCTTTATTTGTTATTATTAATTTATTATTTATTTTTAAAATTTATTTATATATTTTTAAAATTCGACCAGAGCATGACAGAATGAGAAAAAGAGAGAGAGAAAGCAAGCTGTGAGGTACAGGACTCGAACCGTGTTCAACCATGAGGGAGTCCAATGCCCTAATCACCACGCCACTCACCAGCCCCTATTATTTATTTTTTAAGAGAGTTTTTGCTATAGGACACGTGCTCACCAGAGAGACAGAGACAGAGAGACAGAAAGTGAGAAATCAACCCCTGGGGGATGGTCATGTTGCAATCCCTTCTCCAGTCTCCTCCCAGGATTTTGGGCACACACACATACACACACACCCAGCGTGAGCTTGAAGCCACTGGGTCCGGGATTCAAACTGCAGTCGACTACGTGGGAGTTCAGCAACATAACCATTACACCATCTGTTTGTCCCTAGTATTTATTTTTTAATTTGACCAGAGGGAGACAGAGAGAAAAAGGGAAAATAAGACAGCAAGCGCCAGGTCTGGGACTCAAACTGTGGTCGGCAACATGGGAGTCCTGCCTTAACCACCATGCCACCTGCTGGCCCCAGATCGCAACTTTTTAATGTTTAAAACAGAATATGTTCCCTGTAAAAGCAGCACCTTTGTGACATTTTAACTTTAGTATTCTTCCTTACTGTAAGGAATGGACTGACCATGTGAGAAAATAGAAACATAGAGCCTTTATTGGGAGTGCTCCCAGGCGAGGTTCACTAGTCTGACAGAGAAAAGGAGAGAGGGGGAGAAGGGCCAGAGAAGTCATACCCAAGGGTGGGGTTTAGCAATTTTTATAAGGGTCTAGGGCTGGGAAGTATCTTAGAGGTAGAAATAACCAATATATTGTAAAGATTTAGAGGGGGAGCAGACTGCTGTGTCACATAAGGTCTGGTGTCGTGTGCAGAGTAGAGTCCCACGTGCAAAGTAGAGTGCCATGTGCAGAGTAGAACGCATGTGCTTCATCCGGGTTAGATCCAAGTGCAGTGCAGGTCTGATGACAGACTAGATCCGGGTTACATCAGCCGACTGTAGTGTGGCATCCAACCCCACAATCAAGCTGCCCAGGTCTCCGGCCTAACACTTACCCTTGTGAGCAACTAGGATAGACTAAGAAAAATGGTGTATATTAGGCTAAGGAACACCCTACAGGCCTCCTTATCAAAATGGAAAAACAAGAATGTGGTTGTCACTTAAGACATGCTATTCTGCTTCTGTAAACTGTTGACACAACCCCTTGCTGGTAAAAAGTAACCACCTTTGCAGTTTTTCCTCCCTCGGAATGTAGCAACCTTTGCTGACCATCCTTCCATACAACACTCCTCACCCTCAACCCTTGCATCTCTTCCTCAAAAACTTAACGCTCCCCTTGTGGTTTGTATGCTTAAATACTCTGCAAATCTGCTGAGCTGTTGTCCCAAATGCTACTTGCCAGTGGCAGGGGTGGCAGTCCCTGGTCAGGATGGCAGTCTCTGGCCAGGAATAAAGGCTCCTAAAACTTGAATTTCTCGGTGGTCTCGGACTGTAATATCTCGTGCCACAACATTTGGAGGGCCCAAATGAGATACAGAGGCATCCAGTCCAGTGCGGGGCATTGGCTCTGACTGAGGACTGACAGAGATCTGGTCAGAATTTCGGGGAGACGCCCCCTTACTTTATCAGGGCCCTGAGAATTCTGTCCAGATTTTCTGGCTGGCTTAGGCCAACGCCACTTCCTTGAGCCAGGAGGAGCCCAGAGATCACCTTGGTCATCTCTTGGTGAGTGAGCTCAGCCTTCAGTTTCTCTTTCTGCTCTCTGTGCCTTTTCTGGAGACAGAGGTCTATTCATGACAGATGGTCCTTTGTCCTAGGAGTTGGAGTTGCTGCTTCTGGAGAAGGTTGCTTGGGCTGTATTGGATCTGGAGGTCTGTGAGACCCTCTGTTGGCTCTGTCGCTCCACTGCATCTTGCCTTCTCTGCCAGCAGCAGGTCTTCCTTGGTTTTCCAGTTGGTTTTGTCAATGGAAAATAACCAACTCTAAAAAACAAATAATTAATAATTAATGTGGTTTATTTCCAAGCAGAATATGAGTGACCTAGGCCCAAAGAGGAGGCAAAACATGCCTTTCTCTCTGGGTGATCAGGTACAGGGGTTCCTTTGATTTGATTTTGAGAGTGAGAGTTTGGAATTCAGTGAAAAGTTTTTCCACTGGTCTGGCCCAAAAGGGCGGGACATGGGGGTGTGTGGCTTGTAGGTTATAGGATTTTACAGCTTTTAGGGTGGTGATTAGAAAAGGAAGGTTGCTGAAGTCAGAAAGGAATGTACTTTAACAACGATAAGGAAGCTTAATATACATCACAAAGACACTCCAATACTATGCCAAGGGCAAGAGGTAGGAAGAATCCAGTTACTAATGGGCCAAAATGGTCTGTCCACATCTGTAGGCATGACTCTCCCTAGGCCCTCTGAAGGACTTTGGAAAAATAGGAGAAAGCAGTAAGATTTCTGTCCACAGCATACCCTCCCCACAACAGTTGGTCAAAAATCATTCTTCTGAATGCATGTGTAGGCCACAAAATTGACAGGTCCCATGTTGCGAGGAAGACTCATTCCTAGAAGTCAGGTCCCATGTCACTAGGAAGGCTCATTCCTAGAAGTCAGGTCCCATGTCACTAGGAAGGCTCATTCCTAGAAGTCAGGTCCCATGTCACTAGGAAGGCTCATTCATAGAAGATAGGGCTCACATCGCTAGGAAGACTCATTCCTAGAAGTCAAGTCACTTATTATAGGCAGTGGAGTCCTGGGGCAAGGACATGTCCAACTGACTCAATAGCCAGTTTTTTGTCTCTGGGTGAAGGAAAGAGTCAGGCTTCAAAGTTCAGTGGGGAGGGGAGCAATTTTTAGAAGTATGAATGGCAAAAGTGAAAAATACTTATAATAACTTGATAGCACTTCATTACAATAGAGATAAATGACAAAACTATTTTTCTAACACACACTGAAATTTAAGATAAACTTATGCCTGAGAGTCATTTCAAGAGCACTAAGCTCACCAATTCATGATTTGAATATATTAGTACCAATAACATGTATGTAAAAACAATTGAAGACTATAATCGACAATGATCCTTACATAAACTGATATACCAGATTTGCTTTTACAAAAACAAGACGTATCTGGGGCCGGCAAGTGGCATGGTGGTTAAAGGCGCTGGACTCCCACATGGTCGACCACGGTTCAAGTCTCGGACCTGGTGGCTTGCTTTCTCACTTTCTCTCTCTCTCTCTCTCTCTCTCTCTCTGATCAAACTGGAAAATAATAATGATAATAATAATAAATAAAGTTAAAATAAAAAATATTTAAAAAAAAAAAAAAAAACAAGACATATCTACAATTTGATCTTAAAAAAAAAAAAAGTCAAGAACATGTCAGAAAACTCAATACAATATTGGGTTACAACAGGATCAGAGTCACTGAGTATATTTCACTAAACTGATAATCATAAAAAGTTATATAATTAAAATATCTATAACCCTTTAAAGCTCTATTTGTAAAGTAATCAAATTTCACTAAACATAAACATAAAGCATAAAAATCTGTTTCTTTTTTTTTTTTTTTGGAGAAGTTTTTTTTCGCTATAGGGCGCGTGCGCTGGCCACACAGACAGAGAGAGACATAGAGACAGAAAGCGAGAAATCACCCCCCAGGGGGGATGGTCACGCCGCAATCCCTTCTCCTCCATTCTCCTCTCAGGATCTTGGGCACGCACGCACACGCGCCCGGCGTGAGTTGTAAGCCACCGGGTCCGAGACACGAACCGCGGTCGACTACGTGGGAGTCCAGCGACATAGCCATTACGCTAACTGCTGGTTCCCAAAAATCTGTTTCTTAAGCAAGTTACCAAGCTATAGAGAAATCTCCTACAGTATGTTTGGAGTTTACTGAGAGCAGATCAGTACTTAAAACAAAACAAACAAAAAAAAAGCCACTTCATTTTAAGTACAGGACCAAAATAACTTGATTAACTTTATAGGAAAACATATACAGTACTTCCCTCAATTTTAGCCAACTTGTCATAAAAAATTATTATAATAATTTTTTTTTTATTTACTTTCAGTCTCTGTAACTATTTTTGTCCTTTGAACTCAAATCTTTTTTTTTTTTCTTTTGGAGAAGTTTTTGCTCTAGGGTGCGTGGCTTGCCAGAAAGACAGAGAGAGACAGAGAGACAGAAAGTGAGAAATCACCCCACAGGGGCGATGGCCACGCCACAATCCCTTCTCCTCCATTCTCCTCTCGGGATCTTGGGCATACATGCACACGTGTCTACCCAGTGTGAGTTTAAGCCACCAGGTCCAGGACTTGAACCGCAGTTGACTACATGGGAGTTCAGCGTCATAGCCATTACACTAACTGCTGGTCCCTGAACTCAAATCTTAAACCCAGTATATCTTAGACCTAGTACTTGTCCCTTTTTTTGTAATTAAATATGTATTTGTTTTAGTCATTTGACTTTAGCACAAATACTTTTCCAAACTGCAATTTTTACCAAAAAAAAAAAATTTTTTTTCTGTTTTCTACCTTGTGCTAGATTGACTTCTGAATAGACTTTTGAGAACCTCCCCTCAGAAGAAAAAAAAAAAAAATACATGATGGTTCTAACAAATCCATGCCAGACCCTTCTATTACTGTCAAACAAGACCACCGAACTGTTCCAGCCTATGCCCACAGATGGGCCAAGGTCAAAATGGCATGTAATCTAATCAAGGTGTCAGGCATTTGTGTGACCCTCTCTCTTTATCCATCCCATACTAAGACATCAGTTTTCTGGGTAACATGGGCTCAAACAGTTTTGGGCTTTAAATCCCCCCCAGGGGTTTTCCTGTACTTTATTTAATCTTAAATAACTTTTTATTTAGACTACTTCCCCAAAAAAATTATGTTAAAAAGAATATCTTTATGCCTTACTTGTGGATTTTTACTCAAATGACATTTTAATGTTCTATAATTTTGTGTGTAGAATTACATATATTAACCTTTTTTATGTTTGAGAGAGAGAGTGAGAGAGAGAAGTGAGAAAGCAAGCTGCCAGGTCTGGGATTTGAACCAGTCAGTCATATGGTAGTCCAGTATCTTAACCCTCATACTACCTGCCAGCCCTTGTAACCTTGATTTTTTATAAGTAAGAAATTTGATCTGTCATATAGTCAACCACCGTTCGAGTCCTGGACCCGGTTGCTTAAAACTCACTCCGGACGCGTGTGGGTGAGGGCCTAAGATTCCAAGAGAAGAATGGAGGAGAAGGGATTGCAGTGTGGCCATCCGCCCTGGGGAGTGATTTCTTGCTTTTTGTCTCTCTGTGTGTCTGGCCAGCACATGTGCCCTATAGCAAAAACCTCTTAAGAAAAAAAAGAGTTAGAAGCCATGTGAAAAACTTCACAGTTTGGGAACCAGCAGTTAGCGTAATGGCTATGTCGCTGGACTCCCATGTAGTCAACCGTGGTTCGCATCCCAGACCCGGTGGCTTAAAACTCATGCCGGGCGTGTGTGCGTGCGTGCCCAAGATCCCAGGAGGAGAATGGAGGAAAAGGAATTGTGGCATGACCATCCTCTCTGGGGGGTGATTTCTCGCTTTCTGTCTCTATGTCTCTCTCTGTCTGGCGAGCACACGCACCTTATAGTGAAAACCTCTCAAAAAAGAAAAAAAAAAAAGAAAAAAAAAACTTTACAGTTTATATTAACCAAGGTATTTTAACTTAAACAATGACAAGTATTTTACCAATAGTAATTTAACATAGCATAATTCCTTTTAAGATCTAAAAATTACCTGAAAATTTTTATAACATTATACTTACAATTACCAGAATAATCTTTTAAAACTATATGCCTGGACTATCTAAATACCAAAAGATACCAGAAAGTCTGTTATTTATTTTCCTATTAACTTTTTATAACATGTTAAGTATGTATACCATATGGATATTAGCTATTTACCTTAAGTTGTTGATAACTGTGAAATCTATCTTTACTAAATCAAAAAATACCAAAAAATTGTGTAGTTTGATTGGTAAAACCTAGGCTGAATCTTCTCTGACCATGATGGAATTAAACTCAAGATTAATTTCAAGAAACAACCCCGAACATACACGAACACATGGAAACTGAACAACCTATTTCTGAATGACTTCTTCACTACTAAAGAAATTAAGGCTGAAATAAAAAAAATTTATGGAAACAAATGATAATGAGTACACAGGTGTCCAGAATCTATGGGACACAGCAAAAGCAGTCATAAGAGGGAAATTCATAGCAATTAGTATGCATAAGAAAAGGATGGAAAGATGGTAAATAGATAATTTATCATCATGCCTCAGAGAATTGGAAAAACAACAACAAACAAACCCCCAAAATGCCAGGAGAAAAGAAATAATAAAGGTTCGAGCAGAAATAAATGAAATAGAAAATAAATGAACCATACAGAAAATAAATGAAAGTAAAAGCTGGTTCTTTGAAAATATTAACAAGACCGACACACCATTGGCTAGACTGATCAAGAAGAAGAAAGAAAGAAACCAGATAAATCAAATATGTGACGAAACAGACAATATTACTACAGACATAGCAGAAATACAAAATATCATTAGAGGATACTATGAGCGACTATATGCCAAAAAACAAGATAACTTGAAGGACATGGATAAATTCCTGGATGCATATAATCTACCAAGATTGGATCAGGAGGACATAGAGAACCTGAATAGACCTATAACAAGCCAGGAGATTGAATCAGTAATAAATAACCTCCCAACAAAGAAAAGCCCAGGTCCAGATGGCTTCACATCTGAATTCTACAAAACTTTTAAGAAAGAGTTAACCCCTATCCTACTAAAATTATTTCTAAAGATTCAAAAGGAAGGGAACCTTCCAAATTCATTTTATGAAGCCTCCATCATCCTCATCCCCAAAACAGATAAGGACATGACAAAAAAGGAAAACTACAGACCAATATCATTGATGAATATAGATGCAAAAATTCTCAACAAGATACTCACAAATCGTATCCAACAACATATAACAAAGATCATTCATCATATACGCAAGACCATAAATGTAATACACCACATTAACAGAAAGAAAGATAAAAACCATATGATCATCTCAATTGATGCAGAGAAAGCACTTGATAAAATACAACATCCTTTTATGATTAAGACCCTCAGTAAGATTGGTATAGAAGGGTCATTTCTCAACCCAATAAAAGCCATCTATGAAAAGCCTACAGCTAACATTATACTGAATGGGGAAAAGCTGAAAGCTTTTCCTCTGAAAACAGGTACGAGGCAAGGCTGCCCACTTTCTCCACTGCTCTTTAATATAGTACTGGAAGTCTTAGCTAATGCAATCAAAGAAGAGAACAATATTAAAGGCATTCAAATAGGCAAAGAAGAGTTGAAAATATATCTTTATTTGCAGATGACATGATGGTATACTTAGAAGACCCAAAGGTATCCATGAAAAAACTTCTTGAAGTAATAAGTGAATACAGTAAGGTGGCAGGATACAAAATCAATATCCAAAAATCTATAGCATTTCCATTTATGAACAGCAAGTTGAACGAAGCAGAGCTGAAGAAAGGAATTCCTTTCACCGTAGCCACAAGATGTATAAGATACCTAGGGATAAACCTAACTAAGAAAGTCAAAGACCTTTATAAAGAAAACTATGAAAATCTTAAAAAAAATACTGAAAGTGACATAAAAAACTGGAAGGACATCCCATACTCCTGGATTGGAAGAATTAACATATTCAAAATGGCAATTCTACCCAAATTAATCTACATGTTTAATGCAATTCCAATCAAAATACCAGAAATATTCTTCACAGATCTAGAAAAGACAATCATAGAATTTGTCTGGAATCATAAAAGACCTCGTATTGCAAAAGCAATCCTGCGCAAGAAGAATGGAGTAGGAGGCATATCACTCTCTGATCCCAAGATATACTATAAAGCTGTGGTCATCAAAACAGCATGGTATTGGCATAAAAACAGACATGTGAACCAATGGAAGAGAATAGAGACCCCAGAAATAACCCCCAAAGCTTACAGCCAACTGATCTTTGACAAAGGATATCAGTCAATCCATTGGGAAAAGGAAAACTGTCCCGACCAGTGGAACTGTCGAACAGGTTCCCTGGGGGAGGGAGTGAGAGATGGGACAAACACATGCACACACACACATAGAGTGGAGACAACATGAGGTGCTGATCAAGTCTTCTGTCTTTCTCTTCTGTTTATTGAGGAAAAATGGTAATTTATATACAGGCTGGTGGGCACCGATTGATTGCCCGAAATGCAAATGAGATAGAACAGCATGAACCAATCATTGGTGTGGGTGGATCTCTCCCATTGCCTAGAAACCCAACTGCTTCCTGGGAGAACAGTTGGTCACATGATTTCTGAGAACCGGTTTGCTCAGTGAAGAAGTGAAACCTAATGGTTTCCAAAATGGTGGATAGCTCAAGGTGGTGTATAGCTCAAGATGACTCCTGTATGCAGTGCCCTCTACATGTCCCCCTATTTTATTATTTTTTTTTTTCAAAGAGAGGAGGAAAACCTGGGGGAATCGTGCCTGTCTTAGGTTGGAGTCACTTTTTAGAGCCACACGTCCATCCTTAACCCGTCATTAGAGAATCCCATTGCAATGATGGGTTTCCTGTCTTAGGTTGGAGGACTGTACAGCTGTTATAGGCTCAGATTCTTACCCGTCTTTGGCTAACCGATTCAGCACCTCAGGCAGGAGCACAATTTAGGCTCCGTGGTCTTCCACCTCTGGGTTGTGGTAGTGGACTTGGATAGGCTGCATTTTTATTGAATCGATTTGTTGTTTAAGGAATGCCATGAGCTTATTAAAAAGGACAGGCCCCACAGAGCAAACGATCAGAAGGCCCAAAAGAGGACCAAGCAAGGGGAATAAAAATGGGAGGAGTCCATTCCACGCGGTCCATAAGAGGTTGTCGGCAAGCTGTTTTCTACATTGAAGATCTTCTTATAATTGTTGAGCTTGTTGGACTTGTTGGCGTAAAAGCAGCAGCGTTCCTTAAAGCAAGACAGAGACCCCTCCCTGTTCTGCCAAGAGGAGGCCTAACCCACGTCTATTTTGGAGTACTACTTCTGCAAGGGAGTCTAATTGGTCCTGAACAAAGGTAACAGTGGAAGCCAATTTTTTGCCACTGAGTCAACTATGGCTAAAGTATATGGAGCTGTAGCTCCATATTGAGCAACTGCTGTTTTCTTTTATAATGTTAAAATCAAAGCCATGTACGTGGCTCCATGTTTGCCCTTGTTGATCTGTGGTTTCTGTTACCGGGAAGGCTTTCTGTTTCTCAAAGTTCATTGATGGTTGTGGCATCTGAACTGCTTTAATTTTTGTGCCAGGGGTAAAAGTGGGCTGATAGCGATTCTGTGAGGAATCTGCTCTTTTAGATTTACCCACTCTCAGTTTTTTCAATTGTGATATTAAGTCTTGATGTTTCTTTTTTAATTGAATTTGTTCTTCAAGTTGCTTAATTTTATTCAAAATCTCTTTCCTAGGATCAATAACCGGTATCACCAAAGGTGATGCAGATGTGACCGAGTTGTAAGATGGCGGTTGTTTTCTGAAAGGTGGCCATTTTGAATTATGGTATTTGGCTGCCTTTGTTTTTAAAGTTTTTTCTTCAAAAGGCCATTTTGGGTTATTGCACATGGCACTCTTTGTTTCTAAAGGTTTTTTTCAGGCAGCCATTTTGAGTTGTTATTTTTGACTGTCTTTGGTTCTAAAGTTTCTTCCTCAGAATTAGTCCACTGATTATCCAAATGAGCTTTAAACTCTGTAAGAGATGGGTATAATTTTTTCTGAGGCTTTTCAAGGTTAACTTTCTCATTGACTCTTGGTTTTTTAATTTGTTTTGGTTTGGTATCCGATTGTTTATTAAGTTCTGTCACTTTTTCCTCACTGTCCAAAAAAATTAAATCTTTTCCTTTTTTGGTGCCAGGGTCTATTTTAGTTTCCATGGCATCTTTACTGTCTGTCTGAGTTTTATTTTTTGCATAATTTGTTCTCCTTCTGCTACAACTACTGCGATTTTAGGGTCAGTTGGCCGGAACCTAATGATCTCATCTATTAGGTTCCAACAAGAGAAGAAAGAAGAAAGAAAGAAGAAAGAAAGAAAGAAGGAAGGAAGGAAGGAAGGAAGGAAGGAAGGAAGGAAGGAAGGAAGGAAGGAAGGAAAGAAAGAAAGAAAGAAAGAAAGAAAGAAAGAAAGAAAGAAAGGAGGGAGGGAGGGAGGGAGGGAGGGAGGGAGGGAGGGAGGGAGGGAGGGAAGGAAGAAAGAGAAAGAGAAAGAGAAAGAGAAAGAGAAAGAGAAAGAGAAAGAGAAGGAAGGAAGGAAGGAAGGAAGGAAGGAAAGAAAGAAAGAAAGAAAGAAAGAAAGAAAGAAAGAAAGAAAGAAAGAGTTTAATCTTAAAAACTCCGCATGTCTTGAGGGCTTCAGTAAGCCCATGAACAAATAACTCACGTTTACTCATTTCTTGTTCCATAATCACCCTTATTAGTTGTCCCATTATTACCCGTACTTAAAATAAAACATAAGTAAATACTTACCAGGACGTCTTTTCTTCGTCCTTCTATGTTTTTCACCAGCCTTTCTAGGGACAAAGTCTATGCCATCCCCTTCTGGACGAGTCTATGCCGTCCCCTTTTGTTTTCCGCAGGCTTTTCTCGCTTGCTCTGCACTGAAGCCTTCCTCGGGAGCTCTTCACTGGATCCCTCATACCCAGGTCCATGTTCGGGTGCCATGTGTCCCGGCCAGCGGGACTGTCAAACAGGTTCCTTGGGGGGGACCAGCAGGTGGCATGGTGGTTAAGGCGCTGGACACTCCCACATGGCCAACCAGGGTTCAAGTCCTGAATCTGGTGGCTTGCTTTCTCAATTCCTCTCTCTCTCTCACTCTCACCCTCTGTCTCTCTCTGGTCAAACTAAAAAAAAAATAAATAAAATGAATGAATAAATAAAATAAAATAATTATTTAAAAAAAAAAAAAAAAAAAAAAAAAAAAAACAGGTTCCTTGGGGGAGGGAGTGAGAGATGGGACAAACACACGCACGCACACACACACACACAGAGTGGAGACAACACGAGGTGCTGATTAAGTCTTCTGTCTTTCTCTTCTGTTTATTGAGGAAAAGTGGCGAGTTATATACAGGCTGGTGGGCACCGATTGATTGCCCGAAATGCAAATGAGATAGAACAGCATGAACCAATCATTGGTGTGGGTGGATCTCTCCCATTGCCTAGAAACCCAACCACTTCCGGGGAGAACGGTTGGTCACATGATTTCTGAGAACCGGTTTGCTCAGTGAGGAAGTGAAACCTAATGGTTTCCAAGATGGTGGATAGCTCAAGATGGCGTATAGCTCAAGATGGCTCCTGTATGCAGTGCCCTCCACAGAAAACCTCTTTAGTAAATGGTGCTGGAAAAACTGTGTATCCACCTGCAGAAAGATGAAACTGAACCCCCATCTTTCACCATTAACAACAATCAACTCAAAATGGATCAAAGATCTGAACTTAAGACCTCAAACAATAAAACTACTGGTGGAAAATGCTGGGGAAACTCTGGGAGACATTGGAGTAGGCAAAGACTTCTTAAATAAGACCCCCAAAGCACAGGCAATAATCCCTAAAATAGACAAGTGGGACTACATTAGACTAAGAAGTTTCTGCACAGCAAAGGACACAGTAACAAGTGTGAACCGACAACCCTCAGAATGGGAAAATATTTTTGTTAAATATGCCTCAGACAAGGGACTGATAACCAGAATACACAGGGAACTCAAGTGCCTTATGCGAAAAAATAAAAATGATTAACCCAATTAAAAGATGGGAAAATGAGCTGAATAAAAATCTCTCTAAGGAAGACATATGAACAGCCAAAAAGCATTGAGGAAATGCTCAACATCCCTCATCATAAGGGAGATGCAGATAAAAACCACAATGAGATACTACCTAACCCCTATCAGAATGGCAAAGATTAAGAATATAAAAAGTGATAAGTGTTGGTGGGGATGTGGTGAAAAGGGAACCCTCCTACACTGTTGGTGGGAATGTAAACTAGTTCAACCACTGTGGAGAACAATATGGAGGTTCCTCAAAGATCTACAAATAGAACTACCATTTGATCCAGCAATCCCACTTCTGGGTATTTACTCGAAAGACAGGAGAGTGCTCAGTCAGAAAAGTGCTTGCACATCAATGTTTATTGCAGCATTATTCACAATTGCCAAGACATGGAACCAACCTGAATGTCCACAAACTGATGAATGGATTGGAAAAGTGTGGTATATATACTCTATGGAATACTACTCAGCCATAAAAAAATAACAAGACCCTGGCATTTGATAGAAAATGGTCAGATATGGAGGATCTATTGCTGAGTGAAGTAAGCCAGGCTATGAAGGACATTGTATGTCCCCACTTAATATATACCAACTATCCACACTCTATGGTAGAGAGCGAAAAATTGGAGGACATAAAAATCAGTGAAGGTACTTAACGAGAATAGGACAGTGTGGAATGGGGGTGGGGGAGAAAAGAGGATAGAGAAAGATAGCAAGTGAACAATAGAGAGGCCGGACGTTAGTGAGAAGCAGATATGGCTTATTACCTATTGATGATGGCATGTACAGTATTCTCAACTGGATTGATCTGAGAAGTATTTCATGATGGGTAAAGTCTTTTTACAAGCAAAATGAGAAATAGTGATTGACTGTTTTAAAAAATGATTAGAATAATAATAATAATGATTGGGAAAAACATAGAAAAGATATTGAATGATGAAGCAGGGAGATTAATGTCTCTGTATTGACTGACATGCATGGCATTCCCTTTTGAAAAAGCAATGTAGGGAACCAGCAGTTAGTGTAATGGCTATGTCGCTGGACTCGCATGTAGTCGACCACGGTTCGCGTCCTGGACCCGGTGGCTTAAAGCTCACGCCGGCCGCGTGTGCGTGCATGCCCAAGATCCCGAGAAGAGAATGGAGGAGAAGGGATTGCAGCGTGACCACCCCCACTGGGGGGTGATTTCTCGCTTTCTCTTTCTATGTCTCTTTCTGTCTGTCTGGCGAGCGCACGTGCCCTATAGCAAAAACCTCTCCAAAAAAAAAAAAGCAATGTAATACACTGTAAAGTTACATGTAATCCAATGTAATATAAAGAAGATTATGATGATAATAAAAATAAAAATAAAAGATAAAAAAACAGATAATACCACCAAAAAATAATACCTAGGCTGACAATTATGAAAATATATTTAATTTTATTTTTAAATTTGTAGCAGGCTTATTTACTTAAGTCACCTTAATACAATATACATTGAAGCAGGAGAGACTCCATCTTGGAGGAGTGCCTCCATTATGAACTGTTAAGTTCCTATGACTAGAGCAGTAGATGGCATGGTGATTAAGGTGCTGGAATTCCCGCATAGCCAACCACAGTTCAAGTCTCGAACCTGGCAGCTTGCTCTCTCTCTCTTTCTCTGGCAAAACTCATGTGAAAAAAATAATAATAAATAAATGAATAAAATAATTTTTATAAATTCCTATGACTAGAAACTTGCTTTCTCCTCCTTTGCCTAAGAGTACACAGAGTGATTAACACTCCTATTGTCTTTAAACTCCACTCCCCATATGGAGAGACCCTGAATTCCTGGATAGCTCAGGACTAGCTGTCTAAGGTTTCTGCCCTCTGGCAAACTTACTGCCCCTCCCTGGAGCTACAGGATAACCTGAAAATCTTGGGTGGATTAGTACTTTGAATAGATTAGTACCTTGAATAGATTAGACTCCTCCCTTTGACAGCTACATAGATGTGAGCCCATTCCCGCCTTGAGATTCCACTTCCTTAAATCCCGGATGGATTTGTGTCCAACCCCCAGTCGGGCTGAAGATTCAGAATGTTAACTCCTCTGTGCCCACTGGCATAATAAACAGTTCTCCTGGGACCAGCAGTTAGCGTCATGGCTATGTCACTGGACTCCCACGTAGTCGACCACGGTTTGCGTCCCGGACCCGGTGGCTTAAACTCACGCTGGGCGCGTGTGCGTGCGTGCCCAGGATCCCGAGAGGAGAATGGAGGAGAAGGGATTGCGGCGTGGCCATCCCCCCTGGGGGGTGATTTCCTGCTTTCTGTCTCCCTGTCTCTCTCTGTCTGTCTGGTGAGCGCACGCGCCCTATAGCGAAAACCTCTCAAAAAAAAAAAAAAAAAAAAAAACAAAAACCAGTTCTCCTAATCTCTCCAAGTGCTGCTTTCCATTCCTTGGTGGTATCTGGTTTTCTGCAACAACATAAACATGTGTACAACACAAATGAACATATAAGTATCCCTGTGTCACATTCTCCCTTCCTACCTGACTCTTGGCAATAGGAAGGTTATTATCTTCCTCCTGATATCCCAGATATACATACAGAAAATTCACCACTGGAATGGGACAGGAAGCCAACATCCAGGAAGTGCATCCAGATATGGATGCTAATTCCTTCAAAGACTACCTTGGAAATGTGCGATGAGATTAAATTATTCAGGTGAGAGATATGCAAGTGCAGGAAAAGAAAAATACAAGAAACTAAAACAAAGAAACCAGATACTAATTACAGATCTTCCCCTGCTAAAATTTTTTACTAACCTCCAGGTTAAATGTCAATACCTGGGACTAGCAGTTAGCGTAATGGCTATGTTGCTGGACTCCCACGTAGTCGACCGCGGTTTGAGTCCCAGACCTGGTGGCTTAAAACTCACGCTGGGCGCGTGTGCGTGCGTGCCCAGGATCCTGAGAGGAGAATGGAGGAGAAGGGATTGCGGCGTGACCATCCCCCCTGGGGGGTGATCTCTCGCTTTCTGTCCCTCTGTCTCTCTCTGTCTGTCTGGCAAGCGCATGCGCCCTATAGCGAAAACTTCTCTAAAAAAAAAAAAATTACCTTTTATATTTTTGTATACCCTGTAGCTCAATTTTCCCTTCCCATAGCAGTACACCTTTCAGGGGACTCAGTCCCTACAACCTCCTTTGAGCAGCAGTAAGTTTGTCAATGAGCTGGCATTTCTCGATATGATAGCCAGCCCTTCTGCAAGCTGCTCCTCTTCTCACATAAAGTTAATTTCTGAGAAGCTGAAACTAGCCTAGTTATCAGACACAGATGCGGAAAAAAAAAAAAAAAAAAAAAAAAAACCCTGGTCTCAATTTTCCATTGGCAACTCATTTTCCAGGGCTCATTCCCTGCCTGGGAGCTCTGAGATTTCTCCCTTCTACTAACTCTCCACTTCAGTATTTCTTCTGTGTCCATGTCTATATTTTCTCATGGGCATGAGACAAAAAATAAAATTCACTGTTGTTCCTGTACTGGGTGTAGGGTCAATGTGCCCCAACTGCCTGTATCATTATCTTAAAACTATGAATCCAATTTCAAAATAAGGGCTAAGACTGGGATTAAAAAAATCCTTTCTAAGGGGCTTGGAATCCAAGGTTCATTTACACTGTAATGACCCACAGTAAAAGAAAAACTTCGACTTTGATTATGATAAATAAGGAGACAAAGGCTGAGAGAAGACTATACCACCAAGTATAAACACAGGTCTTAAAAGAATAACAAAAATTTAACATGTTTACAAGATAGGAATTGCTGGCTATCAGCAAAAAGAGAAGGAGGGGAAAATAAAGACCTTAGGCCTACTGCTGCCAGAAAACTAATGATTGTTTTCTACTACAATAGAAATGTTATCTAAGACCTTGCAAATCAAGAAGGCTCACCAGACGAACACACCCTCTTAAACTGAGAAGTACATAATCAATTTAGTAGAGACTTCCGCGCTTAAACAAAATACAAAAATTAAACAAAACGCTAGCAGACTGGTCCCTTTCCGCATAAGCTGTCCTGCTCTTTGATCCTGCATGTGGTAACAAGGCTTGAAACTGTCGACGGAAAAAAAAAATAACCAACTGTAAAATTAATAATTAATCATTAATGCGGTTTATTTCCAAGCCAACTGTGAGTGACCTAGGCCGGAGAAGAGGCATACATGCCTTTTCTCGGAGTGATCATGTACAGGGGTTCCTTTTATTTGCTTTTGAGATTGACAAGACAACATTTGGTGAAAAGATTTTCCTTTGGTCTGGCCCGAAAAGGCGGGACATGTAGAAGCGGGGGCTTGTAGGTTATAGGTGGGTTCCACAATTCTTAGGTTGGTGATTGGAAGGGAAGATCCGTGTCTTAGTTAAAGAAAGGCTTAATCTACATCTCAAAGATACTATGCCAGGAACAGGAGGTAGGAAGAATCCTGTTAATAGAAAATAAATGGTCTGTTAATGTTTGTGGGTGTGGACAGAAGTCTGACTACTTTTCCTATTTTTCCAAAATCTTCTCAAAAGGGGACTGGGGAAGTCATGCCCACAAACCTCTTCGAAATGGAAAAACAAGGATGTGGTTGTCACTTACAAAGGCATGCTGCTCTGCTTCTGCAAATCGCTAACACAGCGCCTTGCCAGGAAAAGTAAGAACGTAGCAACCTTTGCTGACCCTCCTCCCTTACAACAACCCTCACCATCAACCTTTGTGGCTCTTCCTCAAAAGCATACCACTCCCCTTGTGCTTTTTATACTTAAATGTTCTGCAAAACTGCTGGTCGGGGCTGTCGTCCCAAACGCTGCCTGCCAGTGGCAGGGGCAGCAGTCCCTGGCCAGGGTGGCAGTCTCTGGCTAGGAATTAAGGCTCCTAAAACTTGAATATCTCAGTGGTCTCTATCTCTGTAATATCTCACACTACAACACCCTCTCCTTCAACAGAATCACACCAACCTCCTCGAAATCCTTCTCAAGGACAGCCATGTCCTCCTGGGCCTCAGAAACCCTCCTCTCATCCCCTGCCCCACGTACCAGTGCAGAAAGGCACGCCGGCACCCAGTGGGTCCCACTTGCAGTCCAGGTGAGCCCAGCGCTCAGCCACCGCGGGGTGTCACTCACACAGCTCGCCGCCCCTTGGCCAGGTCTCCACAGAACACAACGGTACTTCATGGCAACCGTGACACCAGCGGGGCACCGATCCACAAGCTGGATGGTGTGCTTGGCCTTGATGGTGCAATGGCAGCGCTGGCACCTTTGGGAACCACACCGCCACAGGGCAGCAGGCAGCACGCCATGTGTCCCCACGGTGAGGGGCATTTCACCACCCGCTCGGCGGGCTCCCAGCACCATCGGCAATCTCTGCGCCTGAAAGCCATTTGCGGTAGGTGTCCTGGGCAGGTGAGGGCGTGTGCCCAGAGGGAAGGGGATGCAGGCGTACGGCACCAGGCTGCTCTGGAATTCTGTCAGATAACATTCCAGCCCCATCCAATCTGAGGGGAGCAGGGATGGGGGACACATCTGACCTATCACCCACTCAGGTTAGTAGGTCGGGTGTTCAATGTCGAGGTTTCTACGACAGATGACATAGATGGCCTCATTGTCTCCCAGGAAGGCACACAGGGCTCCAGGGTGGTGTGGGTGGTGAGGATGGAGTTGTAGGGCCCAACTACAGCTGTGGAAATCGGCGGGCTGGGTAGATGGAGGACTCCAGCTTGGACTTCTTGCCGTAATCCTGTTCTATCAGTGGGGAGGAACCCAGAACCAGTTCCCCCACTGAAGCTGTGGAAAACCAAGAAGCCCTGCAGACCTGCGCACTGGTCAGCCAGCTTGCAAATCTGCGCCAAGACCAGGTGAATGATCCCTTTGCCAATGGTGCAGTGCCCGCGGGCATGGTTATTGGCAGCGTCTTCCTTGCCTGTGATGAGCTGCTCAGGGTAGAAGAGCTGGCGGTAGGTGCCCGGGGGAACTTCAGCAGTGACTGGGTTCCAGGTCTTCAATCACCGCCCTGGGCATCTGCTTGCCAGTGCCCGTCTCACTGAAGGTGTTGAAGGAGTCACCTCCTCCCCCAGTGGTCTTGTCGCTTGGCATCTGGCCTTGGGCTGGATCCCATGTTCCAAGCAGTAGAGCTCCCCACAGGCCTTGTTGCTCTGGACACCAGCCTGGACGAAGTGGATGAAGATGCGCTCACGCATGGCTGCTACCTACAGCACGACTCCTAGGCAGTCAGTGTGACAGAATCTTGCCTGCTGTGTTTTTCAAGACACCAGGTCCAGGACTTGAACTGCATGGTTGGCCATGTAGGATCTGACTCCCTTAATCACTAAGCCATAGGGCCAGGCCCCCGAAAGTTACAGCTTCTGAGCAGGTAGGTCATGACCAACACACGAAACCCACTGCTTCAGGGGCCCCAGACTCCTGCTGACCCACACAGAGGAGCAGCCCCGGGCCTGACATTCCAGGACCTACTCAGCTCAACCATGCATCCTCGGGGTTAGGCGTCTATGTGGTCTTCAGGATAAAAGACCTACCATGGACTGTGGAACCCTCCAGACTGCTCCCCACTGCCCAGGGCAGGAACCTGGGCCCTCTCCCCGTCCAGCACACTCTCCAGCAGGCCTGCCTTACGCTCAGGCCACGGCATCAGCACTGCCTCCCCACACACTGGACGTCCACCGCACAGTTTTTTTTAGAGAAAATTTTTGCTATAGGGTGTGTGCACTCACTAGAGAGTGACAGAGAGACAGAAAGCAAGAAACCATCCCCTGGGGGGATGGCCACACTGTGATCCCTTCTCCTCCATTCTCCTTTCAGGATTTGAGAACGCACACATATGCACCCGGCGTGAGTTTTAAGCCAGCAGGTCCAGGGCTCAAACCGTAGTCAACTATGTGGGAGTCCAGCGACATTACCATTAGGCCATCTGCTGGAACCCACCGCATACTTCTTACATTGCTGCTGTTCTATAGCAATCCCTTCTCCATTCTCCAGGATTGGGGCACGCACAAGCGCCTGGCACGTTTCTCAAGCTTCTAGGTCTGGGACTTGAACCACACAGGTGGCCACGTGGGATCCATGCCATTGGCTGCCCGTAGGGCTGTTCTTGAATGCCGCACCCAAGCAGCATCTAGACACTCCCAGAGCGCTTCTGCTTCTACCACCTGGAAAAGTTGTGCTCATCTTTTGAAGCCCAAATCTGGCATTGCCTCTTCTGAGAAGCCCTCTAGCATGCTCCCCACAGAGTCCACTGTCTCTTACTCTGCTCCTGTGACGCCTTGGCGCAGGGGCATAAGGCCACTGCTTGCCACGATCCCTTAGCTCGTAACTCATGCAGCTGACGGCTGTCAGACTTCTCAGTTTTGCCACAGGAGGAAGGGCTGGGCTGGGGCAGGAGTACTGAGGCCAGCCTGACCCTGATAGGGCATGGGGTGGACTCGGAGGACTCATAGACTCCCTGGGCACAATCTTGGCGAAGAGGCTGCAGGATCCAGAAGAGGAGAAATCCGGGGCCTCTCAGCTCCAGGGCATGAGCGAGACCATCCCATTCAGAGACCTAAAGGCCTAGTGACTAAATAGGGCTTGAGGCCAGCATCACAGGACAGTACCCAGGACGTCGCAGCTCCCCGCTGGGGCCCTGACCATGACCTTGTCCTTCACTAACTTCAGCCCACTGGGAGGGAAGCCCCGCTCACTGGGAAGGTGATACTGAACTTGCTTCTCAAGGCCTCAGGCCTGCACCACCAGCCTCACTAGTGGAGGCTAGGAGGGGCCACAGCCCTAGGCATGTGGTCCTGCCCAACCCTCCCCTGCCTGCCTGAGACCTGGGCCTGACACCCACATGGATGATATGGCTGGGTGCTCTAGAACAGGGTCCCATGGGAGGGCCAGGGAGTTTCCAGCTGGGCAAGTGACAATGGGGACTTCTGAAGTCATCGGAGTAGCCAGCAGAGACACACATCCTGGTTTCGGGGCAACAGCAGTAGATGCGAGGGCTTCTGCTGGGGCGTCCCAGCACCCGTGTCCTGATCCGTCCCACGGTGCTTCCGCTGGCTGTAGTGGTTTCTGCCCTTTGCAGCCAGAGCTTGTGTCCAGACCACAGAGGCTCCCCCGGCCCTCTTCACCTTCCTAGGATGGGCGGATCTTTCTGTTCTAACCCGGACTCGACTGAAATGGGCCGACCCAACCGTGCAGTCTGAGTTATGATCAGAAGTAGTGTGAGGGGGATTTAGAGTTCTCAGGAGTCTCTAAGGAAGGGAGACGGGGATGGAGAGGGGAGAAGAGACGGCCCAGGCCCTGTGGGACACCAGGGCTGGCAGAGCCTCAGGCACGTCCAACGCCATATCCACGTGGCATCCCTCGTGCCATAGATGGGCCTCCACCTGGGACCTGCTACACTGGCCAGTCGTGTCTGTTGGGGCAAGACTGAAATGTACACCCAGCCGGCGTTCAGATCAGAGAGCACGTGCAGACAGCAAGGGCGTTCAAACCAGTCACTGGGAAGCAGCTGCTCAGAGCAGGGGCTGGTCGGGAGGCCGTGAGGATGCTCAGAAACCTGGGGAGGGCACCAGACATCCCCGAGAGCAGGCACAGGGCCTCGCCGGTCCTGCCTGAATCTGCCGCAGGCACCAGGTTCTGAGACACCAGGCACTGGCCACCCCTGCCCCGCCTGCTCTGCCCTGGCTGTGCTCCCACCGGCTCCCTGCATGAAGGTCTGAGCGAGTCAGGCAGTGAGCCTCTCATGGGCTCAGGCGACTGCAGGGGCTGCTAGTGCCGTCCCGGAAGGTGTGTGTGGGGAGGACTCTGCCCTGCCTTGTGCCGACGATGGCTCCCAGGCCCAGGCAGGTCCCAGGAGCACGCACTGGGGCGGAGGCCAGTCAAGGTTCTGGTCCAGCGATCTGACGATAAACGTGGGGATCTTGTTATGCAGCGGGCTTGGGGTGGGGCCTGACAGGTTCCCCACTAGTTCTCACAGAGCTGATGGCCGCACAGAGACCAGTCTGGGAGCAAGACTCTCGCGAGCGCTGTTGACGAGTCAGGAGCTGGCCAGGGAGGCGATGGCGCACGCAGGGTGACAGCAAGGGGGCACACATTAAGCTAACTGCCCTGGGAGAGCCTGGGTAATGGACGCGCAATGTCTGGCCAAACCAATCACCTATGAACTGGCCTCAGAGCGCTAGCGCCACCTGCTGGCTCCCCAGTGAGGCTATTCTCCCCTCAAGGGTCTCACTCTGGCAGTGGGCGGACAGCACCCAAAGGCTGCAAATGCAACTGTCACAAGAGGTGACAACAGACACTTTTCCCTCCACTCTGCCTTCACCCTCCCAGCATGAGGAGACAAGGATGCTCTCACAGGTAATGTCCCAACGCCTGTCATCCAACCCTGAGCACCCCCACACGGCAGTTACTGCTGTCCCCGCTACACGTGTGCTGAGGCCGAGGCTGAGCCCATGGGCATCCAGGGGGAAGCAGAGGGGTACCTGGACCTTAGGCTGCCTGGGGTGACCCCTTAAACCTGAGCCACATGAGGAGTAAGCCACAGAAGCACAGCCCCTGGCCCAAGGTTGCAAGGAAGGAGCAGAGAAAGTGGCAGGTCGCAAGAAAGTGGCAGAACTGGAGAGTGCAGTGTGACAACAAATGTGAACTCACTTTGCAGCCCAGAACCCTGGTGACCCTGGGAGGCACACACGAAGCCCTCTGGAGACACCCCACCCACCTCTCAGGTCCCCTGTTCTGCTCAGAGCACTGCCCAGAGCCTGGCAAGGGGATGCTGGAGGACTAGGTGGGTCCTGCCCAGAGGCTGAGGTTTCCATAGCAACCACGCCAGTCTGCCCAGGGGCCCGGGTGTCAGAGGGCCGGCCAGCAGTCTGGGTCCACACCTTGTATCAGGTGGACGCTGTAGCCCTCCTCTAAGGAAAGCCTTGACCTCCCTCCCCGCCCCGTGCCACCCGGGGAAGATTCTCCACCATCACGCTCCAACAATGCAGGAAGGGGAGATTCAGTTCAGCCTTGGTGAAATGAGTGTGTGCATGAAAACGTGATCTGAGGAGAGTACCCGAGGCCCAGTCACCACCCCGCTCCTGCTTCTACAGCACTGGAGATGACCTGACCCCAGGGCAGGCATCCTGTCCCTTAAGGACTAAGAAAACTCCTGGAGGTCGGTGCCCGGGCCTGTGCCGTGTCCAGCGCACAGACGGGTGCTCAGTCATCTAAATGAAGCGAGGTTTCCGGAAGATGCTCTTAAATCAAGGCACCCTTGAATCCGGCCTGGCGACTCTCCGCCTTTTCCCTGCACTGCTGCACGTGCCTCCCAATCCAAGCCCTGCCCTGCTTCGCTGCTGGGGTCTCCCGTAGGTGCACACGGGAGTCTCTGCAGAAGCAAAGCAAGAGTCCCTTCAGGCCACCCGCTCCTGCAGACGACACCACCCGACACGCTCATAGCACATAGTACTCTTTATTGTGACGCTCGGTGGAAAACATCTGTAAACCAGCTTCCTGTAGTGGTGACAGCGGCAACGCGTGCTAAGGCACTTTTATTATATAAAAAAGGGGGTAGGGTGGGAGTTCCATTCACTCCTTTGTGACAGCAACTGGGACCTGAATTCAGAGCTTTTTAGGCCTATGCAGCTTTGACAGAACTTCGTGATTTGCCGAGAGTTTGTTTCCATGTTTAAAAATGCCTTCTTGCCATAGTAAGTCTAAATGCAGCATATACAAAACAGTTAGGAACACAAGTAAATTCAGCAACCAGTGTAGACCAGTGTAGGACAAGCTACTCTCTCTAAACACGGTTCCAAAGGAAAGGCAGTGATCAAGACTTGGAATTTTATCATTTATTACAAGAAGGGGAAAAAAAGAAAAGCTTCTCTCTTTCTTGCAAAAATATCGACGCAGGTGGCAGAATTTAAACGGTCTGAGTCAGTGGTTCAGAGAAACTGCCCTCAGGCCTAGTCTCAGAACAGCCAAGGCCTGCGTGGAGGGCCCCTGACCTCTCTAACGCTCTGGCTGTCAGACTTGGGATAAGTCCCTTAACCATTAAATACATTTGGTCCCCAAGAGTGCTGGGAGAGGCCACCGGAAGCTGCTGGTTTCCAGCACGGCCCCTCTGCCCTGTGTGCTCAGCCCGACAGCCTCCAGTGTCGCTGTGGCAGGGCAGGCTGCCCTCAGCGAAGGGGAGGGGCATTGCACTTGAGACGGTTTAGAATCAGGAAGGGGCGGTGGGCAGGGGTGCTGCCCAGAGTGGGTAAGGAGGCGCCGCCCCTTCCCCTGCCCCGCACCCTGCATTCTGTGCCCTGCACAGAGGTGGAGCCCTGGGTCTGCTCTCCGCAGACCCCCGGGAGCCATGGGGGGTGGAGGGGTGGAGGTGTGTGAGGTCACCATGAGTGATTGCCAACAGCAAAGGGGGAGGAGGGACGAGCTGGTGGCAGAGGTGGGGAAGGTGACGACCCTTTGGGGAGCCAGGCGAGCAAATCTCTTGTAATCTGAAGAAAAACTGATTCATAGAAAACTCGCCCATCCCGGCGGCCTGCCCTCCTTGCCTCACCATCTTGTGTTTTTTGGCAAAGAGAAGGCCAAAGACCCTGCGGGTCACTCCTCCCGGCCCTGGGGCCCAGGCCCTGACTCTTTGGTATCGGAATCTGGGAAGGTGGGGAGGAGGCTGGAGGGGGGTGCAGTAGGGGAAGCCCAAGGCCTGGAGGGGTGTGAGGAGGGGTCACGTCACAGCAGTCCCAGGAGAGAGGGGTGGTGGCGGGGCTGGGAAGTGGAGGTGGAGTGGTCGGTCCGTCTGTCTCAGGCCAAAGCAGGAGGCTTACTCAGCAGGCTTGGCCTCAGCCCCGTCCGCTTTGCCGTCCACTTCCTCGTCCGAGCAGTCTCCAGCACCTTTCCGGGCCATCCGGCGGGGCACGACGAACGGCAGGTCCCCACGCCTGGGGGCAGAGGCAGAGTCAGCAGGGCCCAGTCGGGGCATGGCCACAGCCGGGCTCACATGCAGAAACCAGGGAGACCAACCGTGGCTGCTCCTCAGGGAGAAGCAAGGTTGAGCCCCTGGAGTAGCAGTTCTAGGCAGGACAGAGGAACTGCCGGGGCAGGTAATTAAAACTTCCCGCAAAAGAATCTCGGTACCAGACACCTTAACATAACACAAAATACCAGCAGGAAACTGGTTTCGAGAAACAGGAATGATGTATTAAAAGAGAAAAAGGTGCAAAAGCAGATCGACTTGCGGTCTGCACAACGCTCCCTGCGCTCACACCTCTCATGTAGCAGTCTGTGAAAGCAAGAGGTTGAGGAAGGGCTGTCCTCACGGGCAAGACAGGCACCTTCCAGCACAGGTCAGGGCCCCATCCCACAGCCCGACCGCCACGTCTAGTCTTGCGCTTTTTTTTTTCAAGAGAGATTTTTGCTATAGGGTGCACGTGCTTGCCGGAGAGACAGAGAGAAACCGAGAAAGAAAGTGAGAAATCACCCCCCCGCGGGGGAATGGCCATGCTGGAATCCCTTCTCCATTCTCCTCCCAGGATTTAGGGCACGCACGCACACGTGCCAAGCCTGAGTTTCAAGCCTCTGTGTCCAGGACTCAAACCACAGTCAGCCACGTGGCAGTGCAGCACCTCAACCACCTCGCCAGCTGCTGGCTCCTAGTCCTATTTTTATAATGCTATAATAAAAAGAATCTTTGCAAAGAAGGTAAGAAGTAAGAATCTCAGAGAAAAATCCTCTAATTCAACCACTTAACACTTCTGGAAAGCCAAGGCCCTTCAAGAAATGCAGACTTTTTCCTTCTACGGGTGCTGCTCACGGACACTGGCGTTGCTCTGTGAATACGGATAAAACTAGGCCCCCAGTGAGTGCAAGTGGGCAGTGGGCTGCAGGCCAGCCAGGATGCCTCAAGCAACATCTAATTCAAAACACCCAGCAGGAGGCCCAGAGGCGGCATGGTGTTAAGGCACTGGCCGCCCACACGGCCAACTGCAGTTCAAGTACTGGATCTGGCAGATTTCTTTCCCACTTTCTCTTTCTCTCTTTCTGGTGAGGGCATGTACATTGTCACGAACTTAAAAATTATAATAATAATAAATAAAATTTGTTTCCTAGACCTTTTTACTACAGGGTGTGTGTGCTCGCCAGAGAGACAGACAGAAAGCAAGAAATCACCCCTGGGGTGGCCACACTGCAATCCCTTCTCCTCCGTTTTCCTCTTAGGATCTTGGGCACAAACGCACATGCGCCTGGCATAAGTTTTCAGTCGCCAGATCCGGGACTTGAAACACAATCAACTACGTGGGAGTCCACCAAGATAACCATTATGCCATCTGCTATTCCCAAATAAAAATTACATATATGTATGTATGTATGTATGTATGTATATATGTATATATATATATATACTGCATGGTTTTTGCTATAGGGCGCGTGCCCTCGCCAGAAAGACAGAGACGTGAAAGACAGGGCGAGAAATCACCGCCCACGGGGTGGGTGGTGGTGGTGGTGGTTTTGGCAATGCCACAATCCCTTCTCCTCCATTCTCTTCACGGGATGTTAGGCACGCATGCACACGCGCCCGGCCTGAGTTTAAGCCACTGGGTCCAGGACTCGAACCGCAGTTGACTACATAAGAGTCCAGTGACATACCTATTACACTAACTGCTGGTAACCCAAATAAAAATAATTCTAAAAAAAGAGAAAGCACCCAGCAGGGAAATGTTCTCATCCAGTTAGGATGGACTTTGATGAGGTTGGAAATAAGCCTTACTGTTCTTTGAAATGGCTGTGCTAAAAGGCCTCAGGGCAAGAGAAACTAGAGTCGGGGCGAGAGTCGCGTGGACGGGGCACACGTGGCTGAGACACACACTTTCCTGTTTGCTGAGGAATGTCACCAAGCCTAGAAGGAGATGAATTTTCTGAGAGCCAAGTGCCTTAGGAGAAGCCCGGAAGAGCAGGGCCTGGGTGGAGACAGCGGCCACAATGCCCTAGCAAGCTGCGACTCACCTGAGCTTGTTCTTGAGGGAGCTGACCTCACGGTTCATGGCGTCGGCGGTTTCGGTGGCGTCTTCCAGCTCACGCTGCAGCTTCCTACGCGAGGCATTGGCCCGCTGGGCCTCCTCCTCGGCCTCCTCTAGCTGCCGCTTCAGCTGCTTCAGGCGGGTGGACGCCTTGTCAGCCTGCGGAGACAGGTGGGCAGTGGCCTGGTCAGAGGCTGTGGCAGCGCCCCCAGTCCCCAGCCCCAGCCCAGCATGCACGGGGTGGCACCTGGTCCTTGAACTGCTCGGCGTTCCTCCGCTCATCCTCCACCTGCAGCAGCACGTCCTTCAGCCTCTTCTCGGCACGGCGCACCTGTTTGCAGGCTGCCTGGCGCTCCCTACAGGGCACACGGGGCAGCTCAGAGGACACCTCCTCCAGGGGGCCTGTCAGAAAAACCCCATCTCTGCCAGGCACACACCCCACATTTTCATTCTGGAACGGATTATGATCATCCTCATTTTATAGATAAGAAAACTGGGCTCTCCTCGGAGCACACAGCGGCTAGCAAGAGGGGAACGTGAGGTTTGGGGCCGGGTGTTACCCTCAGCACCTCCAAGAAGCCTCAGTCTTGCTAAGCGCAGGGATCAGCTGCCTGTCCCCACCCACCTCTCCAATCCAGTGCTCACAGGCTCCCATCACACCTGGCTTCAGAGGTGGACCAGGGGGGCCTGTTCTACCCCATGGAAGAGGGATGCGGCCGTCAGGATGGAGAGAAGCAGCCTCTGGGCCTCAGGAGGCAGCCAGCTGCTCCCTGAACAGCTCGGGCGGGCTGGGGCGGGGAGGGGCGTACTTGGTCTCGTTGTCCAGCTGCTCCTCCAGCTGGGCGATCTTGGCCTCCAGGGCGGTGATGGAGGCCTTGTACTTGGACTTGACGGTGCCCTCCATCTCCTGCAGCTTGACCTTGAGTTCCTTGTTCTGGCGTTCCAGCTGCTGCCGAGCGTTCTCGTTCTTCTGGGCGTGGCTGCGCTCCAGGTTCAGGTCGGTGTTCATCTGGTCGATCTGCGGGAAGGGGGCTGCTGATCTCGAGGAAAGTGGGGCCCACCAGAGGGCACATGCAGGGCTGGAGGGGAGGGGGCAGCAGGGTCCCACAGGCCTTAGGGGCCCGAGATCGCAGCCATCCCAGGAAAGGGCACTAGCCATGAATAGGGTCCAGGCACTTCTTAACACCCATGAGAGAGAGCAGGGGACTGTCACAGGTGCCAGGACATTTCCCCCCGGGCCTGTGCTTCTGCCAGCTGTGTCAGTTAGGCCTGCTCGGCTGTGGGGGTGTGCAGGACCCCAGCGTGGAGCCCCAGCGTGGAGGGAAGCCAGCCTTGGCCGTACCTGCAGGTTGGCCTTCTTGAGCCGATCGTTGACCAGCTCCGTGTTGCCCTGCTCCTCCTCCAGCTCCTCCTCCAGCTGGGCGATGCGGGCCTCCAGACGCCGCTTCTCCTCCAGTGCGAGAGCCCTGGGAGCACAGGCAGAGGTGAGGCGGCCGTTGCAGACGGGCACACTGCCCCTACCTCCGCTGCCCACCGGGCTTACCCCTTGCCGCTGCTGTTGGCGATCTCGTCGGCCAGCTCATCCCGCTCCTGCTGGGCCTGGCGCTTGGCACGCTCTGCAGCTGCCAGTTCCTACAGGGAGGACCCAGAGTGTGACCCTCCACGCAGCCACAGCCCTCCACTCCTGGCCACCGTGTACACCTCTACAGCACTGCCCCCTACCCTCCCCAAGCCCTGGCACTTGTCCCTCAAACCGTTTTAGGTTGCCTCCTCCACGAAGCCCTTCCTTACAACACCCTCAGCACCCATGGCTGTATCCTCCCTGCAGGGTCATAGTTTAAGCACCACGTGTTTACAAAACCCTCCATTTAAGTGCTAGGAATCAAGCCAGGTGCTGGGGCTGTGAAGATAAATAATCCCACCACAGGAGACCCTTGACCTGGGGATCTGCCAGGTGTTTGGCATGTGTGTGATGGACAAGGCAGCCGGGGGTACGGTTCATGGCAGGAGATGGTTATCGCTTCATGCCAGGAACCCAGGGCCCGTTGCCAAAGTGTCGGTCATACCCTTTAATCACATGAGAGAGCCTTGCCACATAAAGAGTCAACCCCGGAGGGAGTCCTTCTGAACACCCAGACCCTGCCCAGTTCACTCCTGGAGTCTGGCCAGGTTGTTTCCAGCCCTGCCCTGGTGACCTGGGTGGCCAGGCCAGGAGAAGGGCCTGAACGTTCTCTGCCCACTGGAGGGCAGCCGCCCAGTGCCCCTGGGGGCCCTGCCCACCTCCTGCAGCTGAATCATCTCGGCCTCCATGCTCTTGAGCTTCTTCTCGTTCTCCTTGGCCTGCGCCAGGATCTCCTCGCGGGAGACACGTGTGTCGTCCAGCTCGCGCATGAGGTCCTTCATCTGGGCCTGGGAGGGGAGGAGAAGCTTGCATGACACTGCCTGCCCCACGCCCGCCTCCCTCCCAGCCTCCCCACACATCCTGCCGGCGGGGACCGAGGACAGGTTCCACATTACGCTGAACTAACGTAACTGGAGAAAGCAAAGCAGCCAGAACAACCCCCCTCTATCTACCACTTTTCTCTTCTCCGACCTTTAAGATTTAGAAAGCACGCATTATAAATGTCAAGTGTCAGCGCCGTGTGTCCATCGGCCCAAGCGGTGACCGTGTCCTACTTCCCACAGCTTCCTGTCATCTTGAACCCGCTGCTCAAAGCCAGCCACGACCTGCCAAGCATCTTTCCCAAAGCAGGGCCGGAAGTCCCTGTCCTCCGCTATTCTCCTGCAATCTGTCTTAACTGCGAGCTCTTAGTCAGTGGCCTCTTTTCCTACTCCCTTCCCCGGCTCCACTGCCCACCTGGGTTTGCCTTCCTGTTTCTTCTTTGTACCTGAAGTCCCTGATCTACCTGCAAGTTTGCTTTCCGACTATTTAGTTTCCACTCGCCCCTGGGTGCTACCTGTGAGACGGAGCTCAGGACACCCAGGACCCTGCTCGAGAGGGGTTGGTGGCCATTGTCAGTGCTCCCCGGCCCCTCCACCCACGTCCAGCCCGGTGCTGTGGCCTGGCGCTGCCCTGTGCAGCCAGCTCTGGTTGGGTCCGTCGGACCTCACCTGCAGCTTCCGCAGCTGTTTGATGGCTTCATCCCGGTTCTTGTTGGCCGTGTCGATGTGGGCCTCCAGATCCTTCAGGTCCATCTCCAGCTTCTTCCGAGCCGCCATTGCCAAAGAGCGCTGCTTCCGCTCGTCCTCCAGCTCTGCCTCCATCTCCCGCACCTGGGGAAGGAGGCGGTTCAGGAGGCTGGACCAGCACACAGAACCCACTTCCGTGAGCCAGGTGGGTGCAGGCCAGGTCTGTGGGTCCCTGGGTACCAAGGAGGATCATGACCACACTCTAGGAGTGAGCCGCTGACCCCTGGGACACGGGACAGGAAAGAAGGGCCTGGGAGGACTGGACCAGGCAGAGACAGCAGGGAAGGGAGCCCACCTCCGGGCTGTGGGGCTGCACTCGCCTGTCTGACCAGCTGCTTCTTTTTCTCCTCGCTCTGCTCATCGCGGCCCTGCAGGTCCCGCTCAAACTGGGCCTTCAGGGCCTGCAGGTTGACCTCCAGCCGCAGCTTGGCGTCCTCAGTGGCCTGCAGCTCGTCCTCCAGCTCCTCCAGCTGGGTCTTCATCTCCTCCACCTGCTGCTCCAGGGCCCGCTTGGACTTCTCCAGCTCGTGGACGCTCTTGCCCACGTCGTCCTTGGAGCTCATGAGGTCCTCCATCTCCGTGCGGAACTGCTTGTTGAGCCGCTCCAGCTCCGCCTTCTGCTCCATGGCCTCCTCCAGGGCCCGGGCCAGCGACAGCGCCTTGGTCTCTTTCTCCCGGGCCTCCGCTTCCGCCCGGTCACGCTCCTCCGCGTACTTGGCAGAGATGGTCTTCTCCTCGGCCAGGAGCTGCAAGGACATGGGTGCCATGAGCTGAGGGTGCCGGCTCAAGCTCCCTGGGCAACGAGGACCCCGATGCCAGGTCTCAGAGGGGCAGGGCCCAGAGAGTAATACAGGGTGGCGGATTTCCAGGATGACATGCACAGCTCTAACGGGATGAGGGCGAGAAAGACCTCTAGCGTCAGGTGTAAACGCTGGTGTAGTGTGAACATCTCATGGGAACGCCCGTCCCCATCCATGAGAACCCACGGGAAATCACTCACCCTCAGATCCGGGGGAGTTTAGGTTTTCTTAAACAACTGCTTGTGGTTACCATGAGGAGACTCCGAGCCTGACTGCTTAGCAGCCGATCCCACTGTGGCCCTCCACTAACGACCCTCCTTCCCTCTCGGGTATGGTCAGTTCCCAGGCCCACCCTGAACGTGCCTTTTTCCACCTTCCTGTTCCGTGGGTCAGACACGGTTCTCACCAAGGGCCAGGGAGAACGTTCTGTGACCCAATCGGGCGCAGTCTCCATGGCAGCCCTCAAGCAAACTACCAACATGCAATGCGCCCGGAGGGGTACAGAAACGCACAAGCGTGGCTGTCTTAATGCGGCCTCTGCCTACAACACACAGGGACCCAGACGGCCACACCTGCTGACCCCCAGGTCATGCTATTGTTCTATTGTCCCCAATGTCTGCATCTCTGTAAGCTGCCTCAGATCTCTGAGAATGACTGAAAATTTTAAATGATTCCAAAACTCGTCCATTATAAAATACCGGCGTGGGGGGTGCAGGTGCAGAAAGGGGTAGAGTATCCCCTTTGTCCTGTAAAGACTCCTTGTAAAACTGCTTTCTTTCCGGACCCCAGGAAACTGAAGGCCCAGGGGACCCTGAGCACTGGCCCTCAGTCTCCTCTGAGCGAGGCTGGGAGGTGACCCTGGGCTTTGTACAACACAGCCACATGTCTCAGGGCATAGCTGAGGGCTGTGCTCCACCACGCACCTGGTCAAACTTCTTCTGCTTCTTCTCCAGGTTGGAGACGCTCTGCCGCTGGTGGTCCAGGTCCACCAGGAGGTCGTCCAGCTCCTGCTGCAGCCGCGTCTTGGTCTTCTCCAGCTTGTCGTAGGCGGCCACCTTCTCCTCGTGACGCTGGCTCAGGCCCTCCAGGTCCTTCTGCAGCTTCCTCTTTGCCTCCTCTGCCGTCTCCAGGCACCCCACACCGTCCTCCATCTTCTTCTTCATGTCGGCCACCTGGGTGGGTGCAAAGAGTCAGGACTCACCCTAGGGGCACCTGCTCAGGCAGTGCGCCCGTCCCTGGGACACCCATGGTCTGACCAGCTGCACCCATTATGGAAACAGCTCTGCAGGCAGTGGGGGAGGCTGGCCCGACAAGCCCACTGTGGCTGGACTCTGCCTCCTCATCTACAGCAAGCTTCCCTAAGAATGAGGACCCCCCAGGGGAAGCCTCCCTCACCTCTCCCAGGGAGCAGGCACAGAGCTCTCTAGGGGAAGCAGAAGGAAGGGCAGTCCCCACACCCAGCCCTGGCCTTGCACCTGCAGGTAAACCTCAGCACTCAAGCAGGCCGGCCACTCTAGACTGTGGGAGCACTCTTAACCATCTGAGTCGATTCAGGTCTTCTGCCCTTGCACACAGAAGTCCCAAGACAGGGTAAAGAACAGGGTCTCTTAGGATATTTGGCTGTGGATCCTCTGAGAATTTAGACAAGCCTACTGACTCCTTACGATAGTGTTCCAATATGTGTAAGATAGAGCCAGCCAGTGGTGTGGTCGTTACGGTAGCTGCCTCCCACATAGCTGACTGCAGTTCCAGCCCCATATCTGGTGGCCTGAGGAACATGCCATGAATGTGTGTGTGCATGCCCCAATTCCCAAAAGAAGAAAGACATGAAGAAGGGACTGTGACAAGACTACCCTCTACTGGGGAGGGGTGCTTTCTCCTCATTCCATGTCTTCCTCGACCAAGATTATGTGCCCTCTGGCATTTTTTTTCAATATATAAAATAAATAAGTAGGATTGCCAAGCCAACTAATTATGGACAACACAGTGGTACTGTAATCCATGGAAGCTCAGCACATCAGACAGTAAGCCCCAGGCAGGACTGGGGTGATGATGCTAGAGCTGGGAGGCGTCTAGCCACAGCTGTGATGCAATGACCAGTGATTTCCTTCCATGACAAGGATCCAGGTAGGTACTGCTGCTACCATGGCCTATCACCTCGGTTCACGATGGGGACAGAGGCTGACTAGCAGCTAGGGCCTGCTGAAAACTGAGACGTGCTATGCCCCCGTCTAAGTTCACCAATCTCTGGTGTTCACAAAGTCTCAGACTGTAGTCTAGCTTTTGCAGGAGTGAGCTCCCGGTGGGGGGACCAGGTGGGACCAGTCAATGGAAGGATGTGTGTGGTGTGCCCCTTCCACAGAATCCAGCCTCAGCTCTGAACCCCCAACCTGGGCGTGGAGCACGGCGATCTGCTTCTCCAGGTTGTGCTTGGCCTCCTCCTCCTCCTCCAGCTGCTCCTTGAAGGAGTTCTTCTCGTCCTCCATCTGCTTCAGCTTGGTGCTCAGGCTCAGCTTCTGCCGGTTCTCCTCCTGCAGCAGCTCCTACTCCCAAGGACAAGGGGCTGTGGGCACTTAGGAGACGCACATCAGAGCCTCAGGGTCCCCCACACCCATCACAGGAGGAACAGACTCGGGACAGCCACGTAAAAACCGGGGGAGAACCCAGAGCCTCCTTGGACAGGTGCTGATGCCGCATGGTCAGAGTCTGGTCTTCAAGCTGGAAGCTCTTACCTGGGTGTCCTGCAGCTGGGACTCGAGTGTGGAGAAGTCCTTGGTGAGCTTGCTAGACTTGCTGTCGGACTGGCTGAGGAGACCGGTCACGTTGTCCAGCTCGACCTGCACAGGGAGGGCAAGAAAGGTCACGGACCCAGCCATCCCTGCTCGGGGTCCCAACTCAGCAGGCAATGCTGGATCTGAGTCACAAGCCGAGTCATGGAGATCTGGCTGAGGAGCCAGAGAGACAGAGCGAGCCTAGGCATGCAGGCCTGTCTGAGGCCAAGGCACTCCAGAGGCCCATTGCCCAGCTGGGGGTCTCTGGAAGTCTCACCTGCAGCTTGGTGACCTTGTCGGCCAGCTCCGTGCGCACACGCTCGCCCTCGTTGAACTTGACCTGCAGCTCCTGCAGCTGGGCCTCCACCTTCTTCCGTTTGTGCTCTGAGTCCCCTTTGCCCTGCAGCAGGACCTTCACCTCGTTGGCCAGCTCCCCTCGCTCGTTCTCCAAGGTCTGTTTTGCCTTCTCGAGGTTGGCTTTCACCTGGGGGTGGGGGCGAGCAAAGGTGTAAGTGGGGCACCGGTGCCCTGAAGTGAGGTTGGACCTTCCGTTAGCACTCAAAGAGCTGCCAAATGCAGACCCGGAAATTGACGCTTCTGAACTAAAAATGATGGTGTTAGAAAGCCCTGGACACACATGGCTCGGGCCTCCCCTGGCCAGTCCTCTCTTGGCTGGCTGGTGACATTGGGCACCTGTCCTCACCACTGAAGGCCTCAACATTCCCCCTCTAAAATTGTCCCTGCCCTGCCTCCTTTGCAGGGTAACGGGAACTTGAGTATAAGGTGACCTTGGTGCAGACTCTGCAGTGCTTATAGGACAGTGAGAGAAACTAACAGTTGGTAGCTAGACTTCCAATAACGCCTCTCTGAAATTTAATGTTTAAAATATTAATGTACATGGGGCCGGCAGTTAATGTGGTGATTAAGGGCGCTGGACCGGCACAGAGCCAACTCTGGTTCGAGCCCCAGATCTGGTGGCTTGCTTTCTCACTTTCCCTCTGTCTTTCTGTGTCTCTCTCAGGTTAAATTAAAATAAATGAATAAATAAAATTAAAATAACTCTTAAAAAAGTACTAATGTTCAGGGACCATCACATGGCATTATGGTGATGGTAATGGATTCACACATGGTCGACCGCAGTATGAGTCCTGAACGTGGAGGCTTTACTTTCTTTCTCTCTCTCTCTCTTTCTCACTCACTCACTCTCTGGTCAAATTAATATATATATATATATATATATATATATATATACAACATTAAATAATTTTTTTAAAAAAAAAAACTAACATATAATGTAAGGTTCTTTCATGAAACATAAAAGTGAAGTTTGCGAAATGACCGTGACAATCCAATTCTAGTTTGCACCAAGCAGGCTACAGGGTCATCAGCGAGTTCAAGGGTCACTGGACAAGACAAGGCCTCAACCTACACAGCTCCCCGTGGGAGTTGACGGCACACAAATGGGCAAGGATGTTTCCAAGAGCACTTTGTAGGTGGCCACGTCTCCAGCTGCCACTGAGCGTTCCAAAGAGCAAAACGCCACAAGAGGCACAACTTGTCCTGCTAAGGAACTGCCCGGCCCTCAGCTGCCTGACCAAGAAAGAAGCCAGGATGCACATCACAAGAATTTTCTCAGTAAGACCCCAGCTGACCACTGTAGGGGTTCTAGACACAACCCCGTAGTCACAAGAGGGACCACCTGGGCCCTGAGTTTCAGGGTGGCTCCGATTCCCTGAAGCTCTCTGGCCTGGCAGGTTGCTGAACAGAATAACGGCAAGAGCGCAACTTTAACAAGAACTTTGAGTGCTTGACGTGTATTGCCAGTTCAAACCTCACATAATCAGATGACATCATTATCCTCCTTCACAGACAGGGAAACTGAGGCACAGTTTCTATCAGCTGAGGGCTAGGGCTGGACTCAGCCTGGGCAGCCTGACACTGGAAATGCTCTGCTCGACGGGCTGGGTGAGAGACTGCGAGGCCCAGCGCACAGTTGGCCTGGAGGTCCCTCCTGACAGCCCCCCTGACCCGCCAGGTGCAAGGGACCCTCCGCACCCGCTTCGTCTGCTCCAGCTGCTCTGCCAGCTCCTCTACGGCCTGCGAGTGCTTCTGCCTCATCTCCTGGATCTGGGCCTCATGGGTCTTGGCCTCCTCCTCTAGGGTCTTCTTCAGGATGTTCACTTCCTGTTCGCGCTTGGACCTGAGCAGAAAAGCGCTGTGAGAGCAGAGGCCAAGGACCTGGACGATGCTGCCATCGGGCTCTTCCATGGCTGCAGAGAGGCCTGGGAAGGCCCCAGGAGGCCCTAAGCAGGCTTCCAGATCAGGGGCTTCCCTCCGTGGTTATCTGTCCTGTGACCCATACTTGCAGACACCGTGGAGAGGCCTTTGTACCCTTTCAGCCCTAAAGCCCACCCCTGCAACTCCAAACTCTGAGCTGAGTCCTCCAGCAGGCCTTCTACTTGGTAGGGAGAAACTACTGAGGAACCCTCACGCTTTCTGGTAAGTAACAGGACCACTGTGTATGTTGAGGGGCCCAGGGTTCATTCCTCAGAAGCCAAGCCTCCCCTTCAGTGCCTCCATCCCCAACCATTTATTAAACAGTCAGCGAGCCCTGTGCACACCTGAGCTCTTGCTGGGCAGCTGTGGAATCCAGTGTGTCCTCCAACTCTGTCTTCAGTGCTTCCAGCTCTTCCCCAAGGTCCCGTTTCTGTTTCTCAGCTTTATTCCTGGAAGCACGCTCAGACTCCAGGTCTTCTTGGAGTTCGGAAATCTGAGATTCCAGCTCCCGAATCTTCTTCAGGGCCATGTTCTTCTGAGCGGCTTCTTCTTCCACTCTGCCAGAGAACAACATCATCATTTGGAAGCCATCTTCGCCTTCAAGGAGCAGTTTCCAAGTAAGGCCTTAAGAGAGATGTAGCCAAAGATGCTTCTAGCAGTCATAATCATGGCACTTAAGATCACTCTCAGCAAAAGCAATACCCAAGGCATCCAAAGGTATAAGGGCAATCAATGCCACTGAGGTTTGGAAAATTCATTTTGTTTTCCAAATTTGGATTTAAATATTTTTAAAAATTAAAATGTTAAATGAAAAAACAGGAATGTTACAATTTAAGATGATTACAAGACTTCCCCTTTGGCTGTGGCAGCCAGCAGCCTGGTACATCTGAAGGCACCTGGCCAGCAAGGGGGCAACACTGCCCCCACCGACTCCCATCCAGACCCCCAGTCCAGGATCCACCCAGACCCGTAGGCAGCTATGAAAAAGGAGATTCTGCTCTTCAGACACCTGACTATAGTATCTTTTTTGAGACCACCTTACTGAAAACAACAGAAAAGAGACTTTGGCAGACGTCAATTCCCAACAAAAGGGAAACACACTCCTAGCCAATGAAACATTCGCCTAACAGGTACTTAAAAGTTAGTACATCTTCCAATGGCTAGAAGTAGAAGAAGAGCCTCCGGTATGAATAAACAAGAAAATACATCTCCATCAAATGTACAGAATAACTCCCCTCCATCTTTCATGCTAATGGACGATGTTACCAAAATGTCAGACAAAGAATTTCAAACATATATGGTGAACAAATTCTTTGAGTTGGAACAGAAAAGAGACAACGAACTACAGAAGGTGAAAAAGTCATTCCAAGATATGAAAGAAGAAATGGACACTCTGAGAAAGAACCAGATGGAGCTATTAGAGATAAAGTCTGGAATAGAGGAAATCAAAAACTCTCTTGAAAATATTAAAAGTCGATTAGATCATACTGAAGATTGAATCTCTGATGTAAAAGATAAAACCTCTGACCTAGAAAGAACAACCAAAAAAATAGAGAAAATAACAACAACAACAACAAAAAAAAAACCACGAGGATAATATACGGGAAATACTAGATTCCATAAGACGCCCAAATATCAGAATAATTGGCACCCCAGAAGGTGAAGAAACTAATAACGGCATGGAAAATCTATTCCATGAAATCCTGGAAGAAAATTTCCCGAGTCTAGAGAGGCACTCTAGCATCAAGACCCAAGAAATACAAAGGACCCCAGTAAGAATCAACTCCAGAAGATATTCCCCAAGGCACATCTTAGCCAGACTATCCAAGACCATAGATAAAGACATGATACTAAAACTGGCAAGAGAGAAACGAGAAGTGACGTACAAAGGTCATCCCATCAGGCTAACACCGGACCTCTCAACGGAAACAATGCAAGCAAGGAAAGAATGGGAAGATGTATTGAAAGTGCTAAGAGAGAAACAATTTCAACCAAGATTATTGTATCCTGCAAGATTATCCTTCATATGGGGAAAAAAGATTAAAATCTTCTCAAACAAGACCTGAAAGAATTTGCCAGCACGAGACCAGCTCTTCAAGAAACCCTGAAGAAAGTACTGTTCCAGGAAAACTAAAGAGCTGAGAGACAGAAACAAAGGAATAAAAGGCTGCTGGGACAATGACCAACTTAAACGTTGGAAAAGATCCAGTTACATCGATAATAACATTGAATGTTAATGGATTAAATTCTCCAATCAAGAGACACAGACTGGCCGAATGGATAAAAAAACAGAGACCCTCTGTCTGTTGCCTACAGGAAACCCACCTCACCTCATCGATAAAGACATCGATAAATACATAGACTAAAAGTGAAGGGTTGGAAAAAGGTTTTCCATGCAAATGGGAACCAAAAAAGAGCTGGAATTGCAATACTAATTTCTGACAAAATAGGCTTTAAAACAAAAACTGTTCGAAGAGACAAAGAAGGGCACTATATTGTAGTAAAAGGATCAATAGATCAAGAAGACATAACTCTTATAAATATCTATGCGCCTAACACAGGAGCACCCAAATATGTGAAGGAAAGACTATTAGATCTAAAAGGGGAGATAGATTGCAATACACTAATTGTTGGAGACCTCAACACTGCACTATCCCCTCGGGACAGATCATCTAGACAAAAAATAGAAAAAGAGATAAAGGATCTGAATGATACCGTAAATGAAATGGACTTAACAGACATCTATAGAACTTTCCATCCAAAACCCACAAGATACACTTTTTTCTCACCCCCACATGGAACCTTTTTGAAGATTGACCACATCATAGGGCACAAAGCAAGCCTCTACAGATTCAAAGGCATAGAAACCATTTCCAGCATCTTCTCCGACCATGATGGAATTTAACTTGAGTTTAATTTCAAGAGAAATCCTCAAAAATACTCAAATACAGGGAAACTAAATAACCTACTACTGAATGACTCCACAACTACTGATGAAATAAAGTCCGAAATCAAAAGATGAATGGAAGCAAAAAGCAAAACATACAGAAAACAAGAAATGGAAGATCATTTGCTGACAATAACATGTTTGTTGATGTGCTTGATTGAGACAATATATAGTGTACTCTGGATGGAAAATCTCATTTTGTATGCTGTAATGATGTAGAGTGAATGAATGCAAATAAATAAATTGAAATAAAAAAAAAAAAGAAAAAAAAAGATTCATGGAAGCTAATGACAACAAGGACATGAGTTTCCATAATCTTTGGGACACCGCAAAAGCAGTCATAAGAGGGAAGTTTATAGCAATTAGTGCTCATAAGAGGAAGATGGAAAGAAGACAAATGGATCACCTAACATCATGCCTCAGAGAATTGGAGAAGCAACAGCAAAATAATCCAAAAAACTCCAGGAGAAAGGAAATAATAAAGATCCTAGCAGAAATAAATGAAATAGAAAATAAGCGAACTATACAGAAAATAAATGAAAGTAAAAGCTGGTTCTTTGAAAAGATAAACAAAATCGATACACCACCAGCGAGACTTATTAAGAAGAGAGAAAGGAACCAGGTGAATCAAATCTGCAATGAAGCAGGAAATATAACAACAGACAAAGTAGAAATACAGAACATCATTAGAGGATACTATGAACAACTATATGCCAAGAAACAAGGCAATCTGGATGAGATGGACAAATTCCTGGATACGTATAATCTACCAAGATTGAGCCAAGAGGATATAGAAAGTCTAAATAGGCCCATAACAAGCCAGGAGATTGAATAAGTAATAAATAGCCTTCCAACAAAGAAAAGCCCTGGCCCTGATGATTTCAGCTCTGAGTTCTATAAAACTTTCAAAGAACAGTTAACCCCCATTCTGCTCAAGTTATTTCTAAAGATCCAAAAGGGTGACTCTCTCCCTAATTCATTCAATGAAGCCTCTATCACCCTTATCCTCAAAACAGATAAGGACAGGACAAGGAAAGAAAACTATAGACCAATATCTCTGATGAATATAGACGCAAAGATTCTCAACAAGATAATAGCAAACCACATCCAACAACTTATAAAAAAGATTATACATCATGATCAGGTAGGCTTTATTCCAGGAATGCAAGGTTGGTTCAACATACACAAAACCATAAATGTAATACACCATATTAACCAGAAAAAAGACAAAAACCATATGGTCATATCGAATGATGTAGAAAAAGCATTTGATAAGATACAACATCCCTTCATGATCAAGACTCTCAGCAAAATCGGCATACAAGGGTCATTTCTCAACACAATAAAAGCTATCTATGAAAAACCCATCACGAACATCATCCTGAATGGAGAAAAGCTGAAAGCTTTCCCACTAAAAACGGGTGCAAGACAAGGATGCCCACTTTCTCCACTCCTTTTCAATATAGTACTGGAAGTCCTCGCCAATGCAATCAGAAAAGAGGAAAAAATTAAAGGCATCCAAATAGGAAAAGAAGAGGTAAAACTCTCTCTATTTGCAGATGACATGATTGCGTACATAGAAGACCCAATGATTTCCAAGAAAAAATTTCTAGAAGTAATGCATAAATACAGTAAAGTTGCAGGATACAAAATTAATATACAGAAGTCTATAGCATTTCTATGTACAAACAACAGGCAGACGGAGATAGAACTGAAAAAAGTTATTCCATTTACCATAGCTACCAAAAGTATAAGATACTTAGGGATAAATCTAACCAAAGAAGTTAAAGACCTCCACAAGGAAAACTATGAGAAGCTGAAAAAAGAAATTGAAAATGACACAAAAAAGTGGAAGGACATCGCATGCTCCTGGATTGGAAGAATTAAAAATGGCAATTCTACCCAAATTCATCTACCTATTTAATGCAATGCCAAAGTATCAGACACATTCTTCACAGATCTAGAAAAGACAATCATAAAATTTGTCTGGAATAATAAAAGACCTGTATTGCCTAAGCAATTCTACACAAGAAGAGTGGAATGGGTAGCATCTCACTCCCTGACCCAAAAATGTACTACAAAGCTGTGGTAATCAAAACAGCATGGTACTGGCACAGGAACAGACATGTGGACCAATGGAACAGAATTGAGTCCACAGGAATATTCCCATTCAGTCAACTGATTTTTGACAAGGGGTACCAGTCAATCCAGTGGGAAAAGGAAAACCTCTTCAGTAAATGGTGCTGGAAAAACTGGATTTCCACCTGTAGAAAGATGAATCTGAACCCCTACCTCTCACCTTTGACAAAAATCAAGTCAAAGTGGATCAAGGATCTAAATCTAAGACCCCGAACTATTAAACTGCTTCTAGAAAACACTGGGGAAACTCTGGGAGACATTGGGGTAGGGAAAGACTTCTTACATAAGACCCCCAAAGCACAGTCAATAATCCTCAAAACAGATAAGTGGGATTACATCAGACTAAGAAGTTTCTGCATGGCAAAAGACAGCACGTAGTATGAATCGACAGCCCTCAGAATGGGAAAATATTTTTGTAAATTATGCATCAGATAAGGGACTGATAACCAGAATACACAAGGAACTAAAGAAGCTGATTGGAAAAAAGATGATCAACCCTATTAAAAGATGGGAGAAGGATTTGAACAAAACACTCTCTAAAGATGACATACGAATAGCCAAAAGGCATATGAAAAAATGCTCAACATCCCTCATCGTAAGGGAAATGCAGATCAAAACATCACCTAACCCCAGTCAGAATGTCTAAAATTAAAAAAAAAAAAAAAAAAAAAAAAAAAAGATAAGTGTTGGCAGGGGTGTGGTGAAAGGGGAACTCTCTTACACTGCTGGTAGGAATGTAAATTAGTCCAACCACTGTGAGAACAATTTGGAGATTCCTCAAAAGTCTACAAATAGAACTACTATATGATCCAGCAATCCCATTCCTTGGCATCTACCCAAAGGACAGAAGAATTCTTCATTGGAAAAGTGCTTGCCCATCGATGTTTATTGCAGCACTCTTCACGATTGCTAAGACATGGAACCAACCCAAATGCCCCCGTACGGATAAATGGATTGAAAAACTGGGGCACATATATTCTATGGAATACTATTCAGCCATAAAAAAAAAAAAAACAACAAAACCCTGGCTTTTGACAGAAAGTGGAAGAATATGGAAGATTTACTGCTGAGTGAAGCAAACCAGGCTATGAAGGAGAGACATTGTATGTTCCCACTTAATATATACCGAGTGTCCACACTCTATAACTGAAACTAACGGGCTAAAGGATGTACAAACACAAGAAATGGGTGTGAATACCAGATGTGGTGTGTGTGGAGGAGTGGGGTCTGGGGAAAAACATTTGGAGGAGGGATATGAAGACAGCATTGTTGAGATAGGGAGGTAGTACTGTTATATTTTGATCAACTGAACCGGGGAGAAATGTTCACATATTGAAATGATCACCTTGTAAGCTAAATAATGTGATTTAATGTATTAAAAAATGTAAAATAAATAAATAAATAAATAAATAAAGTTAAATAATCCTTTAAAAAAAAAGAGGTATTTTCACTTCTTTTTTTTTTTTTTTGGGAGAGGTTTTCGCTATAGAGCGCGTGCGCTCGCCAGACAGACAGAGACAGACAGAGAGACAGAAAGCGAGAAATCACTCCCCAGGGGGGATGGTCACGCCGCAATCCCTTCTCCTCCATTCTCCTCTTGGGATCTTGGGCACGTACGCACATGTGCCCAGCGTGAGTTTTAAGCCACCGGGTCCAGGACGTGAACCGCGGTCGACTACGTGGGAGTCCAGCGACATAGCCATTATGCTAACTGCTGGTCTAGAGGTATTTTCAATTCTTATTTTCCAATCTAGATGCAATTTTTTTTCTTACCTAATTGTCCTGGCTAGAATCTTCAGTACAATGTCGAGATCATGGATGTAGTCAACATAGAAAAATTATTCAGTCTTCCATCACTAAGTATGAGTTTTGCAGTGTGAGTTTTGCATTGAATCCTTTTCAGCAAGTTGAAAAAGTTTTCTATTCTTACTTCATTGAGTATTTTTATTATCATGAAAGTGTCTTAAGTTTTGTCCAATGTTTTTTCCTATGTATATTAGGATGCTCATGAGGATTTTTTCTTTATTCTACTAACATCATGTTTTGCATTAATTAATTTTTGCATATTAAACCAATGTCTCATTCTTAAAATAAATTCCAGTTAGTCATGGTAAAAAAAAAAAAAAAAAAAAAAAAAAAAAAAAAAAAAAAAAAAAAAAAAAGATGATTACAAGTAAGTAAAAATAGAAATGTGCTATGGACATTGGATTATTATGACTTATATGTAGGTTCCCCAGTAAAACATGCACCCTCCAGAAGGGGTGTTGACAGTGTGGGAGGCCATGCACACAAGTAGATGATGTTAATGGGAAGTCTCTACCTTCTGCTCAATCTTGCTATGAATCTGAAACTCCTCTGAAAAAAATTAAAAACTGTGTGCTTATAGCCAATTTCAAAAGGGAAGGAAAAAACTACCATGTGCAGGTGACAGAGTAATGAGTAATGGATGCCTTTTCTGGGACTACAAACAAAAGAACAAACAAAAGACAAAGATTCTCTAGACTGTGCTCTATGTAGATAGGAACCATTTGCCCAGAAATGGTTCCACCAAGACAACGGCAGAAGGAAGGCGTGGAGCTGCCACAGTGCAGGAAGCAAGCAGAAAGCACCGGCCCCGGCCACCTACATACGGGTTGGAGGGCTGGGCCTCACCTGGCCAGGGCGGCCTGGAGCTCCTCCTCCTTCTTGGCCAGCTGCATCTTGAGCTCTGCAATCTGCGCCTGAAGCTCGGCAATCTGGTCACTGAGGTCTGTAGAGTCTCCCTCCAGCTTCCGGCGGGTCTTCTCCAGCTCCTGCCGCTGTTTCTCCTCCCTGCGGAGTCGCTCTGCAAAGAGGGGGCGGGAGGAGCCCCAGAGCCCTCAGTGGCCACAGGCTTTTCTGTCTCTGTTTTTAAATACTTCTAACACTGAGCATTTGTTATGAACATATGTAAGGCTGCAGGGTCAGGATGCACAGATGCTCATACTCAACTCCTGGCCGAAGGAAAGGAAGGTCACCACGGGCTGCAAAGTCCCCTGTGTCTCTCTAGCCTCAACCCCTGACCCTCCTGTCACGGGTAACCACTCTCCTAAGTCTGTGTCTATAAGTCCTCTGTTTGCCTTTAAGGCCATACCACAACTGTGTTGCTAAATAACATGATGCTAAGTTTTAAGCAAACGCGAACTTACATTAACAGAACTGCCTTTTAGGAGTCCCAGAGAGGGAAGAGCGGAGTCAGGGTTCACCGTCTAGTTTAATGATTTCCTGTGACGTCACTTAGGTAAGCTACATAACCTCGCCGTACCCCTTCTCAGTAATCAGGTTAAGAAGACAACCTACTCAGTAGGGCGTTAGGAGGCTCAAAATAAATTAACATCTTAAAGCAGGGGTCCCTGAGGTGCCGATCCTCGGCCTGTTGAGGGCCACCTCCCCTGCAACATGCTGCTGGGGGTAGGGGAGCTCAGTGAGCGAGGCTCTGTGTTTGCAGCCACTCCCCATCGCTCACATTGCCGCCTGGGCTCCCCTTTCGGTGGATCCTCACGGGAGCGTGAACACTACTGTTCAGTGACTGTTTTATTGTATACTGCATGTGGTGGTGGGGTGACAGGGATGCAGGCATGCTTGCATAATCCTGGGAACAAACGATCCCCACCTCTCCTCCCCCATCCATGGAAGGACTGCTTTCCACGAGGCCAGTCCCTTGTACCAGGAATGTTGGGGACCACTGCCTCACAGCACTTAGAGCAGCGCCTGGCCCACAGCCGACCATGACCAGCCTTTGTCACCCGATCTTAAACTCAATCTTAAAGTGCAGCATGTTTATGTCTCACTGTGACCAACTCATTGAGAGGTTTGTCTTGTATTCCATTAAAGGAATACGTCACAGTTTATCCATTTTACGACGGACAGGCATTTGGGGGATGTGTTGCATGTTCCAGACGGTGCTGCCATGTGACTCCCAGGGCCCATGGCCGAGCGGTGGGTGTGTCTGGGTCACAGGTGTACACAGCTTCACTCAGCCTCGCCAGGCAGCAACCAGTTGTTCTCTGAACCCACCGACCAAGTTATGTTCCCACCTGCAGGGTCGGCGCACCCTGACAGGCCTACATCTCTGTTAACACGTGTTAACACTTGAGCTTCTCAGTCTGTCAGTCAAGCAGGTGTAATGCTCCCACACCTCTTGGATCATTCTAGGCCCCACAGGTGAGCGGAGGGGTCTGTGGGAGGAGAGACCACTGTGCGGGGACCGATCCTCCCCTGTGGCCTGGCTCACCTCAGACATGAAGGGCCCAGGCAGAGTGTGAAGCCAAGCTAGGAAATCCTCCCAGTGGTCAGACTGGGCTGTGCTGACCCTAACTCTCCAGGTGTGACTGCGGAGTTCGCAGAGCAGTCTGGGTTCTCGCCTCCCCACCAGCTGTCCCTTCCTCTCAAGGGCCCGGGGTGGGGTGTCCTCGGACAACCACTGACCTGCCCTCTGCCCGGCCCTCCTCACGGCCAGATGCCTAGGGTACGGGGGTAAGGCAGGATTTGTCACCCTGCCCCTAGTCAGGCATGACCTCTGGCAGCCTGTCCAGCCCTTCATGGTACACATGTTCATGTGTTTTGTGTTTAGCATATCACAGGCACACATGTTCACACGTATTTAGTTCAAGCCTCACAAACACCTCATCCCTGGGTTCCTCCCTGGGGAGGAGACGCTAAACGGCAGAGAGGTTAAGTACTGGGTATAAGGCAGCACAACTAGGAAGTGAGAACTAGGAAGTTCCAGGGGTCGAGCCTGGGACGCCGAGGTGGTGTGTGACCACAGAGCGGGGCAAAGCTCATCCTGAACGCCCGTCCCACAGGGGACACCCAACCCTACAGTGACAGGGCCCTGAAGGCCCAGACTCTGCAAAGACCAGACCCTACCCCGGCAGCCTGGTGGCCTCAGATCTTAGGGCAGTGGCCAGGTGTGCACAGAGGTGCCTCGGCATCTCGGTGTCTGGGGTCAGGTGAGCGAGCTCCCCACATCACCCTCACCTTCCAGGTCGGTGATCATGGCCTCGTGCTTGTTCTTGAGCTTGGCAAGGCTCTTCGACTTCTCCTCCTCTTCCATGAGGTTGGTGGTGAACTCAGCTATTCTGTCTTCCAGCAGCTTCTTCTCCTGGTGGGGGGGAGGGGGTGGCCATAGTCAGGTGTCACGGTGTCAGCTGAGCACAGAACACTTCAGCTCTCCTCAAGGCATGACACGCCCAGAGACCCAGGACGGATGGACAGGCAGAGCCTTTGACACTTGATCAAGTTCTTCTGATTTCCCTGGACCTCGGGGTACCTTCCTAAGGTCACTGGCCCCCGAAGCAGCCAGATGTGTTTCCTTAGGGTTGAAGCTGTGATGCCAGCCCTCCCTGGGCCTATGTTAGCCCTTAGGAAAAGTGGCAGCCAGGCCCAGCCCCAGTGATGCCAGAGGCAGCGTGCTGCTCTGCAGTGCTGGGAGCCACGTGCTGATCATTGGTTCAGATCTTGAGCTGACTCGAACTACGTGGACCACACAAGTCCATGCTCCTGACCAGCTGGAGGGCCTGGGGTGACAAGACCCTACTGAGGGTGCCTGTCTCTCTTTGTGCACATGCATGGTCTCATCCAAATAAAAATTTTTAAAAAGAAAAAAGGAAAGTGGCAGCGGGACCTGGGCAGGAATGAAAGGCCATGCTCCTTTAAGAAGGGGCCACATGCACACACCCCCTCTTCCATGCCCCTCACTCACCCTCCAGGTGGGCTGCTGTGGGCTGCTCACACCACCAAAGTGCCCAGGGCTGCTCTCCTCACCTGCTCTGCGTGGCCATCCCCAGAGCCCTAGTCTCTGTAAGGTCCCCATGACCCCTGCCACAGACGCTGTCACTTAGTAGGAGCCCCTTGCTCCTCACATACAGTCCCCATCAGGTCCCCATCTGCAGTTCCCCATCCTCTGGGGACCAGGACGGCATTCGTCCCTGCCCTGTCCCCTCCTCTGCCACCTTCCCTAGTTGTCTGTAAAAGTTTTCCATAAGTGAGAGCCAGAGACAGCACCCTCTACACAGTCCCCAGACTTCACAGAGACAGCACCCTCTACACGGTCCCTAATGTCACACAGCACCCTCTACACGGTCCCCAGACCTCACAGAGACAGCACCCTCTACACGGTACTCGTACCATATTCACCTCCTGTCTCGGCTAGCCCTGGGACACAGCATACACTCAGAATGTTCAAGGAGGTCTCTGGAGATGAAGTGGGACCTTACACGTGGGTCAGTCTTGTGAGTGCCCTATTACCCGTGCTCTCCACCTGGCCCCACCCCCAGTTGCTGTCTGCTCCCTGGGGTGGGCACTAACAGGGAACAACTTGGTTCTCACTGGAAACAGCTGCCACCTTGGAGACTCCGGAGGAGCCCGGGGCTAAAAGACGGTGTAGCACCACACAGGTGGTCCCGTGCTCCCACCTGGGGCTCAGGCTCAGGAACAGCTTTACTGGGGAAATGTCGGACTCTCCCTTGGGCCACATTCATTGATGAGAACATCAATCCTTTGAACATAACCTGGGCACCCAGGGGCCACAGGGCACCCAGAGGCCACAGGTTACCCAGGAAAAAGAACCTGCTATTGAGCAGAGACTAGCTCATAGCTGCAAACAGAAAACACAGGAGGGAGCCGTGCCAGGCGGGAGCTGCCCTACAGGTGGGCCCACTCTCCCTTCCTCACAGACAACAAGGAGCAGCCAGGCAGCAGCACCAGGGCCTCACCTTGGCTAGCTTGCAGTTCTGGTCCTCCATGATGATCTGGTCTTCCTCCAGCTTCTTCAGCTTGGCCTCAGTGGTCACCTTCTCCAGCTGCAGCTTCTGCCGGGCACTCTCCTCCTCCTCCAGCTGCTCCTCAAGTTCCTACCCCGAAGCCAGAGAGCCCGTCAGGAACTGTAGGCTCTTCAGCTCCGTGATAGCTGCACTGGGCGCGAGAGCCTGTGCTGTGTTTGGAAGGTTCCCCGCCAGGGAATTGGACAAAGCAGGCTGGTGGCTCTCTGCCCCTCCGGCCAGCCAGAGCCAGGACTGGAGGGTGGGAATCAAACTGGCTCCGGTGCGTGACTGGGCAGAGCTCATGGGACTGTGATGTGCAGGTTGAATTTAACCACCCCGAAGAGGAAACCACACTCAGGCTGGCCAAGCAGACCAAGTAAAGACCCCGCCTGCCAGGACACACCTGACAGCCAGCCCTCTCTGGGTCTGTGTCACCGCACCCCCAACGCCCTGCCCCTCCACCCAGCTGGCCCCTCTCCGAGCTGCAGCTCACCTGGATGTTCTGCTGCATCTTCTTCTTCTCTGCCTGCAGGTGCTGGCAGCGCTCCTCCTCCTCCTCCACCCTGGCCTCCAGGTCATGGCAGATCTCCTCCAGCTCCTGCTTCTTGGCCGTCAGGCGGGCCCGCAGCTCCTCGGCCTCAGCACACAGCTCTGTTTCAGCCTGGAGCTGCTCCTGCAGCTGCAACTTCTCTGCCATAAGCTGGAAAGATCGCACAGAAAACAAGCTCCTTGCAGGCTCCTTGATCCACTCCCAGATGGACCACGGGCTCCCAGCGGGAGGCGCATGCAGGAAGGGGTGGCTTCCATCTACAGAGCCTGTAAGCCCTGGGGCACTTCCCAAACCCCATGTCCTCCATCCTTTAGCACTATCCCGTGACACTGAGATCCATAGGGAACAGGCCTGGAGAGGCTGGGTGGTGGAATTGGGGCCTGAACCCAACACCCATGAACTTCCCATTCCATTGGGAATGCAGAGACCACTCACAGTTCCCTAGTGTCTGCACAGACATGTTAACCCGAAAATCTGCCTTGCCTACTGTCGGCCAGCAGATGGCAGCACAGACAGCAGCTGCTCCAGGTGGGCGGAGCCTGTGCAGACACCCACCTGAGACTGCAGGGTCTCCATCTCTGTGAGCCTGTTCTCTGCAGCCAGCTGCTTCTCTCGGACCTTCACCAGCTCTTCCTCCTTGGCCATCATCTCCTCCTCCTGCCGGCTCACCTGCAGCAACGGCTTGACCTAGAGAAGACAGAGGTAAAGGCATGGAAGATGACTGCCCCACCAACAGCCCCAGGTGTCTCCCCCACTTCTGGAAACACCAGCTCAGGAGCGTGAGGACAAGACACAGTGTGGGAAGAGGTGCGAGCCTCCTGGTTATCAATTTGGTGCCGCATGCCACAGGCCTCTACTTTTCAGAGACTTCGAGGTGTGCATGAAGATGTTCACGACGGCACTGTTTACAACAGCAGAGAAATGGGAGTGATCACAATTATTCGCTGGAAAAGTAGCCAGAGGAATTATGAACCATCCGCTAGGGAACAGCACGCTGGCTTCTACAAGACAATGCTTATAAAGGGATGTCAAATGGAAAATACAAAATATAAAACTATTTATCCAAGTCAAAGCTTGGTTATGTAAGAATGTATACGGTTTGCAGAACTGAGACTTATAGGACATTTTTTCGAAGAGCAGGAGAAAGTACTGAAACGTCTACTGTGGATGGTTCAAGTAAAGGGATTATGAGTAAATTAATTTTTCTCTTTATGCATTGTGTAGCTAACGTTTTGCAATTACCACAAATTATGTATCATAAACAAAAGCAGCTTGTACAGTGTGAAGAGTAAAGGGGTATTTTAGAGGCCGTGTGCACAGCTCTGAGTGCCCTCCAGGGCTTTCTGTGTCCCCTGCACTAAGGAGCCGAGGCATGCCCGGCCTTTACATTTCAGGAGCTATTCTTTGGGCCAGCCCAGCCCAACAGCGGCCGAGGCCATTGGCATGTTGCACCCCTGCACTTCCTCTAGACCTGCAGGGCAGGACCTGCGGGGCACTGGGGAGGAAAGGGCCCCACTTCCCTGGGTAGGAAGCCTTGCAGGAGACGAGGTGAGTCCGCTTGTGCCCAGGTGCTGCTGTGGCACAGAGCACCTGGCTGGAGAGGGGCCCTTCCCGCACCCACCTTGGTGAAGAGCCTCCACCACTGCCAGTTCCGCAGCTTGAGATAGGCGGCGCAGTTCCTCTGCAGGACCTTCATGGCTGTCAGCTGCTGCTGCCGCTTGGCAAACGCCCTACGGGGCAAGGGACCTGGTTAGTACTCAGGGCAGGGGGACGGCAGTCACAGCTTGACTGTCTGACTTGACCCCACTGCGGCTTTTCTGGGGGAACTTACTCCCGCCTAGGGAGGGTCACTGAGGAAGAAATTTCGGGATGGCTGACCATGAGCCCGGGTCCTGGTTCTCCACTGAGGAGCTGTGTAGCCCATGAGTCACCCACGCAGTCAGCGACCAGAGCACTCACTTCCCTAAGGAGCTCACTCACCGTGCAAAGGCCCTGCGTGAACCAACCAGAGACCCACTCGCTCAGGGAGTAATTGTGAGCCATGGGCACAAAGCCAACATGTTTGCAGGGCCACTTCTGCCTCGGCTTTCCACCCTCGCCGCCATCCACTGTCTGAATTTGGTTTGGCGGGAGGAAACAGCGGATGTCCCGCAAACATGGGTTTAAGGCGTCGGCAGGAGGCCTCTTGAATAAACGAGGGCTCACTCTGTCCCGACACCGTAAACTCAGCTCCACGTGCCAGAGCTCCGAGCTCATGGCCAAACATACAACCTAAATGTGGGACTCGGGGACTACCATGTAGCTGCCAACCCCACCTGCATCAGGGGAGCCCTGAGCCCCAGAAGGGCTGTCCTGGGCACTGTTCCCCAAGAGCAGCCCCGCGAGAGGTACTGAGAAGCAGGAGCTTTGGGGCCAGGCACACACTCTCTTCCCACTGGCCATGCTAACCCTCAATCACAGTTCTACTCCTTGGAGGAAGACAGCCAGCAAGAGCCATGTGGACCTCCCCGAGACGGGCATATGCCTGGCACCGGGGTACCCATCCACAGGAGAGACTGGTGGGGCCTGGCATGCAAGGCAGGGGTGTCTCCTGAACTCACTTCCTGGCCAGGTAGCCCCTACAGCAGGCCTGGAACCCGATGATGACGTCGGTGATCTTCAGGTCCCGCTCCTCCTCCAGGTGGGCCAGCACGCCCGCTCGGAAGAAGACTTTGCTCTGGCCGATGCGGTACAGGTTGTTGTCCAGCTCCAAGGCTTTGATCTAGACAGAAGAGAGCAGGCCGTTCACTGCAGGCCACTCTGGGGCTAGGCCGCTGCTCCTCTGCCCTGGGAGCCTTCCACCTGGGGCCACACAACCCGGGGGCTCCAGGACACTGAGCAGGGGACAGGCAGGTGCCAGCCCACAGTAGGACGATGAGTGGGACTTGCAGAGAACATGGCCCCTTGGAGTTTAAGGGGCCTTGAAGGTCTCTTCATCTTTCTGTCCTTGGCCTCTGCGCACTGGGTCCCCCTCCACACACGCCCTGAGAGGCCAAGTGCCATGAGTACTAAGATCATCACAGCCCCAGATCGGGCGCAGGATGGAATACCAGTTAAGTGACCCTGAGCCTTGACCACTATGAGGCCACGTTCCCTCACTGTATAATATGTACAATAGGAACACTGCTTTCTTAGAAAAAGAAAAAGGCTGAGGCCAGCAGGTGGCGCAGTGGTTAAGCTGCTGGATTCCCATGTGACCATGTGGTTCAAGTCTGGGCCTGGGTGTGCGTGCATGCCTAAAATCCTGAGAGGAGAATGGAGGGAGAAGGGATTGCGGCGTGACCATCCCCTCTCAGGGGTTATTTCTCATGTTCTCTGTCACTCCAGGGAGCACACATGCCCTATAACAAAAATCTCTTAAAAAAAAAAAAACTCTCTTAAAAACAAAGAAAAGTTAACAAAGCATGGGGTCAAGTGTATAGGGGGGGCTGCGTAAGTGTTAGCGTCACTGTCACCAGGCAGCACTTCCGCTGACTGCAGCAAGGCTGTCCTGCTGGCCCACAGCAAGGGGGCGTGTACCTGTCTGCCCGCCCCCCTGGGAGAAGGAGGGACTGAGAGCAAACTCCAGATGGGGAATGCCCTGGACACTGGGGGCCTGCAGTGCCCACACACAGTCCTGGCCATCCTAGAAGAGGCCCTGGTAGGAGGATGGAAGACCAGGAGGTGTGGCCGACATGGGCATCTCCCCTCTCTGTGCCCTGGAGTGCTCGCTCGTCTTCCCTGCAGAGCCAGGGAGGGAAAGGGACCACATGTACCTGGAGGAGGGACACATGGCTCACTCGGCCAGCACCTGACCAAGGCTCTGTGGGGAGGGGGTGGCCCGGAGCCAGCTGAGCTCTCCCCTTCTCACCAGCTGCGAAACACCTAGAGAGAAGGGATCTGCCTCCTCTCCCTCCTTCTTCCTACCCTCCTCCTATTACTGAATGCAGGTTTGCACAGAGCAGGAACTGAATTTTTCTTCTTTTCCTCCCACCAGCTCCCATCCTGCTGGCCCATCATCCCCCGGGGGGATGGCCATGTTGCAGTCCCTTCTTCTCCATGCTCCTCTTGGAATTTGGGGCATGCATGTAGCCATGCCTTGTGTGATTTCTAAGCTGCTGGGTCCAGGACTTAAAACATGGTTGGCCATGTGGGAATCCAGCATCTTACCCACCATGCCACCCACTGGAACCTGACTCTTTAGAAAAACATGTGGAATAAAACAAGACAAAAGGCAGGGCTGCTTGCTCTGGATGTGGCAAAAACAGGATGCTCCGAAGGGAGAAAAAAGGACTGTGAGTATTTAGCCCCAGCTCGGCCCCTGAGTCACTGCAGTGCCTGCATTTGCTCAGCAAGAACTGGGCGTGCACCACACGTCAAGCCCTGCACGGGCCCAGAGGAAGCATCTCGAAGCACAGACTCCAGCAGTTCTAAGCCAGCTAGGGTGCTCCAGGCCCACTCACCAGTGACAGCTGCCCTGCCCACTACACGGGCATGAAGGTCAGAGGTGACGTGAGCAAGGAGACAGGAGGGTGCTCCCATATGGAAGGCCTACCTCCTAGCAGAGCCTGCCAAGGCCGCAGCCCTGTCTCCCCCACCCTGCCCTGATCCTGGGCACCATCCCTGACTACTGAGGGCCGAGGGCTGCTCTCAGCACCAGCAGAAGCAGAATTGGAGCCTTGGAAGGCACGGCACAGCACGGGCACTGGTCCACAGGGAGCTTGGTTGTCCAAGAGGACAGGCTTTGGCACGGGGCTGCTTACCAGCCAAGACTACCCACCCAGGGAGAGCTGGCACGGCAGCTCCACTCACCATGAGCACGCACGCCTGCTTCCCGTCCATGAAGCCCTTGGGGATGGAGTTCGGGGTCAGGATCTCATACCTGGGGAGGGGAAGAGAAGTCATTCTCCCCTCGCGTCAACACCATGTGGCCTACCATATATGTGAGAGAGGAAATGTGAGGGGGTGGACATCGACTTCTGACGAAAGCAACACCTGGAGAATCCCACCCTGCTCTTTTTTCAGGTTGAATGGCACGAGAAGGTTTGGTTTCCAATCCAGAAAGTGATGGGACTTGGCTGAGCTACATCACACCCTCCAGGATGAGTGCTGGGCTGTGCTTACTAAGTGCTGAGTGTCCAGAATCCTCATCTGTCACCCCGGGACCAGGCTTGCATCCCCCCCACACTGCGGCAAACTGCCAACAGACAGGGATGGTCCAAGAAATGAAGCGTTGGATCCTGGCAACTGACACTCCATGCGGTCATCAGGGAACCAGGACAGGGCCGCCCACACCTCTGCCCACATGGCCAACAGCTGCAGTGCTTCACGACCGCCACGTCTACAAAGTTCCTGATAATCAAGGCTCTGGCCCATGCTTCTCGACATCTCTCCATTGCTCCTCTCACTAGCCAAGAGCCCCAGGCCCTCGCAGTCACGAGGAGCGAAAGCCACCATGGTGTTCACCACGTCAGTAACAGGACAGGGAACCCAGAAGGAGTGTGTGGAGGGCAAAGGCTCCCGTGCCGAGGCCCTGGCGGGGGTAGCCCACCTCTGGGACTCACTCCCAGGCAGCCCAGCCAGGAGGGCTCCGGGCGCTGCTCACCTCTGGCGGAACTCCTGGAAAACCACCCTGTTGGGGAAGCCCTGGCGGCAGATCCGGATGCCCTCGAGAACGCCGTTGCAGCGCAGCTGGTCCAGCACGAGGTGGGGGTCCAACTTGCCGGCCTGGTGAGGACAAGACGCACAAGTGGCCTCCCTCTGTGCCCGGTAGCTGATGGAGAAGAGCGGCTGGCCCCCGTGCACCCCACAGGGCAGGGGCCTAGGGAGTCGAGGAGGCGCTCTGACAGCTCAGTCTTGACCCAGGTCGGGAGAGGCTACAAGGACACAGTATAACCAACAGGAAGGCGGCTACAACTGTCACACCCCGCCCACACCTGCCAGAACAATTAGGGGACAAGCTAAAGCTCTGCATGGCGGGGAGACAGACGGGCAGAACGCCCCACAGGGCTGTGCCCTGCCAAGACACCCCACGAGCGGCCCACCTTCTTCTCATGGTTGGGGATGATGCAGCGGACAAAGTTGGGGTTGGTGTTCCTCAGCGTGGCCATCAGCTTGGCCAGCTGCTCCTTGTACAGCTGCCCCACGGTGCGGAACATGCCCTTCCGCGTCTTGAAGGCTCCAGGCAGCGCCGTCTCCGACATGCCGGCCACCTGGTCCAGGCCGATGATGCGGTCCACTGCGGAGATGACACGGAAACACGTGAGTGCCCAGCAATCCCGGTGGAGGTGGAGGGGAAGGAGAGAGACAGATAGACACCAGGACAGGAGAGGAGACAGAGGGAGCAGCAGGGCCCTTTCTGCTTAGAGTCCGCAGAATGCTAAGTCCCCAGGGACCTGAGCAGGGAGCACAGGGGGGAGACCACCGAGCCGCTAGGCGTGGCTCTGGGGGGCAGCCCAACCGCCAAGGCTAACCTCACATTCATGGCCCTGATCTCCAGGCTCACCTGGAAGCTCCTATTCCCAAAAGGACGTGAGAGAACTAGTGATGTATGTGGAGGAGAGAGGATAGCCTGACGAGCCTGGCTGGGAGCGGGTGAGGCCCTGGCTCACAGAGGCCTACCGCCCATGGTCCTAGCAGAAAAACACGGTACACACCTTGAATTCTCGCTGACCTTTGTCTGAGAGCCTGGGCTAAGGGGCGGGGTGGGGAAGTCTAGAGCTACTCTGCAGTCTACGGGCCGCCCTTCCTGGAACCACCCCGGCCAGAGCCCTCCACCAGGCGGGCTGAGGGACAAAGCTCCGGTCACACACCCCTCCATTCTGTCTCCTGGCTCGCAGTTCATGTCACCTGAACTGACCCTCAAGAAGGGGCCTCACTGCAATAAAACAAAGCAAATAAACCACAGGGGCTGGTGACATGAGACCAGATTTAAACTACAGGGGCTGGGGACTTGAGACCAGACTTAAACCGCAGGGGCTGGTGACTTGAGACCAGACTTAAACCGCAGGGGCTGGTGACTTGAGACCAGACTTAAACCGCAGGGGCTGGTGACTTGAGACCAGCTCTAAACAAGGGCTGATGTTAAATGTGAAGACTTCCATTGCTGGACATTTACAGCTCCTGTGACAGAGCCCACGTCCTAGTCCTTGGGCAGGTCTCTATTATTTATTTGAAGACAGCAAAAAGGACACTTGTGGATGACAGAAGCCAGGAGTGAGAATCGAACCCATAAACCAGCCAGTTAAAATGGAAGGCAGTTTTGATCCCGGGGCCCCACGGCAGGGCCTATCTTACTGGCTACCAGAGGTTTTCTGGGAGCAGTTGGCCAGAGGAAGGTGGATGTGGCCCCACAATGCCTAGTCCTACATGAGAGTGTCCTGTCCCCAGGAGGGCCCAGCCCAGGCGAAACAGGCCCCGGCTGAGGGACAACTGAACACACAACAAATACCGAATCTGCTGAGCGCACAGACACACACAGCAAACACAACCCCTGCACCTCGTGCCAAAACACCTCGGCCATCCGAGCAGTGAGTCACCCCACCCCTGGGGGTGCAGCTCAGAGGAGGACACCGACTTTGAAACTGTCCTTTTAAGATGTATAACATGAAGTTCCAAAAGAGCCAAACTTGCCCTAGGCTGGCTGCTTTCCGCTGGGGGCCTGGAATGGGCCCAGGACCCAGATGCCCCGAGGCCGGTGCAGGTGCAGGGGAATAGCCAGGCAGGAAGAACTGGGCGCGGGTGGGGAGTGGAGAACTCAGCCACAGCGTTCTCACACGGCTTGGGGACGCGCCACACACAAGACACCACGCCAAGGAGCCAGTCACCTGATTCTAGATGGAGAATAGGAAAGCGCTGATAGAAATAGGCTCTCTGAGTGCGCTGCATCTCTGCAACAGAGGGGTTAAAGCAAAACCCGGGCAGAGGAGAGGGAGAAACCGACAGAAACAGTGAGAAGAGATACTCCGAAGCAGCCAGCCTACCAAGGGGCAGGAGGAAAGAGAGACGCAGTGAGGTGCGGGGACCAGGAAGCTGGGCAGCAAGCGTGGGCCGGCGGTCATTCCCTGCGTCCCGTGGACAGCACCACACCCCTCCAAGGCCGACGCCGCCTGGAGAGGAGCTCTGCCCGAGGAGAGGGTTACGGAGCACGCTCCAGGGCAGCCTCCCCCCTGGTTCCAGGAGACCTCTCGTGGGAGCTACAGAGGACCGAAGCCACCCAGCTTGTGACAGGTGGAGCTGTGTGTCCCCTCTATGCAGCTCAGCCCACTGCAGAGGTGGGAAGGCAGCCGGCCAGGGGACAGGGCGGAGGGCAAAGGGCGTACCATCCTTCCAGAGCTCGGAGACGAACTTGTCGGAGGACTGGTGGAGCAGCGTGGCGATGTTGTCGTTCAGGGGGTCCATGTTCTTCATCAGCCACTCGTCAGCTTTGTAATCCACCTGGGGGAGCCAGAGGCCCTGATCACAGACTGCCCTGGGGGCGGGAACACCCCCACCCCCTGCCTCTCAGAGGACAAGCTGACCTCATGTGTGGGGCAGGCAGAAAAGATGCCAACCTCTGACCCCAGATTTCTGTCCCTGGGGTGACACTGATGGGCGATACACGCAATGGGGTGTCGGCAAGATGTTCTTCGAAGTATCATGACTGAGAGTGACAATGAAAAACAAAGCGACTACCCTGGCTAGGAAAGTGACATGCAGATACACAACGGACAGCCCTCTTTGTTTTGGTGGGGGAGAGAGTTTTGCTATAAGGAGCATGAGCTTGCCAGAGAGATGAAGAGACAGAAAGTGAGAAATCACCCCCTAGGAGGATGGCCACACCACAATCCCTTCTCCTCCATTCTCCTCTCAGGATTTTGGCCATGCACACACACGTGGCCAGTGTGAGTTTTAAGCCACCAGGTCTGGGACTCAAACCATGATCAATTACATGACAGTCCAGCAATGTAACCATTACACCATTTGCTGGTCCCTTGGACAGCCTATTTTTAGCTTCTTTTAACGGTAATATGGGAATTAGCAATTGGCGTAAGGCTATGTCACTGGACTCTCATGTAGTCGACCATGGTTCAAGTCCCAGACCCGGCGGCTTAAACTCACACTGGGTGCATGTGTGTGTGTGCCCAAGATCCTGAGAGGAGAATAGAGGAGAAGGGATTGCGGCGTGGCCCTCCCCCCGGGGGGTGATTTCTCGCTTTCTGTCTGACTGTCTCTCTTTGTCACTCTGGCGAGCACACACGCTCTATGGCAAAAACTTCTCAAAAAAAAATAAATAAATAAATAAAAGTGACATAATTCCGTTTGCACCACACAGGTGCAGGACAAGACAGGCAGGCACAGGCCGCCCTGGACGCTAACACCAACTGCACCCCAAGATGCGCTGTGTACGGGGCAGTCCCCACTGGCCACCTCAGTAGCTACTCATAAGGAGGTGCGGATGCCGTCTCCCTTCCCCTAGGGTCAGAGCACCCCCACCTCGGAGCAGGGGGCCTGACACCCTCCCCCGGCACCATCACCATCCTGCCCTGGTAGCTGCTGCAACACGCTGTCAGTCAGGCTCCCCTGACAGGCATGAATTAGGGTGTCCCTGCCTTTCCATGGCCATGGAAATACCACAGGAAGACGGAGCCAGCAGGTAGTGTGGTGGTTAAGGGCGCTGGACTCCCACGTGGCCCACAGAGGTTGGAGTCCCACACCTGGTGGCTTGCTTTCTCACTTTACCTCTCTCTCTCTCTCTTGCTCTCGCTCTCTCTCACTCTCTTTCTCTCACTCTTTCCCTCTCTGGTCAAATTAAAAAATAAATAAATAAATAAAGTTAAGTAAAAATAACTATTTAAAAAAAAACAACTACCACAGTTTGAGGCCTTCAGTGAGCGTTGGTGTGGACACGTGTACCTGGGCATTTCTCAAAGGTGGGGCTGGCCATGAGGCTCAAGAAGTACCCGTGGCAATTGTGTGAACAGTTTGGACGGCTTTGTCATTTCTTCAGGGGCAGTTCTAAGGAGTTGCTGCAGCAGCTCTTAGGAACCAAACCACTAAGGGCGGTGGGGCATTGTGGGCCGCCTGCAGGGACAGGGGCCAGAGCTGCAGGTGGCTCGGGTGCCAGCTGCGAGCTCACGGCCTCCTCACCGATGGTGGCTGCCGAGGACACGGCCAGCCTGTCTAACCGTGTGCTCGGCTGCAGGTCACCGTGAGAGAGCTGGTCACGCCACACACCGGCTCGGGCTAATAAGCAGGGACCTCCGAGCTAAGCCAGGTCTCAGCTCCAGGACTGAGCGGGTGGGAGAGCGGCTGCAGGGAAGGCTGAGGGCGCGTCTACCACTCCGGCTGTCAGTCCTGGCGGTAACGGCGGTGGCTCTCAAGGGGACAGTACTCCCAGCCTTCTGAAACAGGACATGTTGGCAATATCTGGAGACATTCTTGGATGTCACAACTGGGGGGGGGGGGTCACTACTCGCTGCTGTGCAGCAGCCAGGGATACAATTAAGCACCTCACCAGGCTCGGTGAGAGTGATCCTGCCCAGCACACCCAGTGCCTGGGCTGAGGGGCGCTGTCCTAGAGCACTCACCTGTGCCACATGCTGGGCCTCCACTGGGTCTGAGAAGGTCATTTAATATGCCGTGTATGGTGGGTGGTCACCCACATGTTCCAGGGGAGGCAATCAAGGCTCAGAGAGGTTAAGTAACTGGCCCAAAGTCACACAGCCTCTAAGAGGCAGAGTCCTAATTCAAACTCTACGGCCCTGGCATTAGCCAAACTTGCTCACCACCTGGAAGATGAGCCTGACGAACACAGGACATCACACCCACGGGCCTGAACAGCACGGAGGAGGGTTGTGAGTTTGCAACAACAGTGTGTGAAGGTGCTCTCCCCACTGTGGAAAGGCTGACTACCGACACCGCTGAGGTACCGATGAGGTACCAATAAGTAGCATGCCGGCCCACGCCTCTCACCAGCCTTCTGCGGGGTTCCTAGACAGCAGTGTCTCTCCCCAGAAGCCTGCCGCCCGTCCTGGGGCGCTCACCTTGCCGGCATAGTGGATGATGCAGAAATCAGCTTTGTCTTTCAGCTGCTTCGGCTTCTGGAACTTGGGGTGGGTGCCCTGCTCCTGCACCACCTTCTCCACAAAGCTCTTGTCGGTGGCTTTGGGGAACCAGCACTCCTCGTCCAGCAGGGCCAGGATGCCAGGGGGGCCTGCCTAGAGGAAGCATGGCATCAGCACGGGGGAGCTCAGCATGGCCACACCCCACCACACGAGGCGCCCAGGCCTGGCCTGCAGACTCCCAGAGCCCCCAGAAGGTGGCAGCACTGCAGACTTCAGAGTTCTACTTTAGAGGCTGCCGCTAGACCTTCACCCGAGATCCATCAGAGCGGCTCCAGCCTCAGGGAATTTGCTAGTGAAAGGCCCAGTGGGTTTGATTTAAAGTGCAGAACCAGAGAGTCTGATTCCAAGGTGTGCAGGGCCTGTCCCTGAGACTGGCCACTAGAGCAAGGACCCTCACTATGGAGAGGCCCTGCCACTCTGTGTCTGCACAACTACACACAGCCTGCCCATGGCCTCCTGGTTACCGCCACTGTGACCTCCCCTGGGCGTACGTGTTCCAGCAGTTCAGGACTTGGGGAAGAATGTGAGTTCAGTGCGTTTGACTACAATCAACACAGAAACCCAAGACAGAAACAGCACAAGCTTCCTTACAGAGCCCACCCCTCCAAACACCCAGGCACCCAAACCCCATCTGGAAAGAGCTTTAAATATGAACTGACTGGAGAGGGTGTGGGCTTTCAGGCTCAGCCATCCTTAAGTAGCTAAAACTGTGGGATAAAAGCTCCCTCCACGGGATCAGCAGATGGTGTAGTGGTTATATCACTGGACTCCCATGTAGCAGACCATTATTTGAGTCCCAGACTTGGCACCTTAAAACTCATGCTGGGCATGTGTGCATGTGTGCCCAAAGTCCCAAGAGGAGAATAGAAAAGAAAGGATTGCAGTGTGGCCATCCCACCTAGGGGGAGACCGCTCACTTTCTGTCTCTCTCTCTCTGGCAAGCACATGCACCCTATTACAAAAATCTCTCTACCAAAAAAACTCCCTCCATGTCAGCCCAACGCAGGGTTAGGCCAAGACTCGGTGCATGTACCTACGAGTGCACGCGGCACCTGAGGTCCACACGTTTCCACACTGTCTACAACAGATCTTACTACACACAAGCACAGCTGTTTCCTTAAAACAGAAAGGCGCTTGCTGAGCCTGCCCTCAGGTGCATGGGTGGTCTGGGGGTTTAGACAGAAGGCTCAGGCCCCAGCAACACCCCACTGGCCAGCAGCTGTGTGAGGCCTGGCCCACAGCCACAGCCCAAAGTGTGTTCTCCGAGGGAGGCATCCAGGCCCCCCAGGCTCGGTCCTCTAGGCTGCCCCTCTACGACCAGCCTCGAACTGCAGGGAGGAGAGGACACCCTGGGAGAGGAGCTAGCAGCCAGGTCCCGGGTCAAGGCCAGTGTGGCCCTTACTGGCTTCTCGATGAGGTCGATGCAGGGCTGCAGGTCGAGGCCGAAGTCGATGAAGTTCCACTCGATGCCCTCGCGCTGGTACTCCTCCTGCTCCAGGATGAACATGGTGTGGTTGAAGAGCTGCTGCAGCTTCTCGTTGGTGTAGTTGATGCAGAGCTGCTCGAAGGAGTTCAGCTGCGGGAGGGGAGAGAGGCCACATCAGACACGCCCACCTCCCACGGAGGCAGTGAGCTGAGGAGAGGGGCGTGTGCAGGAAGGACCTCTGCGGGCACTTGCTGCTGCCTACGCAGCTCTCCCTTCCCTCTGCCAAGCCCAGGCAGGCCTTCTGGACTTTCTGACCGGTGGACCGCTCTAGCCCTTTGCAGAATAATGTTTTAAAAAGCATAAAGCAGATTACAAAGGGAAGGCGGGATGTTGGAATATAATGACCAAAATGCCATGCTTTCTAATTGAAGAGAACTAGCTGTGGCCTTGCTAACTTCCAAGACTTTGAAATACAGATGAGCAGGAAGGAAGGGTCACATTTCTTCAACAACAGAAATGCAAGATGAAAAGACGTGATTCCTGCTGGCCCTGTAGCACACTGGTTAAGTGCTGTACACAGAAAGCCAGATTTCGCTTGGCCAACTCAAGTTTGAATCCCAGCCCTGGCAACTTGAAAAATATACCAGGTCTCTAGGGCTTGCCCAATTGTTTACGGGACGGAGAAATGGAGTAAAAAGGACTCTGGCGAGTGCCTGTACCCTCTGGCAATTACAACAAAGGGAAGTATCTGATTTCTACTGGTGACAGAGTACAAGCGCTATAATATAACTGTCATTTCTAAACTTTGTTCAGTTCATAATTTTCAAAAATGCATGATTTCAATGAGGAGTCAGTGAAAGATAAAAATACAGTACTTCCCCCATCAGAGATCATGGTTCCTCTGAGACCACCATGGGCCCCAGGTTAAGTGCCTCTCTGATACACGGCAATTATTAAGGTCTTTAGGGACAGAGACAATGTTCTGTCTAAATGTTAAATAAAAATTTACTGCAGGAATAAATAAGTAGGAAGCACCTGCTGGTGACACCTCCAAGAATAGGATCTAAAGGGTCCCCTTCTCTCCTGCGCTTCTAGTTGGCAATAGGCACTCTTGCTTAAGTTAACCCCACTGGGGATAGCAGGTGGCATGGAAGTTATGATACTGGGTCCCACACAACCGGCTGCACGGTACAAGTTCTGGACCGTGGCTTGAAAATCATGCCGGGTACATGTGCATGCATGCCCAAAATACCAAGAAGAGAACACAGGAGGGACTGTAGAATGGCCATCACCCCTGGAGGGCAATTTTTCACACTTTCACCTCTGGGTGAGCACATAAGCCTTACAGCAAAAACTTTAAAAAAAAAAAAAAAATCCACCCCACTGAGGTCTCCGTACAGAGATGGCCAGGCCAGGTCACGGCAAAGCCACGGGAGAGGATCCTTAACCCAAGAAGAAAGCCCAAGAGGCGCGGGAGGCGGCGAGGTGGGTCTCGGGGCAAGCTCACATCAAAGATCTCGAAGCCGGCGATGTCCAGGATCCCGATGAAGGAGGCGCCCTGCCTCTTGGTCTTGTCCAGAGCTTTGTTTATGCGCAGCACGAGCCAGCGGAACATCCGCTCGTAGGTGGCCTTGGCCAGGGCCTCGATGGCAAAGTCAGCCTGGGAGGGTGCAGGGGACGGGGTGTCAGGTACAGGGAGCTTAAACTCGTGCCCTTTGCCCACATTTCACTTTAGCATTTTCGCCGTCCCAGCTCCCCCCCCACACACAGAAAGACTGCCCTAAGTATGGAGGAGAAAAGCTTCACGCGCCAGCATGTTCACTGTGGTGTTATTTATAATGCTGAGAAGTTGAAACAAGGTGAATATCCAAGAGGGTGGCAACCGTCAACCTAGATATTTGCCAAGACATTTTAAAAAATAAAATGGGACACAGTCAAATAGCTGCAGAGTCAGGAGGTGCCTGAGGTGTGCTTCAGTCAGGATGGAGGTGCGGACGATAAACGCTGGACCGTGAGTGGCCACGAGTCAGTAAACCCAAAGGTGCCTGTGCAATGAGCATGTGGGACTCTCTACACTGCTCTGTTTGAAAAGCTCCATCAATGGGACCAGCAGATGGCATAATGGTTATGTCACTGGACTCTCACGTTGTCGACTATGGTTTGAGCCCTGGACTCAGCAGTTTAAAACTCACACTGGGCGTGTGTGCATGCATGCCCAAGATCCCGAGAGACGAATAGAGGAGAAGGGATTGCAGTGTGCCCATCCCCCGGGGGGGGGGGGGACTTCTCACTTTCTGTCCATCTCTGTCCCTCTGGCAAGCACACACACCCTATAGCAAAAATCTGTCAAAATTAAAAAGAAAAAGAAAGCAAAGCTCCATCAATAAAAGCCTGAGTGACAACTAAGTTAAAATTTAAAACATCTTGTGGGGCTGGATGGAGATGCTACAGCCGTGTGGCAAGGCTCCAGGTTCGCACCTGGGAGACCTGGGTCTACCAGGTGCCCCTGTGCCCGTGATGGAAGCTGGCTGAGGCCGGAGGTGGGTGGATCCCAGCATCAAGGCTCTGGTGGGTCTGTGTCCCTGTCTTTGTCTCTTACTCATGGAGAGAAACAAACCTTAGGAAAGAAAACAAAAAGCCTTGCAGGAAACAGATATCCAGTGGTTGTTACTGGGAAGACTCTGGCAACTTCCCTGCCTTTCTAAAGTAAATGCTCTTTTGAAAATGATGCCCATGTCCTCTGAGCAATGGCTTTGCACAGAAGCACACACTGGCTGTCGGCCACCTAGTACGAGGTACAGTGCATGGAACCCTTTGGAAAAGGGATGAATCCATGTGAACTTGTATTTTTGAGAGGTGGAATTGGCACCTGAAAAATCCCCATCACGAGCTGGTCCCGTAGCCTAGTATTAAGGGAGCTGGCTCCCACAAGGACACCTGCAGCTTGAAGGCCCTGGTGGCTTGAAAATCATGCTGGGTATGTGTGCGTGTGTGCCCCAAATCTCAACAGGCATAGAGAAATAGAGATAGGAATGCAGTGTGACCCATTAGGGACGCTTTCTCCCTCTCTCCCTCTGTCCCTGGCAGTACACACCCCCTTTGATAATTAAGGGGAAAAAAAATTTAATAAAACCACCACCAGCATCATAACAGAAACCAGAACCCCCGACAGGGGGCGGCGGTGAGCGCTGGCAGGGGCCCTGACCCTGGCAGGCAGGCCTGTTCATGTAGCACAAATGCAAGGGCCTCCTGCTCATCTCTCACCACAGGCAGGTGGCGGGGAACAGCCAGCTGGCATGGGTCTTGAGGAGGAAGGAAGCCACCGCCCTGGCACCGGGAGGCGACATGCTATTGAAGCATCAAGTTCTCACTCTACACCAAGGACGAGGCAGGCTTATGCCTGAGTCTAAGCAGCGGCTCAACGTAGAGTCCTAGTGTAGCCTCAAGACGCACTGCCTGGGCATGAGGTCGTGGGACGTCACTAACCGTCCTAACACGGGTAGGAAGACCTGCTGGCTGGGTCACTGCAAGGACTGAATGAGGGAACCCACGTCGAAGTGACTAGCAGCGGACAGCCTGAAAAGGCCTCCAGCTGCCCCTGCAGTGCCCTCGCCAAGGAGTCTGCCCAGCACCCCTGCCCCCGCCACAAGGACACACCTGCTCTTTGGTCTGTGCCTTCTGGACGTAATCCCGTCCCACCTTGATGCGTGGAGTGAGGATTCCTCTGGTGAAGTCGGTCACGTTGATACCCAAGAGGTGGGACACCTTTTGGGCAGCTAGGATTTTTCAAAGGGTAAAGAGGGGAGGAGTAAAATATTTGAACGAAACCCAAAGGAATGAGTCCCTGTGTTCAGCCTGGGAGCAGAGAAGAAAGGGGCAGTGGTAACTGAGCCAGCAGGAGGACAAAGGATGCAGGCCCTTCTTCCGCAGGGCCATGAGAACCCAGCCACCCTCAGTCTCAGCACCGTGCAGGCTGGGGAACACAGCAGCCCTTACTCATCAGGAAGCAGGAGAAATGCACTCCAGCATCGGTCCCTCCACACACCTCCGGCTGCATACCGGGGAGTGTTGCTGTAGGTCCCCAGCCAAAAACAGGCCTGAGTGGAGGCAGGCCACCTGGTGCTGGAGGGACAGGAGGCACCTGCTCCTGCAGGAGCGTCATCTCACACCCACGTCCCACGTCTCCCAAGACACCCTAAGAGGGGCACGCTAAGACTGAACAGCTTGCACGGAGCCATGTGCAGTAGCCCGGGGAAATGGTGGTGACTGGGCTGGGGACAGTGACGACCTGTTCATGGGCAAGGCTCAAGTTAAGCAGGAGCAACAGCAAAAATCGCTGCTTTAGGAACTAAGAGCGGTGGGTCCCGGGGACAAACAAGGGATGCCCATCCATGACCTTGGGATTCTCTAACTCATTCTGATGCCAACCCTGGGAAACAGATGGGGTCATGTCAAGGGTGCTCCACATCTGTACAAACGTGGGGTCACGTCCATGTATGCTTTATGTCTGTACCAACAACACAGAGCCACAGACACCCACAAACACACCCACAGCTGCAGTCTGGAATGTCTGAAGCTGCTTTCTCTGTGGGGAACAAACCCACACCCCATACTTGGCAGGAGGCCCCGGGTGTTACCTGTGTTGTCGGGCATGGACGCCTGGTCTGTGTTCCGCTCCTTCTTGAAGACGATGTTGCCGAGCTGAAGAACCCCAGAGATGACCCGCAGCAAGCCTGTGGGGTAAGCCACGGCAGCTCAGGAGCAGACATGGAGGGGAGACCCCTCCCTCACCCAGGGATTCTCAAGCAAGACAAGCCCATGGGGCACCCACACATGCTCGGGCCACAGGGGCCAGGTCTCGGTCAAACGGTGCACAGTGGCCCAGCCACCCTAGACGGCCATTCCCCACCAGCACGGCCCCTCTCCCAGGGCCCCCGCAGGCCCCAGCTTGAGCATCCCTGGGTCAGACGCCCAACACTTCTAAACCCAGACCGAGACATGCCTCTAGCCCAGAGGCCACTGCCTGCTTTTGAAAATACAGTTTTAGGAAAACACAGCCAGGCCCGTTCATTCACGTCTATATGTGGCTACGCAAAGGTGGCCTGGTCCCAACCCTGGTCCTATTCTCCCAAAAGTACACACAGTCAGAGCAGACACAGGGCACATGCCCTCCAAGTCCCCATATTTACAGACACAAGGCTCCAGCAGACGAGGACACAAGGCCCTCTTCAGCCTCCATCTGGGGAATGGAGCAGACACTGGCACGTTCCACGATGCTGTTTGTCCCCCGCCCTGCCGCACTCCACCAGGATAAAGCAGGAATATCCCACTTCCAGAAAATGGTGAAGGCTGCAGTGGGCCCCGGCCCTGGGCAGTTAAGCACCTTCTGCTGTTCCCCTCTGCATAAATGCCAGTGGTACCACCAGGGACAAATAACCCTGAAACTCAAATCGGACATCCATTTGCCTCACCCCAGAGCCTTCCTCCTGGCCCCCACAAGGCTCGCCCAGAGTCAGCACCAACAGGAGACTCTCCCCAGAGCTTCCCCAGCACCCCTGAGGGCACGACGACCAGCCTTCAGGCTGCCCTCCCTCGCCCACAGGCGGGCCAGCCCTGTACCCATTTGTTCCTCTTCTGGGATGCCCATGATCCTCATGGCCTCCATGGTCTCTTGGAACATGTCTTTGTCCTGCTGCCCGGGGATGGTGACGTGCCCGTTGGACAGGAAGCGGTATTTGTTGTACGGCTCCAACAGGAGATCAGCTGTATGGGGTGGAAGGTATGGGAGGGTCGGGGGCGCTGACAGCAGAGGCTCTCCTGGACACTGGGGACCCACCCCTAAGCCTGCAGTGGCCCGGGAGCTGCAGAGGTCGGGTGTCCTGCGAGGCCCAATGCTCACACAGCAAGCAGGGCCTGGGGACCCCGAGACTGCCAGTGCTTTCCTCCGGCAAGTCAGGAACAGAAGGCCAAGTCTTTAGGATGGCAGAGCCGGCAGTCATCCTTGCTTCTCCTCCCCAAACCCACGGCCACAGTTCTCGGCGCCTAGTGGCATGTGTGGCCCAGTTCTAGCAGGAGCCCCGTGCCTGGAACCCCAGGGCTGGGCCGACCACTCACTCTTCAGGTGCTCGCCGGCCCCCGACAGCAGGTAGTAGAAGATGTGGAAGGTACGCTCTTCCTTGGCCTGGCGGATGGCGCGAGACTTCTCCAAAAGGTCTTGACAAACATTAAGGAGCAGCACGAGCTGGAGAGAAAGCAGCCCCCCCACCTCCCCTAGCCCAGCAGAGGGACCGGAACTTCACGGGAAGAAAGGGTGGCACAAACGGCAAAACGAAGCAAGAACTACCCTGGTCCTAACCTTCGAGGGGGTAGGCTTGTCCAAAAGAGCGGCTCGCACCCTTCTTTGGAGCCTGGTCTATTGACAGGGTCACCCCTCAAGTGAATGGAGACGGACATACTCTCACAGGCAAAGGCTGTAATGCTGGTGAGGGGAGAAGGAACGCAGCGCCCGCCCACACGCCCTCTGGAACAGTTCTGCGTGACTCTAGGCATTCCATCCCATCCTAAGAAGCACTCTACCCCGCCATTTAAGGAAACCCCAAGCTCCACGTGGGGTTTTCCATAAGTCTATCTTCCCAGACCCTCAGAGAAGTGTTGTAACAGGCCCAGGGAAGGTGCTGAAAGAGGGAGCAGCTTCTCCTGTGGGGAGATCACGCCTCCCTGCAGACCCACACTCTCATTCCGGGTAGCCACAGGATACAAGTCTCGATGTTGGCGCCCACGATGTAGCCATTAACGTCGAAGTTGATGCGAATGAATTTGCCCTGAGGATGGAAAGAGAAGAGCTCAGAGCTCCTACCTCAGGGAGCTAGGCACCCAGGGGCAGCTCAGAGCCGGCCTCTACCTCCGGTGGGTATGACCTGGAGGGAGAACCAAGACTGCCTGCTGCAGGCAGGGGGTCTATGCACCTGCACGGCCTTGGTGCTCACACTTGGAGGTGGCCTGACGGCCTGAAGCCAGGAGCCCAGGATGTGCTCAACCTGTGCCCCAGTTCCTCTTCAGAGAGCAGAAAAAGAGCTGGCCCTCTGGAAGAGCTCCTACTGCTCGACCGGGCCCTGGCACCAGCAGGCACTCCCTGCTCCCTCGCTGGCTTTCTTCCTATGAAGGAGCATGAGGAAGCCACATATATGGCTTCCTACGGGGGCAGGACAGGCCACGCCCACCGGGACCCGCCCCTGCCTAGTCAACACAACAGAACTGGGTGACAGCAAGTCTTAACTGTCCCCATGCTGAGGGAAGGACATGCAGCCACAAGGCAGCAGGTGCCACAGCTCTGGCCGGGAAACCACCACCCACTACTTACAAATCGCGAGGAGTTGTCGTTCTTCACGGTCTTGGCATTCCCAAAGGCTTCCAGGATGGGGTTGGCCTGCAGCAGCTGCCGTTCCAACTCGCCCTGCAAGGGAGCCCAGACAGAGTGAGGGCCAGGCAACAGCCTGGGCTTCTAGCCTGACAGCCAGGCGGGGCGATGATGGCAGGGCCAACTGCACGCCCAACGTGCCAGGAGTGGAGGCTTCCACTTGGGCCCCGCCACTCCAGCATCGGCTAGGCCCGTGTCACTTGGGTGCGACCTTCGACCTTCCCACCAGGCTTTTGCAAACCTTGACCAGTTGAGCTTGCTTCCGTGGACAGATGGGCCACTGGCCCTAAGAAAGGAAAGCAGAAGTTCCCTCAGCTCTGGGGCCTGGTACCGACAGCCCAGACCTGGACGGGGGACCATGTCTGAGCCCAGCACGAAGGGGCATGTGGCACGAGCCCTTCTGTGCACCATCCCTGTGTGCCATCTCCCCTCCCGACCCAAATGCTCACATCTGTCCCCCTTTTCACAGGACAAGGAGTCAAGGTGGGTCAATTCACAAAAGAGACAGGCTCACTTCAATCCCTAGGTCCCAACACTTGATTTCCTTACTGGCCCTACCCTTACTGCCTCCCCACCCTCCTCCCGCCGCATCAAGTGTCTGAGCATGGAATAAGGAGGCCCACTAGGGTTCCGTGTGGAGCTGTTTATGCAACGTCAAAACATCCTATTGCAGACTCGCAGTGCTCGTGGTGGACAAACGTCAGGACCCTCATCATACACAGAGCAGAGCTGCCCATTTCACAGAAGAGGAAGCTGTGGCTGAGGAGGAAACAATCTACCCAAGGTCATCCCGCTATCAACCATGTCAAGGCTTCTACCTAACCCTGGACCATGGCCAGCTTCACCCCTGCCCCAGCCCTACATGTGGGCTCTGCCCTGTCAGGCCCAAGCGACTCTGGAAGCAGCCTTCATCCTTCTCAGCAAGTCAGGTGATCTCAGCAGGTCAGGTGAGGACGCACACTGGCTGAGAAAAAACGGACCCCATCCACCTCAACACCTGGGTATGCTCAGGGGACAGACCCAACACCAGGCCAGGAGCAGTTCTGCATTTATTCTCAGGGCTGGAGGCAAGCCAGGACTCCACAGGACGGCAGATGCCCAGGAGTGGCAAGGAGTAGAAAACTACTACCAGCAGGTGCTCCCAGGAGAGCACGAACCCTAGCTTTCGAACATACCTGCCACCAGGTGAGACCTGTCTGCAGAGCACCAAGGGTGCCAGAGTCTGAGAGCCCCCGGAGACCAGAGGGCACCGAGGACAGCCTCCTTCAACAGCCAACCCGGCCCAGGAGTGAAGGCATCACTCTGAGACCTGCTTGCAGGAGGCCGGGGCCACACCCACGAGCAGGCTCTCCGTGCACGCTTGGCAACAGCGGTGGTGGGCTCCGGCTCCCACCCACAGGCCTGGGCAGGCCTGGCAAGTCGGCCAAGGCAGCCCACAGAGCCCAGTTTGGATGAGTGGCTCCCCACCCACTAAATCTTCCTCTCAAAGCACACGCCACGCTGCCAGGCTGGGCAGGCCACTCCCCTTCCAGCAGACAGGCGAGAGTGTGGTCCCCACCACAGCCTGTGCCAGCCCAGCATGGAGACAGAGCTGAGGCCCCTGCTTGGGGCCATGCAGAGTGGGGCTCTGGGGCCGGCCCAGGTTCCAGAGCTGAGCTCCCTGCTGACAACAGCAACGGCTCACCTGTGGGCTTTTCTTTACTGGCAGCTAAGTGGACACAGGAGAGACCTTTGCTTCTCCAGGGAATGTGCACAATCAGAAATGCTGCGGTTCCGCAGGCAGCATATGCTCACAGGTTTAGTTACCCACCCTGCACTCCCTGGGAGGTGCTTCTGCCAGGGTGCTCCAACTTGTGCATAAACCACAGGAGGGGACAGTGGTCAAAGGACACTTTTTAGACTGTGAAGTCTACCTGGAGAATCCTTCGCCCAAGCTCTGTCCGCCAAGTGTAGCCCCGGCTCAAGGCAGCCTGGCCTCCCCACAGCAAGGTGAGGTTTGGAATGTCCCAGCTGGGGGGGATCAGGATGAGTGGCTCAGCCACTGCGGGTCCCCTCCCAGAGTCCGTCACAACAGACCCCAGAGGCAAGACCCGCACAGCAAGTTCAAGAGCAGTTCAGGCCCCGCATGGTAAATCAGAACCAGCCTCAGGAATGCAAATCGACCAGCCAGGGGTTCGAGCATGGTCAATGCCAGAGGCCACCTATCCAATGACTCTGGCGGACCTAGGGAGGACAGGGTGCCGTCACAGCCCCCGGGAGACAATTTGTCCCCACTTATTGCCCCCAAGTGCCCAACATGATATCTTTCCTGAGGGCTTAGGACTCTCCTTCCCTAGAGCTGAAGCCCCAGGCGTAAGGTACGTGGTGTCTTTACTATTACTCTCTAACTGATGTTCCTGTCCCCACCCCCCCCCCCACCCCCCGCCAGGGAATCCAGTGTCACCCTCCCGAGAACCAGTCACATAATGAGCATTCAACAAATAGTTGGGAAATGGATTTTACTGCAAATTCTGAGACGGAAAACCACAGAAGACAACTCCTAACCTCATAGCCTTGTTTTTAAAATAGACCTCCTAAAAAGAATGGAAAATAGGGGGTGGGGAGGGGGGGAAAAAGAAATTTTATTGCTTTCTAAATATAACTCCTAACACCCCATGGAAAAGATTAAGAATGTCTTGAGAAGCTTGGCATAAGAAAAGTTACTTTGGTCCGATTCCCGAAGACTGTACTCATTAGGAAATTCTGCAGGACGCACCCCAGGTCTGCATGCAGACACACACGCGCCCACTTACTTACAAACGTCGCGCAGAGTTTGCCAGTGAGGTGCAGCCACCAAGAGGGGCAGAGTCCCCAGATGGCTCTGGGGAACCCCACTGGCACTTGGATTTCAGAGGAGAGTTTGCCAGTGTGTGTTTGAGAGATGGAGACAACACGCCCACGGTCAGCTTAAGGCTGTTCACTTAACCTCTGGGAAACCCCAGCGTGGGGCCTCCACAGCACGGCTTCCGACTGGCACGGTGGTGGCAGGTGAGGAGGCCGGCCATCTGCATCTGGTCTGGACCCCTGAGCACGTGCTCCGGAACAGCAGATTCTCACTCTGCCGGGCGGAGGTCGGGGTCTACCTAGGGCGTGACAGCTATGGTGTGCCATGGGGAAATCTGGACGTGACCAGAGATCTGAGGACAGCTAGGTGATAAGACTCGGACCCTTTCTGCAGAAGTTGTCGTCTCAGAGTGCACAGGTCACTGTGAATCACACTCAGCCCCTCCTCCCAAGACCATCAGTGAGCGGAGCCTATGAGCAGAGTTGTAGCTGCAGAAAGTGATATGTGAGGAGTGAAAAGCTGCTCAGGAAAGAACGCAGACGTCAGGGGCACACAACGGGCAGAACACGCATTCCTGGTGCAGAACGTGCAGTAAACGTGCAGCTCACCTAGCGAGGGCACTGCTGGGTTCGACCACAATCCACCAAGGGGGGAGGGAAAAAACGGAAATGAGATGACTTTGCAACTGCCCTTTCTCCCTTTGCTGGGGGCTGTCCACTCAGGCTTTTCAACCGCAGGGAAAAGAAACGGATTCAAATCAGGCCTGCCCAAGCCACTCAAGCCTCCGGCAACCTGGGAACCAAGCCTCAGAATCTCTCCTCCAGCCTGAGAGGCAGAGGACATGCATCACTTAGCTGCAAATACCCAAAATGCTGCTCTGCAAACCCTGGGAAGTTTCCAGTTTTTGTTCTTGTTTCAAATTTGATCAAAGGGCACGTGCACTGGCCAGAGAGACAGAGAGATAGAAAGGGAGAAAGCACCCCCCAAAAGGGCATGCTCACACCACAATCCCTTCTCCTGCATTTCTCTACCTTGTTGAGGTTGTGGCCACGCACGCACACATATCCAGAATATTTTTCAAGCCACAGGGTCAAGGAATCGAACCATGCTGTCAGTCACGGGGAATCCAGCCTTCTTAACCACCAGGATGTGGACCTGGCCCCAGAAGTTTCCAGTTTCTATTGCAGCTCAACGTTAGGAGGCTGAGGGGCGATGGGTTTGCTATCACTGGCCATTTCCATGATGGCTGAGTTCCCACCTCCATGACGGTGGGCCCACCTCTACTGCTGTCCCCAAGCATCCTCACTTCAAGCCAAGGCCGGATCATTACACGCTCTTCTTCAGTTGTCCCATGGAAGGCCCAGCAAGCAGCAGCCAGAGGAAGCCGCAGCACTCACCTGGTCCTTCTTGCTCTTGTGTGACGAGGCCACGTGAGCCAGGTACTGGATGACCTTCTTGGTGTTCTCTGTCTTACCAGCTCCAGATTCACCCCTGCCAAGAAAGTCAAGGAGGTCCCAGGTGAGGCTAGGTCAAATCCCAGAACCCTGCCCATTCCCCACACAACACCTACTGGCAGGAAAGGATCAGCCAGATAAGCACCAAGTTCTGGAATCCCCGCTCAGCCCATTTCCCATGGCCCTCCAGGGGCCAGATAGAAGGAAACTGACATCCACGGCCTGCCCTGGCCACTTGGCAGCCTTCACAGCCAAATGTTTTAGGAATCAGCTGTAGGCAGCTGTTGACTCAGGGTCAAAGGCACTCACCAGGGACTTCAGAAAGTTTGTAGAAAACAGAATACAAGTAATGAGTTTACATTGGTGCAGAAAACTTGGAAATGCATGATTTTTTTCATCATGTACATTTCCCACAAACTTCTTGAAGGCTCCATAGCCACACGTTCCTTTGAATCCTCTCCTGAAAGTATTGTTTTCCTACGTCACAAACTGCCTCAGCACCAGGGCTGTTTACCCCGTGTTAGTTCCAAGGGTGAGGGGGGGGAGAGAGGCCCCAGTGTCGACTGCACTCCAGGTAAAGAAGGCCACTACTCAGAGCCCAAGGGACAGTCTGCTCTGGAGTTCCAAGAGGCCAGCGAGTTCCCAAGCACCTCTGCTGAGGGCACTTCTGGGTCTCATTCTGACTCAGCCTTGTCCACCCACGGGCCCCCTTGAGGAAGGCTCATCAAATCTTTGACTATGAATTCTAGCTTGCCCATGCCTCAGGAACACGAATAGTAAACATCTAACCCTCGGGCCTGTCACTGGGAGAGGCAGGAGGGGGGCACAGAGATGGAATGCACCACCCTAGGTTTTGAGAGGGGCCCTTGAGAATAAAATCAGGGGTGAAAACCAGGCCCCTTCCCACCCAGACACAGACACTTACGTGCACAAGATGGACTGATCTTCTCGGTCTGAAACAGAAGAGACACAGGATTAACTTTCAGCCTGTCTGGCTTCTGAACAGGTGCCCATTTCCCAGGTGAGGGGCCTCAAAGGCTGTCTCTGCAGGGACCCTCAGGACCCTTGAAGGCTGTCCCTGCAAGGACCCTCAGGACCTGCCAATATGGGCTGACCTTGCTCAAGGGAACCAGCATTCCTGGTGGCAGCTGCTCCTGCCTACTGGGAGCTCAGGCTCCCCACACTGCCCACACCCCCATTCTGAAAACTAGAAAGTTCTGTCTCTCCTATGTAGGAGAGCAGAGCTGTGGAAACCTCCTAGGAGTACCCTCTACCAAGAACAGGGGGCCTGCCCTCCTGTGTTTGCAACTCGGGGTTAAGGTTGTTAGAAATAAAGCCTGTGGTAGATGTGCTATAATAAACCCTGTCCCCAGCTGGGTGAGGTGTTGGGAGGGACCAGCCAACGGCATGGTGGTTAAGGAGGCTGGAAACCATATGGCCAACCACGTACTTTGAGTCCTGGACCCAGTTTTTCAAACACACCAAGTATGTGTGTACGCATGCCCAAACTGCTGAAAGGAGAAGTGGAGAAAAGGGGATTGTGGTGTGACCATCCTCCATGGGGGTTATTTTCTCTTTCCTCTCTCTTTCTCTATGCTCTCTGGCAAGCATTATATGCCCTCTGGCAAATTTTAAAAGATTCTGAGATGAGGGGACAGGGCCTGGTTCTGCAGTGGGACAGCCCTGGGTAAGATGCTGCCTCGGTCCAGAGCGTGAGACTTGAACAGGTGCACAGCCTGCTGGGCCTCGGCCCCCTCCTCTGTGGCATGGGAGAACGGCCTGTGTGTACAGAACACACGTGGACACACCAGCATGGTATCCAGAATGTGGAAGGAACTTGATAATGACACTTTGGAAAGAACGACAGCTTCTGACAAGTTTCCGCATCAACAGCTCTCCAGGGTGCTGAGGACCTTGAGCAACTGCCCCCAGCTCTGTGACATAAATACCCTCCCCTGGCTGAGGGAGGGCGGTGAGAGCCCACACTCTGAGGCTGGGTTTGGAGGAAACACTCTAAGACGTTCTGGCTAACCCAGTGCAGTGCTGGCCCCAACCTTAAGCGGTAGCTGAAAATACTCACTCACTGTTTTCCTTTTGATCTCTCCCCACATACACTCCCAGGCTCCCTGAGGCCGAACGGGCAGGAGGCAGGACTGCTTACGCTGCAGTGATGCAGGACTGAGTCCCCTGTCCCAGGTGCCACGGCCACAAGGCAGATCTGCTGCCCCTCCCCCACAGGGTTACTTTGAGTAGCCCATAAAATGGAGCTGGTGTGGTACTCTGTCCGTAGAGCGCGCTCTGCCTGTCGTGCAGGGGTGGGGTGGTACTGTCTGAGTAGCTGGGCACCAGCAGAGAAGCACCAGCTGTTATTGCAGCAGCAGTGCTGGACAGGACCATGGACACTGACGATTCGTGATGAGCGCACTCAGTGGCCTGCACTGCCCGGTCAGGGCCCCACGTGACGAGGCACTGGGAGAGTGACTCACGGCTTTCAGAGTGCACAGCCTCGGGAGACAGATTCAGCCCTCGATACCAGCGTGCTAACTACTCCGTCACCTGCTCGCCCAGGGTGAGTCTCCTCCACATGTGCACTTGGACATGAGTGCCGGGTCTCAGCGGCACGTGGGCCAGGCATTTACGCCTTTCACCCCCCTCCACCAGTCATCTGGGAGGGAAGGCGGGAGTCCAGACAGAATAAAGCAAACTTTACACCCGACCCAAGGGCAGCTGCCCCTGCCCTCAGACGTACCTTCCCTACCCGACTGGGGTGGGGTGCAGAGGAAGCTCGGTTGCCCACGCTCACACCAATGCGCCCCGAACCCTGCTCACCAGCACGGGGCACGCTGGGGCAGGGCCTAGAGGGGCAACCTCGCCCTCACCCTTGCCTTTCCCAGAGAGCAGGGTCCTGTAAGGCTGCGGGGCGAGGGCAGAGAGTACAGGCAACAGAGCCGAGTGGAAAGAAGGCCGACAGCACTTTCCAAGCCTGCTCCCCAGCAACCGTGTGCAGCAGTGAGGGCTGGAGGGAACACCCTGTCATCCTGGCCACCACCACCCCCGCCGCAGCGCCCTGTGGTCGGCGGCACAGCGGCAGACATGTTTGGTCACCGGCTCCACCATGGGCAAGCCCGTACCTGCAGGCTGACTGGCAAGTCGTGAGCAGCACGGCAGATGCTACCATAAAAGGCAACAGCCCCATCCCTTCCAGCAGAAACCGTTTCCCCAGCGCCGCCCAGGCCCGGGCCCTGGGATGGCTGGAATTCCTCTAATTGCGTGAGGAGGAGTCAGAGGCTTTGCTGCTGAACAACAGGAAGCAGAGCCCCCAAACACACTCGCAGGCACACACAGGGATGTGGACGTGCATGCACTGGGGCACGGGTGCAAGAGGAGACACGGGCATCTGTGCGTGGGACATACGGACACTGGTACAAAAACATGCACACGCACATAGAGGCATGTTCACGGGCACACAAGGCCAGTGTACATGGGTACGTATACACAGATGCACATGTACACACAAGGCGCACAGCTATTCATGCCCACACAGGTGCATGTACAAATACTCACGTGTGCAAACACAGGCACACAAGGATATGTACACACATATACAGAGGTGCACATAATGAACACAGGCACACGTACACAGAGGCCTACACATACCTCAAATTTAAAATGCCAGTGCCAAACTCATCTAACCTCCACATACCCCCATCCTAAATTCTCCACTCCTCTGAATTTTCACCTCCAATCCTGAAGCCGGATGACCACTGTCAACATAGCCTAGACGCACCTTAAAGAAATCTTTTTTTTTTTTTTTTTTTTTTTTAGTTTTCTTGTATTATGCCAGAGGGCACATGTGGGGGCGGGGTGGAAGGACAAAGAGGAAGACAGAGTACCTGCAATAGGACCTGGTCCCACCACAGTCCCTTCCCCTCCGATGCTTCATCCCGACCACATCCTGGGCACGTGCATGCACACCTGGTGTGAAAGATGCTAGGGCAGGGACTCAAACCCTGGTTGACCATGTGGGACCTGCCCTCCCCTGCACAGCACTTCACCCCTGCACTCTGGATCAGCCTCCTCAGAGACATCTTGCTTTCTCAGAAATATTCATGTGGGCAAAAGCTCTTTTAAAAAATGCTACTGGGGGGCCTTCCCCGTCTCCTCACTTCCTGCTCGCCCACTCAGCACCCCACGTCATCTGGCTAGAGTGAACCACACCAAGAACGCGTGAGCAGGTCCCCCTGTCCCCTAATGTGGGTGGACAGGCAGGCGTCACTGGCCCTGTTCTGCAGTCCTGGCTCACTGCGGTTCTCCTGGGAGCCTCTCTTCTGGGAGGTGGGATGGCTGGGATCCTCAGCAACCAAGTGGCCCTGGCCTGACTCGGTTGCTCCGCCAGCTCCCCCAGTGGGTTCTGGTGGGTATCCCAACACTACCCCCTCTCCTGGCCCTCCCCCACACGTTCTCATGGGACAAGGACACCCAGGGTCCAGCCCAGTCCACTGATTAAGCTCTGTCCTTATTTAGACTTCCTGTATGGACTGAAGGATCATCTGAAAACGCCCTTCCTTCGCACAGGGGAGACCAGGACATGGGGAGTGCAGCCGTGAGAGGGCCCTGTGCTGGGACTTGGCTCCCTGTGTGGGTGAAGGCCGAGCCCACTGTGGGCACCTGAACCCTCCTGCCCAGCTCCCGTCTTGGTGGGCGGGGCACAGACAAGATGACGAGTCTCTGAAGTGTTGCTACTTTGGTTTAAAAGCAGCAGCCCTTTTTTTAAAAAAACATTTTGTTGTACTTATTTAAGAATTATTTATTTAATTCCATTTGTTGTTATTATTTTTTAATTCAACTGGGGGATGGGGGAGAAAGAAAATAAGCCACTAGGTCTAGGGACTCGAACCGTGGTTGGTCATGCGGGAGCCCAACACCCTAACCACCACTCTACCTGCCAGGCCCCAAATCAGCAGCCTTTCTTCAGATAAAATCTTCCCAATCCCTGAGCGGGGCAGAGGGTGACAGAAAAGGGGTGTCTGGAACAGCTGAGAGGGGAGAGGTGGGAAGGGGGCCACGGGCCTTCAGCTACGGAGCCCAGGTTCTGCTCTGGGCTCTGCAACCCCCAGAGGGATTGCCTCTCTGAGGCCGGGGCAGTGGCACCTGTGAGCCTCCAGTGCCGTAGGCACCGAGCCGCCGCCGCCCTTAACCTGTGGCACACTCCGCTGAGCACTGTCCGGTCGGAAACACAAGGGAAGCTTTCATAAAACACACTCGCGAGCAGGCCATCCCCTCCCCGATCTTATTTTAAGCCTGAAGTGCCCCAAGGCTGTGCCCCAGAGGTGAGCTCACTGAGCTGAAGGGACTGTCCCGCGTGGATAGGTGTTTCCAGCCACCTGGAGGGCCAGGCCCAGGTGGGAGGAGGGGAACCTGACCACAGGTATTTCGCCCCGGGAACAGACTTCTGCTGGGGCCTTATCGCTCACTTCCTCTGTGAGAGGAGCATGGCTGATTCTTGTCCATAAAAGGCCACGAGGCTCCCACAGTGGTGACATCAGCCCCACAGGAAGCTTGAAGGAAGGGAGCGGGGCCTGGTTCACCAGCAGCCGCTGCCCAGGACTGAGTCATCGCCACGCTCCCAAGACAATGCCTCCTGGGGCTCTGGGTCAAAGCTGCTCTCCTGGGCTGCACCTGGGAGGGCGCCCCGCCCACAGGACTCTGCCATATGGTCCACCGGCTTTCTCGAGAACTGACTGAGCAATGGATATGGCCCAAGAAAGAAAGAAAAGGAAGGGCAGTTTTTTCAAGCTAGGCAACGAGCCTGCATTGGGGAGATGCGGGGGAGGTTGGAGGAGGGGGCGTGACCCATGGCCTGAGATGCTCCAGTACCAAGGTCCCCGGGGCTTTCCTGAGAATTGCGGAGCAGACCCAGAGGTGCTGACGGTGTGCAGGCTGCGCCTCCTGGTGCCCCCACCCAGCGTCTCCCAAAGACTCCGAGACTCCAGAGTCTCCTCTCCAGGACCTTCTCGTGGACGTAAGCCAGGTCTCTGTGGGCCGAGGTACAAGCCACTTCATGATGTATACAACCTGGGGGGGGGGGGGGGCTGCAGCTCGGGACCCGGGGGCCGGGAAGGCCGTACAGGCCACCCAGCACAACAGTCTCGGCCTAGAGATCGGGCGCAAAGTCCCAAGAAAACCAATGACGTGATCAAAGTCTCACACAAGGTCCGAGAACCCAGGGCTCTGGACACCTAGTCCTTCCCCAAACTCGTCCTCTGAGGTTTCCTACAGGCAGGGGCAGGGGCAGGGTTAGGCACCTAGCACCCCCACAGCCCTACTTCAGGGTGGAAAAGGAAGGACCTCGCCGCTGCCGGGATGGGAGAAGGGCCTTTCCCACCTGCCTGCTACCTTCTCTGCAGTACAGTCAATTTGTAAGGTCAATTTGTAATCGGGCTATTATAAGCTCTTGGGAAGCAAGAGAAAAAACGGGTGCAAAATAACGCTTCCTCTTAGCAGAGGTGCAGATCTCCTAACGTCCCGAAGCCTCCTGGCAGCCTGCCTGCCCCACAGTCGGCGAGTGAAGGAGGGCCAGCTGGTAGCTCCTAAGCATACAACGTGGCCATCGGCAAACACGTGCTCCCTGACCCAGGGAGACGCCGGCTCAGCAGTGAGCCACACCAGCAGCCGGCTGCACATGGCCCGGCACCACCTCCACCCGCAGCACATGCTCCCAGGAAGGATGCTGGTTTGAACCTGCAGTTACAGGGGACAAAGACTGGTCTGGCTCCCTGGATAATTAATTAGGAAGAAACTCAAGGAATCGCCCTTAACATTCATCACGTCAGAGGGCAGGCGAGGCCCCAGCAAACCTCCTCCTGGCCTAAATGCTCGGCAGCACACAGGGACGTCCCCAGAGCATAGGAGACCCTGCCGGAATGGCCTCTGCAGGTGCCTGCCTGCCGTGCCCGAGGGCGGGTGGACTGGGAGAGAGAGTTCTCCTCGTGGGCTTGCTGCAGAGGCTGCTCTAACAGGCTTGTCGGGTTGGAGGGAAATTCAAAAGTGATTAGTGAGTGCTGGCTGCCCACAGCGGATGCCACCAGAACATGCTACGGGACCAGACACTCCAGCGTCAGCTCTGCCCCACTTGTACCCTGGGGGGAAGGGAAAGCAAGGGCCAGGGGGCTCTCCAAGCCCTGCTCACAGTTTTGCGGGGAGGCACAGGGGCTCCCAGGACGCAAATGGGGCAAGATGGACACCGCAATGCAACGCTTGTGACAAATGGCCCTGCAAGAGAACCAGCGACTGTGAACTCCCCTCTAACCAGCTACTTGAACCTGCCTGAGAACACCCAGGAAACAGCCCTGAGAGGGGAACGCCTGCTGTCGGTATCACGGCCTAGGGGTTGGGGGCGCCAAACCCCACGTGGCTGATCAAGTTTGAGTCCCTGCCCTAGCAGCCTGGGAGACACACCAGGAGCATGGGTGTGCGTGCCCAGGGTCACAAGGAGATGGAGGGGACCCTCCACGGCCGTGCCCAGGAGCATGAGTGTGCGTGCCCAGAGTCACATAAGATGGATGAGACCCGGGACCAGCAGTTAGCATAATGGCTATGTCACTGGACTCCCACATAGTCGACTGCAGTTCAAGTCCCGGACCCGGTGGCTTAAACTCATGCCGGGCGCGTGTGCATGCGTGCCCAAGATCCCGAGAGGAGAATGGAGGAGAAGGGATTGCGGTGTGGCCATCCCCTCTGGGGGGTGATTTCTCGCTTTCTATCTCTCTGTCTCTCTGTCTGTCTGGCGAACGCACATGCCCTATAGCAAAAAAAACTCTCAAAAAAAAAAAAAAAATGGATGGGACCCTCCACAGCTGTGCCCAGGAGCATGGGTGTGCGTGCCCAGGGTCACAACGAGATGGAGGGGACCCTCCACGGCTGTGCCCAGGAGCATGGGTGTGCATGCCCAGGGTCACAATGAGATAGAGGGAACCCTCCATGGCTGTGCCCACTGGGAGGTTCTCTCTCTCTCTCTGGCAATTAGAGAGAGAGAGAGAGCAATGAACAAAGGTGGCATCTGGGGAGCCCTGGAGAACCCAGTGTTCCCATAAGTTTTCAACCAACCCCAAGGTTTCGGGTTCCAAGAGGGCCTTTCTTCCTTCACTTCCCTGCAGGCGGCCCAGGGCAGAGCAGTGAGGCTGTTGGGTTGGATTTTAAAATGCGAAGAAAGCCTAAAGTGGAATCCTTGGAAGACTCATTAACCACAGATTCCTGTTCTAGAAAGTTTTTTGTAAGCCAAAAGGTGTACCCATGTGCCGGAGAGGGAGCACGCACCCCCCCACCCCCACCCCCTGCTCCTACGTGTGGCCGCACCCTTTTTCCTCCCCATTTCCCATTGGATCAGGGTTCGTGGAACCCACGCACGTGTCCAGTGTATTTTTTAAGCCTCTGGGCCAGGACTGAACCACGGTTAGCGACACAGGATCTGGCTCTCTGAGCATAAGGCCCAATCACTGCACAATAGGGTCAGTCCAAGATGAGAGACTGGCTAGAAATAAGAATGTCAGGCACGGCCATATTATACTTTAGCAGCCTCGTCTGGGGCCAGGCTTTCCTGCTAGGGAGCAGCGCCAAGCAGGCCCCCTGGGCCACCTCGGGCCAGCGCCTTCTCACAGGGGCTGATGCTGAACAGCGCACCTGGGGCCGCCTGTCCTGGCCTGATGAACGGAAGAACCCATTCCTGGCCCAGCGGTGGCACAGGCAGTAGGTGTGCTGCTGTGTGATGCTGAAGGCCATACAGGAAGGCTCCAGGTTCAAGGCTTGGGTCTACCTGGCCACACCAGGCATGGCCACTATCCTGGCCAACTGCAGGGTGAGGGGAAGCTCAGTATGTGAAAACCCTGTAGAGGGTATGCCCATCCTTCTCCCTCTCTCCTGTCCCTTCTCATATGAAGGAAATACACATTTAAAGCACACAAGACACTCAACACCCTCCTGAAGCCCCACTGAGGCCACACCTGGTGCTGCTACGTGGACCACACCAGACAAGCCGGAGGCTGCATCTGGTCCATGTGCTACGCAGTCGCTGCAGTGGAAGGCAGTGGGGACAAGCCACTTCCTGCTACTGCTGCTGCTGCTGCTGCGAAACTCTCAAAGGAGTCTCTTCAAGGAGACGAAGAAGCCAACCGAGAGGAACCATTTGGTTATCTCCTTCCTTAAGCAGTTGTTAGTATGTAACGACTGAGTGACTCGAAGATTCTATGGATGGCTGGGACAATGCAAGCAAGACAGCGTCTTCGGACTCTTGGTGCCACCACTCACAAACACCCGTCACAGGCCAGCCATCAACACAAAGCATCTTCCTGGATCCTTGCCAAACCCCTGCCAAGTGAGTTTCATGAAGTACGAGAAGCAGGCAGAAAAGGGATGCATGGTCAGTAAGTCAGCTCGCTCTAGGGAGGTCACAGAAATCGGCTCCCGCTCCCTCTCAAACAAACCCGGGCCTCTCCTCCACGCCACACTCCCTCGTGGTCAAGGCACAGAGGCCTGCAGGCCCTTCTTGGCGACCTCAGAAGTGCCGTGTCCGCAGGTCAGCAGGTGGAGCAGTGGTTGAGGCGCTGGACTCCCACATGGCCAGTCATGATTAGAGTCCTGGACCCGAAGGCTTGAATCAATGCCAGGTGCATGCACCTGCATGCCAAGAGAAGGAGAGGGGTTGTGGTGTGGCCATCCCCCCCGAGGGTGATTTCTTATTTTCTGTCTCCCTGCATGCACCCTATAGCAAAAATCTCTCTCAAAAAAAAAAAAAAAAGTACTGTGTCATTTTTTCAAAGCCCCCAACTCCACGCAGCAGCCTACAGGGGTACTCTGCTACATGTTAGGGTTCTACTCTTACCTTGAAACTAGTTGACCTGCCTCTGGGTCTAGACAGCAGCCTGCTCCAGGCATGGCCAACAGCCTGCTGTCTGCATGCCCTCTGCAGAGTGCCCAGCACACAGTAGGTGCTCAGCTGGCACAGGGCTGTGACCGTGTGCTGGCACAGAGCCTGCCCTCCCTGGCGGGCCCCCCACTGCTGCCATGGGCACACGCAGATATCCAGGGCCAGGCCCAGATCTCGCGGTAGACAGCAGGGCCTTTGTGTGCCGGTGGCTGGCTGCAGGGCTCACAGCCTCCTGGCCGGCACATTCCTGCTTAAGTGGAGTCATCACATCTGTGGCTTCCCGCGGCTCTGCTCCCAGCCGCCCGGCTAGCCTGTGAATCTGTTCAAAATCACGCTCCACTGTACTCTGGAAGCATTTCCCTAGCCTCTAACGAACACGGTGCTTTTCCTCAGGAAGACCTTGGAAAGCAGACGCCTAGCAGGGCCAGGGCGGGAAGAAGGCAGACAGAGAGGAAGGGAGGGCCTCTCCTCCCCCTAATCACCACCTAACCACCGAGCTGGAGAGGACTCCTGCCAGAACCAGCCAGAGACGACGAGGGGCAGTGCCCAGGGGGACAAGCGCCCGGACGGGGACTCAGGAGGTCCTGGTGTCTGGGGCTGACTGACAAGTCAGGTAACATACTGGAGTCTGTCCCCTCATCTCCAGATTACGAGGACTGTGACAAGGCAGTGAGTGGACCTGGGACTGCTTCTTCACCTACAAATCACAAGGACTGTGCTCAGATGTGCAGAAGGCACAAAATTCTACCCTTCCTATTTACCCAAAGAGGTTAGTCAACCACCGAGAGGGGTGTGGACATCTCTGGGCACTTTGAGCAACTGCGCGGTGACCAACCACTTCTGGTGCAGCTTCCGCAGAGGCGCAGAGGTGGTGGTGGTGGGGGGGGGACGGGCACAGAGCTGAAGGTTAAATAGTCCCACAGTTATGCAGACCTGGAATGAAAGCAGGCCCTGCTGCTTCCCCCAGAAGCACCAGGAGCTCATTAAACTACCATAAAGTCACTGCAAGTGAACCAGACCTGGTGCTGGCTAATTAATGTGGAAGGGGCTGCTTCTACTCTTACTGGGGGGACAACCGGGCTGAAGTCAAATTCCCCAACTGGACTGTTCTGTAAGAACACACACCCCTCTTCCCACAGGGGGCGCCCCAAAGGCCCCAGCCTCACAGGAAGCCATCCCCTTTTACAGACCACTGGCTGCTCCTGCCTGGGTTCCTCCGCAGCCCCTCCACCCACCGCCCACTTAAAGCCAGCACCTGCAACACAGGTTTACACGCCATCTCACTCTCCCGCCTCAGGCCCTTCAAGGCCTTCAGCACTGTTACATCCTGAGGACAGTTCAATCCTGAGGCAGGACGACCCAGGAAAGTCAGGGTTGGGAGGGGGATCCAACCACGCCACCACAACGTTAATTCAACCCAAGGCCGGGGATCCAAACAACAAAACTGCTAGGCCTGTCTGGGCTGAGCCCTAAGCACCTACTGACAAGCACCTGTCCACCTCTCGGTGGAATGCACCTCCACGATGCCTTTCTTCATCACACCAGGCCTTGGTAGACACACCTCCCCCCAAACGCCCCAGACACCTAACACCTGCTGCGGTCCCGCTGGCTCCAGGTGTAGGTAGCTATGGCCACAGATCTCTGTCGACAAATGCGCCTCTCCATCTGGACTGCCAGGCCCTCCAGTGATGGGGCAAGGTTCTAAACCTCTGGGCGTTCTGCCATACTCTATCTCCTATCTCTTATCTCCAGGCCTCATCCAAGGCACCGTACGCCACCATGCCCCATCATTGCCCAGGGCAGACAGCACTAATCGATCCAGCATTCCTTGGCATTCAGTCTCAAATCCTCACCAGCACAAGGCTCAAAAAGTCACTCCTGGGACCAGCAGATGGCATAATGGTTACATTGCTGAACTCTCACTTAGCTGACCAGTTTGAGTCCTGGACCTGGAGGCTTAAAACTCACACCAGGTGGGGACCAGCAGTTAGCGTAATGGCTATGTCGCTGGACTCCCATGTAGTCGACCACGGTCCGCGTCCCGGACCCGGTGGCTTAAAACTCACGCCGGGCGCGTGTGCGTGCATGCCCAAGATCCCGAGAGGAGAATGGAGGAGAAAGGATTGCGGCGTGACCATCCCCCCGGGGGTGATTTCTCACTTTCTGTCTCTCTGTCTCTCTCTGTCTGTCTGGCGAGCGCACGCGCCCTATAGCGAAAACCTCTCAAAAAAAAAAAAAAAAAAAAAAAAAAAAAAAATCACACCAGGTACATGTGTATGAGTGCCCAAAATCCTGAGAGGAGAATGAATGAGAAGGGAATATGGCATGGCCATCCCCCCTGCGGGATGATTTCTCACTTTTTGTCTCTCATCTCTGGTGAGTGCACGTGCTCTCTAGCAAAAATATCTCTCTAGAAAGTAAAAAAGTAAAATTTTAAAGAGAAGCCACTCCTGGGAGACCAGCAGTTAGTGTAATGGCTATGTCGCTGGACTCCCATGTAGTAGACTATGGTTCAAGTCCCAGACCCAGTATCTTAAACTCATGCTGGGCGCATGTGTGTGCGTGCCCAAGATCCCAAGAGGAGATTGGAGGAGAAGGAAGGGATTGCAGTGTGGCCATCCCCGCTAAGGGGTGATTTCTCGCTTTCTGTCTCTGTCTTTCTGGTGAGCGCATGCGCCCAATAGCAAAAACCTCTCCAAAAAAATAAGAAAGAAAAAAAAGAGAAGCCATTCCTGACTGATCAGCATTGACATTCAGAGTGAAAACAATCTGCAATACTTAGTCCAGCCGGGGGCAACTCTGCCCCACCGGGAACATTTGGTAGTAACATCTGAGGATGTTTCTGACTTTCACACAGGACAGGGAGGGTGCTGATGGGAACTCTTGAGTAGAGGCCAGGACACTGCTAAACACCTTACAGCGCACAGGACAACGACCACCAACTCCCAACAGAATTAACCAGCCTCAAATGTCAACATGGCAAGTCTAAGAAAGCCTGACTCAGTCTGCTAAATAGGTAGAATGATACATAATTCGTCATTCGAATCAAGATGCTTTGGAAAACGAAAGCCAGTCCTATTAATAATATCTGCAGGGCAGCAGGCTGAAGCCAGGACTGTTCAGGCAAGCCAGAGCATTTAAGAGATCAAAGATGGAGGGAGGGCCTCAGGAAGGGCCAAAGAGCTCATCTCATAAAAGTCCCCAGACAAAGCCACCAACTACCCTGTTTGGCAGAATAAATGCTGGTCTGTCATAAGCCACAGCCGGGAAGCTGGCTTGTTCTAGTTCTTGTCTAAGAAGAAAGCAGAAAAGGAGCTGTCTGGCCATGCCTTCAAGGTGTGAGCAGCAGATAACCAACCTGTTTGCCCACAGTCAGGTGGGCAGCATGTGCTAAGACTTCGTTCCAAGAAAGAGGAGCAGAAATGACCACCTGTAGACCCCAAGGCTTCACAGGTAATACCCAATTTAGTGCAAAAGCCAAAGGCTCCTCTTGGGAGCTTTCTTTACTAGTGAACACCTTGTCATCACATGGGCGACTTCTGTCACTTATTTCCTCCCCAAGAACAAGAAGCCTGTTGCTAGTTGTTCTGTAGGTCAACTGGATACAAGAAGGAAGAACTTCAGTAGCTTGGAATCATTCTTAGTCAGTCAACATGGGAGCTAAGGAGCTGCAGCAAGGCCAGTGCTAAAAGGTGAGCCAAGTGAAAACCCCTCAGGACCCAATACCTGCATAGACCATTTAAAAAAAAAAAGGGGGGGGGGGGGGGCAACAGCACCAAGACGTGAGGTTACCCGTGCCTACAAATGAACTTCCAGTAGGAAGTCTCCAAAAGATAAAAGCTCTCACCACATGCCTTCACAATGTGATGAATCTCTTCGGTTCCTACTGAAAACAGAGATGCTCCAACAGATAAACCAACCCCAGCCTTAAGTTTAATTAAAGGCCTTCCTCTTCACCCAACTTATTTCCAACCTGTGGAGCCCTGGGACCACCCAGCCCCAGCTCAATTTTTATTTTATTGAACAAATAAAAAGTTGAGCAAATCTCTTGGGAGGAGGAGTCCTACAAGTTATAAAGTCTGGGAAGCTAGTTCCCCGGACTCCATCTCCTGGGGCCACATTTCGCACTGTGACCTAGAAGTAAAACGACAGCCCACTTGCTAGGTAACTACTCAAATCCAAGATCCAAGGGTGGATCAGGCCTCAGGGAGAGTACACTTCCTGCACTGGGCCAGATAAGAGAGCCAGGAGAAAACTGACTCATAACCCCCCAGAGTACAAAGACTCTGACTCTTCCGGTATCTCACAGAATCATCTTCCCCCAGACTGCTCTCGTTAGTGCTCTGAAACAGACACCCTACTCTCAAACTCAAGGGCTGGCTTCCTCAAGGAATTCTGATAGACGTGAGACAACGTCAAAGGCTAGGCTCGACTTGTAAAGCCTACATAATTCATCAAGCTCGACGATGAAATCCCTTCCCCACAGCACTGTGCCTCCAGTGTCCGAACAACAGGTTGCCGCTTAAAACCACAAGCTACACCAAGGATGAAGCTGTTAACCAGCAAGATTCATTACTACCACTGCCTGGATGGAGTACAAAGTTTAAAGAAAAAAGAAGGCATACGTCATATGGCATAAAAATCCACTATCAATACAAGATAAGAGAATATAGCCCTACCTGAAAGTTGGGTTTGAATAAGGACTACACATGCCAGGTGCCTGGCTAAGCTCTAAGAATCTAAAGGTAACGTGGGCCCAGTGCTTACCTGGGAGATAAAAACAAATGTGTAAATACCTAAGTCAAATATAGCATTACCAGGGTTCTGATGCAAATGAAGCCCAAATACTCTCCCTGGAGGGCATAATGCTTCAGTTGTGTTTTTTTAAAAAGGAGTCAGGACTTGCCAGGCATTGCAGACAGATGAGGCAGGCCTGGTGGTATGAAGCAGAAAGATGTGCTAGAGAAATGCAGGCATTCTAAGTTGCCAGGACGCTGGGCAGATGGGCAGGAGGCCCATTATGAAGGGCCCTGCTGCCGCCAGAGTGTTTCAGTGCTACCTCTGGGGCAGAGGGGAATGTTTTCAAGATCTGCCAAGATTTCAGATCAGGAGTTTGACCAGATTTGCACACTGGAAAGATGACCAGCTGGTGGAGGCACAGAAGGAGGTCTCTGTTAAAAGTGAAAGGGCCAGGGCCAGCAGGTGGCATGGTGGTTAAGGGGGCACTGGGCTCCCACATGGCTGACTACGGTTTGAGTCCTGGACCTGGCAGACTGCTTTCTCACCTTCCCTTTCACTTTTTCTCTCTCTGTTCAAATTAAAAAATAATAACGAATGAAATTAAATAATTTTTTTTTAAAACGAAAGGGCCATGGGCACATCACTGGACTCCCACATGGTTGACCACAGTTCGAGCCCCAGACCTGGGGGCTTAAAACTCTCACCAGATGTGTGTGCATATGTATCCAAAATCCCAAGAGGAGAACAGAGAAGGGACTAACAGAGAAGGCATACCCCCTGGAGGGCGATTTCTCGCTTTCTATCTTCTCTGTCTCTGTCTCTCCAGCAAGAACATGCGCCCTATAACAAAAATCTCTCTCTTAAAAAAAAAAAAAGTGAGGGGTCTAGGAGGTGGCGCAGTAGCTGGGATGCGGGACTCCCACATAGCCAACCATGGTTTGAGTCCTGGACCTGGCAGTGTGCTTTCTCACTTCCTCTCTCTCTCTCACATCTCTCTCTGGTGAGCACACATGCCCCATAGCGAATTTAAAAAGTAAGAAGTAAAATTACATTTTAAAAAAAGTGATGGCGTGAGGCTCCAACAGTGTGCAGGCAAGTGGTCCTGGAGGTCTGAGCAGAAGCCAGGGCCATAGAAGATGGCGGGGAGAGAGATCAGAGGCATTAAAAAGAAAAACTCACAGGAAGTGTTGACTGACTTGGGAAAAGGAGTGAGAGAGAGAAAGGAGAGCGTAAGAGGAGCCCAGGTTAGGCTTGGGAATGGGGTGCATGGAGAAAAAATGGCCCAGGAGGGAAGGCTGGGAGTGTGGCTGGCTGGGCCGGTGGCAGTGCAGGTCCTCAGCTGGAGCGCGATGGCGGGAGCCACCTGAGTGCCCAGGAGCATCCAGAGAACACTCAGAGTGAGAGGCTGGAAGACTGAGGACGAGGTCTCGAGAAACACCAACACGCAGGAATGGGGGAGCAAGAGGAGACAGCCAAGCGGATGGGGAAAGTGGCGATGAGGGAACCAGAAAGGGCCCCAGGAAGCAAAGGCTTTCAGAAGGGAGTGGGCCGGACTGCCCAATGTCAGGGAGAGGTGAAGTAAGATAAGCGCTCATGAGCACCGAGGATTAAGTAACTGCAAACGCTAGGTGGCCTTTGTCAGAAGGGTGGTGAGGCCAGGAGGACAGGGCGAAGGTATAATCAGGAGGTGAGAAGGGAGATGATGAACACAGACACTGCCTCCAAAAAGCTCTGCTGTGACAGATGGGACAGAGAGAAGGTGGAAGGGATGCAGAAGCCAAGAGATACTTTGTACATGCTTTTTGGGTTTTGCTTTTGCTTTATTTTTTCCAGAGGGCACGTGCTTGCTGGGGGGAGAGAGAGAGAGAGAGAGAGAGAGAGAGAGAGAGAGAGAGAGAGAGAGAGACAGAGAACGAAAGTGAGAAATCACTCCCTGGGGGGATAGCAATGTTGCAATTCCTTTTCTCCATGCCACCCTCAAGGTTTTTCGTTTTTTTGGAGAGGTTTTCGCTATAGGGCGTGTGCGCTCGCCAGACAGACAGAGACAGAGAGACAGAAAACGAGAAATCACCCCCCAGGGGGGATGGTCACGCCGCAATCCCTTCTCCTCCATTCTCCTCTCGGGATCTTGGGCACGCACGCACACGCGCCCGGCGTGAGTTGTAAGCCACCGGGTCCGAGACGCGAACCGCGGTCGACTACGTGGGAGTCCAGCGACATAGCCATTACGCTAACTGCTGGTTCCCCCACCCTCAAGGTTTTGAACATACATGCACACACACCCAGCATGTTTTTCAAGGCACTGGGTCTGAGACTTGATCCATGGAGTTGGTCATGTGGGATTCAGCACCTTAACCAGCATACTACCTGCTACCACCCTTTGTGTCCTTTTTTTTTTAAGAGGTTTTTGCTATAGGGCATATGCGCTCGCTAGAAAGACAGAGAGAAACAGGCAGAAAGCAAGAAATCACCCCCCCAGGGGGATGGCCACACTGCTATCCCTTCTCCTCCATTCCCCTCTCTGGATCCTGAGCATGCACGCACACGCGCGCCCAGCTTGAGTTTCAGCCACCGGGTCCAGGACTCGAACCACGGTAGACTACATGGGAGTCCAGTGACATAGTCATTATGCCAACTGCTGGTCCCTGTGTCTGTTTTTTAAAGATAGGGAACACTCAAGAGGGTTTCCAGACCATGGGAAAGGAATGGGAGAGGAAGAAGGAAGAAATACATAGAGGAAAAGGACCAACTGGTGGACAGGCCTGGAAGAGAGCAGAGAGCGAGGGCAAGGGTTCTTGTAAAGGAGAAACGGGGAAAAAAATGTTCAAAAATACATTTTAAAGCTTCTAGAACGTTCTACCATTACATAAGCATGTTCTCTGGATAGTTATTGCCCTGGCTCACATATAATGGCTTAGGGCCTATGAGGCACTGCCCCATCACCAGCCTCTAGAGCAATGTGACCAAATGTGGCTCAGCACATGTGAACGTGTGTCAGTGGTGAAGAGTGCGCTGCAAGGGCCTTCCCGTCCCGCGGCACTCACCTTGCATCATGCTCCTGTAGGCTGTGTCTGTGATGGCGTAGATGTGCGGGGGCATCTCATGCCTCTTCTTGCCCTTATACATGTCCACGATCTCTTCGGAGTAGATGGGCAGGTTCTTGTAAGGATTGATAACCACACAGAACAGGCCTGAATAGGTCTAAGGAGAAGAGCGGCAAAGAGAAATGGGTCAGGAAGTCTTGACTGTCAATACAGCAGTCTGCCCTCCAAGGCCCACTGCACCCCTGGAGTCCTCATCTTGGTGCCCCTGCTCCCGCCAAGCTACCCCAGGTGGGGTTCCCCAGCACCCATGAGCTGCCGCAGGTGGGGTTCTCTCTGCTCTGTCAGCTGTTCCTCCTCAAGGCCAGCTCAAAGTGTGTGCGTGCACTGGGCAAGGTCCATGGCATCGTGAACAGATGTCCGATCCAAGGACAGGAAGAGAGGTGCTTGTCATCGTGAGACGCACAGGGAGCATGGGGTTCGGCTGCAGCACAGCAAGAGGTGCAGAAAGGAGAACCACGCTACACCGAGGACTCCCAGGGACGCTCCTGCTTACGCTTTGCAGCACTGGAGAAAGGTTCTGGCTCTCCTACAGCAATTCGATCTCTCCTGGGCTCGTGGATCGCTAAAAGATACCACTTTCCCTGGAATCTGCTAGACGCTAGCAAGCAGATCACTTAAAAACTGAAAGGCCACTTTCACGTTTCCTATGGGCCTTCTCCAAGACTCAGGTCTTCATTGGAGAGCAACCCAATCAGTAAACATGCTGAACAGGAGGCACCTAAAATACACCTGATACTCCAAGTGTGACCTGACCAGGTTAAAATCAGACCCTCAGAGTCCAATGATCTCAGTTCAAATCCCAGCAAGCACTTCTTTTCTCTCCTCCATTTCTCAGTTTATAAAATGGGGAGAGAAGAGGTCTATCCTTCATTTGACAGTCATGAGAATTAGACAAAGTGCTTGAGGCTGGCCCATGGCCTTGTGGTTAAGGGAGCCTGACTGCACATGGCTGACCACGCTTCAAATCCCAGCCCCAGCTGCTTGAAAAACAAGTTGGGTACATGTGCATGTGTGTCCAAGATCTAAGATAGGATAGAGAAATGGAGAAGGAACTGTGGTATGACCATGTCCCATTGTGGGGTGCTTTTTCCCTTTTCCTCTCTCTCTGGTGTACTTTGTTATTTTTTTTTTCTTTTTGGAGAGGTTTTTGCTACAGGGAGCGTGCGCTCACCAGACAGACAGACATAGAGACAGAAAGCAAGAAATCACCCCCAAGGGGGGATGGCCATGCCGCAATCCCTTCTCCTCCGTTCTCCTCTCGGGATCTTGGGCATGCACGCACATGTGCCCGGCGTGAGCTTTAAGCCACCGGGTCCAGGACGCAAACCGCAGTCAACTACGTGGAAGTCCAGTGACATAGCCATTACGCTAACTGCTGGTCCCTCTCTGGTGTACTTTGGACATTAAAAAAAAAAAAAAAAAAAAAAAAGTGCTTAGCACAGCACACCAGAAACATGGAGAGGAGCCCAAGGTAGGTAAGGAGAACTGTCTCCAATGGCAACAGTTTATACTCAGTGTCTTCAGGTAAATACACATGGCTACTGCAGCTACTAATTCTTTTTCTAATAAATTTCCACTTTTTTCTTCTAAGATCCTGCTCTTCCACCAAAAACAAAAGCAAAAAGCAAAAATAAAAATAGTTCTTCTTATAGCTGTGAGACCACCGACCCAGGTGGGCAAGAGCTCGGTGGGGGGCACAGTTTTCTTTCAGTAGCTGGAGCCACCCAAGCACACTCTCCCTAAAAGATGGGTCACAACCCAGAAGACGGGTGACACGAGGCCCAGCACTCCCGGCTTCATGCCACCTGCAGCCTGGTTGTTAAGAGACTTCTGGGGTCAGTTACCAGGCACTGAGCAGAGCTGAGAGCAGACTCGGGCCTCCTGACCGGCACCACCTCCGGGCTCCTCACTTCCTTGTGTGAGTAGCTGACACCTTCACTGTCCACGGTTTCGTCCACGGTCCCACCCCCGATGCAACAGCAGCCCATGTCTGCGGGGCTGCACAATGGTGTCAACCCAGCCCTTCCAAAACCGAGGGTGGATCTTCTGGTTGACCCTAGAGATGAGGTCCACACAGAAACCAGTCATGAAGACCAAAGTTCTTCCTGGGCACAGGTCAAAGGCTACCAGACTTGGAATGTCTGAGCAGAAGTCAGACTGAAGGCTGGCCCCAGAGGGACCCACCAACCATACACTGGTCTGCATTCAAAAGAGCAAGTCAGCTTAGAAATGATCAAGAGTGTTTGGCCGCCTCTTCTGTTTGGAGGAGGGAACGCAGGACCCTCAACTTCCTTTCTTCCTGGGATAATCAGTCATTGTTTTCTCTCCAACTACTCTTTTCACAAGGGAGCAGGAACACTCTGAAGCAGAGAGGTCCAAGCATGGTCTTGGCGGGCTGTGGGCCTGGGTGCCGGGGGAGGAAGGGGTGAAGCAGGAGACTCTCTGGGTCTCCCGCAGTGTAAATGTCAGGTGAGGACAAGATAGAAGCCCAGGGAGCAGCAAGGTCATCGCAGGAGCTTGGAAACAATCGAGCTCTGTTCCTGGGCTTTGAGAAAACCCACACTCTAGGAAATCCAGCTCAATAAAAGCCAAGGACACATGGTCACTCATTTAGGGAGTGCCATGGAGCCAGATGTTTGGGAACAGCTGGCGATGACAGAAGGGGATTGAGAGTTGTTAGGACAAGTTCTTTTGGCAGCTGGGTGGGCAGATGGTCCTGTGGAGGGGTCTGCAGGGCTCAAACTTCCCTGCGCTAATCCCATCAAACCAGTGGTGATGATCAGGTTAAGTCACGCCGAATGGGCGCTGTGGCTCAGGTGGAGGGAGGAGACGCGTGGGCACTGTGCGAGTGTCTGTGTCTCTATGAGCGCCAGGGAGCTGCTCCACTCACGGGCCACAGAGGCTCTTTGTGCCCAATGCCAGCTAGCCCAGGGCCTCACCCCCAAAGAAAAGACACAGCAGCTGTGGCAGGGCATTAGCCACGCCGCCCACAGTGCCAGCACAGCCATACAAAGGCTCCCAAGGCTGCAACCGAGAGCCTGTGTACAGAAGCAGGCGGACTGCAAATGAGGCAGCACCCCTGCCCAGGCAGCCCCACTGAGTGGCCGCCATCTACCCCAGCCCTGCACCTGCTCGGGTCCCCACTAGGACAACTACAGAGGCCATCAACTTCCCAAGACGATGCTTCCTTGGGAGAAAAGGCCCAGAGCAGGAGGAGCTGCACATGGAACCGCGGTGACAGACTGCACCTCCAGCAAAGAAGCCACCCTCCATGCCCACCCACAGAGTCAAACTCCAGCACGTCCCTTGAGAAGAAAGCTACGGCAACTAACACGGATGCGCGTTAGTAACGAGCATCGCCCTTGGTGAGAGGGAAAGGCCGTTAGCAGGCAGCTGGCGGAGGCCAGCGCAGGCGCCTGACCCATTTCATGCCCAGATCTCTGATGGGACCCAAGTTCAATGGAGACAGCAACAAAGGAGACACAAAGGAACAGAGCTACCTTCACTCAGTAAACAGCAGCAGCGGTGTGAGCCCGGGCCCTGCCGCCAGCCAGGTGCCGGCTGGGAGCATCATGAAGCTCTCATAGGATCCTCATGGATGAGGAAGGGACACGCAGCCATCGCAGTCAGTAAGGGGCAGAGCTGGGGCCTGAGCCAAGTCCTGGAGGACCCAGCCTCGTGCCCTCAGGTGCTCTGCGTTATTGAGCATGGACCATCTAGATTTAATGGCCCAGCAGAGGGGGTGTGACATAAGCCACAAGCTTGCAAGGGAGAATGCCCACTCCCAGACAAGGGGATGGTGGCTTCTCCGCACCCTGTGGACTATGCCTCCTTAAAGGACCTTTATTTTTCTGCAGCTCACCAATCCTGAATTTCAGTGGTTTATACTCCTTAGGGACAGGAGCTTTTAATTTGTTCCACACAATCTTCTCATCAAACAGAGCAACCTTGGTGACACAGTGCTGACGCGCTGCTCAAGAGAAGCTGGGTTCACAGGGCGACTGTGGTTCAAATCACACGTGAGCGGAAGTCACCCTGAAGTCATCGAACACTAAACGGCTGACCGTCGGGAGCCGCTCACTGTCCCTGTAAACGGGCCGCCTGCCGCCTCTTTTCTCTACATGTGTGGTCACCAGCCAAGCCCTCAGTCTGAGACTTGTCCTCTGGGTGCTGTGACAATATCTTGATAAGCTTTGTCCCTCTAGCTCAAAAACATTTTGAGAATTGTATTCAGCCCTATGACCGAAAGAGCGGGGCTGCAGGTAGCATGGTGGTTAAGGGCGCTGGACTCCCACATGGCTGACCACAGTTCGAGTCTCAAACCCGGCAACTTTCTGCTCACTCGCTCTTGCTCTCTCTCTCTGTCTCTCTCTCTTCCCCTTCTCTCCCCCCGCTCTGGTCAAATTGAAGTGGATGGATGGATGGATAGATAGATTAAATAAATAAATAAAAACAGACCGACCAACCGACCAAGAGAGGCGGCTCTAGCGGCCAATTTTAGTGAAGAGCTATTTTAAGACTGACCAGGGATCTCTTGTCCAGAGAGAAGATTGTTCAATACCAGAAGGAAATGTCTTGGAGCACACAGCACAGGGAAAGGATCACCTTGGGCCGACTCTAACGAGGTGATGAGCTGCCTTTCTGCAAATGCAGCCAGGCTAAAGGAAAGGAAAAAGACCTTTCCTGGTCCTCTGCACGTCCTGGGCCTTTGCACATGCTGTTCACTGGACTCTAAATACAAAGGAACGTCAAAGGCTTGTGGAAAAATAAAGTACGAGTTTATTTTGGTACAAAAATATTTTGAAATCCATGCAGTTTTTCCCTAATAGGTATTTTCCAGGAACCTTTTGAAGGCCTCCCATGCACTTCCCCCTTTGGCAGGCCCAACATGGAACCAGCACCACAGTGTCAGATACACTCAGATTCAAAGCCTTACTCTTGGTGACTGGTCTTTGCTTAGCAGCCTGGCAAAGTGGGCATGACATAAACCACAAAGCTAGCCAAGAGAACAGCCCACTCTCCAGGGAAAAAAGCCCCACAACAGGCCTCTATAAAGAACAAGACAGCGGGAACCAGCAGTTAGCGTAATGGCTATGTCACTGGACTCCCACATAGTCGACTGCGGTTCGCGTCCCGGACCCGGTGGCTTAGAACTCATGCCGGGCGCGTGTGCGTGTGTGCCCAAGATCCCGAGAGGAGAGTGGAGGAGAAGGGATTGCGGCGTGACTATCCCCTCTGGGGGGTGATTTCTCGCTTTCTGTCTCTATGTCTCTCTATGTCTGTCTGGCGAGCGCACGCGCCCTATAGCGAGAGAAAAAAAAACAAAAAAAACCTCTCCAAAAAAAAGAAAAAGACAGCAGAGAGAGCAAAAATCAGACTAGGCCATATGGTGTATGTGCGGAGGTGAGACGGGCTGTAGGGGAGCAACAAAGTGGGAAACCAGGATGGTTTCTCCTACTTCAGAAGGAAGTGACCACATTGGCCTGAACCTACACAGCTCCACCACGACGGCAGGACAGCGACAGCGGGCGGGCATTCCCCAGGTGTGTGTGCTCTTCCCCCATACCTGGTCTAACTCAGGGAAGGGAAAAAGGTAATGCCCCGAGAACGTGCCACCAGGGTGCTGAGATGCCAACGTTCGAGGATATCATTCAGGCACCCTGCAGAGCCCTGTCCTGTGCCCCGGCTCCGAGGGAGGCGGAAGGCCTGGCGCCTCTGTCTGGGAGCCCCGCCTGCCCGTGGGGCCCCGGCAGCCACTCACATAGATGAGCCCTGAGTAGTAACGCTCCTTGAGGTTGTGCAGCACCGAGGCTTCGTTGAGGCACGTGAGCTCCGCCATGTCTTCCACTTTGGAGAACTTGGGCGGGTTCATCTTCTGGATGTCATCCTTGTTCACCTTCACCTTCTTCCCGTTCTCCACCAGCTCCACGATGGCCTCTTCGCCCACCTCTTCCTTGAGGCTGGCGGGCTCGAAGCCGCTCTTGTCGGAAGGCACCCATACCAGCTTCTTGGCGGCCCAGTCGGCCTGGGCCAGCGGGTTGTTGATGAAGTTCTTATCCACGTAGAGATACTTATCGGCAGCCTGCTGCGCCATGGTGACTCACGGCCAGGACCTAAGGGAGGAGAAGGACAAAACGTTAGCTGCAGCCACACTGGCCACACAGGGTCACTCACGTGCACCTCTTCTCTTTGCAAATGACTTAGGATTACAATACAGTAAAATGCTATACCCACAGGTCGCACTACTTTCTAGAATTTTCTTGCTCCACACTTTTGGGAGAAAGTTGTGCATCGCTGAAAAAATAAGTTGATGGTAGGGATGTGCCCGGAAGTCAATGGTAAGTGGAGCATCTAGGGTCAGCACACGATCGGCAGATCTACCGACCATGAGCAAACAGCCGACTCAAGGACAGCCACCATCATGGTCGCTAAACCACACCGGCTAGGGCAGCAAAGGGGCCACACGATTTAGAGGTAATTCCAACAAACACAGGTTTCTGATTAGCCAAAAAAGGCCACTGACTGCAACTGCACCTATGGAAGTTTCTATAATAGTTTAAATATCTTTTGAGTATTTCACAGAGCCAACTATGGCAAGAGAAACAAAACTGAATACCAACATACATTGTCACCAGATTTCTTTTCAAGTTATTTACTTATTTAATTTTATTATTATTATTGTTTAATCTCTATAGGGCACATGTGTTCACCAGAGAGGGGGGAAAGAGAGAGAGAGACAGAGACAGAGCAAGCTGCCAGATCCAGGACTCGAACCACAGTCGGCCATGTGGGAGTCCAGCACCCCAACTACCACACCACCTGCCAGCCCAACGACCAGATTCTAATTCCATTTTGAAAGGGTAGCCCAGGGAAACATGGTGAGAAGAAAAGAAGTTAGGTCATGAGGACCATCATGGAAAACAATTAAGAGTGCTTCTCTCTGAGAATCTTAACGTGAAAAGGCAACCCACAGAACTTATGGGCCAGGAGAACTCAAGCACACGTGTACTTGCTTTTTTCAAAACTCATTTGCAAAATGAAGATGGTGAAATCATAATTCCTTACATCTGTGGAGTTTTATAGTTTATGAAATGCTTTCCTATGCATTTCACTATCTCCAAAGAGCTATGTCATAACCACTCTGTAAACTAGGTTAGGGACATACTGTTACCCCCATTTTACGGATGAGGAAATAGAAGCTTCCTGGAGTTAAGGAGTTCATTCAGAGTTACCCAGTAAGGACTTTGGACTCTAGTCCTGGGGCCTCTCCACTGTCACAGAGCAGTCATCCCTGCTCACAGACGAGGTGACAGACACCTGATAGGACTGGGGCTGGAGTGAACCAGAACCAGGACTTGGAAATCCTGGGCCCACACAGACGCTGCACTCGCCACAGAGCGAACTGCCCCGAAGGGCCCTGCCTGGCTCCCAGTGCTGGAGAGTCAAGCATCCATCCAGGCCCCGGAAGCCCAGGAAGGCTGGAGATCCAAGTCCAGGGTCACGTAGGCATTCATGTCTGTAGATGCCAACAGGGACCTGGATGCCAGAGACGGGAGGCTTGGGAGGAGGAGAAGAAAAGGAAGTTGGGCGGCCCAGGTCTTATCTGGGCTCATTAAATGTTTTTCCAGATCAAGGGTGAGGGGCACCCTAGGCTCCTCCAGGAGGGGCTGTTTTGCAGGACACCTGCTTGCTCGCTCCCTCCTGACTGGAAGGAGGGCGAGTTCCAAGAGCAGAGCTCACCAGCTCCCCCAGCCAGCCACTGTCTACTTCCCCAACACAAGCAAGCACTGCAGCCCCTGCAGAGGGACCAGGGATACCATTCACCCTGCAAGGCCCACCCCCTGGGTGAGGCGGGGCTCAGAACTGTCAGCAGCAAACCAGGAAGGCATGCTAACAAGCACCTGGCCATCTCTCCTGAGGTCTAGGGTCTAGACAGGCAGCAGCCCCCAGCCCTGCCAGCATCTTCTATCTGCACTGCCACCCTGGCTGGTCCACCCAAGCAAATCCAAGGCTTCTCCCTGCCGGAGTGATTCCCAGTTGTCCTCTGGCTCCCCACCATGCACCTGGCCACTGGCTGGTTGATTCCCCAGAGTCCCAGCACCCAGGCTCTGGACACGAGCCTCCCCATCAGGTCCTTGCCCTCCTTGAGATCTTGCAACCCACGCAGGGTCTCACGGACTGCTGCTGCTCGGCGTCTCTGCAGACCTCAAACCCACAAAGGCTAGACGACTCCCCATCAGCACAGGGAGGGAGATGCACTGTAATCCTCTCCGTCAGATCGGAAGTCTGCTGCCGGTGAGGAGTTCCACTGACCCAACCAGCAAAGATCCTGGTGAATACAACTGCCCTTTAAAGATCCCTTCCTAGACGGGTAGTTAAGGGGAGAGTGAGTACGCACCTACCCTAACAACATGGAGCTCAGTTTATTCACTGCATCACTTAACCATCAATCACCCTGGAAAAGAGCTTCCAACAACGCCGATTTATAAATGAGGAGATGGGCTCGGAGTGGTTAAGTAACCCGCCCAGAGCTACCCGGCCCAAACACAGAGTGGAATTCTAACCCAGATCCACCTGGCCCCTGGGGTGCCGCGTGGCGAGTGGAGAGGAACACACTTCCATGGCATTCAGCAAGTACAGGGCAGGCAGGGGGTCCAGAGCACATGTCTTCTCTGTGGACCCACGGACTGTGACGGGGCACCCTGCAGTTCGCCATCCTCACCCCTTCGGCCTGCTTCTGTGAGCGACAAGCAAACAGCTGTTGGCAAACACAACATCCCAGCAGCCTGACCCCACCAGGGTCAGCAGCGGGGAGAGCGTCTGGTACCCCAGCTTCTGGGTGGCCCCCCGTTCCCGGCACCCCCAGCTCCTAGCGGGCTGCAACCCTAGTTCTCGGCCTTCCTGGAAACCCCTTCTCACCAGGGGGCCTGCTCTGGAGGGTCATAAATGTGACAGCAGCTGACAGGGAGAGAATGTCACCCAACCAACTGCCCTCACCGCCCTCGGCGCACTGTCCCACCTTCCAGCCTTGTGGGAGAGCAGAGGACAGGCACAAGCCAGCACTGTCCACCCCATGGCTAATAGCGACTGGAGCCCAAGCACATTTCCTGCACAGGGAAGGGGCATACAACACCCCCTCAGGGCTGGAGCACCTTAGTGAGCTGATCCCTCTATTCCAAAGACCAGGCGTGCCCAGGCTCCTGCAGAAGGTCGGCCTGAAGATCCCCTGCTCCCCTGCTTCAGCACCTCCCTCCAAGCAAACCAGGTGAGCCTGGCCTGCAGGTGGCATGGTGGTTAATGTGCTGGATCCCACATAGCTGACTCCATGGTTCAAGTCTCAGACCCAGTGGCTTGGAAATTACACCAGGCGTGTGTGTGTTTGTGTGTGTGTGTGTGTGTGTGTGTGTCCATCCAAAATCTGAAGAGGAGAATGGAAGAGAAGGGAATGTGAGAATTTGGCGTGGCCATCACCCCTGGGGGTGATTTCTCACTTTCCTTCTGTCTGTCTCTGGGCATGGTGAGCACATGCCCAATGGCAAAAATGTTCAAAGAAATCAAAAGAAAAAACCAGGCGAGGCCAAGGACAGAGCTATCTGGTTTCAACAACTCTGCTGGAATGACGCGGCCAGTAGCAATGCCAAGATCAATACTTGGGTTAGGCCAGTGGGGAGGGCCGCAGAGGTCAAGATACACAATGGAGTCTCTCTGGAAGCCGTCCTGGCCACCAGGCTGGGAACATCCACACTCAGTGGTTCAGGGGCCACAGGGCTGCAGCCACATGGCAGGAACAGAGGCCCCCCAGTCCCACAGGCTAAGACTCGCCTCTCCAGGCTGCAAGTGGATTCAGCCTCCTTATTATAATCCAGCTATCCCACTATACAGTGGGGAGAGGACGGGGCTGCTACAAATTCACATGGGCACTGTGGCGAGGCTGGTGGGGAGGCGACCTCCTAACCAGCAGCTGGCAAAAAGCCCATCTCCCGACCCTGTCCTGGGCCTATGCTAACTTTCCAAAACTGCACGGGATATAAATGTTTTCAAAATTGAAAGAGAAATGTCCCCTTAAACTCCTGAAACCTTTCCCTTCTACTCCCTACCCCCCCCCCAAAGAAAAACCTGTTTTTTTCTGTGAATGATCCCTTCTAGTCCTGGTCTGTGGAACCACCCGACTTTAAACTACCAGAGGTGAAGGAGAGAGATGCCCATTTTGTATTTCCCAGGGGGCTAGAATGTGCGTGCTGATCTGCTCATCGCAGTGCTTCGTTTCACAGGCGATGCTGGGGTGGCTCTGAGGGGAGCACCTCTGCCAGCCGGGCAGGCAGAGCAGCCGGGAGCAGCTGGGCTCCGGACCGAGCCTCGCCGGCAATCCCCTCACCGGCTGCGCACTGTTCCAAAGAGCTTTCCTTTTTTAACCATGCGCACAAGGGCTTCTCCCCCTCTTACCCAGTGGACCTTCTTCAGCAGTTCCCAGTCGTGGTGTGACCAGGGCAAAGGACGCATGAGCACCTGCATGGCCCTGACAGGGCCAACTCCTTTCCAACACGGGGGAGCCCCTGTGCCATGGTGTGCCTGGAAAGCGACCGCACTGGCACTTGCACTGGCAAGCCTGTTTACAGGAAAGCTCTCGGGCAGCTTAGGGAACCTCCAGCAGGAGGCGAGCAAGGAGTTAAGGGGGATGCAGGCAGCCCTGGCCCACTAGAGTGGCTCAGGCCAAGGCGTTCCCAGGACTTCCCCGCCGCTTCCTGCGGGTACCAGGCCAAGTCCAAGAAACCCAAGCAACTGCCTTTTTAGGCCATAATCGAGCAGGACACAACCAGAGGCTAAATTAGGACGCTCAGGAAATGATGAAACCAAAAGTAAATAGGTTGGCCAAAAACCTCTTCTTTCAACCCAAAATGTAATTTCTCGATTATTTGCCTTCTCCCCTTCCCCCGACTCCATCTGGACCTTTTATGCCCTCTCGTGCTCCCAAACAGTCCTCCCTCTCTCTTGGTTGCTTTTCACTTGTGTGTTTAGAAAGTTAACCACTACTGCCTTGAAGACAGAACTCCTGCCACTAACCCAGACCACTGGTGGAGACACGGCTTCTCCGCTCCCAGATGAGGAGGACTGATGAAGCCTGCGGTGGGCCAAGTTCCAGGCTAGGAGCTTTCTCATCATCACACTCATCCGAGGGCTGCCCACACCAGCACCTCCGAGTCAGCTCTCTGTCTTCTCAGTCCTCACAGTCTCCCCGCACAAGAAGCCTGTCATCACATGCATTTTACAGGTGAGAGAACCGAGGCTCGGATGGTCACAAACCCAGGTTCACACTCAGACCCCTGTGACTTCAATGCTCTCTCTGTTCAGTTTCCACCTGAACTACAGTTATGGGGGGGGGGGGGGGGGTGCTGGGAATCTCCAGGGATTAATGATGCACCTCAAGCTGTAAAACCCACCCCCTCGTGCTGGCTCCTACACACAGGACTGCATATTTCCAACTTGAATTGCTGCAGCTACGTGTAAAACGGTAGGGAATCTGACTCTGGGCAGGCCCCGTGAGTTCTCTGAACATGGCATGCCACGAGTTGGCCTAACCAATCACCCATGGCCCTGGACACATCTCGGTTCCAGTTCAGAGGCCTCAGCTGCCTCGACCCAGTCACTGGCACCCTGGTCCAGCTTCATCACTGATGGACACGTGCAGGTCCCTCAGTTTCTTTTCATCCTCACTCCCATCCCAGAGAAGAAGGAAGAACATGTCCCTTCTCTTTCTCCTTATGGCCACTCGTTTTGTGTTGAATGAAACTACCCAGGTGCCTGAATTCTGTCGACAAGGAAGGTTCTGTGAAAGTGGCTGCTATAAAAATACAGAAGTTGGCAAACCCATCAGATTCGCTGGTTCAGTCAACTTCCTACATACTCAAAGTCAACATGCAATAAATCATGGCAAACATACAAAGGTCCAGAGGCGTTGATAATGCGCAGGGCGGTTGCGTGCACGGCCAGCTGGATGTCTATCTGGGCGATGCAGAGTACAGGAAGTACAGTAAGGTGCAGACAGAAAGCAAGCTCCTTGGTTTTCTTCTGACCTGTCTACTGTTGTGCCCAACACCCACACATAGTAGGAGACAGATCTGCAGTATGGACAGATGAAGAGTAAGTGTCTGCTGTGTGACCTTGGGCCTGTGCCACCTCTCTGGTCTCCACTGTAAATGCAGGCAGTAGTTTACACTGTCTTCCCTATCTCACGAGGGCTATCAACAGCCAGCTCAATGAACACGAGACTCAATGAAGAAAGAGGAGAGAAGCAACTTGCTCCAGGGACAGAGAAAGGGGTAATTAACTCAACTGAAAACTGAGAAGCTCAAGGAAGAGTGTCATGGAGGATGTGACATTAAGCGGAGTCCTGGAAGATGAGTACCGAACTGGAGGAGAGGAAGAGATGGTAGAAAAGTATTCCAGGCCCAGGGAGAAGGGCAAGAGCCAACATAGAGAAAGCGATTCACTATCTACGCATAGAGCCGCGAGGTCAGTCAAGGTGGGGTTTCCCACCCCACCTCGAACATTTGGGGCCAGAGAATTCCTCGCTGGGTGTTTGTCCTGTGTGCTCTAGGACGTGTAGCTGTATCCCTGGCCTCTACCTACTAGATGCCAGTGGCACCCCATCCTCTGCTGTGATGACCAAAATTGTCTCCACATCCCCAAAGACAGGGATGAGGGGCTAACTCGTACCCAGCTGAGACCACTGACTGGAGGAGTGTGTACAACTGCACCATGAGGCCAGACCTCTGGCAACTCGGAGAGTCCCCCACCTTGGAAGTGCACTGGCCGAGTGTCTTTAATAAAACAGGAGTCCTTGGGCCAGCCAGGGGTGAGGTAGTTAAGGTGGCTGCATCCGCATGGCCAACTGTGTGGTTCGAGACTGGCCACTGTGATTTGAAAAGCATGCCATGGAGGGTGGGGATGGGGGCGGGCGGGGGGGGGGGGGGGGGGATGTCCGAAATCCCCAAAGGAGGGAGAAATGGGAGAGAAGTGATTACGATGTGATTGTGATCCCGACTGATCACTGATCATTCCCCCTGGGGGTGGAGGGCTTTCTCACTTCCCCACCCCCATTGAGAACATATACCCTCTAGAAAATGAAAAAGCAAACAAACAAAAATCCTCAGGGCAAAATGTGTGTTACAGTGCACTCACCAAGGAACAGCTGACTCTGGTACTAATGTATTATGAAGGATCTTAGATTTGTCAGCTGGATTGCACTTTACCCAATTTAAAAATAAGTAAATAAATAAATTGGGGTCAGCAGGTAGCATGGTAGTTAAGGGGGCTGGATCCCACATGAATGACTAGGCAGGTTGAGTTTTGAATCAGGCAGCTGAAAACATGCTAGGTACATGTACACGCGTGTCCAAAATCCTGGAAGGAGAATGAAGAAGGGATTATGGCATGACCATGGAGTGCTTTATCTCTCTCTCTCTGGCAAATTAAAATCAATCAGTCAGACAAGGGAGGGCCGCACTGTGGCTCAGTGGTCCAACGAGATGCTCACAGAGGCAACTCGGGTAGGAAGGTTCTGGAAATATGATGCTCACAGAGGCAACTCGGGTAGGAAGGTTCTGGAAATACGACGCTCAGAGGCAACTCGGGTAGGAAGGTTCCGGGTTTGCTGCAGAGAGCTCCCTGAGTACCCCAGGCACATGCATGATCCAGGCTGGAAGAGGCTGGGGGTGGATCACAGAGTCAAGACCCTGGCAGGGGGCGGGAGGGCACTACATCTCTGTCTCTCACTCAAGGTAGAAATGAACTTTAAACATAAAAACGAAGGGCTGACAGTGGCATGGTGGTTAGAGGCACTGGACTCCCATGTGGCTGGCTGTGGTTCTAGTTCCAGAGCTGGCAGCTTGCTTTCTCACTTTCCCTCTCTCTCACTCTGTCCCTCTCTGATCAAATTAAAATAAAGTTAAATAAAATCATTCTTTAAAAATAAATAAATAAGGGGGAACCAGCAGTTAGCGTAATGGCTATGTCGCTGGACTCCCACGTAGTCGACCGCGGTTTGCGTCTCGGACCCGGTGGCTTACAACTCACGCCGGGCGCGTGTGCGTGCGTGCCCAAGATCCCGAGAGGAGAATGGAGGAGAAGGGATTGCGGCGTGACCATCCCCCCTGGGGGGTGATTTCTCGCTTTCTGTCTCTATGTCTCTGTCTGTCTGTCTGGCGAGCGCACGCGCCCTATAGCAAAAAACCTCTCCATAAATAAATAAATAAATAAATAAATAAATAAATAAATAAATAAATAAATAAAGGGACCAGCAGTTAGCGTAATGGCTATGTCGCTGGACTCCCACGTAGTCGACCGCGGTTCGCGTCCCAGACCCGGTGGCTTAAAACTCACGCCGGGCGCGTGCGTGCCCAAGATCCCGAGAGGAGAACGGAGGAGAAGGGATTTCGGCGTGGCCATCCCCCCTGGGGGGTGATTTCTCGCTTCCTGTCTCTCTGTCTCTCTCTGTCTGTCTGGCGAGCGCACGCGCCCTATAGCGAAAAACCTCTCCAAAATAAATAAATAAATAAATAAAAATAAAAACGAAATCAGACAAAGGAGCCTACCAGCTCACTCTATTCTGGGAATTCCACTGAATGCTATTAATTGATTACTTTTGGCAACTCAGGATTAGTCTCAGGGAGACTAAAGATAAACAGAGCCCCCTCCAAGTCCTCACAGCCTTCAGATGACTCACCCGATCCAGGCTATTCACACCGCCTATTTTACTGATGACTTGGGTGGTTCAAAACAGTTCAATAACTGCATACCTTCTCTCGCTTTTTCCAAAGTTTTTTCTCTGTTTTATTCCTGAGAGTGTGTACGCATGCATGTGAGAGTGAGAGGCGGGACTGGTCACTACAACCCCTCCCCAGTGCTCAACCCCATGGATCCTAGGCATGCCAATAAATGCCTATTGTGCTTCAGGCTGACCAGACTGGGGACTCAAATGGCATTCACCATGCGGGATCTGGGTTTGGCCTCTCCTTTTTCTTTTATTTTGTTTTGTTTGCTTTTTGCTATAGCGTGCTTATGTTCACCAGAGAAAGACAGAAACAGAGAGAGAGCGAATGGCCACTCCGCAAACCCTTCTCCATTCTCCTTTCAGGATTTTGGGCATATATGCATACACGCCCAGGGTAATTTTCAACCCACTGGGTCTGGGACTCAAACCAAGGAATCAGCTATGTGGGGTCTAGTCACCTTAACCTCTACACCACCTCTGGTTTCTCTTGGGCAGCACATTACTGCTGCCATGGCCCAGCCCACACTTTCTCCAGAATAAAATCTCATTTTTGCAGGCCCTGAGTGACTCCACCCATCAGTCTCGTCTGCCAGATTCTTTTTTTTTTTTTTTTTTGAGAGGTTTTTGCTATAGAGTGTGTGCACTCACCAGAAATACAGAGAGAGACAGAGAGACAGAAAGCCACGCCGCAATCCCGTCTCCTCCATTCTCCTCTCGGGATCTCGGGCACACATGCACACGTGACCAGCGTGAGTCTAAGCCACTGGGTCCAGGACTCAAACCGCGGTCGACTACATGGGAGTCCAGCGACATAGCCGTTACACCAATTGCTGGTCCTTCATCTGCCAGATTCTTACACTCAATCCCAGTTCACATCCCCCTCTGCTCCTGCCACAAGGCCTCCAGGGAGCTGTGTCCTCTGCACCAGGAACCCGCCCAGATCCTGGCTCAATGCTGCCCCTCTGTCAGCACCCCCACCCCCGCCTAATTGCTGTAAAAGGACTTCCCATATGCCCCTCCCCTCTATCCAAAAGCTGACTCGTAATTATTTGCAGTTTTATTTGATGGCAGGGATCTGGCCTCACTCATCTCAATTCCAAATGCCTGGTCCAGCCAGATCAGGTGCTTAGTTACAGTTTCTTGAATGAATGAGGACCTGGTTCTGCAAATTCCAAGTAAATGCTTGCCTTGCACCATGATGGGATAAAATGGGCACAGCTTTGGGGCCACACCGGCCCACATTTGACCACCACATCTCTCACTCACTTTTCTGTGACCTTGAAGCTATGAGCATTTCAATTCACTAACTTTAGAAAAACTACCATCTCAATGGAAAGACTGTAATTCAAGTTCCCAACAAAGAATCTAGACTTAACAGAAAAGCTCTCCCCCTCCCTCCATTCCTCTACCTTGTCCTCCTGTACTTCCTAGGAACGACACCTAGGGCCTCTGGACAGTTTCCAGAAGTGCAGTGACTCTCTCTCCAAGGTACACATGTCCACCAAGGATGCTGGGGTATCTAGTACGCTGACTCCCAATGGCAGCGATTTGTAAGGAAGAAGGTCCATCCGGGGCCTTGCTGTGGCCCTCCTGCAAGTGGGGACACACAGAGCATTTGGAGAAGCCTGCAGTGAGGAAGCCTGCTTCACTTCACCCAGTTTTGCTTTAGTGTCCAGGAATTTCCTAAAGAAAAGTTATCTCCTGGTGATGGCCTGGGGAATGCTGCTCTGTGGGACTGTACTGAGCCAGTGTCCAAGGAGCCGGATCCGAGTCTGGTGGACTGACCAGCTGTGCACTCCTGCGGGTTCGCGAACCAGCTTTCCCACCTGTAGGATGTCCCCCAGCCAGCTTGGCAGGGCTGCTGTCCGGTGAGAGTAAGCCACAAGAACGGTCAGGAAAGCGGCCCTGCCAGCTAGGGCCACCCTCACGGCAGCCCCACCTGGCACCCATGCCCCCTGGCTATCATGGGGAGGAGTCCTCCCAGCTGCCTGGAGTCCAGAATGTGGAAGCTGCTGAGGAATGGGAGGCCTGAGGACGCCCCCTTCCCCCCCAGCTCAGGAATGTTGTTTGCTTACAGAAGAAGCCAAGGCTTGTTTCCATTAGCCGTATTCCAATCCCAATCCGCCCGTGCTGATGCTCAGCAGATAAGAAAGCCAGACCAGAGGAGGGCCGGAGGGCTCTCTCGGCCCTTGCCTGCTCTGAGGCTGCACAAAGGCCTTCCCAGACTCCTGCAGCCGAGGGAACACCAACAGCAGACCGCCCAAGGCAGGGCCCGTGGTCACTTTCACTGGTCTTGAGCTCAACAAAGTCTGGGCCCTCAAGAAGACACAGGTACACGTTTTTTTTTTTTTTTTTGGTGTTTTTTTTCTTTTTTTTTTTTTAATAATCCCAGAAAAGGTTTATTAGGAAATCTCGCATAGCGTGTGGCACAGTGCTACCATTCATTAAAGCTGGCAGACGTGCGGCTTCCAAAGTGGTCCATGTGGAAATGTATAAAAAGCTGTTGCTGGTGTAACTTCTGCCTCTGCCCATCCCAAAGCATCCCTCCAGTGGCTCTGGTTACCCGTTTTACAGATGGGGAAACTGAGGCACCAAGGTACACGTTTCAAAACATCATGCGGTACAGTACAAAGGCGTCAAGTCTATTAGTTTAAAAATATGTCTTTAAATGACAGCAGCATTCAATGTGCGGGTCCCCTTCTCTTACACATGTGAAGGGACGAGGAGGAGGGTGGCTACAGATGAGGCTGGAGGGGATCAGCAGGGGCGGCTTACCCAGGATCTTATCACCCCTTTAGGAATGTGGACTTTATTCTGGGGGCAACGGGGGAGGAGGGAGGGTGACATCATCAGATTTGTATTTTAAACAGATCACCCTCCCTGACCTTAACCGAAGTGTGTGGGGGCAGGGGGGTGTCAGCGGTTGGCCAATACCAGGGACTAGCAGGAGGGAGCTTCCCATCCAGGAGAACCATGGGCCCTGACCCTGCTGGAAGAGGGTGACCAAATACCCTAAGAGAGGGACAATGCAGCCATAGGTCCCACCTGGCGATTTTAGTCTCCAAAGAGCCTGGCCCGGGAGAGTGCTGGGAGTCAGGTCCTGCCGCAGTCACTTCCTGCCAAGTGAGGAGAGACCCAGCAGTCCCAGGAACTCTAGCAACAGAGCTTCTCAAGCATCTTGGCATAGATCTCACGTGGCATGTCACATGGACTATGCGGTCAGTTGGTCCTCTGCACCGAGACACCAACTGCGGGGCCACGCACAAATGGCTTTGGTTCTCAGCACAGAAACCATGTCTTACAGTAGGAATGAAACAACCCATCAGCCAGGGCACAAAGCTGTTAGAGCCTGAGAGAAGCCTGCCCTCCATGGCTCTAGAACCCATCCAATTCCTTCAACCAGTGCCTCTCTAACTTCCCAACCCCACCTCTCTTGCCCTAGCCAGATGGGCTCCATGGTAGCTCCCAGAGCAGACTAGCCCCACGGTGCAGTCTTTGCTTCCCTGCCTCCCCAGAAGCTGAGGCTTTCCCCTCTCCACCCCGTCCGCACTGAGCTCTCCCAGCCTTTCCTAACACCACTGCAGGAATCACTCATCTCCCTCCACCGCCCAGCCACCTGCACCAGAACCTCTGCTCCCTGGAGGCAGAAACAGTCTGTGTGTGCCCCCCCCCCCCCCAGCTCAAGGGCTGATTGGGCCCAGGGTGCTGCAGAGTCAGGGTCCTCATCAATGCTTGCGGAAAGGAACAAACTGTCAAAACGCTCAGGTGTGTGTTCTAGGAACCTGGCTGGCTGTCCAAGAGTGAGCGCTCCAAGGGCACCCCTCTCCTAACCCTCGGGTCCAGTGTTGGGTGGGACAGAGCATGGGGATAAGAGGGATGGAGGAAGGAAGGGAAGAAGGAAGGGGAAGTGAGGGAGGAAGGAACGGAGAGAGGGAAAGAGGGAAGAAGGAAGAGAGGAGGGAGGGAGGAGGACAGCAGCAGGCTGAGCAGCTTCCCCAGTCAGAGTCCTGGGGGCCAGGCCTGGGGTGTGATCTGCAGATAGATCACCTACACTAAACCCCTGGTTTTACTTTTAATTGGCTCATATTTGCAGAATGAGATCACACGGGCGTTTGCCCACTCAGTAATGAGCTTCCACTCAGCTGCCCGGGAGGCAGTGCAGAGACTCCAGTCATTTCAGGTATGGGGGGACATCCCCACCCACACAGTGGGGGCAGGCGATCCCCTGACTTGCCCCCTGGCCTGAAGGAGTGGACATGAAAACCGTTAGGTTGGTTTCACAAGAGGAATTGTTCACTGAGCATCCTGACCACAATCTGGGCCTTCCTGCAGACCGCCTCTCCAGAACTAGCTGGGGGCTTCCCATGTACGCACACATGCATGTACACACAAGTGGCAACTTGAGCCCTTCAGATGCCTGCAACGAAGTTATTCCGTCCCCTGGTTCTGCTGATAGAAGGGCTTTTCTTTTTTCAAGCATGTGAGCACAATTTGCTGAAACCCAACACAGAAAAATAAAGACACTCCAAAGGTTTAATTATAAGGCCGCTGTCTCAATGGAAAAGCGCAGCGCGCTGGTTTTCAGAGTCCACATCATGACTGATGAGAAGCACAACCTGACTTAGAGATTAGGACGATTTCTAGAGACCACTTGGCCTGGAGCCCACTGGGCTGTCTACAGTGAGTGACATTGAAACGATACCAAAAAACCCAACTGAACCCGTGGCCACTCCACCAATCCCAGCTCTTCCCGGGCAGGATGGAACCCCCACCACCAGGTCCTCAGTGCCCAATGTGCGGTAGGCGCTGAATAACTGAAGCGTGGGAGGCTCCATGCTCCCAAAGGTCCAGACTCCACGAGCTGAGTCCATCCGATCAAATCTCTGCCAACCTTTCTTAAGTGCCAGATGCTCGGCCAACAGTCCTGCATCTATCTTATTGTCTGCACCAAAGTGCAACGACCGTGTGGTTCATTCTCCCTTCAGCAGGCCAGACAATGAGGCCCGTGGTAGGGCGGAGGCCTGGTGACCCAGGATGTCTTCACTGTCCTCATCTTCGGCTCCTTCCCTCTAACTCACGGCTAACTGGGTCTGAGGAATCTAATCTGTATTTTGTTTCTGAGAGTCACATGATCGGTCAGGGGTCAACAACAATCTTCCTGAATTGATCAAGTGGTCATTTAAGTGGATTCTAACGGGCTTCATCACCGAAAAAGAGAACTTCCAAATGGTGATTGTTTATTCATGACCGGCACAGAGCTGTCTTTAGAAAGACCAGACTCGGCGGCAGGCGGCCGGGACAGGCAATGGCAAACCCACCACTTACTCGGCAGAGCAAACTGCCAGGTGGACTTGGCCCTAGTCTCGGTTTCTCCACTTGTGAAATGGAGGTGATCCCAACTACCCCCAGCCAGCTGCGGGAGTCTGCGACAGTGTGCGGGCGTCCCGCACAGCGCCAGCAGCCAGCGACCCGCCCCCCTGGGCTGCGTCGCTCCAGCACTGGCTCTCACAGGGCCATTGTGAGGCGGAGCGGCAGGCGCAGTGCTTGGTGGTGCCCCGGGCATGCCAGCTCCCTTCCCCCGCAATCTGTGCCTCTTCCCTCAAGACAGTCTGTGTCGCTGCTGAGTTCACAGTGAGTCAGGCACCAGGGCGGCCCTCCTCGGCCCACTTCAGGGGTTTGAAGTCACATCCTGCCTAACCGAACTTGCATGATTTATTCCACCCAGGAATGCAACTTGGTTCCCAGAATTCTGTGAAGAACCTCAGTCTGAGTCTGAGTCTGATTTTGCAAGGGACTCCATTTACAGGCCCACTGCAGTGGCTCAGCTCAGACCTGCAGGCAGGAACCATGAGAAGTCAGGACTGCAGGAGGCCCCAGAACATCTCATTGGGGGACTCCATCCTGTGTTCTTTTCATCTCAAGCCACAGTCAGAAGTAGACATGTATTTAATTTTAGAGCTTTTTATCACAAATACAACGTGTTGAGGGAACCAGCAGTTAGCGTAATGGCTATGTCGCTGGACTCCCACGTAGTCGACCGCGGTTCACGTCCCGGACCCGGTGGCTTGGAACTCACGCCGGGCGCGTGTGCGTGCGTGCCCAAGATCCCGAGAGGAGAATGGAGGAGAAGGGATTGCGGCGTGACCATCCCCCCTTGGGGGTGATTTCTCGCTTTCTGTCTCTATGTGTCTCTCTGTCTGTCTGGCGAGCGCACGTACCCTATAGCTAAAACCTCTCCAAAAAAAAAAAAAGAAAAAAAAAATACAACGTGTTGAATAAAAGCTCCACAAAATGCTAAGATACATGTTATGCATGCCGATATTTTCCATTTGTGCATTTTATTTCATTTCTAAAAATACTGTTTTCCACCCACTAAAGTAATTCCAGGACCCACCTATGAGCTTCAACTGAAAGTCTGAAAACACCAATCTGACTCAGCCTTCGCTGAGTATGAGGCCCAATCTCACCCAGCCACTTGTCCAAGACCACACGCTAAGTCCGAAGCCAAGGGGCAACTGTGGGGGACCCAGCCTTAGGCAGGTGGACAGCGGCTGCCCCGTCACCTGACATTTGCTAGACACACACTGTCCACATCATTTGATCCTGCTAACTTTGACAAAGATCAAGCCAATATTATGCTGCTCCCCCCAAATAAACTAACTCAAAGGGAGCCAGGAGAGGTGGTGGTTAAACGGCTGAACTCCCACATGGCCACCCATGGTTTGTGTCTCGGACCCCGTGGCTTGAAAATCACACCAGACATGTGTGTATGCCTGCCCAATGGAGAAGGGACTGCAGGGTGGCCATCCCCCCGGGGGACAGAGAAGTGGCTATCCTCACTTTCCCTCTTACTATCTCTCTCCAGCCAGTGCATGTGCCCTGTGGCAAAAACCTTTAGACAAAAAAAGCAACTCAGAGGCTCAGGGAGATGAAGTGATGTGCCTGTATATGGGGGTTTATGGAATACCTTTTGTGACCAGGACGGAGCACAGGTAAAGACCGCAAAGACATGGGACCAGCAGTTAGCGTAATGGCTATGTCGCTGGACTCCCACGTAGTCGACCACGGTTCGAGTCCCGGACCCGGCGGCTTAAACTCACGCTGGGCGCGTGTGCGTACGTGCCCAACATCCCGAGAGGAGAATGGAGGAGAAGGGATTGCGGCGTGGCCATCCCCCCTGGGGGGTGATTTCCTGCTTTCTATCTCTCTGTCTGTCTGTCTGTCTGGCGAGCGCACGCGCCCTATAGCAAAAACCTCTCCAAAAAAAAAAGAAAAAAAAAAAGACCGCAAAGACAGAAAGGAAAGCCCAGCTGCTTTGGAATCTGAAGTCATGAGAGAGAACTTGGCTATGATAAAAGCAGCCCTGCTTCAATCTCTGGCCCCAGCTCTGCACTGAAGAGACCACCAGAGTAACATTCTCTTAGCAGCTCAACACAACACCGGATGGGAGAGGAAGGCCACTGCCCCACAGTATGAGCCGGGAAGGTGGCTGGGCTTATTTATTATTTACAGCCCCGGGGCGCACGGCCTCACCCTGTAAAGAGCAGACCAACCATCGCCTGATAACCAAGCCCGCGATGCATCTCTGGTACGCGAACACGCCACACTCATCCACGCCAACCAGAAACCTTACGGGTCCATTTCTCCCGGCACTCGTCAAGGATTCCTTGGAGAATCTAAAGGCCCTTCATATTCCAGGGTAGGGGGCTCACAGAAACTGTGAAGTATAGTCCACTGGCTCTTAGGAACCCCCAGTCATAACCACAAAGGCAAAGGAACACTGGGTGACATCATTCTCCAACAAGGAGATGCAAACTAAGACTGGGAGAGGGGTCTGTTCCTCTATTCCCCTCCAGAGGAGAAAAGGCAGTGAAGGGGCCTGAGGAAGCAGAGCTGTGAGCAGAATCCCCCAGCAGTGGGCATCTGCGTGGGAAAGGCAGGGAGGCCATGTCCTCTGGCTGCCTGGTGTCCCCTGGGGAAAAAAACACAACTAAAAAATGACCTGCCTCCTCCCTGCATTTCCACCCTTGGTCCTGTTCTCAGCTCAGCCAACAAGGGCACCCCTGGGCACAGTCCCCTCCCCAAGGGCAATGATCCAAACATGGCCATGGGGTGAAGATAAAACCCACTTATCTCATACTGGATAGAACAACTTACGGTCCCTGCAGAGGGTTGGGGCAGCACCCGGTCTGCAAGGCTGGCCGTGCGCAGCTGGCCTTGAGCTGTGAGCCTGGCCGGCAGGGATGACCTCACCACATCCTTCACCAGAAACCTGGCTGCTGCTAGCTTCGCCACCTGCCAACTCTCGCCTGGTGCTCGAGTCAGTCTCGTTCCAAAGTGGCCAACACTGTAGCCGCTTGTGAGAGGGAAAGACACAGTGCCTGTGCGAGAGCCAGATTCCAGTCTCGCCATCTGCCTGGGTGGAGCCTGCACCCCTCAGAGACCAGTGCACATAGAGATTTGTGCACGCACTGACCTGTGCGCGTGCACACGCACCTCACACCACCCCCAAGAAGATGCTGGCTTCCAGGCAGAACGTGATACTCTGGAGTCAAGCAGACCTGGCCATGAGCACTGGATTATCTGCTTACTGGCTGAGGGAATCTGAGTCAAAGTTATTTAAATTTAAACCTCCCTAGGGCCAGCAGGTGGCGTGGTGGTTAAGGCGCTGGACACACATAGTTTGAGTCCTGAACCTGGCAGCTTGCTTTTTCACTCTCTCTCTGTCGCTCTGGGGAGTGAATGTGCCCTGTAGCAAATAAAAAATAGTAATAATAATAACAAATAAAATTAAATAATTCTTTTTTAAAAATGTAAACCTCCCTTTACTAAGACCACCTCAAAGGACCACGTCAACAGTTAATAACCACCAACATTCCGTCTGGGTGCCTCTGATGTGTGACCTCACCTCGCCACACGACCCGTGACATCAGTTCTATTAGTACCCTATTTTACAGATGAGGAAACTGAAGCCCAGATGTTTACGAGACATGCCCAAGGCCGGAGCTGTGGGCCTGGGTGCCTGCACCTGCAAGACTCAGCACTAGCTCCAAGGTCTCTGCGCCTAACTATGCCACTTCACTCCTCCCCACTGAGGGTCTGCGAGGCAGGAAACGCAGAGTCCAGCAAGGCGTGCAGGTGGACCAGGATACGACTGGGGAAGGGAGAAGGTAGGTGACCCTTGGCACCTACAGCCAAAGCAGTCCAATCAGTCCCCATGGCTAATACCAAGCCCTTTCCCGACTGCTGTTAACCTAATTTCTCTGAGATGAGTGGGGGAAGGGCGAGGCGTTATCTCCCCACCGCTGCCCCACCCCGCTGTCTCAGGTTCATGGAGGAACACCCAGGAATTTAATGAGCCTGGAGTGGTCGGTGACTCCTGACCACAACCAATCCGGAATGTCCCAGGGAATGTCCCAGGTCGGGGAGCACAACAAAGGCTGGAGCCTCTGAATCCTACCAAGGAGCCCCTGATCTCAGCTCAGGTCCACAATGGAGCATCACATTCTTCGGATTCTTGTCTGAAAGCCAGGAAGGTGGGGGGGAGTCCACTCATTCAACCTAAGGACAGTTAAAGCCTGTGACCTGTTTTAAAGGGGGAGCGACCAGCTTGCCTGCCCAGGTGTCTGACACTGAGGTCTAAGGGGGGGCCTGGCGACCTGGCAGCTCCCTCAGCCCAGCGTCCCAGTGTCTTCACTCAGACACCCAGGAGGGACGTGCCAGAGCCCCAGGCTCAGCATCCAGTAGGAGGCCCACTCTCTCCCTCTCCGACAGGTTGAAAGCGGTAGCCAGCGTCCAGGGAACTAAGTCCAGACAGGGCTTGGGGCAGGAGCAGAGACCGCTGGAGGGAAAAGTGCCCGTGCTGCCGGTCGTGCACATTCCACAGCGCTCAGCAGCAAGAAATTAATCTCATAATGAGGCAGGTTTCATGGGCGCTTGGCACCACACACCCACCCCCTCTCGCCCTGGCAGAGGCAGGAAACAGTTGGTGGGCGGCAGGCCCGCTGCTGGGCAGAAGGCAGGCTGAGAACAGTGGGCTGGTGGGCTAGGAGGCTGAGGGAGAGGGGCAGGGCTCAGGTCCCCGCAGAAGTCAGGCTGGCAGCCCCCAACCCTGCCTGCCAGCCCTCACCTGCCATCTACCCAAGGGACAGGGAGGGCTGTCCTCTACACCTGGCCCCATGAAGCCAGCTAGACCCTGGGACTCAGCAACCAATGCTGAATGTCAGGTACAAACCAGGGAAGACCCAGCTTCACAGCAGAATCTGTGGGATGGTTTGAGTGGGATGAGAAGGCAGAACCAGGGAGGTAGAGATGGAAAATAACTGGCAAATGAGGGGCGGGGAGAGGCCTCAGCTCTTTCGGTTGCTACCTGGGGCTAGTCGCTTAGGTTCGTGGAGTCTTGACATTCCCAGCTATAGAATGGGGACACTAATCCTTCCACCTTCGATGGCAATAACCAAATGTGACTTCAAACTTCAAGTGACAAAGAAAAACAGATTACAATCAAGTTGTTTTTCTCTTCTCCATTCACAATAGAGCGCTTATGTGCACACGTCGGGGAGAGAGGCCACTGAGCACCCTTCACAGGGTCTGGTCACACCGTGAGCCCTCTCCGCCAGTCCTCTGGCTGTGCACACACCAGGCGTGCCTCAGGCTGACTGGATCAGGGGCTTGGACTGGGGTCACCACGTGGGATCTGACTTCTCTTGAATGGTACGTTACTCCTGCACCATGGAGAAGGACCTTGTTTGTTTTATTTGTTTGTTTGTTTTAAAGGCCAGAAGGCACCTGTGCTGGAGACCGAGAGGAAAGGGAGAGAGCACCCCATGGGACATGGTCAAGCTGCAATTCTACTGCCTCCATCCTTTGAGATTTGGGGAATGTATGCAAGCACTTGCTTCTGGTGTGTTTTTCAAGCCACCAGGGCTGGGATTCAAATCATGTGGTCATGAAGGATCCAGCTCCCTCAACCGCTAGGCCATAAGACCAGTCCTTGATGGTTTTATTTTTTAGTGTTTTTGTTTTGTTTTGTTTGTTTTGTTTTGTTTTGATTTTGCTATGGGGTAGGGTGCACATGCTTGCCGAAGAGAGACAGAGAGGGAGGAAGAGTGAGAAATCACCCCTCCGAGGGGATGGCCACGCCACAATTTCTTCTCCAGTCTACTCAGCAACTTTGGGTATGCATGGCAATGCACGTGTGCTTGGCATGATTTTCAAGCCACTGGGCCCAGGACTCAAGCCACACAGTCAGCCATGTGGGATCCGGCACCTTAACCTCCATGCCACCTGCTGGCCCAGCCCTTGATTTTTTTAAATAGATAAAAAGACACCCTGGGGGCCAGCAGCTGGCATGGTGGTTAAAGGTGCTGGACTCCCACATGGCCAACCGCGGTTCAAGACCCAGACCTGGTGGCTTCCTTTCTCACGTTCTCTCTGTATCTCTCTAGTCAAATTGGAAAATAATTATAATAAATGAAGTTAAAATAAAATAATCCTTTTAAAAAATAGACACCCTGACACTATCTTAGACAAACTATGTACAACCTATAAAAATAATGCTAGATATTATTGATCATCAAAAGCCCTCCGTAATATTTCTTTTTCTCTTTCCACAGATAAGGAATACATGATTTGCCCATTTACATGAGAACTAGACATATACATGTCATGGTGATTAATGAAGCCTCAGACACCAAAGAAATAAAGCCATTTACCCAAGGCCACGCAGAGCCAAATGACAGTGCTGGATGTCCAACCAGGAGCTGTTCGGCTGAATGCAGGAGTGGAGAGAGCCGACTACAAGCATACTCGTGAATGAGGGGCCTACTGTGGGCAAGGCAGGTGGAGTCAGGATGGCGATGCCTCGAAGCAGAGAAGCCATGCCAGCACGTGGGCCAGCTCCAAGAAGCACTCGAATGTCACTCGGGAGGGTGAGAGAGTCTGCAGAGGGGAGGTGGTCAGCACAAGCGCTGACTGCAGCCACCCGACACTTCCGCCAACACCAATTGAAGTTTACAGCCCTGCACTAGTTCTCTACAGCTGTTACTCCACACTGGTGTGAAGAGCTCGTGGCTCAACAGAGGGGAGAAGCCATCCCTGAGAAAACCTGGCAGAAGGCAGAGCAGCCTGGGAGCTGGGAGCTGGGAGCAGGAGGGGCAGCCCCTGTCGCTACAGGGCTGCAATCCGGAAAAGAGAGGGTGGAAGTGGGAAGAAGGCAAAGGTGCTGGTGGGGAAGGGGGTCATCCACTGACATCCTCCAGGGATCTACCGGGAACAAGGCACTGTGCTGACCGCCTCCTACCTTCACGACCCAGAAAACACCGTGACAGGTTTCTTAGCCTCGGTGTACTGACGAGGAAACCAAGCTCAAAGCACTTGAGTAAGTAACAAAACGTTCTAGAGGGCTCACTCCCAAGACCTGAAAGGGCCTTTGTGTACACATACGTGTACACACACACACACACACACATCCCTTCTTCCCTGTTATGGATTGAGCTGGACCTCCCTCAGTGCCCCAAAAAATCTGTGCTGAGGTTCTAACTCCAGGACCTCAGACTGTGACTGTCTGAGGTCTGAAAGAGGGTCTTGAAAGAGGTAAAGTTAAAACAAGGTCCTTGGGATAGGCCCTAATCCGAGATGATTGATGGCCTTATGAAAAGAGGAAGAAAGGGCCGGTAGGTGGCGTGGTGGCTGAGGCGCGGGACTCCTACATGGCTGACCTCAGCTCGAGTCCCAGACATGGTGCCTTGCTTTCTCGCTTTCCCCCTCTCTCTGTGTCTCTCCCTGCTGAGCACACATGCCCTATAGCAAACTTAAAATAACAATAATAAATTAAGTAAATAAGTTCTTAAAGGGGGGTGAGCTACCAGAGGTGTGTGTGCAGAGGGGTGACCACTTAAGCACACAGGAAAAGGGCTTCAGAGGACACCAACCTGCTAGCGCCGTGACTGGCCTGCCAGCCTCCAGAACTCCAAGAGAATAAATTATGTTGATCAGTCACACAGTCTGTGGCATTGTGTTATGCAGCCCTAGCAAACTGATATACCCCCTTGCCTGATTTCTATCCCCTTAATTTTGACCCACTACAGTGACCTTGCTTGTTTGATTGTCACCTGGTTTCCCAAGAGAATGTAAACTGCAGTGACTCTGGCCATGTTATTCAATGATGTATCCCCAGAACTGAGCGTGGTCCCCAGCACACAGGCAGCATTTGATACATATTCAATGAACATGTAAATTCAATGAGAACGGAATGTAAACCCAGGAAGTCACCCTCTTCCTTGCTCACACCCCACTTCCTTCTCCTACTTCATCTATCTGTTCTTTGCATCTACCTTTCCCTCCTCCAATAAAATAGATAGTAAATAATTAAAAACAGTATAAAATAAAAAATAATTCCTAGCCTAAACTCACTACCAAACAGTAGTGTCAATGAGATGACAGGAGATAAATAAAATATATAAAGGGCCTCCCTTTAACCAACAGGGACCATCATACTCTTTTTGGAGCCTGCAGGTGGTGTAGTGCTGTAGTGGTTAAAGTGCTGGACTTACACGAGACCAACCACAGTTTGAGTCCCAAATTCAGCACTTGAAACTCACAACTCACACTGGGCGCATGCGCATATGTGCTCAGAGTCCCAAGAGGAAAATGGAGAAGGGACAGCGGTATTGCCATCCTGCCTGGGGAGGGGGTTATTTCTCACTTTCTTTCTTTTTGTCCCTCTGGTGAGTGCATGCGCCCTACAGCAAAAATCTCTCTTTAACAAACAAAAAAAAATTTATCAGAGGGCATATGAACTCACCAGAGGTAGTAAGAGGGAACATAGGAGATCATCCACCCCCGCCCCCCCCCCCCCGCCCAGGGGATGGCCATACCACAATCCCTTCTCCTCCTGGGATTATGGGCACGCACCCAGAGGTGCCCAGCATGATTTTCAAGCCACCAAGTTCGGAACTTGAACCACAGTCAACCATTTGGGAGTCCAGCACCTTAATCACCACGCCCCCTTGCTGGCCTGCCTCATTATAATCTACCAAGTGCCAAAATTTCTAAATTACATTTTATTCTTATAACTAATTTTAGGTCGATTATGTTAAAAAAAATGGTTAGGATTAGATTTCATGGTTGATTTTTGAATATGTATTTAAATAGGGAGGAGACACCGAGGACAAGGACAGAGTTCTATGAGTCAAATCCCAAGCCCCTGAGGCCCAGCACTCGCGCACATCCCACCTGCAGGCTGGAAGGGACCCAGGAGACCAGCAACGCAGGCAGGCAGAGCCAGCTCTGGGGCCCCTCCCCAGCTCTCTTCAGTCCCTGGGTGGGCTGGGTGACAATAAGCCTTTGGTTCCTTTCTCTCCTGCTCCCTAACACAGAAGACTTCAGGTGGGGCTGACCTGAGTAGGGAGCTGGGTTGGGGGACCAAAGGTACCCAGGAGCCGGAAGGAGAGCCCCTATGGCTGGCAAGGAGGCCATTTCTCTGGAATGAAAGAAAACCGGACACGGACAACTGGTGCACTCTGGTTTCTAATCCCTTTGCCGCCCATCTTCTGTCCCTGTGCCCAGCCCAGCCCACCCCATTCTCCTTTGCTACAAACATCTCTCTTCCCAAAAGTAGCCACTAGCATTCTGAAACTTCCTCTACACAACAAGATGAGACTGTAGCAACTTGTTTCTACAATTCTGCTCCTTCCTGAGGGAGGCAGGAACCAGAGAGCCAACGAGACAGACCCAAGCAGCCGGCCAGTGGCACAGGACGTTACTGAGCCCACTGCGTTCAAGCCCCCTCTTCTTCCCACGCCCCTCGGCTGCCTCACACCGCGTCACCCTCAATGGGGTGAGGTATCCCTGAGCCTCCCGCAGCCAAGCTTCTCTGGAGACTGCTCCCTCACCCTCTCCCAGTGGGTTTTCTGGCCCAGCCTGTGCCTGTGCAGACACACGCAGGGTGGGTGGGGGCGGCCAGTCGGAGGCCTCCCAGGTCTCAAGCGTTCTCACCACTAATGACAGTGATTTCACCATCAGCTCCACTCCGACATCTGAGCTGCCACCACCGCCACCACTGCCCTAGCACCTCAATCACAGCCACATCACCAGAGTGAAGTGACTGTTCCTGGTGGAGGCTGTGCCTCCCATCTGCACCCTGGCCACCTGGCTATTTCTGGATAGGTCTCGAATAGATGCTCTGGATAGATCTGCTGAATGAATAAGTTTCCCAGAGTCAATAAAACCCATGGAATTTATTCTAGCGATTAAGAATGATACTTGCAGGGCCAACAGGTGGCATGGTGGTTAAAGGTGCTGGACTCCCATATGGCCGACTATGGTTTGAGTCCCGGATCTGGTGGCTTGCTTTCTCATTTTCTGTCTCTCCCTCTCTGTCTCTCTCTGGTCATAATGGAAAATAATAGTAAAGTTAAATAAAAAATAATTCTAAAAAAAAAAAAAAGAAATGGTACTTGTGAGGCCAGCAAGTAGCATGGTGGTTAAGGTACTGGACTCCCACATGGCCAACTGCTATTCAAGTCCTGGACCTGATGGCTTGCTTTCTCACTTTCCCTTTCTTTCTCTCTCTCTTTTCTCTCGCTCTCGCTCTCTGGTCAAATAAAAAGAATAGTAACAATAGGGGCCAGCAGGTGGCATGGGTACTGGACTCCCACGGGGTCAACTCTGGTTCAAATCCTGGACCTGGCGGCTTGCTTTCTCACTTTCCCTCACTCTCTCTCCGACTCTGTCCCTGTCCCTCTCTGGTCAAATTAAAAATAAAGTTAAATAATTCTTTTAAAAAATAGTAACAATAAATATAGTAAATAGATATTAAAAAAAAAAAAAAAAAGAACGGTTGTTGCCCTCAGTGAAAAGGCACTGAAACATTAACCGTGGAGACCGCAGGAAACTTCACACAGCAATTCTGCGCAGGGACCCTCTCTGTATCCCTCTGCTGACAGTTTTGTAAAATACGCATGGACGTGGCCAGGGAAGCCAGAAAAATGCACACAGCGGATGGGTAGGGGCCCACTTGTGTCTTGTCAGCCTGCTGTTCTAATGCTTATGCTATAAAAACCCCCGGCCCTATTGTTTTACTGTGAAAATTGAATCAATTCCAGTAACAATTCTGTCTCTCACCAGCCCATGAAAAATCCCATCCCCCACCCTTTGGGAGTAGTGCACTGACCACACGGCCAGGGGGCACCGGCAGAATTCCCAGCGTCCACCCAAAGGTTAACAGCCTGGGAGTGCCACCCTGCATGCCCACGTGTCTCAGGAAACAGCCCAAGGCAGCAGGCCTTCCTGAGCCATCCTGGACTAGGGAGTGAGCTCCTGAGGAGAGGGGACCTGTCACCAGCTCCAGCGACTCACAAGGCCTTAGCCAACCTGAGTCACCCTGAACGAAGCTCTGCGGTAGTCTGTGATGGAACAAGGTCCCAGCTCTGCTCCCTGGACTATCCTGCAACCAGTTCTGCTGCTACCTCCTCCAGGAAGCCTGCTCAGACTGCCCCATGCCTTCTCCCCAGGGTCCCATCATCTCTATCAGGTGGGAGACCGTGGGTTCCTGGAAACGAGGGCCCGTGCTTCCTCTCCCTTGATATCCCCAGCACCTGGCCAATGCCCTGCACACAGAGTAAGTGCCGAGGAATGGCCACTGGGGGACAGGATCTGACAGGTGGGCAGAAGGAAGGAAGGAAAGTAAGTTTCAGGTAGGCTGATGTCAAAAGAGCCCACTAGCCAACATGCGGCAGGCCCTCTGCCTGGCTGGCTCCCGGCGGGCCTGACGGTACCTGACACACGCAGGCAGGCTCAGCAGGCAGACATCCCCAGGCCCAGGAACACTTTTTAAGCCACTGGAGGCCCAGGCTTTCCCGTGGCCTCCGTTAGGCCCAACCACACTCATTTGAAAACTGGCTGGGTGAGGTTAAAGGTGAAGCCAGTAGCCAAGGAAACACCATCGAACCGGCGCCTCGCTCTGGGTAGCCCGCTGTGGTATGAAATGGGAGGCTCTGCTCTGCTAATGAATTCTCAGCCTCTGGTCGGCCCAAGCTCACTGCCCAGGGAGGAAATGCACATCGAAGAGTGAAGGTGTCCACAAGGTCAACGCACAGGCTGGTGTCCGAGTGCCTGCTCAGAATCTGCAAAAGCAGGGGAACCAGCAGTTAGCGTAATGGCTATGTCGCTGGACTCCCAGGTAGTCGACCACGGTTCGCGTCCCGGACCCGGTGGCTTAAAACTCACGCCAGGCGCGTGTGCGTTCATGCCCAAGATCCCGAGAGGAGAATGGAGGAGAAGGGATTGCAGCGTGACCATCCCCCCTGGGGGGTGATTTCTCGCTTTCTGTCTCTATGTCTCTGTCTGGCTGGCGAGCGCACGCGCCCTATAGCGAAAAAACCTCTCAAAAAAAAAAAAAAAAAAGCAGGAAGCAGGAGAGTTCAAACCAGACTAAGGGGAGAATGAAACGCGATCACCCCTGTAAGAGCACTAGTACGGTGCCTGGCTGACACGTGCCTGGCTGGGTGCTGGAGCATCATCACTATTAATGTTATTACAGAGCTGGAACTTGACCCACACAGCCTGATTCCCAGCCCCTGCCCTCCCCCAGGCCCTCTCCTCCTTCCTTCCCGGTCCGCCTTTTCCATCTTCCCTCCTCCTCCCAGACAATTCTAGCCTCCAGGAAGCTGGCTGAAGACACTTGGAGGTCCCAGATCACTCAGGGCAGCACAGGGCAGGCCCATGTCACAAGTCCCTACAGTGTCCCAACTCCCTGCAGGAGGGGGAGGCTCTGGGGTAACAAAGAGGGGCTCTGAGCACCGGCCCCACTGAAGCTCCACAGTGCAGGCCAGGCAGCAGGAGCAAGGAGGTCTCTGGTGATTGCTCTTAAACGTTAAAAATATAAAATAAATTAAAAACTTAAACATACCTTTCTACCACCACCAGATTCGCGGACCAGTACCCACCACTTTTGTAAAATGGAGAGATCATTAAATGGTGTTCAAAAGCTTCTGGCTGCCCAGTCCTCTCTGTCGGCGGGCTTAGGAGCACAGGCACCAGGGAGACCTAAATCCCTCAGCCAGGGGCAGACTCTGTGTCAGGCACTAGGCCACAGTCTGGGGACAGAGATGAAGAGAGACTTCGCATCTGACCTCCAGGCTCACAGTCCAGCAAGCTCCGAAATCTCCCCCCACTCTGGCCCAGTCAGATAAGTCGCCCAAGTTGTTCCGAATGCCTCGTTTTTCATGTTTATCAGACAGGAAGCTGCCTTCTCCAGCCCACTGACTTAATGTAAAGCACAGGAAACCCTGGGGCTTTGAACATAGACAAGTCTAAATAAAGGTGCCGCTACAGTTTTGTAACAACTTTTTTTTTAATGCGTAAACCAGCCAGATCAGCGAGTGTACCAAGTTGAGTTATACTACATGGTAAGAAGGATGCAAAAGTTTCCAGCCCCAGAAACCTCAGCACCAACAACCGGGAGTCCTAGCTCAGTCATCCCTGCCACCAACGCCTTGTCAGCAAGAGACAGTCTTGCTGGACACAAAAGTGAATCTTTCTCTTTCTTTCTTTTTTTTTTTAAGAGATTTTTGCTATAGGGCATGTGCGCTTGCCAGAAAGAGAGAGACAGAGAGACAGAAAGCAAGAAATCACTCCCCGGGAGGATGGCCACGCCGCAATCTCTTCTCCTCCATTCTCCTCTCGGGATCTTGGGCACGCACGCACACGCTCCTGGTGTGAGTTTAAGCCACCGGATCTGGGACTCGAACCACGGTTGACTATATGGGAGTCCAGAGACATAGCCATTACACCGACTGCTGGTCCCCACAAAAATAAATCTTTAAGACTTGAATATATGCTTCCTACGACAGATGATACTAAAGACAACGTGACAAAAGGAGAGAGAGGAACCGGAGAAAGAGGAGGACGGGCATGGCACACACATTCACAATCCCAGAGACGCAGGCAGCTCCATGCTGCGGGCAGGGAAACTGACGCTAACAGCAGGAGAAAAGGCCAAGGGCTGGTTCCAGCTTTACCTGGCCCCAAGACCCTTAGGTGGCTCCCTCTACCATAGCTTTTTGTATTGGAAACACAACCCACCAGTCACTCGAGACCGTAAACGACACAGTTACTAGAAATGCAGGCCGGAGGAAGGTCAGTGGAAAGCCAGCAGCTTCCTTGAAAGGCCCACCCTGCATCTGGCACCACCCCATGGGAAATATTGATTTTTTGGGCTGTGGGAACTTTTAGTCCAAGTGGTTCTGTCCAATTGGAAGGAGTTCAGAGAATCCCAAAACATCCCCATCCCATTCCGTAACCCTAGGGCCCTCCCCCAACCAAAAAAAAAAAAAAAAAAAAAAGATGAGGGAGTGCAAGAACAGACTCTTAAGATAGATTAAAGGGGCTAGGTCTGTATTGCTTGGCTAAACCCTGCATAAAGACAAAGAAAGGGATGACAGCCATTTGAAAACACTTTTAAACAAGGCCTCCAGATTTGGAGAGAAAGTGCTAGGGTTTCATGAAGGGGGGGGAGCTTTCTCTACCGACTCACAGAATGAGCTTGGGCAAACTACTTCTCTAATTGGAAATTTTTAAATAATTTTTTTTTTAATTAGCCCTGAGATCCCTTCCAGCTTAGACATTCTATAACTCTAAGTAAACAGTGGGGAGAGATTCTACTGTTGTTGCTTTCTCTCCTAAAGGAACATCACTTAGAAAGAGAGTTAAAAATGAAAGAAAAAAGACAACCTCAGCCCAGCACAGGGGCACAGGCGGCAAGGTACCACCGCGTAAGACCAGAGCCACGAGGGAGGCCTGGGCTGGAAGTCTGGAACAACCGGGATACTCGGTATGGATGTGCACACCTGTCGTTCTAGCTACCCTGGGAGGTCGGGGCAGAAGAGAACAAGGAAAGATCTGTCAGAAATGCCTCTCTTGGGCCAGCAAAAGGTATGGAGGTTAAGATGCTAGATCCCACATGGCCAACTTTGCAGTTCAAGTCCTGGACCCAGCAGCTTAAAAATCACTCCAGGCTCATATGTGTCTATAACTCAAAATCCAAAAATCATGGAAGCGACTAGAGGAGAAGGGATTGTGGTGTGGCCATCCCCCCCACAGGAGCACAGGAGTGACTTCTCACTTTCCCTCTCTCCCCCTTCTCTGACTCTCACCCATGCGCACAAACATCGTACAGCAAACTAAAAAAAAAAAAAAAAAAAAAAAAATTAGAAATTGTAGAGAGAGGTACATGCTGGCCCATGGGTGTGAGCAGACCTTCCAGGGTGGCCCCCTTTTTCCCCTGGGAAATACCACAACGGCCTTCAGGTCCTCTGAGAGGCACCAAGGAAGTGACTTGAGGGTGGAGATCAGCTACCTTCAACCCCTCTATCTAGGCCTCAGACCAACCTGGCCACACAGGAAGCCACACCCTTCAGGGGCAACTTCCGCCAGGCCCTGCAAGGTTCCCCCAGCCACAGCGGTATGGCTCCTGGGTGGTGCAGTAGCCAGCAGGCTAGAGATGAAGAAAGCTGCTAAAGGAACTCCCAAGTGGCACCCCCTCAGCCCAAGGCCAGCAAGAGCCTGCTCTAGGGCCACCTGCCAGGGCTCTGAATCACCGGGGCCAGAGAAACCAGTCACTCGGATGGGACCACTAACTGCAGCGGCAGCCTGCCTGCGTTACTTTTTAGAGACACGCATCAGACCCACGTGGGCAGCTCCCTCATACACCCCAAATACTTGGTGACATCTAAGCACAAGGGGCAAGTGGGGGCAGAGGGACAGATAGATGCCACCCTTGGAGCACCTGCCAGGGGGTGGAGGCCTGTTTTAGAGCCGGGCTCATGTGTGACTCGTGTTCTTCCTCCAGGAAGTCCCAGGCTGCTTTGCAGGGACCCCAGTGGGGCTTCTTCACGAAGAGCCAGGTGAGCAGCAAGGGGAGCTGACAGCGCCTCCGGCACCCACACCAGCCAGGACTACGAGCCGATTTACCAAGGGGGTCAGGGTCCTCCAACTCGAAACTCGCCTCTCATCCCAGCTTTGCCGGCACACGCACTCCCGTCACGGGGCTGGCTGAGGCTGGGGAGGATCGTGGAGGTGAGACCCTGTGGGGGTGCTACCTCTCTCTCTCTGTCTCTGTGTCGTGGGAAAGATAAATAAACTAGATTAAAAAAAAAAAAAAGAAGAAGAAGAATGTGGGCTTTTCCACTGTTGTTAATACATGAAAACCACAGGCCAGATGTCAGGGGGACAGCTGGGGACAGATTGAGAAAGGACATGCTGGCGGATGCAATGACCGACCCCACACAAAAAGAAGAGCACCCAAGAGGGGAAGGTCTGGTTTCGTCTTCTGGTGGGAGCGGGCTCCCCAGGATAGGACAGGTTGTGATTTGGAGCCAAGAGAATTATGGGAAACCTGGCAAAAGAGTATCCCAAAATAGAACTTTCCAGGCACAAACACGGGTTTCCTTTTCTCATACAGCAAAGAAACGGCAATCACCCACCATTTCCCAGAATATGAGGGAGTGGATCTGAGAAGATGTTTGTTTAAGGGGTTACTCCAGTGATAATATGACATGACGGGGGAGAACCAGGACCCAAAGCGTGCCAAGCATGAAGAACGCGCTAGCCCATTTTTAAGACCCTGTCTCCTTCCTTGTGCCAGGCAGGCCCCCAGTATGAAATGCGGGCTCTGGAGCACGGTATGTCAAAGCAGACACCCACAAGACTGGCCAGCCCAGTCCTTTGCTCGAATGACCACTGAGAGGCCCAGCCACTGCGCTGCCTGTGCTAATCAGATGCTATGCTCCGTGGGCTGGGGCTAGTGGAGGACAGGGTTCAGTGTCCAATCCTGCCTAAAGGTCAGGCTTGGGATACAGTCCCGGCCTGGAGGCTGAGGCAGAAGACACTGACAGATGAGGTCCTGTCTTGGGGTCGTGGTAGTGGTCAGTGGCACAGCAGTAAAACATAAAACTCTAAGGCTGACCCAAATGGGGAGGACCCAGGTTCACATCCACAGATCTCCCAGAACATATCAGCCATGCGCACCTGTAATCTGGCGCTGGCCAAAGGCCAAGGGTGGATCAGTGTCAGGATCCTGGTAAAAGTAATGTATCTCTCTCTAAAAACATAGAATAAAAAGCAAACTTAAAAAAAAAAGAAAAGATAAAGGGGGGCCGGTAGGTCGCACGGTGGTTGAGGCACTAGACTTCTATATGGCTGATAGTGGTTCGAGTCCCAAACCTGATGGTTTACTTTCTCACTTTCATTTTCTCTTTCTCTCCATCTCTTTCTGGTGTGTGCACATGCCCACTAGCAAATTAAAAATAATAATAATAATAAATGAAATTAAATAATTCTTTTTAAAAAAAGAAAAAGAAGAGCCAGCAGGTAGCCCGGTGGTTAAGGCACTGGACTCCCACATGGCTGACCATTCAAGTCCCAGATCTGACAGCTTGCTTTCCCACTTTCTTTCTCTGGTGAATGCACGTAGCCTCAAGCAAATTTTTTAAATAATAACAAATTAAATTAAATAAGGGCCAGCAGGTGGCGCAGGGTTAAGGTAGCTGGAGCCCACATGGCTGACTGCGTGGTTTGAGTCCCAGACAAGGACGTGAGTCCTCGTATGCATGTGAGTCCAAAATCCCTAGAGGAGAATGGAGGAGCTAGGACTGCAGCATGGCCCTCCCACCTGGGGTGTGATTCCTCACTCTCCTTGTATCTCTTTCTCTCTGGTAAGTGTACGTGTCCTATGGCAAAATAAAAAAAAAAGGGAGAGAAAAAATAGGAACCAGCGGATGACATAATGGTTATGTACCTGGACTCCCACATAGTCAACCACGGTTCAAGTCCCAGACCCAGTGATTTAAAACTCACACCAGGTGCATGTTATGTGCATGCCCAAGATCCCAAGAGGAGAATGGAGGAGAAGGGATCGCAGTGTGGCCATCCCCACTGGGGGGTGATTTCTCACTTTCTGTCTCTAGTGAGCACATGCATTCCATAGCAAAATTTCTCTTAAAAAAAAAAAAAGGAAAGAAAAATAGGAAATACCTAAATTTTCAACTATTCAAGGATAATACAAAGTAAAGGGTACTAAATGAAAGGTAACATGCACCGCCACTCCTACCACCTGCGTGTTTATAAAAGACAGCTGATGGGACCAGCAGATGGCATAATGGTTATGTCACTGGACTCTCACATAGTTAACCGTGGTTTGAGTCCCGGCCCCAGCAGCTTCAAACTCACACCAGGTACATGTGTTTGCGTGCCCAAGATCCCAAGAGGAGAATGAAAACGAGAAGGGACTGCGGCATAGCCATCCACCTGGGGGGGTAAATTCTCACTTTGTTTCTGTCTCTCCAGCAAGTACACACACCCTTTGGGGCAAAGATGGCTTAAAAAAAAAAAAAACACGACACTCTTACCAAGGTCTTAGTATCTCTCTGGAAGCATTGCAGGTGTAGAATCAGTGATGACACGCCACGTTTTACACAGAAGGGAACACCACACACGCTACATGGCATCAAGTTTTTTCTTGAATGTCACAGAGCGCATGCGCGGGCTCTATCCGTACGTATAGATCGGCCTCGTTTCTTTAAAGGGCTGCAAGGATTTCCACTGTGCAGCTGCACCATGAGTGATGCGACCTTTTTAATGGACAGTTAGCCTGCTTCCTGTCGTCTACGGCAACGCTGCAATGAACATTCTCCAACATTTCCTTTTGCAAATTCCCACATATCTGTGGCATAAACTTCTAGAACACGGTAAGGACTATGCTTTGACAGATATTGCCAAAACACCTTCTAAAAAGAGGGTGAGAGGGCTGAGTCCCATGGATACGGTATGAGAGCCCTAAGAAAGCAGGGCATTTGGGAGACACTAACATTGCTGAATTTTTCAGTTTCCCAGCCCCTCCGTGCACGGTTGGTGGGCACGTGAACCTGGACAATTTCTTCACAGGACCAGAAGGTACCTTCTAACAAAATCGAATGTTCCCTCAACAAGAGCCGGAAGTCAGGTCTCCAGACACGCAAGGCCAGCACTCTTCCCATGTCACCCTTGGCCATCTCCTCAACCACAGGAACCACGTTTCAGAACTGAAGCCACAGCTTGCCTGAGCACCTTCCAACCCCCTGCCCGCAGGGCCCTGTATCAAGACTTCTCAGCAAGAACTTATCACCAAGTACCTGGAGAGGCATCAGCAGACGGACCCACAGCCACCTGTGTCTTCCCCACTCGGGCTCAAACCCTTATGCACAGCACACACACCTCTTTTCAGAGGTACGAAGAACACTGAGCGAGGAGCTGGGAAAACAATCTAGCCCCCACCCCCAGCCCCCACCCACTAACAACCTAGGGAGTTAAGACTGACTGTATTTTTCAAATAACTTATAAAGGCACTATACATCAGCCCTCTGCATACCAATTACTTTAGCTAACCCTGCAGGGCAGGTAACATGAGACCCATGTTACAGACGGAGAGACTGAGGCTCAGGAGATCACGTGTCCTGCCCAAGGTCACAAAGTGAGTAAGTGGCAGAGTCGGGATTTGAACTGTGCCTATCTCCCGAGCTTACGCTCTTTGCACCACCCCACTCTTCCCAGCCCCTGAAAAGGGATTCTGTAAGTCACAGAAGTCACGATGTCTCCCCAACAGCCAGGGCTCCATTCTGCTGTCACCAGGGGTCTTGAGCCAGGGGCTCAGCGCACCAAGGGTTAAAGCCAAGGCAGTGCTTCTCTGGGGCTGCACAAAGGGAAAATGCACTTCCTGCCCCAGTGGGCAGAGATGCTGTTTTATGCTCAGTAAATTAGGACGTTTGTTTAATTAAGACGACACACAGATTTTGTTATTCTAAATATTTCTGGAACATGATGCTCGGGAGGACGCTGTCAAGGCATGGTTTTTTTTTTTTTTTTTTCTTCTTTGCTATGGGTTTCTCTTTCTCCCCCTCCAAGAGAAGGATAGGGCTGGGCTAGGAGAAAAACAACAGCCAACCCCTCCTCTCCTTTTGAAATAAAGATGTCAAGCTGGTAAGGGCTGTCTTAAGTACTTTATGGAAGGATTAGCTGGAAGAGGAAGTGAAGAACGCCAGCCAGCCTGGTTTCTAGCAATATCCTACCAGGCTATACAACAATGGTGTATTTTTTTTAGTGTGCTTTTCTTTTAAAGCACTAACAGATCCTTGTTTTGTTTTATTATTTTGTTTCTGGATCAAGAGTCAGCAAAAGGCAGACTGTGATTAACGTGTCCTTCATCCTGCAAGAGAGAAGTTGTCCCATCTTCCAGTCCCTTAAGTTAACTAGTGTATAAAAAAAATAAAACAAGGAAGCCAAGGTCTGACCCTCTTTAACCTCCTGGGCCCTTCAGACAAGCGCCCCACGGTGTGTGCCGCCCCACGGTGTGTGCCTCTCCGCCTGCCCTGCTCCCCTGGGCTGAGAAACTCCCCCCAGGGAGCCTGCCAGTGCTGGCTCTCCAGGCACCTGGATCTGCCCACCAGTGCTGCCAGAACTTGCTGAATGTGAAGAGCAAAGCTCTTCGGTGTCACCCCACAGCCATCTGGGGGCACAGCGGCTCTCAAATTACACGGAGCAATCTCTTGCGTTTTTTTAATTACCCCCAATTAAGCACGAAGTGACTCTCACTTTCCTGCTTGCCTCAGTTTGCCCAATCTGCAATGTGCTCCTTCCTCCTGGCGGCTTCTTTTTGCTCTCTGCCTTGGAATTCCTTGAGTCCTTTGTCTATAGCATGCTTGGGACACATCACAGGCTGCCTTTGTATTTCAGTCATGGGGCCACTATTTCCCCTTGACTGTAAACTCCCCAAGGGCAGAGGTGAGGCCTCCGGGATCTCACAGGGTGGGTTGGCTGCCTTTTCCCAACCCCCATGACTCACAGCACCTTTCTGGGGTCCCTGTCACCTCCACCTCATGTTAGAGTCATCTACGGATTAATCTCAGCTCTCCCCTAAGTGCCCGTGGGCAGGGGCCAGGTCTTACTCAACCTCACACCCCCCACCACCTGGCAGAGTCCCTGGTAAAGAGAAGCCAGTTAAATATTTGCTCAATTACACATCTGTGTCCCCTCCTCCATCTACAGCAGTCTTGTACATAAATTGACCAATATTAATTGAGTGATTGTCTACATAGGCCTTAACGCAGCCTCCTTCCAAAAAGGTGAACCATCAGGTGAGGTCCTCCGCCCGCTCAGACGGAGCGTCAGAAATGGCCACAGTGTTGCACCGCGTGGAGAAGGCGTTAAGGCTCTCTTCCCCTTCAGCAGTTACTCAACAGTTACTTTGAAATCCTGTTAAACTCAGAAAAGGGCTCAGTGAACCGAGAAGTGGCTGGGCCTCTCGAACTGCCCAGCAGAGCCGCCGGTATCCCAGACCTGGGACTTCCCGGGAACCTTCTCCCCGCACCGCTGGGTGGGGCCGCAGGCAGCCGTCCTGGCACTCACCCTGCCCCCAAGCCCAGGACAGCCCGCAAGCTGGTCCTGAAGGGGGCTCCCCATTTGGGGCTGCAATCCTGCCAGGGTGTGGCCCCGGGGAAGGACGGAGTGAGGACCCCGCACTTGGGAGTGGGGAGAGTACAAACTCCGGATCTAGCCCCAACAGGAAAGATGCGACAGCCCGAGCCGGCTGCTAAGACGGGGCCAGCTCCCGGCGCCGGGCGGGGCGGCCCCTGGGTGAGGCGGAATCAGGTGCACGCCTGGGCGGCCCCGGCAGCCGCCGGCATTCCCGGGCCTGCCTTCCCGGCTAACAGAAGTCGAAGGCTGCGGGCTGAAGGGGAAGGGGGCCTTTCCTGCCCGGCGCCCCAATCCTGCCGAGTCCCCTCCCCACGCACACCTCGCACCTCTCCCTGCCCCCGCCTCCGCCCGACCGAGGGCAGCCGGGCGAATGAGGAAGTCGGCAGCGCAGGGCGGAAACCAGCCGAGTGCAATGTCTGCGGCAGGACTGTCCGATTCTGACTCAGGAGGACGCCCTGACAGCTGCCAAACGGTCCCCGCCTGCCCGTTACCTCCGCCTGCAAAGCGCCTGGAAACTTCCGAAGGAGCCACTGCCAGAGTCCGGTCGCACCCCCACCCGTAAGGCGGGGTCCCGGCGACGGTAGCTCCCCGGAAGGGGTTAAAAAGTTTGCCCAACTCCAGCCCTGGGCCAGGCGAGGGCGGGGCGCGCGCCCCGGCAGCAGGGGGAGGTCGGGCTCCGGGTGCCCGGTCCGGGGAACGCGCCGGACGGGAGGGGGAGGAGGGGACGGGTGGTGTCCGGGAGCGCCGGCCCGAGCTGTTCTTAGCTCTGAGAGGCCTCGCCTCCAGCAGCGCCCTGCCCGAGCGCCCGCGCTGGGGTACCGGACCCTCCGGGAAGGATGCGGTGCCCGGGCCCCAGCCGCAGCACTCCAGCCCGCCCGCGCCGGTCGCCAGCCGCGCAGAGGCCGAGAACCACACGGCAGCCCACTAGTCCCAGACGCCGCGCGCCTCGCCGCCGCCCCCGCCCGCCTGCCCGGGGCGGGACCCGCCGGTGGGTCTAGCTCACCTGAACCTGGATCTGCCCCGGTGAACAGGCGCTGCTTCTCCCGAGAGGACTTTTCTCGAGCGCTCTGGCAGCTGCGGGATGGGGAGAGCGCGCGAGGCGGGAGCTGCAGCAGGTCAGCCTGGCTCAGCCTTCCGTGCCCTGCCCAGGAACCGCGGTGATCTGCGCGCCTCACCGCACCCAGATCGGCCCTACGCCGCCTTCCCGCCCCGCCCTTGCAGCCGCGGCCCATTCCCCGCCCGGCGCCGGCTCCCGGGCGGGGCCAGGAGGTGAGGCCCCGCCCCCATATCTGTATCACCCACTCCAGTCCTCGTTTGCTCTTGACGGACAGGCATTTTGGCCTATGCGAAGGGGGCAGGCGGAGCCTCTGGATCCTAGGGGGTAGAGATCAACCTCCCATCCGCCTCCACCTCCACCCGCTCCACCTTCCTCCGCGCTTCCTAGGCGGGAGCCCCGCCCTGTAGGGAGGGCCCAACGGACAGCCAGGTTCCAGGGCAAGGATTGACACAGAGAGGATCCAATCAAGAGGAGACGGCTCGAAGCGCGGAGGTTCTGGGTTTTGGTGCTGCGCCGGGACCGGGCAAGGCCCGGCGGGAACAGCCTGGGAGTGGCTGAGTTCCGACACCCCGCCCGGCTAGCTGTGTTTTTCCCACCTCCTGTCGTTCCACCAGGACTGATATTAAGTACCATATATGGGAAAAGTGCTATTTTACATAATTATGATGGCTTGCGTGGGCGGGCATGGACTCAGCCCTGGATTCCGTTGTGGGCGTCCCGAGTTCGATTCTTTTTTTTTTTTTAAAGAATTATTTTTATTTAACTTTATTTATTATTATTATCATTATTACTTTCCAGTTTGATCCGAGAGAGACAGAGAGAGAGAGGAAGTGAGCAAGCAAGCCACCAGGTCTGAGACTTGAACCATGGTTGGCCATGTGGGAGTTCAGCGCCTTTAACCACCATGCCACTTGCCGGCCCCAAATTCTCCATTCTTTAGAATTCTCTCTGGTCCTTCAGCCCCCAAGCCTTTGCTCTGGCCGTTCCCTCTGCCTGGAATGCTTTTCCAAGCCTCTCTTTTACCCCAGGTGATTAAATCGCGCATATTCTTTCAGATACTGATAAAATTTTTCTCCTTTTTTTCCTCTCAAGACAGGCAAGTAACATTTATTTATTTTAGTTACTATCCAATACAAAAAAAAAAGTATTATAAAAATATTTTTACATGTATCTTTTAATACACCTAGAATTTATGTTGGTTTTGGATTGAGGGAAAAAAATCAATTTTTGTAAGAGCCAGTTGTCCACACATTTTCTTCACTGATTTCAGTTACTATCCTGTTACCTACTTGAATCTGTTTTCTTTGTTTACCTGTTGATCTTTCTGTGTGTTCCTGTGCCAATTCTGCAATGCTGTTTGGTTTGAATCCTGGACCTGCAGCTTGAAAAACATACCAGGTGCATATGCATGTGCCCAAAATCCTTACCTTGTGACTACCCCTCCCAAGGGATGCTTTCTCACTTTATCTTTGATAATCTAATATGCCTTACAGCAAAATATTTTTTTTTAATTTTTAAAGAATTATTTAACTTTATTTATTTGTTTGTTTGTTTGTTTATTTATTTATTTTAATTTGACCAGAGAGGAACAGAGCAAGAGAGAAAGAGAAAGAAAGTGAGAAAGCAAGCTGCCAGATCCAGGACTTGAACAATGGTCAGCCATATGGGAGTCTAGCACCCTTCACCACCATGCCACCTGCCAATCCCACAGCAAAATAGATTTTAATTTAAAAAATTCAAAAAGAAGTATAAACAACTAATAATTTTTAAAACATTAGATATCACACATGAAAACAAAACAACTTGGGATCAAAAAAATAAATAAATATGCAGGCCAGGTATAAAGACACAGGTGGGAAAGTAAAATGATCAATTCTGAGAATTCTTCTTAAGAAAATAACTGGGAGGCCAGCAGGTGGCATGGTGGTTAAAGGCACTGGACTCTCACATGGCCCACTGTGGTGCAAGTCCTGGACCTGGTGGCTTCCTTTCTCACTTTCCCTCTCTCTCTCTCTCTCTCTCTCTCTGTCTCTCTCTGATCAAACTGGAAAATAATAACAATAATAAATAAAGTTACATAAAAAATAAGTATTTAAAAAAATAATAACCGGGTTATTAACAGGTAGCATGGTGGTTAAGACGCTGGACATTCCCACGTGGCCAGTCCCAGACCTGGTGGATTGCTTTCTCACTTTCCTTCTCTTTCTCTGTGTCTCTCTCTGGTCAAATTAAAATAAATGAATGAATAAATAAAATTAAATAATTCTTTAAATAAAATAAAGCAAAAATAACTTGGTGGTTAAGGGCACTGGACTATCACATAGCTGACCTCAGTTCAGTTGGATGGGAGGAGATTGCTTTCTCTCTCTCTCTCTTTCTCTCTGTCCCTCTCTGTCAAATTTAAATTAATTAATTAATAAAATAAAGTTAAATAATTCTAAAAAATAAAAAACTAGAAAAGCACACAGATGTGAGTTTAAAAGATCGTTTTTGGGGACCAGCAGTTGCCATAATGGCTATGTCACTGGACTCACATGTAGTTGACCGCAGTTAGAGTCCCGGACCCAGTGGCTTAGATTCACGCCAGGCACGTGTGCGTGTATGCCCAAAATCCCAAGAGGAGAATGATGGAGGAGAAAGGATTGCGGCGTGGCCATCCCCCCGGGGGATGATTTCTTGCTTTCTGTCTCTCTATCTCTCTCTGTCTTTCTGGCGAGCCCACGCACCCTATAGCAAAAATCTCTCAAAAAAAAAAAAAAAAAAAGATTGGGGCTGGCAAGTGGCGTGGTGGTTAAAGGTGCTGGACTCCCACATAGCCAACCACGGTTCAAGTCTCGAACCTGGTGGCTTGCTTTCTCACTTCCTCTCTCTCTCTTTCTCTCTATGTCTCTCTATGATCAAACTGAAAAATAATAATGATATAATAATAAATAAAGTTAAATAAAATAATTCTTTAAAAAATATCTTTTTTGTAACATTGCTTTTAATCACTAAATAGTAAAAATAACTTTAATGTACACTAGAAGAGATTGAATAAATTTTGACACAGTCACATTTGAAAATAAAGAAGCATCCAAATATTTAGGTAAATTTTATTTACTGGCTTAAAATATACTAAGCCAGAAAATAATTACAGGATTTTTTCTTTTTCTTTTTTTTCTGTAGGACACATATTCTCGCTGGAGAGAGACAGAGAGAGAAGGCAAGAGAGCACCCCCAGGGGGATGACTACATTGAAATCCCTTGTCCTCCAATCTCCTCTCAGGTTTTGGGCGCACACACACACACACACACACACACACACACACCTGACATGCTTTTTTAAGCCAAGGGTATGGGACTCAAACCACATAATCAGCCATGTGGGATCCAGCTACACCCAGCCTGGTTGGACCCTATGGGGTGCTTTTGTAGCAGGTTTTCCTTTATTTTTATGCAATGTTTGTGTGTGTGTGTCTCAGAAAAAGAATAAAATTTAAGAGGCATTACATCAAAGTGTAAATGGGGTTTATGTTATGTCTTGGGCGAAGGACTATGGATGATTTTTTTCTTTTGCTTGTCTGTATTTCTAACATACTTATCACTTTCATAAATTTGGGGTTTTTTCAAAATGGAAGAAAAAGAATCATTTCAGTGTCCCCACTTCCCTGCCAGGTATTTTCCCTGACCCTTCACACAAGCTAGATGCTCCTCATCTGTGCTCCTGTATAATTTTTTTTAATAAAAGATTATTTAATTAATTAATTAATTAAAATGTTTTGCTTTATTTATTTATTTATTTACTTATTTTTAATTTGACCAGAAAGGGACAGAGAGAGAGAGAGGGGAAAAGTAAGAAAGCAAGCCGCCAGGTCCAGGACTCAAACTGCGGTCAGCCATGTGGGAGTCCAACACCCTTAGTCACTGTTGCCAGCCCCTATTCATTATTATTTTTTAAAATTTTGATACAGGGCACTAGAGAGAGACAGTGCAAGAGAAAGAGAGAAAGTGAAAGCAAGCCACCAGGTCCTAGACTCGAACCTTGATTGGCCATGTCGGAGTCCAACACCTTAACCACCATGGCACCTGCTGGTCCCAACTCTTGTATAATCTTTTTGTTTTTAAAATAATTATTAATTTAATTTATTATTTGATTTGATTTGATTTGACCAGAGGGAGAGAGAGGTAAAGTGAGGAAGCAAGCTGTGAGGTCTGGAGCTTGAACTGCAGTCAGCCATGTGGGAGTCCAGAGCCTCAACCACTACACTATCTGGCAGCCCCTTACTGTATCATCTTTGTTTTTTCCCCTAAGAATTATTTATTTAATTTTATGGTTTTTTGTTTTGTTTTGTTTAATTTGCTATATGGCACATGCACTCACCAGAGAGAGACAGACAGAGAGAAAGTGAGAAAGCAAGTCACCAGGTCTGGGACTCGAACTGGGACATGTGAGAGTCCAGCATCTTCATCACCACTCCACCTGCTGGTTCCTTCCCGTATCATCTTTACAATCATTATTCTCACCATATGTGCACACTAGATTTTAATTTTTCGTATATTTTGTTTTCCCTGCCCAGGAAGGAAGCTGTCTGAGGGCAATCAGGGGCTGTGCCTTGTTTGCTCTGTGGACCCAGAAATAGCACAAAGCCTGATGTGAAGTGGCCCCTGGGGGAGCCCAGCAGATGACATAATGCTTACGCCGCTGGACTCTCACATGGCTGACCACGGTTGGAGTCTTGGATCATTGGCTTGAATCTCACGCCAGGCACGTGTGCGTGCATGCCCAAGATCCCAAGAGGAGAATAGAGAAAAAGGGATTGCAGCGTGGCCATTCCCCCGGGGAGTGATTTCTCGTTCTCTCTCTCTCTGTCTCACCAGTGAGTGCACATGTCCTATAGCAAAAATCTCTTTAAAAAAAAAAAAGACCCTTAGGGAATGTTTGACAAAAATTCAATTAATGATCTTTTTTTTTTTTTTTTTTTTTTTTTAGAGAAAGATTTCTGCTATAGGGCGTGTGCGCTCTCCAGAGACAGAGACAGAAAGCGAGAAATCACCACCTGTGGGGATGGCTATGCCGCAATCCCTTTTCCTCCAGTCTCCTCTTGGGATCTTGGGTATGCACACACACACACACACACACACACACACACACACGCCCGGTGTGAGATTTAAGCTGCTGCCAGGTCTGGGATTTGAACTGCAGTCAACTACATGGGAGTCCAGCGACGTAACCATTATGCCATCTGCTGGTCTCAGCTGTAGTTATCTTTATTTGTAAAATGGGTGTAGTCACTGGGCCTTTCTAGCCCACAAGACTGTTGGAAGAGACACAGGAGACCATAGAGCTGAAATTACTTCATAAACTGCTAAGCAACATGTATTTAAAAATGCCTGCACCCTTAGTCATTTCTACTCCTATAGTATTTTAGAAAAGCATATTATCTGTTTTGTTTGAGTATTGAAATAACATTATATTTTGTGTAGGAAAAATGTAAAAGAAAGAAAATTAAAATCACCCATAACCTTACCACTCCAACACAGCAATTATTTTTTAAATAATTATTTATTTTTTATTTATTCATTCATTTATTTTAATTTGACCAGAGAGAGAGAGAAAGAGCAAAAGTGAGAAAGCAAGCCACCAGGTCCAGGACTCAAACCATGGTCAGCCATGTGGGAGAGTCCAGCACCTTAACCACCATGCCACCTGCTGGTCCCGCAATTTTTTTTTAATAATTACTTAATTTTATTTAATTAATTAATTTATTTTAATTTGACCAGAGAGAGAGAGAGAGAGAGAGAAAGGGAAAGTGAGAAAACAAGCCACCAGGTGCAGGACTTGAGTCATGGTCAGCCATGTGGGAGTGTCTAGCGCCTTAACCACCACGCCACCTCCTGTTCCCCAACATAGCAATTATTAATAAACCTTATTTCCTCCCAACACGACTTAATGACAAATGGTTGAGATGCTATTAATAGGTATACTAAGTACCCTGATTTTATTTACGTATTTGTTTATTTTTATTTCTTGCTATAGAGTACCTGTGCTTACTGTAGAGAGACAGAGACAGAGAGGGAAAAAAAGTCACCTACACCAGGAGAGATGGCCATACCACAATCTCTTCTCCTTCATTTTCCTCTTATAATTTTGGTCACACACACACACACACACACACACACACACATACATGTGCCTGGTATGTTTTTCAAACCACCAGGTCCAGTACTTGAACCGCCTAGTTGGCCATGTCAGATCCACCTGCCTTAACCATTGTTGCTACTGGCTGGCCCCTATTACTCTGATTCAATCATTATACATTATATTTATGTACTGAAAAAAAATCACATTGGAGCCCACCTGGTAGCATAGCAGTTAAGTGTTGTGCATAGAAAACCAATTCCCTTATGGCTGAACATAGTTCAAATCCTGGCCCCGGCAGATTAAAAAACAAGTGGGGCAAGTGTGCATGTGTGCCCAAAATCTGATAGGGAGGAGGATGGAGGGAAAACTGGATAGCTGGGAAAAAAGAGCAGGAAGGAGGGGAAGTAATAATTGAATGGTTTATATCTCAAGTTTAGACTCATGCGTTGTCTATTCAAATCAAATTTAAATAAAATATATGCTACAAAATAAACTATAGACACAACATCGTGCCTACTCAATTTAAAAGTTAGAAAGTATCAAAAAGCATAAAGAAAAGTATCTAAAGTACGTGTATTTCTCTTACCCAAGTGCATGACAATAGGCGTGTTTCCCTAAAGTTCAACCGCCTTCCCAAATCTAGTCTTTTCCAACGCTGAGCTCCCACCATCCTGGTTCTTGCCAAACCTGTTTGCACACCTGACTTCCTGCTCCACTCACATTTCCTGCCTCTCCGTGTCAGCCAGACCCAAACCTACAGGCTCCTTTCTCCTCCCTCTTCCCCACAGCCCTCCTCCCAGCCACCAGCTTACACAGCGACCTCTTCTCTCCGCACCCCCATCCTACTCTGACCCCCGCCTTCAGACCCTGACCTAAGCTTCCCAGATTTGCTACGTTGTGAGATGGATCATCCTGAAGCCTGGCTCCCAGCGCCAGTGCCGCGGGACAGACTGAGCTCTTACCACGTGCCAGGCATGGTGCTAAGTGCTTGGCACAGACATGACCTCGCCTCCCCTATCAGTTCTTTGATGTGGGCACCATTATTCTTCCCCATTTCACAGATGTGAGAACTGCAACTCAAAGGAGTCAAGTCATTCGCCCAAGACCATACTAGATCTGATTCTAATAACGATAAGAATGCTGTGATTATTACTGGTTCATTACTCCCAACAACCCAATTGTTGTTATTACTTTTTGGTTGTTATTGTTTTGTTTTGTTTTTGCCATAGGGTGCATGCATTCCCTGGATAAAGACAGAGAGAGAGGACAAGCAGTTAGCATAATGCCTGTGTCGCTGCACTCCCACGTAGTCGACCGCGGTTCGCGTCCCAGACCCGGTGGCTTAGACTCACGCCGGGCGCGTGTGCGTGTGTGCCCAAGATCCCGAGAGGAGAATGGAGGAGAAGGGATTGCGGCATGGCCATTCCCCCCAGAGGGTGATTTCTCGCTTTCTGTCTCTCTGTCTTTCTCTGTCTGGCGAGCGCATGAGCCCTATAGCAAAAACCTCTCCAAAAAAAAAAAAAAAGACAGAGAGAGAGGCACCAGCCAATGGCATAATGGTTGTCGCTGGGCTCCCACATAGTCGACTGTGGTTCGAATCCCATAGCTGGTGGCTTAAACTCACAGCAGGCATATGTGCGTACGTACCCAAAATCCTGAGAGAAGAATGGAGGAGAAGGGATTGTGGTGTAGTGATCCCTCCTGAGGGGTGATTTCTCACTTTCTGTCTCTGTCTCTCTGGCAAGTGCTTGCACCCCATAGCAAAAATCTCTCTTAAAAAATAAATGAATAGGAACCAGCAGTTAGTGTAATGGTTATGTCGTTGGACTCCCATGTAGTCGACCGCGGTTCACATCCTGGACCCGGTGGCTTAAAACTCACGCTGGGCGCGTGTGCGTGCGTGCCCAAGATCCCGAGAGGAGAGTGGAGGAGAAGGGATTGCGGCATGGCCATCCCCCCCGGGGGGTGATTTCTCACTTTCTGTCTCTCTGTCTCTCTCTGTCTGTCTGGCGAGTGCACATGCCCTATAGCAAAAACCTCTCCCCCTAAAAAAGAAAGAATGAATAAATAAATAGGATATATATAGAGAGAGACAATGAAAGGGAAAGTGAAAAATAACCTCCTGGGGGGATGGCCATGCTGCAATCTTTTCTCCTCCACTCTCTTTCCGAGACTTTGGGCATGCATGCGCATGTACCTGGAGTGACTCTCAAGCAGCCAAGTCTGGGGCTCAAACTGCAGTCAGCCACGTGGGAGTCCAACACCTTAACCACCATGCCACCTTCTGGCCCCTGCCATTACTTTTCTATGCCATAATTGCTTCTTCTCTTCTCAGGATTTTGGGCACACATGCATGTATACACTCCTGGTGTGTTTTTCAGGCGACCAGGTCCAGGACTCAAACCATACATTCAGCCATGTGGGATTTAGTGATTTAACCTCCATGCCACTGGCTGAGCCCATTGTTCTTACCTCCTTTTTTGAGAGAGATTTTTGCTATAGGGTACGTGTCCTTGCCAGAGACACAGAGAGAGACCAAGAGATAGAAAGTGAGAAATCACCCTCCAGGGGGAATGGCCACACCATAATCCCTTCTCCTCCATTTTCTCTTAGGATTTTGGGCACACACATGCACCCAGAGTGAGCTTCAAGCCACAGGGTCCAGGACGCGAACCATAGTCGACCATGTGGGAGTCCAGCACCTTAACCATTAGGCCATCTGGTCTCTGTGGCTACTTTTACTCCCTTCATTTACAGAGGAGTAAGCGGGAGCACGGAATGTTAAATAACTTGTTTAAGGTCATTTAGCTGATAGGTAGCAAACCTAGGACTTGAACCCAGAAAATCCAAATCCTCCCACGTTGCTGTACTATTTCGGTAGCCATGGCCTTGGTCCTCAAAGGCATCCTCTTTCCAGTGCCATCTGTGTGAAGCCCAGACTCCTAACGTGGTGTCCTGGGCCTCCTGGTAGGAGGAGGGAGGCCCTGCCTCTCCCTGGTCCTCTACCAGCTTCTGTCTCTCCCAAGCAGCAGCAGCTCACTGTGTTCTGAACCTGCCCATTCTGCATACTGGCCACTGTCACACCACTGCTTTCGTAGCCTCTCAACAGTTCTGCCTATCGGACTCCTACCCACCCTTCAAAGCCCCAATCCCAACCCAGTCATTTTGGCACAGTGGTAACACAAAGCCCTGCAAGGCTGGAAGCCCTGTGGTTAAGGTGGGTTTGGATCCCTGGGTCAGCATGAAAACATGCCAGGTGTGCACAGCACCCAGGACACGGAGGAGCTGGAGCGCTGGGGGCAGGGGCTGCAGTGTGGTGCGATCCTACTGAGGGTGCTCCGCTCTTTCTTTCCCTCTCTCTCTCTAAGTTTTTGCTATAGGGTGCTACACTCTCTATCACTGAAAAGAAAAGAACCCCCTCACCGCAAAGTGGCTCCTACCTGACCTGTGGAGCATCTGCCTCTCCAGCGGAGCCTTCCTGGTTCGTCCTGTCTGTCTTGTGCTGCCCGGTCAGCACCCGTAGTCTGCCACTTACCAGGCCTGTCTGGGCCTCAGTTTCCTCATTTGCAAAACTGAGATGAGGAAGTTCCTGCAGGGCCAGTCTACAGTGTGGGGGTTAAGGCAAAAGGATCCCACATGGCTGACTGGTGGTTCAAGTCCCAGACTTAGTGACTCAAGAACCAAAATCCCAAAAGGAGGGAGAAAAGGAAGTGAAAGGATCGCAGTGTGACCACTCCTCACGGGGCACTCTCTCTCCTTCTCCTTCTCCCTCTCTCCCACAGCAGTGAGCACACGTGCCCTCTGGCAAAATTTAGAAAAAAAAGATAGTCCCTGCAAGTGGGCTGTCGTGAGGATGAAATGACAGGGGCAGCACCTCCAGCAGGCCGTGTGGAGTAGGTGCCAGTGCTCACCACAATGATGGTCACTTTGCATCTCCTACCTAGTCCTCTAATGGGTTCAGTGTTCATTCCCCAAATATCTCCTGAGGGTTGTGATTCGCCAGGCCCCGTGTCAAGGGCTGGAATTGGACGACAGACACGTGCGGTCTGCTCTAAGATGCTCACACAGGTGCCAGCAGGACAGCCAAAGGCACGGATGGGGTGCAGGTCATTCCTGGCAGGAAAAATCGTGTGAAGGTCCAGGAGCGGGAAGACAGCCTATCCAAGCCTGTGGGCAGCTCGGTGTCAGGGCTGGGGAATTTTCAAGAGGACAGCGTGGTCAGAAGGGGTAAAAGCCTGGGGCAGAGAGCAGGCCAGGCAAGCAGCACCCCAGCTCGGCCTCACCTGCGAGATCATTGGAAGTGCAGAGTCTTGGGCCAGTTGAGAGCGTGGTGGTTAAGGTGGCTGGATCCCACATGGCCAACTGCACAGTTCTAGTCCCGGACCCAGAGGCTTCCAAGTTATGCCAGGCACATGTGCCTGAGTGCCCCAAACCCCGAAGGAATGGAGGAGAGGGGATTATGATGTGGCCATCCCCCTAAGGGGTGCTTTCTTACTTTCCCTCTGTGCCTCTGTCTCCTGGAGGGCATGTGCCCTATAGCAAAAAAAGGTAGGAAGGAAGGAAAAAAGGGAAAGGGAAGGGAAGGAAAGGGAAGTAAAGGGAAATGCAAAGTCTCGAGGCCAGCAAATGGCATAATGGTTACGTAGCTGGACTCCCACATTGTCGACCGTGGTTCAAGTCCTGGACCTGGTGGCTTAAAATTCAGACTGGGCACGTGTGCATGTGTGCCCAAGATCCCAAGAGGAGAATGGAGAAGGGATTGTGGCATGACCATCCCTCGTGGGAAGTGATTTCTCTCTTTCTGTCTCTCTGTGTCTCTAGTGAGTGCATGAGCCCTAAAACAAAAATCTCTCTCTCAAAAAAAAGCAAAGTCTCAAGACCCAGACCTGGCCCACTGATCCTGCCTGCATGTTACTAAGCCTCCAGGTGGTGGGTGTCATAGTCAAGTGTGAAATGCACAGCTTAGTTGGCTTAGGGTCCTGCAGTCATGCTGAGGAGTTTTACCCCCTCAGACTTCAGAATCCCCAAAGCACGTGCCTTCCATTATTCATTCAGCAAAGGATCACGGATCACCAATCACCGAGCACCCTCCCTCATGAGGACCGCCCCTCCCTCCCCTGGGATGGCATCAAGGCCGCTCTCCCCAGTGTGCACTCAACAAACACGATTCCATGAACCACTGCAGGGGCACCCGTGCCCAGTTTCCAGCATTGCCAGGGCCCGCTCTGGTCTCCATGCCATCCACAGTTCTCCTATTTCTCCTGGTCTCTGAGTATGGTAACACCTTCTGGAAGCCTTCCTGGATCCTCCTCCCGCACAGACATCCTCCTCTGTGCTCCCAAAGCACATTGGGCTTGCTTCTCCCAGAGCAACCTCGTGCTGTCCGCTTGCCCACCCCCGAAGCAGGAGCCAAGAGCTTCCTAAGGACAAATCAGCCCTTGGCGCTTGTACCCCTCGGACCTGGCATGGAAGGTAGCACAGTGCAAGGCCCTCCGTAAGTGTTTGCAGAGTGAGCGAACAAAAACACGAACGGATGGCAGGAGAAGAACAACACATGTGAAAGCACCCCGACGCGAGAGAATACGGGTCGTCCTGTGTGCCTCCCTGTGGCGTCAGCACAGATGAGTGCTGCACCCAAACCTCATAACCACGCTGTTTTTGAACCGCTGTATTGGCATGTAATCTACATACCATACACTGTGCCTGTTGGAAGTGCCCAATCCAGTGGTTTCGGTAGATTCGCAACGTTGTGCGACCGTCACTGGGAATTGCATATGTTCATCACCCCCACGACACCCCGTAGCTACTAGCACTCACTCCTCATTTCCCCCCAGCTCCTGGCAACCAATCTACTTTCCATCTCTATAGATTTGCCTATTCTGGACATTCCACATTCATGGGATCATACACCGCATGGTCTTTTGTGTCTGGCTTCTTCCTCTCAGCATGACGTCGTCAGCTCTTCCGTGGTGCGGGCGTCTATCAGCACCTCATTCCTTTCTGTTGCGGAATGTTTCCTTGTGCAGACAGACCCCACTCTGTTGATCGGTGCAGCAGATAAGAACCAACCTCCATGCAGGTGCAGGTGCATAGCAGCTATCTTTCGCAATAGCATTTGCATGTCAACTTGCTTCTTCTTGATGTTCATTGTTTGAGGAGGGCTGTGTTTACGAGACGCAGATGAATAAACTGAGGCCAGAGGGAGCCACAGTGACTTGCCCGAGATCACAGGCTATTAAATCGCAGCCATCACCAAAGCCCTCTATGCTGTGCTAGTCTGCCTCCGTCCCCACTCCAATTTATGCCACATGCCCCTTTGCCTCTCATAAACTGACTCTCTTCAGGGTGTCCCCAGCTCTAAGGCCACCTGGCCTTGCACACAGACATTTTGGTGTGTTCTCCAGAAGGGTGCCAAGCCTTTATCTGATTCGGGTCTGTAAGCCGTCCTTCTGGTCCCGGCTGTGGGTTGAGTGAAGTGTCATCAAGAGGAGACACAGTCCTTGACCTCACTGACCACCCTGCAGAAAAGGGGCCTCTCCCACTTGCCCAGCAGTGCCCCGCCCTTCCCATCCCACTTCCTTCTGTGTCTTGCCATGCCCCTGCCTCTCTGACCACAGAGAACTTTAGACATACCTCTTCCATGCCACTTGTCGCCCTGAGGCATACAGTTTGTTTTTATGTCTGCTTTCCCCCCACACCTGCAAGCCACAGATGAGAAGGGTCTTAATTTTCTTTGTCACAGGAACTGACACCTGCAGAGAAACTCAGTGGGCAGTGCTGGAATGAATGGATGTCCCTGTGTGTGTGTGTTTTTTTTTTTTTAATGTATAATTGGCGTTTTATTTTTTTCCCAGAGGACAGACAGTTCTTCAGTCCTTAAAGACTCAGTTCCTTGCATGGGCTTTGGTGGAGGGCGAGGGGCAGCACCCGCAGGTCTAAATCGGGGTGGGGGTGTTTGGTCCTTGCGAGTTTCCCAAGATGGTTCCTGACTACCTTGCTATGAATGGTGCAACTCGCACAGTAATGCAGCTTCACATGCAGCTTGGGGAGCACAGAGGCATCGAAGACACTTGCTTCGGAGATGTCCCTGATGGCTGTGGCCTCTACTATGTTTTGGATGACGAACTTCTTAATAGCCTTGTCCTTGGGCACGCGTCGGGCACAGTTCGTGCAGCGAATAGGCTGCACATGGCCACGGCCCTTTTGGCACGGCCGTTGAACCTTCTTTTCTTTGTCCTCTCGGAAGCGAGGCCGCGAGAGAGATGTCCCTGTGTTTTAATCCTGTGCCTGTCATTTACTGCATGCATGCCAGAAGTCATTTTATCCCGACAACAACCCCGTGATGTGGCATCTAATCACCTTTTTACAAAAAAAAGAATGAAAGACCCAGAAAGGCAAAGTTTACAAGCCTAAATTCTCATAGACAGCAAGAAGCAGAGTTGGGACTGAAATCTGGATCTATTTGCTTCCTGGTGTGCTGGGAGTCCCCTTTAAGCTGTGAGCATCAAACTCAGAATGAGACCTTTGGGAGAGGAAACTTAAAAAGAAAACAAAGAAATGATGCGAGTATGGAAGGCGGGGAGCCCAAAGCTTCTCAAACTCTATTATAGGGGCTGGCAGGTGGTGTGGTGGTTAAGGCACAGGACTCCCACATGGCTGATCCCAGTTCAAGTCCTGGACCTGGCAGCTTGCGTTCTCACTCTCAATCTGTCTCTCTGCAGTCAAATTGAAGAATAATAAATAAAATTAAATAATTATTAAAAATATATAGATGCCTTTAAAAAAATCTCTACTCTCCTGTAACCTCTATTATCAGATCCCACTTCAGGTCTCACAGGAGAAAACCATCTCAGAGAGGTTAAGTTATTCCCAGGGACACACAGCTAAGTGGGAAGACCTGCACTGAACACTACCCTGCACAGTTCCACAGGCAGGCCTGGTTCAGCACAGCACAGTGCGTATTTATCCCACCTTGCACTGTCTCAGTTTCCACTGAGAAGCTTTAAAAGGAAGTGAATAGGTGGGGCCGGCAGGTGGCATGGTGGTTAAAGGTGCTGGACTCCCACATGGCTGACCGTGGTTCAAGTCCCGGGCCTGGCAGCTTGCTTTCTCACTTTTCCTTTCTCTCTCTCTCTCTCTCTCTCTCTCTCTCTCTCTGGTCAAATTAAAAAATAAGCAATTAAGAAAATGAATAAATAATTCTTAAAAAAAAAAAAAAAAAAGAGGAAGTGAATGGGGTGAGCAGGTGGAGTGGTGATTGAAGTACTAGACTCCCACACTGCTGACCTCGGTTTGAGTCCCAGACCTGGTGGCTTGAAAATCACACCCAGCACACATATATGCATGTTCAGGATTCCAGAATCCCAAGTGGAGAATGAAGGAGAAGGGATTGCAGTGTGGCCATCCTCCTGGGGGTGATTTCTTATTTTCTCTCGCTCTGTTTCTCTTTGGTGACCATATGCTCCCTATGGCCCAAAAAAAGAGAAACAAAGAGAAAAAAAAGAAATGAATAAATAAAATAGGTAGAAAAATTGGAACACTCGTGTTATTGGCAGTATATAAAGGTGTAGCCACTTTGGAAAATGGTGTGGCAGTTCTTTAAAATATTAAACATAGATGGGCCGGCAGGTGGGGTGGTGTTTAAGGTGTCTGGACTCCCACATGGCTGACCACGGTTCGAGTCTTGGACCTGATAGCTTGCTGTCTTATTTTCCTTCTCTCCCTCTCCGTCCCTCTCTTGTCAACCTCAAAAACATAAAATATTAAACATAGAATTACCGTATAGTCTACAAGTGCTACTCCTAGGTGTATATCCCAGAGAGATGAAAGCAAATGTCCATGTGGAAACTTGTATGCAAATGTGCATGAATATTCATAGCAGCATTGTTTATACTAGCTAAAGAAAAGCAACAACCTTAATGTCCACAAATGGATGACTGGCTAAACAATGAAATGTTATTTAATAATAGGAAGGAAGGAAGTCCTGACAGATGCTACCCTTCACGTGGGTGACCCTTGAAAACGTCATGCTCGATGAAAGAAGTCAGACACAAAAAGCCACATCTTATGTAACTCCGTTTATATAAAGTGTCCAGAAAAGGCAAATCCATGGAGACAGAGTGGTTCCCAGAGGCTAAGGGAGAAGAGAATCAGGAGTGACTGCTAGTGGGCACGAAGTTTCTTTTTTGGGGTGGGGAACATGTTCTGGAATTAGAACATTTTCACAACTCTGAGAATATACTTGAAGCCCTAAGTTGTTCACTTCAAAAGGGTGAATTTTATGGTATGTGGATTATATTCAATAAAACTGTTATAAAAGGAATACAAATGCATAAAAACGGAGTGAACTTTGCTTTCTCCAGCTCTCTGGAAACAGGCATTTGAAGGCGAGCACCACCACCCTCTATACCCCTCCTCCCACACTCAGGCTGTGACAGAAAGCCCAGCCTCATCATGGCGTGACCAGCATGGCAGCCACAGGCAAGCTTGGCGAGTCTGACTCGAGGTGCCAATGTTTATCCCATTCTTGCCTCCAAGGCTTTTATTTTATCTTTTAAAATTTTGCCACTGGGAGGGATCAGCAGTTAGCATAATGGCTATGTCGCTGGACTCCCATGTAGTCGACCGTGGTTCGAGTCCCGGACCCAGTGGCTTAAACTCACGCTGGGCGTGTGTGCGTGTGTGCCCAAGATCCCGAGAGGAGAATGGAGGAGAAGGGATTGTGGTGTGGCCATCCCCACTGGGGGGGTGATTTCTCACTTTCTGTCTCTCTGTCTCTCCCTGTCTTTCTGGTGAGCACATGCTCCTTATAGCAAAAACCTCTCCAAAAAAGAAAAAAAAATTTTAGCCACTGGGCCTCAGTGGTTCCTCATCTATTTAAAAACAACAATATAAGAGGCCCCATCTAACTAACTCACATGATTGGTTTGATGGGAGTCCTCTGGTGAAATGTGTGGGAACACTCTACAAACTCCACAGGTCTATGTGTGCACACAGTTATCTTGGCCAATGACAGAGAATGACTTGCAAGATTCTGGAGATCAGAGAAGCTCTGGGCAATGCTGAGGCTCCAGCCAAAGGGGCAAAGACCCTGGCAGCAGAGAAGGGTGACAGAGGAAGCACCTCTCTTGCCCAAGAGAAGGCCCCCTGCTTCAGAGTCACTCAATCAAGGAAATGGAGACAGAACCACAAAGCGCCATTGGGCAAGAGAGGGAGTTGCAGCAGTGAGGCAAGAGGCTCACAGCTGAGTGCACGCAAATCTAAGGGGACCCATGTCATGGGGCTGGCCATGTCGGCCGTGCTGGCGGACATTCTGACAGGGCACACACACAAGTACCAACCAGGGGTAGAGATGAATCTGACTGGGTCAGGGAGGAGGTGGACTCAGTGATCCCCAAAGACTGGGTGGAACTGTGAAGGCAGAGCTGAAAGGGAGAAAACTGCCCATGTGGAGGGCAAAGCTGTAAGGGCAGGAAAGGGGAGTTGAATACAGAGACCAATCTCGGCTGTAGCTTTAGGTTTTGGGTTGATGGGCAGGTGCAGAGGGCTTTGAAAGCAAGGCTAAATGTGTAATTTACAAGTCTCTGATTGCATCCTAAGATCTATCTGTACCTGTATTTTACATGCATACACACGCAAATATATATATACACCCACACACAAATAAGCGAATGTGTGTGTGTATATGTGTGTGTATATATATATAATATACACACACATATATATAATATATATATATATATATATATATATATATATTATATATATATATAAAATATCTGATTTGTTTAAGCTCCTATGGTTCACAATTTGGGCATAAAAGAATTTGCAGCCACATTTCCCACCCACTCCCAGAAGTGACCAACGTGACTACGCTTTGTGTCTGGCTCCCGTGGACTGACGTTAACTGCGAGGCCGTCCTACCGGCCGATTCACGTTCCACCGGCGGAGCGGCGGCGGTGGAGCAGTGTAGGCGGTTCACGCCTCTGCCCCACGCACAGGTGTCCCAGCCTCACTCACCGCTGCCAGTTAGTCCTTGCACCGTCCCTGCCCGGAAGCCCGCGCGCTCCACCGGCTGACAGGTAGATTGAGTGGGCCCGCCCACTTCCGTCCAGTGGGCCAATCGAGCACGTTATGCAAATTTAGACCACCTCCCCGCCCCTCACGACAACCAATGGTTGCGGAGAAGCAACAGGCCTGCCAGGTTCCTGTTCTGGGTGCTCTTGGGGAGTCTGCAACGTTTCTGCCCTTGGCAAAAAGATCTGAAACCGAGGGGGCTGGAGAAAGGACGCCATGAAAGGACTGCTGAAGTGAGGCCGACCGCCGGGAATCACAGAGGCTAGGCTTCAAGGATTGCTGGAGGCCAGCCCTCCTAACCTCTGGCTGACGCTCTCTCCCAGCTCCCGCTCCGCATTCCTACTAGGTGCTCACGGAGTCATCGCTGAGCACCTGTAAATCACTACCTCCAAACACAGCCGGGCCGATGTGAAAAAAAGATCCGGCTTAGCCAAAAGGAGAGCCGAAGGCTAGCTACTGCGCGGGCGAGAAACCCCCGCAAAGATCAGAGGCGAATTTGAGTTCTGCCTCTACTAGTTAGCTGCGTGATTTGGGGCAATCCGCTTACCTTCCTAAACTTCAGTTTCCTCACTTGGAAAATAGGAATAAAACAGTGCTCTCCTAGTTCCGTGTGAGGGTTTGTGAGCTAGCCCAGTGGAAAACTACCATTGTGCTTGGTAGTTAAGGATTGGGGTTTGGGGTTACACACAACAGGATCCGAATTCTGATTTCCCCAGCTACTTGTAGTACTACGGTAGGCAAATCACTATGCCCTCTGAATCACACTCTAAAGAATTCTTCAACTCTAAAGATTTCCATGGGGAACAGTGAGGCTTAAAGGAGTTAAGGTTTATAAGGCACTTGGCCCAGGGCCAGGCCATCTGTGGCTGCTAGAGCTGTGGGACCTCCTGGAACTTCATCTTGTCACCTATCTTCTGGATACAACAGTGTCGGCCCTGCCAGCCTCACAAGATTCTCATGAGTCTTCAATGACTTGTGACACACCGTTTATAAACAGAAAAACATCACCTCGTTAATCAGTGATGTGGCAAGCGAGCAGCACAGGGAAAAGCACGACCTTGGCCCTGGCTCTGCGTTTTATTTGCTGTGTGATCTTGTTATTTGGCCTAGGAAGGGGCAGCTTCCTCTCCTGTGATAGGTCACCTTTCCAGGGGCATTGTGGGCATTGGTAAAATGGTGTGTGGAAAGTACCTACCATCATCCAGCACACGGCATGTTTTAATAAAGGTGTCTATTATTAGGATGAAAAAAATTTTAATTGCCCTATTCCTTTGTATTTTCTACCTTTTGGTGCTAAGGGTAAGAATGACAAAGAGGGGACTAGCAGTTGGAGTAATGACTATGTCACTGGACTCCCATGTAGTTGACCGTGGTTCGAGTCCCGGACCCAGTTTAAGCCACTGGCTTAACTCCGGACCCAGTGGCTTAAACTCACACTGGGCGTGTGTGCGTGTGTGCCCAAGATCCCGAGAGGAGAATGGAGGAGAAGGGATTGCGGTATGGCCATCGCCCCTGGGAGGTGATTTCTCGCTTTCTATCTCTTTGTCTCTCTCTGTCTTTCTGGTGAATGCACACACCCTATAGCAAAATAAATAAAATAAAATAAAATAAAATAAAATGACGAAGAAACAAGATTGTTCTTCTTTTATTTTTAGTTATTTGTTATACCACGCATGCAAGAAATCATCCCCCAGGGCAGTGGCCACATCACAATCCCTTCCCACTCTCCTCTCAGGATTTTGGGCATGCACATACCTGCGCTCAGCATGGTGTTCAAGCTGCCAGTTCCAAGACTTGAATGGCACAGTCAGCCATGTGGGATCCAGCACCTTAACCTCCATGCCAGCTGCTGGCCCAGAAACAGAGAATTCTACTTCAGAGGGTAGGATGATACTGTGTTCATCCAACTAAAAATGTGTGGTGAACACTACTGTGTGCCAGGCACTTTGCCCAATAGGTTAGCAGGATACACCTTTGGGGAAGAAAAAAATGTTTTTTATTTTGCCAGAGGGTCCATGCACTCACTGGAGGGGGATGAAAAATAACCCCCCCATAGGAAGGTCATGCTGCAATCTTTCATCCTCCATTTCTTCCTCCTCTTGGGATTTTGGGCACTCACATACCTACACCTGGAATGTTTTTCATGCCATCAGGTCTGGGACTCAAACTGCAGTCAGTCATGTGGGATCCAGCCACATTAACTGCTATTTCATGGGCTAGCCTAAAAAAAAAAAATTGGGGGGCTAGCAGGTGCCGTGGTGGTTAAGAGCGCTAAACTCCCATATGACCAACCACGGTTTGAGTCTCAGACCTGGGAGCTTGCTGCTTCTGCTCTCCCCGACTCTGTCCCTGTCTGGTCAAATTTAAAATAAATAAATAAATAAAATAATTTTTTAGGAAATGTTTTAATGATTGAAGCTTTACATTTTGATATCTGTGAGGAATTTCCCCCATTAATCTTTTGGCTTAGAATTTTTTTTTGAGAGGTTTTTGCTATAGGACGCGTGCGCTCGCCAGACAGACAGAGAGGCAGAGAGACAAAAAGCAAGAAATCACCCCCCCAGAGGGGATGGCCACGCCGCAATTCCCTTCTCCTCTGTTCTCCTCTTGGGACCTTGGGCACGCATGCACACGCACCCGGCGTGAGTTTAAGCCACCGGGTCCGGGACTTGAACCATGGTCGACTACATGGGAATCCAGTGACATAGCCATTACACTAACTGCTGGTCCCGAATTTTCTTTATTTTTTTTAAAGAATTATTTTATCTTATTCATTGTTATTATTTGCTTAACTTTACCAGAGAGAGAGAAAGGGAAAGTGACAGAGCAAGTCATCAGGTCAGGACTCAAACAACTGTTGGCCAAGTGAGAGTCCAGTGCCCTAACCACCATGCCACTGCCAGACCCAGAATTTTCTTTCTTGCAACTAGACTTCAGAATCATTCAGTCAAGCTCTAAAGGCATTTGGAAAGTGGGAGAAAATATTTGCAAGAAATCAGCTTGGTTTTGGTAATATATAAAGAGTTATTCCAAAGCAATAAGAAAAAAACAATTTAATGGGTTAAAAGGGAGTGAGCAGGTGGCATGGTGGTTGGGGAACTGGACTCCCACATGGCTTAACATGGTTTGAGTCTTAGACCTTGCAGCTTGCTTTCTCACTTTCTCTTTCTCTCTCTCTGTATCTCTGGTTAAATTAAAAAATAACAACAGGTGGAATTAAATAAATAAATATTTTTTTAAATGGATAAAAGGCAAAAATAGGAAATACACAAATTTTAAACAAAGTGTTTAAAATTACTTTTTTGTTTTCATAATTTGGGTAACCTGAGAAATTTTCAAGTCCTCATATCTTATTTATTTATTTATTGGAGAGTTTTTTTTGCTATAGGGTGTCCAGAAAGAAAGAGGCAGAGAGACAGAAAGCAAGAAATGACCTCCCCGGGGGGTGAGGATGGCCATGCTGCAATCCTTTCTCCTCCCTTCTCCTCTCGGGATCTTGGGCACGCATGCACACACACCCAGCGTGAGTTTAAGCCACCGGGTCTGGGACTCGAATAGTAGTCGACTACATGGGAGTCCAGCGACATAGCCATTATGCCAACTGCTGGTCCCAATATAGCAAACATTTCTAAAAAAAATTTTTTTTGCACGTGTACGTGTATGTGGGGTTGTATATGTGTAAACCTGGGGTCAGCACACAGGCCAAGTCCAGCTCACCCCTTGTTCCTGTGTTGCCCATGAACTAAGAATGGTTTTTTACATTTTTAAATGGTCGGAAAAAAAATCAGAAAGAAAAAAATGATATGCAATCCAACGTCAGCGTCAGTGAGTACAGTGCCATTGAAACACAGCTTGTTCGTTTACATGTTGCTCAGAAGTTTACATACTGTCTGTGAAGCTGCAGCGGTGGAGAAGAGCATTTGCAGCAGAGACGTCTGGCCCGCAAGCCAAAAATATTTACTCTCTGGTCTCTACAGAAAAAGTCTGCTAGGCCCCTGGTACCGATGCTCTTTGGTAAGATACATAAGAATCTTGTACGGGACTAGCAGTTGGCATGATGGCTATGTCGCTGGACTCCCATGTAGCCAGCTGCGGGTCAAATCCTGAACCTGGTGGCTTAAACTTACACCAGGCACGTGTGCGTGCGTGCCCGCCCAAGTTCTCAAGAGGAGAATGGAGGAGAAGGGACTGTGGTGTGGTCATCCCCCGTAGGGGCTGATTTCTCACTTTCTGTCTCTCTGTCTCTGTCTTTCTGGCGAGTGCACCCACCCTATAGCAAAAACCTCTCCAAAGAAAAAAATGAATCTTACCAAATACCTAACTCCGGGGGAAACCAAGGAGTGGAGGGAGGCAGGTGAGGACAAGATTCACTCCTCATTATATACCCTTCTGTGTTTTTTTTTTTTTTTACTTTTATATTATGGGAATGTATTGTTTTTCGAGACTTTTAAATTTAAATTTAAAATATGAATATAATAAATTATGTTAAATGTAATAAATATTAAAATATAGTAAATTAAAATGTAAAATTAATGTTTAACCTCCTGGGTCGAGGCCTTGTCTCAGATAAGAGGACGCCCAAGTGGGAAGGGTAACTCGTTGCCCACACATGCCAGGATTATCCATGGAAAGCCAGAGTCATGGTTTTCTGTAAATCAATGGGGAAAATTTTCAAACCCCAACAAGACTCACTTCAAGTGACCATCCATTGGTAGAAACCGTCTCAGAGCCCTCTGATGTCATGGTCTTGAGAAAGGAATGACCTTGAATTAGAAGCCCTGGGATGAATTCCCTCAGCATGAGAGGGACCGGGAGAGTCATTCCTCCCCATTGGGTTCGCCCTCCAACCTCATTCGGGAACAAGAATGACAAATCTCCCCTCCCCTGATGCCTTACATAGGTGTCACCAGCCCCTGCCATCCAGCCAATCCACTCCCAGGCGATACCTGTGTCCTGGGACCACCTTCCAGTCTTTCCTCCCCTGGCACCCACACTGGAGACCCCCTTCAGCTGGAGAAAGGCCGGAAGGAAGAACTCTAAGGCCATCTTTGCTGGGGGTGGCAGTGCCCTGCAGTGGTGGAGCTGCTGCACAGATCATTCGGCGAGGCAGGGGGAAAGCCAACGTTGAGGGCCTGGGCTTTTAACCGCCTCATCCTGGAAGTGGCACAGGTCACTTACACTGACATCTCGTGGGCCAGTGCTAGTCTCAGGCCCTGCCTAAGAGAAAGGGTGTGGCCCATGCTGGGAAGTGAATAGAATATTTGGTAAACAATGTTGTTATGCTTTAGATAATGGTTTGTCCTCCACGAATTTTGGAGTTTGGTCTTAATGAGTCAGGACTGGACATCCCCTAAGGATTCTTGTGTTAAGGCTTGATTGTACTGGAAAGACGTTAAGTGAAAATTCTAGCCTGCTCCATAGACTAATGATTAAGGGAACTTGGATCTCACATGGCTGACCACGGTTTGAATCCTGGCCATGGCACATTTGTGGCTGTGCCCAAAATCCTGACAGGATGGGGAACTGGGGAAGAGTGTGACTGTGCCCCATTGTGTGTGTGGGGGTCGCTTTCTTTCTCTTCTTCTCTCGTTGTCTCTGCATGTCTCTCTCTCTCTGGCAAGTGCAAGTGCCCTCAGAGAATTTTTTTTAAGAGAAGAAAACAGTTCCTTCGTGGTGTCCCAGGATGGGATGTGGTAATGTCATCGTGCTCTGTCCCCATGATCACATTCTGCCGTACGTATAAGGAGAGGAAACGAGGCAGGCCACAGAGACAGACCACACTCTGCTCTGCTCAAAGTTCTGCCTTCTGCCATTTTATGATACCTGTGGGCTTTCCAGCCACCAGAATCATGAACTTTGCAAATAAACCTGTTTTCTTTTCTTCTTTTTAATTTACTTAATTTTATTATTATTATTTAATTTGATAAGGGCATGTGCGCTCAACAGAGAGAGAGAGAGGGAAAGTGAGAAAACAAGCTGCAAGGTTTGGGACTCAAACCATGCTCAGCCATGTGGGAGTCCAGCGCCTTAACCACCATGCTACTTGCTGGCCCCAAGACAAAGAGAATAGGAGAGAGAGAGAGAGAGAGAGAGAGAGAGAAAGCACCCTCCAAGGGAAAGTAGCTGGACTGCAATCTCTTCTCCTTGTCTCCATTCTGTGGGGATCTGGGGCATACATGCACATGTACCTGGCATATTTCTCATGGATTTGAACCATAGTCTGACACATGGGATCCAACTTCCTTAACCACTTGGCTATGGGCCGGCTAATTTCTGTTTCTTTCTCTCTCTCTCTCTTTCTTTCTTTTAAGAGTTATTTATTTAATTTTAGTTATTGTTATCTTTTTTTTTTTTTTTTTTTTGAGAGTTTTTTGCTGTAGGGCACGTGCACTCACCAGAGAGACAGAGAGAGATAGAAAGTGAGAAATCATCCCCCAGGTGGGATGGCCATGCTGCAATCTCTTCTCCTTTTGGGATCTTGGGCACGCACGCACATGTGCGCCCGGTGTGAGTTTAAGCCAGCAGGTACAGGACTTGAACCGCGGTGGACTACATGGGAGTCCAGCGACGTAGCCAATATGCCATCTGCTGGTCTCTATTATTGTTATCTTAATTTGATATAGGGCATGTGTGCTCCCCAGACAGAGAGAGAGAGACAGAGAGAAGGAAAGTAAGCATTCCAGAAAGTTAGCAATCATCATTTTCCTACTAGTCACTTTGGAGGAAAATTGGAAAAGAGAAGGAAAATAACGATTCTTCTTTTTCTCGGTTCTCAGTCTCTTCCCCCAAATCCCACTGGATTATCATGCTTCCTACCACAGAGTGGACAGTGGAAAGGACAAGGGAGCCACTGCTGACTCGGCGAGGGTTTGAGCCCAGCTCCTCCACCTGCTGCTCTGTGACTTTGGGCCAGTTGTTTCCCTCTCTGTGTCAGTTTCCTTATCTATGAAGTGATTAAACTACCGGCCACCACCGGCCACCACACAGGTGGAAGTGAGGGTTAAGCAAGAGGATGGAGGTAGAAGAGGCCTCGCTCATACCCATCTCTCTCTTGTCCTGAGTCATGACCAGAGCCTGGAGCAACATGGCTCCCTTTCCAGCCTGCTGCTGGCGGTGGAGGACCAGAGAAATGCTATCTCCACGACTGGGCTTCACTTGGATCCAAGTGACCGAGATGAAAGTCAGCCGTAAACAGAAGGCCGCCCACCTCCAGTTTGGGGAAGAGCCTCTGCCCTCCTTCCGGGGTCTTGGCTGGAGGCAGGGAGATGTGTGGGGAGATAAAGAAAGGAGGAGAAGAAAGAAAACCGCAGAGACTTGTGTACAAAAGCCACTTGTCTGGGGATGCTCTGGAATGTCGCAAACTGCAAGGCCAAGAAAGGCTCTAAGGCCCCTGGAGGCAGGCGGGACCAGGACTCCGCCCTGCACTTCTCTCTGGTGCCCTGGACACTCACACTCCAGAGTCCCTGCTCCCTCGGCCCCACCTCAGCAGCCTGAGCCACCCACTGGCTGCTCCGTGGTCAGCTTCCCAGCTGTGCAACCTCAGATAATTCATTCAGCTCCTATTTCTCTCTGTCTGTCTGTCTCTCTCTGTAAAATGGGAACTGTAACAACAGTATTTGCCTTTTGGGAATTCTGCGGGGTGCTGAGTATATGTATTTCAATTATGCATTCTGGAACTGGGGGATAACCACAGGATGATTTGGGGAGGACCACTTGCCCAAGTGTGAGACGGACTTGAGCTAAAACTCCATTGATCACCTGGTATCCATAGCCCCCCTACTCTGACTTAGGGACCACAGTGACATTCTAGATCTCAAATTAGTGTCAGTTCAGAACCAGGGAAGTCTGGTTCGTTCGTTCTTTCTTTTTCTTTCTCTTTCTTTCCTTCCTTCCTTCCTTCCTTCCTTCCTTCCTTCCTTCTTTCTTTCTTTCTTTCTTTCTTTCTTTCTTTCTTTCTTTCTTTCTTTTGTTTAAAGAATTATTTTATTTCTGGGGCCGGCAGGTGGCTTGGTTGGTTAAGGGTGCTGGACTCCCACATGGCCAACTATGGTTCGAGTCCCAGACCTGGCAGCTTTCTCTCTCTCTCACTCTATCTCTCTCCAGTCAAACTGAAATAAATAAATGAATGAATGAATAAATTAAATAATTTTTTAAAAAGAATTATTTTGTTTCATTTATTTATTTTTAAATAATAATTATTTTATTTAGCTTTATTTATTTTATTTTATTTGATCAAAGAGGGACTGAGAGAGAGAGAGACAGATAAACAGACAGATAGAGAAAGAGAGAAAGTCAGAAAGCAAGCCTCCAGGTCCCTGTGGGAGTCCAGTGCCCTTAACCACCATGCAAGCTGCCAGCCCCTTATTTAATTTATTATCATTATTATTTGTTTAATTTGACTAGAGAGAGAGAAAAGGAAAGTAGGAAAGCAAGCCTCCAGGGCCTGGACTCAAACTGCAGCTGTCTGTGTGAGAGTCCAGTGCCTTAACCACCATGCCACCTGCCGGCCCCAGATTCTGATTATTTTAATTATTTCTATTCCCTAACACAAAGCAGGCTCCCTGTAAATGACTGGAGGTCCCTTTGGGAAAATTTGGGAGAAAGACTAACCATACATTTTTGACAAAGTAGCAGGGCCTCCCCTCAAAAAGGATCAGCACCCCTTCATTGAAGGCACCTGGAATTGTAAACTGGCTTGAGTCTGGGAATTAATTGAGGGGCTATAGCTGTTGTGGTGGTTCAAGTTAGACTCTAATTATTATTATTTTTTTTTTTTTGAGAGGTTTTTTTGCTATAGGGCGCGTGCGCTCGCCAGAAAGACAGAGAGAGTCAGAGAGACAGAAAGCGAGAAATCACCCCCCGGGGGGATGGCCACGCTGCAATCCCTTCTCCTCCATTCTCCTCTCGGGATCTTGGGCACGCAAGCACACGCGCTCGGCCTGAGTTTAAGCCACCGGGTCTGGGACTTGAACCGTGGTCAACTATGTGGGAGTCCAGCGACATAGCCATTACACTAACTGCTGGTCCCAAGACTCCAATTATTTTACGTATAATTTGTCTACTTATACAGATAAAATAGGACCTTAGTTTTGGGACCACCAGGCAGCATGGAAGTTAGGGTGCTGGATCCTACATGGCCAGCTTCGTGTTTTGAGTCCTGACCCCCATGGCTTGAGAATCATGCAGGGCGTATGTGCGTGTGTATCCAAAATCCTGAGAGGAAAGTGGAAGAAAAGGGATTGTGGTGTGGCTATCCCCCTGGGGGGATGATTTGTCGCTTTATCTCTCTATCTCTGTTTCTCTGGTGAGTGCATATGCCCTATAGCAAAACTGAAAAAAAGATAACTTAGTTTTCTTTTGGGGGAATACTACAATATTCCGATAAAATACTGATGTTATGTGAGGGAATCTTCAAAAAGTTTATGAAAATTTTGTATAATGAAAAAATTATATATAGATTGCAAAATTAAAAGAAAAAAAATATTGCCAGACGGCATGTATGCTGCCAGAGACAGAGAACACACCCCCAACAGGGCATGGTCACACTGCAATCATTTTTCCTTCCTGTTATGGTTTGGGGCACACGTACACATGTGTCTGATATGTTTTTCAAGCTGGCAGGACTAGGATTCAAACCAGAGTTGGCCATGTGGGATCTGGTTTCCAACACAAAGCTCTTAACCATGGTGCTATGGGACCAGCCCTCAAAAGATTTTTTTTTTTTTTTTTTTTTTTTGCACCAAAATAAACTTATACTTTAACCCAGCTTTCCATGAACTTTAAAAAAAAATAATTTATTTTACATTCATTCACTGAGCATCATCACAGCATACAAAATGTAATTTCCCATCCAGAATACACTCTATAGTGGCTTAATCATGCATGTTATCGTCGACGAATAATTTTCCATTTCTTGTTTCATATATACATGTATGTATATTTCCCCCCATTTCTCACCCTCTGCCATTCCCACCTTCCTCCCACACTGTCTCTGGTGTCTACAGTTGCTTTCCATTCCTTTCCCTCCACACACATTTTATTGATTCACAAAATATCTTAATTAATCTAACTACTTTCAATGGCTGAGATATGCATATCTGTGAACACATATCTGGCTTTAGGCACGAAGCTCTGAGTAAAATGAATACACTATAAACTAGCACCTAGTTGACCCTATATATAGTTTACCACAGTTATTAAAAAGGCATCTTTTTAAACATATTTAATTTCAAGAAAAGCAGTTTTAGCTTTAATAAATCAAACTTTAAAAATTGCTAAGAGAGTTTTGCTTGAAACTTACAGCCAGGAAACAGGCTAGGATTCTGTTTCAAATAGTAGGTTCATGAACCTATCAGCAGCTCAAGACAAGACAAAACTCTTTAAATCTGGAAAACAAAGCACAAAAGAATCAGTAATGTTTTAGTCAATAGTCATAAGATTCTATTTCACCAGTTCAGTCTCATGTACTTAATTTATCTTCTGTTGTGGTCTGATCTTCCTGTTTAAATTCTAGAACATAACATTCAACTTCAGACTTGTCCCTACCATTAAGTTGGCCATTTTCTTGGTGCTTTTTTTGTTTTGTTTTGTTTTTTGTTTTTGAGAAGTTTTTGCTATAGGGCGTGTGCACTTGCCAGAAGGACAGAGGGAGACAGAGATTCCTCTCGGGATCCTGGGCATGCACGCACACATGCCCGGCGTGACTTTCAAACCACCGGGTCTGGGGACTTAAAGCATGGTCAACTATTGGGAACTCAGCAAAGTAACCATTACACCATTTGCTGGTCCTGCATCTCACTCAGCCCCATGGTCTAGTGAGCAGGGAGCTGTATCCCACATGGCTGACTTCCTGGTTCAGTCCCTGCTCTGGCAGCTTGAAAAACACGCTGGGCACATGTGTATGCATGCCAAAATCCCAACGAGATGGAGAAACGGAGGAGAAGGGATTGTGGCACAACCACACCCCGTTGAAGGTGCTTTCATTCTCTCCCTTTCTCTGTCTCTCTCTGGCGAGCACACATGCCCTGTGGCAATTACAACAACAACAACAACAAAAACCGCCTAACATTTGTAATAAAAATAGTAATGATAAAATAACCGTTGCTTAATGTCGGTCTTCCCTGCTGGGTCGTACGCCCGTGGGTATAGTGTGTCCTCCGCTGAGTGTCCTGCCCTGTGCCTGCCACGTGGTAGCTGCCTTTACCAGCGAAAAGCCCTGGCCTTCCACTGGCCCAATGAAAACTCACCGGAGCAGCCCTCCCAGGCCCAGGCTTGTCTCCTGAGGTGAGATGCCACCAAGAGAGAGCGAAAACAGGAAGAGCCATTCCACTGAAGTCTTGGAATGTCTCTCTTCCCCTGGCTGAGAGGAAATTCCCCTGGGACTCCCAGAAACAGCTGGAGGGGACATGAAGGGGTGGACATTCCCACAGAGTCAAAAAAAAAAAAAGACACTGGTGGCACTGGAGTCTGTGTTCTGTGTTCTTCTAGAAAACGTGGGCCCTGCTGGGAGCTGGGAAGACTGGAAGGAGCCACCGGGTAGAGCCCCCACTGACCTGAACACCGATGGAACGGAACAGCTGCGGCTGGGCGGCTGGGCGGCTGGGCGAATAGGCATGCTGTGTGTGTTGTTATTATTATTATTTTTAAAAAATTATATAATTTCCAGAGGACACATGCACTCAACAGGGGAACGGGGTGAGGAGGAAGAAAGCACGCACAGTGGGGTGCGGTCCCAGCACAGTTCTTTTCCCTCTGTTTCTCTCTCCTGCGAGGACTCTGGGGCATGCACACAGACATGCCCACTATGTTGTTCAAGCCCCAGGCTGGTACTCAAACTGCAGTCAGTTATGCAGGATCCCGCTCCCTTAGCCACCAGGTTATACGGCTGGACCTGCTATTTTTTTTAAGTTGGGATAAAACAGAAGCCACAGGGGCTGATAGGTGGCGTGGTTGTTAAGGTGGTCAGACTCCCACATGGCCAACCACGGTTCGAGTCCCAGACCTGGTGTCTTACTTTCTCACTTTCCCTCTCTCTCTCTCTCTCTTTCTCACTCTGTCTCTCTCTAGTCGAATTAGTCATATTAAAATAATAACAATTAGAAATAAATGCATAAAATAATTATTTTTTAAAAAAAACAGAAGCCACAAATAATTGAATTATTCTAACCAAAAGTCTTCCAGCAGGGCTTGAACAGAACCATTGATTTTCACAGGCCTGGAAGACGCTTTCCTGTTGAGAGCCTTAGTTTTCTCATCTGTAAACTGGGGACAGCAATAGTACCCGCCTCATAGGACTTGAAGTCTTCTATGCAAAGTGCTTAGAGGGCCAGCTTGTGTTCTGGGGGTTACGGGAGTCGGACCCCACGTGGCTGACTATGCAGTTTGAGTCCTGGGCCCAGTAGCTTGAAAACAGCTTCAAAATGCCTGGTGTGTGTGCCCCAGACCCCAAGAGGGTGGAGAAGTGGAGGAGAAGGGATTGTGGCATGACCATGCTCCGCTCCCTCTCCCTCTCTGTCTCTTTGTCTCTCTCTGGTGAGTGCACATGCCCTCTGGCAAATTAAAAAAAAAGGCAAAAGCTTAGACTGTCACTTGGCATTCAGTAAGCACTTGGGTTTTTTTTTTTTGTGTATGTGAAATGTAACTTTATTCATTAATAGAAGAGTATGTCTTACCAGACACATTGCCCCCAAATAAATAAAATTCCAGCATTATTAAAAGCACACAAATACACAGTCTCACAGTGTACACTACAAAGTCAATTTTGATGATGTTCTTACTTGCATTCACTAAAAATCTGAGAAAGATTATAATCAACCCCTAAATCATTATCTTGCATAAAGAGAAAAGTAGAACACAATGACTTCACAAGATTTGGAATGAGAAGTTGAGAAGATGTTGCTTTTAAAAGATATTAGATACCTCACAAATCAAATCACACCCTCTGCAACATTACAACATGAAATTGCACTTAATCAAAAATAAAAGCAAAGTGGCTACAGAATACTGTATTTGTCTTTTCCCCAAATTATACTAATCTCTATTTTGGGCATGAATTATTAACTTTTTCCATTAGTTGGAAAAGGTGCTCAGCAAACTCTCGGAGGGCACCACGGCCACCATTGCATTTGCAAATATAGCCACCAGCTTTCTGGGCAGTGGAACAGGCAACCGCAGGGACACCACTCAGGCCCACTCTCTGCAAGCATTCTTCATCGGACACTTCATTTCCAAGATAAGCCACTTCTTCCCAGCACAGGCCCATTGCTTTTCTCCATTCATCTATACCTGCTAGCTTGTCGGACACATTGACTTCCATTTTCCAATCCAGTTTTCTTGTTTTGGAGAGGTTTTCGCTACAGAGCACATGCGCTCGCCAGACAGACAGAGAGAGACATAGAGACAGAAAGCGAGAAATCACCCCCCAGGGGGGATGGCCACACCGCAATCCCTTCTCCTCCATTCTCCTCTCGGGATCTTGGGCACGCATGCACACGCGCCTGGCGTGAGTTTAAGCCACCGGGTCCAAGACGCGAACTGCGGTCGACTATGTGGGAGTCCAGCGACATAGCCATTACACTAACTGCTGGTCCCTGCAATCCAGTTTTTTTTTTTTTTTTTCTTTTTTTTGGAGAGGTTTTTGCTATAGGGCGCGTGCGCTCGCCAGACAGACAGAGAGAGACAGAGAGATAGAAAGCAGGAAATCACCCCCCAGGGGGGATGGCCACGCCGCAATCCCTTCTCCTCCATTCTCCTCTCGGGATCCTGGGCACGCACGCACACGCGCCCGGCGTGAGTTTAAGCCTCCGGGTCCGGGACTCGAACCGCGGTCGACTACGTGGGAGTCCAGCGACATAGCCATTACGCTAACTGCTGGTCCCCCTGCAATCCAGTTTTAAGGAAGAAAGTGTCTGCTTTGAACAAGTCCTTTCAGAGATTCGTCTCACCTCAATCCCACCTTTCTTTAATAAACTAATCCCAATAGCATCTTTTACATCGTACGATATTATTTCTTTTTGATTTCCTGATACATATATGTGGCCACTGGTGAGACAGCCATCAATATTGTGCATTAAAAGCTTTATCTCCTTAAGCTTCTCTTTGCTAAAATAGCCATATCTTGGTACTTTTTGCTCTGCAATAGGTCAATCAATATCCACACTACGCTCACCTCGCATTTCATAGTATTCCATTTTTCACCCTGTAAGTAACCCATCTCTATCAAATGTCTTTTGGCAAAATAAAATAAGCTGTTCTCATATAATTCTCTATCCCAGTCTTGCCGACGAGGCCGTTTAGCTGGATTCAAATTCAAGGGCTCAGTCACTTCACGAACTCCACCGAATTTGATGGAGTCTCGCAACAGAGAAAACAGAGCCAAATCCTTCTCAAATCATTTCTGCAACTTTTTGAAGGTCAGTAGGATGTAAACACAGAGAAGTAGCTTGAATATTTCCTCCAATGTCAACCTCATTGTGATGATTAAGAAATTCTATGATGACATCTAGTGAGGTAAAGCTGTCTTTTGAAACTTCATAACTTCTTTTTTTTTTTTTTTTGAGAGGTTTTTGCTATAGGGCGGGTGTGCTCGCCAGAAAGACAGAGAGACAGAGAGAGAGAAAGCGAGAAATCACCCCCCAGGGGGGATGGCCACGCCACAATCCCTTCTCCATTCTCTTCTCGGGATCTTGGGCACACACGCACACACACTCGGCATGAGTTTAAGCCACCGGGTCCAGGACTCGAACTGCAATCGACTACATGGGAGTCCAGCAACATAGCCATTACTCCAACTACTATTGCCCAACTTTTTATTTTTTTAAATAATTATTTATTTTGGGCTGGCAGGTAGCATGGTAGTTAAGGGCGCTGGACTCCTACATGGTTGACTGCAGTTTGAGTCCTGGACCTGGTAGCTTGCTTTCTCATTTTCCCTCTCTCTTTCTCTCACTCTGTTGCTTTCTGGTCAAAATAAATAAATAAATAAATAAATAAAGTCAAATAAAATAATTCTCTACAAAAAAGAATTATCGATTTTATTTATTATTATTATATTTTTTTTATTTGACTAGAGAAAGGGAAGTGAGAAAGCAAGGTACCGGGTCTGGGACTCAAACTGTGGTCGGCCATGTGGATGGCCATGTAGGAATCCAGCACCTTAACCGCCATGCCACCTGCTGGCCCCTAAATTCATACTTTAATGAACGGTTTTCTATGAACTTTTTGAGCCCCCTTGTACTTAAGAGGGATGTTAAGGGTTGGTGGGACCTCCATCCCTGGGTAGTTTAAAATCCTATGGTTTTAAGAAGCTTTAAGTTGGGGCCAACAGTTGGTGTAATGGCTATGTTGCTGGACTTTTGTGTAGTCGACCACAGTTCGAGTCCCAGACCCATTGGCTTAAACACACGCTGGGCGCGTGTGCGTGCATGCCCAAGATCCGGAGAGGAGAATGGAGGAGAAAGGATTGCAGCGTGGCCATCCCCCCGGGAGGTGATTTCTCACTTTCTTTCTCTCTGTCTCTCTCTGTCTTTCTGGCTAGTGCATGCGCCCTATAGCAAACTTCCCCCCCACCCCCCGTAAAAAAAAAAAAAAAAAAAAAGAAGTTTTAAATAAAAGGCAAGATGCTCTTAACAGCCTATCCACTGGGCAGGGAAGGGGGACATTAGCATTGGGAAAGTGAGTGACGGAACCAAAACACAGTTGCTCATCCTGTTTTCCAGACTCTTGGGACCTGACTGAGTGATGAGAGGGTCAGGAGCAGAAGCTGATGGAGGCCGATCACCACCTTCTCCCCACCTAACCTCCAGACCCAGAGGTCAAGAAACTGACAGGCCAGAGGAACAGAACTCACTGCCTACAGTAGGTGACAGACGGGGCTCCTGGCCCCCACCCTGTGAGAGCGGGCGTGGCATTGCTTCGTTATGACGGGTGTTCCTCTGTACCAGTCCGGGTGGATGTGCCGGGCTGTTATAGCAGCCCCAGTGCTGGGCACCCGGGTTCCTTCTATTTCGTTGCTCGGCGAGCCCTACAGGGCTGCGATATTCACAGGCTCACCAGCCACAAATGGCAATTTGAGCGAAAGGAAGGGAGCAGGAAGGGGCTGACATGCCTTTCCTATTAAGGCATTGAAGCAAACTTCCACCGTCCTCACAGCTCTTGCTTCCTTATGTTCACGCCCTGCTGAATCCCCTCCCACGACCAATAGGGATGAGCTGAATAACTAATAGGGCATTGTTTTTTTTCCCTAAATAATTACTTTATTTAATTTTACTTATTTGTTTGTTTTAATTTGACCAGAGAGGGACAGAGTGAGAGGGAGAGGGAGAGAGAGAGGGAAAGGGAGAAAGGGAGAAAGCAAGATTCAAACTGTGGTCAGCCATATAGGAGTCCAGTGCCCTTAACCACCATGCCACTTGCTGGCCCCAATAAAGATTTTTAGAAAAAAATGTTCTGGGCTCACAGACTGGAGACCTGGCTTCTGAGTTCTAGGCCTGATTCTTTCCTTAACTTGCTGATGAGCCTGAGATAAATTCCTTTCCATCTCTGAAACTCTGTGAACCCATCTGCAAAGTGAGTTTTGGCTTGTGTCAAATATTTATATTTAACAGTGAACCCTTTGTTCAAAGGACTCTTACACTGAAGCAGACACTGCATCCCCCAATATTGCAAACTGCAGTGGGGCTTACCATGACCGGCACCTGTGACCCGCTGCTGCAGGGCTCTCTCTGAGCGCAGAGGAAGGCTGCGAACGTTGAGGAGTCAAGGCTCTGTGAAGCGGCTCTCAAAGATGGCTGGCAGGAGTTGGTAGTTAAATACCCCAGCTCTCCAACCTGTGGCCAGAGGGCGGGGAGGCCTGTGTTCTGTGCAGGCTGCCAGAGCTCCCGGCGCGATTAAACTGCCATGGCTACGGAGGGCTGCGGGTGGTACATGCGTCCTTTCTGTCTCACTTTCCCGCTCCCTGTCCTAGGTTGCCTGGGATCACAGTCCAAAGACTTGGGTTCAAATCCTTGTCTCTGGCTCTGCTTCGCTTCAAACTGAGTTAGAATCCCAAAGTGCAAAACAAATACCAGCTGTGGTCCCAGGAGGCAGGCATTAGTGAGGCTGTGCCAGGCAGGGAGCCATCGTGGGGGGGCGGGGGCGGGCCCCCAGGGGCCTTGCGCCATAAGGACGATTTGAAAGGGAAGGGACTCAGTAGGACAGCACTGCTGGGAAGAACCTCGTGAACCAGGACACCAGGAGGCAGGAGCCTAGATGACATTCCCTGCCCCTGGTGACCACGTGGCTCAGAGGCAGTCTTCTCCATATCTTCCCTTTTCACCCAAGACCATGTTCCTCTTTTGACCAGGAAAGTGACCCAAAAAAGGACTGTGGTCACTTTCTTATCAGGCCTGTGGTGGAGGTACAGGACGCACATCAGGCCCTTCCCAGCTCTCAGGACATCGCTGCTCCACTGGGGGCCACTGGGCCAGATGGAGGAAGGAGCCCCAGGCGGCATCCTGAGGTTAGGGCCCAAGGATGGGAGGAAGCACGGGCAAGGGAGTCCAGGTGCCGACCCAGTGTTGTCTCTTCTGGGGCCAGCCAGGTGGCATGGTGGGTACAGTGGCTGGGTATCACACGGCCAACACCACGGTTTGAGTTCTGGACCCAGTGGCTTGAAAAACACACTGGGCACGTGTGTGTGTGTGTGTGTGTGTGCATGCGTGCATGCACACGCGCACGTGCATGCCCAAAATCCCAAGAGGAGAATGGAGGAGAAGGGATTGTGGCATGGCCATCCACCCGGGGAGTGCTTTCTCACATTTCTTCTCTCTCTCTCTCTCTCTCTCTCTCTCTCTCTCTCTTTCTGGAGAGTACATGTACCCTATAACAAACTTAAAAAAGAAACTCCTTCTGAATTTCTCCAATAACATCCACATACCAGGATCACGGGACAGGATATGTGGCAGGGCTTCATAAACCACGAACCATAAACAATGGTGCTGCTCAGCTGCGAGCTATTATTCCAGCACTTCCTGAAGGCCAGGCCTTGTCCTTACCCCGCACCGTATCCCAGAGCCTGGCACGGGGCCTGGAGCCTGGCAGGAGCTCAGTCACTGCGGATGAATGAATAGAGGAATGAGTGAATGAGAGTGTGGATATGCCGTGCAGTTGGGTCACTCAGCCCCGCAGAGCGCGAGCCGGGAGCAGGCACCGAGGACAGTCATGTGTGACAAAACAGGCTCGCCTACCCTCAGGCCCTGAGGGCATCGTGGGGGAGCAACCTTCCCACAGGGGCCCCCTCTAGGGGGTGCTCTCTGTTCCGGATTGTCACTACTCCTGCTGTTTGTGGTAGCTGCACCCCAGGGCGACCCCTTGAAACCCACCTAGTATTTGCCCTGTGGTGTAACCCCTTCCCTCTGTGCGTGGGTGGAGCCTCATTTGATTCTAAGAAAAGAACACAGCAAAGGTGACGGGTTACATGTGATGACTTATATGTGATGACATGGTAGATTGTAATACTTTTTTCTTGGCCAGAGGGCACACATGCTTGCCAGAAAGAGAGAGAGGCAGAGAGAAGCAGAAAGGACCCCACAGTGGGGCACAGCCACAGAGCAGTGCTTTCTCCCCAGGTCTCCATTCTGTCAGGATTAGGGGAACACACACATGGTCAGTGTGTTTTTCAAGCTGTTAGAGCCAGGATTTGAACTGCATCCAGCCATGGGGGATCCAGCTCCCTTAACCACTAGGCTACAGGACCAAGCCTAATATTCTTTAAAAAAACAAAAACAAAACAAACAAAAAAAAAACTTTTTTTAAAGAACTATTTTATTTTAATTTGACCAGAGAGAGGCAGAGGAGAAAGAGAGAAAGAGAGAGGGAAAGTGAGAAAGGAAGATGCCCGGTCAGGACTTGAACTGCAGTTGGCCACGCTATTAGCCATCACATCATCTGCCGGCCCCCCAACCCTAACATTCTTGTTTGAGGAACCCTTGGGGACTTTGATAACATAGACATCCAAGCTGGGAGGCCAATGGGGACGGAAACGAGGGTGGCCTCTGGCTGACAACCAGTGAGAAACGGAGCCCCTTAGCCCAGCAACAGCACAGGACTGAATGGTGCCAACAACTGTGAGCGTAGAACTGAATCTTTCCCAGTGTCTTGATCCATTCCTGTGCTGCTTACAGAAACACCTGGGACTGGGGCCAGCAGGTGGCATGGTGGCTAAGGGCGCTGGACTCCCACGTGGCCGACCATGGTTCGAGTCCCAGACCTGGTAGCTTGCTTTTTCTCTCTCTCTCTCTCTTTCTGCCCCTCTCTGGTCAAATTAATAATAAATAAATAAATAAATAAATAAATAAATAAATAAATAAATAAATAAAGTTAAGTAAAATAATTATTTAGAGAAAAAAAATACCTGGGACTGAGTGACTCTCTCCGACTCCTGATTCTGGCCGTGTGAGAAATCCAGAATTACCAAGCACGGCAGACGACAGGGGCTTGAGCAGAACAGCTGGCTTTAAGTTTCTGCCTGTCTTGGTCGACTGCAGTGCCTGCCCTCCCCCTGGGACACTGTGAAGGGGTTAGGTTTCACTTATCACCTTTATGATACAAGTGAGTTGGGGGCTGCTGCTTGCCAAGTAGCCTCCAGGCCTCTGGGTTTAACCTTACTGGTGCTGCAATCATTTTTTGTTTTGTTTTGAATTTTAGCTTTAGAGCATGTGCTCTTGCTGAAGAGAGACAGAGAGAGAGAAGAGAGAGGAGGAAAGTGAGAAAGCATCTTCCAGGGAGGATGGCCATGCCACAGTCCCTTCTCGTCCCTTCTCTTGGGATTTTGGGCACAGAACTGAGAGGGCTGGAGCAGGGACCTCCGTGAAGCTCTTCGCGATGTTTCTCTGCTTCGTCTCCCAAGAACACCTCAGTACACCCTCATCACTCACCACAGATGGGCGGAGCTGTCCGTGGAAGGATGTCTCAGACCTCTGCATCCTCTTCCCAGGTGAGAGCAGGAATGAAAGCAAAACCTATCTCAGTCACACTTGGAATATACAAGGCTCAGAGAGGACAGGCCACTTGCCTGAGGTCACACAGCAAGCAGGTATTAGAGTCTGGATTCAAATTCAGGTTGCCTGCTATCAAAGCCAACCTCCAGCAGCTATAAAGCCTATGGATGGTTTCATTCTTCCATGCCCCCTTCCATGAGATACTCTCTGTTTCAGAGATATAAGTAGAGACCCTGAAGAATTTCTGGAGGGGCCAGCAGGTGGCGTGGTGGTTAAGGCACCGGACTCTCACATGGCTCACTGAGGTTGGAGACCCAGTCCTGGCAGTTTGAAACTCATGCCGGTCATGTATGCATGCGTGCAAAAAATCCCAAGAGGAGAATGGAGAAGGGATTGCAGCGTGGCCATTCCCCTGGGGGGTGATTTCTCACTTTTCCACTCTCTCCCTGGTGAGCACACATGTCCCATGCGGAAAACAAACAAACAAACAAAAACCTTCAAAAAGAAAATAACAACAACAAAACAACGAATTTCTGGATGTGCGTGGGGAGGGTGGCCCGGGGCTTTCCCAAGTGTCTGTCACAAGCCCAGGCCCCCAGGAACTTGTCTGAGCTGACGCCTTATTCCCAGGCTCAGCCAGCTTCCTCCAGGCCCCAGTGGCCCGGTGACACCAACCCGGAGGGACGCCAGTGGTGATTCAACAGGCAGCTGAGCTTCAGGCCTGCAGGCCTCACATCACAGACACCTCGAAAAACCAGAACATCCGTGGGGCCAACAAAGCTCTGGTGTAGTTTTGTCTTCTGTTTCCTGGGCTTCTCACCCTGCCCATCCGCTGCTGGTCTCCAGGTCTCTGCCTGCCTGTGACTCTGTCTGTCGGTTTGTTCTCACGCTGGCTTGCCTTGTTTTTCTATGGATCTAACTTACTTTCCCTCTTGTTTCTCAGACTTTTCTCCCATCTCTTTATGCATCCAATCTTCTCTATTTTTCTGGCCCCTTCTGTTTCCGGTTCCCTCTTCTCTGTCTCTCTCTTCTTCCAGCTCCCTCTGTCTCCCTTCCCCTTTGCCCTGGCCTTTCTCCTCCCCCAGGCCCCTGGCCTTTCTCCCACTCCTCCCTGTCTCCTCCTGCCCCTTCCCTGCCCTGTCTCCCCCCACCCCACCCCCCTAGCTCCTGCACAGAGGTTCCCCAGGGGCCCCTGCAGGAAGCTGGTGTGGGGGATGCAGCTTCCTCCCATCCCCTATTTGCCTCTGTCCAAGCTCCCTGGCTCAGGGGAAGGTCAGCTGTCAGCTTCTGAGCTGCTCTGAAGCTCTTAGGCCAGGGTGCTGGAGCTGGGCCGGCTGAGCGGGAGGAGCCCATTTCCCATGAGCACCTCCTAGGCTCAGCTCTGCACTAGATCCTGAGGAGCAAGTGTGGGCAAGGCCATGGTCCCTTCCCTGGAGACAGCAGATACATAGGACAAAGAGCTGGGGTGGGGGCCGTGAGAACTGAAGCTTGGGAGAAAGAGAGGTCTCAGTAGAGGCCGGCTTCTGAGCCAGCCCCTGTGATAAGAACTTTGCACCGCGCTTAAGCCATTTTCACATGGAGTGAGCGGATGGCCATCAGGAGAGGCGATGCGGTGCGTTAGAAGGCATCCACCACCACGCCACCTGCCAGCCCCAAACCAACAGTTTCTGAATCTGTTGCTGCTATAACAGATAAGCCTAAACTTGGTGGCTTGAAACAACAAAATTTGGGCCAGCAGGTGATGTGGTGGCTGTGATGCTGGACTCGCACATGGCCAACTATGGTTTGAATCCTGGACCTAGTGGCTTGCATTTTCACTTTCCTTCTCTGGTCAAATTTAAAAATAATGATCGGGACCAGCAGTTGGTGTAATGGCTGTGTCACTGGACTCCCATGTAGTCGACTGTGGTTTGAGTCCCGGACCTGGTGGCTTAAACTCATGCTGGGCACGTGTGTATACGTGCCCAAGATCCCGAGAGGAGAGTAGAGGAGAAGGGATCGCGGCGTGACCATCTCCCCTGGCAGGTGATTTCTCGTTTTCTGTCTTTCTGGTGAGCGCACGCACCCTATAACAAAAAAAACTCTCCAGGGAACCAGCAGTTAGCGTAATGGCTATGTCGCTGGACTCCCACGTAGTCGACCGCGGTTCGCGTCCCGGACCCGGTGGCTTAAAACTCACGCCGGGCACGTGTGCGTGCGTGCCCAAGATCCCAAGAGGAGAATGGAGGAGAAGGGATTGTGGCGTGACCATCCCCCCTGGGGGGTGATTTCTCGCTTTCTATCTCTCTGTCTCTCTCTGTCTGTCTGGCGAGCGCACGCGCCCTATAGTGAAAACCTCTAAAAAAAAAAAAAAAACTCTCCAAAAATAAATAAATAAATAAATAAAAATAGTGATCATAAATAAAATTAAATGGACAATTATATTAAAAATTTTTATATGGGAACCAGCAGTTAGCGTAATGGCTATGTCGCTGGACTCCCACGTAGTCGACCGCGGTTCGCGTCTCGGACCCGGTGGCTTACAACTCACGCCGGGCGCGTGTGCGTGCGTGCCCAAGATCCCTGAGAGGAGAATGGAGGAGAAGGGATTGCGGCGTGACCATCCCCCCTGGGGGGTGATTTCTCGCTTTCTGTCTCTCTGTCTCTCTCTGTCTGTCTGGCGAGCGCACGCGCCCTATAGCGTAAAACCTCTCAAAAAAAAAAAAATTTTATATTAAAAAAAAAAACGAAAAGCTAATTTATTACCTTACAGTTCTGGAGTCCAGCTGGGGTGTCACTGGGCTCAGAGCAAGGCGTCTGTAGGCTGTTCCTTTTGGATGCTCCGGAGCGAACCCGTTTCCTCGCCCCTTCCAGCTTCCAGAGGCCCCTTCAACCCACAAATGCAACAGCAATGTGTCCCACTGATCAACTTCCAGTCACTCTTCCCTCTGACCCTCTTCTGCACCCCTACCCAATTTAAAGGCCCTTGTAATTATTTGACCCACCCAGATAATCCAGGGAAATTTCTGCTTTAAGTTCAGCTAATTAGCATCTGTTTTTTGTTTGTTTGTTTGTTTGTTGTTGTTGTTTTTTGCTATAGGGTACATTGTTCACTAGAGATGGAGAGGGAAAGTAAGAAAGCATCCCCCATGGGGGATGGCCACACTGCAATCCCTTCTCTCACACTCTCCTCTTGGGATTTTGGGCATGCAAGCACATGCACTCATTGTATTTTTTTTTTAAAGAATTATTTTATTTTTATTTAGTCATTCATTTATTTCTTTTTATTTATTTATTTTTATTTTGACCAGAGAGGGACAGAGCAAGAGAGAAGGAGAGAGAGGGAAAGTGAGAGAGCAAGCCTCCAGGTCCAGGACTTGAACCGTGGTTGGCCATGTGGGAGTCCAGCATCCTTAACCACCACGCCACCTGCCGGCCCCAGCACTCATTGTATTTTTTCAAGATGGTCTGGGACTCAAACTGCGTAGGGCAAGTGCCTTAACCACCAGACCACCTGACTAGCCAAACATCCTTCATTTCACCTGCAATCTGAATTTCCCCTTTGCCATGTAACCAATTTTGATCAAGACTCTGCAATGAAAACAAAGATGAACAGCACCATGCGCTTGCACATGTTCTGAGAGGAGGCAAAAGGGCTCTGAACGGGATTCACAGACCAAGGTTGGGGGTCAGACCTGAGCACTGAACGAGGTGCTTCTTTACTCTGTGCCTTGGTTTGTACCTCTTTAAAGGGGATAAGAAAACCTGCAGTTCCAGCTGAGTTAGGCCCATGAGCACATTCTGCAGTTGTAAGGAGCCATTTGGATTTCTGCATGAACCATGCACAGAATGGGTGACCAGTGTGACTACTTGAGTCACTGAGGCAATGCAGGTGCCAAATAGACTGCCACTGTCATGTGACCCATGGATACTCCAGGTGGACAGGTCACCTGGGGTCAGAGTGCCCAGGTCAACTGCCCAGGTCACATAGCTCAGTGTTTGCATGAGTTGAGAGTCTGGGGTAGGCCCAGGACGTCCTGCTGCCCCTCTACCCTGCCCATCCCACTTCCGGGGTAAACTGAATCAAGGGGCCTCTATCTCCAAGCAGTCCTGAGTGCCTGTCGGCCCCCGGTCAGTTGTGAGGGACACCCTAAAATCTTACTGCCAGAAGCGCTTTACAAATCGGCTATTTCTCCAACACGCATCCCAACTGCAGGAACAGCAGAACACGTGAAGGGAAACCCAGGCCAGGCTTGGTGGTGCAGCGTGTGCTGAACTGCGGTGCTGGGAGCCACACATCTGACCATGGGTTCAGATCCCCTGCCCGGTTGATCTGGAACACAACAGATGCCCAGGCAGGTGCCAGAGATCCTGGCTGCCTATCTGCCTGCACTGCCCCCATCCCTGACGGCCTTGGACTTTCTAGTTTTCCTCAAGCGTCTCCCAGTGTCTGACCCACTCCCACCCAAGCCTCACTTCTCCTCCCTCCCCAGCACTTGGACTTAAAGCAGGGAGGCTGGAGCTCACTTCCTGGCCCTTGCGCTGACCTGCTGTGTGCCCACAGCAGTTACTTACCCTCTGGGCTTCCTCGTGCCCCTCCATCTGTGTGATGGGAGTGTGGGGACAGGACTGCAGGCTGTGTCGGGAGTAAGCAGCAGTCCGTGTGCCCCTGCCTGCAGAGTGTCAGGCCACTGGAGCCTGGCCCTGTGCGCCCCAAGCTCACTGTCTCCCTCCCACATCCCGAGATGGCCCCAGAACAGATGTGCCCTCCCAGAGGCCTTCTCTGATGCCAGCATGCACTCTCTGCCCTGCCCCGCCCTAACTTGTCACCCAGTGAGCCCGTGTGGAGGCCTCCTTGGTGCCAGCGAAGCCACTGTCATGGGGAGACCAACGGGCACCAGGCGGGGTCCTCTGGCCAGCTCCAAGGTCAGGAACCAGCCTCCCTGAGGAAGAATCAGAGCACTCTGGGACATTTTAGGGCTCCCATGGACTCCTTCGCCCCAAAGCCAGTCCCCAGGTGGCCCAGCGCCGAGGGGGGGTGGGGGTGTTGGAGCTGGGATGCCTAGGGGGGTGTTGGGTTCAGACCTCGTTTTGCTCCTCTGGGTCTGTCCCTGTGCTGAGCAAGAAGAATGGCCTCTGGCCCTCTTAACCCAGGAATGCCGAGCATTTCTTAACACCACTAAGAAGGAAGGGGCGGAGGCCGCTGCTGGCTCCAGAGGGATCTAAATTGTTTGCTAAAACCACAGCCCAAGAGAGGTCTGAGGGGACTTCAGGGCCTGGGGAGCCCGGGAAGAGAGCCTGACTGATTACTCTGCGGGGGTGAGGGGTGGTGGTGAATGTTCCTAAAAAAGACGGTTATGTATGGGGGTGGAGGGATGAGGGGAGGCCGGAAATGCCTCCTGTGGCCACCCTGCTGGCCAGCTCTTCCCATTCCCAGCTCCCTGCTCCTGAGCCTACTTCCCCGTCCTAGTCCCTCTTCCCGGCCTTCTGTGTCAAATGCCTCCTTTAAGGGGCTCTGTTGGCCAGCCTGGGCTGTTTTCGTGCCAGGAGCTGCCCTCTCTAGGTGAGGAGGGGACAGTATGCCCCATGAGGGCAGGGATTGTGTCTAGTCCTGAACCCAGAGACCTCCCCATTGGACCAGGGTTCCGGGCCTCCCTTCCCCTCCTCTCCACCCCTCCCCGTGTTTGCTCAGCTGCCTGCAGGGGGAGGGGCTGCGCTCCACCTCCACTGGCCCACAGCCAAGGTCGGCTGGCCAGCCCCGCTTCCCTGAAGGCCTGGGCCTGACACAGACCCCAACCCAGCAGACCTAGACTATTCCTGGGCTGGGTCTCTGCTCCCCACCAGAGCTCTACTCTGAATGGGCCCCCAAATACAGACTCCTCCGAGGCCAACGTCCCTTGGCCCCTGTACTAGTCATGGGTAAACCAGGGACACAAAACAGGAGGACCTGGAGAAAGAGCAAGATGGCGATGGGATTTACGACAAGGGCTGCACAAGGTCGGGCATTCGTGGGGCTGGCAGGAGTGGCAGGGAGCCCCAGGCTCAGGCCAAATGATCTTTAAGGACCCCCAAGGCAGAGACCCCTTTATCATGTAAGTATTCACTATTCACGGGTTCCAGGGGTCAGGGAACACCTTTGGGAGCCATGTCTCTGCTCACCACCTCTCCCTTCATTCACTCGCTCATGTCTTCCTGCAGGGTCCACCCACTAAGGGCTGGAGGGCAGCGTGCGCCTGCCCTGTGTGGAGGCCACCATCTGAGGCCAGGATGCCCCAGAACCAGGTGAGTGTGATACAGAGGACAGTGACAGGGAGGTTGGGGACTGGGTCTAGTGGGGGAGGATCAATCGATGCGGTGGGGAAGGAAAGGCTGGCTGTGTTGGGGGGAGAGTGCCTCTCACCTGGGGGTCCCTGGTGGGCAGGGGTGCCAGCGGCTGGGGAGCCATGGCCAGGCCAGGAAAGGCCCATCTCTGCTGTCCGTCGGTTAATGCTCTACCCTTTATGGCAGGAGGGGAGGGAGTTGGGTTATATTAAAACAAACACAGATCTAAGGGAGTGGAATGCAAACCTCACGAGGTTGTTACAGAAAACAACCAAGTCCTAAAGGAATTGTCAGTGGGCCTCGGGTTCAGTTCCTTGACCCGCTGTCCTCTTCCCTCCCCTCCAGCCTTCCCCTTCCCTTCTCTTTGCTCCCAGAGCCTCCTTTTGCAAGTAGGAGCTGCTGCCTGGGCTGAGAAGCCCTGCAAGAGCTCGGGCTGGACTAGAAAGACTTGGCGTTTGCTCCTCCATTCACCCCTGCACTGGCAGAAGCTGGGCCCAGCCAGGCTCTTCCTGCCAGGGGGCACACCTGAGCGGGAGCCTGCCAAAGGCTGACTAGCTGGGTGAGCCTGGGGGGAGGGCCCACCAAAAGCCCCTCCCTTCACCAGCCAGTTCTGTGCCCTTCCACCCACTCTCGCTTCCTGCAACTTCATTTCCACGCAGCTTTCACCACTGGCTGGCTTCTGTGTTTTTAATCTTCCAGTATGTGCCAGGTTCTCTGCTAAGTGCTGGGGGTGCAGGAGAGAACTAGGCTGGCCTGTAAAAGCAGACCCTGAGTTCAAATCCTAGTTCCACTATTTAAAAACCGGCTGAGCTGGCGCAGACCTACTTGCCGCTCAGTCAGGTCAGGGTAAGGTCCCACCTTGTTCCTATGGGAGGCTCATGAGAAATCCCACCCACGGTTACAGGGCCCAGTTACTCCGTCTCTTGCTGCAATTGGCGGCACCCTCTGCCCTTCCAGGAACATCTCTGGGACAGCAAAGACTGTGCCTGCCTGCTCCAACAGTGTCTGGGATTAAAATAATTCTTCTTAAAAAGAACTACTTATTTAATTTTATTTATTATCATTATTATTTTTAGTTTGCTGTAGGGCATGTATGCTCACCAGAGAGAGACACAGAGAGAGACTAAAAGTGAGATAGCTGCCAGATCTGGGACAGGAGCCACGGTTAGCCATGTGGGAGTCCAGTGCCTCATCCTCCACACCACCTGCTAGCCCAAGAAACAAACGTTAATAAAAAAATAAACATTAGTAAAAAAGGAACAAAAGATGGGGGCTGGCAGGTGGCATGGTGGTTAAGGCGGCTGGACTCCCACATGGCTGACCCTGGTTTGAGTCCTGGACCTGGCAGCTTGCTTTCTCACTTTCCTTCTCTCTGTCTGTCTCTCTCTTGTCAATTTCAATAAAATAAAATAATGACAATGAATACAATAAAATCATTCTTTAAAAAAAAAACAAAAAGGAACAAATTACGAAAGCACCTAGCACAGCATGCGCGTCCCACGGGGTAGCTGCCATCACTATTATTGTCATCACCACAGTTCCATGGGGGTGGAGGGATGAAGGGAGGCCAGAAATGCCTCCTGTGGCCACGCTGTGGCCGTCCATTAACTGGGCGTCTGGAGGTCAGACCTAGCAGAGTCAGCCCTGGCTGGGAAGCGGGGCTCCAGGTGCTCGTCCTGCAGGCCAGCCTCTCCCCACAGGAGAGCGTGGAAGCCTGTGCTCTGGTCACCGAGTACCTGCACCTGTCCCAAGAGTTGAGGCTGCAGGACAGTCACAAGCACATCCCTCTGAGGAGCATAAGAAAAAGACTGGCCAAGACAGGGGAGACCAGGGTCTCATCCCAGCTCTGCCCTGTACTTGCTGTGTGATCTTGTGCGAGTCAGTCCCCTCTTTGGGCCTCAAACAGTGGGGTAGAGTGGATGGCTTTAAGGGTCTTTCATTGCTTATCTCAGTAGCTGAGGCTGACGGTGGGTTCAGCCCTGGGCCCAAACCCTGGTACCTCCTACATCCATTTAAGAACAAGGCCAGAGGAACCAGCAGGTGGCGTGGTGGTTAAGATGTTGGATTCCCATACAGACAACTGTGGTTCAAATATCAGACCCAGTGGTTTGAAAATTACAACAAATAAGGGCCAGCAGGTGGCATGGTAGTTGAGGTGCTGGGCTCCCACGTGGCTGAACATGGTTTGAATCCCAAACCTGGCAGCTTGCTTTCTCACTTTCTCTTTTTTTTTTTTTTGAAGAGGGTTTTGCTATAGGACGCGTGCGCTCGCCAGACAGACAGAGAGAGACAGAGAGATAGAAAGCAAGAAATCACCCCCCAGGGGAGATGGCCACACCGCAATCCCTTCTCCTCCATTCTCCTCTCAGGATCTTGGGCACGCACGCACACGCGCCCTGCGTGAGTTTTAAGCCACCGGGTCCGGGACTCAAACTGCGGTCGACTACATGGGAGTTCAGCGACTTAGCCATTACACTAACTGCTGGTCCCTCTCACTTTCTCTTTATCTCTCTCTCTGGTCAAATATAAAAAAGAAAAAAATAAAATAAATAAAACAAAATAAATAATTCTTAAATTAAAATAAAAAAGAAAATAAAACCACAACAAATAAATAGATAAATAAATAAACATTAAAAAAAGAAAAAAGAACAAGGTCAGAGAGTAGTAGATACCATCAGGGCTAGGCACCTGATCCTTAAACCCCCAAAAACTTAATTCTAAGAAGTTCCCATGTAAGGCAAAAAGAGAAGTGTTGTATACACACACACACACACACACACACACACACATATAGTTTTTGTTTTTTTAGATATTTTTGCTATAGGGCACGTGTGCTCACCAGAGACAGAAAGAAAACAAGAAATAATTCCCCAGGGGGATGGCCATGCCACAATCCCTTCTCCACTCTCAGAATTTTGGGCATGCATGCACACATGCCCAGCATGAGTTTCAAGCCACTGAGTCCAGGACTCGAACTGCAGTCATCAATGTGGGAGTACAGCACCTTAACCACTACAACCTCTGCTGGCTCCGGGGTGGTCAGATTTAACAAATAAAAATAGAGGACTCCTGGTTAAATTTGAATTTTAGATAAACAATATATTTTTTTTTTAGTGTAAGTATGGCGGGTCGGTGTCTTCGAAAAGTTCGTGGAAAATATATGATTATGCATGGATTTCAAATTTTTTTATATCCAAATAAATTCATACTTTAATTCTATTTTTCTATGAGCTTTTAGAAATCACCTCATATATTCCAAATATTGGAGTGGATAAGAGTATAATACTAAAACAAGTATTTGTTATTTATTAGATATTCACATAATTCAAGTTTAACTGGGCATCCTATATTTTATCTGCAACGCTAAATGAAGTCAAAGAAAAAAAAGAGAGACAGCCCTTTAGAACAATTAGAAAGGTGCAAGTATATAATCCTCAGACTGCTATAACAAAATGCCTCAGACTAGGTGATTTACAAACCATAGAAATGTATTGTTCACGGTTCTGGAGGCTGGGAAGTCCAGGATCAAGGTACCAGCAGATTCCACGTCTGGTGAGGCCCGTTCCTCACAGGTGGTACTGCTATGTGTGCTCATGTGGCAGGTAAGGGGCGAACGATTACCTCAGGCTTCTTTCATAAAAGTATTATTTTATTAAATTAGCCAGAGGGTGTGTGTGCTTGCCAGAGACAGACAGAAAGAGGGGGAAAGGGAGAAAGTGCTTCCCAATGGGACATGGTCGTGCCACGATCCCTTCTCTTCCATTTCTCCATCCTGTTGGTTTTGGGGCATGTATGCACATGTGCCTGGCATGTTTTTCAAGTCACTGAGGCCAGGACTCAAACCTGGCAGTTGGCTATGTGAGATCTAGCTCCCTCAGCCTCTAGGCCAGCCCCCTCTCAGGCCTGTATAACGTGGCTTCCATGTAGGAAGGTGGCTGGTTCACGTCTGGAGTCTTCCTTGAGCACCCCAGCACTCTGGAGGCCACGCTGTGGGGCTGACTGAAGCCGGGGCTGGACTGCAGCACTAATGCCTGTTGGGGATGCTGTATTTCCGTCTCTCACTTATGGAAGAAACAAATAAACTTTTAAAAAGACAACAAACAAACTAATGTTTAAATAGACAAAGCAAAGTGAAGAAGAGAGTGAGTAGATGCGACCACATGCTAAAAAAGCAACAAAAAGAACACAAGAAGCATTTGAGTATAAGCAGCTGGAGACAAGGGCTGCTTCTAGGGAGAAGGTCTAGGCAGAAGGAAAGGAGGGGGTAGAAGATGATATCTTTTTTTTAAAAAATTATTTATTTAGTTTTATTTATCACTACCATTACTATTTTTTTAATAATTATTTTATTGAACTTTATTTATTTATTTATTTATTTTAATTTGACCAGAGAGGGACAGAGCGAGAGAGAGAAAGTGAGAAAGCAAGCCACTGGGTCCAGGATTCAAACTGTGGTCAACCACATGGGAGTCCAGCGCCCTTAACCACCATGCCACCTGTAGGCCCCACCATTACTATTTTTTAACTTGACCAGAGACACAGAGTGAGAGAGTGACAAGCTGCCAGGTCTGGGACTCAAACCATGGTCAGCCATGTGTGAGTCCAGCACCCCAACCACCATGCGACTGCTGGCCCCAGAAGATGATATCTTACTATGCCTTCTTTGCACTTCTGAATTTTGTACCATGTAGCTATTTCATCCTTGAAAAAAAAAACAACATAAGAAACCTAATCTGGCAGTTTTGTTCTGACCCTGCTCCCTGCACCCTTAACCTCCTGCATTCTAGAAATACTCCCGGGTTTGCCTTATCCTTATCGAAATTCCTGTAGGCCCCTGACTTCTGACTCAGCCTGTCTGCAGCATCCCCTGGCCTGAAGGGGTGGGCTGAGTCAGAGCCATCCCGGCCACCAGCTGTTTGCCATCTGCAGGCTAACTGGGGAGAACCCTGTCTAGAGGTGGTCCCTGTCTCTGGACAGTTTGAGGCCCCTCTCATCTTTCCTTCTCTCTCCCTCACCCTCTCCCTGCTGTCTCTCCCCTGAGACTGTAATTCAAGTGAATTTAACGCCCATTTACTGGGTGTGCAGGAGCTGCTCCCCAACAAAGACAACCTCCGGCAAGCCTGGATCTAGGGATCACTAGACCAACGGGCAGAGGCGTGTGGCAGGGGGTCATTATCTATGTGTGTTTGCAAGAGGTAGCATCTAGGAAGGCTCACTGGAGGAGGCTGCACCTGAGCTGAGGAAGGACTAGCACCCTAAGGGAAAGTCCAGAGGGACCAGCATGAGCAAAAAGGTCCAGTGTCAGGAAGGGAGATGCAGTTGGAAAGGTGCCCCAGATCGGATTTGAAGGATTGGGTGTCTTATAATGTGGACCTGGTTCTGGATGGGGACCGTTGAACAGAAACAAGTTCTGGAAAGCTTGCTCTGTCGTCTCCTTGAGGATTCTTGCTGGGACTCAGCGGTGCTGTCTAATGGAGAGCTGAAGTGCTGTGCTGAGCAGAGCGTGGGTCTCGGGATGTATCAGCAGGTCTTTGCTGAGCACCATGATGTGGAGAGCCCAAAGCCAAGTGCAGAACAGGGGGGCACAGACACGTGCCCACGAAGAACTTACAGGTGTGCAGGGGAGAACGGCTTGCCAGGATCCGAATGTGGCGGATGTGTTCCACCACCATGTCCAGGGGGGGCAGGTGGGGCTGCTCAGGTGCCCAGGTCTGCACGGGATGGGCCTTTACATCTCAGCTGGTTTTCCAAGAGAGGCTGGCTCAGGCCCAAAGAAGGACAGAGAATTGTCCAGATCACACAGCAAGCCAGTGGCAAAGCCAGGGGCAGGGCCCTGGCCCTGGACTTCCAGCGTGCTCTACACAGCCTCCACTGCCTCCCACAGGGCGGGGAGTGCAGGGTTAGCACGGGGTGGCTTCTAGAAGCAGGGTCCCAGCAGGCGCTCTGACCTCGGGCATTCCTCTGGCGGGTGGCACAGATGGGTGCTCTCCCAGGAAGAGGTTCTCCTCTGGACTTCCCTGCTCCGTACCTGGGTCACTCTGCCCGGGCTGGGTTTAGGCTCAGTGCCACCACAGTGATCTGGGAGGGAGAAGGCACCTGATGAGGGCTACCTCATGCAATCCTCACGAAGGAACCAGGAGGGAGGAATTACGGGTGGGACAAGGAAGTGACTGCCAGCCCGGGGCCCCACAGGCAGCAGTGACCCAGCTTGACACTGGCCTTGCTACTTCCACAACACCATTTTGCCCATGCCCAGGAAATCCACAGCTCTCTGGCCAAAGCACACAGACATTTCCTGAGGACATTCCTGCCATTAACTTTCTTCCTTCCTAGTTACTGGGAAGGAGCAGGTAGCCCCTGAGGGCCCACCGGTTAAAGCAGTTATCAGATCCTGACCCTGCTATTTGAATACAAGGCCCTGTCCAGAATGACATAGGACAGGTGAGCAGGGAGCGTCCCAGGGCTTGGGCTGTGTCCAGTGGCTGGGTGGGGCCATTCCCCCTGGGGTGATTTCTTTCTGTCTCTCTGTCTAAAAGAACCGTTGTGGGAGAGAGGACTGTTTCTGGCTAGGCACAGCAGAGGGTTTCCATCTTCTGAACCAACTCCAGTTGATGAGGACTGGCCGAGCAGAGCTCTGTGAGGGAAGAGCAGAATCTCGAGGTGGGGTGAGGATCTGTGGGAAAGTGTGCTGTGATCAACTGGCAATGCCTGCTTTGTGCTCGGTGGGAGAGGATGGGTCTGCTGATCTGACAGGTGAGCTCCCCCAGGACTGACCCTGGGTCTGGCTCTTATCCCGTGGGCTTAGCAATGTGCCTGAAACAGACCAAGAACTCAGTTAACGTTTGAGGAAGGGAGGAACAAAGGCAGGGAGAAGAAAACAGGAAAAGGGAAATTTGTTTTCACAGGACTAGGGCCAGTGGGTCGATTCCCAGGGCGCGGAGCTTCTGATTTGCCTCCCAACACCCTTTCACCCCCTTGCTCTGATCTTCGCAACCCCTTCCTTTGGAGATTGGCTGCTGTAACAGTTACCCTAGACGGGGTGGCTTATAAACACCAGGCATTTATTCTCACAGTTGACAGTTCCAGAGACTGGAAGCCCAAGGTCAAGGTGCTGGTGGACTCAATGTCTGGTGAGGACCCACTGTAACCTCACGGGTGGGAGGGCTGAGGGAATTCTCCAGGGCCTGTGTTTTTCCTTTAGTTTTGCTATAGGGTATGTGTGCTCACCAGAGAGAAACAGAGAGAAGGAAAGTGAGAAAGCACCCCACAGGGAGGATGGCCACACTGCAACCCCTTCTTTTCAATTCTCCTCTTAGTTTTTGGGCACGCACACACACATAGCCAGAGAGTTCATCAAGCCATCAGGTCTGGGACTTGAACCATAAAGTTGACCATGTGGGATCCAGCCACTCCAACCACCACGATACTGGTTGGCCCTCGGGCCGCTTTTAAATAAATAAATAAATTAATTAATTAAGAGTTTCTTTTTATTATAGGGCATGTGCGCTCGCCAGAAAGACAGAGAGAGACAGAGAGACAGAAAGTGAGAAATCACCCCCCCAGGGGGGATGGCCACACTGCAATCCCTTCTCCTCCATTCTCCTCTCGGGATCTTAGGCACGCACGCACACATGCCTGGTGCGAGTTTAAGCCACTGGGTCTGGGACTCGAATGGTGGTTGGCTACACGGGAGTCCAGCGACATAGCCATTACGCCAACTGCTGGTCTCCTCAGGCCACTTTTATAAGGTACCAATCACACTTATGAGGGCTCCACTCTCAAGACCTAATCACCTCCCCAAGGTCCTACCTCCCAACACCATCACCCTGGGGATGAGGATTTCAAGAGTGCATGGATGAATTGTGGGGGAAGGGGCATGAACAGTCAGACCACTGCAGGGTCCACCTCACTGCCAGTCATCACGGGGCCTGCCCTCCTGTCCAGGGGCTAGGCAAGCCCATGCTCCTTCCCAGAACTCAAACCGAACCTCAGGGCAGGAAGTGGGGAGCTGATCGGAGACACATTCACCCTGAAGTCATCTCTTTCAGAATCAATAGCCAAAGGCACAGAAGTCACTTACCCTGGGGGAGGGGTCCGGGGAGTATCTCTGGGGCCAGGCCAGGCTTCCTGCCCTTCCTCCGTTCCAATCAGTACCTCCACCTCCAATTGTATTCTGCTTAATGATTTGTTTTTAATTATTTATTGAATTTTATTTCTTATTTTTAGTAGTAGCATTTAGTTTTACCAGAGAGAGAGGGAGAGTGACAGTGAGAAAGCAAGCCACCAGGTCCAGGACTTGAACCGTGGTCGGCCACGTGGGAGTCCAGTGCCCTCAACCACCAGGCTACCTGCCAGCCCAATTCTGCTTAATTATTCGGGTGTCCATTTCTGTGGCTGGAAGCCAAAGGGCGCACACTGCTGTTATATGATCTCACTAAAGGAAGAGCAGAGCTGTTCAACTTCGGAAAACCCCTTAGTACAGGGAAAAGAGGGCTGGCTGTCCGTGTGTAATGTGTTGAGGCAGGTGGGCCGCGGGAGGGTGGCGAGTGCCCCGCAGTCAGTGACAGTGGGTTTGAACCCCTCCCCTCTGGCCGCAGGACCTGAGCAAGTGCCTTCGCCCTCTGAGCTTCAGTGTCCTGCTTGTGAACCCCACATTTATCTCACAGGAGCCCCGAGGGGCACAGTGACAAGGTACGCAAGCAAAGCGCTCAGGACAGTTCCAGGCACTGTGACTGCCCTTCCCCAGGGGCGCGTGCGCATGCGCGGGGGAGGCGCACGCTTCATCTAGCCGGGCAGCAGGGAACTGCCAAGAGCCTGCCTGGTGCTTGCAGCAGCATGAAGCAGTGCACGTGGCCCTTTCCTTAGTTTTCAAAATAGTGACGATTCTTCCTGCACAGGTGAGGACTCTGACCTCAGAGAGGCTCCGTAAATTATCCTCAAGGCAGGCCAGCAAGGGGTATTTGAGCCAGGCATTTTACAGGGAGCGCTTGAGATCTTACCTGGGCCTTCTGCTGCCCTCCCGCCAGACCCAAACCCCTCCCCACTGCAGGATTCCCTGACTGCAGGCTGGAGCTCAGTCCCTGCCCCAGAAGCTGCGGGTCCAGTGAGAGGTCAGATGCTGACACAGAAAGGGAAATCGGACTGACAAGGCAAAGCACCCCTCGAGGGCCCGAGGAAACAGACCGGCTCTTGGGAGGGGGAGGGCACCCCACCTGGATTTCAGGCCATATCCAGTGTCAACGGAAAGAAAGGCCCAGAGGCCACTATCCTAATCCTGAGGCCCCCAGGGAAGCAGCAAGTTCCTGGGAGAAAACAGGTTCTCACAGATTTCATCCTCCTCTTGTCACTCTTCCAGGGAGGGAGGGCTTCCTGCTCCCACACCCCTACGCAAACACGGGAGGGGGGACCACACAACTCAGAGCTGCAGGGCTGTGGGACACCCCTGCCCACACCCTTGTTGCAGCCCGGGTAGGGCAGGGACTCCAGCAAGGTCCACAGAAAGAGGGAGGCAGGGCTGCAGGCTCCCAGGCTCGCGTCCTGGCAGCACACTGGCCGGCTTCTCCCAGATGAAACCTCCCTCTGGCCGGCTTCACCCTCACCCTGCTTTCCTGGGCCCTCTCCTCAGACCCCACACAGACAAAAACCAAGAGCACTGGGTTTGGGTCAGGAGACCTGAGTGTCCAGGGCTGGACTCAGACTGCTCCTGCGTCATCTTAGGGGGTCCTCCCCCCTCTGGGCCTCAGTTTCCACATCAATAAAATGAGGGGGGTGGATTCCATTTCTAGGGTCCCTTTTGGCTCCCATGTTCTAAGAGCCAACAGTTATGAGCTGGTGCCAACCCCTACCCTGTCCCAGGTTTCCCTAGTCTCTCCAGAGGCCTTAGAGAGCCCACGTGAAAGAGGAATTTGGACAGAGACCTAGTAGGGGTGGGGCTGGGGACTCTGGCCCCCATATCCATCCTCTTTTAAAGCAAAATGCTGGCACAGGCGAGAGCCATCCCCTAGGCAGGGGATGGGGAACCAACCCCTGGTAATGGGCAGAGGCTAGAACCCTCTGGGCCTCTAGCACCTTTCTTCCTTCCCTCCACCCGATCCCACCCTCAGAGCCAGTGGCACCTGCAGGCGGCCTGGCAAGGGACCTGATAGCCAAGTGGAGACTTCTCAGGCGGGGGTGGAGGGAGGAAAGGAACAGGGTGGGAGGAAACGGCCCAGTCTAGTTTAATGGATAAACAAAGAAAATGAGGGAGTGCACGCCTGACTGAGGGCCCAGGTGCTGTGGAGCTTGCTGCCTGCACAGTCACCCGACAACTGCTGCACACCTACTAGGTGCTGTGCACCTACAAGCTTCTCTCGCTCTCTTAGTTTTTGCTATAGAGTGTACTTACCAGAGAGAGAGAAAGAAATCACCCCCTGGGGGAATGACCATGCTAAATCCCTTCTCCACTCTCCTCCTGGGATTTTAGGCACACACACACACATGCACCCAGTGTGAGTTTCAGGACTCTGTATTCGGGACTTAAACCATGCAGTTGGCCATGTAGGATCCAGCTACCCCGGCCCTGCTGGCCAGGCCTAAAAACTTCCAAAGACATGAGCCCACCAGAGTAAGTCACTTCCCTTGGGAAGCTCTAGGTCAAATGTGGGACACAGGCATGGAAGTCACCACCCCAGTGTGATGGGAGTACCAGTAAAGGCACATGTGCGAAGGGACTCAACAGAGCTGATGACACTGTGCAGGCATCTGAGAGGATGACAAGTCACCAGGCAAATGGACAGAGCAGGCAAGGTGGGGGGAAGGAATCTTCCAGGCGAGAGGCAAAAATCTCTTGGGTCTGTGTAGGTCCTTTGTAGCACACACTCCTCCCCCCCCCACACATACACACTTTTGAATGTAACTGCCCCTCTAATAGTAGACGCCCAAAGAGAGGGCATGGCCATGACTGCCCCACGGCACATCCCTGCTGCGTGGTTCCTGGACAGCAGGTTTCAGTAAGCATGTTATATATTTACTGGGTGACTGTTCAGGAAGCTGCAAATGGCTCTGGCTGGCCAGAGAGTAGAGAGGAGGAAGTGGTAGAAGGGGCCAAGGTCAGGGGGGCCCAGACCGCAGAGGGCCCACGTGCCGCACTGAGGTCTGGGTCTGTATCTTGCAGGCCCTGGGGTCTGGGGGAGGGTTTAAATGGGAGACACCGCTAGTCTTAGATTCATGGTTTAGAAAATTAGAAAACTCCTCAGACTGGTGTTTGGGGTGGATGTGTGATGCCAGCAAGAATGTGAGGGCAGTAATGACCAAGGCGAGAACGCTTGAGTCTAGAGGCAGCAGCGTGGGGCACGCTGGCATGGAGGAATTTGGATTTGTGTGTTGCAGGTGTGTGCCACCCAGGCACAGCCAGGCTCTGGGGATCAGGTGCTTCCTGTTACCCTCTGGGAGTTCATGGCTCCCCACCACACGTGGGGAGGGGAGAGAAAAGGCTTCTGTCCCTTCACCCCACACAGCTACAGCGTGGCAGGAAGGCGTGTGCCACACCTGTCACTGTCAGCACCCTCAGGAGTGTCGCCCTTGCCCTTTGGACTTTTATGTGCTTTTCAAGCAGCTCATATTTTTAAACACATTTATATATTTGAAATATATTTATATATTTGAAAATGAATGTGGCTGGCAGGTGGGGTGGTGGTTGAGGCACTGGACTTCCACATGGCTGACTGTGGTTCAAGTCCCAGACCTGGTGGCTTGCCTTCTCACTCTCTGTTTCTGTTTCCCTCTGATCAAATTTTTTAAAAAGATAAATAAAAGTAACAAATAAAATAAAATAAAATCTTTAAAAAAATAAAATGAACATTGGGGATCATTGTACTACTCTATGCCTTTGTGTCTTTGAGTATACTCATACTAAAACAATTGTCATTTCCATGCATGCACAGTGCTTCTAAACTCTCGATGGAAACTCTAAAACCATCAAAAATAAAGTCAAGTTATTAAATGTATTCAGCTCAAACATCAAGGCTCCCACATCCAGGCATTTCTTTTGCTAAAAGAAGAGACTGTTACCTGGAGGTGTTAGACCTCTCAGCATCAGATATTCTCCTTGACCCTAATTAGGATTGACCGTGAAAAGTTGTTTTGAAAAGCTCCACCTATTCCTCCTAAGACTTGCAGACAAGCCCAAGGCCTCGCTGAGTACTAGGTCTTGTCTGTGCCCCATGGGGAAGGAGCCCTTCAAGGTCAATGAGACTAGCAACTACAGAAAAACTTACGAGAATGAAAGCATTTAATGTCTATCAATCACAGCCCGGGGCGTCCTATCTGCTGGCCCTGCCGGGAGGCCTGATCAAATCCCTGGAGACCTGTGAGGGCGGGGCCTCCGCAGTGACTCCTAGGTCCCTGGAGGGGCCCCTACCTGCTGAGGAATGAGCCTCTACGATTCCCATTCAACAAAAATGGAAACCGAGGCACCAAAGGAAAAAAAAATTACACAACTTGTGCAGAGTTCAGAAAGCCAGCAAGCAAACCAGCTGTACAAGATAGCGGGCTTGCGGCTCCAGAGGGCTGGCTCTTATAAGCTGCACTCTGCAGGCGGATAAACTTCCTAAAAAGTGCACTTAGCAGGCGCCCGCTGGTCGGGCCGTCAGGGAGGAAGGCCGATTGCTCTCCCTTCACCCCTACCCTTGGGTATCGGGTAGTCAGGGTCCCCATTTCCCACCCGCAGCACACTTTCTGGCTCAACAGGCCCTCCCCCGGGGCTCCTCGAGCCGCACGCTCCGGCGTATCCGGATGGGCGGATTCGCAGGTGCGAGGGGCGGGATCAAGCTGGGTGTGTTCGGAGGTCCGAATGCCAGGACCCGAGCCGGCGCTCCGGGGTAGCCTCCTGCGGGCTGCCGGGCGGGATGAGGCGGTGCTTCCCGACAGGAAGCCGTGGGGATGACGGTCGGGGCGCGGCCTTGGAAAGGTGCCCCTGCCAGGGCGGCAGGCAAGCGTGTTGCGGCAATGGGCGGGAACGCGCAGTTGACGACAGCCGCTCCGCCAGCGGCGCGCAGCTCGGCGCTCGCCTTATATGGGTACGCGCGCCGCCGGAGAGGAGGAGCGTCCCATCCGCTGGCCCTGCCGGGAGGCCTGATCAAATCCCTGGAGACCTGTGAGGGCGGGGCCTCCGCAGTGACTCCTAGGTCCCTGGAGGGGCCGGCCCCTTACCTGCTGAGGTTTGCGCCCCGCCGGGCCCTGCAGAAGCTCAGCTCGCAGAAACCCTGGGGTGCGTTCCGAGGCCGGAATGGAGTGCTGACTCGCCTTCACCCCGCCTGGCCGCAGGTCCTCACTAGGTAGCTGAGAAGGGGATCCTTAAGTGACCTCCACTTTGGAGCAGTTACCAGTCCGACGTCTGAGGGTATACCTTCCCTACCTAGTCTGTTTCAGGGGGACAGCTTTTTCTAACTGACACAAGGTAGCCTCTGTAACCCCAAACTGAGCCCAGAACTTCGGTAAACTATGGATCCATCGCTTGTTTGGTTAACTGGACCCTTCTTGGCGGAACTAGGCTGTAACCCTCGAAGGAGGTGTCCCCTCCTCACCCGATCCCTGAAGTCAGCAGATGGTGTAGGTTGAACTGGACTCCAGTTCAAGTCCTGGACCTGGTGGCTTGAAATTAACGCGGCGCGCGTGAATTTGTGCCTGTGTGCTCAAGATCCCAGGAGGCGAATGGAGGAGAAGGGATTTCAGCCATCCCTCCTGAGGGCCGATTTCTCATTTCCCTGTCACAGGCTCGCTCTCTGGGGAGCGCATGCGCCTTAAGGCAAAAACCTTTTTTTTTTTTTTTTTTTTTAAATAATTATTCACTTTATTTATTTATTCATTTATTTTTCAGTTTGACCAGAGAGAGACAGAGGGTGAGAGTGAGATTCAGGACTCGAAACCTGGTCGGCCATGTGGGAGTGCCCAGCGCCTTAACCACCACGCCACCTGCTGGTCCCGGCAAAAACCTTTTTTAAAAAACAAACAAAAACAAGGGACCAGCAGGTGGCGTGGTGGTTAAGGCACTGGATACTCCCACATGGGCAAACTACAGTTCAAGTCTCAGATGGGTGGCTTGCTTTTTCACTCTCTCTCACTCTCTCTGTCTGTCTCTCACTGGTCAAATTAAAATAAATGAATAGGGGCCGGCAGGTGGCACGGTGATTAAATGTGCTGGGTTCCCACATGGCCAACTATGGTTCGAGTCCCAGACCTGGCAGCTTGCTTTCTCTCTCATCAAATTAAATCAATCAATCAAATTAAATAGAACATAATTATTTTTAAAAAGAGAACAAGATAAATGAATAAATAAACTTAAATTAAAAATTATTTAAAAAAAACAAAGAAAAATCTGGGGGCCAGCAGGTGGTGTGATGGTTAAGGTGTTAGACTCCCACATAGCCAACCGTGATTCAAATCCTGAACTGGGTGACTCTCTCTTTCTCTCTCTGGTGAGTGCAAGTATTCTATAGCAAATTAAAATCATAATAGTAGTAAAGGAAAAGCAAATCTGCCCAGTTCTTCCTCTGCAACCTCCATTCTACTCCCTACAGCCCTTCAGTGTCCTAGTCCCCACAGGGTACGCACCCTCACTCAATACACAGGCCGCTTCCCAGCATGCATTTCCCTCATGTACCATTCTGCATTCTGTTCCACGCTGCCCAACTTGTGCGCCTCCTGCTTCCTCCCGAAAGGCCTTTCCCTTCATTACACTCAGACACGCTCATCCTACTCGGAGATACTTCCTCATGTCCTCTTTCTAGCCTTTCTGCTTATTATTTAACCTTTCTGAGCCTCAATTTCTTTTTCTGCATAATGAAGATAAAACAATCCCACTTCACTGTTACCATGAGGACCCAATGAGTTAAGAGTTGCAAATGCTTAAGACAAAGTTTGGCACATAGTAGCTGCTCACGAAAACCTGCTGTTGAACATGTCTCTCTTACTGTGTCCTAGTTCCCCATGCACACATTTTGAGTTCCGCGAGGACTAGGCTCCTCCTTTCTCACCCCTGCGTACCCGTGCTGGCATCTAGTGGGTGCTGTACCGGTATCAGTTAATGAATCAATGAATTTCAGACAGTGGGGGGGATATGAGGAAGTCCCTCACCATGTGGCCACCAACCCTCATATCTGCCGGGAAGTAGCTCATTCTGCTTTCCCCTTTGCAGTCTCTCAGAGCTTCATGGCGATTTGGGAGGATGTAGGATGGACACTGACCCCATTTCCCAGATAACACTCAGCTTAAAGAGACTTACGGAGTGAGCGGCAGAGTTGGAACCAAGGTGACCACCACATCCTGCTTTTAGCACCCAAAGTCAGGTATCCCAGGCATCCCTCTAGTCTCAGGCAAAGTGGGATGGCAGGTCACCCTAGATCAAGTTCCAGATCCAGGACAGCACTGCCATCCTCCACCCTCCTGTGGGGTGTCACATTGTTCCCAAGGTTTCTACCATTTCCTAAAGGACAGATGGTGCTATCCAGCCCAGAAGGTTGGGGAGGCTTAAAAAAATCACACTCTCTGACTCCCCAAAGAGTCAGACTCATTGCAGGCCACAATGGAGACCAGAACAGAACAGTAAGTCAGCGAGGACGCAAAGCTCCTCAGTGCTGAGGCCACGTGGGAGGCCCTGGGCTTGCATCCTGGGATCTTCCTGCACACACGGGTGTATTCACACCCACAGTCCTGGTTGGCTGGGGCTGGGTGTGGACCCAGATGAGGACCCTGCTGGGGTGCCTCTCTCTCTCTTATGACATAAAATGGTTTTGTTGTTTGTTTTTTAAAGAGCATTAGAAAGGCACAGGCCTAGAGGTTAGGAATGCAATTCCTTTACATGGATTAATGGCTCACGTACCAGGCCCACCGTCTGGCATGGGGAATTGAGAGAGGCCAGTTCCCTTCCTCTAGGTTCAAAGACGGGTGGGGAGACAGATGTGTGAGCCCAATCTGGTTCATGGATAGCTGTAGAAAGGGATGATTAACCAGAAGGTTCTGCAGAGCCCCTCCTGATGTGGCCCCTCACCAGCTGACCTCAGGCCTGTGCCCTCCCCTCACCGGGCTTCTGTAAACCCAGGGATTTGGAGCTGGTCTCTGAGGGCCTTCTTGCGAGGAAGGAAGGCCCTCAGAGGCTCATGACATAGTTGTGGGAAAGGCAGCCTCCAGAGAGGAGGCCCTAGAGGCCAAGCATGCCAAGCAAGTTGAGGAGGTGCACGTGGGCCTCACATGTGCTCACACAGCAGCCTCGTCTCCCAGGCTGCCCTGGCCGCAGCAGCCCCCAGCTCCTGCCCTGCCCACCTCATCCTCCTCCTCCTTCTTCCTGGGCTGCTGGCCAGGAAGCTGGCCTCACTGCCTGTCCCCATAGCCCACAGCAGGTCAGAGCCAGATCTGTGATAGGGGGGCCTAGTCCTGCCCAGCAGAGCCTCCCCTCCTTTCCCGTGGCTGCTCTTGTGGCCTGAGAGCTGCAGGCCTGAAGTTGACCTGGGGGTGCTCAGTGCTCAGGGCCGAGTGCTGAGCAAACGCCGTGCCCACTAGGCAGCCAGGCCCTTACCCGCGGTCACGTTAAAGTTGACCTTGGGTCACATGGAGTGCCCAGCTGGCCAAGCAAGTACAGTATGAAACAGAGGGCCCTTCCTGAGCCCAGGACTTGGCAGGGAAGGGGATCCTCCAGGAGGACTAGATCCTCTGCCCTCCATTAGAAATAATTTCTGTCCCTCAACCTCCCTGACCGCCTCAGTGAAGACCAACCCTAGAACTGGCACTGGAGTCTCAGAGGCACCTCTGGATTCTCTCCTCTGGCTTGCTGGTTGACCCCAGGCAAGGGCCCTAGCATCTGTGGGCTTCATTTCCCTCTCCTGGTCCAGACTTGGTGGCTTCCTTCCCTTCCCTCAACATAAGGGCCCTGTGATAGGGACCTGCTGAGATGCACAGTAATATGGGAACAAATATATCAGCTTCACAGGGGAAGACACAAGGCTCAGACATCAAGAGGTGGCAAGTCACACGGAAGTGCAAAGCCTTAGTGAGGAGGAGAGAGGCACAGGGCCAGGGGCAGGACAGCTCTGTGGGGAGGTGCCGCAGTCCTTCACTCATTCACTCACTTTGTGGCTTGTTGTACTCCTCCTTTGTGCCCTGCCCCAGGAGAGAGGGAGGACAGGAAAGAGCCTGTGGAAGAGGTGCATGGGATGAGCCTGCAAAGGGCCGTGGTCTTTGGAACGCAGTTTTCTCTAAGCGCAGTGCAGAATCTGCATTGTAATCACTGGGCTCTGAAAACGCACATTCTAGGGTGCCAACCCAGACCCACCACCACACCCCAATCCTTATCTGGACTTACTCAGGATTCCACAAACCAGAATCTGGGGCCTGGAACTTTCAAAGACAGAGACAGGACAAGAAGGTAGCTGGAGGTGGGACAGGCCCAGCCAGGTCTGAGGACATTCCTGCACATCCATCTCCCCGCCCCCCAGAGGAACCGCAGGTGGGAGGTGCAGGTGGAACCCAGTTCGGGTTTTCAGACCTGGGACGTGTGTTCCAGGCTCTCAGGGACAATAACTGCTCCCTTTACCCTGGAAATCTCACTTATGTAAATTGTAAAAGAAGAAATAAGCTCTTTATGTCTAAACATGTTCCAACTTCATTTACAATAGGAAAACAATGAACTGAAAAATTCCTCAATATCTGGGAACGAGGGAAAGGTAACAACAAGACTGACTCCCTGGGTCTGGGACGTGGAGCTGCACTGCCCGGTGCTGTAGGCAAGCAGCGCTGCCGCTCTGGGGTGGTGAGGGGTGAGGATAGGGGCAGGGATCTCAGGGTCAGACCGTAGATCAGGTTTAAACCCTGTCTGTCCCTTCAAGGCTGTGTGACCTGGGGCCATAACCTTCTGCCTCAATTTCCTTATTCATGAATTGGAACTGATAATACCCATCCCCAGCTTATATGTACAATAAATGAGTTAAAATACTGGAGAAAGTCGGGGGACCAGCAGGTGGCATGGTGGTTAAGGTGCTGGACACTCCCACATGGCCAACCACATTTCGAGTCCCAGACCTGGTGGCTTGCTTACTCACTTTTCTCTCTTTCTCTGGTCTAATTAAAATAAATGAATGAGTAAATAAATAACATTAAATAAGTAATTCTTAAAAAAAAAAAAAACAAAACAGAGAGTGCTTAGAACAGGGCCCAGCTGCTCTGCGAGTTAGCCACTGCCACTGAACTACAGAACATGCTGTTATGAGCTGAATTCTGGCCCCCCCAAATTCATATGTTGAAGCCCCAATTCCTAGTGCCTCAGAATGTGATTGTTTGGAGACAGCCCCTTTAAAGTGGTGATTTAAAATGAGACCATGAGGGTGGGGCCTCCCGCAGTCTGACCGGTCTCTGCAGGAGAGATCTGAACACACAGAGATAGGAGGATGTGCGCAGACGCAGTGGGAGGGCGGCTGAGAACAGAGGCTGCCGGAGAGACCCACCCCAGAGCACCTGGATCTTGGACCTCCAGCTCCAGAACTGTGAGAAAGAATGCTTTTGCTGCTTAAGCCACCCAGTCTGTGGTTCCTGCTTTGGCAGCCCTGGCAAACAAAGACATGTGCTCAACACGCAGCGATGATGACAGAAACTCTGAGTGAGGTGTTTGCCATGTAACTGCATCATGCTGTGATATCGCGTGTGTTATCTCATGTCGATCTCAACCGTGAGGAGAGTACTGTCTTCTCATTTCAAAGATAAGAAAACTGGGACCAGCAGACAGCATAGTGGTTACATCGCTAGACTCCCACAAGGCTAACTGTGGTTTGAATCCCAGACCCAGCAGCTTGAAACTCATGCTGGGTACATGTGCGAGTGTGCCCAAAATCCTAAGAGGAGAATGTAGGAGAAGGGATTGTTGTGTGGCCACCCTCCTGGGAGGTGATTTTTCGCTTTCAGTCTCTCTTTTTCTGTCTCTCCAGAGAGTGCACGTGCCCTATGGTGAAAATCTCTTAAAAAAAAAAAAAAAAAGGCATCAGCAGTAATGGTTATGTCGCTGGACTCCCATGTGGTTGACCGCAGTTTGAGTCCCGGACCCAGTGGCTTAAACTCACGCTGGGTGCGTGTGCATGCGTGCCCAAGATCCCGAGAGGAGAAAGGAGGAGAAGAGACTGTAGCGTGGCCATCCTCCCGGGGGGTGATTTCTCACTGTCTCTGTCTTTTTGGTGAGCGTGTGTGCCCTATAGCAAAAACCTCTCCAAAAAAAAAAAAAAAAAAAAAAGGAAAACGGAGGCTAGGGAGGGAGCCAGGACAATGTGAGGCCCAGGCCCCATCAAAGCCTGCCCCTGCCCCACCCCTCAGTGGGGCCTATCCAGTCCCACGTCCCAGCCTCCCCCCTCGGACAGATCATGTACTTTCTGCCTCTGCGTTGATGCACGTGCTGTTCTCTCTACCTGGAATGCTCTCCACTGTTTACTTCTCAGGTTAATTTCTTTTATTTTTTTTGGAGAGGATTTTGCTATAGGGTGCGTGCACTTGCCAGAAAGACAGAGAGAGAAAGAGAGATAGAAAGTGAGAAATCACCCCCCAGGGGGGATGGCCACGCCACAATCCCTTCTCCTCCATTCTCCTCTTGGGATCTTGGGCACACACGCACACGCACCCAGTGTGAGTTAAGCCACTGAGTCTGGGACTCAAACCGCAGGCAACTACATGGGAGTCCAGTGACATTGCCATTATGCTAACTGCTGGTCCCTCTCAGGCTAATTTCATTGAAATCTGCAAAACCCTTCTAGAACATCACTGCCTCCCTGGTTTGCCTGACAGTCCCTTGCAGACTTGCTCCTTCTTCTTTTTTTTTTTTTTTTTTTGGAGAGGTTTTCGCTGTAGGGCGCGTGCGCTCGCCAGACAGAGACATAGAAACAGAAAGCGAGAAATCACCCCCCAGGGGGGATGGTCACGCTGCAATCCCTTCTCCTTCATTCTCCTCTCGGGATCTTGGGCACACACGCACACGTGCCCGGTGTGAGTTTTAAGCCAGCAGGTCCGGGACGCAAACTGCGGTTGACTACGTGGGAGTCCAGCGACATAGCCATTACGCTAACTGCTGGTTCCCTAGACTTGTTCCTTCTTAAGAGCTTCCACTCAGTCTGGCCTTTACCGGCTTGATGGTGAATGGAATTTGTTCCTACTGGAGAATCTACACCTTCCATTGTGCTGATGTGTTTGCTGTAAGGTTGTTGAGGGCAGGGGCTTCTTCCTCTGCTTTAAACTCCCAATTCCAAGCACCCAACAGGTTCAGAGGGGCACTCAGAGATGCTAGCTGGCTGAAGTTGCCATATTTGAACTGAGAGAATATTCTGGCCTTAGCAAAGGGACTCTCCTGCCTCTTTCTGGGGCAAGGGTGAGGAAGAGAAACAGATAAAAGAGAGGCCCAAGTCTCCATTCTTGGCATGTGAAGAGGGTACTTGGACCATCTCAGGCTGTCGTGTACCCATGTCCTAGGGAGTGTTCTTGGGTACATTACCACCTTTCTGGGCCTCAGTTTCCTCATATGTGAAATGGGAACAATAATCCCTACCACAGGTGGGTGTTGAGAGGATTAGAGAAAGCTCAGGTGGAGTATCCGGTGGTGTGGAGCACAAAGGGGAGATTGGGAGGATGGGAGGCTGAGGAAGGCAGCAGACCAGAGAGAGATGGCTAAGAGCCTATGTGCTATGGTTTGAATGTGACTCCCCAAAAATCATGGGTTGAGATCTGGTTGTGATAGTATTAAGAGAATGGAAACCTAATGGGACTATGGGTGGAGAGGAAAGCCTTTGGAAGGTGATTGGGATTAGATGAAATCATCTGGGTAGGGCCCCATGACTGAATCCTGGTGGCTTTAGGAGGAGAAAGGCCAGAGCAGTCACACTGACATGGACAGACACACTAGCCCTTGCTCACTCACCATGTGATTTCTGTGCCACCTCAGGACTCTGCAGACACCCCACACAAGAAGGCCCCCACCAGATGCAGCTCCTTGACCTTGGATCTCCAAAACCAGAGCTAAATAGACCTCCATTCTTTATAAATTACCCAATCTGCAGTATTTACTTAGTCTGTAGAGAATGAACTACAATAGAAATTGGTACCAGGATTGGGGCACTGCTGATAATGAATACCTGAAAATGTGGAAGTGGCTTTGGAACTGGGTGATGGGCAGAGATTGGAAAAACTGGAAAGAGCAGGCTAGATAGCGTCAGCCTGTGGTGCGGTGGTTAAGGTGGCTGGATCCCATGTGGCTGTCCACACGGTTCAAGTCTTGGACCCAGCAGCTTGAGAAACACGCCGGATATGTGTGAATGTGTGCCTAAAAATCCCTAAAGGAGGGAGAGATGGTGGAAAAGGGATTGCAGTGTGACCATTCCCTACGTGGGGTGCTTTCTCACTTTCCTCTCTCTCTTTCTCTCTGCTGCTCTGTGTACTCTGGTGAGTACACAGGCTCTCTTGTGAGAGCAAGAGAGAAGGAAAAAGAAAAAAAATAGCCAAGAATACATTAAGAATAATCCTGATTCAGAAGAAAAGATGAGACAAAGTCTGGAATTTCTTTGAGATTTGCTAAGTGGCTATGACCAGAATGCTGGTAGAAATATGGACAGTACAGGCCAGTCTGATAAAGTCTCAGGTGAAAATGAGGATTATCTGATTGGAAATTAGAGAAAAAACCTCTTTGTTATATCATTGCAAAGATTTTGGCTGCACTGTGTCCATGCTGTAAGGCTTTGTGGAATGCCAAATTTAAGAGTGATGAATACCTGATAGATGAAATTTCTAAGCAAAATATAGAAGGAGCTGTATGGTTACTTTTTTTTTTTTTTTTTTGGAGAGGGCGCATGTGCTTGCCAGAAAGACAGAGAGAGACAGAGAGACAGAACGTGAGAAATCAACCCCCGGGGGGATGGCCACACCTCAATTCCTTCTCCTCCATTCTCCTCTCAGGATCTTGGGCATGCACGCACACACACCCGGCGTGAGTTTAAGCCGCTGGGTCCAGGACTCGAACTGTGGTCGATTACATGGGAGTCCAGTGACATAGCCGTTATGCTAATTGCTGGTCCCTGTATGGTTACTTTTTTTTTTTTTTTTTTTTTTTTGAGAGGTTTTTCGCTATAGGGCACGTGCGCTCGCCAGACAGACAGAGAGAGACATAGAGACAGAAAGCGAGAAATCACCCCCCAGGGGGGATGGTCACACCGCAATCCCTTTTCCTCCATTCTCCTCTCGGGATCTTGGGCACGCACGCACACGCGCCCAGCGTGAGTTGTAAGCCACCGGGTCCGAGACGCGAACCGCGGTCGACTACGTGGGAGTCCAGCGACATAGCCATTACGCTAACTGCTGGTTCCCGTTACTTTTAACAGCTTATAATTAAACGAGAGTAAAGGATGAATTATAGACAGACTTTATTATAAAAAGGAAAGCAGATCAGAAAGATTTGGAAAATTCTTTCTACTGGTCACATGATAGAGACTAAAGGAGCATTTCCAGGACAGAAAACTAAAGGTGTATTCCAGTTACTGTTACTGAAAAGATTACCAGGACAAAAAGGGAGCCAGGTGCTAAATGTGAAGATAATGAGAAAGAGGCCTCAAGAGCATTTAGAGATCTTCAAGGCTGCCCCTTTCATTACAATCCAGAGGTTTAGGAAAGCCAAATGCTTTCCAGGGACTGGCATGGGGTGGGTTTACTGCCCTGTGCTGCATCAAGACTCTGTTCCCAGCACCCTGGTTCAGTGTTCCTCGGACCCACCTGAAGTTTAAGCTGCCCCAGGTGTGGTTAAACCTATCATTCAGGTCTCTACTCTGGTGCTCCAGAATGTGTAAGCAACAGAACTTGGTAGTGTTCATGGTTTGGTAATTCTGCAGGCTCATACAATTCAAGAGCTGTGGAGGTGTGGCAGCCTCCACCTAGATTTCAAGTGCAGGCAGAGGCTTGTCACAAGGGCATCCAAAACCGCGAGTGAAATAAACTTCTATTTATAAATGACCCAATCTGTGGTATCCAGTTATTCAGCAACAGAGAATGGACTAAAACACTATGCTCACCCAGTTAGCTGGCCAATGATGAAGAGCTGGCTCACCCCCAATTGGTAATTCATAGCTATGTACCAGGGGTATCCTACTCACAAGAGAAGCTCCCAATAGCAGCTACATATGTGGGCTGACACAAAGGTGTGAACGAGAGGACAGTCAGAAGTGGCTGGGAGGTGGAGAGCAGAGGATTAGACTTGGTGAATTCCAGTGGGCATTTTCCAAGGGTGAGGTCACCACCTCTAGCTCCCCAGGCCTGCCTAAGCCACAGGCACTATCGGGCCAGGTCAAGAGCAGGAGGAGGCAGTGATAAGAGGTCAGGACCAATGCATGGCCGGATATAAGGCCCTCAGCCGGGTACAGTGACAGCCCCTCCCATAGTTGGATGCTGGGGTCCTTATCTCAGAAAGCCTGGTGTTTCCTGTTTAAGATGTGGCTTAGAATAGGGAGAACTTGGAAGGAGGGGAAAAGCAAAGCAGGGAACACTTCTTGAGCTCCTGCCAGATACGAGTGCTTCCACAGGCTGCGCCATGTAATCCTCATGGGGACCTCATTGGGCAGTGGCTGCCATCAGCCCCATTTGCAGATGGCACAACTGGGGCCCAAATAGTGAACATCCTTGTCCCCATGGGAAAGCAGTATAGTGAATGGGTACGAGCAGAGACAGGAATCAAATACATTTGGGTTCAAGTCTGAGCTCTGACACCTATTAATGCCAAGTTAACCCATCTGAGCCTCAGTTTTCTCATCTATAAAGTGGTGATAATAACAGTCCCTCCCTTTAGAGATTGTTGTGAAGACTCAGTGAGAGTAATAAGCACTCAGCGAGTGCTAGCCATCATTACCATCCTATTTTATTGATGTGAAAACTGAGCCTTGTAATGGTGAAGGAACTTGCACAAGGTCACACAACTGCTAGGTAGCAAAATTTGAACCCATATCTGATTCCCCCTGCCTTATTTCAGTTACTATGGAGTGATAAGTGGTGGCCCTCATCTTCCAAAGGACTGCCAGGAGGTGGCCAGAGAGCTGAGGAACAAACAGTGGCCCAGATTTCCCGTGGAGCTCCGGACCCTAGCCCAGGGGGTCGGGTCTCCAGGTCACACTTACAGCTGGTGTTCCAGGCAGTGGAGAGGAACCGGGGCAGCATGCCTGGAAGCTGTGCTCATTGCACAGCATCCTGCCTGCTGCAGACACGGCCCCAGCATTGTTTTCTGGGTCCTACCCGGCCCAGAACCCACACGTTAGGGATTTCCGGCAGCCTGGCCAGACTACCTTCACTTTCCTAAGAACCTTTCCCCAGGCAGCTGGGGCGGGGGCTGAGCTGGACCCAGGCCCCTTGTCCGGGGCAGGGACTGCTGGGAAGCACAGTGGCAGCGACACCGTCAACATCCTCTTGACCTGACAAGGCCTGGCTCTGTATTCTGCCTTTCTTCTCTCCTCTCCTGCAGCCAAGGTTTTTTTTTTTTTTTTTTTTTTTTTTTTTTTGAGAGGTTTTTGCTATAGGGCGCGTGCGCTCGCCAGACAGACAGAGAGAGACATAGAGACAGAAAGCGAGAAATCACCCCCCAGGGGGGATGGCCACGCCGCAATCCCTTCTCCTCCATTCTCCTCTCGGGATCTTGGGCATGCACGCACACGCGCCCTGCGTGAGTTTTAAGCCACCAGGTCTAGGACGTGAACCGTGGTCGACTACGTGGGAGTCCAGCGACATAGCCATTATGCTAACTGCTGGTTCCCCTGCAGCCAAGGTTTTTAAGAAAGGCCTTACGTTTTAGTGCAAGTTGAAATCAGGGTACTCGAGTTCAGTCCCAGCCCTACTATCAGTGTGATGTGATCTGGGCAAGTCTCTCCTTCCTGGGCGCTCATGAGACAGACCAGATGCCCCGAGGTCCCTGTACACTGCCATGCTGTCAGGTCAGTCTCTCTGCTCTGGTATCCCTGGAGCATAATCTCCCATGGGCATGGTCAGTTTCCCTTCCATGTTGCCCGCATTTAGACAGAACCATGTGACTGTCTCTGAGATGCACACCTTGGTGGGGAGCCATTCCACCAGCATCTCCCTGCACTCAGGTGCCTCTGTGAGCTGGGAAGAATGCCTGCCTGGCAGGTGAAGACGAGGACTACAGGAGGGAGCTGAGGTCTAGGACTGGCCCCATACACTTGAGCTCCCTGCCCCTGCCTCCAGGTCAGCTGGATAAACTCAGTAGCTGGAGTTCATCTGTACAAAGGCCAGACCCAGGATGCCTTAGGGCGGAGGGGCAGCGTATGTCTTCCAGCAGTTGTCTTGCTTACCCCTGTGGCTGCACCGCCAACCTCTCTTCCAAAGCACTGGAGCCCAAGGTGGCACAAGTCCGGTGGTGTAGAATCAGCATTGTCCCTGGTGAGATCAGCACCGTGGAATTAGCCAAACAGGATCACCCCGAGGATTCTGTGCTCACAGCCAGTGACTCACAGCCATGAAAGCGCCTCATGAGCAGTGACTGCCGACCTGGAACAGCCACGGTTGTGGACACAGGCTCACCTTACATGGCAAGTCACCTTTAAAGGCGAGGTGCTTGGGGTGGCCCGGAGGCTTTGCCTCCAGCCGGAGACCTCTGCCAGCTCTTCACGCCTACCAACCTGGGGTGAAGAGGTCAGACCCCACACCTGGGTTCAAATTTCGCCTCATCACTTAGATATGACCTTGGGCAAGTCAATCTCTGAACCGGTTTCTTCATTTACCATGCAAAGTCATACATGCCTCACAAGAGTGGAATTACATGAGGTAATGTGTGTGAAAGTGCTTGGCCAACGGTGCCTTTTAAGGAGTGGCAGCTGGATAGGGGGAAGGGCTTAGATGGGAGTCGGGGCCCCTGGCTGAGCTCTAGCCCCACCCCTTACTCACTGGGTGTCTTAGAAAATGACTCAGTCTTTGACCTGACCCTACCTGCCTGGATCGCCAGTTGTGAGACCCAGAGCACACACAGCCGCTTCACACGGTGAGAGGGAGGCTGGCGCTTCTGAGCACTCGGGGACGAGCTCTGGTGGCTGGTGCTTCTGCCGTGGTGGACGCAGACACGCCTGGTGCCCAGGCTGCCCTCTGAGCATGGGCTGTCACTGCTCGTTGCCCCCAAGGCTCTTGGCTCTTACAGAATGTTCACTAGATCTGGGTCCCCAGCTTCCGGGCCACAGAATGGCACTGGTTCTTATTAAACGTAATAATAATGATAAAGTGCACAATGAATACGATGAGCTCAAATCATCCCCAAACCACCCCCCTCACTCCTGTCTGAGGAGAAATCATCTTCCACAAACTGGTCCCTGGTGCCAGCAAGGTGGGGGATGAACGAGATGAACTTTGAACTTCCTTCCCCAGGTATGCCAGCTGCTGGCTTTGTTTAATCTCCACGGTTTTTTTTTTTTTTTTTTTTAAGGTTTTGCTTTAGAGCATGTGTGCTCACCAGAGACAGAGATAGAGGTGGGGGGAGTGAGAAATCACCCAGCAGGAGGTCAGGCCACACCTCAATCCCTTCTCCTTTATTCTCTCAGGATTGGGCACGCATGGACTGAGTCTGGCATGATTTTCAAGCTGCTGGGTCCAGGGATTCGAACTGTAAAGTTGGCCATATGGGATCCAGCTGGCTTTACCTCCATGCCATCTGTTGGTCCCTCTATATGCTTTTTTCCTCCTTCCTTCCTTCCTTTCTTTTTTAAAAATTTTTGCCAGAAGGTTAGCAGGCTCATTGGAGGGAAAGTGAGAAAGCACCTCCCCTGGGGAGTGGTCATACCACAATACCTTCTCCTCTGTCCTGCTTTCGGGAGTCCAGGTATGCATAGCACATGTGCTCAGTGTTTCCCAAGCCCCCCGAATTTGGGACTCCAACCGTGAAGTTGGCTACATGGGGTACAGCTGCTTTAATCACCATCCCATGGGTGGGCCCCTTTAAAAATTAGTTTATTTCTTCTTTATTTCTTCAGAGACAGACAGAAGGATGCGCCCCCACCAGGGTCTTGACACCATGACCCCCCGCAGCCTCAGCCAGCCCTGGACCATGGGCACATGCATGCCTGGTGTATTCAAGGTGGTCTGTGGATGGGAGCCTGGGACCTTCCCAGCAGGTCAGCCTCACACTGCCTCAGGTTTTACCACTGTCGTCGGCTCCACACTTGCTTTTTATTATTTTTTAAAAAGAATTATTTAGGGACCAGCAGTTAGCGTAATGGCTATGTCGCTGGACTCCCACGTAGTCGACTGCGGTTCAAGTCCCGGACCCGCTGGCTTAAAACTCATGCCAGGCGCGTGTGCGTGCGTGCCCAAGATCCCGAGAGGAGAATGGAGAAGAAGGGATTGCGGTGTGGCCATCCCCCCGGGGGGTGATTTCTCGCTTTCCATCTCTCTGTCTCTGTCTGTCTGGCGAGCGCACGCGCCCTATAGCAAAAGAAAAAAAAATTATCTAATTCAGGTTGTTAATATATTTTATTTTGACCAGAGAGAGAAAGGGAAAATGAGAAAGCAAGCTGCTAAGTCCGGGACTCAAACTGCAGTTGTCCATGTGGAAATCTAGTGCCTTTAACTACCACACCACCTGCTGGCCCCCACACTCACTTTTTAAAAGTTTGTTCATGTTTTACAGAGAGCCAGTACCCCCAACAAGGTCTCGACACCACAATCTGCCCCCAATCCTCAGCCAGCCCGAGTGTGCCTGCTTCGTTCAGGCCTGTGGACTTGAACAGGAAACTTCCCCCGTGGGATCACTTTACAGAGCATGTTTAAGCACTGCACAGCCATCTGCAACCCCCCCCCCCCCAAGTTTACTTATTGCTTCCATGAGATGGTGGGAAAGCGAAAGGCACCCCTAGAGTGTCTTCCTGCTGCAGTCCACACCTCAGCCGGCCTGGAGCAAAGGCACCAGCATACGCCACTACCTGGCCCTAACGTCTCCAGGTCACAGGCCCCTGTTATGGGCCAACTCCTCTCTCATATCAGTCCTGGCAGCCTCCCCAAGGTGGTCCTGGGTGGACCTCTCAAACACTCGGGCAGTTCTGCAGGAAGGGAAAGAGCCACCCAGAGCAGTGCACATAGCAGTGGGCACAGCACCCTGAGCTGCAGGAATGTCAGAACAGCCCTGTTGTTGGCACTGAAGACTCGCCGGGAACTGGCACCTCAGCTGGGCAACCAGGCCAAAGGAACAGCTTGGCCCCAGGAGGGAGGCAGAGAGAAAGCTTTCTAGGCTGGCAAGATGGTTCACCTGGCACGTTCTCCCTGCCCCCCTGTGGCCAAGGGGAGCAGGGAACCGGAAAAGGAGTCAGGCCTGAGGCCCAGAAGTCCCTGTGGCCACAAACAGGAAGGATGGCCTGACTCCCTCAGGGGCCAGGCACCGGCAGGAGTGGCCAGGAGCCAGTTAGGGGAGAGGGCACCCAGGAGGACCATGGGGTCACCCATCTGGAGTCCAGGTTTCAGGGGCTACTGCATCTTGGTAGGAACCCAAGCTCTGCAGCCCATGTCTCAGTGTCCTCTGGGTAACGGGGACAACACACCTTGCCTTACAAGGGCACAAGGACAATGCATGGGAAGGCGTCCTGAACAGCAGCCACCACTTGACAAGAGTATCAGTAACAGGAGGGGCTGGTTGGGGGTGGGGGTGTGAAGTCGGAGGAAACAGAGAGAGCAGTGGTGGACCCTGGAGGTCACAAGTGCTTTCGGAGCCCAGACAGAACGAAACCCGACAGTGCAAACCCAGTTTTATTGATCTGGTCTGTTCACAGTTAAGCCTCCTGCTCAGAGAACCAAAGGCCAACTAAGGGGGTGGGGGATGTGGTGTCTCAGCTCTCCAGAGTCAAGGGTCTGCAGATCCCTCCCCCACGCTTGTTCTCTGCCCTTGTGCCTGGCAGGGAAGGGGGAGGAGGAGGGAGGAGGCTCTTTGGGAGATGAGGATGGGATTAGAGAGAGACCCAGGGTTTGTTCTTCACAGCAGGAGGTAGAAGGGACCACATAAAGTTCTTTTTACAGACCTACAAGAAACGAGAATTATATTTTACTCTCACTTGTTTGGGCTTCTTGTTTCCTTCTTTTTCTTTTTATAAAACAGCAGCAGGAAAGAAAAATGCAAGAGGCAGGTGACCAGGCCTGGGGGTTCAGTTCAGAAGGGACCAAGAAGACAGGGGCCATGTCTGCTGCTGACCAGTGCTGCTGCAGGCTGGCCCTGGGGTTGAGTATGGGGGGGGGGGGGTCGGCCTCAAGCCCTAGAGGGAGCAGACGGGAGGACAGTGGGTGGACGCCACTGTGTCCGGACCAGCAGCAGTTCCCTCTTGGATGGCCACCCTGGGTGGGCGGCCAGCTAGCCGGGGCACGCTGCACCCCCTCCCCTATTTGAAGGCTGGTCTCCAAAGCACAGGCCCACAGGGCAGACGGGGAGGCAGGAAAGGCCTGCACGGAAGGGCTCTGAGTTCTACGGGGCCCCTCCCCAGGACCATGGGGGTCCCAGGTGGGCAAGGGCTTCAGGGCTCTTCCCTGCTCGTCAGCCAATCAACTTCTTCAGGAAGGCCTCCAGCTGGTCTTCGTCCTTGATGCCCACAAATTTGTCCACCACGTCCCCATTCTTGATGGCCAACACGGTAGGCACAGCTGACACCTAGGTGGGGTGACAAGGGAGTCCAAGTCACTCGGAGGTGAACTCTTCTCTGCTGTGACTCCCAAGCCTTGATGGAGAAGGCTGGTGGCTTATCCAGGTCAGTGACCGCCCAAAGCCACGGCAGGAGGAGCCAGAGGAAAGCGGCCCTTCCCTTGGAGCAGGAGCACTGCAGGCCCGCAGGCCACCCGCTGGAGAAACTTCTTCCACCGCGGGCTCCCAGCAGCGCCCTTCCTCCCAACCGCAGGGCTGACTCACTGTCCCAGCGGCTTGGCTGCAAGGGCAGGCGAGATGAAAATAACCCATGCAGCTGCGGCCAGGCTGGGGGTGGGCTGGGAGGCAAGGGCGAGTTTGAATCCTGCCTTTGCCACTCACGAGCCCGGTCCTCTACCATAAAATGGAGGTGATCGGGAACCAGCAGTTAGCGTAATGGCTATGTCGCTGGACTCCCACGTAGTCGACCGCGGTTCGCGTCCCGGACCCGGTGGCTTAAAACTCACGCTGGGCGCATGTGCGTGCCCGCCCAAGATCCCAAGAGGAGAATGGAGGAGAAAGGATTGCGGCGTGACCATCCCCCCTGGGGGGTGATTTCTCTCTGTCTCTATGTCTCTCTCTCTCTGTCTGGCGAGCACACGCGCCCTATAGCAAAAAACCTCCCCCCCCCCCCAAAAAAAAGGAGATGATCATGTTTACCCTTGGGGTAGGGACTAGAGACTCATGCGACGCTGCAGAGAGGCCAGAAGCTCAGGCTCTGGAGCTGGCTGACCTGGGCCAGCTCCTCCCAGCAGGGTGGGGTTGGGCAGGCGCTGCATCCCTCTAAGGCTCAGAGTCCCCGTAGGCGAGACGGAGACGCTGTCCTATCAGTACTCACACGAGGACAGGGGGCACGAGGCCGAACCGGACGGTCTCCGGTCGGCCTGGCAATCGGCATGGCACCCGGTACCTAGCGAGCACCGAGGCAGGCCCAGCAGGGGCCTCAGGAGAGCTCTCAGCTCACTGCAGAGCATGGTCCACAGGGCCCAGAACCGCCGACTCCTACTGGGCACTGCGGGGGAGGCTCAGCCACGTGGGACCTGCCGTTCATTTACCCGGGACTGGAGGCGGGGGACAGCCACATTCTTGGTCTATGAAGCATTTACTCGACTCCCTCAGGGACCTGTACGCACGGCATGGAATGTGGACGGGGCCACGGCTGCAGCCACTGTGAGTTCTCGGCTGCCTGGGCTCCCTGCCTGGCCCTTGTGGGCATCTGAGAAGACCATGTAAACAGAACAAGGTGGACACGGACTTTCTTACACATATGTAACTACAAAGCAGCAACAACGATGACACAAATACGCCGGGGTCTTCACTCCCCCTGGGGCTGCCCGCCCACGAGCCACCCGGAGAAGCTACTGAGACCGAGGACACTCAGAAACTGCATGTTAGTTCCAGAAGCAGGCAAGCAATGCGCACCGGGATGGCCAATCTTGCAGCCCTCGCTCACACCTGTGGGCACCTTGGGGACACACACAGGCCCCACTCTCTCGCGAGTGCCTCAGGGGCCGTTCCAGCCTGTCCTGTGGCCGAGTGGTGGCAGCAGATGCGCTCTGTGGAGTTTGTGCCGCAGCCATATCTGGCATTGGGCTGATCATGCCTGTCCCTGCCCAGGACCCCCTGCTGGCACTGGTTCCTGTCCTTGTTGCTGACTCTGGCATGGGTGGTGGCAAGAAATGCCAAGGGTCTAGCACAGGTCTAGCACGTGGCTGGCCCTGTCTCCAGGCAGGAGCAGGGGCCTGGAAAAGCTTGTTGTAGGATGCAGAGTGCTGCTGAAGCCACTGCGGCCCTCATGGGTGTTCTGCGCCCTCTAGTGGTCAGCACAGGCAGCTGCAGTGCCTCAAAACACCTGGGCACCAGCTCACTCACCACAGGCTTTCAACCAGGCACTGAGCGGATGCCACCTGCCCTGCTCCTTAAATGAAAACAAACTCTTTACACCACTGCATAAGAAGGGGATGTTTTTTCACAGGTCTTCTCGGCAGGACTCCAAGCTCACAGACATGGCTCGGAGGGTGGGCCTAGCTTTCTGCAGAACTCCAGATGAAGTCTGTCATAACCTCATTGTGAAATCTCACACGCACTTGCACATACATGGACCACGCCAGGCCAGGTGCACAGCAGACACGCTGAGAGTGCATTTTCATGACTCTGGACTAGTGATGATCGAGGGGGTTCTCTGAAGCATGGGTGTAGGCATACGTGTGCACATGCATGCACATACACTAAACGGGCTTGCTGGAAGCTGGATTTTCCAGGACACTGCAGTGACTGGACTTTCCTCACACTGAGGAGTGTGGCTTTGTCACTCCTGGGCTCAGCAATCGGGAGGGGGTGTGCCCATAAACACTGCCTTAAATGAAGTACACGGGTCCTTGGCATTCCTCTGGAATGGGGATGGGAGTGAAGCTCCAGCAATGGGGGCGGGGAATTCAGCTTCCTCTCAATTCTGGCAGGACTGAGGGAACCACGGGACTGGAAAAAAGATGTGCTACCACGTGCTGTGTCCTCCTGCCCCGTGAAGCCACCTGGAGGCCTCTGTGCTGGCTCCGCACCCTGAAAACACAAGGCAGGGGCGGGTGTCTGCGTGTGCCTTCCCTCTCACCCGCGGCCTGCGTGCACTGCTGCTGAGCTCAGGGTCCCTGTCAGATCCTCGATCTCTCCTCGACTAACCCATCTGTTAGCTCTGTCAAGGACAGGCACGGTGCTGGTGCTGCAGGCTGTGACCCCCTTCTCAGCTAACTACAGAACCTACCCTGGAAGAGATCGCTGTCACATGCCGGGTGTTCTTTATTTTCTTTCCAGAGAGATTTTTGTTATAGGACATGTGTACTCGCCAGAGAGACAGAAAGCAAGAAATCACCCCCTGGGGGGATGGCCATGCTGAAATCCCTTCTCTTCCACTATCCTCTGAGGATTTGGGGCACGTATATACACGTGTCCAGCAATGAGCTTTATTTATTTTTTTAAGAATTAAAAATCTTGGGGCTGGCAAGTGGCATGGTGGTTAAAGGCGTTGGACTCCCACATGGCCAACCACGGTTCAAGTCTCAGACCTGGTGGCTTGCTTTCTCACTTCCTCTCTCTGTCTCTCTCTGATCAAACTGGAAAACAATAATGATAATAATAAAGAGTTAAATAAAATAATTCTTAAAAAATCATACACCCTTTAAAAAAAAGAATTAAAAATCTTTAATTTTTATCAGGGTAATAGCAGATGGCATAATGGTTACGTCACTGGACTCCCACGAAGTCAACTGTAGTTCAAGTCCTGGACTTGTGGCTTAAACTCACACCAGGCATGTGTGCACGCATGCCCAAGATCCCGAGAGAAGAATGGAGGAGATGGGATTGTGGTGTGGCCATCCACCCTAGGGGTGACTTCTCACTTTGTCTCTGTCTCTCCAGTGAGCACACCTGCCCTACAGCAAAAAATCTCTTAAAAAAAAAAAGAATCATTTATTTTCATTTATTTATTACTATTGTACTTGAATTTGATCAGAGAAAGGCCAAGACAGAGAGAGAAGGGAAGGTGAGAAAGTAAGCTATAGGTCAGAGACTTGAGCCATGGTTAGTTAGCCATGTGGGAGTCCAGTGCCTTAACCACTACGCCATGTGCCAGCACCCCCCCAGCACCCCCCCGGGCCCCCCCCCCCCCCCCCCCCCCCCCCCCCCCGCATTGAGACATGGAAGCTGAGCAATGTCACCATTACGCCATCTGCTGGTTCCATGCTGGGTGCTTTTTTAAGTGTGAGGTACTAAGCACATGCATCCAATATTTCATATAATTTTGCCTCTAGGGAGGGCCATGTTAGGGATGAGAACGCCGAAGCTCAGAGGCTGAACAGCTGTTCCCAGAGGAGCAGTGCTGGTGGACCTCGGCTCCGGAGATGTCTGTTGGACTTTGTTATCTATGACACGAGCTAGGCTGTCTATAACGCTGGGCTCCTGCCTGAGGGAAAGAGTGGGGGATAAAACAGAGTCCCACGGGATGAAGAATACATGGGGAGGACTGGAAGGATTTCACGCTTCAAACAAGAAACACCATACGTTTTATAAAAGCTCTGTGACACACAGGTTTTGGAAAAACTATTACTGAAAAAAAAAAAAAATCCAACCACGTGACATTCTGGAAAAAGGCAAACTCTTCGACAGCACACAGATGGGGTAGTTGCCAGAGGCTGGAGGGAGGGAGGGAGGATCAGGTGAGTGCAGAGGGTTTCCAGAGCAGCTGGGAGTACCGGGCAGTACCGTGATGGAGGGTACGTGTCACATATGCCCGAATCCACAGGATGCACAAAACCGAGTGAACCCGAATGGAAGCCACGCACTGGGTGACAGCGCTGTCAACGGAGCCTGGGCAAGTGTAACTGCTGCACTGCTCTGGTGGGGGTGCTGGGGAGGTGGGGGGTACGTGGGTGTTCCTGTACTTTCCTCTCCATCTGTCATCGACTTAAAATTGCTCTAAAGGAACCAGCAGACAATGTAACGTTCACATCACTGGACTCCCACGTAGTTGACCGCGGTTCGAATCCCAGGTCCAGTGGCTTAAAATACAAACCAGGTGCATGTGCGTGCGAGCCCAGTATCTTGAGAGGAGACTGGAGAAGGGATTGTCATGTGGCCAACCATCCTGGGGTGTGATTTCTCACTTTCTGTCTCCCCAGTGAGTGCAAATGCCCTAAAGCAAAAATCTCTTTAAAAAAAAAAACTGCTTGGGACCAGCAGATGGCGTAGTGGCTATATTGCTGGATTCCCATGTAGTCAACCATGGTTCGCGTCCCAGACCCGGTGGCTTAAACTCATGCCGGGCACGTGTGCGTGTGTGCCCCAGATCCCAAGAGGAGAATGGAGGAAAAGGGACTGCGGCGTGGCCATCCCTCCTGGGGGGGTGATTTCTCACTTTCTGTCTCTCTCTTTTTGGTGAGCACACGCGTCCTATAGCAAAAACATCTCAAAAAAAAACACACCAAACTGCTCTAAAAACAAGAAAAAGGAAAGATCTGAGGTCACCAGGGGCTCAGGGGACTGTGGGAGGAGAGAGGTGAACTGGGGGAGTGCAGGGGACCGAGGACAATGACACTCTTCTGCACGGTGTTGTAATGCTGCATCATCACACACCTGTCATGTGAGCCTGTCATCACACACTAGTCCCATCATCACACACCTGTCATGTGAATCTCCTGCTGACAAGCAGAAGGTGCTAAGAGTGGCAGGTGGACACAGGGACCTCACAAGGGCACACGAGGCTTTCAGGACTTTTGCTTTTCTGTGGTTGGTCCAGGACCCCCAGCATTGGCATGACCTGGGAGCTAATTAGAAATGGAGACTCTTGGAACCAACAGGTGGCATGATGGCTAAGTGTTGGACTTCGATGTGGCCAACTGCCTGAATGTGTGCCCAAAATCTTGAGATGAGAATGGAGGAGAAAGGATTACGGCATGGCCATCCCCCAGGGGGGGTGATTTCTCACTTTCTGTCTCAGTTACTCTCTCTCTCTGTCTCTTGCCAGTGAGCACAAGCACCCTATGGCAAAAAAAAATCTTAAAAAAAAAAAAAAAGAAGAGGAGGGGCCAGCAGGTGGCATGGTGGATAAGGCAGTGGACCCTCCCACGTGGCCGACCACAGTTCGAGTCCCAGACCTGGTGGCTTGCTTTCTCACTTTCCCTCTTTCTCTCGTCTCTCTCGTCAAATTAAAATAAACAAACGAATAAATAAAAATTAAATAATTAATTCTTTTAAAAAAAATTTTAAAAAAGAAAGAAGGAAATGCAGACTCTTGGGCCCTTCCTGGACCTACTAAATAATTTGCTTTTAAACAATATTTCAGATTATATTCATGTTTGAGAAGCACTGACTTAGAATTTTTCAAAACAGGAGAGATTAAAACATGGTATATTTCAGGACCGGGAGTTAGCATAATGGCTATGTCGCTGGACTCCCACATAGTCGACTGCGGTTCAAGTCCCGGACCCGGGGGCTTAAACTCACGCTGGGCACGTGTGCGTGCGTGCCCAAGATCCCGAGAGGAGAATGGAGGAGAAGGGATTGCGGCGTGGCCATCCCCCCAGGGGGTGATTTCTCGCTTTCTGTCTCTCTGTCTCTGTCTGGCGAGTGCACGCGCCCTATAGCAAAAACAAAAACAAAAACAAACAAAACAAAAACACATGGTATATTTCAGCTACAAAACATTATTCAGGGGGCCAGTAGGTGGCATGGTGGTTAAGGGCGCTGGACTCCGTGGCTGGCCATGGTTCGAGTCCTGGACCCGGTAGGCTTGCTTTCTCACTTTTTCTCTCTCTTCCCTCTCCCCCTACCCCCGGTCAATTTTAAATAAATAATTTTAAAAAATATCATTCTGTAAACTGTCTATGAAATTATATGGAACATTAAAAAGAAAAATATCCTGGGGTCAGCAGTTGGCATAGTAGTTAAGGGTGCTAGACTCCCACGTGGCTGACCACAGTTCAAGTCCTGGACCTGGTGGCTTGCTTTCTCACTTTCTCTTTCCCTCTCTCTCTTGTTCTGTCCCTTTCTGGTCCAATTAAAATAAATTAATAAAGTTAAATAAAAATAATTATTAAGGAAAAAAATCCAAATAAAAACCTGAGATGAGCTGCCCCACGTAGTTTCAGTGGTTGTTTTGGATGGTTAGACTGAGGTGACCCTTTACCCCTACTGTCAAGTGGCTGTGGTTCCCAATGTTCTTAAAGGGCACCCACTTCTGTAAGATGAGAAACGGAAGAATGATCCCTTTAACAGGACGTCCACAGTAGGAGGCTCTGAAGAAACAAGAATTGCTCTGGGGGTCCACTCCCACTCCACACCCTAGCCCAGGCTGACCAGGAAAGAGATGGGAGGCGGGAGCTTTGCCGAGATAGGGCAGTGCAGAGCTGAGGACAGGAGGGTGCAGGTGCTGAGACCCCACCCTGAGGGTCTGTGACGCTCTAGGGCGGACAGCTGACTAAAGCACAGAACGCACGGTTTGAGGGGAGAGGAATTTGTGTAACAGAGACTCCCCCAGGTGTGCTGGGGGTAGGTGGGGGGTCAACAGAGCATGGGAGAAGCACCTCAACCCCATTTAAAACAGTTTCTCCAACGAATTCACCCAACATCTGGAAAAGGACCCGAGGCCTTGGAGGAAGCCAAGTCGGGGAGCACTACGGGTCTGCCAGCGGAAACGTCTTCCCGGGCTCTCGGGAAGGACAGGTGTGCAGGCAGGCAGGAAGGAGGTGGGGGGGCGGAGCGCCAGGAAGAATCCCTGTCGCGGCTTCCTAGGCCCTGCCATGACATCAGCAGGCCTTGGCAAGACGAGGGGACTGAGAGCAGCTCACGTGGGCCCACGGCCTGAGGCCCTTCTGTGCGAGCAGCACGCCACCCCACACAGGGGACAGAGGGCGGTGACCGAGAAGACCCCCCCAAGAGGGATCTCCTCACTTTCCAGACATAAGCGCAGGACATCGGCACCTGACCCCATCAGGTTTCCTGGAATGTGGGTGGGGACAGCCCAGGGAATTCCCACCATCCCCCGGGACCTCTGCCAGAAGGAACGGGGTCCTCCTTTGCACCTGTCCTGGACCACGCAGTTCCCGGCACTGGCTGGCCCTCCGTATGTATCTGTCAAGTCACAGCAAGTGAGGCCGAGGCCTTGGTGCCCAGCAGTTGAGGGAAGGCTGAGACACCTGCCCAAACCCTGTGAAAGGCGCCAGGGGCTCTGGCCCAAACCTCGCACTGAAGACCAAACCCCTCTCTCACCTGTTGCAGCCTCGGGGTGAGGGATGGACGAGTACGGGGATGCTGGGGCACAGAAACGGATGGATGTGGCGACTCGACACCCTCCCCCTGGGCCCTGAGGCACTCTCAGTCACCAAGGCCCCCCGAGAACTTTATTTCTGCAGCCACCTGCAAGTCGCCAGTGGCCCTGCTCCCCCCGACCCCCACATCTATCTCCCTGCCTCTGGCCAGGACAGCCTGGTTTTCCTTTGGGTAATCATAAACCCCGTCCCCCCTTTCCTCCTAGCTCAAGGGGCAGCCTGCCCGACCTCTCCCCATGTCCCGCTGCAGCCAGCTGGAGATGGCATCTCTACAGAGCTGGTCTACTGAGTGTTAAGCCTGGACTTTCAGACTCAGAGTCAGAAGTGAAGGCTCAATTTGGCTAGGCCAAGATACTTCAAGACTTAATCGAGAAATTAGGATTTTTTTCCACATGAGATCTTCTGAGTTTTAAATATCAGTACCTGGTTTGCTATTTCTTTAAAAATACCCCAAAGGCCAGACTGAATGTATATGTGAACCGCATTTAACCCACTAGCGGCCAAGCGCATCCTTGGCTCTGTAACATTGCTCTCTTCAGCATGGCACCCCAAGGCCCCGCTGATGCAGCCAGTCTGCTTTCCCAGCTGCCTGTTCTGTTCCTTGCTCAACTCTGTGCTCTGGCCACCTGGCCACAATGGGGATCTCCCCTTTCCCGACAGTGGTGGTCTCAGAGGGGGCTCCACAGGTCTGTGAACAACCCGGGTGTTCCAGACTGGCCTCAGGAACTTTGTGTGTGTGCGACGTCTCTCTGCCTGGATGGCCACTCCTCACTTCCCGCAGGGCTTGGCTCCAATATCAGTTACTCAGTGAGGCCTCCCCACTCCCATGCTCAGCATCCCTTCTTCCTCATTTATTTTTCTCCATAGCACTTATTTATTCATTTATTTTTTGGAGAGGTTTTCTTGCTATAGAGTGCATGTGCTTGCCAGAAAGACAGAGAGAGACAGAGAGATAGAAAGCGAGAAATCACCCCCCCGGGGGGATGGCCACGTCGCAATCCCTTCTCCTCTATCCTCCTCTCGGGATCTTGGGCTCGTGTGCACACGCACCCAGTGTGAGTTTAAGCCACTGGGGTCCGGGACTCAAACCTCAGTCGACAACATGGGAGTCCAGAGATGTAGCCATTAAGCCATCTGCTGGTCCCATAGCACTTATTATCTAAAACAGAGGTCAGAAAACTATGACCCAAAGGCCGAATTCAACCTGCTATTTTTGTAAATAAAGCTTTTTAATTTTATTTTTTAATTTGTCAGAGGATGTGTGTACTCATTGGAAAGACAGAGCCTTGGAGAGTGAAGGCAAGAAAGTATTCCCACATGAGGGATGGTCATGCCACAATCCCCTCTCCTCCATTTTTCCTTTCAAGATTTTGGGGTGCGCACACACAAGTGCCTGGCATTATTTCTCAAGCCGTTGGGTCTGGGGCTTGAACTGCACAGCTGGCCATGTGGGATCCAGCTGCCTAACTCCCACGCCACTGGCTGGCCTATTAATAAAGTTTTATTGAAACACAGTCTCAGCCATTTGTTTATATATTATCTGTGGCTACTTCTGGCTACAAGGAGAACTGAACAGCTGCAGCAGAGACCACTGCCCTGCAAAGCCCCAGATGTTTACCACCTGGTTCCTTACGGGAAAGTCTACCAACCCCTGATTTCTAACGCCGCACAGACTGCAGGCTCCATGAGGCGGGGATTTTGTCCGTTCTCTTCACATCCTAACACAAAGCAGCAGGTCCTGGCATTTGAGGGACTCTCAATAAATAATAAACACCTGTTGAATGAATATGCAAATGACCTCATCACTCCCCACCCCCAGCTGTAGTGTGCATGTGTGCTCACTGGAGATAGAGACAGAAAGAGAGGGAAAATGAGTGATTCCCCTGACCCTTCCCCAGGGGATGGCTACGCCACAGTCCCCTCTTCTCCCATCCTCCTCTTGGTATTTTGGGCATGCACGCACATGTGCCCTTGAGTGTCTTCCAGCTGCCAGGTCTGGGACTCAAACCATGTGGTCGGCCGTGTGGAATCCAGCTGCCGTAACCTCCACACCATCTGCTGGCTCACTCCTTCCTATCTTTGTGCATCCTTCACGGTTCAGCTGAGACAGACTCTCTAATGTCTGACCTCTCCTCTCCTTCATGTGGCTGTTCTCTCGGTACTTCTCACCTTTGTTGTATTGATCTGTCTACCTGCTGCTCTTGCCTGCTGCACAGAGAGCTGCCTGGGGGCAGGGTGTCATTTTATTTATGCCGGAATCATGCATACACAGTGGGGCTCACAAATGACAGTTGACTGAACATGTGCATGGATGAAGGAAAGAATGTATCTATGTCCCAAATCCAAGAGAATGATCTGGTGCTTTGGGTCACACAACCTACTCACGTCCGAAAGAGCTGCAAGGGGACACTGGCTCAGAGGACCAAGTCACATCTGTTGCCATGGTTTGAATGTGTCCCCCCCAAATCCACATGTTGGGATTTGGTTGTATTGCAAAGGAGACTTAATCTAATTATGATGCAAAATGTGGGGATTTGGGAGGTGACTAGGCACCAGGGTGGGGCCCCACGCCTAAGTCCTGGTGGGTTTTAAGGGGAGGGAGAGGGACAGACAGGAACGTAACCTGCTCTGCCTGCACTCCTGCTCTCTACCATGCCATCCGCCAGATGCCACTCCGGACCCCTAGTGAGCTGAATAAGCCTCTATTTTTATAAACCTACCCAGACTCAGACGTTTCTGCTATTAGCAACACAACAGACTATAATATCTGCAAAGAGGTTTAAGCTCCTGAGAGAAAATGAAGACATCCTCCTTACTGGCTTCCAGATGGTCCCCAACACGGCTCCCACCAGCTGCCTGTGGCTGCCCTGTCCATCCATACCTCATACTCGATGGCGAGGTCTGTGTGGTCGTCGATGTCCACCTTGGCCATCACCACCTTTCCATGCTGCTTGGCCACCATCTTCTCCAACCGTGGCCCCAGGATCTTACAGGGGCCACACCACCTTGGGAAGTGAGAAAGGATGTACCCAGTTAGTTCAAAGACTGTCCCCTTGGAACATCCCCCTACCCCTGTCTTTCTGAGACCTTTTGCTCTTATTATCTCTGTATAGTGTTTGAATATTAACCTGTAATGTTGACACACTAAATGGTACAGCCAGGAGACTGCAGCTGGGCAGCTTCAACAGATCCTGGACCTCTAAAACACAGGCTTTGTCCCAAGTCTCTTATAAATATATCTCAGAGAAATATGCTGTCATACAGAAGAATAAGAGACTTGAAGTTAAAGGGTTTGGGTTCAAAGAGAAGCTCCTCACCAGCTGTTTTGGTCTCATTTTCCTCATTTGACAATGAGAGACTAGACCTCTCAAAGCTGTTATGATAAATCAACGAAGGCAAAGTACATAAATGCTTTGGAAGCTGAAGAGGTATTTCAAACAGCACGAGGACTCGGAACTAAAAGGAAGGGAAGCCAAGGGCTGCAAGTGATGTAACATGCCAGTCACTATGCCAGCACGTTCTCAGCTCCTCGTGCATGGAACCCTCAACCCTGAAAAGAGAAACCAAGGCTCATCTGAATTAAGAAAGCTGAGCAAGATCACAAGAGCTAGTAGGCCGGCTCTGTGGCCTACCATTTAAGTGAGTCAGATCCCATGTGGCTAACTAAATGGTTCAAATACCAGACTTGGCAGCTTGAAAAATAAACCAGGCATGTGAGTTTATGCTACAACTCTTGGCAAGATGGAGATATGAAAGAGAAGGGACAGCGGCATGACCATGCTCTACTGGGGAGTACTTTCTCCCTCTCCCTCTCTGGTGAGTGCATGCACCCTCTGGGAAATTAAATCAACAAATCAATCAATCAATCAATAACAGAGCTAGTGAGCAGCACAGCTGGGATGGCAATTCAAGGTTATGTTCCAAGTGTTTTCACCGCCAGGTTACCTGTGGTCACACAGCCCCTGCATCACCCACCACTGCTGCCCTGATCAGTGTGCCCCTCTTCCAGGAAAGTGCTGTGCTGTCCTCTCTCCCGTGTGGCACCAAAAAAGTGCCTGACACTGAATGGAAAACCTCACACTTCGTTTCCTTGTTGAAGGAGAAAAACGAGGCATTACTCCAGTTATCATCCATGTTAGAAGCCCTCTCTACAGGGCTCAACCACCCCAGGAGGGTAGAGTAGCTATGCTTTTTTGCAAAGCCCTGGCTGACAGCTCCGTTTTTCTTCTCAGTCTTTAAAACTCTTGGGACCAGAAGTTAGCATAATGGCTATGTCGCTGAACTCCCATGCAGTCGACCGCAGTTCGAGTCCTGGACCTGGTGGCTTAAACTCACACCAGGTGCATGTGCGCATAGCCTGCCTAAGGCAACGTGGTGAGTCAGAGAAAGAACCAGAAAGAAAGCAAAAAACTCTATATCAAAGACATGTCCAGAAGGCCTCTCAACTTCCAACTCAGGCTACAGTGGCTTTTCCAAGGATGCCTCATTCTGAGAGGACTTGTCCAACTGTTTTGTAACTAGGCATCTAGCCAGGCCCCAAAGGTCTGGAACTGAAGAAGGTCATACTAAAAACCAGAAGGCCACACACATTTAAATATCTCTAAAACAAACTCACTGCTCTGAAAAAAAAAAAAAAAAAAAAAAACTCTCCCATCCCCTGCATTCTATAGCATCACTGTAATGGCACTGATAACTTTCTGCCGCCTTTTCAACAGTCTTGTGGCAAGATGTTAAAATAAAATAAACTTATCTACAGTGCCAGGAACTGGTGTACATCAAAGGACAGATGATGGTATTCTATTTTTCCAGCTCTGGTCCAAGGTCAAGGCAACACTGAGCTTCTCTGGTGCTGAGAGAGAGAACTGAAGATCTCCTGGCACTAATCATGATCAGCTTTGAAGACTCTCTACTAGTCTGTGTTCTACCAGACTGCACTCCTCCTTAAGAGCAGGGCCTGGGGGACCAGCAAAATTGGCGTAATGGCTATGTTGCTGGACTCTCATGTAGTTGACTGCAGTTCGAGTCCCAGACCCGGTGGCTTAAATTCACACTGGGAGCGTGTGTGAGCGTGCCCAAGATCCCGAGAGGAGAATGGAGGAGAAGGGATTGCGGCATGGCCATCCTCCCTGGGTGTGTGTGTGTGCATGATTTCTCGCTTTCTGTCTCTCTGCCTCTGTCTTTCTGACAAGCACACGCGCCCTATAGCAAAAACCTCTAAAAAAAAATAAAATAACAAGAGCAGGGGCTGGGTCTTGCCAGACTCTCGTCAGAGTCTACCTATGAGAAACATCAGTGACCACTGGGACACAGGAGGCACTTGATCAACACTTGTTCTCTGGCCCATGGTACTTACTGTGCATGGAAATCCACAACCACTGGCGTTTCACTGTTGACAACTCGATCTTGAAAGTCGGGTCCATCCTGGATGTTGAAGGTTGTTCTACAGACTGTGGTGGTGTATACTGTCCGGACCGGGCTGGGTGTTACTGTCAGGCCATCAGGACTGCACTGTGGGGGCAAGGCCCTGGAGATGAAGGGTGCCCACTGACCCTGAGGGGGCTTCCTGGAGATGACGGAGGCCAGGAACCTCCTCAGGAGAAGCCGCTGAGCCATCTGTGAGGGAAAGAGATGGAAAGAGCTGGGGCATATAACAGGAAGTCAATGTACTAGAAAGGATTTAGGAGTACAGGGTGAGGAGAAACTCAAGATTCAGAACTAGAAGCAAAATACAAAGAGATAATATGTAAGTTTGGGCCTGGCTTTGTGGCATAGTAGTTGGGTACTGCACAGAGGAAGCTGGATCCACAGAGCCAACTGGGGTTGAAGCCTGGGTCCCCAGCTTCATGCTGGGCTCACGTGCATGTGCTCAGGATCCTGATAGGATGGAAAAATTGAAGGAAAAAGGCCAGCTGTGTGACCAGGCCCCAAGGGGAGTGGGGGTGCTCTCTCCTCTCTTACACACGTGCATATGCCCGCTGATATTAAAAAAGAAAAAAAAGTTTCTGGAGTAGAGATGCATGAAGGACGAGAATCCAAGGGAAGAGGAAATGGCTATGCAAACTAGGGCAGCAAAACTGGATAGACAGGCAAAATGAAACTGAGATTTAAGTGGAATTAACAGCAGGACAGGAGTGAGAAACCATCACTTACAGAGCACCTGTTAGAGGCCCAATGCCTCACATTAGTGGCCCTCCCACGTCAACTGCCAGGAAGTTGCTCTAGTACTGTCCATATCACAGAAGGTATTTGAAGCTCGGGTGGGTCAAGCGCTTGCCCTACTAAACCACCTACTAAATGACAGTCAGGACCTACTAAATGACTAGGACCCCAGGAGCCTGCAAAGTCCTTACTCTATCGCTTGCTCTTTCAATAGGTGTTTGAACGGAAAAACGAGGGGACCAAATGGAGTTGTTGAAGAATCAAGAAAAAGGAACCGCAACAATTCAAGGAGGAACTAAGAGGTACCAGAAGAGGAGTGTGGGGGGAACCAAAACAGAAGGGACGTGTGTGGAGGAAACTGAGGAAATGGGCTCCAGCAGGAACGCCCCGCTTTCCGCAAGACCAGGTCCCCCGCCCTGACCCTCCGCCCGCTCGCCCCCCAGCTTTCTCAGGAACGCTCCTGCAGCGTGCGTCAGCCACGACGCCACCTCGAGCCACCCCGGCGGGCCTCCTACCTCCCTGCAGCGCGAGCGAAGGGATGCACAGCCCAGCCCTCCCTGCCCGTCAAGGGCAGCCCTGCCGTCACTTCCTCAGGAGCAGGCCTTTAACGTCACTTCCGGGAACAGCCCCCGGAGCGCGGCTATCATCCTGCTGAGGGGGCGGAGCCTCAGTCAGGGTCCCGGCAAGGCGTGCAGGCCTGACGGCGATCGGACCGGAAGAGGCGGGTGGTCCTAGAGGAGGGGCCGGAAGAGAAGGCAGGAGGAGGCGGGGCAGCGAGGATTACGTACGGCAGAAAGGGGCGGGCCGTGGGCGTGGTTCTGGATTTCAGAAATTCCCGCTTCCTTTGACTGAGTTTTGGGCACTCAGGCACACACGCCAGGTTTGAGTTTTAAGCTGCTGGGTCCAGGACTTCAGCCAGGGTGGACTATGTGGGAATGCAGCAACGTAACCATTATGCCATCTTCTGGTCCCCCTCTTTTTTTTTTTTTTTTTAAACCAGCACCCCGCACCTCTCTTGTCTCCCAGCCACTCCTGAAGGTACTGGATTTTTTAAGTGTGGAAGCCAGGCTCCTCAAGGCACATAGGCTCCTTAAAGGCAGAAAGCTCTCCCGACAAGGCAGGACTTGGGGCCCTTTGGTTCTCTGGTCTCTCCTGCACAACTGTTCGACTCCTGGGGCTTCAGGTCCCCATTATGTGACCTGGTGGACTGTGAATTTCTTGGGCCTGGGCATTTCTTTCATACCCGTTGCTACTGTCATCCTAAAAAAGGCTGGGGTAAAGTGAATAAAGAAAAAGGTTTTATTTGAAAAACAGAGTCAGATGCCTGCTGGAACATGATAATATCCCAGTCATTTGTGTCAGCTTGTGTTAAACTTACTAAACCGAGCTGAGGGAGGTTTCAAGGGGATGCTTCTTGTGCAAGCGTGCCTGATAAGAACTTTCACAAGGACTCTGCCAGAACCACAGCCTTGTGCAAAGACCCCTGCAGCCCTTCACACGCACTGCTTCTGTGAGGCCATCTGTCCAGAAACTGCTTGCTCCACCTCGGTCAGGAGCCGCCCTTGTCATTGATCCTAGTAGCTCCAAACAGCTTATGTAATCCCTCCTCATTTTTCTTTTTTAAAAACCCTTGTTTTCCTGGGCCAGCAGGTGGCATGGTAGTTGAGGCACTGAACTCCCACATGGCCAACAACAGTTCAACCCTCTGACTGGTGGCCTGAGAATCACACAGGAGTGTGTGTGTGTGTGTGTGTGTGTGTGCGCGCGCGTGCGTGCGCTCCCCCAAAATCCTGAGAGGAAAATGGAGAAGAGGTTATGTGTGGCCATCCCCTTGGAGGACGATTCTTTGCTTTCCCTCTTTCTCTGTGTCTGTCTGTGTCTGGTGAGTGCACGTGCCCTATGACAAAGACTAAGAAACAAAACAGAAAACAACCCGTTCCCCCTTACCTCCCTGAATACTGCCTTAGTTTACTGTGGCAGGTATCATCCTCATTTCAATGTCTATTCTCAAATAAATAACATTTTTCTTGTTAGGGAATCTATTATTTAAAAGTTGATATACTCAATGTGTGCCAGTTTTTCAGGTTTTTGTTGTTCTTTGTTTGTTTTGTAAGGTTTTTGCTGTAGGTTGCATGTGCTCACCAGAGAGACAGAGAAAAGGAAAGTGAGGAATCACTCCCCTAGGGAAATGGCCACGCCTCAGTTCTTTCTCCTCCATTCTCCTCCCGAGCTTGCATGTACACTGCCCGGCGTGAGTTTCAAGCCACCAGATCCAGTGAATACTCAAATCGCAGTCGGCATGTGGAAATCCAGAGCCTTAACCAATACATTTCCTGCTGGCCCCAAGGTGATTTTTAAAGGCAAAAGTTGTGATTGGGAGGGGAAGTTAGCAAGGAGTCTTATTTTTTATTTATTTATTCTTTTTGCTATAGGGCATATGTGCTCCCCAGAGAGACAGAGAAACAGAAAGTGAGAAATTGCCCCCCAAGGGGATAGCCACGCCACAATCTCTTCTCCATTCTTCTCTTGGAATTTTGGCCATGCACTCACATGTGCCCAGTGTGAATTTCAAGCTGCTGGGTTCGGGACTTGAACTGTAGTTGACTATGTGGGAGTCCAGTGATGTAACCATTATGCCATCTGCTGGTCCCGAGCAAGGAATGCTGTACAGCAGTGACTGGCTGCATTCTATGGTAAGAGGAGCAGGATGACCTCATGATCACCTGCAGTCACTTTGCTCAAATGTAAGTGTAGACAGTCTGGAAGGCAAAGGAGAATTGTATTTGGGCAATAAAGATGTTCGTGAAACAAAAGCCCAGGTAATAACATCTTCAGTGCGCACTCCTAAGAGCCACATGTGCATAAGCTTCCTTCCTTCCAGCACTGGAATCTCCTGCTTTCAGGAAATCTGTCTGGGGAATGATCAGTCTCCTTTAAGTCTCAATTTGAAGCTGTGACATTTCAGCATGAGTAACTCCATTTTTCTGATCTCTTGAGGTCTAGAGCAGGAATTTAGTCCAAAACAATTAACTCCTTTAATTTTTATTTAACATCACTGCCACCAATTACAGAGGTCTAGGCATGGCACCTGTGTGATCCAGGCTGGTGTCACAACTCTTGTCTCCCCCGTACCCTTCTTTTTAAAATAACTATTATTTAATTTTATTTAGTATTATTTTAATTTTGCCAAAGGGCACATCACTCACCAGAGATGGAGAGAGGGAAAGTGAGAAAGCAAAGTGCCAGGTTTGGGACTCGAACTGTGGTTGGTCATGTGGGAGTCCCGTACCCTAACCACCATGCTATCTACTGCCCACCTCCCCTGACCCTGCACCCTTCTATTCCAATCCCTCACGGCCTCTTACAGTCCTGTGAACACACTGACAACCTTTTCCTCTCCACACCGTGGCTTCCCTTAGGGCTTGACCCGTCATGGAAGTTGCTCAGTGATCACTCATTCCATGAAGAGAGAGCAGTGGGAACCAGCAGTTAGTGTAATGGCTATGTCGCTGGACTCCCACGTAGTCGACCGCGGTTCACGTCTCGGACCCGGTGGCTTACAACTCACGCCGGGCGCGTGTGCGTGCGTGCCCAAGATCCCGAGAGGAGAATGGAGGAGAAGGGATTGCGGCGTGACCATCCCCCCTGGGGGGTGATTTCTCGCTTTCTGTCTCTATGTCTCTCTCTGTCTGTCTGGCGAGCGCACGCGCCCTATAGCGAAAAACCTCTCCAAAAAAAAAAAAAAAAAAAAGAGAGAGCAGTGACCCAAACAGAATCTTCTGACTCCACATCCCATTTCCCCCACAGTTCTACCACACTCTTCCAGAAACACTGCCATGTCTTCTTCCAGCTGCCCTTGGCCACATCATGCCACCGTTTGTACTCTCTCTAGTCAGCAGGTCTGCGGTGCGGTGCAGGGCTCTTCTGGTACAAAGCACGGAATCCTTAGAGCAGGTCCACCGGCTTTAGCCACCAGCTGCCACATCAGCCTAGAGAGTCCCTTGTCAATCGCTGGCAGGAGACTCTCGGTAAGGGCATAGGCAGGCGTGGGCTCTCCACCCCGTCTGACCTCTTGATTTGGCCTCTGCGTGCCGGTCCCGCCCCGTGACCCCAGGACTGGAGCAACAGCGGCACACAACCCTCCCCCGCCAGTCCCCTTGGCTCTTCCTGAGGTCAGCTTCCTCTGGTGAGGCTGTTCTTGTGATTGCAGATGCCAGCTGGCAGGGGTTCTCCTGCCCTGCCCATCTTCATGTCTGCTTTCTGTCTCTGGCACTTTCCCGCAGCCATGTGTCTGTTCTATTCAGCATTTGCTGGGAGACAAGTCCCCGCTGAATTCACACTCCATGTTCTAAAGGAGTTTCCGGTCTTGCTTATGCTTAGTCCAGAGTCACCTGAGGCCTCGATTGGACTCAAGCTTTCATCTGAGAAATGGGAAAAGTAATGCCTTCCTCATAGAGGGGCTGTGAGGTTGCAGAAGGACAGTGTCCATCTGTCGGTGCCTCATGACTGGGCAGCCCCCTCCCCTCTGCATGGGGAGCGCCTGGGAGTCACAGAGAGGCCTAGGCTCTTGGCAGGCTGCAGAGGGGCTCCACAGGATATGGTGGGTCCTCTGTGCGGCCATAACTGGCCTAGACTGGGTCCAGCTCTGTCATGAGGAGGCTCAGGGCACCGGTGTGAGGTGAAAGGGACGAAGCCACAGCTGGCATCCCAGGCTGCGGGCAAGGGTTCTAGTGCTCCTGCTCACCGAGATTTACTGTGGTGTCTCCAGACTGCAGGACGTGAGCTGCCAATGTGCTTGGAAAATCAACTCAGTGAGTTGTGATCAGCGTTAAAAAAAAGCAATAGCAGCGGCCAGCAGATGGCATAGCGGTTACAATGTTGGACTCCCACATGGCTGACAGCAGTTTGAGTTCCGGACCTGGTGGCTTGAAAATCATGCCAGATGTACATGCATGCGTGCCTAAGATCCCGAGAGGAGAATAGAGGAGAAGGGATTGCAGTGTGGCCATCCCCCCTGGAGGGTGATTTCTCGCTTTCTCTCTGTCTTTCTGGTGAGCGCACGTGCCCTATAGCAAAAACCTCTTTAAAAAATTTTTTAAAAAAAAGTTTAATAAGCTATTCCTTTATTATTATTTTACATTTATTCACTGTATATCATTCGAACATACAAAATACATTTCCCCAGCATGAATACACTGTATATTAGCCCACAGGTATTACACATTATCAACAGATCATTTTCCGCTTTTGTGTCTCTTACATGTTCTGCTTCTTTTTCCCCTCGACTTCCTCTTCTCACCCTCCCTCACTCGTTCCTGCCCTCCTGCCACACTGTCTCCAGTGGCCACGTTGCTCTCTCTCCCTTTAATACCTTCCAGTCTTCCCATTTCTGCCACAGAGTTCAGACATTCAGTATCACCTGGTACCATTCTAAGCACCTTCCGTGTATACATACATGTATTTATTTTTTTTAACAATTATTTATTTAATTTTATTTGTTATTATTATTTTTAATTTGACGAGAAAGAGAAAGGGACAGCAAGAAGGCAAGCCAACAGGTCCAGGATTCAAACCATGGTCAGCCATGTGGGAATCCAGCGGCTTTAACCACCACACCATCTGCCGGCCCCACACACTCCATATCTTAATCCATTGGATTTTGCAGCCTCACAAGAACTGTATAGTCTCCATCTCACAGATGAGGAAACTGAGGCTAAAGAGATTAAGTAGCCGGTCCAGGTCACCCAGATAGAAGGAGGTAAAATCTCTCTCTCTCTCTCTCTCTCTTTTTTTTTTTTTTTTTTTTGGAGAGGTTTATGCCATAGGGTGTGTGCACTTGCCACAAAAACAAAGACAGAGAGATAGAAAGTGAGAAATCACCCCCCAGGGGGGATGGCCACGCCGCAATCCTTTCTCCTCCATTCTCCTCTTGGGATCTTGGGCACGCACGCACACGCCCGGTGTGAGTTTAAGCCACCAGGCCTGGGACTCGAACCGTGGTCGACTACATGGGAGTCCAGCGACATAGCCATTGCACCAACTGCTGGTCCCTAAAATCTCTCTTATTAAAAAATTTTCAGAGGATTTGTTTGCTTGCCAAAGAGAGACACAGAGAGAGAAAGTTAGAAGTCACCCCTCAATCACCACAATCCCTTTTCCCCCCCGTTTCTCCCTCATTTTGGGATTTAGGGCACACACACACGCGCCTAGCATAGTTTTTAAACTGTTGGGTCAGCTATGTGGGATCCAATCGCCTGAATCATCATGCTATTGTCTGGCCCAGAGGTAGAATCTTAAATCTTTACCGCTCCTAGCAGGACTGCCACCTCCTCTCCCAGCCCCCAGGACCAGCTCTCTGTTGGCCGCTGGCGGGCAGGTTGCAGGGGCTCCCCTGTGGGGCAGCAGCGGCGGCTGTGAGCAGAGGCGGCCACACGATGGCGGTGTGGTTCTCGCCGCTTTCCGTGAGGCCCGGCGAAGCAGGCGCTGCTCAGGACTGGATTGCACCGGCCGGGCTCTGGGACAGTTGCAGCCTGGCGACCACGGGTCTGAGACGCCACAGCTTGGGGGAGGCACCATGAGAAAAAACACACAGGGACACGGGGTTAGTGTGCCACGGCCTAAACCGATAGCGAGCTTCTCCCCAGAGGTGGTTGCTCTTAGAGTGTTTTTGTTTGCAGTTTTCACCTTGGTGGTAATTGTGTGACCCCCCCTCCCCCAATGGTATTGCAGAACAATTAGAACTATGACTTGAATTTCACAATTCAAAAGCTGGTTTCATGTTTTGTTGTGATTCATGTTCTGTTGTGTTTCCAGTAATGACACGATGTCCCCTTGAGTGTCCCAGCTGTGATGTAGGTGGCATATGTTGTCACCTCTGCCACCATGTGGGAGTTCAGTGACGTCATTGTTACGCCATCTGCTGATCCCCACTTTTCTCATTAACTGCTCCCTCAGTGGAGGTCCACTAAATCAGGGGTCCCCCAGCCCCGGTTGGGGTCCATGCTGGCCCATGACCTGATAGGAAGCGGCCGCACAGCAGGAGGTGAGTGGCAGGTGCGCGAGGGCAGCTTCACCTGTTCTCACTGCCACTTGCCATCGCTGCATCAGTACCCAGGCCCTGCCTCCTGCCAGATCACGAGAGCACCAACCGTATTGAGAACTGCGTATGTGAAGGATCTAGTTGTGTGCTTTCATGCCTCCCACCCCAGTCCATGGAAAGAGGGAGACAGAAAGAGAAAGAGAGAAAGTGAGAAAGCAACCCCCGTGGGGGACAGACATGCCGCAATCCCTTCTCCTCCATTTCTCCTTCCTTTTGGGATTTTTGGCACACATGCCTGGCATGTTTCTCAAGCCTCCAGGTCTGGGACTTGAACAGTGCTATTGGCCATGTAGGATCCAGCTGCTTTAACCACCAGGCCACCATCATATCTTTTTTTTTTTTTTTTTTAAGTAATTATTTATTTATTTTTACTTATTTATTCATTTATTTTAATTTGACCAGAGAGAGACAGAGAAGGGGAGAGTTTGGGGGGGTGGGGAGGAGAAAGCAAGCCACCAGGTCAGAAACTCAAACCATGGTCAGCCATGTGGGAGTCCAGTGCCTAACCACCACGCCACCTGCTGGCCCCTACCATCATATCTTTTGCTCACAAATCTGAAAGTTGGCCAGTGTTCAGACAGGCGGGCCCTACTCCGCATGGTGTCACAGGGCCAAGTGGGACTGGAGGAATCAGTTCTAACATGGCTTGCTCACAGGGTGGCAGCTTGGTGCTGGCGGGCAGCTGTGGCTCAGTTTCTCTCTCCACAGGCCTCTCCCTGGGGCTTCCTCGAGTCTGGTGGTTGGGTTTGAGAAGGGGGTGGAAGCTGCTGGTCTCGTAGGGCCTGTGCCCAGACCAGCACTGAGGCCTTGCTGCCCGATTCTTTTGGTCAGAGCAGTCCCAGGGCTCATTCTGATTCTAGGGGAGGAGGAGGCACAGGCCTCAGATCTACAGCTGCCATAGAAATTTGGGCTGTCTTTAATCTGGCACAGCGGAGGTTTCTGGGCACCGCTTCTTTTCCTGACAGACTTATTTAAAACTTAAGCCTGGTGTTAAGGGATTATGCTGTAGACTTTTTTTTTTTTTTTCTTTAATTTGTTAAAGGGTGCATGTGCTCGCTGAAGAGAGAGAAGGAAAGTGAAAAAGCATCATGAAGGATGATTGCACCTCAATCCCTTCCCACCGTTTCTGTTGAGATTTTGGGCATGTTTCGGTGTGCTTTTCAAGCCGCTGGGTCCGGGACTCAAACAGTGCAGTTGGCCACGTGGGATCTAGCCGCCTTAACCTCCACCCCACCTACTGGCCCCGTCTTATACATTTTTATAGTCGCTTGATTTCTTTTTCCTTGTTTTAACTGCCAGGGGGCATGTGTGTACAGCAGAGAGAAAGAAGACTTGGGGCAAGGGGGAGCTCCCCTGCAGTGGAATCCCGTCTCCTCCACTTCTCCAGCCCGTCGGGCTTTGGGACACATACACACGGGCTCAGTGTTTTTCAGGTTGCTGAGGCTGGGTCCAAACTGCAGTGGGCCATGAGAGGCCCAGTTCCCTTAACCACTAGGCCATGGGACTAGACCAACAGTTGCTTTCTTTCTTATTTATTTATTTAAAACTTAATTTATTTACTTATTTATTTCAGTTTGACCAGAGAGGTACAGAGAGAGAGAGAAAGGTGGGGGGTAATGAGAAAGCAAGCCGCCAGGTCCAGGACTTGACCTGCAGTCAGGCATGTGGGAGTCCAGCACCCTTAACTACCATGCCACCTGCCGGCCCTCTTATTTATTTATTTTTTTAAAAAGTTTTTTGCCATAGGGCATGCATACTCACTGGAGAGAGACAGAGAGGGAAAGTGAAAAGTCACCCCCAGGAGGGATGGCCATGCTGCAGTCCCTTCTCCTCCATTCTCTGCCTGGGATTTTGGGCACACACATACCTAGTGTGAATTTTTCAAGGTGCTGGGTCTGGGACTTGAGCCACAGTTGGCCATCTGAGAGTCCAGCACCTTAACCACCACGTTATTTGCTGGCCCCACAGTTGCTTTATTTCTACACTACAATGATAGATGATAATACACTGGTCATTTTGAAATATCTCATGCCATTGTTTTCAGTTGGTAGGGTTTTTCTGCATCTAATTACTTTCTTTTCTTAAAAAAATATTTTAATTAAATTAATTTATTTTAAAAGAATTATTAAATTTAATTAATTAATTAATTAATTTTAATTTGACTAGAGAGGGACAGAGTGAGAGATGGAAAGTGAGAAAGCAAGCTACCAGGTCCAGGACTTGAACCATGCATGGTCAGCCATGTGGGAGTCCAGTGCCCTTAACCACTATGCTACCTGTTGGCCCCTATTATTATTATTTTTTTAAATTTGGCCAGAGAAAGACAAAGAGAGGACAAATGAGAAAGCAAGCCACCAGGTCCAGGACTTGAACTGTGATCATCCATGTGGGAGTCCAGCACCTTAGCCACCATGCCACCTGCTATGGCTTCAAATAACTTGAGAGACTGGGTCTGAGATGATAGCCCCTGAAAGGGAATGAAAAAGCAGGTGATTGACTTTGGGAGGATGCTGCAATGAATGCTAAGCTTGGGGCTTTCTCCGGAAGAGCAGGCAAATCAGTCTTATTCATGCAGAATCAAGAAAGGAGTGAGACAGGAGAGCCCGCTGCCCCTTTCTCTCCTGCTTAAATACATCTGCGGTGTGCTGTTTTTATTTCAGAGTTGATGGATTGGTCATGTGCTATACTTGGATTAAATACTTGGGTGAAGCAGCTCATATATTTGCCCATCAACTTCACTTTATAGCAGATTTACATTCCGTCTGGGACGCCAGATTGAATTAAATGCTTTTTTAAAGTCTGCAGTCTGACAAAAATCTTTATGCAGTCAGCATTTTCACCATCTTTTAAAAATAAGCATCTGCAGTGAAATGATGCAGCCTATGGCTTATTTCCTAGGGAAGAATCCAATTTAGCTTTTGGGGCCGATGTCACTGGTCAGAGAACTGAAGTTCCTGAGGCCCGAGCTGCTATGGGCTGATAGACCAGACCCCAGGCCTGTCTTCTTCCCATCTCAGGTCATCCCATTCTGCCTGTGTCACTAAATCCAGCTTGATGGAGCGGACGGGTGCGTGTGCATGCGTGCCCAAGATCCTGAGAGGAGACTGGAGGAGAAGGGATTGCGGCGTGGCCATCCCCCCCGGGGGGTGATTTCTCACTTTCTATCTCTCTGTCTTTCTAGCGAGCGCACGTGCTCTATAGCAAAAACCTCTCAAAAATAAATAAATAAATAAACAAATAAATAAATAAATAATAAATAAAGGGACCAGCAGTTAGCATAATGGAGCAGACCAGTTCTCTTTCTGAGGCCATCTTTTGTGTAATCAGCATCTCATTTCAACAACTTCTCTGACCTCCTGTAAGAACCAGACACTTTCCTAGGTTTAATTTCTTCTAGTTTTTTTTTTTTTTTTTTCCTGAGAGTTTTTTTTTGCTATAGGATGCATGCACTTGCCGGAGAGACAGAGAGATAGAAAGCGAGAAATTGCCCCCCAGGGGGTATAGCCATGCTGCAATCCTTTCTCCTGCATTCTCCTCTCAGAATCTTGGGCACGCATGCACATGTGCACTGAGAGTTTCAAGCCGCTGAGTTCGGGACTCGAACTGCTGTCAATTGTGTGGGAGTCCAGTGACATAACCATTATATCATCGGCTGGTCCTACCTAGGTTTGGTTTCTTAATTTCTTGTCTCCTGGTGTCTACATGAAGGAAACCCACAGGGAGGGTGATGAAGAGATGGCTGGAGTAGATGTTGGATTACCACCACCTAGAAGATGGGGTTTGCTTAAACGAGGTGGTTTTTCTAGGAGCCATGGCTCTGTCTTCCTGGGTAACTACTCAGCGTCAGGATCTGTACCTGTAAAATGTGAACAATGATATCTACCTCATATGGTTGTGGTGAGAACTCAATTAGTGTAGGTAAATTATTTAGTGCATGGATTATATGTTGTTGCATAACAAATCACCTCCCCCAACATAGTAGCTTAAAATAACAAACGTTTATTACCTCAGCGTTTCTATAGCTCGGGAATTCGGGAGCGGCTTAGTTCTGTGGTTCTTGGTGAGGGTGTCTCATAAGGCTGTGTCAAGGTGTTGGCTGGGGCTGCAGGCTCACCTGGAGGCTGGACGGGGCTAGGCTCCACTTCCGAGATCACACATACGACTGTGGCAGGGCTCGCTCGATCTATGTCCAGGCTCACTCACATGGTTGCCAGGAGGTTTCAGTACCTTGCCACATGGATTTTTCCAAAGGCTGCCTGGATGTCCTTGTGACATGATAGGTAGCTGCCCCGAGTGAGTGATGTGAGAGAGCGAGAGAAAAAGCGGTGCTTCTGTGCATGAACCTCAAAGCCAATTCATACCTAATCTTGGAAATGACATCCTACCCATTCTGTAGTTTTATTGGCTATAAGAGGTCACTAATTCTAGTCCACACCCAACGGGAATTGGGTTTCTTCTCTTTGGGGGCAGGTGTTAAAGAATTTGTGGATATATTGGGAACCAGCAGTTAGCGTAATGGCTATGTCGCTGGACTCCCACGTAGTCGACCGCGGTTCGCGTCCTGGACCCGGTGGCTTACAACTCACGCCGGGCGCGTGTGCGTGCGTGCCCAAGATCCCGAGAGGAGACTGGAGGAGAAGGGATTGCGGCGTGACCATCCCCCCTGGGGGGTGATTTCTCGCTTTCTGTCTCTATGTCTCTCTCTGTCTGTCTGTCTGGTGAGCGCACGCGCCCTATAGCGAAAAACCTCTCCAAAAAAAAAAAAAAAAGAATTTGTGGATATATATTTACACACACACACACACACACACACACACATATTTTAGTTGCAAGAGGGCATATGCATTTGAGAGAGAGAGAGAGAGACCCCCAGTGGGGTGTGGCCATGCAACTATCCCGTCTGCTCCATTTTTCCATCCTGTCAGATCCCTGGATATTCCCCAAGTTGCCAGGGTTGGGACTTGAACTTCATTTGGTCACGTGGGATCCAACTCCCTTAACCCCCAGGCTATGGGCCCTGACCTGTGGACTCACTATAAAACATCTACAGCATGGTTCTGCACATACAATAGGTCCCTAGTGAATGATCAGATGTGATGAGCTTAGCAGGCAAATTCCCATCTTTTTGTTTTTCAAAGCTGCAAAGTCTGGGACCTGAATCATGCAGTTGTCCATGTGGGATCCAGCCGCCTTAACCACCACGCCATCAGCTGGCCCCAAATTACATCTTGTTGAGTCTGTTTCCAGGGAGACTGTAGGATACTCCCACTTTTATTAGACAAAATAATTTCAGGCTATACAGTGGATTCGAGTTTATACCCTGGAGGGCTTACAAATGATTTTTCTCTTTCATTTTCTATCGCTTGGGAGGGAAGAGTCTTCCAGAGATCTCCTCTGCTGTACTGGGTCAGTAAGTCTAACAACTCTGTAAGCAGCATGTACATGGTGTAGAGTTTTGGCTTTGCAGATGCTGCCGCCCGAGTCTCTCGCCCTCAACCATGGTCAACCTCACCGTGTTCTTTGACATCGCTGTTGACGGTGAGCCCTTGGGCCATGTCTCCTTCCAGAAAACGTTCATGCTTTGAGCACTGGAGAGAAAGGGTTTGGTTATGAGGGTTCCTGCTTTCACAGTTATTCCAGGGTTTATGTGGGAGGGTGGCGACTTCACGTGCAGTGATGGTACTGGCGGCAAGTCCTTCAACGGTGAGAAATTCCACGGTGAGAACTTCATCCTGAAATACACAGGCCCTGGCACCTCGTCCATGGCAAATGCTGGGCCCAACACCAACGGGTCTCAGTTTTCCATCTGCACGGCCAAGACTGAGTGGTCGGATGGCAAGCGTGTGGTCTTGGGCAAGATGGAAGGGCATGAAGGTCATGGAAGCCCTGGAGTGCTTTGGGGCCAAGAACAGCAAGACCAGCAGGAGGTCGCCCTTGCTGCCTGGACAACGCTAATAGATCTGACTTGTGTTCTCTTCACCCCCAGACCAGCCCCTCTGTGGTCAGGAGAGCCCCCCACCCCTCTGCTTGCTACGTCCTGTAACCTGTGCTCTCCCTGCAGTTCTTTGGATTCCCTATTTTCCTGTTTCCCCTTCAAATCTAGCTGAATTGCAAAGTTAAGCTTATGATTATAAAATAAAAACTAAATAACATTAATTTTTTTTTTTTTGTAGAGGTTTTTGTGTACGCTTGCCAGAAAGACAGAGAGACAGAAAGCGAGAAATCACCCCCTCAGGGGGGATGGCCACACCGCAATCCCTTCTCCTCCATTCTCGCACACATGCCTGGCATGAGTTTAAGCCACCGGGCCTAGGACTCGAACCACAGTCAACTACATTGGAGTCCAGCAACATAGCCATTGTGCCAACTGCTTGTCCCAGAATTTTCTTCTTTATCTTGAGCATCTTTTCTCCCTGGCACTTGGCACTGTCTCTTCCCACCGGGAAAGAAGGGAGCGGTCCCCTCCAAGGGGATTCCCTGGGCACCACCTGGAGCAAAGATGAGGAGCATGTCCTGCGGGAAAGGCTCCCAGATCCACTGCCCTTCTTACTCTTTTTTAAGAGATTTTTGCTATAGAGCTCACGTGCTCATGGGGAGAGAGAGACAGACAGAGAGACAGAAAGCGAGAACTCACCCCCCAGGGTAGATAGCCATGCCGCAATCCCTACTCCTCCACCCTCCTCTTGAGATCTTGTGCATGCACGCACATGGGCCTGGCCTGAGTTTTAAGCTGCTGGGTCCAGGACCTGAACTGCAGTCAGCCATGTGAGAGTCTAGCAACATAACCACTACACCATCTGCTGGTCTCCCACTGCTGTTTTTTATAGTCCAAAAACTCAGACTGTTCTTAAAAAATAAATGTATTTATTTCACTATAAAGTATAACAAGAAATTTGGACAAAGGAGGAAAAACAAAAAACAGAAACCCCAAGAACCTACTCCCACAAAAATAAGCAGTGTTGATTTTTCTATATCCTTTGCATAGTTTCCTCTGCATGTGGCTTATTTTTACAGTTACAAGTAGTTCAAGTTGTTGCAACTACAATTTCACATCTTGCTCCTTTTTTACTTCCTTTGTTACATATGTATTTGTATTACACAGTAGTCCAGCATGCCATTTTAAGAGCTATATAGAATGGCATTGAGTGATGGTTTATGTAACTATGCTTCATTTTCCTCATTTATTTCAATTAGTTCTTTTTTAAAATAATTTTTATTTAATTTTATTTATTCATTCATTTATTTTAATTTGACCAGAGAAAGATACACAGAGAGAGAGAGGGAAAGTGAAAAAGCAGCCACCAAGTCCGGTATTCGAACCATGGTCGGCCATGTGGGAGTGTCCAGTGCCTTAACCACCATACCACCTGCTGGTCCCCTCAATTAGTTCTTCTTCTTCTTTTTTTTTTTTTGGAGAGGTTTTTGCTATAGGGTATATGTGCTCACCAGAAAGACAGAGAGACACAGAGAGATAGAATGCGAGAAATCACCCCCCAGGGGTGATGGCCATGCCGCAATCCCTTCTCCATTCTCCTCTCGGGATCTTGGGCATGCACGCACACATGCCCGGTGTGAGTTTAAGCCACCGGGTCCGGGACTTGAACCTCAGTTGGCTACATGGGAGTTCAGTGACATAGCCATTACATTAACTGCTGGTCCCCCCCTCAATTAGTTCTTTATACAATCAAAGCATATTTGTTTTTACATGTATTGTATTCTGCTATAATTATTTTTAAAAATTATTTATTTATTTATCTACTCATTTAGTTTTTTAATTTGATCAGCAAGAGAGGGAAAGTGAGAAAGCAAGCCACCAGGTCCAGGACTCGAACTGTTATTGCCCATGTGGGAGTGCCCAGTGCGTTAACCACCACGCTACCTGCTGGTCCCTTCTGCTATAATTATTATGTTTTTTTAAGAATTATTTTAACTTTATTATTATTTTCCAATTTGACTAGAGAGACAGAGGGAGAGGGAGGGAAAGTGAGAAATCACCAGGTCCAGGACTCAAACCATGGTTGGCCATGTGGGAATCCAGTGCCTTTAACCACCATGCACCTGCCAGCCCTATCTACTATAATTATTTTTGCCCATCCTGTTTTGCCTCTTTATTTTTTATAATTTTCTTTCCATTTTTTAAAGAATTATGTTGTCTAACTTTATTTATTTATTTTAATTTGACCAGAGAGGGACAGAGCAAGAGCAAGAGAGAGAGAAGAAAGTGAGAAAGCGAGCTGCCAGGTCCGACTCGAGACTTGAACCACAGTTGGCCATGTGGGAGTCCAGCACCCTTAACCATAATTTTCTTTAAAATAGTCATGTCAGCTACATCAGTTAAGTAGGGGCTAAACAGGGGTTCCTGGAAATGTTACACCTTTTCTCTGGGGCATTGTTCTATTGCTTCTAAACATGGAAAATCCTTTCTTGATCATAGTACTCCTACTGACCCTGTTTCCATATGGCTTCAAAAATTATTTTGAATTGTAGTATGAAATTGGGGCCTTTTCCCCTCTAAATTACTACCCATGTGGTACAACACTATTTGTGGCACTGTCTTTTCCACTGGTCTGTGATTCCTTAATGAATTAGTGTGTTTATATATTTCTTTTTTTAAAAAAAATAATTATTTTATTTAACTTTATTTATTTATTTATTTATTTTAATTTGACTAGAGAGGGACAGAGTGAGAGAGAGAGAGAAAGTGAGAAAGCAAGCTGCCAGGTCTGGGATTTGAACTACAGTCAGCCATGTGCGAGTCCAGCACCCTCAACCACCATGCCACCTGCTTGCCCCAGTATGTTTACATATTTCTTCCATGAACGATGCAGAGAGACAGAGTCTGATGCCATGACCTACTCCCAGCCTCAGGCAGCCCCAGGTCACGAGCTGGTGTGTGCCTGGCACACTCAGCGAGGTCTCTGGACACAAACCCAGAACCTCCCCATGTGGTCAGTCTCACGTTTTACTGCTGCACCATCTGGCCCTGTGATTCCTTTATAATCACCTCCTTCTCACTTAACATGGGGTTTACTTCTGGCCTACTGCCTCACTGATTTGTCTGTTCTGCACCAGTAACTTTATAATATTTTAAAAAAGAAGGAATTATTGAAGTCTTCTCTCAATTAGATGGGGAACGTGGTCTGGGGAAAAGGAAAGGGTCTGTCTACAGGCTGTCCAGACTCGACACAGAGAGGAGCTGAGGCCATAAAGTAGCAAATGTGAATTCCACACAACCAGGACAGCAGACGCCCAGAGTTGGCACGCCTAGGTGCTGGGCACCCAGAGGTCAGGGCTGACAAAAGGGCAGGGGGCCCCTCTAGATAGGAATTTGGCTAATGCAGCAATGATCCTCCTAGGGACAAGGAGTTCTCTAGAACTATTCATTGATAAAAAGAAAATCAGGAACATCTCTAGTCAGCACAGCTGAGCATGAATGGAATCACATTTTCTTTTTCCTTTTAAATCGCCAGAGGGCACATGCGCTCATCAGGCGGGGTGGGGAGGAGGACAAAGCACCTCCACTGGGCGTGGCCATGCTGCATCTCTCCTCCATCTCTCCCACCTGTTGGGATTTGGGCATGCATGCACACGGGCCGGTGTTTTCCAAGCTGCTGGGGTTGGTATTCAAACTTGTGGTTGGCCATATGGGTTCCACCTTGCTTAACCCTAGGCCACAAGGCCAGCTGGAATCACTTTTTTTTTTTTTTGGTCATAGGGCATCTGCGCTCATCAGAAAGAGCCAGAGAGAGGGAAAGTGAGAAACCACCCCCTGGGGGGTTTGCCATGCACAATCCCTTCTCCATTCTTCTCTTGGGATTTTGGGCATGTACACACATGCACCCGGCATCTGAATCACATCTTATTAAAAACAAATGAGACTGACTGATTATACAGAGGCAGTTGACAATTTGGCGGATGAAGAGAAAGCAGCGGATGCCCCATATTTTAGATGTCAGTAAACTACGTGTTTTAGCACCTCAAACCTCGATTGAAACAAGTGGCTTAGCCAGACTTCCGTAATTGGGTAGACGAGATGTCACAAGATTTGGTATTGTGGGTAGAGTAGTAATGAAAAGACTTACTTTTAAAAAGGTTCAGCCTGGTGGCATAGCCTGAAGTACACTGGGCAGGTTCAAATCCCTGCCCTGGCCTGAAAATATGCAGTGTGTGTGCATGAGCACTCAAGATCCTGACACGCTGGAGAGCTGGGGAAAGAGGCTTGTGGTGTGATGAGACCAATCAAGGATGTTTCTCTCTTGAGTATGTGCATACTTGCTACTATTTAAAAAAAATGCTTTGGGGGATCAGCAGATGGTGTAATGGTTATGTTGCTGGACTCCCACGTAGTCAACTGGTTTGAGGGGTTTGAATCCCTGACCTGGTGGCTTAAAACTCATGCCGGGAACATGTGCATGTGTGCCCAAAACCCTGAGAGGAGACTGGAGGAGGGATTTCAGCATGGTCAGCCGACCTGGGGGTTGATTTCTTGCTTTCTGTCTCTCTCTGCCTCTCTGGCAAGCACGCGTACCCTATAGCAAAAATCTCTATTAAAAAAAAAAGCTTTGGAAAAGATAGGGAGGGATAACAGGATCCAATTTTGGTTTCCCTGAAAGCTATATGAAATACAGTGACTCCAACACCCTGGGATTCAAGAGAAACCCTTAACTTGGGAGTTTCTTTGCCGGCTATCCCAAGTGCACCATGGGGTGAACAGTTCCTCCCTAACGGGATAAGGCCGTTGGGTTCACTGCTGTGTCTGGGAATGACTGGGAACAATGGCTGCAGGCAGATAGCAGGGCCGAATGGATCAGGGAGTGTAGACTTGATCAGGAGGGGAAGAGTATGTTCCCAAGAGAGGGGTTTGGCTCTGGGACGCCTGTGTCCTTGTGTCCCTGGACTTCTGAGCGAGTACTCGAAGAATGCAATCACCTGTGACTCTGGGCTTTGAAGCGTCACCATGACTCTGTACAGATGCTTCCCCATGGCTTTCTCATTGATAAACGAAACTGAAATGCTTGATGGGAAAGTGAATCCTGGCGCAGAAGGACCTGAGGGGCCGGAGCGGCTCAGGGAGCCGAGGGCTAAGTCCATCCTCATTTCCCTACAGGAAGCTGTGTGCATGTCTCTGTGCACATGGCGGGCCCAGGGTGCTGATGGCGGGAGTGCAGCAGGATGACAGTTTCCTAAAGCTAGACCTGGAGCAGGGCATGGTTCAGGATGCCACAGAGCAGGGACGGGAAGGGAGCAGGATGGAAGGGAAGACTCAGGGGTCAAAGATTAGTCGGGGGTGACAGTCCTGGGGAGAGAGCAGCTCTGAGCTCTGTAGCTCAGGAGGAAACCTGCTGGAATAAGATGGCTTTGCAGAGGGCTGTCCTACCTCCGCCCAATGACAGCGCACTGGGCCTATACCGAGGATGGTACGCTGGGCTCCCTGGTTCTGCAGCGAAGTCCAAACGCTGCTTTGACAGGGACACGCAGAGGGGCAAGGCAGCGTGATGCAGCAGTGGGCGTGGCAGCGGGTGGGAAGCGTGGAGCACACACGGGGACCCCTGGCTGGGGTCCTGAGAAGCACTCGGCATCTCCAACATCTCCAAGCTGGTGCCTTCACAGTAGTCCAGGGGCAACAACCCCGCCTGCCTGTTGGGGTGGGTGAGGCTATTCGGGCTTTTGCTTTAAAGTGTCTGCCACAAACCCTCATGAAGACGAGGGTGGGTTTTGGCTGGTGGGCTTCAGGGCCACCTGGAGAGCAGACTGGAAGAAAAAGGAAAAGACGGGCACTCGAGAGGGGACAGGCTGGGACCAGCCTGGGGCTCAGTGACACGAGCTGGGCTGTGGAAGCCGCTCCCACCTGGCAGAGGGTGTCTGAGCTCACCACCTGGGCACCCAGGGACCGGCGGAGGGGTGGACAGCTTTGGTGTGGTCCGTGCGATGACCTCCGGGGTCTCTGGCACTCACACTGGTGGGAGAACGAGGCACGGGGAAAGAGGCGGCCGCGGTGGGCTGGGGGCGGGGGGAAGCCCCGTCCCTGTGCCCACAGCCTGGGAGGGCACCATCAGAGTTCCTCCTTGTTACCCTCGAGGGACTGGCCTGGAGGCCCTGGAGCCGGGGGATGACCTGCTGGGCCACGCTCGCCAGGCTGCTGGCTGCTGTCCTCCGGGTGCCTGCCCGCGGCGGAGTAGCCCCGCAGGAGCCCGCTCTCCACTCCATGCTGCCGAAGGCTCTCGGTGCTTGCGAGCCCCTGCATTCTCAGGTAGCCCTGCTGGCAAAAGGGGGGCAGCTTCTGCCGTGTGAGGGCGAACAGGAAACAGGACTCTGCACAGAAGAAAAGGAGGGCGACGATGAATTGAGCTGGGAGGTGTGGGGAGAGCTGCAGGAGGAGGAGCCGCCAATGTCAGGAATGGGGTCCTGCCAGGGTCTCGCTCAGTGCCCTCTACCCTTGAAACTGGGGGCTGACCTTTCTGGGCATCTCACGTCCGACCTGCGCAGGACATGGGTCATGGCTTCCACGAGGATCCTAACACAGGAGGCTGCCTAGGCATTTTGGAAGGACAGGCTCCAGAATGAAAGTGAACCACAGGAAGGCCTCAGGTCGCAGGATCAGGGCCCAGCATGGCACTCTGCATGGAGCTGACTGGGTGGGCCTCAGTCCCTGGTGAGCAGACCCTCAGTCCTCTTCTCTGGAAACTGCCCGACTGACCAGGAACCCAGGGGTCAGTCCATTTTGAACTCAGACCTGCCTGCAAGGGTTTATTCACTCAATAATATCTGGGTTGCAAAGACTGAGCAAAGGTCCGGTCTAAACCCAGCAGGGAAAGATAAAACGGATAAATCCTCGTCTACACCACAGCAGATAGTTGGTGCGTTCATCAAAGCTGATCTGTTGCAAAACAGCTGTGGGTACTTGTTACCTAGAGTATGAAGAAACCCCTAGAAGCCATGAGAAGCTGCAGGGAGGAGCAATCCTAAGAGCAGTGGTGCCTCCTGGGAACGAGCAGGGTGCAGGGGAGGTGGACAGTCTTTCAGCCAAGCACTCAAATGACCGAAAAAACAGAAGGGATGAGACAGACACGGGCTCAGGCTCCCAGGGAGTTATTCAGGAGGGGGAGGAATGTCCAAAACTGGCTCAAGTCCTCTGGCAACTCTAGCTTACCTTCTCCTCGCCTGAGCCCCTTTACTGCGAGAAAAAAGTGGACACCTTAAGAAAGATATGGTGAGGCGAACATGGGCGAACAGCCTGCAAGGGGCTATTCGTACATTACCTCCTACTTTGCCTGACATTGCAGATAACCCGGGCAGGACAGGCTACCGCAATCCCCTCTGAACCAGGGAGAGCAGATGCGAGGGAGAGTCCCGCGAGGGCAAGAGGGCAGCACCGTCCTCTGATGACCTCACCCTTCTGCAGGGCTAGGATGCAAAGGAGCCCAGCAGAATCTGAGGCCAGAGCGCGCAGCTGCACATCAGCCGTGGGGTGGAGGCAGGCCCACCATGCTGCCAGCTGGCTTGCGGGGAGGAGTCTTTCCAGTTCAAGGCAGTGACACAGCGGCTCGAACTGCTGGGCAGTGTGGGGGACAGGTTAGAGAGGATGGGGCGATGGCACTGGTGGGACCCCTAGCTGGGAAGGGACACTCCCTGAAACATATTGTTGGCAGGCACTTTGCAGATAAGCACTCTGGTCCTCCACCGTATTATTTCAAATGTATGATCAAGGTGGACGATTAGTGCTTTGAAGTTGTTTGGCTCTGGCTCTCTAACTCTGAGCATCTGCACGTACTTAGGTCATGAGTTTAAATGACGGTTTTCAGCCACTTCCCGTCACACCTACAGTTACTAATTCCACGAACTCAGGATGAAACAAGGACATTTGCTCTCTGACCTGTGAGCCCGAGTCGGTCTCTGACCTGACTTGATAGGAACAGTACTGCATGTACGACAGTTGTTCAGATCTTAAAGGGATGGATATTCTAGACATTTCAGAGTTTAAAAAAGACTAACATTTGGCTGGTTTCCATTGATGTGCCCTCTGGATCATTCAACTTCTTTCCCCACATCTCTCTCTGCATTAGGCTCTCAGAATCATCTTCTAGTTCACTAATTCTGTCTTCATCTCTCTCTAATGCATGGCTACATCTTTATATTGAATTTCAAATTTATAACTCTTGGGACCAGCAGTTAGTGTAATGGCTATGTCGCTGGACTCCCACGTAGTCGACCGCGGTTCGCGTCCCGGACCCAGTGGCTTAAAACTCACGCCGGGCACGTGTGTGTGCGTGCCCAAGATCCCAAGAGGAGAATGGATCCCTCCTGGGAGGTGACTTCTCGCTTTCTGTCTGTCTCTGTCTGTCTGGCGAGCGCATGCGCCCTATAGCGAAAAAACCTCTCAAAAAATATTTATAACTCTTTAAAAAATTATTTTATTTACCTTTATTTATTTATTTTTAATTTGACTGGAGAGGGACAAAGAGAGAAAGTGAGAAAGCAAGCCGTCAGTTTGAGAGCTTGAACCTTGGTCATTCATGTGGGAGTTCAGTACCCTTAGCCACCATGCCACCTGCCAGCCAGCCCCTCAAATTTCTAACTTTTTTTTTAATTTCTAGAAGTTCTATTTGAATCTTTCCCAAAATTTTCTGGTTAATTCTGGTGGTCTCTATTCTTTTCTGTATTGTCAATAGTCTCTTTTATTTCTTGGAATATATTAAACATACTTTATATACTCTATCGGATCATCCAATACTTGAAGTCTTTGTAAGTTTCTTTCTTTTTTTTTTTTTTTTTTTTTTTTTTTTGCTATAGGGCATGTATACTATCTTTCCCTCTCTCTCTCTCAGGTGAGAAAGCACAACCCAGAGGGGATGGCCATTTCACATTCCCTTCTCTTCCATTTTCCTCTTGGCATTTTGAGCACATATGCACATGTGCCTGGTAGGTTTCTCAAACTTCTGGGTTCAGGACTTGAACCACAGTCAGCCGTGTGGGACCCAGCTCCTTAATCTCCATGCCATCTGCTGTCCCACAGTCTTTTTAAGTTTGATTCTACAGTTTGCTGTTTTGCTGACACTTCCTCATGGTGTGCTGGCGTGTTCTTATGTGTTCAGTGATTTTTTTTTTTTTTGGAGAAGTTTTACTATAGGGCATGTGCACTCACCAGAAAGACAGAGAGAGACAGAGAGACAGAAAGCGAGAAATCACCCCCCAGGGGAGATGGCGATGCCATAATCCCTTCTCCTCCATTCTCCTCTCGGGATCTTGGGCATACATGCACATGCGCCCGGTTTAAGCCACCAGGTCTGGGACTCAAACCATGGTCGACTACATGGGAGTTCAGTGACATAGTAATTGTGTCAACTGCTGGTTCCCATCAGTGATTTTTGATTAGGAGTTCATGTTCCTTGGATCTTTTTTTCATTTTTTTTTAAAGAGAGTTTTGCCTTAGGGAATGTGCGCTTGCCAGAGAGACAGAGATAGTGAGAGGGAAAGTGAGAAGTCATCCCCCAGGGGGAATGGCCACATGGCAATCCCTGCTCCTCCACTGTCCTCCCGGGATCCTGGCATGCACGCACACACCCCCTGCGTAAGTTTCAAGCCACTGGGTCCAAGACTTGAACCATGGCCAGCCATATGGGAGTCCAGCATCGTAACTGCTATGCCATCTGTTGGCCTCACCTCGGAACTTTTTAAAGTTAATTCATTCTATTAATGATAGAGACACATGTGCATGCATGAGAAAGAGAGAGCACTATCTTGATTGCCTTGTGATGTTGAGATCGCCTCCCCACAGCCGTCCAGCTCACCAGGATCTTGGGCACATGTGCATGCAGCTGGCACCTTCAGGTCGACAAGGCAAAACTCTCTTTAAAAAAAAATGAAAAAAAGATCCAAGGAACATGAACTCCTAATCAAAAATCACTGATGGGAACCAGCAGTTGACACAATTGGCCTTGTCGACCTCTGAACTGAGGTTGGCCACGTGGCCTCCGCACTGCAGTTTGGTAAGTTACTGACTGCACCACTGAGGCTGGGCCTTCCTTGGAACTTGATCTATGGGATTCTTTGAATCCTTGTGTTAAAGAATATTTCTCAAGAGAAACAGCCTATGATTTCTGCACCACAACGATAATGTGAAGTTCAGTCCCAGAGTTACATGTGTGGGACCTACGGGCTGCAAATTCTCTAGGGTTGATAAGTATGCCATTTCTCTAGTTCCTTCTTGGAGGGTGTTTTGTTGTTGTTGTTGTTTTGTTTTTGTTTTCTTCCTAACTTACTCACTGAGATCCAAGCTTCATTGAGGGTCTCTCAACAGACCTCCCATCCCAAGGCTCTAGGCTCCTGGTGATGAGCAGATAATTCAGGCCCCGCAGTGCTTTGTGCTTTTTGTAGTGTCTTTCCTTTCCTCCAGGGGGTTCCCCTATTTTCTTTTCAGTTCTTTTAAAACGATTATTCGGGACCAGCAGATGGTATAATGGCTAAGTTGCTGGACTCCCACATGGCTGACAGTGGTTCGAGTCCCAGACCCAGGGGCTTAAAACTCATGCCAGGTGCGCGCGTGTGTGTGTGCCCAAGATCCCAGGAGGAGAATGAAGAACAGATTGCGGCATGGCCATCCTCCCTGGGCAGTGATTTCTCACTTTCTGTCTCTGTCTCTCTGGCGTGTGCACATACCCTATAGCAAAAAAATCTCTCTCTAAAAAACCGTTTCATATTTGGAGATGTGCTACACTGGGAGGGTCTCTGTGAATGTCTGGTCTACCATAGTGTGGGAAACAGGCTCTCAGCTCTGAATTTCTATCAGGTGTGGGCCCTGCAATGCCATAGGGCACGGATCTATCTGGCCTTTCCTCAACCTCCAGTTTGGTCTCTGACCTCTGGGGAACTTAAGTTACCTGCATAGAAGCTTCGTAAATCAGTGTCCAAACAGTTCTCTAGGAAGCGCCTCAGAGGTAGAATGTGCCCGACCGGGGCGGTCCAGTCTGTCAAGAAGTCTTCCACGATGTGGTGGATGGCCGTGGGCCGAGGCAGGGGCCAGTGTGCAGGGCGGAACCTTACCTCCTGTTCTGTGGGGAGGAGAGAGAGGACCATCGGGGTTCAGAGGCTGGATTCCCATCCTGGAGCCACCACAGTGGGGACCCTACACACGCCCCAGACCCCCGGACCCTCCAGCTTTCCTGATACTGTCTGCCCTGGGTTGTGGTCGGCCTGCTCAGCAGCTGACCTGCGTATGTGGAACTAGAACTGAGTAACAGGAACTAGACCTGTCCTGTGGTTTCAGGGGCAGAACCAAGGCCAAACCGCTTGACAGGGTGTGTTCTCAGACATGCATGGACCAAGTCTGCGGAGGCTGCCTTAAAACTGCTCTTTCTGCGAGAAGACTCTGAGACTCTGTGTTGAAAGGGGTCTCAGAGCTCATGGGTCTGCTTTCCCACCTGGCATGGGCTCCCTCTGTTGGTGTCCCAAGCAGATGGTCATTGAGCCATGACTTGACCATCCCTATATTCGGAAACCTGACTCCAGGAGGTGACAATTTCTTTTCTTTTCTTTTAGGTTTTGACCATAGGGTATGTGCGCTCACCAGAGAGAGACAGAGGGAAAAGTGAGAAATCACCCCCCAGGGAGGTTGGCCACATCACAGTCTCTTCTCCTCCATTTTCCTCTTGGGATTTTGGGGGTACACACACATACTCCTGGCATGATTTTCAAGCCACCGGGTGTGACTTGAACCATGGTTCACCATGTGGGAATCCAGTGCTTTAATCACCACACCACCTGCTGGCCCCAGAGGTGACCAATTTAACTACTTGCTGCTCCTTCTGGATCTGCTTCCCTGTCACTTCTCCCTGTTGACAATACCTCTGCTCTTGGGAACAACCCTACTGAGACCACACTTTTCCACTCAACGGCCCTTCACGTTCCGAAGCTGGAGCTGTGTTCCCAGCTGTTCACTTACTGCTAGCTACACTGTGTGAGAACCATGCATGCCTCCTGTCTATAGTATCAAATCCACCCTCAAGCACTCCAACAGGGGAGGTGCTCCTGTCACCCCCATTTTACAGGTGAGGCAGTTGAGGACAGGAGTGGCTAAGTAATGGTTCAAGGTCACACAGCAACGAAGGGACAGACCTGGGAATTTCACCCCCTTTTCTGTGACGTGTTAACCTGCTCCAGTTCTTTCTAACACGCAGTCTCCAGACTCATCCCCCGCCCCACCATGAAGACGCTGTATATGACGTGTCCCTGTTACTACAAGGTGCCAGGAGGAGTTTGTGACATTCCACGTGTGGGCTGTGCCAGAGTCTGGACACCTCGTCTGTCATTCTCCGACTGCCCACCCTTGCCTGGTCCCTAGGCCGAGACCCCCTTGTCCTCTTTCTGCAGCTGAAGGTGTGAGGGTAGAATGGTGATGGCTCCCCGAGGTGGGTATGAGAAGTGTCACCTCAGGAAAGCCCCCCGGGCAGACAGAAGCTGCTCACCGGTCGGGAGGTCCCTATAGTAGTAGATGACAGGGTGGAGAAAGTTGGACTGCCAGGCATCCTCCGTGTGCCCCACCGACCGGTCATAGAAGAAGACGTCCTTATCCGGTCCGGAGAAGTTCCTGCCGTATTCCATGTTGATGACGAAGAGCCCGTGCCTGGCTGTCCTGCCCACGAGGGTCTCCAGCTGAGCCAGCATTTGCATGGGGAACTCCTGCAGGTACTGGAAGGCCGTGGCATTCCTGGGGGAATGGTGATGTGGGGGGACTCAGCGCTGCAGTGGAGGGGCCAGGCGGAGGTGTGCGGCGAGTGGCAAGCGGCAAGCCTGTTTCCCTCCCTCCAACGTCCACAAGCAGCATGCAGGCTAGGCTGGGCCCAGCGCCTCACCACCACATACTGGGATAGCTAGTTGTCCCTCACACATAGGTGCCCAGAAAGGCTGTGTAACCTGAGCTGGGAGGCTGGGATTGGATGCTCGGGGAGCACCGGGAGGCAGAGCTGCCTGCTGTAGTCAGCGGGCAGCGGATGGCCACATAGCTGGAGAGGGTTCAGGCGAGGAGGTCAAACCTGGGCTGAGACTGGAGGGACACGCAGGGCAGGTGGATGTGAGTTCTGTCCTAAATGGCCCTGTGGTCGCTGGGCTAACAGACCATGGGCCAAAGGTGGGATGCAGCTGACAGCCACAGGGACGTGGGGCGGGGCTCGTGAGAGCTGCTCAGACTCCAGACAGACTAGAAGGCAGAGCTCGTGGGGTGGCCCATGGGTCAGGTGCCATGGCTCAGGAGAGGCGGGTGGTGGGGGCGCGCAGGAGAGGGGGTCTATGCTGGCCCCTGCTCAGTGTTTTCGTGTCCCTGGATGTGACCTGCCGTGAACTCTGGCTTTGGCTGGGGCATGGAGGGCTTCTTCTGTCTCTCAGCAGCCACCTGTCCTCTGAGGGCCCTCCCTGCCTCCACCCCACCACGCTCTGTTTCCTTCTCGGGAACTGCTTATCCTCTGTGATCTGCTCACCACCTGATTGGTGAGACCCAGCCCCGAGTGACTGAAACCCTCACGGCTGGGACACCCAGTGCCTTGTTACTGCTCATTTAGTCGCTCTGTCCTTCCATGCAGCAGGTAAGCATGATTATTCCCATCGCGTAGATGAGGAGACAAAGGCTCAGAGAGGCTTACCAACTTGCCCAAGGTCACACAGCAAGAAAGTGGTAAACTTCGGGTTCACACCTGGGACTCTGTTTGCAGAGGTTATGGGCTGACTTCTCTAATTGTTTTCCCTAGAATAGCTCCACTCCCTCCTGCCCGCCCCCTATCTTAGGAAGGACCCACTGGGCTTGTCCACTCCTGTAATAGGGAGAGTATGCTACGGCAGAGCGGAAGGGAGGCGGGCCAGGGCTAGACTCACTCCTTCAGCAGGACGATGTCAGCCAGAACCCCGAACATCTGGTAGAGCCCGGAAGCCTCGTTCACGCGCCGGATGATGGTGCTGGTCAGCTGCGTGATGGGGTGCTCGGTGCAAGGCCAGGCGACGCCGTGGTGGCGATACTCCAGGAGCCGGTGGACAGCCCGCACTGGATGGCCAGAGGGAGGAACGGCAGCTGCACTCAGATGCCATCTCCGGTCACCAGGAGGGACACACGGCCTCTCCAGTTCTGAACTCCACGCACAGCTGCCTACACAGCTCAGCGCCCAGTCTGTGGGCGGTAAGCGGGCCCAGGGAGGGAGCCGAAGATGCCTTGGCAGGGGAGTCAGCAAGCGTTTTTTGCCAAGGGCCAGATGTAACTATGGCCTGCTCCGGGCCATAAGTACTCAAGATACTGCTCAGTTCTGTCCTGGCGTGGGAGCTGCCCTGGAGAGGCAAATGGCCGGGCCTGGCTGCCTCGGTCCCCAGACCCCTAAGCCTGCCCCTGCACAGGCTACCTGTACATGCAAGTGCCACACTGTCACCTCACAGCAGTCATCAAGGCTAGACCCATGGATCATAACACAGCTGGACCCACACGGGGAAAGTCCCGGTTGGCGTCCTGCAGCCTCTCTGAGCTCACCCACGATCTGGGCTGAGACCACGGTAGATGGCTGCATGAAGGCCCTGCTGGGGTGCTTGTGTCTCTCCCTCTCATGGAAATAAATAAACTCAGAAATAAAAAATGAGATAGAGTTTTCCTCTGAAAGGTTCCCCTTCTCATAGCCCACTTCTGTCAGATTCCCTCTGGGAACCTGATAACCTGACCGCTCTCTCTTTCACAGCCTCCATCCAGCTGGTCTCCGAGCTCTGTGCTGAGATGCTGTGCGCATTTACGTAGGATCTATGTGCAGCTGCCGTCTCAACCACAGGGAGATGGCCTTATGCACACCTGGGCCGTCTGACAGAGGCTGGACTGCTGCATCACACAGGCCGGCGCCTGCTCTTTCCAATCACTCAACGAAGCACTCAAGGGACCAGCAGTTGGCGTAATGGCTATGTCGCTGGACTCCCATATGGTCGACCGCGGTTCGAGCCCCAGACCCGGAGGCTTAAACTCATGCTGGGTGCGTGTGCATGCGTGCCCAAGATTCCAAGAGGAGAATGGAGGAGAAGGGATTGCGGCGTGACCATCCCCCCTGGGGGGGTGATTTCTCGCACTTTCTGTCTCTATGTCACTCTCTGTCTTTCTGGTGAGCGCACGTGCCCTATAGCAAAAAACCTCTCCAAAAAAAAAAAAAAAAAAAAAGACAGTGTCTGGCTATATGCAATTCCTCGCCTCAGCCTCCCAGTTGGGATCATGGGCATGTACCACTACGCCTGGTTCTATTTCAGACACTTCTCGCCATATTGCCCAGGCCAGCCTTGGGTACGTGATCCTCCTGCCTCAGCCTTCTGGGTCCCTGGGATGATGCATAGGCCGGTTGCCCGGCCTTGAAGTTAGACTGGGACTCGAACCCACAACCCCCCATGCTGTCCTAGCCTATGGGGCACAGCATTTCAGCGGTGTGTGCCACTATGGTTGGGTGGGGAAGAAATGAGTTGAGAGAGGGCCTGATGCATTTTGAAAAGCAGAGTCTGCGTGGAGAAGTGGTGAGTGCTAAGGTGGAGAGGTGAGCTGGTGCTGGCCTGGGTGAGGCTCTTACAGACATGCCAAGGGACTGCCAAGGGACTGCCACTCTCCTGAGGGAGATGGGAGCCCCGAAGAATTGTAGGTAGAGAAAGAATGGGATGTGCTAAAGAAAGGGGCCAGCAAGTGGCATGGTGGTTAAGGTGCTGAATCTCACATGACTAACTCCACGGTTTGAATCCCACAATCGGCAGCCTGAAAAAAAGACGCCGGGCACGTGTACGTGCATCCTCAAGATCCTGAGAGAAGGTATTATGGCATGCCCATCTCCCGGGGGGTGATTTCTCACTTTCCCTCGCTCACTGTCTTTCTCTGATGAGTGCATGTGCCCTACGGTGAAAAACTGTTGTGGGGAAGGTTGTTCAGGCGGGAACCGCAGAGACTGGACCAGGGTCAGGGAGACCAGTGGCAGGAAGTCAGAAAAGACGGAGAGCTTGGCTCTGGTGTGGTGAGGCAGGGTGGACTGCAGAGCAATGAGAAAGGAACTGGACGGAGTCTCTGGCGTGTCCTGCCTTCCACACAGCGGCGGGCTGTGCCACCACCTTTATCTTCCGTCACCTTTCTCTGCCCTGTGGCCTTTTCCTTGTCTCTCCTGGGACTGTTTCTCAGCTGGAGGATGAGTGCAGTCCAGGTGGATGCTACCGCGCACGGCCACTCTGGCCCTCTCCTCAGCAGGGCACCCGCCACTCAGTGACTGCAGCAGTCGGCTGCCCATACACCCAGCATGGGTTCCCAAGTGCCTGAGGCTCGAGGCTAGGTGTGAGTGGTCAAGTCAGACAGCTGTGGATTGACTCCCCAGGTGACTCTGGGAGGTCACTTAACTTCTCTATGTCCCAGTTTCCTTATCTGGAAAATGGAGTTGAAACAACAGGATCTTGGGTTGGCCCTGAGGTCTGCTGGTTAAGGGAACCAAAGCCCACAGGAGGCATGGATCAAATCCCAGCCCTGGCAGCTTGAGACACATGCTAGGCACGTGTGTGCGTGCACAGCATCCCAGCAAGATGAAGGGAGGACAAGGGACTGCAGTGTGACCACACCTCACGGGGGGTGTTTTCTCCCCAACCCCGTTTCTCTGTCTGGCAAGCATATGTGACTTCTGGCAATGGAAAAGAAAAAGAAGGAATAACAAGATCTGTCTCACGGGGGCTGTCATGAGGATTAAGCTTGTGAGCTGAAGCAAGAACAGGGGAGGGAAGGAAGCAGGAGAAATGGCGTAGGGTCTGCCAGGACAGAGGACACTGGGAGGACAACGTGCACGGGAACGAGGGCTTCTTACTGGGCACGCAGCAAACAGGCAGACACTTCGCATTGTGTGTCCAATTTGCAAATACTTTGGTTTACAAATGTTCAAACCCTCTCCTTCATTGACAGCTAACAGTGAGAATGACATATATGGTCTGGAAATTATCCCCAAAATGTGCTATCTTTCCCTGCCAAACTGGACAGACAATGAAAAATGCAAAAAGACACATGAAAGCAATGCAAGAGTCAAATCAGACACGGAAACGTTAGGACGCGGATGGATTCTTTAGGCCCCGATGATGTTTATGGCAAAATCGACTGGCCCACATAACATCTGCTTGCAGTAAGACACACAGCTCCCATCTACCAAGCTACCCAAGGAGCCCCTCTGTGCGGCTGCAGGGCTGCTAGTGGGACCTTCTACGGTCACTCTATTTATTTCCAAAGACAGGCGAGGACTTCAAGGGAGCTGATGGCAGACGCCCAGGCCTGCTTGAACGAGTTATGCACAATCAAAACAAAGACAACGGCAGCCAGAGATTGCCACTCAGGAACAGCCAGCCAGGCAGCCACGCCCAACACCACACGCCCATTCTAACCCACGCCCCAGGGGCTGGAGTGGGGTCTCCCCACATGGAGACATGTGCCATGCATGTATTTCTATGTCTGAGCGTGTTCTACATGCCTTCCCCTTTACACTAAAAAAAAGTCCAAAACAAAACTTCATTAAGTTGAAAAAGGAGGAAGCTGGAAAGAGAAGAGATTGGAAAACAACAACCAAATTTTTTTAGTTCTTTCTTTGGCATAGGGTGTGTATATTTACTGAAGAGAGACAGCAGAGAGGGAAAGTGAGAAATCACCCCCTGGAGGAATGGCCACGGTGCAATCTTTCCTCCTCCATTCTTCTCTCGGGATTTTGAGCACGCATGAACACGACCTGGTGGGAGTTTTCAGCTGCCAGGTCTGGGACTCAAACCTCAGCTGGCCAAGTGGGAGTCCAGCAATGTAACCATTACTCCATCTGTTATTGTTGTCAGTATGTGGTGCTTAACTTGGACAGGGCTTAAGCATGCAACATGCCACCCCAAATGTACCTACTTTCAAATTTTATATGATCCTTTTTTTACTCTTTTAGGTTTTTGCCATAGGGTGCATGCACTCACAAGAGAGACAGAGAGAAGGAATGTGAGAAATTACCCCCTGGGGGGATGGCCAAGCTGCAAGCTGCAATCTTTTCTCCTCTACGGATTTGGGTATGCACGCACATGTGCCCGGTGTGATATTCAAGGTGCCGGATCCAGAATTCAAACTGTGGTTGGCCATGTGGGAGTCCAGCATCTTAACTACCATGCTACCTGCTGGCCCCTCTTTTCTAGAGGGTACAAGCACGTACTAGAAAGAGACAGAGAGAGGCAGAGGGAGAAAGCACCCCTGAATGTGGCCTGGTCATGCTGTAATCCTTTCTCCACCATTTCTTGATCTTGGGATTTTGGGAATGCATGCACATGTGCTTAGCGTGTTCCTTAAGCTACCCAGGCTGAGACTCGAACCTGCGGTCTGCCACGTGGAGTCTGGCTCCCTTACCCACTGGCTGTGGGGCTGGCCCTCCACTGATAATTTCTTAGGTGTATCCTCAGACGTAAGAACCTGTTGAGATCTACCCCAGGTAGCAATCACTTTCATGCCCCGGAAACCAGGGTGTGTGTCTGTAAGTCCTGGGGACATGATGGTAGTTCTGTCTGGGTACAGTGGTCCTCTCAGGTGGCTCACCCGTGTATCGGAATCCATGGATGAAGCCCCCGGCAGATTTCCGGTAGTCCACGGAGTGGCTGGCGGTACCCAGAATAAAGAGGCCCCGGCTTCCTTTGGACTCATAGCTAGCTCGGACCAGCGGGTACTTCTTACCAAATGCACTCCCAGAGTTGAGTCTGAGGGACCTGTGAGTGGAAAGGGTCATTACTAAAATGACTGCTGTGTAAGCGGCAGCGATTAAGTGGCATTAAGTGCTTTACGCTCCTCACCTCATTTAAACCTCGCCAAGGCCCTCACGGTATCATCAGCTGCATTTAACCGAAGTATCAGGGCATCAGGAAAGTCAGAACGTACTTTTCTATGTCTTTCTATGCAAAAGTGTTCCACAACTTTCCCAATGACCCAGTAACTGAGGTTTAGGTTAAGGACATAATGGTACAGAGCCAGGACTTTGAGAGAATTATTTAATCTTACTTATTATTTTTTAAAAATGTGCTGTAGGGCATGTGTGCTCGCCAGAGGGAGACAGAGAGAGAGACAGCAACCACCAGGTCTGGGACTCAAACCATGGTCGGCCACGTGGGAGTCCAGCGTCCCTAACGGTGATGTCACCAGCTGGCCCCCAGAATCAGGATTTAAGCCTGACTTGAAGCTGGGCTCCAGACTAAGACTGGGTTCTGCTGTCATCTGATGGGGAAGGAGGGTCTGGATAGGCCCTCCAGCTTCTCCATGCCCTCTTGTGCCCTGGGCAGAGAAGGCAGGCACACACTGTGAGATGCTCGATACCCAGGTGCCTCTCTAAGTACTGGGCAGCAATGTCTGAAGACAAGGCTCCATGAAGCCGTTCTTTTACAGACAATTCTTTTTCTTTCTTTTTTTTTTTTTTGGGAGAGGTTTTTTGCTATAGGGCGCGTGCGCTCGCCAGACAGACAGAGAGAGACATAGAGACAGAAAGCAGGAAATCACCCCCCAGGGGGGATGGCCACGCCGCAATCCCTTCTCCTCCATTCTCCTCTTGGGATCCTGGGCACGCACGCACACGCGCCCGGCGTGAGTTCAAGCCGCCGGGTCCGGGACTTGAACCGCGGTCGACTACATGGGAGTCCAGCGACATAGCCATTACGCTAACTGCTGGTCCCAATTCTTTTTCGTCTTTAAAGAGAGTTTTGCGAAAGGGCACATGCTCTTGCCAGAGAGACAGAGAGCAAGAAATCACCCCCAGGGGGAGAGCCAGGCTGCAATCCCTTCTCCATTCTCCTCTCGGGATTGGGGGCATACATGCACACGTGCCCGGTGTATTTTAAGCTGCCAGATCTGGGACTCGAACTGTGGTTAACGATGTGCGAGTCCAGCGACGTAACCATTAATGCCATCTGCTAGTGCTATCTTTTAAAGAGAATTCTAAGGACTTCTAGCAACTCGTGTTTATTGAGCACACAGTACATGCCAAACACTTTCTTTTGTTGATCTTTGCAATAACCATGTGAGAAAGACACCATGATTAATCCGATTTTAGAGATGAGGAAATGGGCACAGCATGGCTAAGCCATTTTCCCAGAGCCCACAGGTTAGGTACACAGGGGCTCTTAGGCCGACCCCAGAACCAGTGGTCTGAGCCATGATGCCTACTGCCGTCTGGCCAGGTCACCCCCATTCTGCCTGAGCTTGTTTACTGCCTCACGGGTGGGGGCTCCCTGTGCAGATGAAGATCTGCTATTGCTGCTCCAGGACGGGGGCCTCAGGGCCACCTGGGACCCATGGGGGACAGAGTGCTCATGTCCTGGGAGACCACGTAGCACCCACCTCCACTCTTCCAGTGCTGTCCTGCAAGCCCTGTCACTAGCTCACCAAGTGGCCACTCTATTCCCCCAGGGAAGGGCGCAGGGGTCTGCTAAGAGCTCTCACCTCCTCACAGATTGGACTCACTTATTGAAAATGGAGAAGTCGAAGTTCCAGCCCAGGCAGCGGATGACTCGGTCGTAGGCCACACGCATGGCAAAGTTGTCATTGTCGTCCTGGGGGAGGGAGATGGAGTCGGCACTCTGGTTAGTGTTGTCCTCCTCCAGGAAGTACTTGAGGGTGATGTGGAACTTGCCCTCACGGTCCTTCAGGATGGCCAGATCCGTCAGGTCAGACTCGAGCAGCCCGTCCAGTGACTTCAGCTGGTAGGTGTCCAGCAGTCCGTTGTTGATGGCTCTGGGCCCAAGAAAATGCAAGGAGCGGGGAGACGTGGATGAGGGCGCTCGCCCGTGGGGTCAGGGGAGCTCGGGGGCGGTTCTCCCCACCTCGGGGCGCACCTGTAGAATGCGCAGGCGGGGTTTAGCATACCTGAGGTCCCCGACGTAGTGCGTGGCCCAGGACAGCCGGACCCGGGAGCGGCTCAGCATGTGGATGAAGTTTGTGACACCCAGGATGTTCTCTGCTGTCTCAAAGGCTGCATTACCCCGGCCCAGGATCAGCACATTCTGACCCACAAAGTCCTCAGGGTCCACAGACACGGACTCATAACCCTCCACGTGTTCGGAGCCAGGGAAGTCGACCTGGTTGGGGACCGACAAACCGGTGGCTACAAGAAGGACACTGCAGTAGGGGACAGAGAGATGTCTTAGTCTCTCAGCTCTGAGACCACTAAGTGAAAATCCCTCTCTGGACCCACCTGCCTCACCCCAACTGCTGGCTCCCAACAAAAAACAGGTAGATCTTCATTCATTCACTCACTCACTCACTCACTCATCCATTTGCTGACGACCTGTCCCAGGGTACCTGGGAGACTAAACCTTGTGCTGGGTCATGGTGAGGTGGATACATTTTCCTTAGTGCTAAACTGGGATATTTTTTTTTTTTTTTGAGACATTTTTGCTATAGGGTTTGTGCGCTTGCCAGAGAGACAGAGAGAGACAGAGAGATAGAAAGAGAGAAATCACCCCCCAGGGGGATGGCCACACTGCAATCTCTTCTCCATTCTCCTCTCAGGATTTTGGGCATGCACTCACACGTGCCCGGCATGATTTTTTTTTTTTTTTTTTTCCAGAGGTTTTTGCTATAGGGCGCGTGCGCTCGCCAGACAGAGACAGAGAGATAGAAAGCGAGAAATCACCCCCCAGGGGGGATGGCCACGCCGCAATCCCTTCTCCTCCATTCTTCTCTCGGGATCTTGGGCACGCACGCACATGTGCCCGGCGTGAGTTTTAAGCCACCAGGTCCGGGATGCGAACCACGGTCGACTACGTGGGAGTCCAGCAACATAGCCATTACGCTAACTGCTGGTCCCCTGCCCGGCATGTTTTATGCCACCAGGTCCAGGACACGAACCGCGATTGTCTATGTGAGAGTCCAGCCATGTAACCATTATACCGTCTGCTGGTCCCCGCTGAACTGGGATTTCAACAAACAAACAGAAATTAATTCTGCTCTGAGAGAAGGGTGATGCTCTGAGAAATTAAATAATTCACCTGACGTTGAGCCCAGCAGTCAGATAGGTATGGCCCTCAGTGGTGAGAATAAAACCTGATGTGCTTTCTCCCTTCCACCTTGCCTGGCAGGTGCGAATACCTGGATGAGGCCCTGTACTCTGTGTGTGTGTGTTGTGCACATGTGGGTACTGTCTTATCTACTCTCAAAGGCAACCCCGAGCTGGGGCTCCATGGCCTGCTTTACAGCTGAGGAGACACAAGCCCTGCAGGCCCCTGACCTCAGAGTTCCCCAGGACAGCAGAGCCAGCAGCTGCACAGAGACGCTTGATCCCAAGGTCCCGCTCTTTACGTTGGTGGGCATTGCAAGGCAGTGGTGGGCCGTGGGGAGGCTGCTGGCAGCCTGCTGCAGAATGGTTCCACCACGGGTGACTTTTAAAGAACTGGATGTCTATAGAAAGGGCAAACACCCCTACTGATCCTTGTCTACTCTGTTGAGATCTGACACCCCTCCACCGTAGCATAGCTGCTAAAATGCATGAGTCCCTGTGGATCCTACCCTGCTTTCCCCGGGCTTTGACAGGCAAGGAGCAAGGCTGGGCTTCCAGTAAGAGGTGTGAGAAGATGAACACTGGCTGAGCACCAGGAAGGGGTGGTCTGGTGTAGTAGAAAGGTTAGCTTTGGAGTCAGGAAAATATGAGATTGAAGAGCAGTTCCAACACTTATTTTCTGTGTGACACAGAACCAGTTACTCAACTTTTCTGAGCCTCAGTTCTTCATCTGGAAAATGGAGATCAGTGAACCTTCCCATAGGTTCCTGGTGCAGACTAAGCAAGTTTGGGGTATCTAACAGCAAGCTATCTCCCTCTCCCAAGCCACAGGAAACTGAAGGCGAGTGCTGGTGGCACTGTGCAGAGGGCTTCGCGCTCCTGTTCAGTTCTGAAATTCCATGGGGCCGCCTCTCATTGCTAGACATGTGGCCCAGCATTTCCTAGAATGGATTTTGGGGAACACTAGTCCCAGGAGACGCTCTACAAAAAGGGGTTTATGGGTACATTAACTGTACTTATGTGTAATACTTTACCCCATGTGGGGGTATCACAGTGAATAAGAAGATATTAGAGAATGATGAACCCTGGGGGAAAGACATCATTCGTATTTTCCAAACATATTCGACCACAGTTTTGGGGACACACTAGGCAAATGATGGATGCACGGAACCTCTTAGCACCGAATTTCAGTGTGAGCAAGGGGCTGCAGACATGCCCAGCTCGGCAGGTGAGCTCTCAGTTCCTTACCTGCACCGGTAGGCCTGGCCCTTCTGGTCCGTCAGCACGAAGTAATGGCCATTCCAGGCCTGCCGGTCCTTGTCCAGAGTGACGTGGGCAATGGTCGTGTTGTACAGGACCTGGAGCCCCAGCCTGTGGGTGAAGTCGCGTAGGTAGCGTACCATGTCACCGGCGTCAGGGAAGTAGGCTCGCGAGTAGTGCCTGAACAGCAGCCTGGGGTCGTGGCTGAGCAGAGAGTTCCAGTCGTGGCGCAGGTTGAACTCGGCGTTGGCCTTGCCGGTGAACCGCTTGTTGATGCTGATGAGCTTGCGGTGTCGGGGGTAGCGCAGGAAGAAGCTGCCAGGCCCTGGGGTGCGCTCGAACACCGTGTAGTCCCTCCCGGCCAGCTGCAGGAAGTAGGCCATCTGCAGGCCTGCGGGCCCGGCGCCCAGGACGCAGTAGTCTCGATGCAGGGCCACCGAGGCCTTGGTCAGGCGCATGGAGAGAGCTGGGTGGAGGGCGATGGTCAGGAGCAGTCCCGGGGGACCCCACATTGGGGCCGCAGCGGAGACACCCATCCTGCGGCAGGGCTGATGGGTGAAATTTCGCACCAGAATGGCCCCAGGGGATGGAGTGCAGTCCCTTCCTCCCCGTGAGGAACTAAGGCCCCAAAGAGGGTGGAGCTTGTCCAGGCTCACCACGATTTGGGGTAGGGCCAGGGCCAGAACCCAAGGACCTCGGAGCTCATGTACTCCGACTCCATCTTTTCAAGTTGGGCCCTGGGGCTCCTGCAGCAGACCTGGACCCTTTCACCTCATCTTCCTTCAGGCTCGTCGCTCCCAGGGATGCCAGTCCCTTCTTATTGCGATGGCAACCTGCATTTGGGGGGTGGAGAGAGTGTTCCCCCAATTTTTCCCAGGATGCACACCACCTCTCTGGGGCCCTCCCCAGGCTAGACCTTCCAGAGGCACAATTCTCTTCGGCTGTCTCGGTCCTCGAGCTGAGACCTGAAGGCACCCCTGCCAGGTTCCGCGCCCCAGGCTCTCCCGCCACGTGAGAAGGATGCCTAGCACACCTGCTGCCCTCCTGCCGGCGCGCTCTGGAGTCGGCCGCCCGCGCGTGCGCAGTGCCCAGGCCGGCAGCTGCCGCCTCCCGGCTGCCCACCCACCCCCCAGCAGAGCTCAAACCCAGCAGTTGCTCCGACTGCAGCCCGCAGGCGAGTGAGGCCAGGCTCCGCTTGCTAGCACGGCGGCCCCGCCTCCCTGGCCGGCCCAAACGCAGGGGGCGGGGTCACGTGCGCGGCGCGCAGCACGCCGGGACCGACTGGAGGCTTGCGGCTCCTGGCCCCGCGCTGGGAAGAGGCGCACGTGCTACGCGCGCTAATACGGGGATTAGCGGAGAGGGTCTGGGAATGGCGTCCCCCTGCGAGGTTGGAGAGCAGATCCGGAAAGGGGCATGGGGCTTTTCTTTTCCAACTTTGCCTCTTCTCGTAAGAGGGATGGGAACACATGACCTTAGGGGATAAGCCCAGCTATATCCCCCCATAAATGTGGCTAAGGACAGACTATTACTTGGTCTATCCAGCGTGTGGAACTGAAATGTGGGTGAAGCCAGGGCAGATGAACCAATTAACAAGCGTTTGTTTAGTAAGTAACATACATCAGTGATTGGGCCTCCCACCAACTAGAGGTGGGCAAAGGGTTCTGTCCCAACATCTTATAGCTGACTGGTCAAATGGAAGCGTGGGGTGAAGTGGAGCTTGGAATTAAAACCTAAAGGAGAGAATGTGAATGGCAAGAGGGAGATGAACCACGGGATCAAGCTGGCTTCACGGAGGTAACATGGCCCCTGCATAAGACTTACACAGCAGCATATGTTACTTTCAGATGAAGTACAGGAACCTTCGAAAGGCACTATCTGGGTCAGCGGATGGCGCACTTGTTATGTTGTTGGACTCCCATGTAGTCAACCACTGTTCCAGTCCAGGACTGGTGGCTTAAAACTCATGCTGGGCGTGTGCCAGGTGGCCCAAGATCCCTAGAGAATGGAGAAGGGATTGCGGTGTGGCTATCCCATCCCCCCCCCCTCACTTTCTGTTTCCTGGACAGACCTTTAGGGAAAAAAAAAACAACAAAAAACAACAAAACACCAAAAAAAGCTGGGGCCTCTCTAGAACAAATCTTGGCTGAACTCTGAGGCCAAAGCACCACTAAGGAATGCCACGTCTCTTCTTCCCAGACTGTCCATATCAGAAAAGCTCCTTTAGAGCCGTCCTCCTCGGTATTCACTGTGGTGACCTCAGGGCTTTCCCTAGCATCTGGCATCCAGAGTTCCCCATCAGCACTTGCTGAATAAGCATTAGAACCAGCCCATGGGAAAACGCCTCACCCCTACCCCGAGTAGGGACATCTGTTTTTTTAGTGGCTGTGAAGCCTGTAAAGCATACTGGCAAATAGGTCTGTAAATTAGTTGCTGATTTGACTTGGAGAGCAGTGGGAAGTGGACTCCTAAGATAGGGCAGGCACTAGGCTGCCACTGGATGTTTCTGAGCACAAGACTGTTTTCGGCAAGCAGCTTAGTAGCCCCCGTGGAACAGAGAAAAGCATCAGAAGCCAATGCGAAATATTAGAGAAAGAGCCTGAAAGTAACTTTCACTTGCTTCAGTTAATCCTGCTGTATCAGGTTATGGGTTGGCAAGAGGCAATTGGGTGAACTCTGATCCAAACTTGAAACCCCACGGGCTTGTCGCACCACTTGACTGCTTTTCTAGGACAGGATCTTGCCATGTTGTGATCCTCCTGCCTGTCTCTCAGCTGGGACCACACAAGCATGCCGCCACACCTGAATCTTTAGACAGGGTCTCGCAATATTGCCCAGGCCAGCTTTGAGCTTACGATCATCTCAGCCTTCCTGTTTCAGGGGTTGAAACTGCACATCACTGCACCCAGCCTCAGGTCAGACTGGGACTTGAACCCGGGCTCCATGTGGTCCTAGTCTATGGAGCAGGCTTAGAAGCAGTATGCCACTGCATCTGGGTCTGTTTTAATTTTAAACTTACATTGAAAACCCCCTATGCATTTTCTGCTTTGTCTTTCCAGTCCCTCTGATAACAAAGCTTAATACACTTCCATTTTTTAAAAAAAAGTTTTGGCTACAGGACGTGTGCACTCATGGAGACAAAGAAAGTGAGAGCACCCCCTAGAGGCATGGCCATGCCACAACCCCTTCACGTCTCTTCTTGGGATTTGGGGATGGCAAACAAACCCGTGCACTTAAACGCAGGTGGCCATCCAGCTGCTTTAACCCACACCCCACCTGCTGGTCCCTGCTTGCTTCCTGAAGCTGTTATTCTGAGACTAACTTCAGGAATGCTGCTCAAACTGAGCTTGTGTCCTCCTCCATGCAGCGATGTCACCTTCAGTGGTGCGGCTCTCTGTAGGCGACTCAGAGACTTACAGGAAGCTGGTGGGGTAATTACTTCACCATGTCCCAAACAGAACGGTCCCTGCTTATGGAGGAAATTCACGGATCCTCTACCTTCCAAACGCTTATTTATAACATGTAGATTTGTGGGTGCCAGTTTGCGATTGTCACTAGCCTAAGTCAAGCTTGAAAACAATGTACAAACCATTAAAATCAATGTCCAGTGGGAGAGCCAAACCCTTCCAAGGCACTTTCTGCATGGGCAGCAAGCCCGTGACAACTATGTCCTGCCCCCCACCCCCACTTTTTTTGTTTTTAGCGAGGTTTTTTGCTATAGGGCACGTGCGCTCGCCAGACAGAGAGAGACATAGAGACAGAAAGTGAGAAATCACCCCCCAGGGGGGATGGTCATGCCGCAATCCCTTCTCCATTCTCCTCTCGGGATCTTGGGCACGCACGCACACGCGCCTGGCGAGTTTTAAGCCACCGGGTCCGGGACGCGAACCGCGGTCAACTACGTGGGAGTCCAGTGACATAGCCATTACGCTAACTGCTGGTTCCCAGCCCCACAACTTTTAAAAAGATCTTTTTATTCTTCAATTTGACGGGAGAAAGCTGTGAAAGCAAGCCACCAGGTCTGGGATTTGGACCATAGTTAGCCATGTGGGCATCCAGTGCCTTAACCACCATGACATCTGCTGCCCTCCCCACTTCGTTTTTTACTAGTGATCTGTGACCCGTTTTTTTTTTTTTTTGGGGGGGGGGGGAGGTTTTTGCTATAGGGTGCATGCGCGCCAGAAAGACAGAGACAGAGATAGAAAGTGAGAAATCACCCCCGGGGGGTATGGCCACGCCGCCATCCCTTCTCCTCCATGCTCCTCTAGGGATCTTGGGCATGCATGCACAAGCGCCCAGTGTGAGTTGAAGCCACTGGGTCCAGGACTCGAACCGCGGTTGGCTACATGGGAGTTCAGCGACATAGCCATTATGCTAACTGCTGGTCCCTCCTATGACCCTGTTTTCAGCAACAATAGTGCTCCAAGGTGACAGCCAGGTCTGGCACACAGCCAGCCAGGCACGATGCTTGTGGAAATGGCCTTCCCACAGGTCCTCCAGGAGGTGCTACGCAGCTGCCAACTGCCCACAAGAAGAGACTTCTGAGGGGACCAGGGCACTCACCTTCCAACAGGGATGCAAAACCACTAATGATCAGAGCACATGAGGGATCCCAGACCCCAGACTCCAGAAGGAAGCTGCGCAGTCTCACTTCCCTCTCCCCAGGGCTACTTGGAGAAGGAGAGGCTGTAACTCATGAACGCAGGCACATGACAAAGGACGAGACTGAGCAGATTTATACTTTATTCCAGCTGTCAAACACCAGAGAGCAAGGCAGACAGTCTGCAAATCACGGCCCTCCTAGCTTGGTGGACTTCAAACTTCAGCCCAACACCACGGTCTGGTTTAAGTTTCCTCCTCTGAAAGAAAAGAGAAGAGACATGAGCCGTGTTCTGAGACATGAAGTCCAGCTTCGTTACGAACCTTTGGTAAACTGCTGTGAGTCTCTAAGACTGACAGGCACCGGCAGGGGAAGCAGGAGGTGCCTTGAGCTGTGCAACTAGCCCAATGCAGATTCCCCTCCTCATCACCGGCCCGTCAGGGACCCCACTGCCCATGTCCAGAGGCCTGTGTCTCCCTACAGTCACTCCTCTAAAAGCCCACCTTCCTCCCCAGCCCCTGGTGATCTAAGGGCTCTGGAAGAAGCTCCTGGAGCCAGAGTCAATACTTCTCCAACCCACGCCTCAGGGAACTTGCAGCAAGTTTTGTTAAGGTTAAACACGACCTGGTTGTAGAGCCTGCTCCCTTGCCAGCCTACAGATCACTCTGGCCTCAGGAAGAGACGACTACCCACCTTCCTCCTCCTCCTCCTCCTCCTCTTCCTCCTCGTCATCTTCATCAGAGCTGAAGGTGCCATCAGGCAAGCTGTAGACGCGGATGACCTGCTTGTTGGGGTCCTTGAGGATGAGGTACTTGCCCTCTTCCAGCTTCATGCAGATGTCGATGACGCAGCGCAGGATGCCCCAGGCATTCTCCACGCTTAGGTTGATCTGGCTGGCGAACTCGTTGGGCTTGAACTGCTGGGTGCCCAGGATGACGTGGCGCGAGGAGTCTTTCACGTGGTACCGCGACACGTAACTAGTGGGGAAGGGACGTCAGCGGTCAGAGCGGGCAGCACTGAGATGGCAACACTGGGGGCCAAATGTCAATTAAATGGTGATCCCTGGTCTGCTCTTGTTGCCAAGGGAAAAGAGAAGAGGCAAGCCTCTACCCCCGGTCCAGAGAGTTCCCCTCCTTTCTTTCCCAGGCGGAAATCTCACCCAAGCTTGAGGTATTCAGATCCGGCCAGCAAAGCACAGCAGGTCCATCGGGCCAACTTGTAGCTGTTGTTCTTCAGCTCAGTGGCGATGACAGCCCCCCGCTGAGAGTCCAGCTTCTGCCGCCAGTCCACGCCATTACAGTGCTGGGGAAGGAAGGCCCTGGTTATGGGGAGGCAGCTCCTTATGCCCAAGGCGCTGGGACTTCCAGTGCAGAGGAGCTGCCTGGTCTGCCTCACCAGAGAAGACTGTTATGAGTTGGGAGACAAAGACATGGTCCCTCTCCTTGCATAGCCTGCCACTAGCAGTACTCCACAAATTCCAGTTCCTCTAGGAACACACCTAGGCAGGGACTGATGGGGACATGTATGCACGCATGCATACAAAAAACTAAAAGCAAGTACCATGTAAGTGGCAGAGGCAATGTTCACACAGTTGTGTGAAGAAGGGCTTCAAAGAGAGTGTTAGAGTCAACTACATGAAGAATACTGGCAGAACTGAGGGGGAGGCAGAGGCTTGCAGGGGGGAGGAGTTCAGTCTGATATTTTATACATACATACATACATACATGTACGCATGCACGTCAGAAAGGGACCCTAGAAGGATCATTTTTTTCCACCTATTTATCTGGAAAGCCGAACCCAGAGTGAAGTGACTGGTCACATGGCAGAGGGTCCCAAACTTTCTTAGTGGTGACTCTAGGCCAAAAGAAATACTGCACCCCCCCAATTTTTAGTGAAAGCAAAGGGTCATTTATTAAGAAAAAAGCCAATGTACAATTCGAGAGGTGGAAGCAGGCCCTGGGTATGGGACAGAAATGGTGGCTCCAGGGCCACTGCCTTCCCTTTAGAAAGTAGTTAGGCCTCGATCACGTAGGGCGAGTATTCTGACACATGCGTGCTTCCCTGAAAAGTTCACGCTATCCTGTGGCACCCCTGTGAGTAGGTGGTGGCATCTCAGAGCCCACCCACCGACCTGAGCCGCAGGGCGAAAGCAGTGTTTTGGACAATAAACTGGCAGGGATCATCTGAACTGGGGAGGAGAGGGCAGTCAGGAAACAAATGCAGAATAGGGATGATGAACAGGGTCCCGAACTAGGCGACAACGCCAGTAAAACCCAGAACAGCGTGGAGATGGACCATAATGCAGAGGAGGAGCTGGAGACAGCCACAGCTGGGCTTACATGAGGGAAGACGGAGCTACAGACAGCAAGCCGGAGGCCACCACAGGAACAAGGACCAAACAACGGGGCAGGGCAGATCTGAAGTCGCCCTGACAGAGTTAACAGCTGGGCCTGGGTAAGCAAAATTCTCAGATGACCCTCAGTGACCCTTGTCCTTAGAGAACCTCCTTCCCTTGTGGAGAGGCTCTCTGGGGCTGATAAACTATCCCCTCCATCCCCTCCATGACTATGCTACCTTTGTGTCTTTTTTTTGAGAGATTTTTCGCTATAGGGTATGGGTGCTTGCCAGAGAGACAGAAAGTGAGAAATCACCCCCAGGGGGACAGCCAAGCTACAATCCCTTCTCCTCTATCCTCCTCTGGGGATTCTGGGTACATACACACATGGTCCCAGTGTTTGCTTCAAGCTGGCAAGTCCGGGATTTGAAAAGACGTTGTTTATGTGGGAGTTCAACGATGTAACTATTATGCCATCTGCTTGTCCCTACCTTTATGTCCATTAGAAAGAACTTTGCAATGTTATTAGGTCCCAAACCAGTTATCTTAAGATGGACTCACTGGGTGGACCTCGCCCAGCCATCTAACGGTCCTTTAAACCTGGGTGCAGAGATCCCACAGGAGTCTGAGTGGACACTGAGGAGGACGTGACGTGCTGCTGCTGGTCTGCAGATGGAGGGGGCTGTGTGGGAAGGGGTGCAGGTGGCCTCCAGGTGCTGGGAGGGGCCCTTGGCGGACGCCTGGCACATACAACTGCAAAGACTGAACTCTGCCAACCAGAACGACCTCAGATTTTCTTCCAGAACCTCCAGACAAGAACTCAGTTCTACTGACACCCCGATTCTGCCTGTGAAGCCTTGAGTAGAGAACCATGCACACTGCCCTGGACTTCTGACCTACAAACAACCTAATAAATAGGTGCTGTTTTAAGCCACGAAGTTTCTGCCAATTTGTTAGGGAGAAAAAAAGAAAAAAAAACTAGTATAAAGCTGTATAAATAATTATGAAAGAGCCAGCAAGTGGCGTGACAGTTAAGGCATCGGACTCCTATATGGCCAACCATGGTTCAACCATGGCCTACACTTGGCAGCTTGAAAATTATGTCAGGCATGTATGCATGCGTGCCCCAAATCCCGGGAGAACAGAGAAGGGACTGTGGTATGGCCAGCCCTCTGGGAGGTGATTTCTTTTCCTCTCACACTCTCTCTGCAAGTTCACGCGCCCCATGGCACAAATCTAAAAAGAAATGCCGATGTACAGAGAACCGTGCAGGGGACTGACCATTAAGAGAAGGCTCCCAGGGAGGGGGAGAAGAGGGGAGGGGGTGAGAGGGGAGCCAGCAATGAAAGTGTGTGACACGGAGGGCAAAGTGCCACAGACACAACAGTGCCAAAGGCTACAGGGAGCACAGGCAAGTCAGGGAAAGGCCACTGGTCCCAGAGCCGAGGTCCCAGCACCACTTCCAGCATGCGACAGAGCTAAGGCAGGCAGGCAAGCAGGCCGGCAGGCTGGCTCTTCTGAACTACCGTCATTAAAGGCTCACTCAATCCATGCTGGGCCCGCGCTGTCCTTCCCACTGAGCACCCTTTATCTCCACAGCAGCACCCAGAGCGCTGCCAGCCACGTCGAGCTCACTATGGCACATGAGTCTGGGTAGCACCAGCACGGGGAGGACAGAAAGAGCAGGAGAAATAAAGGAAGCATGTTCTTTCAAGGTGCCTCCTAAGAGTCGATTCTGAGCTAGACCTTAACATCCTGAGTTCAATAGGTGAAAGGAGTGGGAGAAAGGATTCAGAGGTTCCAGAGATGGCAGTGGCTGCAGGAAGTGAAAAAGAAGAGGTCAAAGAGAAGAGCCCACTGCTGGGCCTACAGGAAACCCGCCAGCCCAGATCATAGGGAGAGATCAAAATCAGCTGCCCTTGTAGCAGAGCTGCCAACAGGAGGACAGACTGGAACAAGCAAGTACTCCAGAGGAGGGAGCCAGAGTTCCGGAGTGCGAATAAGTAGAGAGCTTCTAAAACGGCGTGGCTCATGTGCATGCTCTCTCACTTTCTCAAAAAACTCAAGAACAAAAGAAATCTAGGTAGCTGCATAAGTCATGAAAGAGAAAAGGTGGCTGTGACGCAGAGAGAGCCTCACCCTGGAATCCCACTCGTTGAGTGTCTTGATGTTGATGAAGGACACCTCCCCGTTGGCCCCCGTCATGACACCGTCATGCTCGCAGCGAACAATAAGGTCAATGTCGTCCCCCAGCTTCCACCTGCGGTAACTGCAATAAAGGAGAAACGTACTTGGTCATGGGTCCCCCGCATTTCAGACCTATCACCCCAGACTGGAGAGGGTCTGTGCTCTGACCTGGTGACAATGCCCACTGGAGAGGTGACATACCGGTAAGCAACAGAAGCAATTTCATTCTTGTCCATGTCGTCCTCCACAAATGGGTTTGGGTTGGGGAAGTTGTACCTTTCCTTTCCCTAAAAAAAAAAAAAAAAAAAAAAAAAAGACAAAAGGTATTAAGAGAAAGCACTAACCTGGTTGCCGAGGTCCATCAGCCAGCCTCAGCCCTGGCCCCTCTGCTCTGTTACAGCCGTGGTCAGGTCTCTGGGGCCCTGGTCGGGCTCTGAGCTCACTGCATGCTTCAGGCCTGTTTACCCCTTCCAACTGCTCACAGCCAGGGAAATAATGAATCAAGAACTGTGCTCTTCCCCTGCTTCGTTTCCTTGCCACCGCTCACACACCACGTGACCTAACAAATTCACTTAGTGCTCGCAGTTTTTCCCTCCCGTGACCACAAAGCTGCACAAGGGAGCAAGGCTGTTTTGTTCACCTCTGTACCCTTAGTACCTGACACACTGTATTTGTACACAGTGCATTAATTATTATTTTTTAATTTGCCAGAGAGAATGTGCACTCACGGGGACAGAGGGAATGTGAGAAAGCACTCCCAAGGGGAATGGCCACACTGGATTCCCTTCTCCTCCATTTCTCCCTCTTTTTGGGATCTTGGGCGTGCACTCATAGGTACCTAGCATATTTTAAGTCACCGGGTCTGGGACTCAAACCACAAAGATGGTCAGGTAGGATCCAGCTGACATAACCGCAGGCTGGCACTGTACAGTGTATTTACCAAGTAACTGAAAAAATCTTTATGACACGTCTGTGGCAGTTCAGTATTAACATTCTGATCTTAGAGAAGAAATCGCTGAGACCAGAGTAACAAATGCTGAGCTGACGAATCATAGTTGGGCAGTCTGACCTACAGACCCAGTCTGTGATGCCTCTGCTACAGGGGAGACAGCATCTGTCCTGCTCAATCCCACAACCCCAGAGCCCAGGACAGCACAGATGCTCCGTGAACAGGGACTCAATAAAATGCAGCCCACACCCAGGGCTCTTGCTTCCTCACCATCCTCAAGCACTGCTGGGAGAAATTGTGGTTGATGTAGGTGGCTTCCATGGCCAGGTTGCGGGGCGAGTTGAAGGAATTGCCTTCATCTTGAGGGGGCTCGTTGGCTGTCTCACTCACTGTCAGCAGGTCTGCAAAAGTGACAGCAAGGTCACCCACCCATAAAACAAAGAGTCATCGATGTCACAGCACTGTGGGGACATGTGGAGATCCAAAGGCCACAGGCTCCTTCTCTAACCCACTGCCATCGCTATGTAGACCCCTCAAAGTGCGGGGGACTCTGGGGGGAGCAGGGGGGCTCTGGGGTAACTTTAGATACAAACATTAAGTTCAATCACACAGAAAGCAAGCTGACCCTTTTCAGTCTTCTTGAATTCTTAGAGAATGTTTTGATTTTAGCTAGCTTTTTATCAAAGAAAATGCCTCAGGCTTCAGGCTAAGAATATATCATTGTTTACACTGCTGTTATTTTTTAAGTGACCTAGCTTTTCATTTATGTGTGCATTATACACATGCACATGAAGAAGTCTTCAAAAAGTTCACAAATTGTGTATTATAAAAAAGTCTATGGGGCAGGGCTGGCAGGTGGCGTGGTGGTTAAGGGTGCTGGACTCCCACATAGCTGACCACGGTTTGAGTCCCAGACCTGGCGGCTTGCTTTCTCACTTTGTCTCTCTCTCTTTTTCTCTCTCTTACCGTGTCCCTCTTGAACTAAAATAAATAATAAAGCTAAATAAAATAACTTTTTAAAAAAAACTATGGGGCTAGCCAGGTGGCGTGGTGGTTAATGTGGCTGGGTCCAACACAACCAACTGTGTGCCTTGAGTCCCAGATCTGGTGGCTTGAAAACATGCTGGACAAGCGTGTGTACGTGCCCCAAACCCGAGAATAGAGAGGGACTATGGCATGGGCAACTCCTCCCCATCCCCCACAGAAGTGACAAGTGATCTCACTTTCCCTCTCTTCTCTGGTCAGCATGGTATCCTATAATAAAACTTAAAAAAATAACAAAACAAAACAAAACAAAAACACCAAAAAACTCCCAAATCCCTCCAAAACAAAACTATGTTGCTGGGCCTGTGGTTGGGGAAAGCTGGATCCCACAAGGCTGATCAGAGTTTGAGTTCTAGATTCAATGGCTTAGGAAACACAGAGGATGCATGTTGTATGTGTGCCTCAAATCCCAAAAATATAAAGATGAAGAGGGGATTGTGGCATAACCATTCTCCAGGGGGTACCCTAGTGGTGGGAGTACTCCTCCCTGCAACCTCATCTTTCTCATGAGTGTGCACAGCCTCCAGCAAAAATCCAAACCAAACAAAAAAATATTATGCACACACTTAGGATTTTTTACTAAAATAAAATTTTAATTCTATTTTCCCATGAGCCTTTTGAAGTCTCCTTGTACTGCATAAAACGTATGTATTTTTTTCCCCACCCTGAATAACAAAAAAAGGGGCATCAAGTTAGAGAAGAATCTTAAACACTAAAGATGGTGTGGGGGATGGTGGCAGTAGGAGCACACTATCCACACAGACAACACCAGGGGCACAGTGTGAAGGTGCGTGCAGAAAGATACCTCCAGGAGTCGCCGCATGGACAATCTCTCCTCCATGTCTCTGGGGCATCTGAGAGAGACACAGACACTGTGCCAGTGCCCTCAGCGACAACGGCTCATCTCAATCCCTCCGCCCCCCAAATCAGCAAAACACTCAATGCCTCTGAGTCCTTCCCCAAGTGGTTTCTTACCAAAGTCAGAGTTGTCCCTCTTGTCAAAGAAGAGCTTGGACCCCACCCTTTGGACGACGATATCCCAGGAATACACAGAGCGGGTGCAGCTCATCAGGGTGGCCAGAATAGCGTCAGTGGCAAACACATTCCCCTGAGTCTTTGCCAGCTGCAATGAAAACAGGAGAGAGCGCACTCAGCTCTCAGTCTGACAACGCACACAGACAGAAAAGGACATCTTTGCTCGCCACGTAGGTCCTTAGGAGACAAGAGGCCTCCTCAGACCACACCCTTCTAAGCTGACGGAGGCTGCACTGTCAGCCAGCAAGCTGTTGCCAGGACCACTGGGCTCACTGGGCTCTTGCCAGATTCCAGTCCAGTGCTTCACAATACTTCCATCTTCACCCAATGGCACATGCAAAGCGCATATACCCCTTCTGCAGATAAGCCTCAGGATATGAGGCTGGGAAGCATGGCAGAGATGGGGTTTGAATCTAGGGACCGGCAGTTTGCGTAATGGCTAGGTCGCTGGACTCCCATGTAGTCGACCGTGGTTTGGGTCCTGGACCTGGTGGCTTAAACTCACTCCGGGCATGTGTGTGTGCATGCCCAAGATCCTGAGAGGAGAATGGAGAAGGGATTACGGCGTGGCCCTCCCCCTTGGGGGTGATTTCTTGCTTTCTGTCTCTCTGGCAAGCGCACGTGCCCTATAGCAAAAACCTCTCAAAAAAAAAGAAAAAAAAGGAATTAAGTAACTTCATTCATTCATTCATTTGTTTAATTTCACTAGAGAAGAACAGAGAGAGAAAGAGCGAGAGTGAGCGAGCGAGCTGCCAGGTCTGGGACTTGAACCGTAGTCGGCTATGTGGGAGTCCACCACCCTTAACCACCATGCCACTTATGGCCCCTGAATCTAGCTCTTCTTAACACCAGCCTGATAGTCTACCCAGCAGAGCCTCCATTTTACTTAAGTTTGATGCAGAAGAATCTATCTAAAGACCCACGCTTTACATATGCTCCCTTGTCCTCTTTTTCCAGAGGCCTCTGCTGTAGTGGCTGGCAGCACCGCTAGAGGACAGGAGTGGGGCAGAAGGGGATGCACACCTTTCGGATGACAGGATCGTCCGTGGTGGTGACGGTGTGGAAGATGCGCTTGATGCTCCGCAGTGGCTTCTCACTCCTCGTGGTGATGCGGTCGAAGGCTTTATCGTAGTATTCTAGGGCCCCGCAACACTCACTGAGGGAGAAGCAGACAAGACACGCAAAGTGAGGGAGAAGGTGTGCCCCCACTTCCCCTTGAAGCCATGGAATCAGGGTCTTACTACACCAGGAGACACCTAGTCCCAGGGTTTACCCTGTCCTCGTAGTGCCTGCTACGAACAGAAGCCAACCAGCCCAACGTCCCCATTTTAAGGCAGGGAGAGAGAGACCAACACAGGAGGCAACTAGTGACAGAGGCACCAGGTGGACTAACTTCTGGGCTGCTGCTCTGGCCACCTCCTAGCCCTCTGAGGTATGGAGCTGTCTGTAAGTTAGGAAAAGCAGAGCACCCGAAGGACTGCAGTTTCTCATCCTGCCGAAAGCTTTCTAGCTTAATCTTACTGCTCTTCCGCTCAGAATGCCAGGAAGCTGAAAGAAATCTGGAGTTCCACGTCAGCAAATTTCCTTCTATTCTCTTCTTTTTCTCCTTTTGCCAAAAGAACTATATAACTTTTCTTTCTCCTTTGCTCAGGATACCAGAAAGCTGGGGGAAAAAACCCCTGAAGTTCTATAACAAACTTCTTTCTGCTTTCCCCTGGGTTTTGATTTTAAAATACATTTCTGGGGAACCAGCAGTTAGCGTAATGGCTATGTCGCTGGACTCCCACGTAGTCGACCGCGGTTCGTGTCCCGGACCTGGTGGCTTAAAACTCACGCCGGGCGTGTGTGTGTGCGTGCCCAAGATCCCGAGAGGAGAATGGATTGCGGCGTGACCATCCCCCCTGGGAGGTGATTTCTCACTTTGTCTCTATGTGTGTCTCTGTCTGGCGAGTGCACACGCCCTGTAGCGAAAAACCTCTCAAAAAAAAAAAAAAAAAAAAACCCCACAAAAACCAAAAAAACATTTCTGTTAAGTTTCATGCAAAATCTTTGAAGTAAGTGGCTTCAAGTCTTTTTCGGAAACACTAGAGATTCAGAAACTCCATCCCCAGCTGGTCCACATGCACTAAAGCATGGTGGGAAGCAGTAAAAGATACCACCTACATGTCTTGAGGCTCTGATACTTCCAAGTAGCGCATCTTCATCAACTGAGGAAAATCCATTTCCTCTTTCACCTCCCAGTCGCTGCGAACTTCAACAGAAGAGTCTCGAGGTTTCTGCAGCAGAAAAATAGTCGGAGAAGAAAATTAAAGCCCATATGAAACAAAAGCAAAAGCGAGGTTATCAATATTTTTGGCTTTTATTCAGTACAGTACAGGGCTGGCTCTTTAAAAATCAGGCCCACGACCCCTGGGAGTTTAGTCTAGATGAGGACTGCAGGGATCAGGAGTTCAAAACCAAACAGGGTTCCACTCCAGGTGATGACGTCACTGGGGGAACAGAGCAGCTCCTTCCTGTTTTTCTCAGGGTATTAACTGCTTATTGATGCAGCAAGGACCACAGCCGGCAAAATGTTACTTGCACAATCTGCTTAAACCTGTCTCCTATCCTCACAATGCCCACATAAACACATGCATGTGAACGTGCACAGCATTACTTCTACTAGTCAGAAAGTGGAACGACCCAAATGTCACCACCCGGAGAGCAGCTGAACAAAACCTGGTGCCCCCACATAAGGGAATATTACGTGGCAACACAAAGGAAGAAAGAACTGATACGTGCTCCAACCTAGATGTGTAGGTAGCATCTGTCACTACTTTCTGCCATGCCTTTGCGGCAAGGACGTGAAAACGTCATCACATAAACACACAGCCCCTCCTCACTTAATGATCGCCTGGACTCATGAACAGCCCTGCAGTTAGAGAAATCCTCTTTCTCAGTACTGTCAGTATTCACTACACCAAGCATTTGCTATCATGAAAGACAAATTTTGTTTATAATTTTACACTTTATCGTACAACCACAGTAGTATTCGGAATAAAGAAACACGAATATACTGGGCTTGCATTTGCTGTGTTGTGGTGTGTCCTGTCGCTTTCCGGCACTTGTCTAATGTTTGCTTTCTGTATGAGAGCACTGCATCATTCTAGTGCAGTGTCGCTCAGTACCAACTGAGCATACAAAGCCTATGGTACTGCGACACACCTCAAGACATCTGCCTCTAAGCTCCTCACTTACTGACCAATTTGGAGGAATAAACTTGGTTGTTATGTGAGAAGTGCCTGTAGCCAGCATGAAAAGTTACATGTTAGTGGGTTCCATTTATGTGAGATGTCCACAACTGGAAAATCCGAAGATGAAAAGTAGGTTAGTGGTTGCCTCAGCCTCGTGTAATAGGAGATGATGCCTAAAGAGAATAAGGTTTCTTCTTAGTGATAGAAATTGTCTGAGGTTGACTGTAGTAACTGTGCACACCTCTGAATATACTGAGGGCCAGTGAATTGTACAGTATATAAATCATCTCAGTGAAGTTGCTATAAAAACAAGAGCAAATGTCCAGACTGAATTCTGGCATGGATACACTACCTGTGACTTTTGGTCCCACTTCTGCCTCACTCCAAATTGCTTTTGGAATTTTTTCTGCAGTCGTATGCGTTCTCTGAAAAGACAGAACACTGTGAGCTCTGCAGTCTGTAAGTCAGTGGCTCCTCCAAAAGGCTCAAGACTGTAGTTCTCTTTAGTATCATCTCTGACTTCTCTGAAGTGTGGAAATGAGGCTTGTAGACCAACTGGGTGCACAAAGGCGATGCCAGAGGAAGCCCCCAGATACCGATATGGTCTGTCTCACCGCTCTACAGAGCCCGTCTGCTGGCAGTCAGGAGCGCTTTTACCTTATAGCATTAACAGTATGCAGAGTTTAAGTGGAGAAAGTTTAACTGTGGCGGCTATGCTATGATTCTGGGGGCTCGTAGGACGAAGAATAAAAAGGGGTTCCTGGAGAGGAGCCCCAGCAGAATTGGGCCTCAGCAGGACTCTGAGATATGTCTTTGCCTTCAGTGCACATATCCACCAGGAGTACATTCCTCAGAGAATAGCAGGCTAAACGGTGCCTTAAGGTTAAATGGCTTTAAAGAGATATTTATTTAATTACATTTTTGCTATAGGGCACATGTGCTCGCTAGAGAGACAGAAAGGAAAAGAAATCACCCCCCCCAGAGAGGCTTAGCCACGCCACAATCCATTCTTCTCTATTCTCCTCTCGGGACTTTGGGCATGATGTACATGTGCTTGGCGTGGTCTGTGCTTGGTGTGGTCTGGGGCTCAAATCACAAATTTCCCCATGAGGGATCCAGTACCTTAACAACCATGCCACCCTATTCTTTTTCTCCTCCAAAGGTAGGGATAGCAATGAACCTCCAGTATGATCAGTTTGGGGAAGCCACCCTGTCCTAGCAGAGCCACAATCTCACCTCTCTTTCTGCTTGGCACTCTTAGGCAGGGTCTGCAGGTTGAACTGCAGCATGTTCCGGCGATCTTTGTCTCTGCGCAGGTTCCTCTGGGAATCAGGAAAGAACAGCTGGTTAAGATCTTGGGGACCTGGCTTACAACAGGCAGGGCTAATGGAATGCTTTAGAGTAAGTTTAGAATTTAATGTACAAAGTTTTACATCTTACTCTGTGCTTTCACCTTAGAGCATCAACAGTCTGCAGTTTAAGTGTGGGAAAATACACGAAATTAGCTAGGACTGACATTCCCACAACCCAGTTCTCTCTCTCTCTCTTTTTGAGACAGGGTCTCACTATGTTGCCCAGGCTGGCCTCAAACTTGTGATCCTCCTGCATCAGAATCCCAAGTAGCTAGGACTACAGATGTATGCCACCACACCCGGCTTCACCACATATCTTCATTGAAGTAGGTTTACTGGGTCTTTTTAGAGTTGCTGAGGTTGAAATAAGATGCAGCCTGACTGGACCGTCTACTCAATAAAGTCCGCATACAGCAATTAAGTGTGGCAACAGGCACAGCTGCACCTTTCTAACCAGCGGTAATAACTCTTCTTAGCACAGGGCTTTGATGTCTTTGCTCCTGGTGAACAGAAACCCAAACTATCTGCATGCATCCCTGGGCCTAGTACAAGCTTACGTTAGCACAATCTGTCCCTGAACAGCAACCCGGGACTCACCAGAAGACCTATGGTAACACGCTTTCCTCTCTCACTAGTACTCACTAGGCATTTCCAGCAACAGGCGACAGCCAACAGTAACAGCCCCTAGATGGTCAGGGCGCTGGCTCTTGGCCTACCTGTGCAAACCTCATCCGATTCCGCTGATAGGCGGTCTTCTGTGTGCGCGCTGTGTCCACCAGCTGGAAGCTAGTCTCATCCTCCTCGTGGAAATAAGCGTACTGACTTCCACCACCAAACTGAGAGGAGTACTTATCTGGATGAAAAAGTAACCGTGGGTGACAATTCCTACTTCACAAATAAACACTAGACTAAGCCCTACTGTTTTTTTTTTTTTTTTTGGAGAGGTTTTTTTTTTTTTTTTCGCTATAGGGCGCGTGCGCTCGCCAGACAGAGAGAGACATAGAGACAGAAAGCGAGAAATCACCCCCCAGGGGGGATGGTCACGCCGCAATCCCTTCTCCTCCATTCTCCTCTCGGGATCTTGGGCACGCACGCACACGCGCCCGGCGTGAGTTGTAAGCCACCGGGTCCGAGACGCGAACCGCGGTCGACTACGTGGGAGTCCAGCGACATAGCCATTACGCTAACTGCTGGTTCCCACTAAGCCCTACTGTTTGAAGTGTGGTCTCCGGACCCGGAACACTGGCTTGGAGTTTGTTAGGCAGACAGCCCCACTGTGACCTACTGAGTCAGAACCAGCATCTTAACAAGATTCCTGGGCGATTCATATGCACATTCAAATCTGAAAAATTCTGGCTAGAGAACTTTCTAAGTCATGGGACTCTCTGAGGAACCCGGCTGGGAAGTGAAGCTAACCCACTTCACTCTCTGCATTAAGATTTACTCTAACAGGGCTGGGACCAGCAGTTAGCGTAATGGCTATGGTGCTGGACTCCCACGTAGTCGACCGCGGTTCGAGTCCCGGACCCGGTGGCTTAAACTCACACCAGGTGCGTGTGCGTGTGTGCGTGCCCAAGATCCCGGGAGGAGAATGGAGGAGAAGGGATTGCGGCGTGGCCATCCCCCCTGGGGGGTGATTTCCTGCTTTCTGTCTCTATGTCTCTCTCTGTCTGTCTGGCGAGCGCACGCGCCCTATAGCAAAAACCTCTCAAAAAAAAAAAAAAAAAAAAAAAAAAGATTTACTCTAACAGGGCTGACCTGCTGTGCAGTGATTAAGCGAACTGAATTCCACATGGCTGACTACAGTTCAAATCCTAGCCTCTGTGGCTTGAAAACATATCCAGTACATGTGCACATGCCTAAAATCCTGATGGGAAGGAGGATGGAGGAAGATTGTGGTGTGACTGCTCCTCAGTGGACGGTGCTGTCTCTTTCTCCCTTCTGATGAGCGCACGTGCCCTCTGACAAGGGAAAGACGCACTCTATAAGGAGCGATAAATATGGGGCATGTATACCACCACTTCCATCACCTGGTACCCAAGGCAGACGTGTCCACGGATCTTGCTGACTTCTGCTTTAGGCATCTTAACTTAGTAATTCAGGCAGTCACTTTCGACTACCTCAACAGCACAGAAAAGAAGCCTTTTCACTGTGCCAGGGTCTGTTTTTAAAAAATTCTGCCAGAGGGTGTTTGCACTTACGGTGGGAGTGAGGAGGAGAAAGCCACTCTCCAAGGGGCACGGTCACATTACTCCATTTTCCCTTTCAGGATTTTGGGCACACATGCCTGGTGTGCTTCTCAAGTCACCGAGTCTGGGACTGAAACCACGCAGTCAGCCATGTGGCTTCCAGGCACTCTAACCATCCGGCTATCCGCTGGCCCTGTACCAGGATCTTAAAATGAGGTTTTAAACCTGAAGTCTATTGATGGGCTTCAAAGGTCCAGTTAAGTTCCAAACAATGAAAAACAAAACAGAAGTGTGCTTAGCAGATAACTTTTCATTCATGATAAAAGGTGTTTTCATGCACTCTTCACAGGGTCTGGTCACACCTCCTCCTCCTCCATTCAGCCCGCCAGAGCTTGGGCATGTGTGTGCGCGCCTGCACGTGCCAGGCCATTGGGCTGGGATGTAAACCACATTTGTCACGTGGGCTCCCGCTTCTCCTGAAAAGCACACTATCACTGCAACATGGAGTCAGCCCAAGTGCAAGATTTTATAAAGGGTCCATGGCTCCCACAAAAGTGGGGAAAACCCACACCATAATATGCCAGACCTCTGTAATGAGCAGCCTGTTTGGAGACAATTCTCTACAATGTGATTAGTGTCCACGGTCTAGAATACACCCCTAAAAACAACAAATTATTGGGTCATCGGAAAAGTCATGATGTATTTTTCTGTTTTTTTTTTTTTTTTTCTTTTTTTGGAGAGGTTTTTGCTATAGGGCGCGTGCGCTCGCCAGACAGACAGAGAGAGACAGAGAGACAGAAAGCGAGAAATCACCCCCCAGGGGGGATGGCCACGCCGCAATCCCTTCTCCTCCATTCTCTCGGGATCTTGGGCACGCACGCACACGTGCCCGGCGTGAGTTTAAGCCGCCGGGTCCGGGACTCGAACCGCGGTCGACTACATGGGAGTCCAGCGACATAGCCATTACGCTAACTGCTGGTCCCATGATGTATTTTTCTGTTTTTCTATGCAAAAATGCATCATGTGGGACCAGCAGTTGGCGTAATGGCTGTTGCTGGACTCCATGTAGTCGACCACCGTTTGAGTCCCAGACCTGGTGGCTTAAACTCACACCAGGCGCGTGTGCGTGCATGCCCAAGATCCTGAGAGGAGAATGGAGAAGGGACTGCGGCATGGCCATCCCCCCTGGGGGGTGATTTCTCACTATCTGTCTCTCTCTCTATTTCTGGTGAAGACATGTGCCCTATAGCAAAAATCCCCCCCCAACCAAAAAAAAAAAAAAAAAGCAAAGAAAGAAAGAAAGAAAGCAATGCGTCATGACTTTCCCAATGACCAGATACCATTAGTGTTTCCTTCTCATTCTAGAAAGCTTATAGGAGTTTACTAGATAAAGCACCAACCTCCCAAGGCCCGAACTGGGCAGACAGCTGAGAACACTTACTTGTATACCTCTTATCTTGGTATGTGGCACCTGTCCAGTCTGCAACCTACGGAGAACAAGGAAAGACAGAACATACAGGTCAACCAGGCAAGTTTCGGGTGGCCCAGAAACCCATGAAAGAGAGACGTAAGGTGAGAAGGGATGAGAAGAGCTGGCTTACGACGCCCCATGAGTGCCCAGCTCTCTAGCAGCCACTGCCAGGGGTTAGAACCTTCCTAAGCCGATATCCCTACTGGCACACAGGAGTCACACTCTTGAGAGAGAAGACAGGAGCCCGTGGAGAGCAGCAGCCACAGCTTAGAACGTTCAGACTCTTGACAGGCCAGTACCTTTCCTAGCCGGTCTCCTTTGCTGAAAGGCTGGTAGGGCATATCCCGAAACTGCTCGGGAACGGCACAGGGACCCCATCCTGAGGGGTTATCCTGGATCACGGGTGTCATGAACTTTGCCATCTTCTAAAACCTTAAAAACACAAATAATGTGAGTAGCTGCATGGAGAAAGGCCTCAAAGTACAAAAAAAAGAAAACCCTCCACCTGAGTTAAGTGAAGACATAAATCACAAGAGTCAAAGAGTAACACACAAAACAGAATCCTCAACCACTGACAGCTGTTTCCTTGTAAATAACACCGCGACATCTTTAAACTCAGAACATTGCTGATTTACCCTATTTCACTAATCCAATGACGCTCCCTTTCTTCTTTGAAATGAGGCTAAACCCTATACTACGTCAAATGTTCCATCTTAGTTCAGTTTTTCTTTCTTAATGCTATCTAAAAAAATGGCATTTCTTAAATTTGGTGGTGTCTCATAGACCCCCCTCCTTTCAACTGTAATAACCACAATCTGGTTCTCAGAAATATCTTCACCAATGTATACATTACTCACTTCCCTAAGCCTCTTTTCATCTGTTGGAAAAAAAAAAAAAAAAGAAAAAAACAAAAAACCAAACTGTAAGTGTACCCTAAAATCTGATTTTTCTTTTTTGTTCTTCCAATCATCTACCATCTACTGATGCAAGATGAAACTCCCGTGTGCACAGAAGGCGGACACAGGGCCAGAAGACAGTGGTCACTGCAAACCTTAGGCTCAAAGTGAGCATTATGTCAAATGTCCATGAATATTAGGAGTACCAGGCATAGTTCTTACCATACATTAATCCTTTAAATCCTCCCAGTAATTCGGTAAGGTAGGGGCCAGTATTATTTCCGAAAGAAAACTGAGCCATAAAGAAGTCAAGAAGTTGCCCAAAGTCACACTACCACCTGATGGAAAATTGGAACCCCAAAAGTCTGGCTCCAGCCAGACATTCTGCTCAATGCTACTGCTCCTCCTGGAAAAGAAACCCAGGGGTTCTACAGCAGATGCCTGCCCAACAGCTCCTACCCCAAACCTATGCTGTGAGGTCCATCTTAACCCTCTGAAAATTCTTGGTGAGCTTCCAAAGAATAACCCATCAACTACCTCCTGGAGGCTGGGGCAACCAGAGGGCACAGGTACACATAACTTAATGAATCTTCCTCACTGCCCCATGATGGGGAGATGGAGGCTTTCCAAAGAGGGGCATTTGGGTGACAGCAACATGGAATGAGCCGGGAGAGGCAGTCTCCCAACCGGAACTTCAGAAGAGAAGGGGAGGTGGTCTCAAAACAACCACATTAAACAAATATTTACCGAGGTCCTGCCATGTGTCAGACACTAAGCTACACACCTTATCCCCACTAATCCTCCCACACTCCCAATACTACAAATAAAATCTGAAATTCAGTCAAATCAAGCAGTCGAACCAAAATTAAAACAGATTTGATTTCCAGGGTTGTCAGCCCTAAGTCCAGTTTTTTTTTTTTTTGCATTTTATGGCAGCTGGACAACAGTTTGGAAAAAAAACCTGGGTGTTAGATCATACTGAACACCACAATGATTTCACAATTTGGTTCTGCCAGAAGCTCAAGAAACAGGCCCAAACCTTGTCAGGCATCATGCCCGGGGGGTGGGAGGAAGTCCCTGGCTTCAGCACTTTGGAAACAGCGTGAGCAAAATGGAACCAGGAAAACTAAGTGACAGCTACATTTGGCCACAACAGCTACATTGGCCACAAGTACCGGAGGCGCCCAACCCCGCGCGGCTCCGCGTACCGAGTACTCCACGCGGAAATTCAGGGATCCTTGGGGCACTTTAGAAAGATCCTGTGATCCAGTTTAGTTAGGAGACATAATCAAATTCGCCCAGCCCGTAGCGGCTGAGGAGCGCTAGAGCTCCTGAAGGTAGATTCCTGCCCCGCCCAGCAGAGAGGCAGCGAAGGCGGGAGGGGACGTGGACGTGAGCGAGGTCTCTTCCGGGAGGCCCCTGAAGGCCGGGCATAGGCCCAAGCCGATTTCGGAGGCCCGCGGGACCCTAGAAAACACGCCTCTCACCTGCAGCGGCCTTGACCGGCCCGGATGGCGAAAGATGGCCCTGTCCGAAAACAGGACAGCCGGCCGCGCTCCGAGGAACCGGGAAAGGAGGAAACATGCGCACGCAGCAGCCGGTGCCGTAAACACGACTTGCACTGTCGTAAACCATTTCCTGCTTCCTCCGCATTCGGCGGAAAACGCACGAGCCGTAAAGCGAAGCCACAACCGGAAATCCGTCACCGCTCTTTGCGAGGTGTCCTTGTTAGCCTCCGAGGCGCCGAGACGCTAGCGGGGTAATTATGTTTACGTGAGGGGGCATCCGGGGACGCCCAGAGAGGACGTTTAGCACTGAAACGTGGCGGGTGGCCATCGTAGCTGGGGCGGGCCGCGACTGACGGCCCTCTGTGTCCCACAGTGCTTCGCGGGAGGCGTCGGCCCCTCTGTATCCCACAGTGCCGCGCGGCCCCCCGCCTGCTCCCCCCCCCGCTCCTCCCCCCCCCCCCCCCCCGTTGTCTAGCTGGATTGTCACCGCGAGGGGGCGGTCTAATATTTTAGGCAGAGGTAGTTATTGTGTCCTCGCTCCCCTTTTATGGTTGTGGAAACTGAGGCTCAGTGCAGAGTGGCCTGCGTAGTTCGGCTGCTAGTTTGGGGGTGTGGCTGCCAAAGTTCAAAGAATTATATTACAGTTCTCAAACTTAACACGACCAAGATGTCTGGGGAGCTAAGTTGAAAAACGCAGATTTCCGAGGCTCACTTCCCTGGATTGTTACTCAAGTCTGTCTAAGCAGGATTCCAGGCGTCCGCGTGTGAATTAGCACATGCGATTGTGGAATGGCGACTGAGGAGCCACTTTCTCTGTAGTGGACAGCAGTGCTGTCTTCTGGGCATCCCCGGGGCCACAGCGCGCCTCCTGTGGTCTTTGTTGGGGAATCTGAAAACATTGGAAGAGAAACAGAGGGCATAATTTTATTCAAACCGCAGGTCCTTTCTACTTGACTTCCTAGGTTTTCTTACCAGTTTTTAAGTGAGAAAGGAAATAGCTTTAAACCGTTTAAGGAATGAGGAGATCTGCTAAAACTGGCCTTGCAGACATAGTGTATGAAGTCTCATTTACACCCACGACACATCCGTCTGAAGTCATTGCTCAAGGACATCTTAAAGAATTCCCCGACTAGCTGGCAGTAAAGCAGAAACCACCCTAAGTTACCACAAACTACATATTATTCATGGTAACCCTACCTCCTCCCTGTAGCTGGGAGGAGCTGAAACGGTACTGGAATGATGTATGAAATATCAGAAGACCAATTAGAAGCTTGTGCTATTAGGTAAACAAATGTGAGGTTTTAGGGAAAAAAAACTTTTAGAATCCACTCCTGGGACCAGCAGTTGGCGTAATGGCTATGTGTCTGGACTCCCGTGTAGTCGACCATGGTTCAAGTCCTGGACCTGGTGGCTTAAACTCAGGCCGGGCGTGTGTGCCTGCGTACCCAAGACCCAAGAGGAGAAGGGATTGTGGCGTGGCTGTCCCCCCCTGGGGGATGATTTCTGTCTCTCTGTCTGGCGAGTGCATGCGCCCTATAGCAAAAACCTCAAAAAAAAAAAAAAAAAAAAAAGAAAAAAAGAAAAAAAAAGAAGAAAGAATCCTCTCCTCTTCTCCATTTTTCTGATAAAAGAAAACCTGAAATGTTGCCATTCTGGAGCACTGGCTACAGTTTACTGAACATTTGGCCCATGGAGAATCTAGCCTCTTGTTTTGGTTTGAATAAACTGTTTACTTGACAAGCTTCAGTCAAATCTACTTACTTCATGTTGACAACAGCCTGTCTCCTTTATTGGAAAAATCTGTTATTAGACTGATCTGATGTCTAGGCTCTGCCTCCTTTTAAAAAATGATTTTTGCCATAAGGCATGTGCCCTCGCTGGGGAGAGAGAGAGGGAAGGTGGGAAATCACACCCCTGCTCCCCTTTCCTCAGGGAGGATGGCCATGCCGCAATCTCTTCTTCATTCTCTCAGGGTTTTGAGCACGTACACACACGTGCCTGGGGTGTTTGTCAAGCCACTTGGTTCGAACTTGAACCACAGAGTTGGTCACGTGGGATTCAGCCCCTTAACTACCACTCCACCTGCTGGCCCAAGCTCTGGCTCTTTTTAGTTGTGTGGCCTTCACATGTCTGGGCCTCAGATTCTTCTGTCAATTAGGGACGATAATAAGAGAGAGCTGTGAGGGTTAGAATTAATGAGAGTACTTAGTAATCTCACCAGTTAGGTGTATTTGGATAGGTTATTAGATCTTTCCAGACATGCTTATTCACCTGTAAAATGAGAATGTTAATATTCTATTAACCCGTTTCCACAAATTCTCTCCCAACGTGCTCATCTTCTAGTTTTCCTAATTTTTGTTCATGGTACCTTGTGATCCTGTGAATGCAAAGCCCTGAAGTTATCAATGGTGGTTCCTTTCTCCTTTCTCACTGTATTTCATTCTTTGTCCTCTTTAATTTTAGTTTCAAAATACATTTAGAATACTACCGCTATTCTTTTAGTGTTTTTGGCCATAGGCTGCATGTGCTTGCCCTAGAGACAGACAGAGACTGTGAGAGGAACAGTGGGAAATTACCCCCGAGGGAAGGTGGCCCTCTGTAATCCCTTCTCGTCCATCCTCCTCCTGGGACTCTGGGCATGCATGCACACGTGCTGCTGTGCTTTTCAAGCCTCCAGGTCTGGGATGCAAACTGTGATTAGCCATGTGGGAGTCCAGCGCCTTAACCACCGTGTCACCTACTGGCCCCGAATGCTGCTACTTTTTACCACCATCTCTCTCATGCCTGGATCCACTCTTGCTCCTCCAGGGTTTCTGGTCAGGGCAATCTGTTCACAACCTTCTAGGACTTCCCATTATATGCTCAAGTGAAATCTTTTTTGTCTTTTTGGAGAGGTTTTTGCTATAGGGCATGTGCACTCGCCAGACAGAGATAGAAAGCGAGAAATCACCCCCTCAGAGGGGATGGCCATGCCGCAATCCCTTCTCCTCCATTCTCCTCTTGGGATCTTGGGCACACACGCATACGCGCCCGGCGTGAATTTAAGCCACCAGGTCTGGGACTTGAACCGCGGTCGACTACATGGGAGTCCAGCAACATAGCCATTACACTAACTGCTGGTTCCCCTCAAGTGAAATCTGAGTGTCTTCTGTGGCCCACCCTGGGCCCTCTCTACCTTTCAACCTCATATCTGACCGTTCTGTTTTCACGCTGCCGTAGCCACCACGGTCTTTCTGTACTTGAGATCCACCCAGCTCATCTCCATCTCAGCAGGTCCTCTGCACTTGCTGTTCTTTCTGCATGGCACACTCTTCCCACAGATTTACCCATGGCTGGCTTGGGTCCCATCATCTATGTCTCTGCTCAAGTGTTGTCTCTTTAAGGAGGTCTTTTTAAAGAAAAATCTTTTCTTTGTTCTTGATAAAGCACGTGTGTGCACGAGAGAGAGAGAGAGAGAGAGAGAGAGAGAGAGAGAGAGAGAGATATGAGCACCTCTGCAGGGTCTGGTCACATCACGATCCCCCTCGTCTAGCGCCCAGCCCATCGGCTCCTGGGATTCGGTGTATCCCTGCTATGTTTTGGCCAGCTGTGGGGACTGCCGTCACCAGGATGGGTGCCAACTTCTCTTGAGCAGTGCAGTACTGCTGCACCACAGAACTGGCCCCAGGAACTCTGACCACCATTTATAAAATATCGGTTCTTCCTTCCATTTCTCCTTGCCCTCTTATTCTGCATTGCTTTCTACATAGTTCTCTCTCTCTCTCTTTTTTTTGGGGGGGGGGGAGGTTTTTGCTATAGGGCATGTGCACTCGCCAGAAAGACAGAGAGAGACAGAGACAGAGAGACAGAAAGCGAGAAATCACCTCCCAGGGGGGATGGTCATGCCGCAATCCCTTCTCCTCCATTCTCCTCTCGGGATCTTGGGCACACACACACACACGCATGGCATGAGTTTAAGCCATCGGGTCCAGGACTCGAACCGTGGTCGACTACGTGGGAGTCCAGCGATATAGCCATTATGCCAACTGCTGGTCCCATCTCTTCATAGTTCTCATGGCTCTTTGAAGTGCTGTTTGTTTCCTTGTTGGGCTCGGTAGCCCTGTAGAGTGAAAGCCCTATGAGAGTAGGGCTTTGTTTGTTTTACCTAGAACAGTGCCAGGTTGTACATATTTGCTAATCACTGAATGAATAGAAAAGGGTTTTGTGAGAATTGAATGAGAAAAAGGAATTTAGCATATTAACCTGAGCACATAAATAAGGGCTCAATAGGTGTTAGTCTAAATGAGATCAATAGTAAGTTGTAATATGTTCTGAAATATAAGGGGAGATATATTTGTGCTGAATCACATCTTTTCTTTCTTCCTTTTTCCCCTGTTTTGCTGTGGGCCCACAGGCCATCTGCTGCAGCCTGTCTTTCCTGTCAGAGTTTAATCATCTTTCTCCTATTTTGGCCCAGACGTCCCTGCCCACCCCAGATGGAGAAGGATTTGGAGTGTTCTGTCTCATTCTGGGCTCTGGTGGGAGATCTTGCCTCTGTCCCTCCGCTCAACTAACACCCCTGCTCCCTCTGTTTCTGCTTAGCCCACTGTCCGTTCACATGGCAGCTGGAATCGTCTCCTCTGCAGTAAATCAAAGCTGTCCCTCCTCCCACCTTCAAACCCTCCAGTGGTTTAACTTTAGCCGGAAGATAAAATCCCATACTCCATTCCACTGCCAAAGCCCTAAAGGGCATCTTCCCACTGGCAGCTTCCTCTTGCCGAGTCACATTCCAACTCATTTCTGCTTTGAGACCCTCCCCTGTCGCACCTGGGGTGCATGTCACCTAGATCTTCCCCAGCCTGTGTCCTCAGCAGGCGGGCATTTCCTGCCTGCCCCTCTGAGTAACCTCACCCCGCCCTCACTCACTCGCAGGCCTATTATATAGAACTTGCCATCTTCCTCATTCTGTTCTAGGGACTTATTGTGAATGAACTCCTTGCTCCTCACGTAGGCCTATGAGGTAAGGCCTCATTCTCCCCATTTTACAGATGAGGTCTGGGAGCACGGAATAATGCACCAGGTCAAGCCGAGTGTGGTGAAGGTGGGCTTTCATACTCAGGAGGCAGCCTGACCCCTGAATCTTCTGCACAGCCCAATGGCATTTTACTGGGTTCCTGCCACTGATCTCGATTGATAAGTATTCCTGTTTATTTTCTTAATTTCCTATGGTTTCCTCCCAAGAGATGGGAGCTTTCACATCTGTCCCTCTTGTATCCCCAGCATTAGGATGGTGCTTCCCACACAGACGGTGCTTGAAAAATGTTCCGTTGTATGCGTGTGACCTCTGAGGACAGCCCCTCCTCCCTGCGTCCATGATGCTTGGTGGAGCCCTCTTTGTGCTTTCCAGCTCATTCCACACAGTGTCCCCACTTCCCCTGCCCCAGATTGGGCTCCTCCAGCAGCGGCTGCACGATTCCCAGTGATTCTCCAGGCCCGGCTCAGTGCCTGGCGCAGAGTGAGCCTGAGAAATGCGTAATGAGCCCAGGGCCTCCATATACTACTTTTAGAGATGAAAAAAATTAGTATTCTTGTCAGGAAAGTGTAGGTTTGGGGATAGACTCCCTTTTCTCTAAAGGACCTATTGCAGGATCTTTTTAATTTTTTTTTTCCCCATAGGTTTTTTTTCCCACTCGCCAGAGAAAGACAGAGAGGGAAGTTGAGATATTACCCTCCAGGGGAGATGGCCATGCCACAATCCCTTCTCCTCTATTCTCCTCCTGGGATTTTGGGCATGCATGCACATGCTCCTGGAGTGACTTTCAAGCCACCAGGTCTGGGACTCAAATCACAGTCAACCCTGATTCAGCACCTTAACCATGCTACCATGGCCCCATTGTAGCATCTTTTTAATTTGAAGGCATAACAGCCTATGTCTGGGTAATGGAAGAACTAACTTCTCATTATTGCTAATAGCTAACATTAGCATAGTGACTTACAGTGACAGAGTCCTTAATTTCATGCGAGTCTTGTGACTTGATAATTTAATACCAGTTTTACAGATGGTGAAATGAGGCTCAGCGAGGCAAGGTCCCTAGCTCAAGGTCACACAGCTAATGAGACAGAGCTGGGATTTCATTTGTTTTCTCATTCAACAAACATTCATAGGACGGTACAGAGAATCTCTGTGCCTGGTAGGAGAGAGCCAGGTGCGGAGGATGCAGCAGGGAGCAACGGGCGTAGATCTTGCACGAGCGTGGGGGAAGTAGAAAATGTGCAGATGCACACAGAGACATGAGAAGCAGGGGAAGATACCACAGCATCCAGGGCTGGGTGCTGAGGAACGATTTGTAGTGGAGTGCTTTCAGAGTAGGGGTTGAGGGAGACCTCTGTGGGAGGTGACATCTGAGCTGAGACTTGGAGGATGAGAGGTGACCTGGGGACAGAACACTGGCAGAGGGAGCAGGCCCTCTGTTCTCATAGTGGCCTTCCGAGGAGGGAAGAATGAGTCCTTGTGTGCTGGGCCTGGAAGGGATCATTTTAGCACCAGTCTGGTCCAACCTTCTCTCCGGAAAGACGCTTGTCACCTGGCCTTTTGGTTGCCTCTTTACCTCTGCTTGGATGGGCTTGATCCTGGGAACTCATCCCTCACTGATTCTACTGTGTCCTCGATGGGCTTCTTCTTGGTGCAGTTCCAGTTCCTTTGTGTAGTTCTTGGGTCACCATGAGCCCTAGAAGGCCTGTGTCACCCCCTACATTCTGCTTCATCAGAATCCTAACCAGACCGTGCCTCTGGGATTGCTCAATTCTTGCCTCTCTAGGGGCTGGTAACAATGTCACCAGGGCCTCTTATTCCCTGTTGGGTTTCTAACTGCCTCTTGCACTCAGATAAGTGCTCTCTCCTCTCCCTTCTGTGTCACATCCGAACACCTCCATCTCGCAGAGCCTGCTCTTGGCAGGGCGGATGAGCTATTCCCAGCTGCTGGCTGGGGCATCTCCTTGGAGCTGGCTTGCCTACACCTCTTCAGTGTCTGGGTTTTGCCCTTCTTTCTTCCTCTGGTCCTCTCCTGTGAACTGACGTCTCTGTCGTTTGTCTAGTTTTCAGCTCTTGGTCAAATCCTGCCTCTTAGGGGACCCCTGTCCCTCCTTTCTACCCTACCCTGGCCAGGATCCCCGCTCTCATCTCCTAACACTTGCGGCAGTGATCACGACCCAATGACTTGTGCATTTACTTGTACGTATGACTCTTCCATCATGTGGAGTACCTAGAGGAGGTGGGCTTGGGTCTGCATTGCCCGCTGCTACAGCAATGCCTGGTGTCACATCAGTGCTCAGTAAATGTTTGTTGACTAAGTTAATTAATTAAAGGAACAAAATTTATGTGAGATGATTTATCCACTGGTGTTCCCAGGAGCCCCTTCTTCATGGCAGGACCATTGGCATGTGATGATCCACAAAGCAAGATGCTGGTTTTCAAAGACCTCCCATTCTAGCTGCAGGAATGGCTGCAAAGTGTTTTGTGTATGGAAAAAGGGAGAGCACGGGTGTCTGCAGGCCCTCCATGTATCAGGTCGTGGGGAAAGTTGTGCATTTTTGCATAGAAAAACAGAAAAATATGTCATGACTTTCCCAATGACCTAATACATTCTGTGGCTCCTTTAGAAGTCAGAGCTATCATTACTACTCTTTTCTTTCATTTTAAAAGATTTATTTATTTATTTTTAAATTTGCTACAGGGTACATGTATCCACCAGAGAGAGAGAGAGAGAGAGAGTGAGAGAGCATGCCACCAGGTCCAGGACTTGAGCTATGGTCGGCCATGTGTGAGTCCAGCACCTTAAACATCATGCCACCTGCTGGCCCCTCTTTCTTTTTTTTTTTAAAGAGGTTTTTTGCCTTAAGGCGCATGTGCTTCCCAGAGAGAGAGATAGACACGGTGAGAGGGAAAGTGAGAAATTACCCCCCGGGGGATAGCCATACTGCCAGCCCTTCTCCTCTTGGAATTTTGGACACATAGGCACACACATCCAGTGTGATTTTGAAGCTATTGGGCTTGGGACCTGAACCACGGCTGGCCATGTGGGAGTCCAGTGATATAGTCACTATACCATCTGCTGGTCCCATTACTACTGTTTTCTGACCAGCCTTTTGTGCTATACTGTCCTGTCCCTTCCAGATAAAACAAGTGGATTTTCTTTAAATAAAAAAGAAAAGTCAATTGCATTAATTTATTTATGATAGAGTGTGTGGGGACAGAGAGAGGAGCACCTTACTCAGGTTGGTCATGGTACGATGTCCTCTTCTGGTCCTCTAGCCTGTCAGACCTTGAGCCCTTGCACTTGTGCCTGGTATGTTTCAGTCTGTCTGGGCCGGGGATTAGAACCAGGTGGGATTCAGATTCCCTTGAGCAGTTCATTACTGCTTTACCACAGAGCTGGCCTGTAAAATCTATTTTATTCACAACAGAGAGTGCTTGCTCACGAGAGAGCGAGAGCGAGAGTGAATCCCCCGTAGGGGATGGTCATGCTGTAATTCCATCTCCAGTTCTCCTTTTGGGATTTGGGGCACACACACACACACACACACACACACACACACGTGCCTGGTGTGTTATCAAGCTGCCAGGTCTGGGACTCAGACTGCACAATTGGCCATGTGGGATCCATCCACCTTCACCACCACACCACCGGCCGGCTCCACAAATGCATTTTTTTTTTTGGAGAGGTTTTTGCTATAGGGCGCATGCGCTCGCCAGACAGACAGAGAGAGACAGAGAGATAGAAAGCGAGAAATCACCCCACAGAGGGGATGGCCACGCTGTAATCCCTTCTCCTCCAATCTCCTCTCGGGATCTTAGGCATGCACGCACACGCGCCCGGCATGAGTTTAAGCCACCGGGTCCAGGACTCGAACTGCGGTCGACTACGTGGGAGTCCAGCGACATAGCCATTATGCTAACTGCTGGCCCCCCACAAATGCATTTTTTAATAGGAACCTCTAGTGCCTTAAAAAATGATATAGCATTTATTAACATTTTTTTTTTGGAGAGCTTTTTGCTATAGGGCGTGTGTGCTCGCCAGACAGACAGAGACAGAGAGATAGAAAGCGAGAAATCACCCCCCAGGGGGGATGGCCACGCCGCAATCCCTTCTCCTCCATTCTCCTATCGGGATCTTGGGCATGCACGCACACGCGCCCGGCATGAGTTTAAGCCACCGGGTCCAGGACTTGAACCGCGGTCGACTACGTGGGAGTCCAGCGACATAGCCATTACACTAACTGCTGGCCCCTAGCATTTGTTGATGCTTACTATATGCCAGACACTGTGCTAAGTGCTTTACCTATAAATAGTTGTCTCTGATTCCTCCCAGGAGTTCCCTGGGACAGGCAATGGGACTGTCCCATTCAGGCAGGTGGGAGGGAGGAAGCTCAGTGCTCCTGGGAAGGGACAGGGCCAGGATCTGAGGTGATGGGGTGGGCCTTCCCAGAGGCAGGGTTCAGGGTTCGTTTCTCTCCCCACCTTGCCTCTGAGCTCTACACTGTACTCGGACCCCATATGAAGACCAGCAGCAGCTCCACAATTTCCCCAAGACAGGTATTAGTGACAGCAATCTGGTGGAAAGGAGGAACCCTGGAACTTGGCTTGGAGCTGTGTTTGCAAACAGGTGTCCTGTTTCTACTGAGGACGCCTGCTTATGAGGGGCGGGCACTGTGAGATTGTGAGGGGCTGAGCCACTCCTTAAGCCTCCTCTTGACAGAACTACTGCTGAGTATCCAGACAGAACAGAATTAGGAGGCGGAGAAGGGACCAGGGGACAGTCATCGATTTCTTGAATGCTCTCTGAGTGCAGACATCTCATGCATTTAGATTATTCTAGACTGTGAATAAAGAGTTGTTGCCAAGATCTTTGGTACTCGGCCCAAAGTAAGGCACCCATGTAATTTACCAACAAAATCGGGGCACTTTTGGTTGAGAAGGTGTCATTATCAGATGAAAAGTGTAAACTGGGTCTGTCCCATTTGAACTGGGAGCCATGGTTACCTAAGCAGAAGGGCGATGAATGGCCCTATGTTCTGGATATCTATCGCTGTATGACAGATCACTCAAAAATTTGAAAGCTCAAAACAACTTTTTAAAAAATTTTAAATTTTAGGGAACCAGCAGTTGGCGTAATGGCTGTGTCGTTGGACTCCCACGTAGTCGACCGCGGTTCGAGTCCTGGACCCGGTGACTTAAAACTCACGCTGGGCACGTTTGTGGCGTGACCATCCCCCCTGGGGGGTGATTTCTCGCTTTCTGTCTCTATGTCTCTCTCTGTCTGTCTGGCGAGCGCACGCACCCTATAGCGAAAACCTCTCCAAAAAAAAAAAAAAAATTTAAATTTTAGGGGCCAGCAGGTGGTGTGTGTGGTGGTTAAGGGCACTGGACTCCCATATGGCCGACCGCAGTGGCTTGCTTTCTCACTCTTTCTCTCTGTCCTTCTCTGGTCAAAAATAAAAATAAAAAATAAATAAATAAAGTTAAATAAAATAATTCTTAAAAAATATAAAAAATTTAAAAATCCCTCTTGGTTTTTGTGAGTCAGGAATTTGGGAAGGGTTGGTGGGCAGTTCTGGCCTGCGGTCTCTATGCCGCTGTGGTTTGATGTAGGTGAACTGGAGCAACTAGGGCTGTCCAGGCATCTCTGTCTCTCCATTTGGCCTCACACTGTCTCTGTATGGTAATTCCACACGGGGGGTTTGGGCTTCCTCACAGCATGGCGGCCTCAGGACAATCTGGCAACAAACATGGGGTTGGAGACTTCAGCACAAGCACTCAGGCTAATGCATCGCTGCCTGCCGTCTAGCCTCAGGAGGTGCACAATGACACTCCAGCCCCTGGAACTTGTTGGTTACAAATGAGTCACAGGCCTGCCCTGAGTCAAGACAAAGGGACAAAGACTTGGTTTGTGGCTGGGCATGGCACAGGGTTCTGGAAGAAGCACGTGGAGTGGGAGGTGTCGCAGCGGCCATTTCAGGGACATTTTACTCCACCATGGATGTAGACGGACCTTTTCTAGGGTCACCAGTTTGGTTGCCTGCAAATGTGTGACTGAAGAGTTTGGACACATTGAATGACAGGCAGAGCTTCTGCCTGGAGGTCTGGCTGGAGGAGGCGGGAGGCCCAGCATGTGACCAGGCTAGTCAAGGGCATCCTGACAATTACCTTGTGCCCTCTTTGGAGAGAGAGTGGAGGGGAGACACAGGAAGGGGACAGTCACAGAGCCAGTGCTGGCATTGTTCAGGCCCTGGGCTCCTCGCTGTGCTGGCAGACGCGCTGTCCCCGTTTCCTGAGCACGGCTGTTCCCCCAGGAGAGAGAGGGGGCCTCGAGGGCCCTGCTGAGGAAGGCTTCTGCTTCTCTTTCTCTTTGTCCGCTTCCTCTGTCTCCTTGTTCTTTTTAATATTGCCAGAGGGCATGTGTGCTCACCAGAGAGGGGCAGAAAGAGAGGGAGAGAAGCACCCCGAAACCCCCTCCCCATGGCCTCGCTTCAATCCCCTCTTCTTCATTTCTCCTTCCCTTTAGGATTTTGGGCACACGCATCTGCCTGCTGTGTTTTTCAAACTGTTGTGCCTGGGACTTAAGCCATGGAGTCAACCACATGGGATCAGCTGCTTTAACCACCAGGCCATGGAGCTGGCCCTTTTTTAAAAAGTTTTATTTATTTCTGTGACCAGCAGTTAGTGTAATGGCTATGTTGCTGGACTCTCACGTAGTCAACCACGGTTCGAGTCCCGGACCCGGTGGCTTAAACTCACACTGGGCGCGTGTGCGTGTGCGTGTGTGCCCAAGATCCTGAGAGGAGAATGGAGGAGAAGGGATTGCGGCGTGGCCATCCCCCCTGGGGGGGTGATTTCTTGTTTTCTGTCTCTCTGTCTCTCTGGCAAGCACACATGCCCTATAGCAAAAACCTCTCCATATTATATATTAATATATATTTAATTTATGATAGAAAGTATGTATCTGCATGAGAATGAGTGACAGAGAGGGAGAGAGGAGCACCCTCCACAGGGCTTGGCCACGTGGCAATCTGCTTTCTCTAGTCTCCAGCCCACTGGGTCTTGGGTGCTTCCATGTGTGTCTGGCATGTTTCAGGCCGACTGGGCTGGGGGTAGAATCAAGGTCACCATGTGGGACCAGCTTTTCTTGAACTGTGCACCATGGGGCTGGCCCTCCCTACAGGGGCTTGACGTAGAGAGCCACCTCCACCCCAGACAGCTCTGGATCACAGGCACGCCTGTGCTCGGTGTTCAGGGGCGTCTACAGATGCAGACCTGGAGCCCTCCCATCTGGATCAACCTGGTAGAGCTTCACGTTTTATGTCTGTGCCACCTTCTGGCCCCCGATAAATACTTCTTAAATTTGTTCTGACTTGCTCCCACTGAGCAACCCTGTGAGACCCTGAGCCTATTGGAACTTCCAACTTAGGGTGGCAAGTACTGATCGAAGGACAAAAATGGCCCGCCCTGCTGGTGGTGTGTTTTCCGTCAATCAGTAGATCTCTGCTTTAAGTGTCCTGTTTATGTGCGCAGTTAAAGGGTGTCTGCCCCTGCCATGTGTGCTGATATACCTGATGGCTTCACCAAGTCCCCTTTTGAAGACCTCCCGCTGTAGCCAGCCCCTCTTCCGATACAGCCGTCCACATCTTGCTCACCCTCCAAGAACTGTTTGTTGCTCCATTTTATAGATGGGAACACCATGGCTGCAAGAGGAGGAATGTCAGGCAAGGTCAGCCAGCTGATCAAGACTCAGTAGGCATGGAAACACAGGTGTGTCCGAAACCAAGCTCCTACACAATTCCCAAATCCAAAACCCTCTGAAAACCAAAAATGTTTTTGTGATGGCCAACCCAATGTAAATTGGATGTGAGGTTATTTATAGTCATTATTATCCCACTTAGTGTGGCTATTTATACATTTTTGCTGTAGAAAAAGTGGGCGAATATGTGGACTACCCCGGAGCTGGCCGGGCATGTCACCCAATATACAGCAGACCCCCTGTAAAACCTGGCTGACATTCAGAAAATTCCAAGTTTTAAAACTCATTGAGCTACAAGGGTTTCTGATGAGGAATTGTGGACCTATCCCACACTTTACTGTCTGTGTGAGTCAGAGATCATCGTGCCCATTTTAAAGATAAAAAAGGCTGGGGCTAGCAGATGGCGTGGTGGTTGAGGTGCTGGATTCCCATATGGCGAGCAGTGGTTCGAGTCCTGGATCTGGCGGCTTGTTTTCTCATTTTCTCTTCCTCTCTCTTTCTCTCTGGTAAGCACATGTCCCCTGTAACTAATTAAATAATAATAATAAATTAGAAAAAAAGATGAAAAAGGCTGAGGGTGAGGGACAGGGTGCCCCAGGTAGAACCGCAGCGTTTTATCATCCTGTTGAAGGGCGTGCTGGTGAAAAGGGAGGTTTTTTGACTCACCGACCCACTCCAATCTTCCAAGAGCCTTGTCATACCAAGCAAAAATGTAAAAATAGAAAACCTGGAAGGATTAAAGCCCCAAAGAAGGTTCCACATCCCCCGGAAGAAAGGGAGGCTTGCTGTACATTCCAATAGTTGGCATTCAAAATTATTTTTTATTTCAGCTGGATGTACACTCACCCATCACAGGACTGGTTCTCAGAATAGAGAGGTACCTGTTGAATCATCCACCCCACTTCCTGCCTCGTGTGGGCATCTCTCCAAGTGCTGAGCCATCCGCTTCTCTGCCGCGGCCTGAGATATATCAGGATTTGCAGCCCCGGCGACAGGAGACAAAATAGATTCCTGTTTCCTTCGGAACCATTTAGCTGGTGTGGAGCACGTTGGACTGCCTCGATGGGATGCGCCACGGTCTCCCTCTCCCCCGTGTGTGTTTTTCTGTTGGGAGCTGGGCTTTGGCGTCCTGAGAGTGAAGGTGAACAGGGAGTCTGGCTGCACCTAGTCAGGCAGTTAGGGGGTAGTAAGTGTCCCTCTCTGAACCGCAGATCAGCACTGCCTTCTATTCTGTTCATACCACATGCCCTGGTCCCCGCTGTCCTGACAGGTGCCTGGACAGCCTTGATGTCAGGGCCAAGTGGCTGCAAGGAGAGATTTAAGGGGGTCCCTGGGAAGTGTGACGTTACCAGCTGCAAGCAGACTTCTGTGGTTAGGCTGCCTGATGCATGAACCCTGGGTTCACCACTAGCCCTGTGACCTTGGGCTAGGGGGTGGCCATCTGAGCCTTGACTTCCTCTTCTGTAAAATGGATAGAATCACACAAGATAGAATACATCAGGTAATTTATAGAATGTGCTTGAGACAGTGCCTGGCAGGCAGCAAACCCTTGTCAATGCCAATTGGATTAATATGATTGTCAGGAACTGTGTGTGTGTGTGTGTGTGTGTGTGTGTGTGTGTGTATAACTGTGGCAAGATCTGCAACATTACTTTTTTTTTTCTGGAGAGGGTTTTGCTATAGGGCGTGCGTGTTTGCCAGAAAGACAGACAGAGAGAGAGAAAGTGAGAAATCACCCCTAGGAGGGATGACCACGTTGCAATCCCTTCTCCATTCTCCTCTCGGGATCTTGGGCACACAGGCACATGCTTCCGGCGTGAGTTTAAGCCACCAGGTCTGGGACTTGAACCACGGTCGACTAATGGGAGTCCAGCAACATAGCCATTATGCCAACTGCTGGTCCCAAGATCTTGCAACATTTCAAAAACAATCACCAGTCGCTGTGAGGCTCCAGGCCCTGGGTCGGTCACTGGGCATTCAGAGAGAAACCCAGTCATGCTCTCAAGTAGTCCAGAGCCTGGTGGGCAAATTGGAGGGGGCTATGCCAGGGGTGGTGACATCTATGAGTACTTCATGACATAGATCTTGAATCTACATTTGAAAAGCAGATTCCACATAAAAATCCAGATTTTTGCCTTCTCTTAAGCTTTAGCATTATGGGCTGGCTTTCCTACATGATGAAAAGGAACCAAATAGGAGCTGTCCTCTTGGCAAGGGGCTCTGTACTTTGCCACAGTCCCCACTACTCCCTACTGTACCACATTCCACCTTCCTCATGTTCATGGATGTTCACTGCCTGGCCCTCGAGTGCCTTAACCTCTGGGGCTTTGTAGGGAAATTGCGATACAGGACGATGGGTGCTGTGAGAGCACAGTGAGGGGGAACAGCTCAGCCTCGGACAGTCAGGAACAGCTTCCCAAGGGAGGCGAAGTCACAGCTGCTTCTCTGTAGAACTCACAGGCGCTGCCCAACACCCTCTTCTTTATGGCTCAAGGACGCATGGGAAGGACGCGGAGTCAGAGCTGGTGAGGATCTCTGCCGTGAAATGACTGGGGCTCAGTGGCTCGTCTGAGGTCACACAGTCCACAAATGGCAGAAGCAGGGCTAGAACCAGGACCAACCTGTTCTGGGCTATGCCACCTCCCCCATCTGTGGGTTCCTAGGACTGGGAAAGAGGATTTGTACTCAGTTGTGGACCCGAGTCCTGTCTGCCTCTTTCCTGCAGTGTGGCCTCAGATAAGTTGCTTTATCTCCTTGACCCTCAGATTCCTCATCTGTAGAACTGTTCTGGGGGCCAAATATTGAGAACATTAATGAAGGGACAGCTTATTAGCTCAAGAGGACTCTGGCCATGTGAGGGTCTTTACAATGCCGAAAAATAGCCACCTCCCAGCAGACTTGGGCATCGTCTGTTTGACACAGACCTCGAGGGGCTTGTCCCCGTCTGCCTTTGCTGGTCCTTGTGAGAGTATGCATGGCCTTTGTCCAGCTTGCATCCTGAAGTGAATGTTCTGGGGTTCTCTGACCTTGGCTGAGAGCAGGTTCCTGGGTGCAGAGCCCAAGGCTCTCCTCTTCCAGGAGGCTCCAAGGTCAGAGGAAATGCTGGGATAGAGATTGGAAGAAAGCAGAATTTACTGAGCTAAATAGGAGACATGTCAATGATTCTTTTCTGTTCTTCAAGACGCCTATAGCTCCCTACCAGGGGCTCCTTTTAAATGCCTGTTCAGCAGCTAGGCCCACTAGACAGCCCAGCATGGTAGCTGACTGCTTGTTTTGGAGTCCCCACTGTCTAGTTCTGGTCCTAGCTCTCCATATTAGTTGAGTGTGACTTTGGGCAAAATGTCAAATTTCTCTAAACCTCACTATGCTCATCTACAAAATGAGCTTTTTAAAATTTTTATTTTTTATTTTTTGCCAATGAATGCGTGCGCTCACGAGAAAGAGAGAGAGAGAAAGTAAAACCACCCCCTGGAGTGATGGCCATACCACAGTCCCTTTTCCAGTCTCCTCTTGAGATTTTGGGCACACATGTACACATGCCTGGTGTGATTTTCAAGCTGTCAAGTCTGGGGCTTGAACCATGCAACTGGTTATGTGGGATCTAATGCCTTAACCTCCAGGCTACCTGCTGGTATCCAAAATGGGCTTCTTAAAAGTACCACCTAATAGGATTTAGTGGGAATTCCATGTGCGTCTGTGCTAACAGGTTTAGCACAATGGGTGCCAGTTATTACTACTTTTGGAAATTGTCACAATGACCAGCCAGAGTGTTTGTACAGCCCTTTGTCATCACAAACTCCTGCTTTTGTCATCCCATTCGATCTTCACGGCAGCTCTCGGAGGTGGTCAAGCGCAGGGATTATGACCTCATCGCACTGACAAGGGAAGAGGAGCCCAGAGAGGGCAATGGCCCACTCAGGTCACACTGTTTGTGAGTGGCAGAGCCAAGTTCAAGCCTTCTTAGATGAAGAATGAGCTGCGCCTTCTACCGGGCCTGGCCAGACTGCCCGAACGTGTGGTCGGAATGTTCCCTAGGCTCCTGGTTTCTCCAAAGGCTCCTTCACAGAGAAGTAATCCAGAATGTTCTTTCGAAACCTTGTTGTACTAGTTTACACTCTGAGCCTATACCCCCTCTGGGGTGAAGACATCTCTCCTTGCTCTGTGGCATTGGATTGGCTTTTCCTTGCGTGTGTTCCGAAGGGACTGCAGGGTCCCCCTCTGCCTGATTTCCTCCTTCTTACTGGAAGGTCTATGTGTTCTGTGTTCTGGCCACAGGATGGCGCTGCTCCCCAAGTCATGGAAAGTCGTGCCTAGGCCCTGGCCTGCATTTTCATGCGTTGAATATCAATTGAACACCTACTGTGTGCCAGCTACTATGGCTGCTGAGGAGAGAGCTTCCTCTTTTCATTATTATTAGAATTAAGATGCATAAATAATAAGAGCAATCATTTCATTGGTCCGGGGCGTAATAGTTTACAGAGCACTTTACATATACAGGTTATCTGCTTCCATCTGCCAAACAACCCTGACATATTCCTTGGGGTGAATCTTTCCACCCCCAGTGGAGGAGGAAACGAAGCACTGGGAGATATTGGGGCTTCTGTGAAGGCCCAGAGTGGAGCAGAGCACCACTGACGTTCAATGAGTTGTAGGTGGGGACTGAGGGGGGCAGCCTGGCATCTATCTCCTTGTTGGTGAGTAGGGCCTACATCTTCTGTGTCTTTCTGATCCTATTCCTTCTGCAGCTCATGGTCGAGGGCTTCAGCAGACCTCTGCGGCAGGGGGAGGAGAGGCAGGTCCCTCAGGCAGCTTAGCGTCCCCAGAGCTGCAGTGCTGAGCAGCGCGCGAGCCGCAGCCTCCCAGCCAGGCCTGGAAGGCTCTCTGGGTGCACTCAGGCTGAGAGATACAGCTTCTGGGCTGGAGCTGGTGAAGGGACTGCAAAGAGAGGAGGTCACTACTTTCACCACGTGGCATTTGCAGTCCGTGAGTGACTCACCACAATTTGGTCCCTGAAGACTGCCAGGTGGCTGAGAGGTCAGGAATGATTCATTCGTTCACTCATTCATTCATTCAGCAAACATTTTCTGAGTGCCTGCCACATGCCAAGCACTTAGAATACAGAGATCAAACACAGGCTCTGTCTGCCTGGAGCTTCCAGAGCAGCAGGGTAGACGGAGGGCAAATAGCTAACAATACCATTTGATATGAGCTGCTCAGAAGTCTGTGCCATGTGCCTGGGGGGGGTGACTGAGTCTCCCAGGGGCAGAGGGAAGGCTACAGAGTAAGGCAACCTTTTGCAGATCCTGAAGGGTGAGATGAATTTGCAGATCACTAGGCAAAGAAAGATGCGCCTGGATGGTGGGGAGGAAAGCCTCGGGGCAATGGTGTGTGGGCAGGCCGAGCTGTCAAAGGGCTCCTGGCACCTGGAAAGACAGCGCGGCTGGTCAGGGAGGGGCTTCAAAGTCTATCCTGGGGACCAAATTGTGTCCCAAGGACACCTGGGAACCATCATGCCGGGAGCTGGGCTAAGCTCTGAGGTTCAGAGTTGAATATGATGGTTCTTTTTCTCCAGGAGCTCAGAGTTCTGTGGAAAAGGTGAGCAAAGGTAAGGCCATCACTCACGTTTATCAGACCCTGACTGTGCTGTTCATCATGCCATGTACGTCCTGAGCATTACCCTTCTTTTTTTTTTTTTTTTTAAAGAGATTTTTGCTGTAGGGTGCATATGCTTGCTGGAGAGGCAGAGAGAGAGACAGTGAGACAGAAAGAGAGTAATCACCCCCCAGGGGCCTGGTCAGGCTGCAATCCCTTCTCCTCCATTTTCCTCTTGGGATTTGGGGTGTGCACACACATGTGCCCAGCATGTTTTAAGCTACTGGCTCTGGTACTTGAACCACATTTGACTGTGTGGGAGTCCAGCAACGTAATTATTATGCCATCTTCTGGTCCCCCTGAGCATCATCTTAGTATCTATTCTCCAAAGCACGCGTTGTCACATCCCCATTTTATAGCTGAATAAACCGAGGCCCAGAGTGCCAAGCTGTCCAATGTCACAGAGTTGGCACCGGTGGAGTCAGGGTTTATATTTTTGTTTTCAGTGGGCACCTTTACTAAAGCCAGTTAGTTGATTTTGTGTAGCTTTTTTTCATGCACATGGTACAAAATTGAAAGTCTCAGCAGGTACCAGTGAGGTTGCTCTCCCTTACCTCCCTGCTCCCTCACTGCCCTTGAGGTGACCGCTCTGACAATTCCTTGTGCTTCTTGAGATATTTTATCCAGACCCAAGCACAAAAGGTCAGAAAAGACAAGCACTGAAGGTCTGTTCACAGGGATTTAGATCCTGTCTTTGTTGAGGTAAAGCTCACAGAATTATGGTTTGGGTGAGAGGTAGAGCCTGGAGGGTGGGAGGGTACTGGAGTGGGGTTAGGGTGTGGATGTCAAGGGCCCGTGTGCAGATGTGTGATGGTGCATACCTGGGCTGGGGGGCAGGAGTGGTGGGTGGAGATGAGGGTATGTACGGGGACCACTGGGGCTGGATAGAGACTGAGTAGGGATGTGAGGCTGCTGTGGGGTTGCCACAACAGGGAGGTGTTTGGCAGGGCTGGTAGTGCACAGAGAGAGAGAGAGAAAGAGAGAGAGGCAGCTGCGGGCTCGCGACCTGCCTGAGCCCTAATGTGGCTCCTGGAGCCGTTCTGGCCCATCAGGCCACACGCGGGAGTTGAGCAGCTGGGGCCAGGCTGAGAGGGAGGCCGGGGATTCAGGAGTCCGCAGGCCAGACCTGAGTACCCAGTGGGGGACAGGGAGTTTGGGTTGATTTTTTTCCTCTCCAGGCTTCGGTGCAGGTTAGCACGATAAGGAGTCTCACTGTAGAGGGAGAGGCAATGTGGAGGGCTTGGGAGAGGCCTGGACTGAAATGGCTGGGGCCTTGCATCCCTCCCCAGAGGTTTTGGGGCTGTGCCGAGCAAGCATCTGCAGGACGCAGACCCTGTCCAGGCAGGGTAGGTTAGGTGCCAGTCAATCCAATCCAGTCAGCAAATGTCACATCACAGGTTGTATTTCGTACATGTAATGTATCATTTGCTTTGTTCTCATCTCCCCCTTTTCAAAACAGTGAACTGTTCTCTGACGTCCTCCCTTTCTTTTCAATGAGCAAATGTGTTCCCTTCAAGTTAGATGTGGAGCCTGAGACCCGGCTTCTGTTGTCTGATCACTGCCTGACTTTCTGGGAGAACAGGATGCTTCAACCTCACCTGGTTCTCTCCCTTCTCCAGGCCTAGAATCAGCCATTTCTCCAAGGAGGCCTGGTTTCCTTCCATGAGAAATGCTATTTGAGACACTGGCTGGGTCAGGGAGATAGACACAGGCAGCGAGCTGTTGGAGGCGAGCGCCCTTAGCTCTGGGAACCTTGGGCGAGTCCCTCTGCCTTCCTGGGGTGGGGCATTAGAAGACCGTGGAGTCCTTTCCGTACCAGATGAGGCCAAGACAAAGACATGGAAAACATTCATGCTATACGCCCAAGGCCTGGAGTGACACATTTGAAGCTTAGGGACCTGGATTCAAGTCTCAGCTCTACTGCTGTGTAGCCGTGTGACTGTGTGACTCTGGATTTGTTACTCAACTCTCTGAGCCTCAGGGTCCTCATCTGTGAGATGGAGAGAGCAGCACCTATTGGCAGGACATTCATGTAGGTCACGTGAGACAACGTGTCTGCATTCAGATATAGCTCGTTACGGCAGGTGCTCGGTAGGTGCTAGTTTTGTTCTTTCTCCTCCTCCTGCATCTGACTTCATTCCAGGAGGTGAGGACTGGATAACTGGAAGCTTTGGGGAGGGGAGATAAGAGTCCAGACAAGAAGAAGGCCATGAATAAATAAAAGGGGGCTACTTCAAAATGAGGAAGATGATTCTAATCATCAGGGTTGCACTACAAGGGAGGGTTCTGGCTGCTGGGGGAGGTCAAGAGCCTCCTGCCGCCAGAGGTCTGCAAGGAAAAGCTGAATGCCTGTGCCTCACAGGGTGTTTTTGTGAGGACTCCTGCATTGGCCAGGAGGTTGAGCCTCCACTCAGTAAACTTTTGGAGAGGGCTGTCCTTGCCTGGCCCTAGATGGGAGCAAGGACGTGAAGGTGAATGGGACACCCTCATTGGCTCCAGAGAGTGCCCAGTCTGGGGGATAAGCTGGTCTCTGTGGATCTGTGCTCTATGGCATGCAAGCCTCGGAGGGAGCTGGCTGAGGATTTTCAGCGCGCTCCTTCCCGTATTGATCCACTGGAGTTGGAGCCGGCTGGGGAGCGGCAGGAGGAGGACGCCGCAGTGTTATTAGTGCGGAGGACACGCTGTAATCTGTCAGTGTCACCCTGGTCGCAGCTGGCCGGGGAGTCATCCTGCTGTTAACCCCTCTCTTCTCAGTATCCACGGAGCTCACAATGTGTACAGCACCTTCCAGCCTCCACCTCTCTCTGTGGAGGGAGAATGTGGGTGCTTACTATCTTACTGCTTCCTGGCAGGAGCTCTCTGCCCCAGCCATATTGAACACACCTTGGGCATTCCTACCTCTGTGCCTTAAGGTACCAGAATTCCCTTTCAGGTCTGATCACTGCATCCACTTCCACGCATCTATCCATCCATCTCTCCTCCTTCCATCCATCTACCATCTACCCATCCATCCACTCATCCACCCATCCATCTTGCCTTCCATTCATCCACCCATCCATTCATCATGCATCTGTTCATCTCTCTATCCATCTACTCACCCTCCATCCATTCAGTCTTGTAATTCAATTCATTCCAATTTGATTCAACTCAACTCAGTTCAGTTAAACTCCATTTCCTTTATTCAATCCATAAGATATTTGGGCGTTGCCATGTGCCAAGCACGTGCAATAAGTGAGTAGCGTTTTTGCTGTCAAGGAGCCCATGAGAAGAATCCTCCTCATCCTTCATGGCTAGCTTCAAGTCTCACCTCTGTTAACCCTTTGCCAGTCCCTTTAGGGGAGCAACTGACTCTAAAGGGCCATCTTGTGAAGACAGTTTAGCCTGGCTTCCACAAGCCCTACAGGACAGAGCTAAGATGAGGAGAGAGATGCGAAGGCTGTGAAGGAGGCGAGAGTGAGACAAGCCAGTGGGACAGGGGTGCCGGCTCCATGGCAGGGGGAGCTCTGTGCAGCTGTGAGTGCTACTAGCAGAGACGAGTGGGTGTGTGCTGGGGGTTGAAGGCGAAGAGGGGCGAGGGGGCCACAGTTGGAGAAGTGGGTTAGTGTGGGAGTGAAGACGTGGGCTCTGGAGCCGTTGGACTACCTGGCTTATTGTCCCAGCTCTACCACACTCTTCCACTGCTTAATCTCAGTTTCCTTATTAGAAAAAAGCTGGGGGCTAGCAGATGGTGTAATGGTTATGTTGCTGGACCTTCATGTAGTTGACTGTGGTTCAAGTCCCAGACACAGCAGCTTGAGACTCACACTGGGCACATGTATGTCCATGCCTAAAATCACAAGAGGAGAATGGATGAGACAGGATTGCAGCATGGCCATTCCAACTGGGGGGGTGATTTCTCACTTTCTGTCTCTCTCTGTCTCTCTAGTGAGCTCATGTGCCCTATAGCAAAAATCTAAAAAAAAAAAAATTGCTATAGGGTAGGTGCACTTGCCAGAGGAAGAGAGACAGACAGAGAGAGAGGGAGAGAGAGAACCTCCCCAGTGGGATGGCCACATCACAATCCTTTCTCCTCCATTCTTCTCTTGGGATTCTGGGCACATGTGCACACATGCCTGGCATATTTCTCTAGCTTCCAGATCTGGGACCTGAACTGCATAATCAGCCATGTGGGATCCAGCTGCCCAACTACTATGCCATTGGCTGGCCCCCAATTTCCTCATTTAAAAAATGGGAATAATCATAAGATCAACCTCATAATGTGGCTATTAGGATTAACCGTAAAACGATTAAATTTATGCCTGACACAAAGGCACTGACCATGAGGGATCTAGCATCTCAACCCCATGCCACCTGGCTGGCCTGCAGCTGGGTTTCAAATACAGACTTTCTAACTGCCATGCTCTCCTGCCTTCCCCATTCTGCTGCCTCTTATGGCTTGAGTGGTCTGAGGTACAAAGAGTGTTAGACTTCCAGACCAGTTTCTGTGTTGGGCAACCTTTGACCTCAGTTTTAGGCCTTGAATTTTATGTTTTAAAAATTTGTTTGATTGAGGGCATGTGCACTTGCCAGAAAGAGAGAGAGACATGAGGATGGGGGTAGGGGGTGGGAATCAGCCCTCAATGGGGCATGGTCACCCTGAAATCCCTTCTCCTCCATTTCTCCATCTTGTCGGCATTTTGGGCATGCACATGCACCTGTTTTTCAAGCTGCTGGGGCTGGGATTTGAACAGTGGTTGACCATATGGGATCTAGTTCTCTTAATCACCAGGCCATACAGCTGGCCCTAGCCTTGAGTTCTTGTTTGTGTGTTTTTTTCTCTTAGAGAGCATGAGATTAAAAAAAAAAAAAATCGACTTTGACAATGAAAGCTACAGAATTTATGATGTTTCTCTTTTTGCCTTGCTTGCCAGAAAGCTTGTAGTTTTTGTCATATTTCTTTCTCTTCCTTTCCATAGTTTTGATTTGCCACCTTAAACGGTCTTTTAATTTATGTATCTTTTTTTTATAGGTATATAAACTATTTATTAACAGACAAGGCCTACAGACTTATTTCTTCTTGGACACACCCATGGTACGGCCACGACGGCCAGTTGTCTTAGTGTGCTGGCCTCGGACCCGAAGGCCCCAAAAGTGGCGCAGCCCTCTATGGGCCCGTATCTTCTTCAGTCTCTCGAGGTCTTCACGCAGCTTGTTGTCCAGACCGTTGGCCAGAACCTGGCTGTATTTTCCATCCTTTACATCTTTCTGCCTGTTCAAGAACCAGTCTGGGATCTTATACTGGCGTGGATTCTGCATAATAGTGATCACACGTTCCACCTCATCCTCAGTGAGTTCTCCTGCCCTCTTGGTGAGGTCAATGTCTGCTTTCCTCAACACCACATGAGCATATCTCCGCCCCACACCCTTAATGGCAGTGATGGCAAAGGCTATTTTCCGCCGCCCATCGATGTTGGTATTGAGTACTCGCAAAATGTGCTGGAACTTCTCAGGGATCACTAGAGACATGGCGGCGGCACAAGCGGCGGCGTGTAGGCCTCCTGTGGAAGAGCTTAATTTATGTATCTTTTACTGTAAGCTGTTTCACTCCCAGAAGGAGCTGAATAACAGAGACTGAGCTAAATGGGAAAGGGTGGGTTGCAAATTACAAGTAAGCAAGCAGAATAAAACTAGGAACTTCTAGAAGGGGACACGCCTTTCTCATTTCTGTCCCCTGGCACAGTGTCTGGCCCCAACTCTGGCTTGGTGAGTTTTGCATGTAAAGCTCAGAGGTGCTTTTCCTTGCTGTGTCTGAGTCAGTGGCTTCCCTTGAACTTACTTATGTGGCAAAGGCCATCTTTTTGGGTTATAGGACCGAGTCCTGTCCATTGCTTCCTCTCATCTTATGTCACTTGTTCCCTGGTTTATCCAGGATAGTCTCTTGAGTCATTTTTTTTTTTTTTTTTTTTTTTTTTTTTTAATTGAGAGGTTTTTGCTATAGGGCGCATGTGAGAGGCAGAGACAGAAAGCGGAAATCACCCCCCAGGGGGATGGCCACACTGCAATCCCTTCTCCTCCATTCGCCTCTGGGGATCTTGGGCACACACACACATGCGCCCAGCGCGAGTTTAAGCCAGTGGGTCTGGGGCTCGAACCGCAGTCGACTACATGGGAGTTCAATGACATAGCCATTATGCTAACTGCTGGTCCCTTTAAGATGTATTCACACATCAGGGTCTTTGCTCTCTCAGAAGGGGCTCTGCACAGGCTGGTTCCTCTGCCTGGAACCCTCTTGGCTCTTCCATCCCCTGCGTTTAGTCTAGTTTATCCTTCGTCCTTTCCAAATCTCAGCTGAAAGTCATTATCTCAGAGAGGCCTCCCTCACTGCTCTGTCTTAAGGGGATGTGAGAGCTGGTCACCAGGGATGGCCCCCAGTGTTTTCTGGCTTCTCCTGTGCACATCACTGTTCCCATCCAAGGGTGGGCTCGATTTCTCCTGGAACTGGGCAGGGTCTTGGGAATTGCTTTGTCCACTGGAATGTGGTAGAAGTGACTTGCAGGGATATCTGAGGCTAGGAATTTAGTTGACAAGCAGTGGGAAGCCAGGTCACATAGAGCGAAGACGGAAACAGTGAGGTGTTCGGGACACTCACCCCAGCAGAGCTCCTAGTTGACAGCATGGACACCAGCTACATGCAACATTCAGCGGGTGTTCCAGCCGAGGGGAGCCCCTGACTGACAGATCGAGCCTGTGCTATGTGAACAGAAGATCCACTCAGCTGAGAGATAATAGGAGAGTTATTGTTACACACCACTCATTTTTTTTTTTTTTTTTGGAGAGGTTTCTGCTATAGGGCGCGTGCACTTGCCAGACAGAGAGAGAGACAGAGAGCCAGAAAGTGAGAAATCACCCCCCGGGGGGGTGGCCACACCGCAATCCCTTCTCCTCCATTCTCCTCTCGGGATCTTGGGCACGCATGCACACGCACCTGGCGTGAGTTTTAAGCCACTGGGTCCAGGACTCGAATAGCAGTCGACTACGTGGGAGTCCAGCGACATAGCCATTACGCTAACTGCTGGTCCCCACACCACTCAGTTTTAGACAGCTGGCTACTAAGTGCTCTGTGTGGGGATGCTGCTCAGGTGTGACCTGTACAAGGATACTGAGTGTTTTGTGTGTGGGGTGTGTCTCAGGTGTGACCTGTACACGGTTCCTGAGAGTTCTGTGTGGGGGGTGTCTACACATACAACACTCAGTAACCGTGTACAGGTTCCTGAGAGTTCTGTGTGGGGGGTGTCTCTCAGGTGTGACCTGTACACGGTCACTAGTGTTCTGTGTAGGGGTGTCTCTCAGGTGTGACCTATACATGGTTATTGAGTGTTCTGTGTATGGGGTGTCTCTCAGGTGTGACCTGTACACGGTTACTGAGTGTTCGGCGTAGGGTGTCTCTCAGGTGTGACCTGTACATGGTTACTAGTGTTCTGTGTAGGGAGTCTCTCAGGTGTGACCTGTACACAGTTACTGAGTGTTCTGTGTAGGGGTGTCTCTCAGGTGTGACCTGTACACAGTTACTAGTGTTCTGTGTGTGGGGGGTGTCTCTCAGGTGTGACCTGTACATGGTTACTAGTGTTCTGTGTGGGGATGCTGCTCAGGTGTGACCTGTACATGGTTACTGAGTGTTCTGTGTAGGGGTGTCTCTCAGGTGTGACCTGTACATGGTTACTGAGTGTTCTGTGTAGGGGTGTCTCTCAGGTGTGACCTGTACACGGTTACTAGTGTTCTGTGTAGGGGTGTCTCTCAGGTGTGACCTGTACATGGTTACTGAGTGTTCTGTGTAGGGGTGTCTCTCAGGTGTGACCTGTACACGGTTACTAGTGTTCTGTGTAGGGGTGTCTCTCAGGTGTGACCTGTACACGGTTACTGAGTGTTCGGCGTAGGGTGTCTCTCAGGTGTGACCTGTACATGGTTACTAGTGTTCTGTGTAGGGAGTCTCTCAGGTGTGACCTGTACACAGTTACTGAGTGTTCTGTGTAGGGGTGTCTCTCAGGTGTGACCTGTACACAGTTACTAGTGTTCTGTGTGTGGGGGGTGTCTCTCAGGTGTGACCTGTACATGGTTACTAGTGTTCTGTGTGGGGATGCTGCTCAGGTGTGACCTGTACATGGTTACTGAGTGTTCTGTGTAGGGGTGTCTCTCAGGTGTGACCTGTACATGGTTACTAGTGTTCTGTGTGGGGATGCTGCTCAGGTGTGACCTGTACATGGTTACTGAGTGTTCTGTGTAGGGGTGTCTCTCAGGTGTGACCTGTACATGGTTACTGAGTGTTCTGTGTAGGGGTGTCTCTCAGGTGTGACCTGTACATGGTTACTGAGTGTTCTGTGTGGGGATGCTGCTCAGGTGTGACCTATACACGGTTACTAGTGTTCTGTGTAGGGAGTCTCTCAGGTGTGACCTGTACACAGTTACTGAGTGTTCTGTGTAGGGGTGTCTCTCAGGTGTGACCTGTACATGGTTACTGAGTGTTCTGTGTAGGGGTGTCTCTCAGGTGTGACCTGAACACGGTTACTAGTGTTCTGTGTGTGTGGGGTGTCTCTCAGGTGTGACCTGTACATGGTTACTAGTGTTCTGTGTGGGGATGCTGCTCAGGTGTGACCTGTACATGGTTACTGAGTGTGTTACATGTAGATGGCTGCTAGGTGTTTCCTATACACAGTTAGTGAGTGTTGGTGCTCTGCTAGGGTTTAATCCACTTTCCCTATACAGCCTTATGAGATAGTTGCTATCAAGTTGCTATTAGATGAGGCAACTGAGGCACAGATATCTTGCCCAAGACTGTGCTGCTAGTAGGTGGCTGAAGTCATGTTTTGAACCCAGGCAGTGTGACTCCAGAGCCCACCTTCTTACCTCCATGCTGTTGTCTCTGAACTTCAGTTTCCCTATCTGCAAAGAAGATAACAATAGCTGTTTAACAGGGCTGTTATAACATGTGATTTGAAAGTGCCTGGCACATTGTGGGTTCTCAAGAAACCCCAATTCACTGTGGCATGATAGATAAACAAGGGCTTAAACAGGGAGGGCTTTGAAGGCTTTGCTGTAAGGGCACTGGGGAGTCCTTGAGTGCTTTTGAATGAGAGAGTGACATAAAGTAGCTGAGGTTTAAGCTCAAGCTCTGCATTTTTCTCTGCTGCCTCCCACATCACCCCAACAACAACTAGCTCCATCCTGCCTGATGGGGGGGGGGGGGGGGGGGTCTGAGTTTCACGTCTGTGTCTTATCTCCCCATGCGATTGTGAGATTCAAGATGTTTAAGCCTGTGACAGATCACTCCAGACTTCCCAAAATGAGTGGAGTGGGAAAGGGCACTGTCCTTCTCCCCTTGTGATGGACAGTCTAGGCCTTGCTGGTCTCCTCTCAAAGGGCTCCTCAGAGAGCCCGACTGTCCTCCTCCACTTCGAGTGCTCCCTACTTAGGAAGGTGCCTGGGTTTCTCGTACTGTTGACGTCTTCTTCCCCTGGGAACCCTTTCCCTAGCGACAGGGGTGAGGCGAGACCAAGACTGGAAACTCGTTGAGAAAAGGAGGAGGGAGAGAAACCAAGAAAGTCAGAGCAAGAGTGAGTGGGAGAGAGGGAGACTGAAAAAGAAAGAGGTGGAGAGAATGAGAGTGGAAGTGAGAGCAGGAGAGGAGTGGGCTGGCCTGTAGCTTTAGGGCTGGTGCACCTGGACGAAGATGGGCCCTCTGACCTGGTGCTGTGCTTCTCGTGCTGATGGCTGTCATGCACATAGGGGCGCCTACATGTGTCTGCAGAGATGTGAGCATCTGTGACATAGTACAACATCTCTATATGCTTACCTGTGCGTGTGAGTCATTGACAGGTCTCCAAGTCCATGTGCATGAAGAGTGGGTAGGACCACTTGCATCCTCAGCCGACCACCCTGCCCTGGGTTAGTTCACCCTCTTCTCCTTTGGTGGCTTCATTATAATCCTTGACAAATCTCTTTTTCCTTATCCATGTCTCTGTCACTATTGAGAATTTCCTGCAGGAAACTCTGTGTCATTGTTATCTGTAATCTGGGAGCAAGACCAGGACTTGGTAGAGGGAAGGGGGGGGGGTGTCTATAAATGCTGATGGCCTGAATGAGTGTGCTTGTGCTAGTGGGTGTAATTCCAGGCATGTGTGTGTGAGAGGTGTGTGTGCATACACCTGTGTGCACACAGAAGCATATGTATGGACATGCACACGCACTGTGGGGTATGCACGTGTCTCTAAGGTGTACGTGAGTAAACCTGTGTGCACATGCCATGCCTACAGATTTCTGCAGTAGTATGCTAATAAATGTTCAACAACCAACTCTTCATTAAAAATAAAAAATCCTAGGACCAGCAGATGGCATAATAGTTACCTCACTGGACTCCCACGTGGTCGACTGTGGTTTGAGACTCAGGCCTGGGGGCTTAAAACTCACACCAGGCGTGTGTGTGTGCATGTGTGCCCAGGATCTCAAGGGGAGAATGGAGGAGAAGGGATTGCAGTGTGGTCATCCTTCCTGGGGGGCAATTTCTTGCTTTCTGTCTCTCTGTCTCTCTGGTGAGTGTACGCACCCTATAGAAAAAAAAAAAAAAAAAAAAGAAAGAAAGAAAGAAAAGAAAGAAAAGAAATCCTTGGGCTGGCCTGTAGTGTAGCAGTTAAATGCTGCATGGTGGGAACCAGATGCCGTGGTTTGAATCCTGGCCCCAGTGACTTGAAAAGCATGTCATATGCTTATGACACGTGCCCAGGATCCTGAGGGGAAGAGGGAATGAGAGAAAGGGGATTGTGGTGTGACGAGGCACTACTAGGGGGGTACTTTCTCTCTGTCTGGTGCACCCAAGTTCCTCCTGGCATTAAAACAGTAACTCTTGATTTGTAGTGTTTGCCCATTTCTGTGGTGTAAACGTGCATTGTCGCTAATTTCAAGCTGATCATGTGGCATCACTGAACACATATTGGGAAGAAATGCACAGGATTGACTTGCCAAAGCCTGTAGGAGCCAGCTCCAGCACATCACAGGGTTTGTCTGTGACAGTCCATGGTGGGAGGATGGGCAGGGCACAGTCCCTCTGGCCTGGGCGAAGTCTCAGCAAGCTGGCTTAGTGACACTTCTTTCCATAGCCCATGCACCAAAGGAGCAGGCGCAGCTGGCTTCCAGCCAGCTTTCTCAGCCATCAGCTAGGAAGCCAGTCCTTGTTAGGCAGGTCTAGACACTCACTGAGACAGCGCCTGCCCTCACCCCCTGCAGGTGCTCTTGGAGTTTGGGAGTTTGGTGAGGTCAGCATGACTGTCAGGGCAGAACTCTAAGCCTGGAGCATGAATGGATGAGGAAGAGGAAGGATGTATCAGGCCTCTATTGGAAGGGATGTGGAGGTTGGTGGAGGGGTGAAGAGGCTGGGGCCCTGACTACCTGAAGCCAGCTCATTGTGCAAATTGGGACACATCATGGCCCTCTTTGGCCTCCAATCATGACTTTCTTCCATGAAGAGAGAGGGGTCTTCTGAATAACTTGTCTGACCCTCCAGAAGTCAGAGTCCCTAGACTTGGCTCTGTGTGCTGAAATCAACACCCAGAAGCCAGAGAAGGGCTGCACTGCCCACAGACACAGACGGTATGGTCCTGAGCTTCCAAGATCCCTGCTCTGGCCTTCCTTATGCTGTGCCCCTGCCCATGGGGAGAGGGCGTCACAGGCCAAGGGGGTGGGCTCACTCTGAGCTCCACACTGTCTAGATCCCCTCTGGTGCTTGCCTCTCTAGAATTTTTGCCCAAAGGGTTCTGCCATGTCAGCTTCCAGGACTGGCTGCCATATGTCCTCTGGAGGATGGATTGGCCCAAGGGAACTTGGGTGTGCACCCCCATTTGTGGAGGTGCCCTGCACAAGCTGGATAGAGCTGTAAGTGAGAAGGGCAGAGGGCGAGCTGTTAGTGAGGGTTAGGGTCTCAGGTGGGCTTGCCCCTGGTGCCACTTACTTGCAGGTGCAGAACTCAGAGCGGGTTGAGAAGTCTAAATTATGACCTCATACTTTAGTCACCATTAAGATACATTTGTTAGGACAGAAGGATGGAACATAAGTTTGTTAACTATGTAGACTTAGGTGATGTGGGTCTTCATTTGTCCTCTTGCCCTAAGAGAATAATGCTTAAGACTCGTGGCGGGGGGCCTTGGCCCGGGGACTAGGGCTGAACTAGGCATGAGCTGGATGTCAGTGAGTTCTAGAGCAGACATCTCCATGCCTCCTCATGGGGGCTTACCTTCTCTTATGGCTGCATGTGGCTCAGGTCTCATCTGCATGCTGTCTCCCTTCTCCAGAGTCCCAGCTATACAGCGACTAAACCTCCTCCCTCCAACCTTAGTGTCTTCTCTCCCACAGATCCCCACCTCCTGGAGCTCTTGCAGGATTGGGGCTGTAGTGCCTGGTACTCTCCTGAGTCCCACCGCGGAGCTTCCTGAGTATGTCTGAAGTGCCTTGGATGTTCCCTGTAGGTCACTCTTCCTGTGCTCCAAATGAAAATATTAAAATAACCAGGCCAGTGAATCTCAGCTGTTTTAATCAATAGACCTCAATGCCTTTTCTGTATGTGATAATAGACGTCAGTAGGACAGAATGAAGCTATTTTCTCTTTTCAGAACACTGTCACCTATGTTGCCTTTAAAAAAATTTTAAAGTTTGTGTTATAGGGCATAGGTGCTCACTGCAGAACGAGAGCAAGAGCGAGAGCGAGAGCGAGAGAGAGAGAGAGAGAGAGAGAAATCACCCCCTAGAAAAGATGGCCACACTCCATTCTCCTCTTGCGAGTTTGGGCATGCACACATACACGCCTGGCATGATTTTCAAGCCGCTGGGTCTGGGACTCAAACCATGGAGTCAGCTATACCATGCTGACCCCATGTTGCTTTTTTAAACAAGCTTTGGTTAGCTTCCCTTTTTCCTTTTGCAGGTTTGTCATGGTGTCCATTGTGAGTTTCCCCCTGACCTTTTGGATCAAGGACAATGAATTCAGTAAGGTAACAGAAGGCGGGTGCGAAAGGTGGTAGAAAAGGAGAGGAAGAAGCATTTTACAATTTGCCAACAGATGAGAATTTTTTTGCTAGCTCTTAAGTCTTGACTTGATTTTGAAATACCTTCTTTCCTCCTACCCTACTCGGTATGAGTTTTTTGAAGTTAAAATGAACTACATTAAATGCATCTAATGCATTTGAGAGGCCTTTGTAGCCCTCCTTCATATTAGCTGACCAGACCAAGGCTGGACATCGGGAGGTTTGTTCTTCAGCTGCCTTCAAATGGGGCCTTTCTGTGAGGTCAAGGGCTAAGTCCTCCTGCTAGCATTTTAATGCATCTTCTCCTCCCATCTCCTCAAGTTAACAGACCCCAGGTGGCTCCTGCTAGACCCTCCCCACTCTTCTCCCCTCCACGTGCCCTCTGAGGAGCACCCCTCTCCCTGGAGCCTGTGGAGTAAACTGGCAGTGTCGAGTCCACTCCAGCTGCACACTTCCACGGGGAAAATCGAAACCCCGGAGTATGAGGATGTTGAGCAGGCTGGCTATTAAAAGAAAAACCTCAAGGACGTCATGCTCTCTGTCTTCAAATATCTGAGGGACTGTCATGCTGAAAAAGGAAGGGATTTGTTCAGTGTCGCTGGACTGTGAAGGAAGAGGTGGATTGAAATTCAGTGTGCAGAGGAGACTTTTGCCAATAAGTGCTGCCTATCTCTGGCCAGTGCAACCTTTGGCGGGGGGGGGGGGGGGGGTGGGGGATGAGCCGCCTGCCCCTGGAGGTGTGCAAGTATCAGCAGGGGATATGACCAGGGGAGTCGGGGGCACTGCTGCATAGCACCAAAGTTTCTCATCCTCCAACTCTGAGAATCTATGGCTTTAAGAGTGTTTTAAATGGTATACCAGGAGTTTGGGAAAGCAATTAAAAAAATCCACTGAAGTGAGGACCAAGCTATAAAAAAAATCTTTATTTCATGTACCAGGATTTTTTTTTCTTTTTCTTTTTTTTTTTTTTTTTCAGTTTTCTGCTTTTTAAAATTTTTTTCTGTTAACAGTCTGAAAAAAAAAGGACCCACCAAGAAAATAAAATGGAGGTTGGTTTCTTGAACTGGCTTGAGCTGGACATGAGCCATCGTCTACCGTGAGAAGAAGCGCCCTTGCAGTCCCGGTCCCAGCTCCTCCCCTCTGGATCCCCTAGCCCTTTCCCGGCCATGCTGGTGTCACCACAAACCCCGATGGCCTTTCTCAACAGACCCAGGCTCCAGGCTCACAGCCTAGAAGAAGCACTGATGGCCATCCCAAACACTCAGCCAGAACTCAGAGAACTGAGGCCAGTTTCCTCTCTAGACAGTGCCTGCCTGTTTGCTGCTTTCTTGGGGCCTCCCCCTTCTTTCTAGTCCCTGAGCCACTCATGCTCGTGGAAGGCTGGGGTGGGGTAGGGATAGATGGCAATTTCTGTGCAGGCTGAGAAATTCTGGTTGGCATCCCACCTGGACTCGGCCCCATGCTCTGCCGTCGGCCAGTGGCCTCCCTGTCTATTTCTGGCAGATGTTCTGCCTTGAGCCTCTGGCTGAGTAAGGGCTCCAGCTGCTGCAGACCTGGGAAAAGAACTTTCCCTTCCCAGACAAAAGACAGGAAGGGCAGCTGCGATTGTGTAAGCTTAAAAAGCCTTGCTAGCCACTCTCTGGAACTCTCCAGAGAGCTCAGCTTCAGAAACCTCAGGGCAGGCCATTGTCAAGAAAGAGGCAAACCCAGTGGGACTCTCCGATGGAGGCACCAGGGTTCTTCACTTTCAGCAGAGTGACTCGCAGGCTGGTCTGAAATTTCCAGCTCGGGAAAGCTGTTGGATTTTGTTCAAGTCTGGACTGGCCCTTGTGGCTCTGGGGAAGAAAGGGGAGAAACACAGGGTGTCCCTGGACTCTAGTGGGGATGGTCCTCACCCTGGGATGGCACTTTGCAAAGACCCCCCCTCTCTATCCCCTCAGCCTTAACCCCTCCCTGCAAACTTCGGAGGATCCTCCTTTCGTTGACCCCCTAAACACAGTGGGGGAACCTAATGGCTGGTCTCTTCTCTCAAGGAAGCCTCCTTCACTCTCTGTGACCAGGCAATGGCATTAAAGAAAGGGGACACAAGATGAAGAGTGGCTTTGGGGACTTCTGGGTCATTTCCCTCTTTGTTCGAATGGCAGGCTACATTTGTTCACGTGTGTTTTTGCTTTGACGTTGGATGTGGGGGCAGGGGTTGGGGAGCACAGTGAGGAGGCATATGGGATGTGTGTGTGTGAATGAGTGTGCGTGCATCTGTGTGTGTGTCCGAGAGGCCGATAGGTGACTTAGGCCTGTTCTCAAAGTTGGAGGCTGGATGCCAGCTGTTTTGATGGTCCCTGGCAGTTTCCTCTGAGAAAGTCTTGAAAGATCTTAAAAGTCACAGAAACGGAGAACAAGAATGGGCCTTGGCGCTCATCCAGGTTGATTCGCATGCTCATACGGGGAAAGCTGGGGCCCAGAGAGGCCATGCAGCAAGGAATTCCAGAATTCAATCTGGGATTCAAGGCTGGCACCCTGTCCATGCTTGTGGGTAGGGGTGTGTGTGTGGTAGGAGGGCACGTGTGAACATAAAGGCCAACATGGAATTGTTCATGGCTTTGGAGGGTGTAGGTTGGTTTTCTTTGAGCCATGCTCCCCGCTATGTATGGGATGGAAGGATCTAGAATGAGCGTGTATCCCTATAAGCGACTGTGGCGTTGGCCCTAAAGACTCTGTCGGTGCATGTGGGTGCGTGTGTGCGAGTGAGGCGTGTGGTCTCCTTCTCAGTCGCAATTCTCTCTTCCACATTAGCAGCACCTTCCTGGTATAAGGAAGAGATCTCTCCATCACAGAGACTTCCTGCAACTGGCTGGGGCCTTTCCTCTCCCTCCTCCAGCTTTCAGCCCAGCTCGGAGCTCTCACAACAGATTTTACTTTTTCTCTTTAAAATGGATTTGTATATTTGTTTTCTGTTTTTTTTTCTTTACAAGTTCCCTGCTAAATTTTAAGTCCCCCACCCACCCCATTTTTTTGTTTTCACAGTTTAAAGCTGGAAAAGAATTAAAAGAAAAATACTATCTGATTTTCTTGCAAGTAAATCCACTTATTATATATTTACATTTATTTATAGTCTGTGGTTTTTTTATTAAAAAAAATCACCACTTGTTTTTCCTTTTTCTTTTGTAAAAAGAAACCTTTTTGCAGTGTCATTGTTGGACCCACTGGGCCCCTAGGGGGCATCAGTGAGTCCAAGGACCCCCAAAGGGTCAATGAACCCCCTTCCCAGGGGACTGGGGGCCTATAAGTCTGGGGGGGTTCCACTATCACCCCAGGGTCAGCAGGTGGCCCTGGGGTGAGGGGTGGTGAGGGAGAGCTGCTTTATGTCCCCTGGGGGATGGACATCTCCTGGCCCCAAGGATGGGGGCTTGGGGGTAGTGACCCCAAAAGGCTCACCCTGAGGATTCCGGGGTTCCGGCATCTCGGGAAGCCACTGGCTGCCATCCCCTCTCTTTCCCTTTCCTCAAGGCCTAGGAAGTCATCACAGTGGGTTAGGACCATTAAGGACTGGGAACAGGGCAGGCAAGCCCCAAGTGTACCCCCTCTCCAGGCACCTAACAGGAGGTACCTTGTACTTGAGATGCCTGGAGTTTACAGTTACCCCATCGATGCTGGGGGCAGCTGGCTCTTGAGCCACTGAGCTTTCCCAGCAGTCCTGGGCACCCACCCAGGGGCTCACCTGGCCCCCTGGCCCTGGCATCTCTACCCCCTACTCTCCCTGGGAGGCAGGGGCTGCTGGGGGGTTAAAGGGAACAGAAAAGTAACTCTCCCCGCGTTAAAAAAAATAAATAAATAAAATAAAAGCAACACAAAACCCTGATAAATACAAAGGACATTCCCCTTCCTTTCTGTTCCTTCTCATTTTTTGCTTTAACGTTATCTGGTTCCCTTTTATTTTTTCATTTAAATTGGTTTTTATTAAATGTTAAAATAATGGTACATGGGAAATCATGCATTTGCTTTTAGATTTATTTTCTATTTTTAATTTTTTATCCCTCTCGCTTTTTTAAAGTTTGTTTTTCTTCCTTTGTTTCTAGTTTTTCACATTTTCTGTTGTTTTGCTTAGTTGTTCCTCTTATATTTGTTTTTTTTTTTTTTTTTAAATTTACTTGTTACGTTTTTCTCTTTTTTTGTTTTTTGTTTTTTTTTGTTTGTTTGTTTGTTTTTGCTTTTGGAAGGTCTCCCCATGGATTGGATCCCTCGCCCTCCCCCCACCCCCGCTCCAGCTCCTCCGCGTGGCCGCACCCTCCTCCCTGCCCGCCCACGTGGCGCTGGTGAGGCCCGGCGTTTTCATACGGGGGTGGTCCGGCGGTTGGCTGTGTTGGAGTGCAGAGAGTCCTTGTTGTCCTTCGGGATACAGTTGTGAACTTGGAGGAAGCTGTTATCCCTGTCGGAGTTGTAGGTGGCGGTGGGCGTGGTGGCGGCCTTCAGGGGGTCCCTGCTGAGGGTGTACATGGAGATCTCCGTGGACGGCAGGGTGTTGAAGCCCTTGATGCCCACGGGGGAGGCGTCCCTGGAGTGTGAGGGCTCCGTGGAGCGCGAGCTGGAGCGGCTGCGGCGTTGGTAGCGGTAGCGGTAGCTGGGGATGCGGGTGATGGCCGAGGCCTGGAGGTAGTCCGTGGCGCGGGCCGTGGCCCGCAGCTGTTTGTGCCGGTCGATGAACATGTGCACGGCCAGCACCCCGACCATCTCGGCGATGATGAAGGACAGGGCCCCGAAGTAGAAGGACCAGCCGTACGAGTAGCTATTCTTTTTGGAGTCGCTCTTGGAGGGGTCCCCGGCATTGGCAGATATGTACACTATGATGCCAATGATGTTACTCAGACCTGGGACATGGAGTGGGGGACCGGTCAGAGAGAAGAGAGGTTAGTTCCCAGAGAGGGCGTTAGCTGCTGGGCAGGATTACAGGATGCTGGATGGGCCTTCCCTAATCCTGCATTTTCCTGATAAACAGGTTGGTATAGAGGGCTGTTGGACGTTCACCTTAATATAGATTTTTGAAATTTTGTGAGACCAGCAGTTGGCGTAATGGCTATGTCGCTGGACTCCCGTGTAGTCAACTGCGGTTCGAGTCCCAGACCCGGTGGCTTAAACTCATGCTGGGCGCGTGTGCGTGCTTGCCCAAGATCCCGAGAGGAGAATGGAGGAGAAGGGATTGCGGCATGGTCATCCCCCCGGGGGGTGATTTCTCACTTTCTGTCTCTCTGTCTCCATCTTTCTGGCTAGTGCACGTACCCTATAGCAAAAACCTCTCCAAAAAAAAAAAAGAAAGAAAGAAAGAAAGAAAGAAAAATTTTGCTAGAGGGTACATGTTTGCGGGGAGAGAGAGAAAGGGAAAGTGAGAAAATGTACCCCCCCCCCCAACATGGCGTATGGTCACGCCACAATCCCTTCTCCTCCATTTCTCCCTTTGGGATTTTGGGCACACATACATGCCCAAAGTTCTTCAAGCCACTGGGTCCAGGACTTGAACCTTGCTATCAGCTATGTGGGATCCAGTGCCTTTACCACCATGTCACAGGCTGGATCCACCTTAATCTTTATCATTCATTCCAGGGAGAGCCACAAGGGGAAGAGCTGATGTAAACAGACATGGGAACAGCAGAGCCCAAGAAAGAGGTATTCTCCAACTTTCTTGAGTGAAAATAATAGGTATTGTTTATTGAGCACTTACTCCCTGCCTTTACTGCTTAGCGCTTTTTGCAAGTGGCTCACAGGTGAGGAAACAAAAGCACAGGGAGACTAAGTAACTTGCTTAAGGCTGTGCAGGGATTTGAAACTGGCCTAGCAGTGGGTTAAGCTGGGCTCCTGGAGTCAGACTTCCTGTATCTGGTCCTTTGCGAATTACCTTTAGTCTCTTTCCATATCTGTAAACCAGGGGGTAAGGACAGCCTTATTCTAGTAGGGCCATGGAGAGGATTCCCTGGGGAGCACATGTGGATGCTCTTAGCATCTGGGAAATGGTAAGCGCTTCTTAGATGTCAGCCATTTTTATTAAACGGCTCATGCGACAGCCTGTATTCTTTCTCGGCATCTGAATCATATGTGACTTGTCATGCAGCGAGGCTCAGAAATCTGGTTGTGGGTGCCTGCCTGCTCCCTGCTGGGCAGGATGGTGAGGGAAGAGTCCTCCCTAGTTTCCAAGGTAGAGCTGGGCAACATTCAGGGGTTCGAAGCAACTCTGTGGTCCTCCCCTCCAGCCTCCTCATTGGTTTTCTTCACCTGGAACGGGGTAGGGGACGTGGGGATAGGGCCACTACCTTGAGTGGGGCTGGAATCTGGGCCCCTTCCTTTGGTGTAGAGGCGGGAGGAAGATGGGCTATCGGTAGAGGGGTGAGGTCTGGGGATTTCCTGGAAGACTGGGGAGGGGGCTGAGGGTTGCTATGGGCAGGAGCCCCAGGCCAGCCTTCCTTCCTGGAAACCACCTGTTGCAAGGCCTGGCCAGTCCTCTCCCCCATCCCTTCCCTCTCTGCCGAGTCCTCCTGCCCCTGAGCATCCACACCTCAGCGTTCTCTCACTGCGTGCCTGGACCTCAGCCTGTCCTGTTCGGTGACCTTTACCTGCAGACACGAAGAAGATGCCGGCACTCAGGATGATGTTGTGTCGAGTCTTATAGAACTCGCTGGCTGCGATGCAGAGTCCTCCCATGAAGAGCAGAATCACACTCAGGATCGGGAAAATGCTCGAGGCCCTCACAGCCCCTGCGGGATACAGAGGGTCAGGGAGAGAGCGGTGGCGTGACTGTGAGGCCTAGGGGTGTAGGGGTGGAGACAGAGCAGCCCCTGGGAGCTGGTTTGTGGACACGGAGTCCAGGTTGCTTAGCAACAGCAGGGAGGGAGAGCCGGCTGACCAGTCACTGCCCAGCTGCCAGCCCTCCAGGGGTTCCCTGCTGCCCCAGGAGCAAATCCAGCACCTCTTCTGACACTCAGGGCCTGTGTGACTTGGCCCCTGTCCCCCCGCCCCAGCCTCATGCTTTTGGGTTCCCATGCTTTCTCTTGTCCAGCCACAGCCAACGTCCTGTGACATCATTTCTTGCTGCTGACTTTTGATATACTGAGCTTTCTAACTGAAATGTCTTTCCCACTTTTCACTCAACCAACTTCTATTCATCCATCAAAACCCAACTCAAAGTTTCCTCTTCTGTGAAACCTTCTGTGACTTCCTTAGGCCAAGTTTTTAACCCTTTCCTTGGCACTTCCGGGCATTTGGGCACGTTGAGAGCTGTGTGAAGTAACAGTGGTTAGGTGGGACCAGTGACTGGGTTTTAAACCCGGCTCTTCCTCATAGTCTGTGAAAGTGTGGGGACATTATCTCACCACTCCGTGCCTCAGTCTCTGGCCTGTAAAATCGAGAGGGTAACAGTGCCTGGCTCCTGGGATTGCTGGGAGAATTAAGTATGTCAATCCAGGTAGAGTACTTAGATAAGTTTTGGGGGTTTCCTCTCTTTATTTTCTCAGTCCCCAGCACCTCAGGGCCAAGGACACAGTAGACCCAAGTACAAGTTTGCTGAGTGAATAGAGGTGAAGTAGTCCAGAGGAGGACTTTGCAAGTACTTTGCAAAGAAAAGAGGCAGTGAGACGCATTTAAAAAAAGCCTTCAGGGTAGGGTGGAGGAAAGGATAGGTTAACTGGGGAGCAGAAGAATATTTTAATGAAGAGAGAGGGAAGGGCAGAGGGGAAGGGGGCAGCTCCTGTAGGGGAGGACGGGAGGGCAGAGACGAGTCAGGCCAGGGTAGTGCGGAGCTGGGTGCATTTGTGGAGAGAGCAGTGTCCGGTGAGGACCAGAGGTGCGGGGTTCTCCACAGAGTGTCCCTGCAAAGTAAAATACGTATTTTTCTGTACAAATTTGAAGAGGTGGCAGGTGACATCAGGACCCTGACTCCCTGTCGTGGGAACCGCTGGCCAGGTAGGAGGCAAGGCCATCCGGCTAGACAGCACAGAGGAGGAAGAAAGGGCTCTTTAAATGTGTGGTTGCTTACGGGGACCAGCATTTAGCATAATGGCTATGTCGCTGGACTCCCACGTAGTCGACCACGGTTGGCATCCCGGACCCGGTGGCTTAAAACTCACGCCGGGCACGTGTCCATGCGTGCCCAAGATCCTGAGAGGAGAATGGAGGAGAAGGGATTGCGGCGTGGCCATCCCCCCTGGGGGGTGATTTCTCACTTTCTGTCTCTCTGTCTCTCTCTCTCTGTCTGGCGAGCACATGTGCCCTATAGTGAAAACCTCTCAAAAAAAAAAAAAAAATGTGTGCTTGCTTACGTGGCTCCTAAGGAGTCTGAGTCCTGTTAGCCACAGGCTGTTTGGCCATGCCAGAGAATGGTTGGGGAGGTGTGTTTGTAGAGGGAAGAGACCAGGAGTCGAGCCTGGTCCACCTCATCCCTACTCCTTTGGGTGGCCAAGAAGGATTTATGGGAGAGAATCACTCTATGTGGCATGTTAGGGCCTTTTCTAGCAGGGCTTTTAGCAGTGTGCTAGGATGTGCGTGATGTGAAGGTCCTTCCTCTGTCTCCCCATGGGCCTGCACTGAAGTCTGCTGCTCACTAATGCTGTGGGCGAGTGGGTTATTTGGGGACTCTGAAAGAAGAGACACTCTGTGTCCAGCTTGGCATGCCTGGGGCAGAACCAAGCTGCTGCTGTGGAAGCAGGGCCCAGAGGATAAGGGTGAGGATAAGGATGAGGGCATGGGGGAGTTGCAGTCTCTGCACTCGGGCTGCTCCCTCCCCAAGCCCTGCTGGGATGTTCTTCCCCCCAAAATCATCCTTCCCGTCCCTTCTCTTCCTTTCTTTTTAATTTTTAATTTTGTCAAAGGGTGCCTGTGCTTGTGGGAGAGGGGAGAAAGTGGGAAAGCACCCCTTGTGGGAATGGTCATGTCACACCCCTTCATTCAGGACTTTGGGCATGCATTCACACTTGCCCGGTGTGTTTATCAGTCACTGGGCCCAGGACTTGAACTGCACAGTTGGCTATGTAGGATCCAGCCTCCTTAACCACCATGCCAGGGGTTTGGCCCTCCCTGCAAATCATTTCTAAGACAGTGCACCCAACCTCTGCTTTATCCCCCAGCCCAAATACACACACACATACGTATGTGTGCAGATGCACCCAACTAAAAGATACCCTAGTTCTCATCTTTATAAGCATGTGGAGGTGGTGAGAGCTTATTGAAGACCCAGGAGAAGGAGGTGCTATTTGTTAAGCCCCCACCCTGCCGGGTCTTCAGTGGGCCTTAACATTCCAGTCATGCACTGTGTAACATTTCTGTCCATCATGGGCTGCATAGACCATGGGGTCCTGTAAGAATATACTGTGGGGCTGGCTGGTGGTGCAGTAGCAGATGCGATGCCTGCAAGGCACACCCACATGGGAAGGTTCTGGGTTCAGGCCTGGAGACCTCCCTATTACTTCCTGTGATCTGAAGGCTGAAAATGGGGGAAGCGGATCCCAGTGTGAGAACGCTGTCAGGGATGCTGTCTGTCTCTTGTTCTCACTCATGGAATAAATAAATAAATTAAAAAAAAGAATATACCAGGAAGCCTAGGTGTATGGTAGGCTAGGTTTGTGTAGGACACTCTGACGTTTGCACAATGACAAAGTCACCTAATGATGCATTTCTCAGACTATACCCCATTGTTAAGCGGCTTATGACTAAATTATAATTTCTTTTCTGTAACAGCCTGGAGCCCCCCTCTCTTGCCTCCAGATTTACAGGAAAGAAGACTGAGGTTCATAGATGTAAAGAAACTTGTGACCCAGCTAGTGAGACAGATTCAAATCCAGACCACCCTGTGCTTTCCCTGTGTGACTTCCAAGGAGTCTGGGAAGGGTGCCATAAGGTCCGGAGAGCTGGATTTGGGTTCCCGCCAAGCCACTCACATGCTGTGTGGCTACAGCGAGTACCTCACCTTCTCTGGTTTTCCCATGTGTGAAATGGAGAGTGATCTGTGGAATGATTTCTGTGTGGATATGGTTTCTGACCAGCCTGAAAGGGGAATGACAGGAAAAAGGAGAGGAGAGAAGAGGAGAGGGGAGGAGAGGGGAGGGTGTTGTGACTTCCAAGGAGCAGCAGCAGCTGCTCAGATGAGCACAACAGAGGAAGGGCCCTGGCCTTTTCCTTCTGGGAAAGTGGGCTCTTCCTGCCTGCAGTGCGCCTGCAGTTGGCAGGCCTGGACCGCACCCTCAGCACAAATGGCCTCACACTGGGATGTTTTTGGCTCAGCCCTGTCTGCAGTGGGAACCAGATGCTGCCATTCAGCACTCCCGCCAGCAGAGAGCGGGAGGGAGCACAGGCTGCAGAGGGAGCTGAGCTGCTGTCTGTGTGCATGCGTGTATACACGTGTGTGCCGTGAGAGCCCAGACTTGTGTGGACAGGATGGACGGGAGAAGTCTGGTGTGTCACCACCAGCAAAGAATGTGAGGAAACAAATGCGTCTGAAGCCACTTAGGATATGCTCTGAATAATGGCAACCAGCAGGGAACACAAACAGAAGCACTTTGGCCCTGCAGAGCCAACCCAAACACAGACTTCTCCTGAAAGAGGCTTCTCTTCCCAGAAAGCAGGGGCTTCCAGTTAACAGCACCATGCCTAGGAAGGCTAGATTTTGCAGGGCCCCATCCAGTCTGGGAAGAGTCTAGCTCAAGGCAAGCAGGGACTCCTGAACTGGAGAAGTCTCTGGAACAAGGACTTTCTACTGGGCGGTGTCGCAGGCTAAATGAGGAGTCTGGAGTTAATCACAGCTGAGCATGAATCCTGGCTCTGTCACTTACCAACTGTGGGGTCTGTGGTAAGAGTCTTTACCTCCCTAAACCTCAGTTTCCTCACCCTGTAAAATGGGAATAACTGACCCACAGGAATGTCATAAGGCCTTGCTGCAGTGCAGTCCGAGGGTGAGCGTAGGCATCCTGGGGTGGGGGAGGCTTGTTAGAAGTGCAGTCTCTGGCCAGTAGGTGGCACAGAGTTTAAGGCGACTGGATCCCACATGGGCAACTGCACAGTTTGAGTCCCAGCCCCGGCAGGTTGGATATTATGCCAGGCACGTGTGTGTGCTCAAAATCCCAAGAGGAGAATGGAGAGAAGGATTTGGATGTAGCCATCCCCTGAGGGGTGATTTATCACTTTTTCTGTCCCTTCCTCTCTCTTTCTTTGGCTGGTGCGTGTCCCTGATAGCAAAACTGAAAAAAAAAAAAAAAAAAAAAAGTGCAGCCTTAAGTCCCAGTCTAGTCCAATTTGAAGCAAATCAGAATCTACATTTTTCTTCTCTCTCTCTCTCTCTTTTTAATACCAGAGGGTGTGTGTGAGAGAAAGAGAGAGAGAGGGAGAGAGAGAGAGAGAGAGAGAGAGAGAGAGAGAGAGAGAATCCTCAAATGGGTCTGGGTCTGGTCATGCCACAATCCTTTTTCCTCCAATTTTCTATCCTGTTGGGATCTTGCCTGATGTATTTATCAAGCTGATGGGGCTGGGACTTGAACCCTGGTAGGCCATATGGAATCTGGCTTCCTCTGCACAACACTTTAATTGCTGTGCTTTGGGGCTGGCCTAGAATCTACATTTTAATGAGGCCCCATAACACAATTTTTATGTGTGTGAGAGCCATAAGGATTACGTTGGATGGTGTCTGTCCCCTGTCCCCTGCTAGAAGGTGGTTAGGAAAAGGTGGCATTGACTATTCCTTCTGATATCCCTCTTAGTTCAGTTCAGACTCAACTTCCCTAGCATGTCCTGACTTCCCACAGAAACTGATGTTGTTTTAGTGTAAAACCTATCAAAAAGAGCAGCAAATATGTGATTTAGTCATTAAACAGATCCTGGTGTCCTGTGAGCAAGCATATGGCACCTCACGACCCTGCCAATGGGTAGGGAGCCCTCCCTGGGCTGGGCCTTGCTCTCAGTGCCCTACCTGGATTAGCCCCTGAAATCTCATGCTGACCCCATGAAGTGGGACCTTTGCTTCTAGGAGAAGACAAATACCTAAAGCAGACATTGGCCAACTTTTTTGTTTTTTAAAATTTGCTCTAGGGAGTGTGAGCTTGTTGATGGAGAGATGGAAAGTGAGAAATCACCGCCCATGGGGGATGGCCATGTTGCAATCTCTCCTCTTCCTCCATTCTCCTCTTGGGATTCTGGGCACACACATGCTCCCAGCATGATTTTCAAACTGCTGGGCTTGGGAACTACAAGTTGGATATGTGAGATCCAGCGGCCTTAACCTCTATACCAACTCTGACTGGCCAAATGGTCTCTGTTGAAGCTTCTCAGTATTGCGGTTGGAGCATGCAAATAGCCCTAGACCATATGTAAGTGAATGAGTGTGGCTATGTTCCAATAAAACTTTATATACGGGACTAGCAGATGGTGTAATGGTTACGTCGCCAGACTCCCATGTAGTTGACTGCAGTTCTAGTCCCGAACCTGGTGGCTTAAAACTCACACTAGGCGTGAGTACGTGCATACCCAAAATCCAGAGAGGAGGATGGAGGCTAGGGATTGTGGCATGGCCATCCCTCCTGGGGGGTGATTTGTTGCTTTTTGTCTCTCTGTCACTCTGGTGAGTGCACTGCCCTATAGTAAAAATCTCTCTTAACAAACGAACAAACAAACTTTATTTACAACATCAGTTGGTGGGCTGAATTAGCCCCTGACTGAGTCCCCTTTGTACTGGGAAGAGTCCCCTGGTGCAGCGTGAGGGAGTGTCCTGCTCCAGCTAGCTGGGAGTGCAGTGAGCAAGTACAGACTGAGTTCCTGCCACTGTGCTGGGTGCTGAGCCGGGTGTGGGAGGAGTAAGGGGTACAAGAACAAGCCTGGTCCCTATCTCCATGGAGCTGAAGTCCTCATGAGGTGTGTGCCATCAGGATGTATGTATGACAACCGGGATAAAGTGCCATGGAAGAAGGGCACTAATGGCACCATGGGCGTGTGACAGGGCAATGTCCACTGGGAGTTTTGTGTATGCCTGGGGCTGTTTTAAGCACTATACATATATTAACTCAGTAGTTCTCATTCCAACTCTATGAAATACATACTTTAATTACATCCATTATACAGATATTAAAACTGAGGCACAGAGAGGTTAAGCCACGCATCCAAGGTTCGTGAACCCAGGCAGTCTGAGCCTAGGATCTATGTGTCTAACCACTGCCCTGCACTGCTTTCAGGATCTGCGTCAAAGCCACTCGGAGACTCCTCTGAACCCACATGGCTTCCCTGAGGGAGTGATGTTGGAACTGACCTATGTTGGAAAAGGGAAACTAATTAGGCAGAAGAGGCAGGTGGGGCAGCGTGGGGCAGAGTCTTTGGGGAGAGAAAGCAGCAAGCACAAGGGCTGGAGGATGTGAAAGAGGGCTGATCCCAAGGACCAGTGGAGGCGCCTGGGGAGTTCTGAGGGAGCTAAGGCAGGCTGGGGCCAGGCCATATGGGGCCTCACAAGTCTCCAGGGGCCTGTGAGTCGTGCTGAAGAGCTTACCTGTATCCTAAGAGCAACGGGAAACATTAAGGGACTTAGCGCATGGTGATCTGATTCACATCTTAAGAAGCAAATGGATTATGCAGGGGCTGGGGTGGTGCAGGGCATGGTGAGAGGCTGTTGCAGTGAGCAGACGTGACCGAGGGTGGTGTCCGCACCAGGGTGGGTACAAAGGTATGGACAGAGGTGGGTGGGCTTGCGAGATGCTGAGAGGCTGGGTGAAGACCTGGAGGATGGATATGGGGAGAGGAGAGAGTGACGTTAAGGATTACGTCTAGGTTTCGGGCTTGTGAGCTGGATGGAAAAGCCATTTATTCAGATGGGAGAGGACCATGCGAAAGGAAGAGGGGGCAGGTAGGAGGAGAATCGAGGTTTGGTCGGGACTGGGTTTGAGGCACTCTGGGGACGTGCCTGTGGGTGTCGAGGAGGCAGTGGGTGTGCAGGCGACGGGCACAGAGGTGTGGTCTGGGCTGAGCGTGAGTGTGCGAGTTGTAGACACACAGGCAAGCAGGGGAGAACTTGCCCGTGCGTGAGCAGAGGGTGTGGGCCTGAGGTCTGGGGAGCACCGGTGTTAGTGATTGGCCAGAGGAGACCTTGGGCCAATGACTGGTGTCCCTTGGCTGCTTCTTCCTCTTCTGAAAAATGGGGAAAATCGTGTTGGGTCTGCCTTATGGGGTGATGACATTACACAGGAAGAACTCCTGGCCTTTGAAAATGTAAAAAGGTGGGGCAGGTGGTGGTTAAGGTGCTTGACTCCCACATGGTCGACCACAGTTCAGTCCTGAACCTGGTAGCTTGCTTTCTCACTTTCTCTCTCTCAGGTCAAATTAAAAATAAGTAAGTAAGGGACCAGCAGTTGGTGTAATGGCTATGTCAGTGGATTCCCATGTAGTTGATTGTGGTTCAAGTCCTGGACCCAGTGGCTTAAACTCACACTGGGTGCGTGTGCGTGCGTGCCCAAGATCCCAAGAGGAGAATGGAGGAGAAGGGATTGCTGCATGGCCATCCCCCCTGGGGGGTGATTTCTCGCTTTCTGTCTCTCTCTGCTTTTCTGGTGAGTGCATGAGCCCTGTAGTAAAAACCTCCCCCCCCCCCCAAAAAAAAAGTAAATAAAATAAAATAAATAATTCTTTAAAAAAAGAAAATGCGGAAGGCCAGTAAACTGTGAACAGCTTCTACTCTCCTATGCTGATGACAGGAAGGAAGAGTGTTTTCGGAGCACAGGACAGAAGGGCACCTTGCCTTCCAGAGGGGGTGGCCCGTGTTGTAAATTCTCAGCTAGTCCTCTTTCTGGCCACAATCCCTAGACACATCATTTTGTGATTCGTGTCCTGGCGGGCCCCAGCCCTGACAGCCATGCTATGAAGGGGCGTGTCGTGGTGGGCACAGCTGGAGAGGGGCAGGGGCTGCCTCCCCACTCCGTCAGGCGATGGAGGAGGTGGGGCAGTGGTCGGTGCCCAGGGTGGAGCAGGGACGGTTGGAAGAGCTGCTCCTGCTGCTTGCTCTTAGCCTGGGTGCCTGGCGTGTGCTTTCCCTCCTTCAGCCTCAGGTCTGCTCTCTGATGGGGCCTGATGAGGTCTAAGATCCCGTCCATCTTTGACAGTCCTGAGACCCCAGGCCCTCCTCTCCTCAGGGTGCCCAAGGCTGCCCCAGGTCGGCTGCCATGTAACGTGCTCCCTGTGCCGTCGGGCCTTGCATCAAAGTGGTCATCGCCGTCAGGTGTCCGGAGGGCAGGCTGCCTGTGGAGGCCCAGTTTCAGCCTTTCTGTTTGCTCTCCCACTGGGGACCTGGCCATCCTAATGGGGTGGGAACGCAGATGCACTGGGTTGGGAGACGCTTTCCAGGCTCTTGGGCGTCTCTCCCCCTCTTCTCCTTTCACGCTGTACTGGATGGTATAGCTAATGACCGTGAAAAGGGATGGCTTGCAAAAAATGCCTACGCGATTGTGTGTGTGCGTGCTCGCGCATGTATGTGAGAGTGGGAGAGGAGAGACTGGAGAAGAGAGAAAGTCCTCGGAAAAGAAAGAGGAGAAAGAAGAGGAGGAGAAACAAGATGGTGGATAGGAGGAAGAAAGGGAATTGATGCAGACTGCCGGGGGTGCCAGCCCGGCCCCCCAGCTGTGTACACACACGGCCGCGTGGCCCCTGTACCTTGCCTTTCCCACCTGTGTAATGTGGACGTGACCATACCTGCCTCCTGGGGGTTATGAAGATGAATTCAGATAATGAACCAGGCCTGGCATGTGGTCAAGTGTTCAGTAACTGTTTGCTGTATGTTCGCTGTATGTTTATTTTACGTTTGCTGTATGTCTATTGTATGTTTGCTGTATATATATTGTATATTAGCTGTATGTCTATGATATGTTCGCTCTATGTATATGGTATGTTTGCTGTATATCTATTGTATGTTCGGTGTATGTCTATTGTGTGTTCGCTGTATGTATATTGTATATTAGCTGTATGTCTATGATTTATTCGCTGTATGTCTATTGTATGTTTGCTGTATGTATATTGTATATTAGCTGTATGTCTATGATTTGCTCACTGTATGTCTATTGTATGTTTGCTGTATGTCTATTGTATGTTCACTGTGTATATTGTATGTTTGCTGTATGTAGTAGCTCATGACAAGCACTTTGGGAGCACTATCTATGCACGATGCCGGAGACTCCCGTTTCCTGCTGCCTGTGGAGAGGGGGTCAGTTGCATGAGCTCAGAAGAGAGGCACCTGAGAGCATCTCCCCAGCTGTACTCCCTGACCTCCCATGCCTCAGCGCCCCCTGGGCCACACAGAGAGCGTAAGCATGTCTACTCATACAGTTGCTCTGAGGAGCAACTGGGTAAACACGCCTGAGGCAATTAGAGCAGCGCCGGCCCACGAGGAGCACGGGGGTGTGGGTCCCATTCCTGCAGAGCACACTGTTGGCGCTTCTCACAGGGCTCTGGGTCACCGAGGCGGCTGTTTATTAAAATGCAGGTTGTGGTGGTGAAATCAGTGTAGAGGTTGCAACCAGCATTTAAATAAATGAAGTAGGACAGAATCGAAAGCACCGACCTGTGTGAGTGCTCGGAGAGGGGATGCCGTCGGGAGAGACGTTTCGCTCCAGTGATGGGACGTGAGTGACCATGGGCTGCAGCCGGGATGTTTCCTAATGGTGGCATGCGGTCACCACAGTTTTAGCCATATATGTCGCAGTGACCTCTGGAAGGCGTGTCTCTCAGAACCCCCTCAAATAAGTTTTGCTAGAAGGGGCTGAAGGGCTGGGCAGTGGACAGGGTGTCAGATAATGTTCCCAGGATGCAGGCCTCATCCCCAGAAAGTTCTCTGGGCTGGACTAAGTCATGTTCCTTCTCTGGGCATTGGTTTTATCCTCATCTTCAAAACGGGCGAGTGAGGGTGAGGCTAGGTGACTGCAAAGTTGTGTCTATCTCTAGCACTTAAGCAGCTGGGACGATGTGTCTCTGCACTTTTAAAACTCCAGTGGGGCCAGGCCTTGTGGATTTCCCTTGTGCTGTTCCCCTGGGGCAGCTGGGGAGAGCTAAGGAAGCACTGCTCACCAGAGACGTTGTGTGACTTGCCTAAAGACACAGCGCAAGCTCACCTGAATTCATGCCCTTTTATGCTAAGTTCCAAGCTTAGACCTTGACCCTTGGTCTCCTGCACTCCCTAGGACTCTCCTTGTTGCCTGGTGGGACCAGTAGAAGTGGGAATAGAAGGGGAATGGGGAGAAGGGACATTCCTCTAGGCCAGGAAGGGTAACTTCGACCCAGACCGTGACCCAATGACCACCTCATTCTCATTCACCCACCCTAGGTAGAGTGGGTACCTCATTTTTTTTTTAAATAATTATTTAAGTTTATTTTATTTATTCATTCATTTATATTTAATTTGATCAGAGACACACACAACACAGAGAGAGAGAGAGAGAAAGTGAGAAAGCAAGCTGCCAGGTCCAGGACTTGAACCGTGGTCAGCCATGTGGGAGTGTCCAGCACCTTAACCACCACGCCACCTGCTGGTCCCCTCATCTTTTTTTTTTCAAAGAGAATATTAGAGAAAAATTCTATAGGGTGTGTGCGCCCGCTGGAGAGTCAGAGACAGAGAGAGAGAAAGGGCGAAATCACCCCCAAGGGGGATGACCACACTGCAATCCCTTCTCCTTCTAGTCTCTGCTCGGGATTTTGGGCATGCACGCACACGCACTCAGTGTGAGTTTGAAGTCGCTGGGTCTGGGACTCAAACCGTGGTCAATCATTTGGGAATCCAGTGATGTAACCATTATGTCATCTGCTGGTCCTTGGGTACCTCATTTATTCGCTCAGCAAACATCTCCCTGGTCTGACTCCAGGACAGGTCCTGCGCTGGGGTAGGAGTGGAGGGGCTGGGTGGGAGGAGGATGTCCTATTTATAACTACTCCTCTCAGGGTCCTCAGCTGACCACAGTCCAGTGGGTAGAAGGTGCCATAACAGACACCAAGACAGATCAGGTCAGTAGATAGTGTGGTTGTTTCCTGGCACTCCCAGCCTCCTCCTCCATTCTCAGCCTTTGAGGAAGACAGCACCCTTCACCCCGTCTTCCCAGCCAGGGCTCCTGGGCATCTGTGTGCCCTCTCTCTCTGGCCTCTCATATCCAGGCTGTCAGAAGGTCCTGCCAGCTCTGCCTTCAAGTACATGTAAAATCCGACCGCTGTCAGCCACTACCAGCTCTTGGGTCCCAGCACCTGTTTTCCTAATCTCCTGACTGCTCTGAGGTCTCCTGCCAGACCCTGAGCTCGGTGCTCCTGGAGCAGGAGGGTTAGCTGGGATGTCTGATCATGCCTGTCTTCTGCCTGATAATGGAGGCCACAGCTCTGTCCTGTCCCCTGGCCCACGTCCACACTCTGCTTGGTGACATGGCCTTCTGATTGTCTTGCTGACCTCAGACACTTTGCAATGGCTGTTCCCTCTGCCTAGAATGCTTTTCCTGGGGTATCTGCATGACCTCCAATCTTTTATCCACTTCAGGTCTCTGTTCAGCGTTACCTTTGGGTGAGGACCTTTCTGAACACCCTACTGAAAGCCAGAGCCCTTCCCCGGGCGCTCCCTCTCCCTCCCTGGCCACTCTGTATCCCTTGCACTCATCACGGGGTAACACAGGATGTGCGGATGAGCAGCAACAATAGCTAATGCCTATGAGTGCTTGTTGTGCTCCGGGCTGGGTGAGGAGCTGGCTTGTTCTAACTCACTCAATCCTCCTTGCAACCCTGGAGATAACCATGAGTCTCATTTGCATTGCAAGGAAACCGAGGCCCTGGGTGGTTAGCCAGGAGGTCAGCTGCACTTGGTTCCCCGTTGTGTGTGTCCACCAAGGCCTGCAGCTTGTTTGCCTATCCCCAAATAACCCTCCCATGGGCTTCCAGCCTCCCTGACGGCGATATTCCTGGCTGCCCGCTCCCCTGGCGAGTTCTCTGGTTGCCTAGTCTTGCTCTCGGGTGGTCCGTGACTCCCCAGGAAGGTCAGCTCTGAGTGCAGTCAGGGGGACCCTCCGTTAGGGACAGGGAGTCAGGAGATGGGCTTCGCTCAGAGCCCTTCCTGCCTCGCCCTCTCTTTAGGAAGTGCGGCCTCTGATGGGTATGTTGAGGCCGGATCCTGCTGCTCTGCCGTGAGTGTGTGTGTATGTGTGTGTCTCTTGTGGACATCAGCCTCTTCTTTCCTCCTGAAGAGGGTGTGTAGGGACAGCAGCCAACCCTGAGTCCCTCACCCAAACCTCCAGCTTGCAGTCCTGACTGCAACATGGTAGGCTTGGGGGAGTCAGTGCACACCATGAAGGAATAAGGTTCCTCTGCTCTCTGCAGTTCTCGCTGGTGCAGTTAGGAATTGCCGACTCGTATCTCAGGACACAACACATACACACACACAGACAAACAAACACGGACACGCAGACATATGCAAACGTAGGCACTTACATATTCAGCAGACAGACACTCAGACACATGGACCCGCAGTCACCGAAGGACACAGAACACAGCCCAGACTCACGCCCTTGTGCACTAAGCCAGACACTGTGATGCACGCCCCGGTCACTAGGGCCTCGTTCTGCACCATGGGCCTCAAGCTTTGGTTAATGAAGGAAGCAGACATGGAGGCCACCGTGGTAGATATATCTGCTGGGCCCCAGTCTGGTCAGGAAAGCATCTTGGCCGCCGTTCTTTACTGGGTAAGCTAGCCATGGGTGGGTTGAGGTCCCAGCTAGCCATACCTTCAAGGGGCCAGCTATTGGGGCCCCAGGGGCTCCTATAGCCTTTCTCTGTCACTAGGGAGCCCCGGACTCTGGTTCAGAAGAGGCTGTGGGACTCCTTGAATTCTCATGGGGACTGGAGAGTAGGGGCACTCATTCATTCATTCATGAATTCATTCATCCATCCATTCATCCTATCAGATAGTAACTGCCAGCCCTCTAGGAGGCGCTGCTTGACCTTAGCCCCACCAATTTGAGAGCAAGTGAGCCCCACCTCCTTTACCACCCTAGGAGGTGAGTTCTGGACTGTCCACAATGTCCCCTGGCACTCCACCCTTTCTACTCTACCTCCTCAGCTCAGCTGGAGAAACAAGGCCATTTCCTTGCCCACTCCACCTCAGCCTCCTTTCCCGAGGCCTCCTCATTTCACTGGCTTCAAAACCGTGGTGTGTGGGCCTCTTCTATTCTCTCTGCCCCACTCCCTTGGTGAGTCCATGAAGCCTCATGGCTTTAGGTGTCATCTGCATGCTGACAACTCGCAACTTGTATCTCTGGCCAGACTCTCTCCTGTGAACCCCAGACTCCAGGCCTGTGTTGAGCACTCATCACCCCAGAAGTCTCCTAGGCATCTCCAACTTAGTGTACCCAACATTGAGCCCCAAGTCATCTTTGACACCTTTCTTCCCCTTGAAATCCACACACAGCCTTTTAGTAAATCCTGTATACAGTTCCTTGGAAATACTTGCAGCATCTGATTCCTCTCCACCCTCTTTGCTGCCACCGTGTTGGTGCAAGCTGCTACCATTTCCTCTTGTCAAGATGATCACAACAGGCTCCTGTTCTGCCTCCTCTGCCCCTTCCTATGGCGGTCTCTTATGAACATGGAGACCAGAGTGTCCTGTCCAAAAGCGAGATGTCCCTCAATTAGAGCAAGCCCCCAAGCCCTTGCTACCCCCTCGGGGTCCCTCTGCACTTGCTTGTCTATGCTCCTGCTTGCTCGCTCTATCCTTGTCGTTCTGGCCTAGGTCCTGCTCCTCAAGTACTTCAGACGGCTCCTGTCCCAGGACCTTTGCACTTGCAAAACTTGGAACTTGGAATATTCTTGCCCCAGATGTCCGCATGGCTCACTCTCTTACTTCCTTCGAGTCTTTGCTCAGACTTCTCAGTGAGGACCTTCTCGATCCCACCCCCATTCTAAAATGCCCTATGCCCTTTTCCTGCTCAATTTTCTCCCTCTCACGCATCACAGTCTAACCTACTGTGGAATTAACTTGCTAATTTTGCTTACCAGCAATGGCAAGTGCCCCGAGGGCCAGGTCTTTCTTTTCTGTCTGCAGCCATGTCCTCAGCACGTGGCGGAGGGCCTGGCCTCTGTGCAGATCTGGGCAATGTGTGAATCGCTCTTCACAGGAAGCTTGTTAGGCCCCAGGGATGTGCAGCCTTGGTGGGCTTGGCCTGGTGCATTTCTTCATTAACTGTGGTCTTGGGTTTGGGAATTCTCTAGAGGGTTCTCCAGGCACAGTGGGGAGGAAGGCATGGGTGGGCTTTGGCCCAGCCCACACTTCTACCCTTAACTCAGGAGTTGGTTGGGAATATGAAGAGCGAGCTCCGGCTGCCCTAGTGGGTGCTCTGCATGGTTCAGGCTCTGCCTTTTGGGAGAGAACGGTGGCCTGACTGAGCCTCCCTTATCCTCTCACCTCTGCTCCTATCCCGAAACCCATCTCTGTCCACAGCCACATTTTTCAAGGGAGGGAGTCATCCCACTCTGATGCTACCTCCTCTGAGAAGACTTCCCTGGCGATCCTATAGAAAAATGGCTGTCTCCTCCGGTCTTCTTTGCTTCCTGAGCCTGGGTCCTTTCACCAGAGCACTGTGCACCTCATGAGATGTTTTGATGCTTGTTTACTTACTTGTTTTTTCTCTGTCTCCTTTCGTTAGAGTGACAATGTGGCCTGATTTTTCACTTCTCAGTCCCATACCTGAAGAGTGCCTGGCACCTAGTGCAGGTGTAGTAAATATGTGTTGAGTAAATGAATGAATAATCAAATGAGTGTGAAACCCTGGGGAAATAAATGTATATGATTTATAAATACAATGTGCTTCCAAGTGACCTTCTGAACTTGATATCAGACACCTGGGGTGGGGGGGGGGGGAAGGGGGCTGGCGTGGGAGCAGGGAGGAGCAGGTGTTTCAGCCCTTGTACCAGACTTCTGAGCCCTCTGCATGTCCTTTCTTCTTTTTATTTATTTAAGTTTTTGCTATGGGGCATATGTACTTACTGAAGAGAGACACAGAGAGCGAAGAGAGAGGAAGTGATAAGCACCTCTCGGGGGTGTGGCCTGTACATGGTTACTGAGTTTTTGTGTAGGGGTGTCTCTCAGGTGTGACCTGTCCATGGTTACTGAATGTTCTTCCATTTCTCTCTTGGGATTCTGGGCATGCACATGCATGCCCAGGTGTGTTTCAAGCCACCAGTTCTGGGACTCTAACTACATAGCTGGCCATGTGGGATCCAGCTACTTTAGTCACCACACCACCCTCTGGCCCTGATTTCCCCATTTCTACAGACAGGGAGATGAGGTTCAGAGAGGCACAGGCTGACCAGGGACTGAGCTGACATGGCACCGTGGTCTGGGTGTGTCAGGAAGGACCACCCCCTAGGCAGCTCAGACCTCTTCCTCCCTCCTAGTACTGGGATGCTGGGCTCCAAGGAGCTGAAGGAAGGACGTCCAGGCGTTTCCTGGAGCAACGGCACCACCCCATGAGACTTGCCATCACGTTTCTACACGGGCCTCAGTCCACTCAGCAAGGTGCTGGGCCCTGGGAGTCACAGGTGGTGCATGCAGAGCCTGTCCTGAGGGCGTGCAGGGGCAGAGCACTGTGCCCTGACTTTGGTAGCAGCAAGAGCTCCAGCTGCCTTTCTGGAGCCCACCCCGCCTGGTCTCTGCCCTTCCGAGTTGGAGGCAAGTTGTACACGGAAGGTCACAGGCAGAGATGCCTGGCCTGCACATGGGCTCTGGTGTCTCTCTTTACTGAACGCTTTCCACCTGTCTGGACCCGTCCTTCCTGTCCTTCATAGGTTCTCTGGAAACCCAATGCTGGGCCCTCTGCTAGCAGTGCCCCACCCCGTGGCCCATCCCCACCCCAGCCACCCTGGCTCCCATCACCTCTGCTCCCAAACAGCTCCTCCCTTATCATCATCCCATGGACAATACTGGTCTAGGCCATCATCGTGCTCACCTGGCCCCCTCGAGCTGCCTCCAGTCTCACCATTTTATCACTACCTCCCTGGCCACAGCCAGCTGACCTTCCTGTCAGTGCCTCCCCATGTGGTTCCCATCACACTGGAGTAACACTCGACCTCTGGCCACCACAGCTGGGCTCCTCCCCTGTCTCTCTGCCCTTCCTGCATGCACCGCACTCCTGCCTGACTGGCCTCTTGCCGACCCTCAAACCTGGCACTGTGCTCAGGAAGCCTCTGCTCTTGCTGTTCCCTGCCCACCAGGTGTAGCTCTGCCTACCCCGTGCAACTCCGCCCATCCTGCGCTGCTCTGCTCTTCCTCTGGGAGCTCAGTTGCACCGTTTGCCCTGGCATCTAGCCATCATTTTCTTGAGTATTCCTTTATTCTCCCACCTCGTCACTTCCTTGCTCAGTCAACAAAGTGCTTCATTGGGTGTCGGTTCCCTGCCAGGCGGGGAGCTTGGGGAGTAGAAATGAATGGCGTGCAGTTCTGCCTTCAGGAGGTCCATAGTCACGCGGGAATGCTAGTGAACCAGGAAAACTGCTGCAGACTGGTAAGGGCCAAGCTGGAGAGAGGGGCCCAGTGCAGGGGAGGTGGTGAGGAATCAGGACAGCTCCTTCTAGAAAAACGATCCCTGTCTCCAGCTTCTCTTGCCAACCAGGTTAGAGCTTCATGCGGAATGACAGGAACCCATGTCTTCCAGCTTCAAAGAATTATTTTTGTTGTCCGAGGCAGGACTAGCATATTATAGGTCAGGAATCAGCAAACCATGCCAAATGCAGACTGCTGCCTGTTTGTGTAAATACAGTGGAGTTTCACTGGAACTCAGCTGTGCTCACTTGCTTCCCTGTTGACTGGGCTGTGTCCACACAGAGCTGAGCATTTGGGACAGAGACTATATGGCTCAAAGAGCCTAAAGATTTATTCTCTTGTCCTTTACAGAAAGTCTGCTGACCCCTGATACAGATGCTCAAAAAATATTGCTGGATCAAGTTAAGTCAGCCCTTTGGAATCTTGTGGGCTCCTGTGAGTCCACGTTTTCTGTCAGGGAAACCAAAATGAACCAAGTAACCTAAGCTCTTTAAACACTCTTTAAACATGATGGAGGCATCAAGCTAGTAGAACATGCCACTGAAGAATCATTTATCTGGGGCTAGATGGTGGTGCAGTGGTAAAACACGATGTCTGCAAAGCTGGCCCAGATGGGAGAGTTCTGGATTCATGTCCAGAGACTTCCCTGGGGGTGCCAGGCAAGTGTGTGCTCACAGCCCAAGGCTGGCTGGGGTGGATTGTGGCCTCATGACCCTGTTGGGATGCTGGCTTGCTCACTTATAGAGAAAATGAGTAAAAACATCTTTGGAAATAAAAGAATCTTATGTCTTTCTTTTACTTAATAAAAAGTATTTATAGAGGGACCAGCAGTTAGCGTAATGGCTATGTCACTGAACTCCCATGTAGTCGAATGCGATTCGAGTCCTGGACCTGGTGGCTTAAACTCACGCTGGGCGCGTGTGTGTGTGTGTGCCCAAGTTCCCGAGAGGAGAATGGAGGAGAAGGGATTGCGGCGTGGCCATCCCCTCTGGTGGTTGATTTCTTGCTTTCTGTCTCTCTGTCTCTGTCTGTCTTTCTGGCAAACGCATGCACCCTATAGTAAAAACCTCTCCAAAAAAAAAAAAGTATTTATTGAGCATCTACTGTACATATTCCAGGAACTGTTTTAGGCACAGCGGTGAATGAGACAGGTCGCTTGTCCCGAGGCACTTCTGCCTAGCTGATAAAATATTACGACGTCTCTGTGTTTGACTAGGTGAGACCTGCCCCCAGGAGTGTGGCTCCCCATGTGGGGTTCAGCTCACTCACCCCTTCCATCTGTTGGGTTGTTGGAAAAGTCATGACTTATTTTCTGTTTTTCTGTGCAAAAATGTGGAATGACTTTTCCGACAAACCAGTACTTCCAACCCTCATCTCTGCTTTGTGGCATCTCCCAAGCTGAGCTGTTTCCCCCAGGGTCCTTCCAGCCAGGCTGTTGGGCTCCCTAGCCCTGAGCATGGGGTCTAGCGTCTAGAAGGTGCTCAGTCCACGTGCTCTGCACTGCCAGGCTCCTACAGCCTTAACATCAGGCTTGGCAAGAGCCCTAGACACAGGACCTGGGAGACAACCACACGTCCCTTTAGGGATTCCGTTCAAGAGCAATGTCATGAGGGAATTCCTAAGAGGAAATCATCAGCATGGTATGATAGTTTCCTTAAAAAAAAAACGAATCTATAATTGCATTGTATTTCTTTCCGCTCTTCCCAGCTGCCCGACCGACTTCATGTGCCACGGGCTTTCCAACGAGACTAGATACCAGGCTGACCTGAGAGCTGGGTTTGATGTGAGGAGTAATTATTGAAAGAGACAGGGGCGATCCATATAATAAAATACCTCTTACATTTTTCATCAAAGTGATCTGAGGGTGAGGCCAAGCACTCTGCTGTGGGGGAGGAGGGTGGAGGGGCCCCTAGGAGCTGAAGGGGGGTGCTTCAGGGAGGAAAGCAAACCTTGCCTGGAAGAGCAGGCCTGAGAGCCTTCAGCTTTGCTGTTCTGGGCGTCAAGGACTCTCAGCCCCTCTCGGGGAAATCCCTTTCTCGGGGAACTGGTAGCCTTGTTGGTTTTTGCTGATGCTTGAGAATTTTCCTTGGGGCTTCAAAATGCTTTCTCTTGATAATATGTCTCAGGTGGATTTAAGATCACAGCTGTTACATCAGATTTAACTTTGACTTGGCTTGTGGGGGAAGGAAAAAAATCATGCTTTTTTCTTTTCTCTGGCAGAAGTTCCAAACTGGCACTGCCTGATGAGTTTCTTCATTGAGTTGTTCAAAGAATACTTGCTTCATGTCAGGCACTGGGCTGGGACTGACATGGTGAACAGGATGGGGAGGGTCCCTGTCCTAGTAGAGTTGGGAGATAGTCACTCAAATATACAGAGACCCCCCACAGCATGATAAAGTGTTCCAGGAACCCATGCAAGAAGCATGGAGGAGGACTTCTTGGAGGAGGTGCTATTTCATCTGAGACCTAGAAGGTAACTAGGAGTTTGCCAGACAAAGATAGGAAGGAAGGGTGCTGGAGGCAGAGGGAGCAGCATGCAGGAAGGGTTGCCCTACAGAAAGAGAGGCTCGGTTATTTTCTTCCCTGCTCTGTGGTGCATGGGGTCTCTCGATAGACCTGGTTGGAAGCTCTCTGAAGGATGAAAAGGCACAACCCATCGCCAGGAGGGAAATGAAGAAAGTGTGTGCACTCACGGAGGAAATATTCTGCTGTGTCAGCTTCGTAATCTGCATCCTCAGGGAAGTGATCGATTTGCTTGCACAGACCTTTGAAGTTCCCTGCAAAACAAGGGGAGAAGGAACGTGTGAGACATCGCGGTTTCCAGGGTCTCAGGTCTCACCTGCCTCTTTCTGACTCTTCACTCTCTGAAGCTCGCTCAGTCCTCTTTTCACCCCTGAAGGAAGGCATCGCTCTGTCTCTTTGGACATCTGCCTGGTGAATCAAAACACACACACACACACACACACACACACACACCACACTCGCAGCACTGCAGAGAGGATCTAAAGCCTAAGACTTCAAAACCCTGCCTTCCATGCCTGCATCGAGGCTTCTGAGGATTAGCTGCCGTTTCGCAGCCGTGGGGGTTTGATTCTGGGCTGGGGACTGGCACCAAGAAGGCTCATGAACGCTCTGTCTGTGCCCCAGCTCAGCTGGGAGTCGTCTTGCATTTCACACGTGAGAAGGCAGCAGATTGATTTCTGAAGACAGCAGACCCCAGGCTGAGGCCCACAGACATTCCCACCGTCTGCAAAGGGGAGCCTGCAAAACATTTTCCCACCTGCCGTTGCGTGGGATTCTCTGTCCCCAACCCCCAGCAGCTCTGAAATATTATGGCAGGGTTGGGGGTGGGCTGGGTACTTGTTGTAGCTTTACCACAGGCTTGTGACAGGAGTATTGTCACCCCATTTTACAGATGAAGAAACTGAGCCCAGAGAGACGAAGTGATCTGAATGAGTATTTGTAGCTGGAAACGATAAAATCACAACAAAAGCCTTTTGATTCCAAATGTTTCCTGAGTGCTGAAAAGGTGAGAACCAGCCCAGATGAAGGCCCTAACACTGTCACATAAGCCCTGGCCAGCATTCACGGAGCGAGTGAGTGAAGTACTGCAGGCAACCTTCATAAAACCAGTGGGTAGGAAGAGTTTATCATCACCAGAGGGTCTGCTTGTGATGGCAGACTTTTGTCTGTTTCATTTGCCATCACACCCCAACACCAACACAGGCACCATGAGTGTGTGTGGACTTTCTCTGAAAGGAAAAAGAGTCGAACCCGCGCTGGGGAGTGTGCCGCTGTGGACAGGATGCAGGCTCTGTGGCCAGGCTGCCAGGGCCGCTCAACCTCAGTGAGTTGACTCAGTTTCCTCACCTGAAAAGTGGAAAGATAAGAAGTCTTCCCTCGCAGATTGTCATGGAGATGGACTGAGTGGATTCGGGGCCCTGATCGGGGAGGTGGGTGCGCTTTGACTATGCTCAGCCGCTGACATGGACTTTTCTGGGACGGGAGCTAGTATTCCCTCCTTAATACAGCCCTCAGCACATGTTAGCAATTGAGCTTTCTACACAGTCCTGAGAGTCTATATCTCATAAAGTAGGAGTAGGCTTCATCGCACACGATGCACGTTAGTAATGTGAAGGCGTGGCTCAGAGACCTGTATCTATGTATATTATATATATCTAGCTAGGTAGATAGCTAGATGTGCCATACAGGTACACTTCGCTGTTATATATGCATTTATTATTACTTCTTTAATTTACGAGCGGGTACATCTACTCACCAGAGAGAGACAGAAAGGGAGAGTGAGACAGAAAGGGAGAGTGAGACAGCACCCCTCGTGAGGGATGGTCATGCAGCAATCCCTCCTCCCCTCTCTCTCCAGCTGGAATTTTGGGCATGCACATAGACACGTGCATCTGGTGTGTTTTTTATGCCACTGGATCCAGGACTTAAATTGTGAGTGGGCCATATAGGATCCAGTCACCTTAACCACTATGACACTGGCTGGCCCACTACTATATATACATTTAAATATTTTAAGTATTTCTCCTTTTTAATTGCCAGAAGGTGTGTGTACTCACCAGAGGGAGACAGAGGTACAGAGAGAGAGAAAGAGAAAGAGGGAGGGAGGAGGAAAACACAAACACAAAAACAAATGGGGCATAGTCATGTCTCAATCCTTCCCCATTTCTCCATCCTATTGGGATTTGGGGCATGCACGTACATGGGCCTGGCCTCTTTTTTCAAAGATTGGGGCTGGGATTTGAACCATAGTCAACCATGTGGGATCTGGCTTCCTTAATTATGAGGCTACAGAGCCAGCCTAGGATTTTTGGTGTTTTGAGCTATTATTATATGCTCATAGTACAGAGAAGATGATTGAGTCGCTTGCCTCCCATTCAAACATGAGCTGTCCCTCGTACCAATCCACTAACTTTCCCGACTTGTGCGAGAAAAATAATTCCCCAGAGCATATTGGGACTTCTGGTAACTTCACTGAAGCTTTCTGGGGTAGTTTGAAATGGCCCCATTGGGCAGGTTCTTCTGTTTGGGGCCTGCCTCATCTTGCTCACTCCATGCTGTTGCCTTCTCTAGTGCTCCAAGCGTGGCTCCCCTCTGCCCTGGTGCATCCTGTTGCGTTGACTGGGGGCTTCCTCTTCCCTGCAGTAAATTAGTCCCTCATCCAGCCACACACCCTTCTCTCCCTTCTCCATGAGGAAAGTCTCTATTCCAGCTGCTAAGAGGATAAAAAATCTTGCCTATTGTTAAAATTACAAATCAGTGTATTTGAAAAGCACTTTGCAAAGCACTTTCATTTTCTTTCAATTCAATCTGACAAATATTTCGGCAACTCGGTGCCAGGCGTCTTTATAAGGAATCTGTGCAGGAGGCTCAGCTGGGAGAGCAGTTCTGACGTGCCCCGAGGCTCCTAACAAATTGGGGACAGAACTCAACCCAAGGGCTTCTAGTTGGTGCCTCCTGTCTTTCTTTATCCCCGTGGGCCACACCCACACCTGCTCCCCACCCCAGCCTGTGTCTCACTTATCCTTGAACCTAGCGCTGTGCCTGGCATGGGAGAAGGGCTCATTCTTGGCATGGAGAAGCTGTGCCAAGTGACCAGCAGCCCAGGCATCTCTGAGCCCAGCCCTGGGTGTTTGGCTACCTGTTTGATGTCTCCGGGGGTAGAGGGAAAGGCCTGGATCTGAGCTCATGATCTCTGCCTCAACCTGGTGATCTGGAGGCCTGACTAGCCAGGCCGATGCCTCCCATGGCTCCCAGATGCAAGCCTGAGCCCAGTTACCACTGCTGACACCTCTCCGTCCTCACTGTAGGTTTCACTCAGCACAACATCCAGTCTGCATTAGGTCCTCAGCGTCTCCCAAGCTGTACCACCCACACCAGGCCACCGTCTTGCTCTCCTGGGTGACAGCCGTAGCCTCTCTGCCCTTCATTTTGCACGTGCTCTCCTCCCTCTCTGCAGAGTGACTGTGACAATCCTTTGATAATGCAAATCTGATGGTGCCACCTCCAGCACGTCCTCAGCTTCCCTGTACTGCCAAGGAAAAGCGCAACATCGTCTGCGGGGCCTGACCGCCCACTGATCCTTGGTCTCACCTCCTGCCCTTCTCCTTCCTCTCTGCACATCTCGGCCTTCTTTCTGCCCTGCTCCCTCTTACCTCAGGACTTGGCGCCTGCGTTCTTGCTTCCTGAGCCCCCACCACATGCTCTTTTTGTCTCCTTACCCAACCTCTGTCTACACTAGCCAACCACTCTGTGTTGATGGGAGACGCTATGGTGTGTGTGATGCCAGTGGGAGTGTTCCAGCAGGGAGGAGGGGACAATGCAGAAACCATGAGAGGGGACACATGTGCAAAGGGGATGGGCCGTGGTGCACCAGGAGGGAAGGTGGTACCTGGGGGTGCAGGTGTGCGGGGTGGGTAGACATGGTTGGAGCTTGTGACAGTTTCCTTCTGGTTGCTTCTACTTCCTGGGAAGCAGAATCATTAATTGAGAGTGAGGAGGAGGAAGGGCTGGAGGCTTAAGGAAGGAGGAGGGAAGGGAAGTTTTCTCCATGAGAGGGAGAGAGGAAATGGACCATCCCATGAAGTACATGTATCAGTGACTTGAAGATCTCTGTTCAGAGTCCGCGGTTTTATGTAATCACTTCAGGGTGGGGGTGAGTAAGAGGGAGATGAGGACCTGTGGGGCAAGTGAGGCAGTGAGCAGGTGGTAGGGTCAAGACACTGGGACCCTCGGATGGGAGGGAGGTCAGTAATTGTTGGAGTTGGGGGCTCATGGGAGTGAGCTGGAAGGCTGGAACGTGCGTCATGGAGCAGAAGCAAGAGACAGATGGGGGGTGTGGTTATTGGTAAGACCGTGAATGGAGGTGGCTCTGGTTGGGTGGGAGTAGGATAATAATCAAAATACTTAGCAACTGGTAAAGTCATGCGAATTAATACAAGAGACACAACTAAAACGTTTGCTTTTATTTCCTCTATATGTCAACCATATAAGGGTACTTTAAAGAGTTTGTGGAAAACTGGAATTAAAGTACAAATTGATTTCAGTACAAAAAATTGTGAAATCCATCATAGCTGTTTCATAGTGTGCATTTCCACGAACTTTTTGAGGACTCCCCATATATTAAGAAACTGCCTATTAAGTTAAAAGTTGAAGGGCAAATGATTCATCAAATTATTCTAATAAGGCCCAAATCATTGGTTAGTTTTTAGAAATTATTGGTGTGATCTTTCGATGATGAGGCTGTTACGAGCTGAATGATGGCTCTGTCTAGACCACAATTTGACACAGGGAGCCACACCAGATGCTTCCAAAATTGCCCTTTCAGAGTGGGAGTCATCTTGTCTGAGCGAGGACAGAATTTTCTCCTAACTTGTCTGCTGCTGTCCAATTGCAGGACCTCTCGGTGAGATGGGCTCTCAGTGCTCCGGGGCCCCAGCAAGCCAGGGCCAGGGAGGAGCCTGTGTCCCAGCCCCTCTCTTCTCTCTGTCCCCTCAGAGCCGGCTGGGACAGCAGGATTTCAGTAGTTAACAACCAGTGAGGTGGAACCAGCACCTGTTTGGGGGTGCGGGGTGAAGGCCAGGTGCTGAGGGCTGCTTGGCTGGTTGTGGAGTCTCCGAGACGCCCCAGGAGTATCACTGGAGGACGAGGCAGCGAGCCAGCAGGAAGCTTCTCTAAGAGTCGGGGAGTGCCTGGGAGTCGATGAGCGACTGACGGCAGTAAGGGGAGGTCTAGGCAGTCAACGCACGTAGGGTGGAATGTTCCAGCAGAGAGGGCAGAGGAGGCTGCGATGAGTTTCAGAGGGGCAGGGAGTTGAGAGGAGAGGCAGAGACATTGTCTGGAGACAGCAGTGAGTTGGGGTGGGTCAGGGAGCCCCACGGTGTGGGCCACGCGATGCTCAGTGAGAGTTCGCAGGGGTGCAGGTGTCCTCAGGAGAGTTGGATTCCCATCTCAGCAAGAAGAGGGGAGCTCAACATTGGGACTCAATTCTGAGGGTCCTGGGCAAGGCTTTGAGATGCTGTGGGGTGGGGTGGGGTTGGAGGTAGGGACAGAGTAGGGGATAAACAGAGCCCTGAGGGACAAGGGGTTAGAAGTGAGGAGTGACCGGCATAGACTTTGGTGCAGCTCAGGATGAAGTGAGTCCCAGTGGCCTCCGAGGCTGATGGTAGTGGAGCACAGGGCCTTAGGAGCCCTTGGATTTCTGTGGGCCCTGCATTCTGTCTGACCATGGCGGTGCTGAGACTCCTGAGAGGAAGACGGTGTAGTCGTACCCAGTCATTTCTGATGAAATCTAAGTTTTGCAGGACATCCATGTCAACAGACAGGATCACAGTTAGTGGAGAATAGTATAATCTTATTTTCCTGACGCTGGCCCAGAGTTCCACTGTATTTGTTTCTTACTGGTAGTAATCGGGCCCAGAGTTTGATGATTTCAGGCACAGATGGATTGAGGTGCTCAAAAGAGGTTTGATCGCTCTGTCTCTGTTCACCGTTCCTCTCAGTTGGCTGCATCGTTAGGCAGGCTCTCTTTCCACAGTACAGGCTAAGGGCTGACGAAGTGCTGGGGTAGTGGAGGTAAATCTAACTTGCTCTCTGCCTTTTGGGGAAAGGCAGGAAGTGTAGAATGTACTAGAATACAATGTCTTTCTTACATGCTGTATGAGAGGGATGCGCAAGGCCTTATGACTGCATGGTTGCTTAGCTAACATTTAGGTAGCACCAACTGTATGCCATGTTCTGTGCAACCCTCTGGGGATACAGGAAAAATATACTGTTTGTCCTCAAGGAACTTGCAGTCTATGACGGGAGACAGAAGGCAGGTGCTGTGGAGTGGCAGCAGGTGTGTTGTGACAGGAAAGCAGAGTATGTCTGGGCGCACACAGAAGGGGTGTGTGTGGCTATAACACAGGGTTTGAGAGAGAGGTGACTGAGCTCATACTGAAGGTGGTGGTGGGGGAGTTAGCCAGGTGAAGCAGGTAGGGTGTGTGTGTGTGTGTGTGATGAGGAGCTGATGAGGGTGGGAAGGGCTTTCCATGTAGAAGGACAAGCAAGAGCAGTCAGAGAACTGCTGGACACCCAGGAGACAGCAAACTCTCAAAGGTTCAGAGAAGGTTTCCCAGAGAGGAGGGAGTGGGGCTCGAGAGAAAGCTCGAGACAGTGGTGTGTTGGAGCTGGCTTGCACCCGCTCCAGAGCCAATTGTGTCTCTTCCTAACTCACACTGAAACCAGCTGTGGTGAGAGTGTTTACACCACAGGAATTGGCAGATGCTACAAATCAAGGTTCCCATCTCTGTCCAGAGAGCCAGTCATTAAACATTTACCAGCACCCCACTGGGTGAAGGGTGATCCTAGAGGAGGGCTCAGCTGGTGCAAAGATGTGACCGATGAATGGGATTAGAGATGTGTAAAATGTTGGTCCCATGTAGAAGGCTGGTGAGGGTGAAGGCAGAAGATGGTTGGAGAGGTAGGCAGGGGTAGGTCCTGCAGGGTCCCAGCTTAACTGAGGAGGGGGTGCTTTCCTGCCATCCTCCCCAGCAGCCTTGGTTTTGAACTTTTGGAGGAAGGGAGAGCCAGAGGGTTCAATGGTCAAGAATCTGCACTGAACCACCACCCCAGAAGGGTCCAAGGCTCAGCGACTGCAGCCAAGCTGGGAGGGAAAGGCCTAGGGCACGCCCTGGGCTGCCACAGCCCAGCCTCCAGGACTCCGCTGTTTCAGACAGGAATTCAGCTTGCAGGTATTAAGTAGTTTAAGAGGAGGTTTCACCAGCTTTATAAAAAGCACATTAATACCTCACAGCACCAACTGCTGTCTTGTTTCTTTAGACACAATAAGCTCCCCATAAACCTGGTCATTAGGGGCTGAGCAAATGCTGTTTTATTTTCCACATATTCATGAGAAGCCGAAAGAGCGGCCGGGAGCCAGGAGGGGGCATGGTGGAGCAGGCCGAGCCCGGGGAGGGAGGAGGTTGTCTAAGTAATTTTTTAAGTGAAGCAAATGAAGGGTTTGGTGGGAGCTGCTTTCTCTGTGTTTGAAACCTTTTCTGCTCCTGGCTTTTTGCTTTCCTGGCAGGCCCTCCCTGACGGCAGGGATTCGGGAAGCCTCTGGAAGGGTGGGCCATGCCTGGCTCCAGCCTTGCTGGAATCCAGCCCCCGGCACAACGTCACCACCAGCTGGCGTTGGATGGGTTGAAACACAGTCTTTGTGGGGCCTACAATTTCATTTGTTCAGTCATCATCATTCATTCGTTCATTCTTTCATTTGGCAATTGTTTTGAATACCTACTATGTGCTAGGGACGGGCAGGCATAGGTAGGTGGAGACTGTTGCCTGCTCACCTTCCTGGCTTTTCTCTCATGTTTGCATAGAGCTCTCACCTCCCAGAAGCCCTCAGCACTGGAGGGTCTAACCATGACAATGAGCACTTGCTGAACAGTCTCTAGTGGCATCCTGTCCACCCTGTCTCCACGCTGCTTCTCTAGGCCTTTCGGGTGCTGTGGGGATAGAATCAGCTCTGGACTCGGAAAGACCCTGCTGCAATGCCTGGCACTGTTTGCTATTAGCAAGTTATGTGACTTTTCTCTGCCTCAGTTTCCTTTGACTTAAGAAAGCAGTATAAATCCTTGCCCAGAAGGGTAAGGGGAATAATTTGGAAGACTCACCAAGGTAACAGAAGTGAAGGCCCCAGAAGTGAACGTGGTCACCTTCCTTCTCTTTCATCTTCAAATGTCACTGCTTTCAGGAGGCTTCCCTGTCCCCTCTCTCTCTTTTTTCTGTGGCAGAGGGCTCATGTGCTTACCAGAAAAAGAGACAGAGAGATACACATGCAGAGAAATCCTCTCTCCTCTTCTCCACCCATCAGGATTTGGGATACAAATACACAAGCTCCTGATGTGCCTTTTAAGCCATTGGGTCTGGGATTCAAATTGCATTGGTCATATGGAATCTCGTTCCCTGAACTACCAGGCTACCAGGCTAGCCCCTCCAAGGCTTTTCTGGATTATCTCAGCTGGAAAGACTCTTTTAGCATTTCTCAGGATTTAAGGGGCATAGGAACCTGCTGGGGACTGTATTAACCAGATTCTGATTCAGCAGGTCTGGGGTGGGCCTGGGTTTCTGCATTCCTCATTATGGTGGTGCTCCTGCTGTAGGGTCCCTGTGCAAGGCACAGCTACTACAGCCCAGAGCTCATCCTATGGACTTTGGTATGGAGACTGTCAAGTCTTTTGTATCTGCTTTGATCATATTCTGTTCACTATTCTTTTTTTTTAATTTTTCTGAAACATTTTTTAAAATTAATTTACATTCATTCCCTAAGCATTGTCACAGCATACAAAATCTGATTTCCCTTTTTTTTCTCTGCTATTATCCTTGTTACTTTCTTTTGAAAGAGATTTTTTGCTGTAGGGTATGTGCACTTGTCAGAGAGAGAGAGAGAGAGAGAGAGAGAGAGAGAGAGAGAGAGAGAGAGAGAGAAAGCGAGAAATCACCCCCAATGGCCACATCACAATCCCTTCTTCAAGCCAACGAGTCTGGGACTCGAACTGTGGTCAGCCCCATGGGAGTCCAATGCTTTAATCACTATGCTACCTACTGGCCCCCTGTTCTGGTGTTATTATTTGAGTACAAATAGCTACAAGTCTGTAACCTCTACAGGGCAGAATTTTTTCTAGAGAGCACCCCGAATACACTATATTGTTCTTTATTCTACGATGTCCTTATGCACATTTCAGTGTTTCTGAAATTGGGATGTTTCTCATAATTGATGGGTTCATTTACTGCAGCATGTCTCTTTTCTCCTGAAAGATCATTATTACACTGATGGTGTGCCTTTTAATTAATGATAATGGCTACCTGACAAACGTTTATTGAACAAATGAGCAAAAAAAGAATGAGTCAGTGTGTGTGTGTGTGTGTGTGTGCATGCACACACACGTGTAGGCAGAGAGTGCGCTACAATTTCTATTCTCCTAAACAGATGCAAATCAGGCCAAATATTAGACTCCCTGGGGCATCAGGATCTTTTGTACTTCTCTTATTAAAAGCCTATCTGACAATATCAAAATAATGCATACCCCACGACTCAGCAATTTCTCTTAGCAATGCATGCTGGAGAAATCTAAGCTTGTACGCACAAGGGGATGTATACGAGAATGTGAATGACAGTGCTGCAAGTAACCACAACAAACTGGGAATAGCTCACGTTTCTATTGTCAGAAGAATGAGAGCAGCTTGTGGTATATTAATATAATTGGATATTATACAGCAGTCAGAGAAAGTGGATGGATTACAGCAACACATGTCAACACAGATGAATTTCACAAACACAGCATTGGATGGAAAAAAATCAAGCTGCAGAAAAATGCATATGGTATAATTCCGTTTTCACAAAGTTAAAAACGTGTGCAACTACAATATAGGTTGTTTAGAAATATGTGTATGTGGCCAACTAGAAAGCCAACAAGGGAATGATAAGCACTCGTTTAAGACTGGTTGCTTGAGGTTGGAGAGAGAGCACCACTACTTTGATGTGTTAGAGGTGGTCCAGGTTTTAACCTGATGGCGCATTCATCAGTGTCATTTTATTGTCATTCTTTCTACCTTGCTGACAAAGCCTACTGGCTGTTTCCTAATGTCCTGGTTCCCTCCAGATTCCAAGTTTTACGTGGACATCTGGATTCCCAGAACACAGACTTTGGTTTACAGCCTTCCTTGAGGCTAGAGGTGGTGGCCATGTGGCTAAATTCTGACCAATGGGATGTAGTGGAAGTGGTGGGAGAAGCTTTGGAAATTGTCTTTCAGGATATGGGCCATGTTTCAACCCTTTCATTTTGGCACATGGATCACAGAGCTCCAGCCACCATCTCGAAATGTGAGACAACCTTGAGAATGGGTGCTGCATGATGGTAGAATATGACTAAGGGTATCTGGCCACACCACAGTGGAGTTTATGCCCAGAGTTGTGCAATGAGAAAAATAAACCATATTTTCTATTTTAGTTAAAAAACCCCAATAACTTCATAATGAAACCTTATTTTAACGAACACAATCATACAAATAAAAATAGTCTTTAAAAAATATTGTATTGGGACCAGCAGTTAGCGTAATGGCTATGTCGCTGGACTCCCACGTAGTCGACCATGGTTCACGTCCCGGACCCGGTGGCTTAAACTCACGCCAGGCGCATGTGTGTGCATGCCCAAGATCCCGGGAGGAGAATGGAGGTGAAGGGATTGTGGCGTGGCCATCCCCCCTGGGGGGTGATTTCCTGCTTTCTGTCTCTCTGTCTCTCTCTGTCTGTCTGGCGAGCGCACGCGCCCTATAGCAAAAACCTCTCCAAAAAAAAATATTTAGGACTGGCTCCATAGCCTGGAGGTTAAGGCAGCTGGACCCCACGTGGCCAACTGCATGGTTTGAGTCTTGGACCCAGTGGCTTGAGAAACATGCTGGGGGGAACCAGCAGTTAGCGTAATGGCTATGTCGCTGGACTCCCACGTAGTCGACCGTGGCTCGTGTCCCGGACCCGGTGACTTAAAACTCACACCGGGTGCGTGTGCGTGTGTGCCCAAGATCCCGAGAGGAGAACGGAGGAGAAGGGATTGCGGCATGACCATCCCCTCTGGGGGGTGATTTCTCGCTTTCTGTCTCTATGTCTCTGTCTGTCTGGCGAGCGCATGCGCCCTATAGCAGAAACCTCTCCAAAAAAAAAAAAAAAAAAAGAAAGAGAAACATGCTGGACATGTGTTCATGTGGCCTCAAATCCCAAAAGGAGGGGGAGATGGAGGAGAGGGATTTTGTGTGATCACGCCCCATGGGTGGGGGGATGCTTTCTCCTCTCCCTCTCTCTCCTGTGTCTGTTTCTAGTGACTGTGTGTGCTATCTAGCAAAAAGGAATTTTTTTGCTTATTTTTTATAAATAAAGTTTATTGTGTATATTTAAAACATACAGCATGATGTTGTAAGATAGTAAAATGGTTGCTACAGTAGAGCTGATGGACATACCCATCATCTCATGTAGTTATCCATTTTTCCCTCTGTGACAAGAGCAGCTAAAATCTATTTAGCCAAAATCCTGACTACAATACGCTATTATTAACTGCAGCCCACAAGCTGTACATCGGATCTTTTGCCTTGTTCATGCTACATTGCTACTTTACATCCTTTGACCTACATCCCTCCATTTCCTTTCCAAAACCCTTCCCTGGCAACCACTCTTTTATTCTCTACTCTCTATTTCTATATATTTGGCCTTTTTCAAATTAAAAAAAAATTAACTTTATTTATTTTAATTTGACCAGAGAGGAACAGAGTGAGAAAGAAAGAGAGTGAAAGTGAGAAAGCAAGTTGCTGGGCCCAAGACTCAAACCATGGTTGGCCATGTGGGCGTCTAGCACCTTTAACCACTATGACACCTGCTGGCCTCTATATTTGACCTTTTCAAAAGATTCTACATGTGAGTGAGATCATGCAATATTTTTCTTTCTGTGTCTGGCCTATTATGCCTTCTGAGGCATAAAGTCTTTCAGGTTCATTCATGTCATGGCATTATGAGTTCCTTTTTAAAGGCTGAATAACATTCATATATATATATGGACATACATATGTACACATAAATACATATACATATATGTGTGTGTATATATATGTGTATATATGTATGTATATATGTATCAATTGACAATGGACAAATGAACAGTTTCTTTTTCTGTTTGCCCTTTGATGGCATCTAGATTGTTTCCATATATTGGCTGTTGTGAATAATGCTGCAATGAATGTGGGAATGCAGATGTTTTCACCAGGTGCTAATTTCATTTCCTTTGGGCATATACCCAGAAAAGGGATTACTGAGTCATATGGGAGTTCTCTTTTTAATTTCTTTAGGAATTTCCACACTTTTTTCCTTCATGCCTACACCAATCTACATCCTCACCAACAACGTACTAAGGTTCCCTTTTTTCTATACCTTTGCCAACATCTGTTTTCACTTGTCTTCTTGATAATATTGATCCTAACAGGTGTGAGATGGTATCTCACAGTTGTTTTGATTTGCATTTCCTTGGTGTTGAGTACTTTTTCATGTATATATTGACTTTTTTATCATCTTGGAGAAATGTCTCGTCAAGTCTTTTGCTTATTTTTAAATTGGCTTATCTGTTCTCTTGCTATTAAATTGTATAAGTTCCTTATAAATCTTGGCTATCAACCTCTTATCTTATATATGGTTTGCAATTATCTTTCCCCAATCTGTAGGTTGTCTTCTCATTTTGTTGACTGTTAAAATAGTATTTTATGTATTTAATATTAAACACATTTTCAGGAAGGCAATAATTGAACCCTGTGCTTGGCATATAGTAGGTGCTCACTGAATTATCTATTGCATAATTGAACAAATGAATTAGTTAAATGGTGTATCAATGTTTTCCAAGTAGGATAAATTTTGCTGCTGTTAGATGCCAGCTGTTATGAATAAGGGAAAGAGGTAGGTGGAAGAATTACTGAGGATAAACATGTGCAGGAATAAGTCAGCCTTGGACAAAGAGAGCCAAGAAGGAGGTATAAGATGGTGGATTGATCTCAGACAAAGGAAGAACATAATAATCCCAGTGGAGATACATGAACCAAGATCTGGGGATGCTTAGAGATTGGAAGAGGGCCCTGGAGATGGTGCTGAGGGCCACACACTGGGGGCTGGACTGAAATGGGGGTGCTGGGTGTATACAAGGAGGAGGTGTAAGCTGGCTGGTCTGAATTTGGCTTGACTCTCACTAGTTGGTGGGTCGATATGGGCCTGGTCTCATCAATACTGAGAATCTTGAAGATCTGGGTTCTGAACTTTGAGACCCTTTTATCACAGCCTCACAGCTCTGCCCCTCTTGGGATGGAGGTACTGCTGATGCTAAAGCATGCCCCAAGGAACAGAAATGAACACACACCTTGAGCAGCTTTCATTGTGATCAAGACCCAATTCACACTAAAGTGTGATTGAAAGCTTGGTCTTGATGAAGTTAAGGGCTTCCACACAGGTAGTGAGATAACCTAAAATGTAATTCATGAAACTGACTTATAAATTGGGGTATTGTCATAGGCCGTAAAAGAGCTCTGAGTAAATATTTCCAAAATACAGTTCAATTCAGTGTAACTCCAACTACTGGAGAGGCAAGGAAGCTCCGTGGTTAGCCTCACAGGGTCTGGAGGCTGGTCACCCAGGTTCATATCCCAGTTATACCACAAACCCTCTCCTTACCTCAGTCCCCTAAACTGTAAATGGAGACAGTAAGAGCTATCTTATAGGGTTATGAGACTTGCATAAAGTACTACACTGAGCGTGCGTGGCACAGTGGCTGTCACCCAGAAGATGCTCATTAAGTGGTAGGTGGTGTTGCTCTTTGCTCGGCTCCTGGTGGAGGGGATGGATAGATCACACAAGTCCCTGCCTTCAAGAAGCTCACAGACCAGTAGAGGAGAGACAGGTAATTACGCTCTGATGTGTCAAGAGAATATGCCCAGGGAGCTATGGGGACCTTCTATGCTTAGATCCAATGAAACAGGACTGTTCAAATGGCTCTGTCAACCCCAGCGTCCCAGGAGTAGGCGGATAATGAATAAATACTGTCATGTGTCAACAGCTCTAAATTCATCTTAAGAGGCCCCATGGTGTAGTGGCTGTGCCACTTGGAAGAGCCTGAGTCTGAGTCCTCTTTCTGCCATTTATTAACCACATGATCTTGGATGAGTCGTTCATCATTATTTAATCCAGTAGTTCAGCTAGTCCTCAAATGTTTACTGAGTGCCTACCAATGTGGTCGTTGGGCCAGGAGCCATGATGAGAGGGGATCAATGCAGAAGGATTCCCTGTCCCCCAGAACTCTGAGTCCAGACAGTAATGAACACGTATGATCCAGGGTGCAAACCACAAGCCAGCAACCTGGCATCTGGGCCCCCTTGGGAAGCTGCTGGGAGCCAGGCAATGGGCTAAGCCCTTCACAGTGAATCCTCAAGGAAAATTCGGAGGCAGGTACCAGTCTTTCCTCCCATTCTACCATGGAAATTGAGGTCCTGAGAGGTGAAGGAAGACATCTGAAGATTCACTGCTAGCGTGAGCGTAAGAGCCGGCATCTGACCCCGGGCAGGGCTCTAGGTGGCCACGGTGCTACATCGTTACAGGAGAGCACAGGCTGTTGGGTGGCAGGGAGGGTGCATGGCTCAGTCTGAGTGGCTGTAGGTTGTCAGGAATGCTTCTGGAAGAAGTATCATCTCAGATAAGCCATGTAGGATAAGTAGACGCCAGCAGATAAAGGGGAGGGTGGGGTATGCTGGGAAGAACAAGGGTCAACAAGAGGCAGAGGACAGGATGCTGAGGCCAAGAGCCTTGGTCTGTTCAAAGGGCTAAGACTAGACGGGCTGTGTGTGTGTGTGTGTGTGTGTGTGTGTGTGTGTGTGTATGCATGCACTCATGTGTGTGTGTGTGGCACTTTGGGAGAGAGAGAGCATCACTGGTGGCCCAAGAAACTATTCAAAGTATGAATTTAGGAATCCACCAGTTAGCTGTAAGTAGATGAACATGGCCAGAGTGTGCTCCAGTTTGATTGCCCCGGTGACTGAGTGGGGTGTGGTTAGGAGGGGCAAAATGGGAAACCACAAGCCCAGATATCTCCACAGAGTGAGAAAATGCCAGTGGACTTTTGTGCTTTGCAAAACCCACCTCGATTTTCCTATAGGGCGCGTGCGATCTTCAGACAGACAGAGACAGAGAGACAGAAAGCGAGAAATCACCCCCCCAGGGGGGATGGCCACGCTGCAATCCCTTCTCCTCCATTCTCCTCTCAGGATCTTGGGCACGCACGCACATGCGCTCGGTGTGAGTTTAAGCCACCGAGTCTGGGACTCGAACCGCGGTCGACTACATGGGAGTCCAGCGACATAGCCATTACACTAACTGCTGGTCCCAACCCACCTCGATTTTCAGGTCACTGATTTCCCAGCTCAAGGTTCATTGACATGGCTTAGGCACAGTGGCAGAGAGCTTGATCAGAGGGGTCCAACACCACTGACCCACAGGGCACAGACAGCGCATGCCATGAAGATCCACTGGCCCAGGGCGCCCATCTCACTGCCCTCTCATCTCCAAGCCCAGGATGCTCTGCTGTTCAGAGATCTTCAACAGTTCTCCGTGTGCTGTCCAGAACCAGACTGTCCCAGCTAGGCTTTCAGGCCTAATGCATTCTACCTTCTCTGCTCTGACTCTTTGATTACGCCTTCGCTCCCAGCTGAACTAAGCTCTGCCTCTTCACCTAAAACACTCTGGAGAGCAGAGCTAGGAGCCCCGGGTGGCTATGTACAGGCAGGGCTGGGACTGGCGTGAGGTGCCAAAATTGGAGTACCTCCAATTTTGCATTTCACTTGCTTTATCCTAGCTGGGCCCTATGCAGGGAGAAGATGCCAGGTTGAACGTGTGGTTTTCAGAATGCCTCCCACAGTAGTGAGCCACCTGTCACCACAGGGGTTCAAGGAGAGGTGGTCAGCTGTCTCTTAGGGATGCTGAAGAGGGGGCTTCTATAGTAGCTGGGGTTCTGAGTCTCCTATCCCTTAGGAGCTAGGATTTGAACAAGCCTTCTCTGATCCTCACAGCCCAAAGCCCCCTCTCTCTCCTTTCATCTCTGCTTTGACCTCCATGATCACTTGCCTGGCAATTAGCCATGGGCTACCTCATGATAGCTCTTACATTGTTGTTTTGTCTCGTTATTTCCAATTTCACAAGCTTGCGTGTCATTTTCCTAACAGAATTGCATCGAGGACAGGGATTGAATGGTATGCTTTCTGTTCTCTCTCTCCAAAGGTGGGGAAACTCTCTAACATGAAAAATCTCTTGGGGATGATACCTTGCTTATCACATCAGTCCCTCAGGTAGTCTCTGTTAATGAGCCTGTTCTACAGATGAAAACCTGGAGGCTCATAGAGGTTGATAAATGTTAGCTGTTTTTTTAACAAGCTTATTTATTTCCTCCAAAATCAAGAGAAATAAGAGACAGAGAGAGACAAAGAGAGAGAGAGAAAGAATGAGATCTCTAGCTATTGAACCATCCCTGACAAGGTCTTACTGCTATGACCCACACCCAGGCTCAGGGCCATGCTTGTCCAGTGTACTCAGGGAGGTCTCTGGATGTGAACACGGAACGTTTCCATATGGTCAGTCTTGCATAGTTGCCTTGTACTGCTGTGCCACTTTCTGGCCCCTGCTATGTTTTTTTCTTTTCTTTTCTTTTCTTTTCTTTTCTTTTCTTTTCTTTTCTTTTCTTTTCTTTTCTTTTCTTTTCCTTTTTAAAAAATTTGTTAGAGGGTACACATGCTTGCCAGAGGGAAGGTCAGGAAGGAGGGGGGGAGAGAGAGAGAGAGAGAGAGAGAGAGAGAGAGAGAGAGAGAGACAGAAAGTGAGCACCCCCATAGGAGGTGGTCATACCACAATCCCTTCTCCTCAGTTTCTCCTTTTGGGATTTTTGGCATGCATGCATATGCATCTGGCATGTTTTCAAGCTGCTGGGTCTGAGACTTGAACTGCATAGTCGACCATATGAGATCTAACCACAAGGCCACCAGTTGGTCCAGCTAGTATTTTTACTTTATTTTTAAAACATTTAAATTATTATTGTTATATTTTGCTATATGGTAGGTGCATTCGCCAGAGAGAGACACAGATAGAGAGACATAAAGTGAGAAATAACTCCCCAGGGCGATGATCATGTTGCAATCCCACCTCTCCATCTCTTGGGATTTTTTTTTCATGTGTCTGGCATGATTTTTCAAGCCAATGAGTCCGGGACTCAAACAGTGCAGTTGGCAATGTGGGATCTAACACCTTAACCTCCATGCCACCTGCTGGCGCCCCCAGCCAGAATTTTTAATAACGACTTGAGACTGATGCTGTCAGACAGCTGTGGTGTGTAGCCTTATGTAAGCCTAACCTTGCTGATCCTCGGTGTTCTTACTGTGAAATTGGATAATAACATTATAACATCACCATTTCTTGGAAGGGTTAAATAAGTAATATATGTAGAAACCTCCTAGAAAAGCGTATTGGAGGAAACTCTCAGCACATGCCAGCTCTTATTACCATTGTTGCTATCACTGAACGGTGGACCTTGACAAATCTGCAGGGAACAATCAAGAGTAGGCAAGTCTGAGTGTTTCTGGGTGTTTAGAAAGATCCAGACTGGGGGACCAGGAGATGGCATAATGGTTATGTTGCCTGACTCCCACATGGTCGATTGTGGTCCAAGTCCCGGACTTGGCAGCTTGAAACTCAAGCTGGCTGTGTGTGCATGTGTGTCCAAAATCCCAAGAGGAGACTGGAGGAAAAGGGATTGCAGTATGGCTATCCTTCCTGGGGGGTGATTTCTCACTTTCAGTCTCTCTGTCTCTCTTGTAAGTGCACATACCCGAAAGCAAAAATATCCCTAAAAAAAAAGATCCAGACTGGGTCATCTAGGGTGGGGGTGGGGGAGACCACTCACCTACAGAACTTCAGATTTTCACAGTTTGTCCCTCGCTCCAAGAGAGAAAATTCTGCCTCAGAAGCCATCTGGGTAAATGGAAATGTGGGTCTTTTTGTTTCTAATTGGCAGGACTCAGTCCCCCAGAACTTGGTTATCTGGGGCAAAAAGAGTTCTCGAGGGGCAAAGCTGAGGTCAAGACTCAGTCTTCAGTGATTGATTAATGGATTAAAAACACATTGGTAGCCTTTCTATGCTAGGCACTGTGCGAAGGAAATGGACAAGAATGAGAAAGTCAGAATCTTTGCTCTGAGCTGTCACAGTCTGAGGGCTGGTGGGAAGGGCAGAGGCGTGGACCCAGTGAGCTCTGGTCCCCAAAGCTGGTCTGTACACAGACAGGAGCAGATGAGACAGCCTGGCTCCCTTCTGCTTCCCTACCATGATCTGGGAGAGGAAAGGGGCTCCTGCAGGATGAGGATGATTACTGAACGAAGCTGCAGCTGATCCACAGCTCAGCGAGGATACAAACCAGAGAGCTGAGTCAGTTGCTCCGGTCTTCGCAGTGTACGATAGAGGGAGGCGGAGGGACTGCCCAGGCCTTGGCCACCCTTGTTGGGAATGAGTGAGCTCTGGGAAGAGGCACCTTGCTGATGTCCCTGGCCTGCAGTTGGCTGCCTCGGTAGCTGCTGAGAAGGCAAACACTGTTTGCGTTTCTGTCATTTAAAACAATGTGGTGTTGTGACACTCTGGAATCTGAAGATAAATGTTTAATAAAAGGATTCAATTTGATATGATGTTGGAACTTAATTAGACCCACAATGCACAGAGAGCTTTGCAAGCCCTTCAATTAGGAGCTACTTAAGGGTCTTGTGTGTGGGGATCTGCAGTACTGTTGAGGGACTGTGGGGGCTGGGATGGTGCCTCTCAGCCTTGAAGCCTCACCTCTGCAGATCCTGGTTCAAGGGCACTGCTTTTTTGGCAGTCCTGGTAGAGGTAATAAAGGGCCCTGGCCCATTCTGTGCTTGGATAATCCTAGAATGATGCAAGTGAATCAGACCTACTTGAGGCTTAAGCATGACCTCATGTCAGGACTCCTTAGAGGCCAGCATGGGTAGGGTTAAATTCAGGAGACCTGTCTTCAAGCCCACCTTGTGCTGAGCCCAGGGAACCACAGGGTAAGCAACTATGTGCACAATTCCATTCAGGATGACACTCTGCAGATGTCTACCTGCGCGGCCACACCGATTGTCAAATATGAGTTGATCAAAAGCCTGCCGTCCAAGACCCACAGATGCCCCTTCTGTCTGCTGCTCTGGCCACCCTGGCCCCACCGTAGGGGTTTCCTCTGCAACCGAAGGATTGGAGCCTGACAAGCAGGGTGTCTCCAGCTGGCTGCTCCAGCACCATGGCCAGCGCCCGTTCAGTCTGGTCTCAGCCCAGATCTCAGCAGTTAGGGTGCAGTATATTCAGTCATCTGAATTCCCGCTTTGGAAGCTGACAGTTCTGGGTGGCAGGAAAGTATAGACTGAGAGCGAGAGTGTGAGCTTTGGCGTCAGACCTTCTTGAATTCAGGCGTCTCAGTGCTGTCTGCTACAAGTTGCATTAATACTCTGTGTCTCCACTGTAAATGGGATTGATAACATCTGCGTCAAAGTGTTATTGTGAAGATTAAGGGACATAAATAATGTGATGGCTTCAAGGTGGAGTGATTAGCCCTTTAGATTCGGGCTCTAGCCATCCGCATTCAGGTATCAGCAGAGCATTTTTCATGGCATGGATTGTTTAAAAATGTAGTATCTGGAGGAACCAGATTGTCTGTGTTCAAATCTCAGCCCTGCTGCTCACTAGCTATGACTTGGGCCAAGAAATGTCACCTCTTAGCACCTCACTTACCTTATTGGGAGAATTCAATGATACGTATTCATAAGGTCATTGGAAGGATAAATAAGCTAATATTTGGAAAGGACTTAGAAGAGTACCTGGTGCATGGTAGGAATTCAATCAATGTTAGCCATTGCTCTGTTATTATCATGGAAAGGGCCTGGTATGTAGTAAGTGCTTAATAAATAGTAGCAGTGACAGCCATATTAGCAACAGTCTTCTGCTCTGCCTCCGCTGCCAGCTCCTGGTGTCCTGGGTCCCTAGAACCCTCATCAGTCTATTTTAGTACCTCTATCACCCAGTGCTTTTCTTACTGTTTCTAGTCCCCCAAATCTCATAACTTCTCAGGAATAAGTTCTTGGGAAAGAGAAGGCCATCTCATGGTGATACTTTCTGCTCTCATACCTCCCAGATATCCAGCATCTGCCTGATTATTTGGCTGGCCATATTCTTCACCACCAGCATACTGTACAAGTCCAAAGAATGCCCTCCCCAAGTCTCTTCAATCCTCATTTCTCCAGACAGCCTACCTCTGCCACCTTCCAGGGTATACCACCACTTATTGGCACTTGGTAAATTTAGTTTTTTTGCCATAGGGAATGTGCACTTGCTGCAGAGAAACAGAGAGAGACAGAGAGAGAGGGAAGGTGAGCAATCACCCCCTGGGGGGTTGGCCACACCACAATCCCTTCTCCATTGTCCTCTCGGGATTTTGGACATGCACACACATGCACCCAGCATGAGTTTCAAGCCACTGGGTCTGAGATTTGAACCATAGTCAGCTATGTGGGAGTCCTGTGTCTTAACTACCACACCACCTTCTGGCCCCTGCACTTGGTAAATTTTTAATCAAAGAATGAATGAGGAAACCCAGACCAAGGACGTGTTTTGTCTTAAGCATGGGAGAGGATGCTTTTTACTATTGGGTTACCAGCTGTTGGGTCTCACCAGTTAGACATGCCCTTTCCCACTTATAAGGCAGTTTCCAAAGCTTGTTTTCCTGATGCTGGCCACAGGAGAGTCTAGCAGAGAAGACAATGTAAAGGGGCTCCAAGATCAAATAAATCTGGGGAAAGGTGGGTTAAATGAGGTTACACAGGGCTCCTAACTGCAGGGCTTTCTTGAGCCTCTGCTGTGCTAATTGAACTGTCAGACTCCAGTGTGAGGATATAGGGCATGACCTTTCCAGAAATCCATTGCACTACAGACGGTGTATATACATGCACACACATGTATGTCCTTCCTCTCATGAGGCTAGATTATTTGGCTCACCCTTTGGTAAATGCGGCACTAAATGAACCTTGGTTTCACACCTATACCTTCGTGTTGCACAGAGGGTAGTGAAAAACTAGGGTACAAAGGTTTCCAACACCTTTGTTTCCTTGAGTGCTAGTGTGGGAGGCATTTCTACACACGTCCCTACAACCAGCGTCTGTGTGTCTTTGCTGTGGCTGGTTGACCTCATTTGCCCACCCGACTGCCTGGCTTCTCAATGCGCCTTCCTCACCTGGCATCTGGTGCCCCGTACTCTTCCTGATCATTTGCAGATTCCTTTGCTAGCTCTGCTCCTTCTGATTATCCTGTCAGTGTATTGTTTTGGGGGCTCTCCCCTTGATGTCTCCCTCTTTCCTTTCACTCTATGTACCTATGTTTCTTTTTTTTTTCACAGCCTATAGATGTTTATTATTAATATGTCATTATGAGTTCCTCTAATCCCTCAGCATCAACATTCTTTTTTTATTTTTAATTAAATTTATTTATTTACATTCATTCACTGTACATCATTACAGCATACAAAGTGAGATTTTCCATCTAGAGGACAGTAGTTAGTGTGAATCGACAGCCCTCAGAATGGGAAAATATTTTTGTAAATTTTGCATCAGATAAGGGACTGATAACTAGAATACACAAGGAACTAAAAAAGGTGTTTGGAAAAAAGATGATCAACCCTATTAAAAGATGGGAGAAGGAGATGAAAAAAACACTCTCTAAAGATGACATACGAATGGCCAAAAGGCATATGAAAAAATGTACCTATGTTTCTTGAGGAATCTCATTTTGTGGCTTCATCTACGTACTGATGGTCCTCAGGTCTTTATATCCAACCCAGTCCTGTCTTCCATTCATGGCTTCATGGTGCGCTGGCTGTTCCCCAGTGAGCATCCCACAGGTCTCCAAACCTCACCTTGAACTCACGTCAGTTTCCCCCACAGATCCTTTTCTTGTGGGCTCTCTAAACCATGCCTTCATCCAGCCCATCCCCCATCTGCAAACCAGGGGCCACCCTTGACTTCTACTCCTCCATCCTCACTCCTACCTAACTGTCAGTTTTGTCTCATGCCCTGACTCATCCATGCCTTAGTTAGGCCACTGCCCACTTCCCTGCATTATCATCATCCCCTGGTCCCCAGCCGTTCACCCTGCTGCCCCAATTCCCACTTTTAGTCTACTTTCCATTGCAGCTGTGTGACTTACAAAAGGTGAAATCTGAGCTGCCTCCCTGTGCCTTCAAGATAGCATCCGAACTTTGGATAGGGTTGCAGAATCCAGCCCGGTTTGACTGCTCCTTCATGCTTCAAAAGCTCCAGGCTGCCCCGAGGCCCAGGGTCCACTTGCTTTCTCCTTTCTCTGGATTTGTCCACGAGCTTTCTGCCCGGCCTTCTCTCTTACCACACCCCCCCCCCCCAACACACACTCCCTCCTCCCTGCCCGCCCCTCTAGGAACGCCCTGTTGATGCTTCAGTACATAATTTCTTCTACGAGTGTTTCCTTGAAGACTGTTCCTTCCACATCACCCCAAAGCGGTGGCTGGGCCACCTCTTTCCCTCACTCACCCTCTTGAGGACACCTCCCACACTACATTGGGATGCCCTGTTGGCCTTTGTCCTTGTCCCTTCCCTGCATCTGGGCTAAGCCCCATGAAGATCTGCTGTGGTAAGAGAGAAGGCCAGGCAGGAGCTAGCCGGCCTTCTTCCCTTGCTTCTGCGTGTGCTCAAGCACCATCTCAGCAGGTCCACAGAGAGCGGACAGCGTGGTGGGGACAACAGCCGTCAGGTGAGCACTGCAATGTTGTAGTCAGCTTTGCTGGGCTTAGGGTGGCAAGTGGAAGGCTTGTGGAGAGAAGGGATCATGCCTATTGGCTCAAAGAAGGCTCAGGGATTTTCTGTGGTTTGCCGTGGTCCACTTGCCCACGACAGCTGTGATCCAAAATCGACAGCCCTGACATGCCACCTGGACCTATGCACGAGGGGGGAGCTTTGGAGTCTCAAGGCAGAAGCCACCTTCAGCTTCTCTTGTCCTCACCTCACCTCTTGAGCAGTGCCACATGGATGACAGGCACTGTGACTTGGTTGACTTCCTGCATTGTGCTAGGCATGGGGGATGCCAGGCACTGGGGAGAGGATGGTGAATGAATCAGGGACCATCCTTGCCCTCAAAAAGTGCACAGGCTAGTTGGGGGACACAGACATTGACCAAATTCTGGGGTATTAGGAAGGAGAAGGCTGGGACCCCCGGAGAGGTATAGCTGGGGTGCAGCCTAGTCTGGGTGTTCAATGAGGCCCTCCTGGAGGAATCCATGGTGAAGCTGAGACCTCGAGGATGACTAAGAACTTGCTAGACAGAGGCCATGGGGGTGGGAATGCTGTATTTTTCCATCTTGCAGTCTCTTAGAGCACTGATGGATACATTTTGTACTCTTTCTTCATGTGTTCATGTCTTATCATCCTATCCAGATGGGGACTAGGAACGGACACTATTGTTTAAAAAAAACCAGGGCTGAAAGCAAAGTGGGTGCCCTGCGTGTGAGTCGGTGCAGGTAGAGTTCTCGTGTCAATAGCATGGTCATGCTGGAGCTGTTGTGATCTGGCTGTGTGCTCTGGGGAGGGACAAGGGCTGGTCACTAGCTGGCCACGGGCAGCTCACGATGCACTGCTACCCAATCCGTCTGAGCCCCGCAGGTCTACTCATTGAAGACGGTGTGTGACCTTATCACCTCGCGGGCTTCTCATGAAGAGGGAGGGAAGAAGTCTTGTCAACTCCCTCTACCTGGTACCTAGTGGAGGGTAGGGGAGCAGCGGTTCCTTTTCCATCTTAAACTCAAAAGGCAGTGTGGGGTGGTGGGATGGATATGATCTTTAGAATCAGACGGCCCGAGGACTGGACTCTGACTTTGTCACCTCTCTGCTTAAATGAGCTTGTTCGTTCACCTGAAGAATGGGGTGCTAGCTCCTGCTTTTGAGGATTTCTAGGAAGATTAGCTGAGATAATTTGTGTTGAATACCTAGTACATTCTAGGGGTGGGTAAGCATCAACCCGAAACTTAAGTCTTTACCCATTTCAGTTACTTGCCAAGAGGATAAGCATGAGGGCCATGCAGTCCACCTTGGCACAGTAGCTGCTCAGTAAACGTGAGCCGAACGATTGATTTTATGTGGTTGAACGCCATGCTACCTGGAGGCCGAAGGCAGTGGGGAGGGACAGGGAGTGAATTCTGAGTTGTGTGCAGTTGACGCCTGGTGGCTTTTGGGTAGTTTCCAGGACTCTGGGGCCAGGACATGCCAGCCTCTCCTCTGTGAATCTGCTCCCTTAGATCCTGGTAGGACCGACCTCCCCTGTCTTCTCGAATGGGAGCTTGCTGCCATATGGCCGTGTCTTCAGCTGGAGGAACCTGGGTGAGACCCAGAGGAAAGCAGCCAGGTGAGCCTGCATGGGCCTCTCAGGCCGCCGCTCTGCTGCCCCACCCCGGGCTGCAGAGGCTGGCCCTGTCGACTGCCAGGTCTGCTCATGTCTTCACATTCCCCTTCCTGGGGAGATGGGTGGCGGCTGTGTGGACTAGGGCCTGTCTACCTCTGTCTTCCTGCTTGTCTACCTGTCGTCTTGACAAATCAAAAAGAATGCAATGGACACAATCAGCCTGGATGAGGCTGCCCTTCCTGGCCTGATCCCCACTTTTGCAAAGAAGAAGGGAAACAATAGCAGGGTAGGCAGACGGGGATACAATTAGGGAAAAGGGCAAACATCGGCTTTTAGTGAGCGTCTACTATGTGCCTTGCACTTCCCATAAAAATGATTTTTAAATGATCACAGCCAACTTGTGAGGCCAGTATTATTTCCATTCAGATGAGGAAACCGCAGTCCAGAAGGCAAAGGGATTACCTGCTGTGATCCCACAGTGGCTCTGTGGGTTTAAATTCAGTTGGCAGGTTCCCAATTCTTTACATTCCGCAGCATTAGGGCTTCCCAGCTTGAGTACTGTAGGGATGTATTAAATAAATATAATTCTCCCTGCACCGCAGGATGACAGATTTTTGAAAATTCTGGTGCTTAAAATGTAAAATCATATCACTAGGTGCAAATTTCCTACACTCACGCTCTCAGCTCTTATACAATTGTAACATATCAACACAATTACCAAGGAAATACAGAGTTGCAATCCTAACAGAATGCAAACCAGTGACAGTGATTTAATGCAATGGATGATGTTGTTTGGCTGGAGTCTCTTTTAAACTCGCTGTGCCTTGGGCAGTATGTACCAAGTACTGACCCTGTTCATCTACCAAGTGGGTCCACTTGGAATGATCTCAAGGCCCTCCTACAGAGAGCCCACCCCAGTGTCGCTTGACCTCGGTTGACAGTAGCTCATCATGACACATTTCCTTCCGTTCTTTCTTCATTAATTGGCGATGAGTAAAGCAGTAAATTCCCTGCCCAGTGAGGCTGCTTTCGTGATGTAAACGCGAAGTCTCAGTTCATCCAATAATTGAAGAAGTGAAAATGTTATCCTGTGAGCCTGACTTTCCACTGACAGAGACAGGAGAGTTTCGTCTTTAGAGGGAAAAGATCGCAATCTGAGGGCCGATTGTTGTCATTGGAAGTTGGACATGCGTGCCATTCTGGTGGCAGCTGGACATGTTTATCAATCTGTTAAAAGTTAAATGCTGTCACTTGGGGTCATTGCTTTGTGTAAACACAAACGGCAGCCCTGAAATGGCACAGCCATGATGGGTCGGAAGGCGCCTCTACAGATCCTTATAAGCCAGTTATGCTTAAGTGGATTTTAGAAGATTATCATCGACTGGAAAACACATGTAAGCGTGTGCATACACACAGAGTGCCTGGACTGCTGGGCCCAGGGAGGACTAATAGACTCTGGGAAATCCTATCCTGTCTTCTGTGACTTCGCTTAGATTACGACAGGGCAGGCCAGCGAAGACAAGTAATTGGACACTCGCCTTTCAGCACAAATCTTCCAAATCTGTTTGCAGAGGGAAAGTGGCTCAGAGAAGCGTTCATTTACTGGCGTGAGAACTTAAGGCGGTGGTCCTCTGGGATGCAATTGAATGACTCTCGACTAAGTGATACCAAAGCCCGTGTTCCAGAGCAAGGCGGCTGACAGTGTGGGTTCCCATGGATGCATTTAGAGGGGAAGGATTCTAATGTTCACCGCCCCCCCCCTTTCTTCAAGTAGACAGTGGCCACATAGAAAATCTCTTCTGGGGGCCAGGAGGTGGTGTCGTAGTAATGCACCTGGACCCACACGGGTTCACATCCTGGACCTCCCCGAGCGTGCCAGGCAAGTGTGCGTGTGCCCGTGACCTGGGCCGGCTGAGACTGGCATAGTGGTGTGAAAACCCTGTTGGGGTGGCTGTCTCTTTGTCTCCCCATCCCCTCTCTCACAGAGGAACCAAAAAAATAAGATCTCTTTAGGTCCCTTCTGTCAGTTCCCTTGTTCTATGATATGGTGGAGTGTTTAAGAGCACAGACTTATGAGTAAGAATACCCAGATTTCAATCTCAGCAACACCATTTATTGGCTGTGCAACTTTGGCTGAATCGTTTAACCTCTCTGTGCCTCTTTTTGTTCATCTGTAACATGGTGCTGGTGGTAATATGTGGCCACTTAATGAGTTTATTTTGGAGCATGCATGAGGCATGCATATTGAATATGCTTGTGTTGAATATTCAGTATGAAGCTTGCATGAGACGTGCATATTAAACACTTGGCATGAGGTCTTGCATCAGACAACCAGCGCAGGATCACACTTGCATTATTCACCAACTTCTTTCTTGCATCTGGCTGGAGGCCAGTAGGAGCTCAAAGGGGAGCACTTATTTACTCGCCAGGTCCTTCTCCTTCAAGGCTGACTCGGGTTGCACCTCCTCTGGGAAGCCTTCCCCAGTTCCGGACGTCTGGAGAGAGAGCCACCTTTCCCATGCAGCCTGCTCTTGGCTGTTGGATTTACTGCCCAGTTCAAGCCTCTCCTGGTCACAGATTTTATCTTCAGGAACCTGACATCTTAAGGGCTGGAAACAATCTGAGGGTGAAGATGATTTTTTGGGGGGGTTCAACTTGGTGCCTGGATGAATGACTAATAGCACATAGTTATTAAGCTTATTCTTGAAACCCAGAAAGGAGAAGTCAGGAGAACAGGATGAATGCCATCCCTAATACTCACATGTGTTTCTTATTAAAAATAATAAAAGGTTAAGCAGAGTGCATACACGTGTGCACGTGCGCACACACACTCCTGGCCTTCCCTTTCTGCTCCGTGCACTCTTGCGTCCTGTGATGCTCCCCCACTGCCTGTGCAGTGCAGTTACATTGGTCTCCTGTGACAGTATCTTATTCCTCCTAGTTTCACAGAATCCAAAGGTGCTGGCAAATCATAGATATTTAATAAATATTTCTTGAATAGAGCTGAATTAAAAAGACGATCGGAGCTTCAGTCATTTAGGACAGACCTGCAGGTTTGCAAGGCAAACCACACTGATTTCCATTCTGTTATGTGCACATGGGCTCATGCATTTGCCAGTGACAACAACAATGAAACAGCAGGTGACATTTACTGCGTGCTCACTATCTGCTGATCTCATTAGCCCTCCCCATGGGCCGGCAGACAAAGTAGGCAAGCACTACCATCATCCCTTGTTTACAGATGAGGAAACCGAGACTCAGGGAGGCTAAGCACTTGTCTGAGGTTGCATAACTAGTCAGTTGTGGGGCAGGATTCTGACCTGGTCAGTTGGCTTAACCATTTCCTGAGCTCCCACTATGTGCTGGACACATGCTAGGTGTGGCTAATACTCTAAAGCAGTAGCTCTCAATTGTGAGTGAGCACCAGAATCTCCAGGAAGGCTTATTGAAACGAATTGCTAAGCCCCACCCCCAGTTTCCGATTCAGTGGGTTTGGGGTGAAGTTAGAGAATCTGCCTTTCTAATGAGAGCTCAAGACCTGATGGTTCAGGGACTGTCACTGGAGACCCATTGGTTCCAATCTGACTTACCTTCCCTTAGAAGAAGAAAAAAGAGTTCAATAATGCAATAGACATAAGTTAAAAGGGAGCCAAAAAATGCCTAGCGAAAGCGTAGATTTGGCTCTGGAACTCTAAGGGGGAGGGAGTAGACAGTTTTTAGGCCCTTGTGATATGCTAGCCCTGCTCTGAAATTACTTAAAGGTAGGCAAGTCATCTTCCTTTGTCTTCAGAATCTGTTATTAACGGAGACATACTTTGGAGAAGGTCTTGCGGTGTTAAGAGGTGGCATGGGGCAGGTCTGGGCCAGAGCCAGACTGCCTTCAGAGCAATCACAGCTCTGCCTCTTCCTGATGGTGTGATCGCCGGCATGTGACTTCATTGTCTTGTGCTCAGTTTCTTTCTCTGGGAAATGGAGTAATAGAAATATCTCCTAGCATTCACTGTGAAGACTGGGTGGGTCAGAATGGCAGTGCCTGGCCCAGGGCTTGTCCCAGTGACTTCGTGAGCCGGTGATTAACACAGAGAGACTGAGTCAGGGGTGGGGGGGTCTGACAGTGGTGCACAGGCAAAGCATGACATTCTGCAAGGCTGACCCACATGGGAAAGTTCTACCTTCATGTCCGTTGACCTTCCAGATGTGTCTGGGCATGTGCATGGCTATCATCGAGGTTGTCTGGGACTGGGGAGGATCATGGCATCAAGACTGTTGGGATGCTGCCTCTCTGTCTCTATATCTCTTACTCATGAAATAGGTAAACAGATAAGCTTTTTAAAAAAGGCTGAGTTTGGGACCAGTAGATGGCATAATGGTTATGTCACTGGATTCTCATATATAGTTGACCATGGTTCGAGTCCTGGACCCAGTGGCTTAAAACATGCTGGGTGTGTGTGTGTGCATACCTAAAATCCTGAGAGGAGAATGGAAGAGAAGGGATTGTGGTGTGGCCATCCCCCCTGGTGCTGTGTGTGTGGGGGTGATTTCTCTCTTTCTCTCTCTCTTTCTCTGGTGAGTGAACATGGCCTATAGCAAAAATCTCCCTCTAAAAAAAGACTGAATTTGGAAGAGTAAGATTCAAGATACAATTGACCAGCATGTCTGGGGAATTGCTTAAAAACAGATGATAATAATACTGATGGTGCTGGTGATAATAATAATGGTAACTACTATTACTATTATTCACAGAGACACTGGTGGGCCTGTTACTGTACAGATTTTCATTGGCTCCTTTCAGTAATCCCAATCATTATCTCTGCTGTTGAGATGAGGGGACTGAGGTTTTACCTGGTTAACCCTAATAATGCTCTGTGTGACCTTGGGCAGGTGGCCTGACGTCTCTGAGCCTCCACAATGGGTTGGTCTCAATGTTCTCTGAGAACCTTCTGCTTGCAGATTCTAGACTGTGCTGCTCCTACTGGACGACTCCTCAGCCCTTCTTGTAAAGCCCTGGGGATCCCCAGAGTGGGGACCATCTTGTCCGTGAGCTTCAGATGTCCAGGGACCAGGCTCCTGGGGATTCATGACTTGGAATTCTAGACTCAAGAATCATTTCCAAACCGTGCAGCACCTGCAAATGCCAGAAGTCTGTGTGGGAGGTGGCAGGGTTAGCCTGAGGTAAGCCGTGACCTGGGCCGAGCTTTCTCACACCTCCTCAGCCCACTCTTGGTTAGACCAGAGTTCCTTCTGTGCTTAGCTGTGCCTGTGTTCCCACTATGCCCTGAGCTCCCTGAGCCCTGGAGCAAAACTATGAGGGGTGGGAGATGCGCGATTTCCCTTTTACAGGTGAGAAAACAGGCCCAGAGAGGCCCAGCTGCTCACCCACAGCTGCTCAGCTTGACGTCAGAGCCGGGACTTGAACCCAGGTCTGTCTGCTTTTCACACCTACACCAGTGAAGACCACTTTTCTCCCATGTCTTTCTTCCTCTCTCTGGGCCCAGGTGTCCCTTTGGACTGCTGGCCTCGCTCTGAACCTGCTCGCAGTGAATGCCTGGGACGGTCTGATAAACACCTTCATGAGGGCTAAGAAGCAATTAGGGCTCCACCTCCACGGCTTGGCTCTGCAGCTCAGGTGGTGTGTCCTCTTGATTAAAAACCACAGGACCAGGGACCAGCAGGTGGCGTGGTGGTTAAGGTGCTGGACACTCCCACATGGCCGACCACGGTTTGAGTCCCGGACCTGGTGGCTTCCTTTCTCACTTTCCCTCTCTTTCCTACTCTGTGTCTCTCTCTGGTCAAATTAAAATAAATGAGTGAATAAATAAAAAATTAAATAAATAATTAAAAAACAAACAAACAAAAAAAACCCCACAGGACCAGATGATCCTTGGGGTCACTTCCAGATGCAATGTTCTTTGAGGCCCTAAAACGCATTAGGAAGGGACCCCTGCAGTTCCACTAGGCTTGACACAATCCCTGTCATGGAACTGCAGCACGTCATGAAAATTCAATTCAAAGTCACTTTTTTTTTTTTTTTTGAGAGATTTCTGCTATATGGTGTGTGCGCTCATTGGAGAAACAGAAAACGAGAAATCACCCCTCCCCCGCCACCACCACCAGGTGTGATGGCCATGTTGTAACCCCGTCTCCTCCATTCTCCTCTTGGGATCTTGGACATGCATGCACATGTGCCCGGCATGAGTTTTTAAGCTGTTGAGTCTGGAATGCTAACCGAGGTTGACGTGGGAGTCCAGCGACGTAACCATTACGCCATCTTCTGGTCCCCATGAACGTCGATTCTTTACACAGAGGCAAGAGCACGGGGTGTGGGGTCTGAAAACTCATTCCATCTTTCCTGCTACCTTGCTCTGTGACCTTGGACAAGTCCCACCCCTCTCTGGGCCTCACTGGAAGGGAGGAGGAGATGGATCAGTCTGTCCTAACTGTAATTTAGAGATCACGTTCTGCCTTGAAGTTGCTTGTGTGCCCGCCCAACCCCTTGCTGGAGTGCAGGGTCCTGCAGGCCTGAGCCCTGGCACCCCTCGTCTGCCTTGGTTGGTGTCCTCAGGGTCTAGAGAGCAGTGCTCGCAAACTCTGTGCTCAGTAACAATTGTGGGATGAATGACGGATGCTCGCAGGTGAGCTGTAGGCTGCTCTCTTCTGCAAACTGTAACCTATCACATCCCGGTAATCACTAGTGACAGCAGCTAATCTGCGTTTGTAAAAAAGAAACCGGCTTATGTTTTTGTCTAACTTGATAAAATAGCTTAGCTTTATAGAAATTGTGTTTATCTTTAGCTGCAGTTTTAAAAAATAATTTTTAGTAAAACCTTCTGAAAGCAATTTTCTATATGGCTGTTTTTTTCCTCTAGTCATTTTCTTGGAAAAAAAAAGCACAAAATGAAAAACAAGCACTACTCTGTAAGCGTCCTTGCTGCTCGGGCATTTAAAGGCACAGGCATAGGCATGAGCAGATCGAGCCAGCTACCTGAAAACCTGCTTGTACACTTGTATCGATACTGTTAAAATTAGTTACCAGTTGCACACTAACTCTGAGCTCCAAATTCAAATCCTATTTCTGATGCTGACTAGTTTTTAGCATCTGAGAGTCACTTAAATGGCTCATCCCAGCTTGCTTCTCTGGCAATGGATGACAACATTGCTGATTTCATTCTTTTTTTTTTTTTGGTCATAGGGCACATGCACTCACTGGAAAAGAGAAAGGCAGAGAGATTCAGAGAAAGGGAAAGTGAGAAATCACCCATAGGGGAATGGCCACGCTGCAATCCCTTCTCCTTCCTTCTCCTCTTGGGATTTTGGGCACGCACGCACACGTGCTGTGTGTGATTTTCAAGCCGCAAGGTTGGAGACTCAAGTCATACTCAGCCATGTGGGAGTCCAACACCTTAACCACTACACTGCTGGTCCTGCGTATTTCATTCTTAAGTAGTGTTTTGTTTTGTCTTTTTAAAGAATCATCTGACTCTTACTACTCTTCCCCATTTTTATCCTTTTTCTCCTTCTTTTCTCTTCCTCCTTCTTTCCCTCTCTTCTACTTTCTTTTTAACTTTTTTGTTTGTTTGCTCTAGGGCACATGCGCTCACCAGAGAGAGGGAAAGTGAGAAATGACCCCCCAGGGGGAATGGACACACTGCAATCTTTTCTCCATTCTTCTCTCAGGATTTTGGTCACATATGCACCTGCCCTGTGTGTTTTTGAAGCTGCTGGGTCCAGGACTCAAACTGCATAGTTGGCCATGTGGGATCCAGTTGCCTTAATCACCGTGTCACCTGGCTGGCTACTCTTTTACCTTTTTAATGCGATTAAATGTGGGATCAGAAAATAGACATAGCCAGGGTTTTATTGGTCTGTTTCTTTCCTTATTAAGGAAGAAAATATATGGAAGATCTTTGTGAATTTCACTGCAAAGACAAGTTGAGAACCTCCAGTAACCAGGGAGAGCTTCTAAGAGTTGAGAAGTATGCTGGTTCTTGTCTGAGTAGACAAAGATTCAGTGATTTGCTTTTGAAACCATATCCTCAGCTCTGATTTTTTTCAGTTCCAGTGTTAAAAGGTGCCTCTTTATCCAAGCAAAAATGTGCTGACTAATTAAGTCTGTAGCTAGGGACCAGGCAGTGGCACAGCAGTGGTGCTACTGGGCCCATGTAGAAAGGTCATGGGTTCATGTTCTGGGACCTCACTGAGTACTCTGGGTGCATGTGTATTTGCACACAATTCAGGCTGGTTGAGCTTAGGGGAATTCCGGTGTGTGTGGAGACCCTGTTGGGGGTGCCCCCCCAACCAGAAGAAATAAATGAATAAATTAAAAAACAAACAAACAAGAATTTGTAGCTATACCTAAAGGTGTTTTGGCCTCATTCTCAGAGGAAAAACTGACAGAGTTAGAGTAAAACCAAGGCAGGACCAGCAGTTAGTGTAATGGCTATGTCGCTGGACTCCCTTGTAGTCGACCACGGTTTGCGTCCCGGACCCAGTGGCTTAAAACTCACACCGGGCGCATGTGCGTGCGTGCCCAAGATCCTGAGAGGAGAACGGAGGAGAAGGGATTGCGGCATGGCCATTCCCCCTGGGGGGTGATTTCTTGCTTTCTGTCTCTCTCTCTGTTTGGTGAGCGCACACACCCTATAGCAAAAACCTCTCCCCCCCAAAACAAACAAAACAAACAAACAAACAAACAACAGCAAAAAACAAGGCCCCAAAGATGGTCAGTGAGTAAATGGTGACACATATCATTTGGTACAAGCTGACTTTGTTTAGTCACAGTATAATCTTGCAAGTGGTGTCCTTATCCTTGTTTTACAGATGAGGAAACTTAGGTTTAGAGAGGGTAAGTGACAGGTCAGGGTCACACTGACAGGAAGTGATACAGCTCTCTGACATCAAAGTCTGCTTCCATTGGCCTGTGTCTCCTTCCTGCTGAGCAATGCCGCCCCCTGGCATCTGCTCAAGATGTGGAGTAGAGCCAGCCAGGGAGAGCCTGGGGTCAGCTCTGTCCACCTGCCCAGTCCCAGGGGATAGGGAAACAGGACAGAGCAGGGCTGGCTGCTGCGTGCCTGGACTAGTGGGACTGGGACTGGAAATGGGGCTTGGACACGTGTGTGTGTGTGTGTGTACAGGGAGGGAGGGTGAGAATGTAAGAGATTCAGGGTAAATATATAATTAGGTGTTATTTGCTTCCAAAATGAAAATAGCATTATGGTTTATTTCTGATTTTAAAAGCCAGGCACACTCGTGGTAACAAATGTAGTCTGTATGGAAAGGGATAATAACCGAAGTGAAGCGGCCCGTGACCCCACAGCCTACAGATGGCAGTGACCCCTGGCTGGGCTCTGAGTTCTGCATTCTCAGATTTAGCCACCTTAAACTATCTGCTCTTAACTGTTGACAAGTTGCCTTGGAGACCACCAGAAAGCAATTAACATCAATTGCTCAGATTTTTGAATTTTGGACTCATTCGTCATTTGGGGGTAGCTTTGTTGTCCCTTGGTAACTTCTTAGGGATTATTCATCTAAGAGGTTTTTTTTTTTTTTTTTTTTTTCTCTTTTTTTTTTGGAGAGGTTTTTGCTATAGGGCGCGTGCGCTCGCCAGACAGACAGAGAGAGACAGAGAGATAGAAAGCAGGAAATCACCCCCCAGGGGGGATGGCCACGCCGCAATCCCTTCTCCTCCATTCTCCTCTCGGGATCTTGGGCACGCACGCACACGCGCCCGGCGTGAGTTTAAGCCGCCGGGTCCGGGACTCGAACCGCGGTCGAATACGTGGGAGTCCAGTGACATAGCCATTACGCTAACTGCTGGTCCCGATCTAAGAGGTTTTTAAAAGCTAATGAAATAGTATGTTTTTTAGACATGGTTTTAAAGATTAAAAACATGGGAAAATGTTGATATGATATCAAGAAAAAAGAATCTAAAATTATATATCCAAAATGATCTGAATCTTAAGATACACATCTACTTTTTTTTTTTTGGAGAGGTTTTTGCTATAGGGTACGTGCACTCGCCAGACAGACAGAGAGAGACAGAGAGACAGAAAGCGAGAAATCACCCCCCAAGGGGGATGGCCACACCGCAAACCCTTCTCCTCCATTCTCCCCTCAGGATCTTGGGCACGCATGCACACACGCCCGGTGTGAGTTTTAAGCCACCGGGTCCGGGACACAAACCGCAGTTGACTACGTGGGAGTCCAGTGACATAGCCATTACGCTAACTGCTGGTCCCAGATACACATCTACTTTTGCAGAAAAAAAGACAAAGAACTTGTAGGATGTCCCCTAAAATGGCATGGATACTTATTTCTGAATGAGAATGTTATGAATTATCTTGTTTTCTTTATTTTCTTTCATATTTACGAAAGTTTTTGATAATGAGCATGTTCTGCCTGTACAGTCAGAAAAGAATACGTGTTATTTATAAAAAAGAATAGATATTTGGGGACAAGATGTTTTTGAAAGGTACTCAGTGATGTGTGTGTGTGTGTGTGTGAAGACAAAATAAAATAGAGCATTAAGTAATTTCCCATTGACCTTAATAGACACGGTAGCCTGGATAGATGTTGGGGGAGGGAAGTAACCGGAGGAGGGACTGTTTTTTTTTTTTTTTTTCTTTTTTTCTTTCTTTTTTTTCCCCTTTATTACCAGAGGGCATGTGTGCTCACCAGAGAGAAGGGGGGAGAGAGAAAGCACCCTTCAATGGGCCACTGTCATGCCACAATCCCTCTCCATACCTCCATCCTGTTGGGATTTCAGGCATGTATACATACGTGCCTGTTGTGCTTTTCAAGTTTCTGGGGGTGGGATTCAAACTGTGGTTGGCCATGTGGGATCCAGTTCCCTTATCCACTAGGCTGGGGGGCCAGCCCTGGAGGAAGGACTATTCATTTGAGTTTCTGAGATATTCATTTCCTGCAAATGCCTCGGTCCTGTACCCATCTCTTACAAGTGGAAACACCAGTTCAAATGTACAAAATGTGCAAGGGAAAGCTTCTCTCTGTAGAAGCCCCAGAAGTTTTCTCATATATATTTAGGGTTTTGCTATCCCAGTGGAAATTGGTGGTTTTACCCATGGACATCTGCCAGGAATCAAATGGAAGGGCCAGGTAGGAGAAAATGGCCTGTAATTTCGGCTCTGCGGATGTGTGCAGTATGATAAATGCCCTTAGCTTGGTGTGTGTTTCTGGTAAGAGACTGTCAAGAACTCCCTTGAAAGCTCCGCTTGATCATTTAGGGCCACTGGCAGAAAAGTGTGAATCAACTGGGTTCTCCTGGGTGGAGCTAATAAGCCTCTCAACCCCTCGCCATTCTGTCCTTTAGAAATGAGTGGTAAAAACAACAATAAAATCCAAGAATCCTTAAATCTCTGGGGAGAGTGGAGAGGTGAAAGGAGATCTGTTTTATGGCATACCTTTAATAAAAAAGATTTATAAGTAAGTCATTTTCTCTTCTTCCAAGGTGTTAGATTGAGAGGATCCAGTAAACTAAACCCCAGGGAGAGCTTGGTATAAATAAAAAAAAACCCGACAACTGTCAAAACAAATAGCAACCAATCAGAAATACAGTGTCGAGGGAGGCTTCTGTTCCAAAATAATTCAGGGAAGTGCTAGCCTCTTACAGCCAGAGTAAGGGAGAAAATCAGGACACCTCCTAAATCCCAAGCCTGGAGACTGATTGGGAGGAATGGGTAATATGGGTCTATTTTCATCTTTTAAGAAATAACCAAAACCTTAAAAATCAATGAAGAATATATTCATTCATTCATTCATTCATTCAGTAGGCTGTCATCAGTGCCTTCTCTGGGAAGACCATAAAGTGGTGATGGAGCTGCAGAGTAGAAGGACATACTGCACCCCAGGTTGCCAGGAGGATGGGGACAGTGTTCTGCACAGTGATGGGTGGATGGAATCATGGAGCACAGAGAAAACTAACTGTGCAGTGTGCACATGCCCGCATGTGAGCGATGCTCAGCTGAGCTGGATTTGACCGAGACAAAGTTAGGCAGGTTCTGAGAAGCATGTAAGCCAAACAGGTAGACTATTTATTTGTTCATTCACTCATCCAACACATATAAAGAAGGGTCTTACCTTCAGAGAGCTTATATTCTAGGAGAACAGACAAGTGTAGGTTAGAAAACTAACCAACAGAGGGGACCAGCAATTAGTGTAATGGCTAGGTCGCTGGACTCCCATGTAGTCGATCATGATTCGAGTCCCGGACCCGGTGGCTTAGACTCACACCAGGCGTGTGTGCGTGTGTACCCAAGATCCTGAGAGGAGAAGAGAGGAGAAGGGATTGTGGTGTGGCCATCCCCCCTGGGGGGTGATTTCTTGCTTTCTGTCTCTCTGTCTCTCTCTGTCTCTGGTGAGCGCATGCACCCAGAGCAAAAACCTCTCAAAAAAAAAAAAAAAGAAAAGAAAAGAAAACTAACCAAGAAAAAAGAGGCTTTCAAATGTCTGTTGGGTCCTGAAGACTGGAAAAGAGTGCCGTGTGATCTGAGGGCAGGGTGGGCATCAAGATGGCCAGGGAGGCCACCTCAGAGACACAACCTCTGACACTGCATCCTGCATCAGCAATGCAAAGATCTGGGGATGAACATTCCAGAGGATAGGATGGCAAAAACAGGGCTTATAGGTGGGAACAAGCCTGGTGTCTACAAGGATCAGAAAAGGCAGTGAGTCAGGGGGAATTGAAAAAGGGCATGTGGTCAGAGAGCAAGCAGGGGCCAGATGACCTAAAGCCTGTTGGCCTTGGTGAGGACTTTGGGAATTGTGGATGTGAACAGCAGATAACACTTTGGGATTAGGTCTGGAGGAAGAGTCACCATTCTCAACAGAAGGATTAGATGTGATGGTAGAAGAAGGGAAGCATCAAGGGATCACCCTAGCGTTTTGCCTTAGCAGTGGGCAGATGGTGGCCATTTATAGAGGTGGGGAAGAGGAGTTTGTTTAGGGTGGGTGACAGCACATGCTTGGGGATCTGCAGATGGTTTGGTGTGGCACAAACCCAAGTTTGTGGAGAGGAGTGAGAGAGAGAAAGAGGGGGAGGCAGAGGTCAGGAAGGATCTCCCAGCCCTGTGAGAAGGCTGGAGGCAAACCTCAATGCTTCCAGTAGCAGTGCAGGCCCTTGCAAAGCAGACCAATGCTATCAGATTTTTTAAAAATTATTTATTTTTATTTTTTTGAGAGAGATTTTTGCTATAAGGCATGTGCACTTGCCAAAGAGACAGAGAGAGACAGACAGAAAGCAAGAGATCACCCCTAGGAGGGATGTCCACATCACAATCCCTTCTCCTCCACTCTCTTCTGGGACCTTGGACACGCATGCACATGCACCCGTCATGAGTTTAAGCTGCTGGGTCTGGGACTGTAACTGCAGTTGACTACGTGAGAGTCCAGTGACGTCACCATTATGCCATCTGTTGGTCCCTGCTGTCAGGTTTTATCTTTTGAGAGATGAACTTCCAGCATAGATGTGTGTTTGTAAGGATGTGGCGGAAGCAGACAGTGCGGATGGTGTTGTAAGAGCGAGTGGGCGGTGGCCTGAAGTAAGGTGGAAATAGAGCAAAGTAGACAGATTCTTGAGCTATTTAATGGATGTAGGATGTAGGATGCAGTGATTTATATATGCGTGAGTTGAGGTAGGAGGTCGACTCTTGTGTTCTAGGTTCTGTGAGTCTATGGATGGGGTTTTCACTCAGGGCAGTGCAGTGTAGAGCCAGAGAGGGTTGAGTAGGTGAGTTCATTCATGGACTCAGGAGTAGTGAAATCGGTGTCCCTTCCTGAGTGTTCATTTGACCCTTCCTCCTTCTTTGTAACTGCCTCCCGGCCCCTTCCTATGTGTAGTCCACATCCTTCAGTGTAAGTTGACCTCACCTCAAATCCAGAGATGGTCCTCCATCTAGATAGGTACTCCATCTCTGGCCCATGATTAGTACAAGAATGGTCTTGGGCCAATGAGATAGAAGGGGAGGTTTTCTGGGGACTTCTGGGAAGGCAGTTTCCTTGATTTTATGAGAATGAATATCCACAAGTGACCCTCTCTGATCCTTGAGGTGTTATTCGTTGTGGATATGCAGCCTCAAAGCACTGTACCCATCTGGCCACCAGCCTAAGGACAAGGAAGGAAACAAGCGAGCTGGCTGGAGGTGCCTAGTTCAGGCTGGGGCAGCCCATTTCCTTCTTGTGAAGCTACTTAGAGTTGTGCTTTCTCTTACTTGCAGCTCAAAGCATTCTAATCAATACACAGGCCAATGGTTTATCTAGGTATAACTCTCCAACAGGCACATGGACTTTCTGCCTAGCCTGGGCTAGGGCCTGAGATGGAAAAAGAACTCTAATGCTCACACTCTTCCAAGAGTCGGTATCAATAGGATCATTTTCCTATTCACAGAAAACTTAAAAAAAAAAATGATAGAAGATGTATGCACTCACCACTGGAGAAATAGACAGAGAGAGGGAGAAAGATGGAAAGTGAGAAAGTACCCCCATGGGGTATGGATACGCCACAATCCCTCTCCATTCTCCTTTTCTGAGTTTTCAAGCTGCTAGGTCTGCGATTTGAACCACACAGTCGGTCATGTGGAATCCGTGTACCACATTAACCACCGTGCATCGCCCATTAACCACCATGCCACCAGCTGACCCTCAAATCAGACTTTAAAAAAACGTATTTATGATTGAGGGTGGAAGTGGAGAATTGAGAACTTCCTTGAAGAACACATGACATTGTGTGGTCATGTACAGGGGTGGATTATGGAACCTTCGTAATTAAAAATCGAAAGGAGAGATGCTAATCACTAGAATGATTCAGACACTGTTCAAAGAGAAACTGAATGACCTATTTTCTGAGTTTTTTTTTTTTTTAAGTGGAAATTCATTTTGTGTTGGTTGTCCCAGGTGACCTCTAAGTGACATAGACAAGCCAGAAGGAAAAGAGGTGGGAGTTCAGGGTCTGGTACATACGAGGACCAAGTCCAGCCTTCCCGCTTTTGGGCTGCACCGTCTCCCTTTCTGACGTGGAGTGAACAGCCTCCCCGCAAGGTGGTCATGTGAATTAAATGGTGACACACACACAGAGCCTGCATTGTGCTCAGAAAATACCAGGAGAGACATGGAGGTAGACGTCGAGATAGGTAGACACAGAAACATCCCTCTTGTCTCCTCTCCTTCTCTCTGTCTCTTGCCCATTGACCTTTCATCGTCAGCATCCTCTGCTCATGCACATGGCTACTAGTGCCATTGGCTTGTACGGGCTGGTGGTCAGTTCTCTCCTTGCCTGACCAATTGGTAGCATTTGATTTGGTTGACCACTCTCTTGGAATTCTGTCTTCACTGGCCTCCAGGCACCGCCTAGTTCAGTTCTCTTTCTACCTCACTGGCTACTCCTTCTCAGTGTCTTTTCAGGCTCCTCCTCATCTTCTAGACCCCTGAAAGATGGAGTGCCAGGTCTTGGTCCTCAAACCACTGTTCTATAGCTTCACTCACCCCACAAAGCTCCTTATCTCAATTCAAGTCCAGTATGCCTACCACGAGCTACAAGACTCTACCCAACCTGCCCTTTTCCCCAGTCTTCTCGCCCAGTTTATCTGGTATACTTGCTGTTTCTGGAAAATACCATTGATTTTTCTCCTTTTAAGCCTCTTCACTAATTATTTCCTCTACTTAGTGTCTTGCTACCTCACTTATTCAGATCTTTGCTCAAATGTCACAGGGATTCTCTCCTTCCAGCCACCCTGCATAACTTAACAACTCACCTCCTCATCACTCTGAATCCTCTCTGCTTGCTTTCTCTGTTTTCTCTTTGCTCCACTAGAATGCCAGCTCCGTGAGGTCAGGACCTCATTTTGTGTATAGGTATCTTCCGCTCCTAATTGTGGTTGGCACAAAATAGGTGCTCAATAAATAGGTGTTGGTTGAATAAATGCATTACTTGAGGGTTGCTGTTGTTATTGTAAGCATAAGCATAAATAGGTGTTGGTTGAATAAATGCGTCTTTGTTATTGCTAAGCCCAACTTTAATATTCTATGTTTTATGCTTGCAAAGCAAGAGGAAGAGCCAATGACCTCCCAAGATCCCTTTTGGTTTTCCAAGCCCAGGATTCATAACATAGTGGATGTAAATTGCTTATGTGGGAACAGATCCAAACAGAATTAGTGAGGCTCAAGGGCCTCCAGATCACCGTACTCCTGGACGTCCTGGACTCCCTAAAAAGCCCTTCTGAGCGATATGGTTAGACAGCCACTTAGACATGTCTGTTTTGGAGGCGGTTTGACCTATGGTGAGAATGTCAAATGAAACAAAAACATTCTGACATTTTAAGAGCTTTAATTTACTCAAGATAAAAGCCATAGCATCTGAATATGTCAAGTTTATAAGGCATAGACTTTAGAACAGGAATATGTGCCTAGCTAATGCAAGGGCATGTCAGTGAGTTGATTGACTTGTTGAAGGAGAATACCAGTAATGTATTTGGAAGAACTAAAGAATGCATCTACAAGATTCATCTCAAACTTGGTTTAGGGTGAATATGTCTCTCCCTGCAGTTCAAGTTGGGTTATATGTGAAATTAAACAATTGCCAAGGTGATTCAAGTAGATGCATCTCAGAGGTCCAGAGATATCAATGATTGTTGCCCATCAGTGGGACATAGTAGAAAAAAATGTGGACTGGAGTTATATGGACTTGGGAGTGGATCCTAGCTTTGCTGTGTGTGGACTAGACAGTATCTGATAAATTACTTAACATCTCTAGGCTTTGGTTTTCTCGCTTCAGGTGACAGAGACTACATGAATTACCTCTCCTCCGTAGTCTAGTATTCGGCCTGGCAATGTTTCCCAATCTTCCTTGCAGTTAGGTAAGACCACAGGATTGAATTCTAGCCGGTGGATGTGGTGAATGGGACACGTGCCACTCCCAGGCCTAGCCCATAATAACCTCTCTCAAGTGACCTGCCATGCCCTTTCCCCTTCTGGTCAGGCAGAGGACCATGGGGGCTTGAGGAGTTGTGTGCTGGAGATGGCAGAGTCATGAAATGGGAAGATACATGTTCCAGGATTATTTTCCAGCTTAGAGAACCGCAGGCTTTGAGAGGGATTTAAGAAGCTAATTTATAGTCCCAGTTTTCTAAGTTCTAGGTCTTCACAGTAAGAAAGATAATTTTCCTTTGTGTGTGTATGTATACATATATATGCATGTGATGTGATGTGATGTGATGTGTGTGTGTGTGTGTACATACACATATATATCCTAAACTATCAGGCTTATAAAGGGCCAGATTAGAGTGAATACTTTTAGGCATAGCCAGCAGAAGTTAGAGGAAGAAAGTCTTGTTGACTGAACTAGTTAGGAAAAACTTATTAAGTCACTCAGATACCAGAAGACCGTAGCTACAGAGGCTCCCATGAATAATGGTCCATCAAAAAGCATTTCTGTTTCATTTGGAGGAGCATGAGCATGCTTTCTTCATTCTCTTAGCAGATATTCATTGCTAACCACATTAGCAATGTAGGCTACTTAGAAAATTAACCTAGAATATGGTAAAAGCCATAAATTAGGACAAGGATGCTCATTACTGGACCATTTATAATGTCAAAAGACAGAAGCAACCCAAATATCCAATAGTGAGAGAGTGCTTAAGCAAATCATGGTATATCCCCTTGATGTCATCTGTCCCTAAGAAATCCCATTGAAGTCCACCACTTCAGCTGCCATGCATATGCCAGTGACTCTCCTATTTATAACTCTGACTTCTCCAAACTCCTTTCCCATATCTGCAGTTTCTTCCAGGGTATCTCTTTGGCATTGCAAACTCAGGCATCCTAGGCCTGAACTTATGACTCACATTGCTTCCCTGTGTCACCTCCCATCCCTCCAACATCGTCCTCTTCCAGTATCTCCTGCCTCACCATCTCCAGCTGTGAGAGTCAGGATTCTGGGAGCCATCCTTGCTATTTTCCTTTCCCACATCCCGTACCCAATCTTTTAAATCCACCCTTTCCCCTTTATCCCTGCTGCTGTCTCTTTGGTCTAAGCTGTCATCTTCTGTCACCTTAGACTGTGTCTTAGCTTCCCAGCTGGGCTTCCTGCATGCACCTCAGTCTGTTCAAGAGCACATCCGGGCCTTTCATTCCTACTCCTCTTACCTCTGAACCTCTTCAGTGACTCCCTACTGCTTTCAGAATAAAGACCAGAATTCTTCACATGGCCCACTGGGTACCTTGGTGTCTGAGTCTTGCCTGTCACCCTCTCTCATCTGTTCCTCACCACCTCCTTTTCCACCATCCAGCCACAGGGCAGTATACACGTTCTTACCTCTGCTCAAAATGCACTTTCCAAGGGGAAAGGCATGGCAGATCACTTGAGAGAGGTTATTATGGGGTAGGCCTGGGAGCACATATGTCCCATCTCCCACCCTCAAGCGCACCATCACCAGGTTCACACCTATGTATCTTCCACTTATCAGACTCAACCACCTCATGGAGGCCCGCTATGATCCTGCACCTAGGTCAGGTTCCTTTGGGTCCTGTCTCTGTACCTTACACTCAGTCTGCACAGAGGAAGAACTGGCTTAGGGATGTTGTAGATGCTGAGAAATTCGATAAGAAAAAAAAACATTTGTAAGCTCAGCCACAGGGCCCGGGCAGTAGGACGGCACTGCTGCATGGTGCTGGAGCCATAGGGGAAGCCCTCTCCAAGGGTTTGGATCCTTGATTGGCCTGAACCTGTGATCCTGGGTGGCTGGAAGGCCAGCAGATCATGGCGTGCAGAGAACCTGTTGAGGGTCTCCATCTCTCTCTCTCACAACACTCATCACTGATAATACAGCGTGGATAGATTCTCTACCTCTCAAAGCTGCATGTGGAACCACAGATCAGAAATCTGATACTGAATGTGAATCAGGACAAGTCAATTGTGCCAAAAATACCTACTCTGTGTGTCAGACCCTGTGCTGTTCCCCCTACTTTCGTGGATCTTGTCACTTATTTAACAGGTTTCAAGAGCATGAGCATCAGGAAAGCACATTTGTATTCAAGGAGCACTTGGGAATGCGTTTTATTTCCTTGAGTCAGACATTTCGCTTTTGGGACTCAGTTGCAATAACCATCCCCCTGACTTCCCTTGGTGACTTGGATAGGCATTCATACTGTGACAATACTCAGGAGAGCTCAGGCCTTGAATGTGATGCAGCGAAGTCGGGCTTTGAATCTGACCAGTGAGGAGTGTGGCATTCCCAAGCGTGGTCCTCGATCCCCCCAGAGAGAATGTGCTGCTAAACCAGAGAGCAGAGACAGTCCTGGCTGGGAGAACCCAGGGATTAATGTCCAGAGTGTTAACATCATAATTGGGTTGGCGTCGAAGGTGGCAACATCTGCCATGTGAGGTGCTGGTGCCAGAACCCACGTTGCACCTGCTGGCTGGCCAGGACCTCCGTCTTGGGAGCAGCCTGGGTGGCCTGAAGGCTGCACTTAGCACATGCTCAATAGCTACTGTCAGGTGGTGAGAAGCTCTCATTAGGGCCAAGAAATTGACTTGTGTCCTGGGTTTCTGAAGAAAACAATGGGGACCCATGGGAGAGGCTTGGTGCCTGAAGATGCCCGGGGATTGGGAATTGAGTTCCTGCTACAGTGACAAAAGACTGTGGTCAGTGACAAGTGTTAGTGGCACAGGGCTGGCAGGCAGTTGCAAGACTCTCGCAAGGTCATTTCATGTTTTCTCTTTGGCAGAGAGGGCAAGGAAATGGACTGTTTAAAGATGTTTACTGAGGTGGCAGAGTCCAGTGGTCAGGAGGGCAGCTCGGAAGTGAGCCCATCAGCATTGGGAGTGGCAAAGGGAAGCTGGCTTGTTGGGAGCGTCATAGTCACAGGCATCCTCTCAATGACAGCATCCCTGGGGAGGCCGGCTCCCTTACACTTAAGAGGAAACCAGGGCTCCAAGAGAGTGGGGGCCCTGCCTAAAACCATGTAGCCACAAAAGATCTCTGGTGGATGAGAATCTTGTCTGTTTCCAAAGTCTGCCCTGCCTTTACTCCATCCTGGGTCCATTTGTGGAGGTGACTGAATTATGTCACTATCATCTTTGGTGCTTAATATTCTGCTTCCAAAAGAGGTCTCAAATCCACCCATTTCTCTTCACTACTTGTGGTCCATGTGACTCCCATCTGGAGAACCACAACAGCGTCCCAACCAGTCTCTGGAATTCCTTCTCTGCCCCCCATTCCCCATGGTGCAGAGACAGATCAAAGTGTGTCACTTCCTTGCCCCAGTCCCTTCAAAGGTTTCCCTTTGCCTTCGGCTCCAATCCAAACCATTTGCAGAGGCATACAAGGCTCTCTGTCTTCTGGCTCTGCCCACATCTCAAGCTCCATCTCCTTTCGTTTATCCCACTCTTTGCTCTATGCACACTGATTTTCTAGTACTTTCTGGAAGGCTCTGACCTCTTAGTCCTGTCTTGGGACCTTTGCATATGCCATTCCTTCTGTCTGGAACACTTTCCCAAGCTTTTGCCTAAATGACTTCCGGTGAACCTCACGTATTTCTTATTCAGAGACTGCTCCTGGCTCTCTCTGCCTCACCATGCGTCTCTCTTTAGATGACTTCCCTCATCACTTTTTAATAGTTTGGAAATATCTTCTTACTGGGCCCTTGTGGACTGTTTTTGGTCTTTCTCCCCCTCTATGAGCTTCTCAAGGTTCAGGACCAGGAGGTTCTGTTCCCCGTGGTGTTCTCAGCAGCTCACACACTGCCCAGTACACAATGGATTTCCAATGAGCATTTCTTAAATGTATTGAATGAATAAATGGTTCTCAAGAACTGTTGGCATTGTCTTTGACAATGTAAGTACGTGTGAGCATATTAATAGAATCCAGTTTATTCTAACTCAGTTTCATCCATTGATTCATCCATGAGTCACTTCCATCAATATTTACTAAGTGCCAACTGGGTGCTGAGGATGCAAAAGTGAATAAGAAAACATGCCAGCCCTCTGGCAACTCAGATGCGGATAGGTTGGGGGCCGATATGGAAACGTGGAAGGGTGAAAGCCTGGACTTCCGGGGCAGGTGGCCCTAGCTCCGGACACTCAGCCGTGTGACCTTGGCAATTCACTTAACTTCTCTGCACTCTGAGCATCTCATCTGTAAAGCAGAGATAACGACATTCATCTCGCAGAACTGTCTGATACTAAATTGAATGAGAAAGTAGATAAATAGCAAAGCTCAATAAAGAGAAGGTGTCTTATGTTTATTTTTATGACTTGCCTAATGCATAAGTTAGGCCAGTTCTTCCTAAGAGGAATATTAGGGAGTCCTTATAACTGACAGAGTGCCATTGAGGCAAGTAGAAAAGGTGAGGAAGGTGTTTTTGAAGAGGGAAAGGTAAGAGCAAACCAGGTCTTCTGGGGGTCTCAGATTGTGGCATGTGGGGAATGTGCATTTCCTCTTGCTCTCTCTCCCTGGAGGGGCACAACTACCCTCTCTTCTCCCCAGAATGATGCGGTTTGCCTTTGGGGAATCCTGTCCCCTCTGACCATGCCTCCTGCCCCAGTCTCATCTCTCCCCATCTTTGTCTTCCCCACACACACCTGTACCTCTGGCTTCTCCTTTCCTTAACCACCGTGAAGGGTGGAGGGTTGGGAACATCTGTCATCCACCAGATGACATCTGGAGCCGATAGCCATGGCTTCACTACTGTTCTTCTCTCCTCTCCCTATATCTGGGTGACTTGTGCCCCAGAATGCCCCAGTCAGTGACACATGTGACCATTTATTTACCAGCCTGTAGAGGGAGATAGAAACCCTGAGGCCGCCTCCTCTGCCCTCCACCCTGTGCAGGAAGCCCCTCTTAGCATCCTTTGAGGAGAAGCCATTCAGCCTCGTAGGGACACTCTCCAGTGGCCCCAAGTTTATGCCGATTGTAGTCAGTTTCACTGTGTGTCAGTCAGGTGAGCTTTGGTCCCCAACCCCTAAATTCAGCACAGCATCGAAAGTAACAACTTCAAGGAAGCAACAGCACGATGTCTGAGGGCAGGGGCTCTGGGAGCCAGACCACCACAGTTCACAGCCCATCTCCACCTCTGTGACCAGTCCATGTTGCTGACTCAGCCTCCTCATGTGGAGTGGGATGATAATGGCCGCTTCTTTGTGGGGGCTGTCATGAGAGTACTTGCAGTAAGAGGGATGACGTCTCAGACTGCGGGCCCAAGGGAAGCCGGGTAAGTGTGACTGTTACTATTTCCTTTTGGTAGAGCCCCGTCCATGGAAGGGCTGGAGAATAAGGCCCAGAAAAAAACCCCTGTCTCTAAAACCTATTCTCTTCCTGCTCTCTGAGAAGGAAAACTCCTTCCTGAGAGCAGTGCTTTTGTTTAAGATGATTTAGTTATTTGCTAGAGGGTACGTATACTTGCTGGAGAGAGACAGAGACAGGAGACAGACAAGGAGAAAGGGAAAGTGAGAAATCATCCCCTGCAGGGCTGACCACACTGCAATCCTCTCTCCATTCTCCTCTTGGGATTTTGGGCTTGCTTGCACACATGCTCGGTGTGATTTCCAAGCCACTGGGTCCAGGACTCGAACCACACAATCGGCCATGTGGGATTCAGTGCCTTAACTTCCACACCCCTGCTGGTCCAGCAATGCCTTTTTATTTTAAAGTATATTTATATCTCCGAGAGAGAGAGACTGCTCTCTGAGGGGGGGTGGGTCTCAGATTGTGAGACCTTCCCCGCCTTTTCTACTTGCCATGGTCCACCCCAGCCTCAGCCTGGGTCTTAGGCACATGTATGCACCCAACAGAGGGAGGTCTCTGGATATGACCCCTGGGCCTTCCCTGGGCCCAGCTTTTCAGAACATTGTGTACCACTGTGCCATTGTCTGGTCCAGGAGCAGTGGTTTTGATTGTTTGTTGACAATGAAGCTTGTGGCAGGGCAGAGAGAGCCAAGACTCATGTTTGGCTGCTTTTTAACCGGCTGGCTTTGGGTAACTATGTTCCCTTTTGTCCCTTGGTTTCTTGGCCTGCAGGATGGGGAGCAATGATACCCACACTAGAGGGCAAGGTCTGACCTTTCAGTATCACCTCCCCTGGGTCACGCCTGCCCAGGCTGCCTTCATTTCTCACCGCGGTTACTGCAACCCTCTCCTGATGGGCGTGCTTCCACGCCTGTTCCCGTGCAGGCTGCCCTCTGCCCTGCAGCCAGAGCAAGCTTCTGAACCCCACGTCAATGCATGGCACTCCTCCAATGGTTCCTGATGTCCCTCAGGGTCCTCCAGGGTCCTCAGCTCCACCCACAGACACTTCTATGTCCCTCTCTACTTATTTTCTGTCCCTGTCTCCTTCATTTCTCCCTCTCTGTTCACCCTGATTCTTTTTGAAATACACTAAGCACCCTCAGGACCTTTGCACTTGCTGTTCCCTTGACCTAGAATGCTTTCCCCCTTGAATATCAGCTTGGCTCATACAGTCATTTCCTTTGGAGTATCCTATTTAACTGTCAGTCCCCTGGAAGGTCCTCCATAGCCACCATATCTTTTTTTTTTTTTTTTTTTTGGAGAGGTTTTTACTATAGGGCATGTGCGCTCGCCAGAGAGACAGAGAGAGACATAGAGACAGAAAGCGAGAAATCACCCCCCCAGGGGAGATGGTCACACCGCAATCCCTTCTCCTCCATTCTCCTCTCGGGATCTTGGGCACGCACGCACACGTGCCCGGCCTGAGTTTTAAGCCACTGGGTCCGGGATGCGAACCATGGTCGACTACGTGGGAGTCCAGAGACATAGCCATTACGCTAACTGTTGGTTCCTGCCACCCTATCTTCTATAGCATTCCTTTTCTATCGCTTTCTATCCATTTACCCCGCTTAAACATTTAAGCACCTGTTTGTTCATTCTCCCTTTCTTTCCGTTAGTCTGTAGAGTCCTTGATAAGATCTTTGTTTTGTTGATCTCTGCTAGATCCCCAGGACACAGCACAGTGCCTAGCTCAGCGTAGATAGTCAATAAGTATGTTTTGAAATAATGAACAAGTATAAAGTATACAGTAAGGATTCAGAGTATCTGTGAAAATGTACCTGGCCCATCATTGGTGTTAGATACATGTGAGTTTTTAATCCCCTCATGATCTAACAAGAAGCAAATACCTGGGAAGGGCCACATGTTAAATTCACACTGGGTACCCATAAAAGGGAGGACCCAGTTGGGAGGGTAAAGAAAGGCAAACCAGGGGCCCTGTAGACAAACTTCAATTGCTAAGCAGTTTTGCCCCTGGCCAGCTCATTTGTGTCTGTGTGTACGGTGACTCTCTAGGCTATTGAATTGCATTACCCTTTTCATTCTAATAATATGAACAGAATTTGGATGTGATATTTGATGATGTCTTGTCTATTGAGCGACTTCAGGACTGCCTGGCACACTGCAGCAAATTACTGTCAACTTGCGGGCCTCTGTGCTTTCGTCAATGTGCCAGAATTTCCGTAGAAAATACTGGTCATTTACAGTTTATGTCTCAAAAATGAATTTTTATTTCATTGGCTTAATCTTCAGAGTTGTCAGAAACGTGTGTTTATACCCAGGGAGACTTCAAATGCAAGATTTTATAACAAGACCAGAGCTGGAAGTTTTCCTGAAGGGGAAGAAAGACAAGCGTTCCCTGCCTGGTTGGAATTGCTATTTGTATGCTACCTGCTGAGAGAGAGAAGAGGGTAGGCTGGATTCCTTCCAAAAATTAGAAGAGAAGCTGGTTTCAACTTGGGAAGGTGTTAACATTTAAGACTAAGGCTGATAGGCCGAGGGCAGGAAGCAGAGGTGAGAGGGTTATGTGAGAGTATCTTTTCCAGCCCCAAATGCCTGGAAATCTGGTGCGTCCTGCAATTCTCTGACCCAGGCATGTAGTAAAAGCTCGATGAATGAAAGCTGAATTGCAGGTGGAGCCAGTTGGGGAGAGTTCGAGGCTGTGCTAGCTGCTGTGCTCTGGGTAGGGATTTGGGGATTTGACCAAGTCTCTCCCACCTCCACCCCCCACTGCATTCACATCGCCTAATAATCTATCACAAATACCCAACAGTGTTGAAGCCTTTGACTGTGCAAAGGGAGGATCTAGCCCTTCCCAGGGGAATCTCCCAGTCAGAGACATAGCTGTGCTCCACCCACACACTGGGGTTGAGTCAGAAGGGCGTGCGTTTGCTGAGACTAATTGTACTACTGTTGTTTCTATCCATCAGTAAAGGCCTAGCAGCGTTTTAGGGAAGGGGCTGCACCTGTCACAATCTCCAGGTTGGCTATCAGTGGGGGAATTTTCCTAGCCAGCTTCTTACCCTGTTTCCTTATCTTCAGTCTTTACGCAACAGGAGCAGGGGCCCCTGGGGAGCGGCATCTCTGAAACGTCCCCTGCAGCTTGTCTGCCTGGCACGGGCTCGTGTAATTGTGGGTGATTAGTGCCGTGGCAGCCAGCTAACTCAGCACCAGTGCAAAGCCACTGGGCTACGGACTGCAGGAAATCCAAGGAAGGGCTTATTCCGAACAGCAGTTATGGGCAGTATGCGACAAGGGGGAATGGGTTTCCAATGAGCTTTGTGTGGTCAGAGATAGAAAGGAACTGGCAAGAGAGGTCTCTCTCCCTCTCTTCTCCCTTTCTTACTTATGTACCCACTTATCTACCTATATTTTCTTTTTTCATTTTGTCATTTACATTTGTCATAAAGTTTTATGGCATACAATATGGTTTTTCAAAGCATGCATGCATGCCGTGTGTGATAATCAAAATAGGGATATTGCTACTATTATTATTTATATATATTTATGTATATATTATATACATACACAAATATTTATAACACATACATAAATTTATATTTATAACATACATATCACTATTATTATTTATATATATGTATATATATTTATGTATATGTTATATGTTGGGTTGTCACAAAAGTCATGATGTATTATTTCTATGTTTTTCTTTATTTTAGAGAGAATTTTGCTAGGGCATGTGTGCTCACCAGAGAGGCAGAGAGAGAGAGAGAGAGAGGGAGAGAGAAATCACCCCCGGAGGGCCACACTGCAATCTCTTCTCCTCCATTTTCCTCTCAGAATTTTAGGCATGTATACACATGTGCCCAGTTTGAGTTTCAAGCCTCTGGGTCTAGGACTCAAGCTACGGTTGGCTATGTGGGAGTCCAACGTCTTAACCACTACACCACCTGCTGGCCCTGCCTATGTTTTTCTATGCAAAAATACATCATGACTTTTCCAACAACCCAATATGAATACATACATATTTATACAAATAGACATAAATTTATATCTATAATATAAACATATTACTATTATTACTTATATATGTATATATTATAAATAAATAGGGCTATACTTCTATACTAATACATACATTGTTTTCCACAAAAAGCCTTACATTCTCATGTCTGCTAAGTGTTTTCTTCTTTTTTATGCTGGAGGGTGGCTGTGTGCTTGGGCACATGATGAAGGTGCACCTGTGTGTGTGTGAGAGAGAGGAAGTGTCCCTACAGGGCCTGGTCACACAACAATCCTTTTCCCTCCAATTTCATTAGGATCTTACAAACACATGCACATGCCTGGAGTGTTTTTTTTTTTTAGAGATTTTTTCTATGGGATGCATCCACTTGCTAGAGAGACAGAAAGCAAGAAATCACCCCGTGGGGGGGATGGCCACACCACAATACCTTCTCCTCTATTCTCTTCTTGGGGTTTTAGGCATGCACGCACACGTGCCTGGTGTGAGTTTGAAGCTGCCGGGTCCAGGACACAAACTGCAGTAGACTAAGTGGGAGTCCAGCAATGTAACCATTATGCCATCTGCTGGTTCCATGCCTGGAGTGTTTTTTAAGCTGCTGGGGTGGGGACTGGAACCCTGGTTGGCCATGTGGAATCCAATTTCCTCTGTGTAGCACTTAATTGCTGCACTGTGGGGCCAGCCCTGTCATCTAGCTTTCCAGCTATACAGCAGGTATTTCCTAAACCCTTACTATATGCCTCGTACTATGCCCTTCGGGGTATTAGCAACAAACAAAATAGATGAAATTCTTTGCTCATTTGAGACTTGTATTTTAATACTTTACATCTATCTATCCATCTTATGCAGTGCCCTAACATGACACAGACAATAAAGGCACAGAAACAATCAGGATCAAAGACTATGCCAATCAGAGGGAAGGTCAGAACCAGAGAGGTAAAGAAACACCAGTGGGCAGCCTACGGTGTCCTACAGAGTTGCTGAAGCTAAGTGGGCCCCTCCCCGGCAGCAAAAGTGGAGAGGGGAAGTATATTTGGAATGTGAATCTCATTGTGCAGAAAGGGACATCATGTCTTTCCTTGTTTCCACTCATAATAAAGTCTGTTATCTAATCATATTGCCTTATTGAGCCTTAGGGAATCTCATGGCCCAGTTACCATCATTAGCCCCATGTTACAGATGAAAAAAACTGAGGCTTAAGAAAAGTTATATCTGTTGCCCAAGGTCACATCTGGAAAGTGGCAGAGCTGAGATGAACTCTCAGGCAGTCTAAATTCAGAGCTTTTCACCATGTGCTTAACTGTTCTTCTACAGGGAAAACTCGGAAAATGCACCCATGGTCCCTGGGTGGAAGCCCAACTGCCCTGGAAGATAGTCTCCTGCCAGAGATCTGGGGAAAGAAATGAGGGAGGCACATCCATATGCAGTGGGAATACGAAATACTAAGTGGGAATACAAAATACTAAATATGAAATGCATCCTCTTTTAGGTTCAAGACATTCTAATAGCCCAAGAGTGGGAAAACCAGGGCTTTCGGGTCCCAGGCTAACCTGGCCTAAAAATCCTATATCCACCTCTGTTGTCACAAAGGCATCACCTCAGTTAGAAAAAGGATTGAAAATCCCGTTAGCTTGGCACTGATTTGTGATAGAATCTCACTGGGTCTCCAGAAACTGCCTTGTGGCCAGGCCAGGAAGCAGGGCTCTCTCCAAGGTGCTGAAGCAGGCTGTGCTTGATTTTTCTTTTCAAGTCTGACAGTCAGGTCCAGGTAACCACACTAGTGTTCTAGCAGATTGAAAAAGGAGACAACCTACGTGACCACGTTGACAAAATGTACCAATCGGTAAGTTTTTGAGTATATTAACAAACTTGCCAACCCTAAGAAGTAGCATAACTGAGTGACTTAGAGCAAATTTCTTTTTTAAAAAGATTTATTCAATTTTTAAATTTATTATCATCATTATTATTATTTTTCAATTTGACCAGAGAGAGAGGCAGAGAGAGAGAAATGGAAGTGAGAAAGCAAGCCACCAGATCCAGGACTCAAACATGGTTGGCCATGTTGGAGTCCAGTGCCTCCACCACCGCAGCACCTGCAGGCCCCGAGAGCAAATTTCTTGAACTTTCTATTCCTATGTTTCCTCACCTATAACAGAATATTATAATAATACTTATACTGATCCCCAAAAGAGTTTCTGTGATGATCAATTGAGCTACTAGTTACTAAGTACTTAAAACAGTGCTTGGTGAGTAAGTCTCTTACATATTTATGTATTTTTAAGTTGGTTACATTCCTTAAGGCTAAATTGCTTGGTAATGGGCCATCTTTAGGATGATGAACCCAGCAGAGTTACTTCATGTCATGGGGTAAAGCGAGCCCTAAGGGATGCAGTGTGGCAGATGACATAGAAAACAGAATCTTGCTTCCAGTCCTCCCAATCATATTTACACGAGACAAAAAGCCTGTACCACATCCAGTTTTCAGTTGCCTCTCAGAATTCTAAGTCCTTAAATAATGTTTGAAAATGTTGAATTCTGTATGCCACATAGCTTTTAAACAACAGTTGTTTATCAACCCCAGAGGTGACAGCGAGTCAGTGTTGGGGGTGCTTCAATGTATGCCCATGTCTCTTCGCTCCCTCATGGGTATGTTAGGGAGTGTAATTAATACTGTTTGCAAAACAACTGAGAAATCTTCTAGTGAAAGTTGTTTTAGTAAGGCAAATTGCTGTATTATTATTACATATGCTTGGAATTGCTTTCAGAGTCCACTTATTGGGCAGGGAAGGGGAGAATCTATTTTCTTCTTTGATGGCAATGGGTCATGCATTGTAAATTGGCGTTTATGATGCTAAATCACCTTATGGAGACTTTGTGTCTTGAGAGCTACAGAAATCTCATAATGGGAAATGTTCATAAAACATTTCTTCTTCTTTTAATTTTTTCTTTAGTTTTGCCATAGGGCATGTGTGCTTGCTGGAGAGAGATAGAGAGAGACAGAGAGAGGGAAAGTGAGAACTCACCCTTGAAGTGGGATGGCTACACCGTAAACCCTTCTCTTCCATTCTCCTTTTGGGATTTTGGGTACACATGCACACGTGCCTGGCATGATTTTCAAGTTGTCAGGTCCAGGATTTGAGCCACTGTCAGCCATGTGGTAATCCAGTGCCTTAACCGCTATACCACCTGCTGGCCCCAAGGATTTCTTTTTTCTTTGGTACCCTCCCCTTAAGTCAATTCCTGTTTTCAGGCAAACGTGAAAGAAACACTATAAAAAGCAACCCTGAGTATCTAAACTTACAAAGTCCAGATGCTTATTTCAATACAAAATTTCCTGCAAAGGGCCACTTTTTTTTTTTTTTTTTTTAAATCAAATACTCTTTCTGTTAATTTATGCCCTAGTTTTGTAACATTAAGTTGAAATCAAAGATTGAAGCAGAAACAAAGGAAGGTGAGGCTAGGCATAAACTCTAACAACTGAAGTTGTATGTGGGCCCTTCCACCTGAAAACATACAAAAATCTTGGCTTCATTTGATAAAAATTGGTGTGAAATGACTAATAGCAAGCTTGCCTGTGGGAAATACTGTCACATGATTACATATACATTTCTGTTTTTCTCACTAGTTCCCTTTATTTTATAGAGAGGTGCCTATTTTGTTTTCTTGTATATTTACGATATTGTCATGGGGTGTGTGAGCATGCTGGAGAGAGACAGAGAGAAGAAAATTGAGAAGTTCCTCCCCGCCCCCCCCCCCCCCCAGAGTCCAAGACTTGAACTGTGGTCAGCCATGTGGTAGACCGGTGCTCTAACTACTATACCACCTGCTGGCCCAAGAGGTACCTATTTTATAGGCATGATTGCCCACTATTCAATGAAACATATCCCCTTTCCTTTAATGTATCTGTTTCCTAACTCAAGTTTGAGATAATGACATCAGTCCTGGCATACTGAAGAAAAGTTCATTGAAATTAGAATTTAGCACGACTCAGAGGAAGAACACAAGGCTTTGTTTGCAAGCTGTTTGAGTGGTGATGAAATCTGAATTAGATAAGAATGCTATCATTGCTGCTATCAGCCACTTCTCAGCCCCGTTTTATCTGTAGCCTCACAAAAATTGATTTGCTATCAGTTATATTTGTTTTTTAAAATCCCATAAAATCTAAGAAGCCTATTTTTTGTCTGTAAAATTGAGTGGATAATTGTCTCTTTTATATGAATAAAATACAAAACCTATACCTGGGATAATGGCCATTTTTCTTATTCCTAATAGACATTTTGAGACCCTCCAAGTCACACCATATGCATCCTAGACTTCCTAGTTTTATGCTCTTTTATTCAGTTTGGGCACCTCATCAGCCTCCCCCCCCCAATTTCTTTCTTTCTTCCTTTTTTTTTTTTTTTTTGCCATATGGTGACTGTGCTCACCAGGGAGACAGAGAGAGGGAAAGGGAGAGGGAGAAATCACCCCCTCCCAGGTAGGATTCCTTCTTCTAGTCTCCTCCTGGGATTTTGGGCACGCATGCACAGACATCCAGGGATTTTCAAGTCACCAGGTCTGGAACTCAAGCCATGGTCAGCCATGTGGGAGTTCAGTGCCTTAATCACCATACTATGTGCTGGTCCCCCAATTTCTACCCCCGCCCCATCCCATCAACCTGTAGATTTTTACACTCTCTCCTCTGGGTTCCATAATATCTTAGATGTTTTGAGAATTCACACATAATAATGAATCAAGGAAAGAATGAATGAGCTGGGTTTTCATGAGAGTAGGGACCCTTGTTTTACATTTTCGTATAGCCCTCGGGGTGGTGGTCTGATTGCAGGGGAGTGGGCAGTGATGCTTTTATTTCAGTCATTCTGTTACCATCACTGTCAGCTCATGACAGCTCTGGAGGGTGTCTATGGCTAGTGGATTAGTCATATCGCAAGTGATCAATAAGTCAAATGATCCTGGCAGGTCTTGATTTTAAATTCTGTGGATACTGTCACTTGCTTAGCTGCATTCAGCCCTATGGGTTTACCTCTTAGAGATTCCACTTCTCTCCTCTCTCCTCACCATTCCTGTCCAGGGCACCATCATCGCTCATCTGGACAGCTGTGGTGGCCTCCTAGGTCTGCCCACAATCACTCTTGCTCCTCTTCTTTCTACCTGTGCTGTAGCCAGAGGGGTCATTTAAAATGCAAATGTGGCAGGACCAGCAGTTAGCATAATGGCTATGTCGCTGGACTCCCATGTTGCCGACTGCGGTTCAAGTCCCGGGCCAGGTGGCTTAAACTCACACGCGTGTGCGTGCATGCCCAAGATCCCGAGAGGAGAATGGAGGAGAAGGGATTGTGGTATGGACATCCCCCCCGGGGCCCCCCGGGGGGTGACTTCTCACTTTCTGTCTTTCTGTCTCTCTTTGTCTTTCTGGCGAGTGCACGGGCCCTATAGCAAAAACCTCTCCAAAAAAAAAAAAAAAAAATGTAAATGTGGCCACAACAGCTCCCAGTTTTCCCTCTAGCTACTCTGCCTTCCTTCCTAGTCCTTAAGGATCTCCATCGCTTTCCTACCTCAGGACCATTGCAATTGCTGTTACCTCTGCCTGAAGCACTCTTTCTGCCCTTACCTTTCTTTCTTTTTAAAGAATTAATGAATGGATTAATTCGTTTTTAATTTGACCAGAGAGAGACACACACACACAGAGGGAAAGTGAGAAAGCAAGCTGCCAGTTCTGGGACTTGAACCATAGTCAGCTATGTGGGAGTCCAGCACCTTAACCACCACGCCACCTGCTGGTCCTTGGTCCTTCCCTTTCACCTCATTACATGTCCTTCCTTTCTTCTAGGCTAGTGAAGCCTCTAGTTACACATTCTTCTGATTCCCTGAATTCTCCTTCACAACATTTAGCAGTTTGTAGTTGTGTGTGTGTGTGTGTGCACGTGTGTGTGTGTGTGTGTGTGTGTGTGTGTGTGAGTGAAGCTTCATGAGGGCAGAAACCTGACCTGTGGTTTGCTCCTTACTCAGTCTCTAGAGCTCAGGCTTCTCAAGCACAAAGTAGAGATTAAAAAGTATTGTTGAATGAATGAATGACTCTGGGATTAAAGTAAGACCTTTGCCTAATGAAGCAAGGGCCAGAGCAGTTTTCGTGCTCTGATGTCTGTTCCCCCACTGCTGGGAGGGTGGGAGCACCAGCTGCTGAACAGCCTTGCCCAGTTCTACTACCGGTAAGTCCTTGGTGGCATCCCGAGAAATGATGCAATCTTTCCCCAGTCTAAGTTCAGCCCTTTATAAAATGATTCTGTCAAGTTGTGGCAAGTGTCCAAGAGGTCCATAATGAAATGCAAATAAAAAATTTAAAAAGAGCATATGATTTCCAAATCAAGTAACAGAGCGAGTAATACTGTACATTGCTGATGCTTTATCAGTGAAATAAACAACCCAGAGTTCATCAGCATGGAAGGCCCTAGACACTCATTGTCCTTGGTTACGTGAAATAAACAATCCTTCATCACTGTTCGCTTCTCTTGCGTGTCTCATTCCAGCAACACCTTGCTCAGAGCGCCCCAAGCCAGTTTGCCCTGAGATCACGGGGTTCTCTCCGTCTCGAACCAGCGACACATTCCTTACCTCCCTGTTCACTCTCCTGGCCCTGGGTCCCTGGTGAACGTCCACTCACCATTGCCCAGCTCCAGAAGCCTTATCCAACAACATTTCTGTAAAAGACTCAAGTTTTTAACTTTCCCTTCACCATCCACATTTGCCCAAGACAGAAATGGAGGACCATCTCTGTTTCTCTCTTCTCTCTTTGATACCTGTCATATTCCATCCGTCAACACATCTTGTCCCAAATCTGTCCCTTTTCTCCAACTCTATCATCCTAATCTTCACCATCAACCTCTCTGCAAGAGCTTCCTGACAGGCCTTCTCACCTTCAGCCCTTCTCCTACTTTCTCAGGGGTCAGGGCAATCCTTTGAGGATAAATCAGATCAGATCTTCAGCTCTTCTGTGACTTCCTGTGTCACCAAGGAAAATACTCAGACTCCCTTGTGTGACCTGTAAAGCCCTACAGAAATCAGTTCCTGCCTTTGACGTTTAGTACCGTCCTCACCACAGGGTCTTCCCAATTCGACATTTGCCTGTCAAGAATCTCCAAGGTGATGAGTCCTTGACCGAACTCCTGATCTCCCACACTCTAACCTTCCATCCTCGGGAAATGGCAATTGCTCAAGTCAGAAAACGCAGTCACCTTTGACTCTTCTTTCCAGGTCTTTGCAGAGGGAACAGCAAGTGCAAAGGTCTAGTCCTCTCTTCTGTCCATCACTGGTTCCAATCAGCCGGTGAACCCTTCAGCTCCGCTTTCAGAATGTGCCCCAAATCTGACCACCTTTCACAACTCCTATAGCAACCCTGTCTGAGCCACCACCAGCTCCTGCCTGGATGGTGCTAATGGCCTCCCCACTCGTCTTCATGTTTCTGCACTTGTCTTCTCTCCCTGTCACCCCTTCATTCACTTCTCAACTCAGTCTCTGGAAGAGCTGTGCTAAAACATGGGGCCAGTTAGGTCACTCTGCTTGAAACCCTCTGGTGGCTCCCACTCACTCAGAATCAGAGCTAATGTTCTTACAGTGGCTGATAAGACCTCAGGCAACACTCTCCCCCCACACCGCAAACTTTCTAGTCCCATTACCTACATTCTCTGCTCTGCTTGTGTTGCTCCAGCCACGCACGTCTTCTTGCCATCATTAAACACAGCAGCCATGGCGCTGCCTCAGGACCTTTGCACGAGCTTCTTCCCTCCCTAGGGCACCTTTCCCCAGATATTTATTATATTTACTATCTCCTAGATAGTGTTTGCTCCTTCAGTTATTCATTCCAATATTACTTATCATGAAGGTATTCCCAGTCCATCTTGTATAAAATTGCAGCTCCCCTTCTCCAGGATCACTCTAACCCACTTCTCTGGTTTATTTTTCTCCTGAGTGCGGCCTCTGTGTAGTATGCAGGGCTGGCTTTCTGCCCATATAAGCTGTGCAGTCACAGGGACCCTGTGCCTAGAGGTTTAATACTCTGTGTTGCTGTCTTGAAATTCTTCATGTTTTAAGCAGGGGCCTCATGGTTTCATTTGGAACGGGGCCCTGCAAATCACATTAGCTGGTCCTTGCAAGGTGCATAAATTTTCCTTCTTTTGTTATGTGCGTCTCTCCCCTTTAGACATGTCTCTAGACAGTGAGGGCCACAAGGACAGGATATTTGTCTCTTCTATCCATCACTGTAGCCCCTGTGCCCAGAAGAGAGTCTGGCATGTGGCAGGTGTTCACTAAATATGTTAGGGCCAGATGGTGGTACAGCCGTAAAATGGAACACCCTGCAAGGCAGACCCACGCAGGAAGGTTCCGGGTTCTTATCCAAAGACTTGCCTGAGTACACTGGGCATGTGCATGCTAAGATCTGGGCTGGCCGAAGCTGGGGGTGGATTGTACTGAGGTGTCTATTAGGGATGCTGTCTCTTTCTGTGTCTCTTGCTCATAGAAAAAATAAATATACTTAATTTTTTGGGTTGTTGTTGAATAAATGAGTCCTCCCAGTTACACTAGCCAGAGATCTGCGGTCATCTTTGACACTTACTCACCGTCTCTGAACCCCCACATTCAGGTACATCCATGTTGTTTTCAGAGTTTGAGCTTCTCTGTTCATCTCCGTTTTCTTTGCACCACCCTTGGCCAAGCTACCTGGATGGCTTCCTGTAACTTGGTTCCTAGCTCATCTCCGACTTCCCCATATGTTCCCTCAATCTCTCCTAGTCACTGTCTTCTATCCCTTGAGCCCAGGATGAAGGTCAAGTCCTTTGCATGGCTTGGAGGCCCTGCCCGAATGGTCCTCTCGACTACTCTGGCACCTCCTGTCCTCCCTTTCTGCAGTGTAGTCACTTTGGCCTTCTTTGGACCCTGCCACATGGTTTCTGTTTTTCGCATGTGTCCTTTCGTGCCCCATTTCCAGAAAACCCTTCACCTTCCTAGGTCTTACTCGCCCTCAGACCTCAGTCCCTTTCCTGAACCCCTGAACTAGCCCCCCCCCCCCATTGTTCATTATGACAACCCCACGTGGCTCTTTTCTGTGAGACTTATCACAGTGGGGACTGAATGGTTATCAGTGTGCTAGAGGATAATGTCAGAAGGGCAGGGACCACACCTCTGGGATCTTTCATCCCCATTGGCCAGCAAGCGGACTGCACTTCCTAGGTGCCCAGTGACAGGCTTGGTTGAGTGAATGTGTGCAGGGTACCCTGCTGGGCAATTAATTTAGGTTGGTCTTCACTGCCCTAGTTATTTTTCACACTCTGTCCCAAGGAGGCAGACAGGCCTCAGGGGCTTGTTAATGGCCTTAGCACTGCAGGGCCAAGACAGTTGCCTGGCGCCTGCCTGACAGTGGAAGGGGCAGTGGAAGACCATCCCCACATGGGAGGACCTGGGCTGTAAGCACCGGCAGAAATGTTCTTTCTGGCAAAAACAGAATTGGCCCACATGTTGTTTTGTTTTGTTTTGTTTGAGTTTGAATGAGTGGCTAGCATTGAAAAATTGGGATGTTTCACATAAAACTTTGAATATTTGGCTTCTTTTGAAAAATCGAAAGATCCAGCAACCTTAGCCCTGCATTGCGTCAGTTGTCCGGAGCTGGCCAGGACTGCCTTGGCTGGGGCCTGTGTGCTTCAGCTGCTCACAGCCTCGCGTGGGGCGAGTCCTCTTTTAGGCCGCCTGCTGGTCACACAGGGTGCTGGAGGCTGTGGGGTCCAGCCTCAGCTCATGGAGACCACAGAGCAGGATTATCTGGAATAACATGGGCTCCGAGGGCTGAGCAAAATCCAGGAAGGCTAATGCAGAGAGGCCAGAAGTGTCTGCCGAGTGTAAAGGCACTGGTCTCAGGAGGACCCTCGCACTGGGCTCCCAGCCTGGGCCAGTCTCCTAGCTGTGCTGTAGAAGCAGTGAAGCCATCTACATTTAGAATGGGGAGGGCATGGACAGGAGACCACCTGAAGACTACAGCCCTTTCTTGGGAGTTCGTGATGGAGTAAAACTTACAGAAATCTTAACTTGACAGTAGGGAGAGAAAGGGGTCTCTCAGAAGTATAGCAGAATATATATGTGTGTGTGGTGTCAGAGTGAGCTTACTTAAGAATTTACAAGCATTGCATAAGGATCTTCTAGAACTTCAGATTATTGAGTTTCTTTTCCATGTTGGATGATCTAATCTTACAGAGCAGGAGCTCAGAGGGTTTTTTTTTTTGTTTGTTTTGTTTGTTTGTTTCTTTCCTCTAGGGAGCCTATGCTTTCCAGAGATGAGAAAGAAAGAGAGACAGAGAGAGAGAAAGCCCCTTACCCCTGGGGGTAGGGCCATACCATAACCCATCCTCTTCTTGGGCTTTTGGACACACATGCTACGTGTTTGGTGTGTTTTTTAAGCTGCTGGGCCTAGGACTCAAACTGTGAAGTCCAGTCACCTTAGGCTCCACGCCACTGGCTGGCCAGAGAGCTAAGATCTTTTAAGCAAATGTGATGGGACGTATTCTTGATCTCCCCCATCCTAATTTATTGTTTGCCAAACTGGTATCTGGGTCTTTATTTAATCAAGAAAAGTGTTGAGAGGAGCAGGGGCAAGAAGGAAGAAGGGATTATTAAGGAGACCCAGGTTCATCTGACTGAGCTGTGACTCGGGAGGGATGACAGACCACTGGGGCTGGGCTGGAGAAGGCTGGCTTGGTGGAGGAGGCTCTAGATGTGAGAACTGTTTCTGAGGGTTGTGAATTGTGATCTTCAGGGATCCTAAGTCGAGTTTGGATTGGAATTCCTTTTTCATTACTCAACTGCCTTCTTAATATGTGACTCTTTGCAGAAATGAGCCACCTGGAGCTCTGTTATTTGTTAGGGTTACACAGTTTAGTCTAGAGGGCTTATGCAAAAGTAGTTTCTGTAAGGAGAATGTCAGCTATTCTACCCAAGGTCTTGGTTAAGTAACCAAAGCCTGGATCAAGTGTTACCTCTTTGGGGGAAGCCTTCCTCTACTTCTCCAGCAAGCAGCTAGCTTCTTGACTCCACACCAGTTTGTTTGTAATTCTATTCTAATACTCACCCCTCTGTATGGTAATTTGCCAGTTTACATGTTTGTCTCCTTTCCTGGGCCATGTGGTTCTGGAGAATAGGGACCATCTCTGTTTCACTTGTCCTTATGTTGATAGATTCAGCTGCAGCTAAGCCCACAACGCACAGTGGCTGGCACATATTAGGGATTCAGTAAATGTTTCTTGAACAAATGAATGAGGCTACCAATGGGTGCAATTTACAACTTAATATACTTTCAGATCTCTTTAACTAGGTTCATATCAAGGGCTACTGAAGACATTTAGGCAGTGCAGGATGGAACCGTCTAATAAACAGACTGTTTTATTACTTCTGGGAACTGATTTGTGCTAGAAAATGAATGTTCCCAGGAAATGGGGTTGGGCCCTTGTAGTTATCATCCTTATAAAGGATTCAGGGATGGCGACGGCTACATGCATCAGGAAGTTTGCAGGTAACACTGAGCTGGTCGTTACCTTGGACTGGGTGATGCCTCTCTCTCTCTCAGTGAGCTACATCCAGTCCTATTAGCTTCATCCTCAACACACAGGCTCAGTCTGGCCACTTCTCATCGCCTCCTCTACTGCCCCTAACCCATGCTCACCCTTCCTTATCTGGGCTGTCATCTGACCAGTCTCTGTGCTTCTACCCAAGCCACTACAGCTTGTTCTCCACCTACCTGCTAGATCGGGACCCTCCAACATTTGAAGCCCTCTAATGGCTCCCATCATGCCAAAGCAAAAGCCAAAGTCTTTTCTGCATGACCCTGGCACTTCTGTGACCTCACGTAGTCCCAGGGGCATTGCCTCCCTTGCACCTCCTCAAATGCTCCAAGCCTCTTCCTGTTTCTCCTTGAGGCTCTGCCCAGATAGCAGCATGGCTCTTGCCCTCATGTCCTTTGGGTTCTCCCCAGTAAGGCATTCCCTGACACCCCATTTTAAATGGCAATGCTCCGCCTGATACTCCCTGGCCCTTCCTGTTGGGTTCTGCCCCCAGCATTTGTCTCCAGCTGACCTACATTTGGCTTCATTGATTGACTGATTGTCTGCCTCTTCCAGTAGAGAGAGGGCCCTTTATGAGAGCCAGGACTTTTGTTTGCTGTGTCCACTGGTTTATCCTCGTGCCTGGACCTGTGCCTGCCACATGGACGCTCTCCGTAGTGTTCTGTGGAATAGACACCAAGAGCTCTCACAGGCTGTTTCCATGGGCACCTGGCTTGATTGCCGTTGTTTGCTGCGGTCGTGCGAGATGGTTTTGTGTCTGTGTATGAGGCGCTTGGGGCTTAATTGCTGAGGATTCATGCTGACCGCTTGTCCTTTTGCCTTCAGGAGAAATCAGGCAGCTCTGGACATAGAAGGACAACTGAGAACAAAAGAGAACCCAGAAAGAGGCAAGTCTTTGGTCCAATAGTGGCTAGAAACCAGAGATCATGCCTTGTGGTCAGTCCTGGGGGAGTATAGAGTCCAGCCTCCAAGACAAAGAGCCAGTGGCCTGGAAACATGCCTGCCACTCACGTGTCAAGAGCGGAGTCCACCTGGGCTCAAGGTGGCTCGGTCTGGGGGGAAGGGGTGTGAAGGCTGCTCCAAAGCCAGGTCAGCGGACACTGGGGCTGGAGAAGTATTCCTTCCCGCAGCTGGAGGGGACTGGGCACTAGGTTTACACTCTGTGCCTATCGTCTTTTTTACACTTTTCATTCTTATTAATCTTTGAATTTTTTATTTTTAACTGGACACACTAAGATTGGCTGTGAATGGGTAGTGGTAAGGGAAGATACTCTGAGGTTGGTGTCTTTTCTCGGCCATGACTGGGTCATAGAAACTTCAGGTCCAGAATATCAAGTAGGCACAGAGAGCTCTGGGCCTTAGTTCTGGCAGGTGATGAGACCCTGGTGTGGTTCTGGGGAGGGGCACAGAGCAAATCTCGAATCCTGTCCCCTTCCAAGGTGCCCTGAATGCCGAGGCCCTCGAGGCTTGCTGAGACAGAGACCTAGGCACAGACATGTCCTGGGGGGCAGGCCGATGGACTTGTTTCCAGGAGTCTGCGGAGCACCCTGAGGGTTTGTCATATGGAAGCATATTCGCGAGGGTTACAACACGCACTGGCTTGCATTAGAGCTGCCAGCCTGGTCTGTGGGGATCCTTAAGAAACAAATCTGGGAGACCACCCTGTGTTGTGAGGGTTAGGGAGCTGGCCCTCACATGGCTGATTGTGCGGTTCGAGTCTCAGACTCGGGAGCTTGGAAAACACACTGGGCGCATGTGTATGAATGCCTAAAATTCCAAGAGGAGGGTGCGATGGAGGACAAGGGGTTGCAGCACGACTATGTCTCATGGAGGTGCTTTATCCTCTCTCTCTTGTCACTCACTGGCAAGTGGACACAAACCTCCGGAAGATTTAAGAAAAAGAAAAACAGAAATTTGGGGAAAAAAATGTGAATAAAGACCCAACAAAGCCACAGGAATGAACAAAAGATGACCTATGAATTTAAGTGTGGGCCGACAAAAAGGGAAAGAGCCTGACCTTTATCTGGAGGAAGATGGGCCCTGAACTGTGAGTTTCAAATGAAGATAAGAGCGCTAGCCCCATGGCCCAGTGTTTAGGCAAAGCCAGGTCCCCTATGGCTGACCTGTTTGAATCTTGTCCTTGGCAATTTGAAAATCATGCTGGATCTGTGTGTGTGTGTGTGTGTGTGTGTGTGTGTGTGTATGTGTGTGTGTGTGCGTGCCCGAAATCTCAACAAGGTAGAGAAATGGAGGGGAAGGGATTGTGGTATGACCACACCCCCATTGGAGGGTACTTTTGTCCCTCTTCGTCTCTGTCTGTCTGTCTGTCTCTGGTGAGTGCATGCACCCACTAGCAAAAACAAAACAAAAACGGGGCTGGCAGGTGGCGTGGTGATTGGAGCGCTGGGCTCGCTGACTGTGGTTCAATTCCTGGACCTGGCAGCTTGCTTTCTCTCTCTCTCTCTCTGCATCTCTCTCTGATAAAAATGAAGAAGAAGAAGAATAAAATAAATAATTAAAAAAACAAAACACAAAAACAATAATAGCAACTGCAAATCCCCACAAAAAACGAGGAAAGAACCTAAGGTCAAGCAGATTGCTCCGGAATATTCAGGGACCCTGTTCCCCTCACCAACAAGGACATGGGAGCAGCACACAGCCTTAGGCAGACCACTGGAGACAGTTATGGGGTCTGGGAGGGGGAAAATGAGCAGAGAGAAGCCCTTGCCACATGCCAGGCATTTCACGCAGGGGGCGCCCAACCCCAGGTGGTTATAGTCCCATTTTCTAGATGGGGAAAATAAAGCTCACAAGCTAGGTGATTTAGTAATTCATCCTTCTAAGTGTTGGACCAGGGTTCAAACCTGAGCCTGTCCTCATCCATTTCCCTGTAATTTGTTCCTTTCGAGCCCCTCTGCCCTATTCAGCACACCCACATCAGGGCCCTGCTCCGTCACTGAGGACTCTGCGGTGATCACAGCAGAATGTTCCTGCCCTCCTAGAGCTCTTGATCTATGTAGGACCTCGGCAGTGGACAGGGCAAAGGTCAGACTGCAATAGTGCTTTGGAGGAAAGGGACAAGGGACAGGGAGCCGGGTAGGGAAAGAATGTGGGGTGGGGTCTCCACAGTGGGTGGTCAGAGACCTATTCCCTAGAGAGACAGAAGACTGCAGGAGGAGGGGGGTGGACAGGAGGGATGTGGAGAGGGAGGCTTTGCAGGTACAGGAGGTGAATGAAGGCCAGCAGAGGCCAGAGTGAACTTGAAGCTTTCTCCAAGGGGTACGCCCTTATCACTCAAGCAGCGGGCTTCGCAAAAGGGGCATTTGAGTCCGAAGAGGAAACACCGTTTGACACAGGGGTGGGAGCTAGGAAGCTCACAGCCCTTGGGATCCCCAGACCACAGGCCACAAACGCGTGGCACTCCTGGAGGTGTAGACCTCAGCCTACAGAGGCCTTTGCATCCTTAAGGCACACCCGAGGGTGGGGCTCAGTCCTGCTATGGGGGAGAGCCGGGACAATGACTGTATTCCCCACAGCACAAGCTCTGACCCTGCCCTGTGAGATGAGAGCCCAGGATGGAGCCATGTGGGGTCAGGGAGGGTAGTGTGGGTCGGTTCCCACGTGATCTTGGTGCTATTTCTCACAGGAGAGAAAAGGAGAGGAAGGGGGTTAACATGGGTCAGAGGCTTTCTCCACAGGGAGCATCATGCCACTTCACAGGCCTCATTCCATGGGGGCCTCACCCCTCATATCTTACAAATGGGGACACTGAGGCTCAGTGAGGTCACTGAGCCTGCCTGAGCTCACTCACTCAGCGAGTGAGGCTGCGCTGTCCTCCTGGCTCCATGCCCCTGTTCTCTCTGACCCAGGCTGAGTGGCACTAGATCATCTGGACCAGGACCAACGAAGCAGCCCCCAGGGGTGATCCTGGCGGGGAGGTGGTGGCAGGGGCCGTCGGGCACAGGTGCAGGCTGGAATACTGAGGTGGGCTTTGCTTTGGGATCACAAAGGCCTGGCTTCACATGTCAGCTTGTGCCAAATGCTAGGATTTCGCAGCTCAATGGAACACCTTGAACACCCTGACTCCCCATGCCACCCCGCCCCAGCCAGCCCCCTTGAAAGGAGGCCCCTACAGCTCCTCTTGCCTCGGCTGCCTGAGTAAGCAGTCCCCCAGAAGAGCCTGACTCATTCGTCCTGGCTCCTTGCCACTGGAGCTGTGGGGAGGACAGTGGCCCAGTGGCCCTGAACCTCCCAGCTCTGACTGCCCAGCCTTCTCTGGGGAGCAGATGGGGACAATCCCCTCAGGACTCTGCTCTTGGTCTCTGCAGAAGCCTCTGCCTCCCAGGTCACCTCTCGTTCCCAGCACAGACCCATCCGGCTATCTCGTATGGAGTTGTATGTTTATGTGTCCCTGTCCCTCACTGGGCTGCAAGTCTTTGCAGGGCAGGGATGTGCCTGAGTCATCTCCTGTCTCCAGTGCTCACGATGGGACTTGGCACAGTGCAGGGCTGCTCAGCAAATATTTGTTGAATTCCCTTCCAACTCAACAGGAGAGCCCCCCCTCCAGCCTTGCCCAGGGACCGTCACGGGGTGGGAGTGGGGGGCAGCCGGTGGCCGTGGCTTCGGTTACTGCTGCGCCAGCCCTGGGAGGCAGAGCACGCGCAGGCATCTGCCCCATTTCGGCATTGTTTTCCTGCCGATGCTTTCGATTGCTGGTTTAATTCCAGCCCATTCTCACTTTCTGTCTTGGAAAATCACAAGGAAACTCCACACTGCTCCTGGAATTCTTGCCAGCGTGATTCAAGCGGGATAGAGCACATGGCCCCGGGTTCCCACACAAACAAAGATGTCGCTGCTCTCAGCGCGGTGGCTTCCTTCCTTCCTCCAGCTGGCCCCTACCTTGCCCAGGGGGGAGTGCGCAGTCTGGGGCCAGCTGACTTGCCTCGCTCTCCCCCACGAGGAGCCTGTGCTGGGTGCGCCTGGGCTGACGGGGTGGGTTGTTAAGTAAACGTGGAGGAATGTTGCCTAGGGGAAATAACCTGGACCCTTCCTACAACCCGACCCAGACTCACTCCCTGTGGTTTTCTAAAGCATGGCCTTTCCCCGGTGTCTTACTTGCTATGTGACTAAGTCACTTGGTGCTTTCCTCTCTCTGTGCCTCAGTTTCCTCATTTGGAAAGCAGAGGTGGTAATTGCCCCAGATCATTATGAGAATTACATGAGACGTGGCTAAAGTGCCCGGCACAGCTCCAGGGGCTCTGTGGGCACTCATGGCTGCTGACTGGTTCCCAAGACTTGTGTCAGTGTTGGCCCGTGTTCCCTGAGCCCAGGCCTTCCCTGGGCAGTAAGGAGGTCCTCGGTCATCAGCCTCCTGACGGTGGAATCAATTACTCAAGTGTTGAACCCTGAGAGCAGCCCGGTGTTAACTCTCACACCCATCTCGTCCCGAGTCAGGAAATGGAGCGGGAGCTGAGGCGGACGTGCCCACCAGGCCCGTGGCTGGCCTGCGCGTGGCACTCTGCTGGCCCTCCCTGTGGGCTGGTGAGCAGCATTTCAATGCCGGCTTCCTGAGAGCATGCTGCCTGCCTAGCTGGAGATTATCTGGTGAAGAGGGAAACGTGGAGCTGGGCTCTCACCTTTGCCGCCCCGAGCTGAGTGACATGCGACGAATGGCTCAACTCTTCGCAGGCTTATGTCCTTGTCTGTGGATGGGGTCGACAACCCCGCCTCCTCCAAGGGCTGTCAGGAGGATTCGGTGTGGGCTCAAGTGTCAGGGGCTTAGCACGGCTGAGGGTGTGAAATTCAAACAGAGGTCTGTCCGGAAGAGCGGCTTCCCTAACAAGGGAGCCTGTCATCCTTAAGCTAGCCGCTGTCAGACCGCCTTTGTGGAGGGCCACGGCCTCCACGGTGGAAGGCAGAGCTGTTTTTGTAACGAGCTTCACTGCATGTCACCAAATGAAAAGGACAGCAAGACTGATCGTCCCCGAGCTGTAGGGGAATCTGGTCCAGAACCCATCACAGGACAAGACCTCTGGGGTCCAAGTGAAGGTGGCTTCCAGGGCCTGGGATGACTAGACTTGAGCAGTGCCTCCTCCCCCACTTCTCCTGGGGCTCAGGCAAGTTCCTTAACTTTTCTGAGCCTCAGTTTCTGAATCTAGAGAGTGGGGCTATCAGGAGTTCTCTTGCAGAAGGTCTTAGTGAGGCCAGAGCATCACAACTGCATGTCCTAGGGACCGATGGTGCTCTCCCACGCCTCTCAGTGAAGTGGTTACCATGATCATATCCTCGCTGGACAGGTGGGGAAACCGAGGCACGGAGTGGTCAGTAACTTCTCTCCATCTGCTCATTCATCTTACTTCTTCATCTGCCCCTTCTTTCCTTCTCTCCTCTCACCTCCGCCCCTCTGCACACTGGAACCATGACTCAATGATATATGTCTCCCCCAACTTGCCAGGCTGACCCCTGCTCTGGGCCTTGGTACTGCCTCTGCCTGGATATCTGTCTTCTTGTCTCTGCCTGACTCAGTCTTGGGGCTCCTTTAAGGGTCAACTCAGGTGTCTCCTCCTCCAGGCAGCCTTCCCTCCTAGGCTAGAAGTAGCCTGCACTCACCTGCACCTAGCGGCGGCCATCTGGACGGTACTAAGGGAATACGCTGGCTCTGCACTCTCTCCCCTGGCATCGCGAGGGCGCTCACAGACATCCCTCCCTCCTGTGTTTAGTGTTGCTCACCCCATGCTCTTCCCCGTGGGCGTGGCTCCCCCTCGTCACAGCTGAGCAAGGGCCTCAACTCAGGTGAGTCAGACCACAAAGCTTTTTAGCTCTCCACGGGGCACTTGGTGCTTCACTGCTTTTGACTAGTCTCTTTTCCTGGTCTTTGGCGCACTTAACTCTGTCCCCAGGGCCCCACGCCACCTAGTTGCTGAATGACTCCTGACACTCAGGATGTCTTTCTAGACTAGTAACAGTTAAAAACAAAACAAAACACAGCCTCAGAGAAGTCTCCCAGGTCCCCATCCTCCTCCAGGGTTTCGGACATGTTCTCTCTGGGTGTATCAGACCTTGAAGAGCAGACCTTCACCCCGGTCAGTCGACGCATACCCATTCCAGAGCAAGGCGTGGGGGACAGGCTCAGAAAACAGGGGGTCTGCAGGCAGGTCCTTTCCCTTCGAGCTGCTACTTGACAGTTTTGCTTTCCGTGGACCAAGAACCAGGGTCCCAACTCTGGGACCCCTGAATTGAACGGTCTTTGGTTTATGCCATGGGGTACTTAGAGGGCAGGGCCTTCTTACCCCCCAGACTCAAGGAAGTTGGGTCTCTGCTGACGGCTGCATGTCTAAGCAAGAAATGAAATGACAAAGCGATTTACAGCGCAGGGCTCAGAACACCCGTTTTCTCCAGGCATCCCTGAGTTCCTCCTTTTTAGAGCAAAACTCTGTAATATTAATAAACGGCAGAGAGAAGGGTAGAAAAACGACTCTTTCCCTTTGACATGGCGAAGATCACAGGGACTAGAGGGACCTTTAATCTTTATTAATGTGGCGCAAGGGGGCCTCTCCTGTGAGCTGTGGGAAGCAGACATCCAAAGCGTTTGCATGGCTCGCTCAGTCCTCAGCATCCCCGGGCGCCTCAGATGACGGCCTGATACTGTGCAGAGTCTAGCAGGACCGCGTCATGGGGACCCGCTGTGTCCTGGGCAAGAACAAGGCAGCCCTAGCCCGGCTCCCATCTGTAGGGGGCTGGAAGACGGAAATTCAGGACACAGGCTGCAGTCACATGGGCCTGTTCTAACCAAGGGCACCGGTGCCCCGAGGAGGCTCGGAAGGAACCAGGCTGTCTGTTGCAGGGACGAGCACAAATCATGCCTGGGAGGGGTCACACCTGAGTTCATTAAGGAGCTCACCCAGGGACCAGCCCCCTCATCTCTATTGGCCGCAGCTCTCATCTCTCCCGCCTGGCTAGATAGCTACTTTCTGCCTCTGTTCCCCTATGGCTGGGCATTGCACGAGGATGGCCAAAAAATTCTCTAACTTGAAATGCAGGCCTCATCCCATCATTTTACCGAGTCAGTAACTGCAAGAGAAGTTCAGGAGAGGGCAAGAGAACTGTAAGTTTTAAAGGAAGGATTTAAGAGCCAAGAAAGTTGCAGGGTTTCTCTCTCTCTCTCTCTCTCTCTCTCTCTCTCTCTCTCTCTTTTTCTCGTCTTTCTCTCTCACACACACAGGCCCCCACACTGAGAAATGAAGAGGCATATTTTGACGTTCATCCATTCATCTACTCATTCAAGAATACTTCTTGGTCACCTGCTCCATGCTTAGCACTGTTCGAGCACGGGGGTCCAGACGGAATACGATAGCCAAAGTTCTCGTTCTCTAAAGCATACAGGGGACTTCAAAATGCTTTAGGATTACTTTAGGATAAAAGTATGTGGTTATTTTGGTGCAAAACATTTTGAAATACGTGCATAGCCTTTTCATAATATGCGTTTTCTGACAACATTTTGAAGATCCTGTGTACTCCCTCCAGGGGGTGCTGCCTGGGTGCTGGGCACACCACAAGCAACTGTCACTCAGGCTGCATTGGAATGCAAAGGAGACAGGCAGGCTTGCACCTCCCACTTTCTCAGCTTTGGGGAGGTTAGCCTGTGCAAGGCCTCACACTGGGGGATTTGGGGATCTGGAGCTAGGTGTGAGGCCCACTCCATACACTACTCACTGCTCGCAGCAGACCACCAACCCAAGCTGAGGGGTGGTGTGGTCATGAAGGGGGACCCGCTGAAGTGTTCTCCAAAGGTATCGTTTACTTCGATTGTGCTGGCTGGACTGCAATGTAATAAAATGCAGTTCTCTTATAAGCATCATCTCCTAATGTTTACAGAATAAGAGAGCCAAATTAAGATCGGGACTTCCAGGGAGAAAAGCATGTGTTTTAGGTGGAAACGCAAAGAGAATAGACCCCAAAGAAATCAATTCCTGATTCTCTGACTCTGCCCTGCGTGGGGATGCTTGGTGTACTGGGAGACAGGAGCCCCTACGAGGCTGGGCTGGAGTCTGGAGGCAGTTGGTGAGGGCGAGACGTCCCCCCTCGAGGGATGCCAGGCAGGGGGAGGCAGGCTGGAGAGGGAGGAGAGTTGGGATAGGTGGGAAACAGTGAAGGTTCGGTGACTCTGGGTTTATTTCCACCCTCCTAGCTCCTCTCTAAATCTTGGGCTCCTTCTCCCGCCATCTACCTGTCATGTGCAGCCAGGATGCTTTTTCTCTAGCAAAGTAGAGCTTGTGACTGGCGTGGGCCCTGGAGCCAAGCTGACTGGGTTTGAAGCTGGTCTGCCCCTTTCTGTGCTGTGTGGCCCTGGGAAGGTTACTCAACCATTCTGTATAGCCATTTCCTCATCTCTAAGGGAGGCTGAGGGAGCACAGATTCATAGGGCCGTCGTGGGGACTGACGAGCCAATGTGCATGAAATGCTCGTGCCGTGCTTGGCGCACGGTACGTACTCTGTGAACAAGAACTGCTGTTGTTATTTTAATTTGCTCACACCACTTTTCTTTTCAAAACATGGGAGGGAAAACCAAACAAGTCCATTAAAACGTGGGTAAAGAACTTGAATAGATATTTCTTCAAGGAAGGTATGCACATGACCACTAAGCACGCGAAAAGATGTCCGGTATCATGAATTATTACGGAAGCGCAAACCCAAACCACAATGAGTGCCACCTTATGACCATTCGGATGGCTATTACTAAAGATCAATAAATAAGTCAAAAAGAAAAAAAAAAAAAAAAGGAAGCAAGTGTTGGTGAAGTTGTAAAGAAATCGAACCCTTTTGCACTGTGTGGAAAAGTGAAATGATACAGTTGCTGTGGAAGACAGTACAGTGTTCTGCCAAAAATTAAAAATAGAATTGCCATGTGATCCAGCAATTCCACTTTTGGGTATGTACCCCGAAGAATTGAAAGCAGGGTCTCAAAGATACCCATATTCATAGCAGCATTATTCAGAAGAGCTGAAATCCAACAGCACCCAGTATTTATGGAATAATGAATGGTTAAGCAAAACGAGGTGTAGACATGCAGTGGAATATTATTCAGCCTTGAAAAGGAAGAAAATCCTGTCATATGCTACATCGTAGATGAGCCTTGATGCCATTGTTAAGTGAAATAGCCAGATGGAAAAAGACAAATACTGTGGAATTCCACTGAAGTATCTAGAACAGTCGAATTCATAGAGCCAGAAAGTAGAGTGGTGGTTTCCAGGAACTGGGGGTTCAGGGGGGAAGGGGACAGGGAGTGCTGTGAAATGGGGGCAGAGTTTGTTTTACAGGGTGAAGAGTTCTGAAGATGGAGCGTGGTGATGTTTGCACACGAACATATCTGCAATAATACCACCGAACTGTACCCTTGAAAATGGTCTTGCGTTAAATGTATTTTTACCGTGTCAAAAGAATTGGAAAAAACCTGCAAGTGGAGGCTTCTCATTGCCCTTAGAGGAAACCACCCTTCTTCCCCTGGCATTCAAGGTCTCTGCTGGGCCTCCCTGTTTTCTGAATCACGGCCCCCTCTCTCTGTCCTTGTGCTCCCAATGGACCGAATGACCAGCAGCCGTGCCCCTCTGGGCCTCACTCTTCCTCCCCACCTCCCTGGGCCTATAGCCAATGTGGAATCTGATTGAAGACTCAGTTCCCACCTTGGGAAGAACTTTTCAAGCCCTTTGTTTGCCTTAGAAGTCACCACTGTGTGTTATTTATTTTTTTTTTAAGAGAGATTTTTGCTATAGGGCATGTGCACTTGCTGGAGACACAGAGAGAGAGAAAGAGACAAAGTGAAAAACCACTCCCTAGGGTAGATGGCCATGCCACAATCCTTTCTCCTCCACTCTCCTCCTGGGACTTGAGCACACATGCACATGCGTCCAGTGTGAGTTTCAAGCCGTTGGATCCAGAACTTGGACCACAGTCACGTGGGAGTCCAGCGCCTTGACCGCTATGCCACCTGCTGGCTCTCCCTCTTACCCCCTTTATCACTCTGAGCTGTTGGTATGACTGTTCTGCTCACTTACTAATCAGGCCCAGGCCTTCATGGTTCCGACCCTAGACCAGCCCGGTACTTAGCACCAGGCTTTGGTCAGTGGCTGCCAAATGGACTAGGCCTTCAAAAAAAAGAAGAAAGCCCCGGCCAGGAGCAGTCCTTCTGACCTGTTGTTATTATAAAGTAAGCAAATGCCTAGGCCGTGGGCAAATATTAAGTCCACGCGGAACCTTGGAAGAGTGTTTGGTTTATTTCCCTGGTGAAAAGCCCTTGGAGACAAAGAGCCGGGGGAAGGAATGCTACCATTTGCCTTCAAGTTGCCTCTGGAACAGGGAGGTAGAAAGCAAAGGTTCGTGTTTCTCCTTTGAGAAATTAGGTCACTGGGTGTCGTTAAGTGTGCCTTACAGAGCTATGCTAATCAGTTCTCTTCTGGCCTAAATATCTGGTAATTATCTTGGTTTTTGCTTTGCTAGACTTGGCTTCCTAAAACAGTTCATCCACGCTGTTACTTCTCGGTTCAAGATCTTCAAGGATAATATTAACCACCAGCATCAAACAGCAAGCACGCCTTGTTCTTGCCTCATGCCTGGCGCTGTTCTAAGCGTTTTCCCTACGTGGACTCTTCAGATCCTCCACAATCTATGAGGCAGGTGAGACTATTAACCCCAGGCTAGAGGGAGGGAAGCGAGGCTCACTGCTTCTGGGGCCCGCAGTGCTGCAACTGATGACTTGGCGGGGCTCTCGACCCCTCTCCCCTGCCTTGCTCGCGTTTCTCTCTTGCGCCCTCAGTCTTCCTCCTGATCTTGCACAGTCCATGGCCTCCCAGGATGAGCCAGAGCTTAGGGTGCTCTGGGGTCCCAGCCTTCTGTGCTCTTGCCCACCTGCGTGAGTCAGGGTTCTCTGAGACGCACAGCCAGCAGGATATTATAGAGATACAGAAGAGGGGATTAGGGGAACTGGCTTATGTGATTACGGAGGCTGAGAAGACCCACGATATGCCATCTGCAAGCTGGAGAATCAGGAAAGCCGGCGGTGCAATTCAGGCTAAGTTCATAGGTCTGAGAATCAGGGGCGCCGATGGTATAAGTCTTGGGCTGAATCCCAAAGCCTAGGAACCAGGAGCAGCCATGGCCAAGGGCAGGAGGATAGATGTCTCAGCTCACACAGGGAATGAATTCACCCCTCCTATGCCCTTGTGCTCTACCTGAGCTCTCTGATTGGATGATGTCCACGTTGGTGAAGAAGGTCTTTACTGTCTCCTGATTAAAATGCTAATATGTGCCCAAAATACTTGCACAGGCACACCCAGACATGATGTTTTACCAGTGACCTGGGCATCCCTTAGGCCGGATGCATAGGACTAACCATCACCCCAGAACTAACTGCTCATATCTGAATGCAGACCTATGTTGGGTCTGTATCGTTGAAGGCATGGCTCTTGTTTAGGCTCTGCCAGAGAGTTCTCTCCTGTTGTGCTTGGAGTCCAAGCCACCTGCAGAATTTGCATGTGTATTCATGAGTTGCTTGTGTGTACACGTGTTCATGCTATCACTCTCCATATTTTGATTATAAAGTATTTGAATCCAGGGTTCAAGCCTCCCTTTCTCTTTGTCTCTCTGTCTTTCCACTTCTATAGAACACTGATGTAACTATAAGATTCTGCTTAAAAACTTCATTCATTCAAAACATCAACAGCAAACACTTATTAAACACCTACTGTGTACCCGATACTGTGCCCAGCCCTGGATGCAGAACTGGAGGCAGATTGTTGACTACAGGGCAAATGGGGGAAGAGAATTAGGGAAAAGCCAATAGATTAGTGCCAGGGCACCTTTTGAAATCCAGCGCTCCACAACCCCAGCTTTTGACCTTACACATTAAGTTGTCAACTATAAACAAAATGAAATATTAAATATAAACATAGATTACAGTTTAGCATCTTCTAACTAGTTGTCATGTTCAGAGGAATCTATTTTTAACTTTGTATCTTTATAATCCGACAATCTTGCTGGGCTGTTATGAAAATAATTATTGTAATTGCCAAATAATTGCCCTTTGGTCATTGGCTTCACTTGCAATGTGTTTAATGTCCCAATGCCCTCTGAGGGCAGGCCTTGTCATACCTGTTTCTCTGAAGAAGAAACCAAGGCATAGAGTTTTAAAGGGCAGTCTAAAGGGCAGCGCAGCCAGATCTGCAAACCAGGTCCAAGGGCTTTATTCTTCCCTCATCTAGCTTCTCTCTAGTTCTGAAGTTCTAAAATGAAATATATAGAGGGAAATGGTTTGACCTTGTAGTAATATATTTTCTATAAGATCAGAAACAAATAAGTGAAAATTAACCTGACAATCTCCTAGCAGGCTAAAAAATACTGCTTGGTGCTCCCCTTCGATTTGACCGCCATAATTGTTCCACTCATTGACAGGTGATTGGTTTAAATAATTCATATCCCATCGTGAGGCCTATTGCTTCGAATTGGCATTTGCTTGATGAGGGCTGTGACTGACAGGTGATTACAGGCTAAAATGTTCCACCGCACAAACAGAGAACGGCTCCAAACTGTCACCTCTCCCCACGTTCGGCATCTCGAGGCAAATCTGTGTATTAGGATCTCGCTCTTCTGGAAAATACTGAATCTTCAACACACAACCTTCTGGATGCCTGAACATAGGCGTCTTTCCTGTTGACCACAGAGAAAGGGTGGAGCTGGCTTTCTGGGACACCTGCAGGCACTTGTGCTCTGAGTGACAGCCCGGCCTGAAGCTCCGTACCTTGAGTCTGTATGACGCCCCTGCCTCCCTGGTCTCTATGGTAAGGGCTCCCCTACCCTTTCAGGCCTCCTGGGGACCCAGGTTGCTTGCTGTCTAAGGGGAATTCTGGTTTCCTCCAGCACCTTGCTCAAGAAAGGTCATGGGCTAGTGGGCCAAGTGACCAGCCTTTCTGAAGGAAGAGAGGAGAGCGATAATAAGGGATTAGGAATGGGGATGAGGTGGAGGGGATAAGACAAAGAGGGGAGATACAGAGTAACTGGAAGAAACAGGCCACACTTTCAGACAGGGGAACGCATTTCCTCGAACGAACCTGGGGCAAGAGATCCAAGGTGACCACAGACCTGGTGAGTCTGGGTTGCCATAGCGACACTGCTGGGAAAGCCTGGAGGGGGCCCCTCTGGGTTTCCCTTTGAGTTGGGGTGGGAAGAGACTGGGATACTGTAGGCACGAGGTCTGTCCCACCAGGCTGGCTTCAGCACGGCTTTTGCAGAGAGCAGTTACTCTAATTACTCTAATTACCTGGGTCTTAGAGTGTCGGATCCCCCGATCTTGTTGGAGTGACCTTGCATTTGGGAGTGGTTTCAGTCCTTTCTAACTCTCTGTTCCTGAGGTTAGTCCGCTCTCTCTTCCAGGCTCCCCACACATCCCGGCTGCCCGAGCATCCCCGATACCGAGCGTTATTGGACCTTCTCAGGGCGACGTTCCACTCTAGACCTACTTGAACCAGACCTGGGCTGAGGGGCGCGCACTGAAGTTTCTGAAGCAACGGTGAGGACTGGAGGCCTCGTGGGCTAGGGACGGGGTCTACTTTGCTGACTGTTTTCATCCCTAATCCAGGGCTGGACTTGTGACAGGACTGTCATGGGTATGTGTCCAGGGAGTGGACTGATGAAGCTCTGAGAGAATAGAGACAATGAAGGTGGGGAAGAGGTCCAGCAAAGAGAAAAAAGGTCGTCGATCAATCTAAGCAGGATTAGGAGAAGATGGAAAGACTGGAATCAGATTCTCTGAACTCTCTCATGTCAGGACTATCCGTAGGACTTCTTGTAGCCTGTCTATGAAAAAACATCTTTTTTTTTTTTTTTTTTTTGAGAGATTTTTTTGCTATAGGGCGCGTGCGCTCGCCAGACAGAGAGAGAGAGACATAGAGACAGAAAGCGAGAAATCACCCCCCAGGGGGGATGGTCACGCCACAATCCCTTCTCTTCCATTCTCCTCTCGGGTTCTTGGGCATGCACGCACACGCGCCCGGCGTGAGTTTTAAGCCACCGGGTCTGGGACGTGAACCGCGGTCAACTACATGGGAGTCCAGCGACATAGCCATTACGCTAACTGCTGGTTCCTATGAAAAAACATCTTACAGGACACACACATTGGTCTCTTACAGATTCTTCAGTGCTGCGGAACCAGTGTCTCCAGGGAGGGACCACTCGGATGGAGGGAAGCTCCCGGGCCCCACACGGAGATGGAGAGGCAGGTGGAAAGGGGAACGAGCAGATGACAGCCAGCGCCCTTCTGCCACGCTCATCGCTGCCCAAAGGGCCAGGGAAGGTGATGGCAGGGGAAAGAGGGCTTGGCCTCTTTCTCCAGAGGTTCCAGGCTCAAGCCAAAGCCCTCACATGGTAGAGCTCTTTACAGTTTACAGAGCACTCGCATTTTCACATACGTAGTCTCTCTTTGTCACTTCCCAGAAGTGAAAACATCCAGGCGGGCGGGAGAGGTGGCGGTGAGTAGGAAAGTGCCCGCAAGTGAGGGCACGGGGCGATCGGGAAACGGCGTGAATCTCGCTGTTCCATGTGATCGCTGGTGGCCATGGGTGTGGGTGGTGGCAGCTGTCCCTCCCTCATGACGTGTCTCATGCCTGGCCAAGTCAGCCCCGGCGACTGAACTGCCCGGCTGGGCCCCTGCCCCACAGCGCTAAGCTGCAGGCTGATGTTGGTCCTGGCTGATGGCACCGGGGGTGGCTCAGACCCGAGCTGCCATCTGCACTGCACCGCTGCTGAGCAGAGGCACGGGGAGAACTTGGGGAAGTCGCCTCGGCTCTCCCATCTCCGGCTTTGTCAGCATGGACTGGGGATAAACTCATTCCATTGTCATTTAATTCCTAAAACGTGCCCATTTCCTAGATGGAGGCCCTGAGGACTCAGGCACTGGATACAGGCCATTCGAGTGCCAGGCCTGGTTCTTACCCTCTGTGCTATGCTACAGGGAAGGGGGACACAGGGACTCAGAGAGCGTCAGAGGTTGGATCCCCGCTCTCTGCTAATTGGCTGTGTGGGCTTAAGTCAATCACTTATCGCCCTGAGCTTTAGTTTGATTGTAGCGCCTGCTTCAAAGGGTTGTCACGAATATTAAAATGAGATATAAAAGCTAGTCATTTAGAACACAGAATAAAGGCTCAGTAAGCTCTGGCTTCTGTTATTCAGAGAGTTGGTGAGAGGATTACAAAAGGTAATCTATGAGGTGGGTGACCAGTCAAAAACTACCCCCTTCCTCTCTTCTCTGACCCAATGGGTAAGTCTGAAGTCAAGTGGGATGGAAGTCCATCCTGAAACACGTGGTCTTCCTTTCTAGGTTGACTTTTTTCAAAGAACTGGGAGTACTTCCAAGATGGCGAGTCTCATTGTTTGGAAAACAGTCCAAGGATCTGTGTCCCTTCGGAAGGGCACGGGGCCTGCTGGGCTCTGTTGGATTCCCAGAGCCACCCTGCCAGGTGGGGGCACACTTGTCAGAGCAGCTCCCGGCTCCCCACGGCTGGGCCTGTCTGCCTCCAGCCCTCTCCCTTGTTGCCCCACTCGTCCCTGTTCACTTTCCACAGGGCGATACTTGAGACACAGAAAGTAGGAAGAAGATTCCACCGCTAGCAAAAGCGACTGGAACAGTGTGAGCAAGACTGACTCAAGCAGCCACTGCTCTCAGGGGAGTCTCCACGAGCACTCTGCACTGTGCGTGCTAATCCTCGCAGTGACCCATTACTTTGTAGGCGGCCTAGAGAGGAGCAGCAGATTTGTGTGGCAGGGCTGGTGAGTGGCCATGTTTACTGGTTGCCCCTGGCCTGTGTGATGCCAAGCCTGTTGTTGGTCCCGCTCAACCCTCAGTGGCCTCCCCCAGAGCTACCTTGTGGCCAGGCCAGCCACAGGATGTCTGCTGAGCCGACATGAGTTTTCACAGACAGATGATCTTGCCCTTCCCGTGGCTGTGACCACACAGTCTGCCCTTTGACTTTAAAAATTTTTAACTTGCTATAGGGTATATGTACTTGCCTCACACACACACACACACACACGAGAGAGAGAGAGAGAGAGAGAGAGAGAGAGAGAGAGAGAGAGAGAGATCACTCCTCATGGGGTATGACCACACAGCAATTCCTTCTCCTCTTGATTTTGGGCACACACACACATGTGCCTGGTGTGATTTTCTTTTTGCCATAGGGCGCATGCGCTCGCCAGACAGACAGAGAGAGACAGAGAGACAGAAAGCGAGAAATCACTCCCCAGGGGGGATGGCCACGCCGCAATCCCTTCTCCTCCATTCTCCTCTTGGGATCCTGGGCACGCACGCACACGCGCCCGGCGTGAGTTTTAAGCCACCGGGTCCGGGATGTGAACCGTGGTCGACTACGTGGGAGTCCAGCGACACAGCCATTACGCTAACTGCTGGTCCCAACCTGGTGTGATTTTCAAGCTGCTGTGTCTGGGACTTGTGGGGTCAGCCATGTGGGGTCCACTTGCCTTAACCACCATGCCACTTGCTGACCCCAGCCTTTCTTTAATTACTACTGTCTTGGAAGTCCCTCCAAACCTGAATTTTGTTGGTGGCAGAAGCTCTGTCTCGGGTCAGGACTATGGCTGTCTCATGGAGAGTAGCATTTGTCACCTGTCACTAATGCAGGTGGCTGCCATTCATGGTATACCCACTTGGCACCAGGTGTACAGCCAAATGACCCGATTCAGGATCTGTTTGCATGGTAATGTCACTCATTTTGCAAACGAGAAAAGTAAGGCTCAGAGAGGCTAAACAGCTGGCCTGAGGTCAACCAGCTACCCTTCTGTTAGCTCAGTTAGTTCTAGAAGTACCCTGTGAAGCACAGGCCTTAGAGCATCAAGCCAAGCCACAAGGACAAAAGCAGCTCCTCTGTCTCTCCCAGGTGACACCAGGGTGAGGTTTTGCAGCTGGCTTGCCATTAGAACATTAGGTATTATCTGCTCCCTCCATTTTGCAGAGGAGAAAATGGAGGCTTCAAGAGGTTAAGAGTCTTGACCAAGGTCACAATGCTCAGAAGTGGGAGACGTAGACGACCTCCTGCCTAGACTCTCTGTCTCCACCTCCAGTGACGTTTCCTCTATCCCACTGCCTGAGAACATCTGCTGGGTCAACCCCAGTGAGTGCCCTGGAAACACGGCAGGGACCTAATTTCTTTGAGCTGCCTGATGGAGCTGATCTCTCATTTCTTCTAATGTGAAGTGTGTGTGTGTGTGTGTGTGTGTGTGTGTTTTAAAAATCTTTTGTCAGCACCAAATTCATCTGAAATTGCAGCAAGCATAATACTTCAGTGTCTTCTTTACTCTCTGGTTCTAACAATCGTACAGTATCAAACAGCCTCCGCTTCAGAAGAGAAATAATAATGAATGACTTAAAATAACTCTGCCGAAGAAAATGAATGTTTGATTTGAATTGCAGAGGGAGTGACTTTAGCTCCTCTTGCTCTCATTGCCTGGAGAAGGCTTTCAGAATCTGCAAGCTCCTACCCTCAATGATTCCAAGAGTTGAGAAAAACCAGGGCTGAATTATTTGATCTCAAGGTATATTTACAGGTACCTATTCCCATAATTCCCAAATAGCACCCAAAGAAAAGGAAGCATTGATGTTTCAGTCTCTCCTTTCTTCTTCAAGGAACCTTAAGCATTTTCTGGTCCTAAGGAAACATGGCTTTCTGACCAGTCTACTGACTAGAAGTGCATCTTTCTCTGGTATGGGTCAGAGTGGTCTATAAGCCACAGAAGCCGATTACAAGCTTATCTCATTAATCACTGTGATTCCTGTCAATAGAAGAGAATTCTCAGAAGAAGCCAAAACGCAGATTTAACCACTGTGGCCCTATCCGATCAGATTCATTGTAACACCATACATAGGTCCCAAGAGCAGACGGCAGGGCACAGATATACATTTCAATAGACATATCCCCCCCACCCCCCCGCCCCGGCTCCATCCCCATGGGTGCAAACCAAGCTGCAATGCCGAGAAATGTATACTGGTGTGAGCTGGCCCTGCACTGCTGTCGCCACTGCGATACAATTCTGTGCATTTAAGACATTTCTCTGAGCGTCTCACCACAGACAGAGTTGTGAATTGCACATTCCGTTTTTGCTTTGAGAACCGTTCTATTCAACCAAGTAGCCAATAGGAGTTAAGTTGATTAATAAAAGTGCATTCCTTTGAAGTATAATTTCGAGCATTGTCATGGTTTGACTGCTCCTTGATTGCCTGGATTTGAACAAAACCAGTTTGGAAGCCGCTAAAAATGAACCTATTACTCGGCTTTTATTTACCAAATGTATTTTGTGACTCCAAGTCATGCGATGATGCCAGTGGTCGGAGAGCAGAGAGGACTGGTGTTGGATTTGTGGATATGCTGAAACCCAAAGGGAGGGTGGCTGCCTTCCGTCCCAGGTAAAACGAGGCCACGTGAAGTGGTGGAATTGTTACCTCTCCACATGCCAGTTTGGGTTGGCTTGCAAAGTGTGGAAGGATGAATTTACCCTGCTCTGGCTGAGGTTTATGCCACTCGATTTGGGGAGGAGTGGAAAACCGACTTTAAGTCTAATGTTACATGAGGGGAACCAGCAAGGCAAGGGAATTGGGTGGAAATGACCAGAATCATGTAGCTGCATTTTTAACCCATGTGGTGCATCAGAGCTGCCTCCTCTCTGCCCCTTCCCGCTGGTCTAAGAGAACCAGCCCACTCTCCGGATCACCTTACATACACTACCCTCTTTCCACACGTTCACATTTGACCCAATTCCCCCTTCTATCCAAAGACTCGACCCAATTCTCAAGCCTTCTCCCCCACAGTTCTGACCCAATTCTCTCATCATTTCCACAAAGACGTGACCCAATTTACCTCCATCCTTCCCCCTGCACATGCGATAACATTCCCCCTACAGCTCCCACACTACAGACCTGACCTCATTTCCACCTCCATGCTAGTCTTTCACACCTGTTCCCCTTCCATTTCCTCGTAGTGGACCAGGGCCAGAACTGCTCCCTTCTCTTCCTGCAACCACGACCTCACGCCCTTCTCTGAATGCACCGCGGACACAGCCTCAGGCCCGTGCAGCTGCATCTTCCCTGCCCAGGTACGTTCGCAGGGGTGTGACCTGCTTCTCCCACCTCTCAAACTCCACTCCGATCGGATCGTCAATCTCATCGCACATCCTCCTCCCAAGGACACTCAGCTTGTGTCATTGTAGAATGTCACGGCCTCCGACACAGCCAACATTCCCAATTAAAGTTCGCAGCGCAACTCAGGGCAGGCAATTACGGCAGCACCTGGCATGGCCAGAGGACACCGTGCCGCTGCCCGGCCTTGAGCTGATATTCAGTTATTAGGTTATTTTTAAAGAAATCATTTTGCTGGCTGCCTATCTGTCAGCATTGGGGATTTTCTTTCTTTTCTTTTTCTTTTTTCTTTTCTTTTAAGTGATGTGTGATTAGTTCCTGTGAAGTGTGCTAGACTGACAGTCCGGGGCTAAAGTCCTTAACATGAAAATGAAGAAGAAGCCAACGCGCCTGTGCCTTGCTGTGTCCGTGGGCCTCCTTCAGAGGATATAGAAGATTGCTCTCTGTGGACTCTTCATTTCTAGCTGATACCTAATTAAAAAATAAATATGCTTCCATTATCACAAATGATCTTTATTTATCCACTAGGAACCAGACTATGATCATCTACGTATTTTATCAAAGTGACTGAACAGTTATCAGGTGACAAGGGCATTGAGTACTACAATTTTAGGGGCTAATTTACATGAATAACCTTAGGGTGGGGCGACTGGTTGAGGGGAGATGAGAGAGGGCATCATTTGGAGCAGTGTCCTAGTTTCCATCACTGTTCACCCCTTCCTCTTTACTATCCATTTATGTGTGATAGAGAAAGAGCCAGGCCAGTCTTCCCTTTTCTCTAAACTTAGCTGATATGGGGTGACACTCAGGGCAGAACTAGAATTAGAAGTAGTTGTTTTGGAAAAAAAAAAAAAAAAAAGCAGAACTTTTCTTCTGAAAGGAAGTAATGCAAGTGAAAGGTTTTAGATACTGTGAAGAATTGCTCCAAATGTTAGTTACTGTTATGGTGACAATCTCTGTTTGCATGACAGCCACTGCCATCTCCATCCCCAGCACCTTCACCTCCATCACTGCCACCTGCAGCACCACCACCTCTGCCATCTCCAAAACCATCACCTCCACCTCCACCTTCACCACCACTGCCATCCCCAGCACCACCTCCTTCATCATCCCCTTCTTCACTCCTACCCTCATCACAATTACCACCACCACCTGTGTCAGATCACGATTACCACCACCTTTATATCACCACTCTAGCACCACCAGCACCATCACCATCAACAAGTACCACTACCTTCATCACCAGCACCACCACCATCATTGCCATCACATCACAAGTACTGCTTTATCACCACCACCAGCACCATCACCACCATCACATCACAAGTACCACTACCTTTATCACCAGCACCATCACCACCACACAAGTACTGCTACCTTTATCACCAGCACCATCACCATCACAAGTACCACTACCTTCATCACCAGCATCACCACCATCACACCACACCACAAGTACCACTACCTTTATCACCACCACCAGCACTATCACCACCATCACACCACAAGTACCACTACCTTTATCACCACCACCAGCACTATCACCACCATCACACCACAAGTACCACTACCTTCATCACCAGCATCACCACCATCACACCACAAGTACCACTACCTTTATCACCACCACCAGCACTATCACCACCATCACACCACAAGTACCACTACCTTTATCACCAGCACCATCACCATCACCACCATCACACCACAAGTACCACTACCTTTATCACCAGCACCATCACCATCACCACCATCACACCACAAGTACCACTACCTTTATCACCAGCACCATCACCATCACACCACAAGTACTGCTACCTTTATCACCATCACCACCATCACAAGTACCACTACCTTTATCACCATCATCACCACCATCACACCACAAGTACTGCTACCTTTATCACCAGCACCAGCACTATCACCACCATCACATCATCATCACAACTCCTACCACCATTATCACCATCACCTGCATCCTCGAGCACAACTATTGCCACCTTTATTATCACCATCATCATCACCATTGTTACCATCTCCAGCAACCACTCCCTTCATCAACACCACATCTGAGCAACTCTGATCCTGACCTTTTACCTGTCAAATTCTTTTCTTCTATCAACTTCTTTTTTTTTTTAATTTGCTACAGGGCTCATGGCATGGGAGGGGAGAGAAAGTGAGAAGGCATTCCCTAGGGGGATGACCACACAGCAATCTCTTCTCTACTCTTCTCTTGGAATTTTGGGCATGTCACACATACACGCCTGTCATGATTTTCAAGCTGCCAGGTCTGAGACTTGAACTGTGTGGTCAGCCATGTGGGATCCAGTCACCTTAACCACTTTGCCACCTGGCTGGTTTATCAACTGCTTTATTTATAAATGTATGCTTTAAAAGAAGAATTATTCCCTGCTTTAAAATTAAAAAAAAATTGTATCTGTTTTTCTCTGGCTTCTATTTGTATCTAGTGAGAAGCTAGAGATCTATCCACACATCAATAATTTTCTTTCAATTTTTGGTTGTATTTCTGTGGCTCTTGTCTTTTAGTTTTTCTTGCTCTCTCCACCCTCATTTGCAGTTGGCTTGAGCTAAGGCCTGAAGATAACTGATGCAGCACCCTAGAATACAGAGAACCCTCCCAGATGTCCTAGTAAAAAGCTTGCTTTCCTCTTTGGGTACAGCACGGAGGAGAGCAACTAAATTAGTTTATTTCCTTGTAGGTAAAAGGAGTATATCCCTTTATTCAGAGTCAACAGTTTTTAAAAAGGAAGAACGTGGTAAACCTGAATCTTTGGTCATTTTGGTGCATTAGTGCCACGATCGGCATGCTGTCAACCTCCACTTAATGCTTGGTGAGGGCTGACTTTCGGCTAGGAGAGGAATTGGATCTTAGTCCCTTGGGCAGCCATCTTTATTCTAAATCTCTTTTCAGGTCACACCCTTAATCTTCTCCACTCCTTCCTTTGCTCGTTTATCAAAATGCATGACACTGACATTGAGGTAGAATTGACCAATTGTGTGTGGAAGCCAGTGTGGGCTGGGGCTTAAATCCCGACTCCATCATGACTAAGCTGAAAAACTCATTTAACTTCTCTTGGCCTCTGATCTTTCGTTGGTGCAATAGGAAGTACTGTCATGTAGGGCTGCCACGGGACTTCAAAGAAGGCAGGTGTGCACAGCAGCTCCCAGAGCGCCTAGCCCATGGGAGGTGTGTGCATGGCACATATGTGTTGCATGTGAATAACTAGTCCTCCTTTCTCTACGGGGCCCATTTCTGGTAGGGCCAGAGGCTGCATGCTCTTGGGAACCAACTCTCCCTCTGCCATCCCCCCATCTTTACAAAACTCAGCCATTGGGAGAATCTGATAATTGAATTAGAGAAGTGTAACACACGCAGACCGGGCGGTAGGGTTCCCGCGTGAATTCATTGCCCTTTTACTTAGTGAGGAAACACTACAAGACAGCCCATCTCCGCGGCTGGGGGTGCTTCCCCTAGCTTAGCTGATACTTGGAGGAGAGGATGCAGGGCTTGAAACTGCTACTGGAGTGCAGAGAGGGACAAGAGGAAGACTGAAGTCGACTCCTACTTTTGCCCTGTGAGCTGTACGACTCGAGACAAATGACCCAAGTGCACAGTCTGTTTTCCTATCTGCAAGGAGGGGATCCTAAAGCAGATTTTGCATAGTTCTTGTGAGGATAAAATAAAACAATTGGCACAGAAGAAGGTGCCCAACAGACACTGTTTTTCTTCCCTCCCTACCCTTCCTATCTGCTCCTCCTCTTTGAAGACTTCGTTTTCTTTGCGTTCCCCTGTCTTCCCAGGTTTCCTGATTTAGTTTCAGAAGTATGGGCTGCTCATTCTTGACTGGTATGAATCCTGAAGCGCTTAGGAGGATGGACACCAAAGAATCCAATACGTGATACATGTTCGATTGCACAGGTAAGAAGGACAACACAGTCACTAGGGAGCCTTCTGAAGTGGTGGAATCAAATGAAGCCAAAATAATAATAATTCCATCGAAAGTCGGTGTGCAGTTACACCCACTCATTTGTTTGCAAATACCGTCCTAGTTTATTATTGACGCTCAATCATGCACTTATTAAAAAGAAGACATACAAACTGACAATGCTAATAATGGTGATAAATCTTCCCGGCATGGACGGCTCTCACTTTGTTTTAATTGAAGGGAAGCTATGGAAGTGTTTTCCCTCATTTAAAAAAAAAAAAAAATCTTCCTTTTTTTCTCAGGCCATCTGTCTGGCTATTAAAATCCCATCAGCTTCATTGCGAGAACGCTTACTTCCCTCACGCCTGCCATCCCAGAGGGGGCTCTCGGAGCCAACTAGCTCTTGACAGCTCAGGTCCCTCCGAAGGGAAGGCGCACTTGCTCTCAGCTTTACCTCGCAGGCAGCCTGAATTGCTTTCCTGGCCAGTCCATGCTGTCTAGATAGGAGACCGATTTATTTCCAGGACCCCACATTAATCCCCAGAATTTAGCGGATATTCTTCATAATGTGTTGATTCGTTCAACTGTGTAAGAAATCACCACGTCTCTTCCCAGCAGTCTAAGATCTAACAAGACAGTGCTGGATCTCCAGAATAAACTCTCGGGTGAAGTTCAGCCTTCAAGTTCAGCACTGACTTTGCAGATGATGGGGGAAGAAAGCCCACGAATCGAGGTGGTCCAGCAGGACTAAGAGCCAAGAGGGAGATGTCTGGTCCCAACCCCCAGGTTTCAAATGCCCCAGACCATCTCTCTCTGGCTTGCGGTCACTATACAAACCCTTCCTACGATCGTCAAATGCTTTCTGTCGTGGTGGTTATGCAAGGCAGTCATTACTGTGATGACAGAGCTGTCTTTCCTTTCCCGCCCCGGCACAGTCATTACTGAGAAATCTCATCCTTTCATCCAAGCAAATACAGACCTCTTGCTACTACGGCGGAACCCGTCAGCGTGTAAACGACACCAGGGTGGGCAAAGCGTGCTCTTCCCCTCTGGCCAATGGAGAGAAAGAGTTAATTCCTCTGGCTCTGATGGAGCCTTTGGAGGGGGCCACCCCCAAAGACCCTGCAGGAAACCAGAGGGAACCTTCCAGCACAGACCAGTGTGTCAGTCACAGGACAGGAGCACTCCCTGTCTCCCTGGGCTGGTGTCCATGACACTGTCCTCTCTCGATGGAAGAAGGGTACTTCATGACCAAGAGTCGAGCCTCCGAAAGGTGGTTGGAGTCCAAGCGGTGTCCACGGATTGGCCTCTGACCTTTTCACTTTCTATCCTGGCACCCCTGTTACCACCTGACGACAAAGGCTGATGAGTAAGAGGGATGGAGAGCCACCAGCCTCTCCACTGCTTTCAAACCTGGTGGATGGTTTATTCATCAGAATCATGCTGTTGCAAAGTGAATGCGGGCCATCATGGCCTCCGAGATGAATTCAAATATGTTTTAACGGCTGTTAAAAAAAATACAGCTAGTGCATTAAACCTTGGATTCCTCGGATACGATTTCTCAGATTGAGGCGAGAGTAGGGGATCAATTTGAAGATAAGTGTTTGGTTAGTAACAGGATGGATGGGGTCTCGAAAAAGCAGGCATGTGGTACCCACGTGCTGGTGGGGAACCCTGGCTCGAAGCAGCTGCCGTCTTCAGGGCTCTGCCCTGCACACGGGTCTCCTGCACTGCGTACTTCCAGCTTTAGAGCACTTGGCTTGACCCCACCAGCACTGCCGCTCTCTGTGGCAGCAGGAACGGTGGCTTGGAGAGATTACACACCCTGCCTGAGCTTGCAGAACTAGTCAGGAGTCAGCCCCGGCCTGTCTGATGCCCACACTGGACTCTTCCTGCTGGATCGTGCTGCCCAATCAATCTGGGAGAAACTAGGGCAGGAAGTGGCTGGGTTCTAGGGAAAATCTATTGGTCCCGCTGCTGTGGGATGTGGCCCGGCCGTCTGCGGCTCTAGCCTGTAATTTTAGCCTGGGTCCTGGCCACAGGCTCTGCGGCTTCCTCTGCTCACCCAGCCCCGTGTATCCATGGCCCGGCATCTCTGCTCGCTCTCCTCTCAGTGGCTCGGAGCGCTTCCCTGGGCAGCGGTTCCAGGAAGCCAGCCCCTCCCACACGCTGCTGTCTCCACTGCTGCTCCTCCTGGCTCTGACCAACTGTCAGGGGCCCTCTGGGCTCCAGCACCCCATCTGCTCTGGGAGGGGCGGCCCATGCCCAGCGTCCTCGGCCTCTCCAGGCAGCCCTGCCTGCCTTTCTGTGCTGTCCCCCTCACTCCAGCCACCTAGCTGTACTGAGGCTGTGTCCCAACTCTGACTCCTGTTCTCCTGTGGCCTGAAAAACCACCGACTTTGTTGGGCGTCGGGTCAGGTTCCAGCCCACATTACTCTTCCTCTGACAGCAGCCACCTCACCGGCTGCCTCTGGTCACGTCCTTGTAACCCTGGTGTCAGGTACCATGGCTGCAGGGGCCCCTGGGAAGCCCCAAAGGCACAGCGTTCTTGGGCTGGAAGGGAGGCCTTTGGAAACAGACCTTTCGGGTCAGCCTCTTGTATTTCCCTGTGAGCTCAGTCCTTGGGGGAGGGAGTCTGCTATTCCAGGCCGAGGCCGGAAAGCCACCTGCTCTCTGAGCACCCTGTGCCGTGGGAAGCCGAGGCATAAACCACCAAGTCTCTCCCTTCCTCTGTCTTTCCATCCTCTCTCCCTTCCCTCTTTTTCTTCTTTCTTTCATGAAAAATGTTCTGCTGAGTGCCTACTATGTGCCAGCTGCTGCCTTACCTTGCTATTTCATTCCAGCTAATCGGCCACCCCTACCCCCACTTATTAACCAGTGCCTGCGTGTGCCAGGCACCGTGCCAGGCAGCGGGACACAGAGGCAGATCTGACACTGTCCCTGTCTCCAGGGCTTTAGCGTCTGGTTGAGGAGACAAAGACCTGACAACAGGGGAGAACAGGAAGGGTGCAGATCTTTGCACACGTCTGAACCTTCGGGGGCAGCGAACGCCTGCGGGTGGTGCTGCTCCTGTGGCCCTGGCAGCTGCGGGAGGAAGGCGAGCGTTGCTACCCGCTTCTGGCTTTGATGGCCCCTCCATCCCTTCAGCATGTCACAACGAATGCGGCAGATCGCCGAGACAATGGAGATAGTCCCCCGCCACCACCGCCCCAGGTACGAAGCCTCATCCTGAAGGAGATGCCCCCACCATGGAGCACTTCTGCAAGAGGGAAAGTCCCGCCTTTCCCAGAGCCATCTGAGGACTCTCTCTGGCCGAATCCCGCTGCCTTTTCATGCAGAAGGGCCGTGATGACTCAGGGGTGGATAGAGGAACCCAGAGCTCACCCGAGGGTGGAAACAGACATGTGAGATGGGAAGATGGGGACGAAGAAGTCCACGAGGCCCCCAGGGTGGGCATGTCATCTGCTCTGAGGCAGCAGAGGGCGATGTTGGGATGTGGTGGGATGGCAGGTCCCTTCAGGTCCCAGGCATCACTCAGCTACCCCCATGTGCCAGGCTGTGTGCTGGGTGCTGGAGGCTCGGCGCCACGTGCTGCCTGGCATGAGGGTGTCTAGTCCCAGCACTGCTGCTGGCTGATCTATGAGAAGATTGAATTCCTTCTCTCTGTGGGTCTCAAGTCCTTTCATGACAAGGGGAGAGGCTGGACCGGAGGCATCCCATGGAGTTACTGCTAGTCACTTTTCCTTATGCCCTTTCCTGTCGTGATAGAATCTCTACTTTTCACTGGCATGTGCCCCCCTGAATAAAGGTTATACTTCCCTTTTTTATAGCTAATGCTTGGTCACGTAGCACACCCCTGGCCAATGAGAAGCTAAAACATTGTGTGCTATCTTCCCCAAGCCTCCTTAGGTGCTAGGTGCTCTTTGCCTTGTGTTTTGTAGCTGTCCTCCACTCTGATGTGTGGAAATGTGAAGGCAGTGGCTGGAGCTCTGGCAGCCATGCTGGACTGCGAGTTGAAGACCACACTGTGGGGATGGAGGGACAGGGAACTGGTAGGAGCCTACATTGCTAACCCGTTTATGGACCCTCCAGGCCAGCTTGTACTTTGTGCCTCCAGAGTCACTTACTTTTTGTCTTATTTAATTTTATTTTCCTGTTTTTTTGTAGTGAAATCTAACCCTTTCTGGCATAAGCTCTATAATCTTCCTGATATGCCATTCTGAGACTATGGCATTAGGGGCAGGCTCTAAGCACTCACTCCCTGTGGTTGGCAGAACTGTGGCCTCCCTAAGATGCTCACATCCCGATTCCTGCAGCTTGTGGACATGGTCCCCGCATGGCACAGGATGAAGGGTGTGAGTGGACGTGAACCTGCTGACCTGCTGACTTCACGGTGGGGAGTCTCCTGGATTACCTAGGCAGGCCCAGCATCATCGCGAGGGTCCTTGAGCAGGAAGGCGGGTGCAGGGCAGTCGAAAAGGACTCTATTGGGGATGCTGCTGGCTTTAGAGATGGAGGAAGGGACCTCGGGCCAAGGACTGTGGGCGACTCTGGGAGCTGGGAAGTGCAAGCAGACCCTCCCGAGAGCTTCCAGAGGGGACACAGCCTGCCGGCACCTGGGTTTTAGCCCCAGAGACCCATGTCAGGCTCTGACCTCCAGACCTGGAAGACGAGGCTGGTGTTGCTTGACGCTGCCCGCGTTTACGCTAATTTGTTAAGGCAGCGCTAGGAATGGAGTACATGCCTGTTTCCTCCCAGGTGAAAGGAGAACCCTGATAACAACCGCATGATGACAGTGCTGCGGGGCCTAAGGAAGGTGACCCACAGGTGGGACAGAGCCCAGCGCACAGGAGATGCTCAACAACAGCTCTCCAGGGAGAGTCCTCTCCTACCCCCAGGCACCCGCTTCAGCCGTGAACGAGAACATCAGCGGAGATGCTGGGACTGAGCCGGTGGCTATCCCAGGTGCGTGCCCTCTGCCCCGCCCACCCGTGGCAGGGTAGGAGTTAGCTCTACATCCTGCCGATCATGAGCCAGGCCTTCAGACCCTTGGCATCAGTCTCACCTGTGAGCTAGAAATGCAGCCTCAGCCTCCACCCAAACCTCTGAATCAGCATCTTCCTTTCGGCAAGGTCCTGGTGTGAACGGTCGAGAGGAGGCGCGCTAGACCAGGCTCTGCCCTCTCTGGACCTCCCCCTTCCAGCGGCAACCTGGGGGGATTTCTACTCCCCCTTCCGTCTCTGGTCTTTCTTTTCTGTTCTATTTGGCAGACTCCTGTTTATTCTGCAGAACCCCCCACAGAAGGCACTTCCTTTAGGACTCTTCCTGACCTCCTCCAAGAGAGATGCTGCCCTCTCTGTCCTTGCACGTGCCTCTGTCAGTGCCCTGTGTTCTCTGGGGATGGCCTTGGTGACCGCCTGTCTCTTTTTCTAGGCCTCAGTCTTCGTAGCGGGAGCACACCTTCAGTCGCTCAGCACACACTGAGCAACTCCTATGTGCCAGGTGCTGATCTCAGCCTTGGGGCTCTGGCAGTGAAGACAGACCAGGATCCTACTCTCCTAGGGCTGACGTGCTAGTTGGGAGAGAAATAACACACATGACAGAGAAACGAACAAATCCGAATGTTCGATACGACGAAGAAAATCAAACAGGCGCTAGAGAGTGGGGAGAGGGAGCACAGACGCGGCCCCGCTGTGGTGTCCCCCGTGCTGGCTTGTTTCTGTGACCTGGGAAGTAGCACAGAGCCTGACATAAAACAGTCAAAAATGATTGACTCAGTCAGATCTGACCGTCCTCCCAGATCTAACTACACGACTCGAAGTGCATAGCCTATCTGGGTATCAACTTCTCCTACCCAGAAAACTCTCCAAATTTCTCGCTTCTCTATGAAGACTTCCAGGGCCAAACCCAGAAGTGGAGAACCCCTGGCCCTCCAGCAGCCCCCTGCCCTTCCTCTTCAGCCAGCACTGAGAGGGCTGCTCCCCGGGACCTGGCATTTCGTTATTGAATAAAGCACACCACGTGGTTGGCCAGCACAACAGGGTGTACTTCCCGAACTGGGGTCAAGGTCAGAAAATGTCAACCTCTGAAAGAGAAGCTGTGAGAGTGGCATCAAATGGGTGAGAGTCTCTCTCCCTCTCTCTAAAAGCAACAACTTACCCTAGGGATGCACTGTAAAAGCAGCTGCGAGGCTAGCCTTCCACCTGAATCTTATCAACAAGCAGCTCAGGAATGTGGGGTACTTACGCCTGCCTTTGCAGACGCCTGCCTGCCGCCCCTGTTTTGCTGCTGCTGCCCACAGACAGGGGCTCTGCCTGGGACTTGCCATTGCAGAGAGGAAGGTCTGCAAACTCAGATGTTCACGGAGGTCATACAGCGGTTGCTAAAGGAGGGGACCATGGAAGACACGAGAGCACCTGGCCACGCCACCGAGACATCTGCTGCCTGCTCCTGCCATCACTGCTGAGCAGGGCCGGTCCAGGGTTTCCACCATCTTCTGATCATCTTTTTTTTCCCCTAGGGGACTCCAAAATGTGGATTGTCATGGGAAAGTTCGCAAGTTGTAGAACATCTGACAGCCAAACACAATGCACTAGCGGGTCACTCTTCAGACTGTTAGTGTAATAAATTATAAACCTACCCTCAATCATGATAGGGCCTGGCATTAACTGAGAACCTACTCTGAGCTGGAACCTTGATGAGCATTTTATATGGAGCATCTTCTAAAATGACACAAGCAACTGATGAGTGCGATCCAGTTTTCCCCCCAATCTTACACAGGAGAAATTGACATAAAAAGGTGCAATTCCTGGCTCAAGGGCACATGGCTGGTAAGTGATAGGGTTGGGATTTGAACCCAGGCTGTCAGGGGACAGAGCCGACTAAGCCCAGGCTCTGCATCCTTTGATGGTGATGGAGATTAAAGATGCCTCCTAACCTCAGGTACAGTTTTGTACTGTTCCTTCCCCCTTTAATTCAACAAACATCAGGTGAGCCATTTGAATATAAATATCCCTTCGTGATGGGGTCTCTGTCTAAACTCACCCCTCATTACTAAGACCCTTGCCTACTTTCCTCCCACGCTTGACCCTCTAGCAATAGGCTGGGCCATGTGTGGTCCCCCCCCCCCCCCCCGAACACCCACGTCTCTCATGCCTCTTCCTGAGGGTGTTTGGCACATCGTAGTAAGTTAGTAAATGCTGCTGATGAAACAGGCTGGGATGCATGGCCCAGGGGTGCAGACAGAAAGGAAGCGGCAACGCGGAAGATGGTAGATGCTGTGGTAAAGGCGTGCACAGACCCTGTGCAAGGACAGAGGGAGGGAAAGGAGCCCAGGTGGGAGCAGGGCGGGACACACTGGAGATCCGGGGGAAGTGACGAAATCCTGAAAGCAAAGCAGGATGTGGCTGGAAAGGGCCCCGCTAAACAGAAGGTGGGGGAGAGGGAATATTTGTATCCACTTCCTCCTTCCACCAGCTGCAGGGAGAGGAATGCCCTCACATTTTGAGGCACCTTCTGTTTTCAAAGCAGTGAGAAAATCTGGAAGGCCCCCTCCCTCCCCCCATATCCTGGGTAAAGAGTATCTTCTAATCTGAGCTTCAAAATGTTGAAGATGTGGTCATCTGTAGGCAGCTCTGCTCAGCACTGTCCTCAACTCCCTAAAGAAATGTATTCATAGATTTGGGGCTGAGGGAAACAGTAAATATATTTAGTAAAATAGAAGCCTGCCCACAGATTTTAGGTTGGACAGATGTGGGTTGCAATCCCAGCTCTGTTGCTTACTGTGTGACCTTGAGCAAATTACTTATCTTCTCTCAGTGTTTTAAGATGGAGATAATGGGTATTGGGACCAGCAGTTGACATAATGGCTATATCGCTGGACTCTCATGTAGTCAACCATGGTTCGAGTCCCAGACCCGGTGACTTAAACTCACGCCAGGAGCATGTATGTGCATGCTTGCTCAAGATCCCGAGAGGGGAATGGAGGAGAAGGGGTTGCGGCATGGCCATCCCCTCTGGGGAGTGATTTCTTGCTTTCTGTCTCTCTGTCTCTCTCTGACTTTCTGGCAAGTGCATGCATCCCATAGCAAAAAAAAAAACCAAAAACAAAAACAAAAAAACTCTCCAAAAAAAAAAAAATGATGGAGATAGTGGGTATCATAGCACTTATCATTAGAATCGTGGAGTTTAAATAAGAGCTAACCTCAGGACAGCCTCTAAGACACTATTTAGCACCAAGAAGGACTATTATTATTATTATTATTATTACTATAGTTAATGTCAAAGTGATGGCAGCATAGTTGTCTTTCAGTGTTACCTTCTCTGCAAAATATGGGGGAGGGAAATTGGGAGGACCTTCTTAACCTAGGGAAAAATTCAAGAAGGGGTAAAGAACAGGGCCAGCCCTGTAGTTCAGTGGTTAAGCCTGAACACAGATCTCTTCTAATCTGAGCTTCAAGGAAGCCAGATCTCACATGGCCAACCAAGGTTCTAGCCCTGGCCCTGGCCCTGGCTGGGTATGCATGCTTGCCCAAAATCCTTATGGGAAGAGGAATGGAGGAGAAGGTTTTTTGTTGAAAATAAAAATGTAGCAATATCCCTGATTTGATTATCACACACTGCACACATGTTTTGTGATGCCATATTGTATGCCATGAAGATCTATGAAATTAGGGAACCAGCAGTTAGCGTAATGGCTATGTTGCTGGACTCCCACCCATGTAGTCGACCGCGGTTCGCGTCCCAGACCCGGTGGCTTAAAACTCATGCCGGGCGCGTGTGCGTGCGTGCCCAAGATCCCGAGAGGAGAATGCAGCGTGACCATCCCCCCTGGGGGGTGATTTCTCGCTTTCTGTCTCTCTGTCTCTCTCTGTCTGCCTGGCGAGCGCACGTGCCCTATAGCGAAAACCTCTCAAAAAAATAAAAAATAAAAAAAGATCTATGAAATTAAATAGAAATAAGAAAATATAGTGAAAAGGAAAAGGATTTCAGAGTGACCAAGCCCCATGAGGGGGAGGGTGCATGAACTCTCCCTCGTGAGAACAGGAACTCTCTAGCAATGAAAAAAATAGAAGGATCAAGGCTAAGACTTGTTCTTTTTTTTTTTTTTTTTTTTGGAGAGTTATTTATTTATTTATTTATTTATTTATTTATTTTTTTGCTATAGGGTGCATGCACTCACCAGAAAGACAGAGAGAGACAGAGAGACTGAAAGTGAGAAATCACCCCCCAGGGGGGATGGCCACACCACAGTCCCTTCTCTTCCATTCTCCTCTCGGGATCTTGGGCACGCACGCACACGCGCCTGCGTGAGTTTAAGCCACTGGGTCTGGGACTTGAACCGCGGTCGACTACGTGGGAGTCCAGTGACATAGTCATTGTGCTAACTGCTGATCCCAAGGCTAAGGTTTGTTCTTTAGCAGAGATAAAACCAGAGGTTCAAGTGGGAGAGAAATGTGACAGAAAAGTGAACACCCTTTCAGCAAAGGAAGTGAGAGGGAGGAACGGAGTGAAGACAGGTCCAGGGGTAGTGCCAACCGGATTCCAGGGAGTTTTACCTGGTGCAGGCGGGGGTGAGGCTGGCATGGGGGCATTGAAATTGCAGTGTGAATGATGTAGCAAAGCAAGGGACTGATGCCTTGCACAATGAGGCTACTGCGAACCCTGCACCCGGGATCTTGTACCTAATCCTTGGCATTCTTGTTAGCAGTGGGAAGACTACCCAAGTTCAGAGAAGTTCAGGGGAGAGTGAATAAATACAGTGGAAAGTAGATGGCCGCTCCACAGGGCCAGGGGCTAACAGGCAAGGATTTGATTTCAGCCCAGAGAAAGGGACTGCTGCCTAGCAGGCGGCGGCTCAGTCTCCCCAGAGAACCTCCAAGCTTGCAGGGTGTGTGTTCTTGAGTGTTCTCCAGAATGTGGTTCTAAGCAAGCCTAGGAGAAAAGTCTGTTCCAAAGGAGGCTTGGAGATTTGGTTTAAAAACCCGTCTCCTTCACTAGACAGGCGCTCCTTCAGGCAGGTGCCAGCTCTTCATTCATTCATTCATTCATTCACTGTAGCTCCTGAGGACTTTCTGCGCACCAGGCACTGGACCAGGCTCTGGGGAGCCTACGATGGGCCGGGCAGACACCATCTCTGCCCAATGGAGCTGACAAGCCTTACCAAGGGACTCAGGTCAGAAAGAAGTAAACAAAAAAAGTTAATTATAAAAGGAAATAAGAGGTTAATAGTCCGGTGCGGGGTGGTGGGGGTGAGCCTTTTAAACAGAGTAGTCAGGGAGGCTCCTTGAGAAGGCAAGATTTGCATAAAAACCTTCTGCAACTGTAACCACTAGGCCTAGCACATAGTATGTGTGCGATAACGCTTATGAACCTGGGAGGTGACGAGACGGGCATCTGGGTTTACCCACGTACGTCACCCTCCTCTGCCTCCTCCCCGCTGCCGTCCGTTTACTACCACGAAACTCGATCAGATCGCCTGGTCCAAGAGTCCTGCTGAGCCTCGTGCCTGCCGGTCTCTCCAGCCCTGACCCACACCTCGTCCATCACTGGGCCCTCAGCTTCCAGAGGTCTGGGCAGCAGAAAGCCAGCTGTGGCCTCTGTGGCTTACCACCCTTCTGGGCCTCCCCTTTCTTTCATGCTGAACTGCGGAGTTGCTCTGTGAGCTGTTTCTGTCACTTTGGGATCCCGTCTCCACTGCTTCCCAGTCTCACCCTCCCCGCCTTCTACGCCAGCCACGCTGGACCACTGGGCATCCCACTTGGCCATCTGTGTGTCTGCGTGCGCTGTTCCTGTGGTCCGAGGCACGCTTCCTTTCTTAGCTGGCTCACCCTTGTTCCGCATGCCTCAGAACCGTCTCCCCTGGCATCCCCTCCTCCCCAAACTCTGTGCTCCTATATTTCTGGCTCTGCCATTGTCGTCTGCTGCTCACTGATGGGTCTTCTCTGCTGGACCGAGTTCCGTGAGGGCAGAGACTGCCTTTAACTCTGCCTGAGTCTCACACGGTGTCCGGCAAGTGCGCAGACAACAGTTGTTGAACAAAGAGCAACTCTCACCCTTACGCTGGTCAGGAAGTTGCTGGTAAGACTGCGTGCTTCTGTCCTCTGCTGTTTCCTCAGTCACACGACAGGCAGCAACTGCGACTGGAGGAATAAATCCCCAGGTCTCAGCACCCTGCCTAGGACTTCCTCTGCCAGCAAGATAGCTAAGCATCGGCCTTCGACTCCAGGCACACATTTTAAGTTTCAAGGTTTCTGAAATTAGAGTGTATTTTACAATTAATGCGGAACATTAAATTTGTTTTCGCCTCCCCTGCAGGCTGTTTTAAAGTAAATAGTTCATTTTTTAAATTGGTGGTGTCTCGGTACTGAGAGAACATGGACCTAGGAGCATAAAGTCTTTTCTGGACCTGTAGAAAGGAGCAGGGTGAGGCTGGCAGGTGGCGTGGAGGCGAAGGCACTTGGGTCCCACAATGGCTGACCGCGCGGTGTGAGTCCCAGACTCGGTGGCTTAAAAATCATACCAGGCATGTGTGTGTGCCCAAAATCCCAAGAGGAGAATGGAGGAGAAGGGACTGCAATGTGGCCATCCTCCCTGGGGGGTCATTTCTCATTATCTCTCTCTCTCTGTCTCTGGCGAGTGCACACGCCCTATAGCAAAAACAAACCAACAAACAACACTCCTAGAATTAAGAAAAAAGGAGCAGCATACTATCTGGGCATAGGCGTTCACACACAATCCCACAACCCTCGATGCCCGTTCCCTGGTATTGGGAGCCCAAAACGTCTCTCTACGCTCATTCCTGTTTTCAAAGCCTGGTGGTTATAACCCAGCCGCCATCAATTCTAGCTCTAGTTCTCAGCAGTCCGGAGTGTCGGAGCTGGGGAGCTCTCTGGATTTGTGGGAAGGAAATAAGGAGCGGTGGGAGCAGGCTGTGGGGCTGTCCCGGGCGGCTGGCGTGCAGGGGGCCTATTTTGTGAGACGCCCATTCTTCAGAACCCCCTGATGGGATCCCCTGGAGGGCTGTAGAGGCAGGGGTGGGGCTGGCACGCCGGCCTCCTGTGTTCATGCAGGGGCTGTGCTCACCAATGCTGCCACTAGTCATTTCTGGACTTAGTCATTGGAATTTGGTTGAGTTGGGCTGAGTCTAGTTCCCCCTTTCTCTGCACTGCCATGGCAAGTTGCGAAGTCCAAGAGACTCCCACCCTAAAATCAGAAGGAGATGAACTGCCGCCTCAGTCCTGCCAGCAGCTGGAGGGCACGCATTTTCATGCCCATTCCGTAGGTCGTGAGAATGAGGGACAGGGACAGATGAACGAGCCCAAGGTACACAGCTTATAAGCAAGAAGTCAGAAGACAAAGAGAAAAACTCTGTAACAAGACAAATAAGACCCTTTGGGTCCTGCCTTCTTCTACTCCCCTCCCACGCCCCCCAGCATCAGCCCTTCCTTCCAACACATACCCCCCTCCATCTCAGCTTGCCAACCATCCTGGTCTTCTCTCAGGGCTTGTCTCACTCCCTTTCTCTCCTATCTCTGTGCTTGCTGCCCTCCAACCTGGAATGTTCTTTCTTCCTCCATAAACTCCTATTTATTCTTCAGATCTCCATTCCTATCTCACCTCCTCAGGGAAGCCTTCCCTGGTTAGATGCAAATCTGACATTGCGAACTCGCAGTTCCACACATCTCCCTTGACTAACACTAACCAAAGCTGTAGTTTATATACAAAGGGTCTTTAATATCCTCCATGAATTCTAATGAGAAAACTATGTGTAGATTTCCTTTTTTAACAAAGTGTTGGCACCGATGGAACTCAACCTTTAATTAGACTTTTCCTTCAACTTCTTGAAGTCCCCTGGTATGCATAGGTGAGATACTTTGAATTAAGGTCGGTCTCTTCCACGAGGCTCTGAAGACCCTGCGAGCAGTGACCATTAGAGGTGCTGCTGCCACTCAGGCCCCTAAGCCCTGGCCTAGGGCTTAGTACTTTGTGGGGCTCATCGAAGATCGAGCCAATAAGATGACTGATACGGTAGAGACGGAAAGACTGGAGGTCATACAAACATTGAAAATTGTTATGGACGCTGGGGGCAGAGTGGAAGGGGAGGGGGAGAGGGGAAGAGTGCAGGAAGGGAACTTTGGGAAAAATGGAGAAGTAAGACATTTGTGGGACATAGATATGGCTTGTTGCCTGTTGGGGATGTCGCGTATAGTATTTTTAACTCGCCTATGTGTGGCATATATCATATTGGGTACAATCTCTTTATAAACTAAATGATGTATAACGATTAAATGTATAAATAATAATAATAAAAAAAAGAAAAAAAAAGATGAATGACTGAAAGGGTCACCTGATCTGTGACTGTGAAGTTGCCTGGGAACTTCAAAAGCTTTTTTTATTTACATATGAGTTTGAGGCTAAACTACTTATCTTCGAGGCTAAAGGGAACCTTGAGTTTTTAAATTTAAAATAAAATACATTTTAAAATCTCTTGCATTATTTGTCTAGATACTTATTTTTTCCTCCCTCCTGACCTGAAAGTGAACACTCAGAGGACAATGTCCCCAAGGGGCCCTGTGACAGGCACCTCAGATATTATGGAGGAAAGAAAACATGGTGGGGACTGCCCAGAGGACTTGCACCCCAGTACTGCCCCTCTGGGTTTTGCTTCTCTGTTACTTTCCTTTATTATTGTCCTCGGTGTGTGGGACCTTCCTCCCTCTCCCCCTCGCCCCCATGTCAAATTCATTCTTTTTTAGAATGTTAAAAATGATATTTCGGCTGCCACTGCTCACTGTGTATAAAGAACAGTCCTTTGATGATATGAAGGGACCATTGTTCCTGAAGGGCCACCTGGAGCAGGTAGTGGCTCTTTGTTCGCCAATGAAGCTGGGGTGGGGGTGCATCTTGCGCTGTCATGATTGCCATGGGGACAGCGACAAGCGGGACAGACATGAAGCCCTGCCCTCATGGAGCTGAGAGTCTAGCGGTGTGAGACAGACGACTTGTAAATGGTACAGCGTACTGGGGCTGGGGTGGTCAGCACCCTGAAGACCCACCTGAGTAAGGGGAATGTGGGCAGAGTGTTGACTGCAATTTCAAACCCAGGCTCAGGGAAAAGAAGGGGACAGACCTTCAGTCATTTAATCCCTAAGCCACCAACTGCCCTTCTGGGAGGATTTTACACTTCCTCTTTTACAGAAAAGGAAATTGAGGCTTGGAGGGCTTAAGTGACTTGCCGCAGATCACCCAGCTCAGAAGGCTGCAGGGAAGGAAGCAAGGCCAGGCCTGTGTAGCTGCACATCCCTTCAACGACACCACAAAGCTTCTCCCGAGAACTCCCATGAGTTACAGAGGAAGTAAATTTGCTGTTTTCCAAAAATGCTGGAAAACGTGAAACCAATGAGTTGTTTATACTCAGGACATTTCCTAAACGAAAGGGCCAAACCAGAGACCATGTGGTGGGTTGGCCCCAACGTCAGGGTTGGAAATTGGATGCTGTGTTCACTCTCTAGCCTCAGCTGCTCAGCTCATGGAGTGAAAGGATTAAGGGCAGAATCACTGCCACCCCGAGAGGTGTAGGGCAGCTGGGGATGCCTGCCAGAGGGAGTGGTGCTTCGGAGGAGTTGGGGGTCAGGGCCCTCTGATGTGCTCAGGCTGAATCCCTGAAGGGGACGGAGATAGATGGGTCTCAGGCAGAATGGGATCCAGTGCTGGTAGCAAACTGGACCAGACGACTAGAGAGGATAGGGTCTCCCACGTGGGGCCCTTGGAAGTCTTCAGGGTTCCCTGGGCAGGGTGACAGGTAGCTCAATGTGTTACAAAAGACCCAGACCCATGCTCTGCCACCGCCGCTGCCACTCTCTGCCCGTGGGACTGGGTGCGTTGTCACACTCCCGTGAGCCTCATTCTGCTCACCTGGAAGGTGGCAGCCGGGGCAGGCAGCGTGGTGGGGACCGGCTGGGACTCACAGGGAATGGGGCCAGGTTTGGCTAACGAGGGGAGGATGACTGAAAATGCCAGGTCAGCTCTATGGGACATGCTTTTTAGAACCCAGGACCCTGGGGAAAGGTTTCAGGGTCCTGTGAATTGGATGGGAGGTGTGCTGAAGAATACAAGGTTCTGGGGGAGCAGAAGTGAGATGGTCCACTATGTCACACGCTCTCGGCCCGAAGGTGTCTGTTACACTGAATATTAAGATTAAACCGAATGCTGATGTGCTTTAGAAGCAGAACAGAGAAGAACATCCAGCGGTGATTGTTTTCCTTCAAGGTGGAGGCTGGGTGTGTCCATCAGCTTCCTTTTCCCTTCCTCGAGTAGTTCGCCTTCACTGTAGCCAATCAAGAGCTATATAGTCCCAGGGCTGGACTCTTTTGAATTCTCTTATTTTGTAATAATGTATTCATGACTCATTATTATTCTTTTGGAAAAAAAGTTCCAGGAAGAACAAACAAATTGTCTGACTTCCTTGCTCCCCCCCCCCCCCCCATTACTTGACTGTCGCATGTCCTTACAGTATTCACATTCATTTCAGGAACTTCTGAATCACTGCCTTGACAAATATTTCTTATGCACTCACTGTGTGCGAAATACCTAAAGGAAGTCACGTGATCTCAAGAATTGGGGAGCCAAAATGCATCATGAGAAGGCCCGTCGCTACCCTTCATGCTCGGCTCCTCTGCACCCTAAGGCCAGAGTGTCTGGGAAAGGCTTCTGGCTTTCTTCAAACCAGAGATGGAGCTTTGCCTCCGCAGAACACAAGCACTACGGCTGAACTTAGCGTAGAGCGCACCACCGCCTTGCAGGCCACGCGAAAGGTGGGCAGTTATGAACTGGAAAAGACCATTTGGACCATCAAGCCCCTTCTCGCTCAGGGACCAAGGATGGAGAATGGCTGTCAGAGGCACTGAGAGCCAGCAGCCTGGGGAGGGAAGGACAGGAGAAGCCGTTGGGGAAAGACCCGCTCTCGAATTCCACAGAGGGAATCTAATAGCCTGGACAGAGGGAAAGATTTCTGCTCTGTCTCACAGAAAGCAAAGGGGCGAGGGAGGGAGGGAGCCAAGGGGGCCTCGGGGCCTGCTTCTGCTACGGACCACATCGTACCAGCTGCTCTCGCCTCCTCCACAGGGCTGGAAATCCTCTGGGGGAGACGCGGAGCCGGGACAGAGAGGGAAAAGCACAGGAGAGAATAAACACAGAGAGTGAATTTCTTGCTGTCCCTGGAGACAACGGTTCCTTTAGGTGACAACAGAGGTTAATATCCTGAGCAGCAAGCCACCGTGCTCTGGGCCCAGAGACACGAGCTCAGAACAAGCTGTTTCAGTGTTTGGTTGTAGATTTTATTGAACTCTTCCCTGAAAAGGCCAATTCATTTCCATTCAGACTCTTAATGCAGTTTTCTCGCAAAGTTCAAGTACTTCTCCTACCACTCTCCACCTACCCCTGTCTGCATGCAGACGGCCCCCGCCCCTGCTCCTCAAGTCCCACTAAGGACGCTGGCCTGCCCTGGCCTTCCATTCACACATGGAAACTTTGCAGTCATTCATTCTGCAGAGGGGAAAAATAAGAGCTGTGGCTTTTTCCTGATCCCTCTCCCTCAGCCCCCGCGTCTGCCCTTAACAGGTGGTCACGTCTCTTCTCATTCTTCCGCAGACTAATTAATTTCAAAAGCAGCAACAAAGGCGAGGAAATGTTTCTCAATTCTTATTTTCATCAAGAGGTGAACAAAAATAATCATCTCAGGAGACAAAAAAGTCCTAACGAACACCAGAGAGCAAAAGCGATCGGAGAAAGACAAGGTTGTTTTTCATCTTGTGTCATTAGCAACATCTTGGGGAGAAAATTTGAAATCCGTTCACAACTTCTTGGTCTGGGCAGAAAACACAAATAAAGGGGGGTGATGTGGGACTCTTTTGGGGAAAGTACAATTTCTCACCCCTCAAGAAAACCTAGGTTGGGGGAACCTGAAACACTGACAACTCCATTTCCATAAAGGCTGACCCTGTTCCGAATGGGCACAAAAGTGAGCTTACCAGGGCCCCCCGAGAACTGTGTATGCCAACTTTCAGAAATACATGAACCTCTGGAAATCAGGGCAGTCCTTGAAAATAAGTGGCTTAAAATCTTCAGCCCCTTCCTCAGTAGTCAAGGCCCAGTTTCTAAAGTAGCCCCAGGCCTGCAAAGCCCCATATGCAGAAGCTTTGGAATTGAGAAGCCAGGTCCAGCTGGGGCCCTGAGCGCCAGCCCGTCCTCCCTGGCCTCGGCTACAAGTGGAAAGGGAATATCGGCCCTCAGGAGAGCCTGGCACTGCCCTCCCCTCACCGCCTGGAGGTAAGTGCCCGGGGCTGGGCTGCCGAGGCCCCCACTAGGGAGAGCGGCCAAACTCAAACCCTGTGACATCACACAGCCCTGGGAAAGTGTTGCAATTCTAACCCTTGACAGATGATTCAGGGAGAGAGAGGGTGCGTGGCCTGGAGAGAAAGTTAAGGGGGGAGGCAGCATATTTGGGGACGTGAACCCCAAAGAGATGGAATTCTAAGGAAAAATACTTAAGCCTTTTAATGCACAAGGAATCCAAAGCTATTGCTAGTCCTCTTGTCTTCTGGGAATTATCAAGTGTTTAAAAGATCACAGGATTAAGACTTTGTAAATAAAGTCCTGATAAAGATATTTATACCGACCCACCTCTTTCTGGGTATGTCTCCCCTGGAATAAAGTCCTGCTTTTCGTCTCATCTCTTGGCTTTCCGTGTCTCCGTCTAGCAAACGAAAACCCAAGGCAGGCAAATCGCTACTATCCTCATCTCCCCAAAGCAGCCCTCATTCACATCACTGTCCTTCTCTTTCGGAATAAAAGTCTGTCATAAATGTTTAATTAAATGGAAGTCTTCCCACTGCTAATGACTAGCCGTATGAAAGGCTTTTCATTTTTTGAAGGAAGGGTGTGTGTGTGTGCGTGTGTTTAAAACAGTGCCTATTAATTTCCCGATATTGATCCCTGGCTGGGGAAGAGCATATAGCATTCAGCAGAAAGCTGCTCTGCAGAGTATGTTAAAGGCAGCGCTTCGGATTGAGAAAGGGCATCGAATGCCGTATGCGTCAAATAGACCATCGCTCAATGAAGTCACTTAGCTATTCAAAACATGTTCAGCCGTCACTCAACCGTTTGCACCAAGAATGTTGGGAGGGGGGCATGGAATCTGTGTTCTGGCCCAGACGTAACCATTTCCCAAAGAGCAGCTTGTGCTCAGTTCGGGTCAGACCCTGGGGCCACATCCATTTGGCCCTTTCTCCTCCGCTTCCCTCTCTTCTCCTCCATCTCCTGGCCTCAACTCCCTGCATCACCATCGCATGTTGAGCTTCACAAACAATCCTGCAGTCCCAGCTTCCCGACGTTGCCTCAGACGGCCTCCAGTCTTGGTTTCTATCAGAAGCAGAGCACATAAGCCTTCCTTTCTGCACAGAATCATTTGTCTCTCTCGGTGGCCGTCTCTCTATGGGTAGCTGTGGCTTGGACACACAGACTTACATAGCCGTTTGGATGCAGTCCCTCAGATCCAAGTCCGTTGCTAAATGCAGGTTGTATGACCTGCAGGAGTTTTTTTTTTTTTTTTTTTTTTTTTTTCTGTGCTTATTGATGTGTCCCAGAAGCACATGCCTTCATGCACACCCTGATCTCCCAGCCTTTACACCGTGGGGGCTCCTTTGCCCACAGCACACGCACACACGCCTCAACGACCCTGCAAGATCAAGGCAAACAGCTGACACCCCCGCCCCACGGCTCCTCTGTTCCCCCCTCAACCTCCCCATGCCCTCGCCTCCCTCCCTGCCTGCCTGCCTGCCTGCACAATGTCTGATTCCCGAGCCGGCTGCAATGCTGACTCGACTCGCTTCTGGATAACAGACATGTCACTCTGCGTGCAAGCGAACCGGCTCTCAGCCTAACCTGCAAGTGAATTGCTGTTTATTAGAACTTGAGCTTGTTTCCTGTGAGAGACGTATGTATTTTTAGACTTTGTAAACGTTAAAACACACACATACACATGCAGCCCGCCGCTTCGAACAGTATATGTGGCTCACAGACATTACGAAATGCTCTTGAACTCAGCTTGAGACTCTGAATAATTAGGATTTACCAAATAGGGATTCTTAGAAAACACAGGTTTTTCTGTTTTTTTTTTTTTTTTTTTTTTCTTTCAAAGGAGATTTGCAGACAATGATTTGTCAATGATGTGTCTGGGACTTTTGGGGAGTAAAGGAAGAGGAAGGGAAAAGGAAGAAGCTTTCTGAAATCCTCATTGCGAAAGAGGAGTAGCATTGGGAGAAGCAGTTATTTCCCCTTCTCGTAGATGGGAAATAGATGCTCCATTGAATGGCAAATCCTAATGATTCAGAAGCAGGCAGAGCCCATTGGACTTTTGAAGACAATCTCTTGTTGTTTTCATCATATCACAGATTATTCCAATGAAGAGGCTGGTGGGGGGGGGAGTGGAGGAGAGGGAGTAGAGTATGGCTTTTCAATTGATCTTCCTTCCTTGGAAACTAACCCAAGCAACCTTGATCTGTGGTAGAAGGAGTGAAGTAAGAAAATGGTGGAATGTAAAGGGACTTATTTGGAGGAGGGTGGGGAGGGGGAGTGAGGAGGGGAGGGGTGGGGTGGAGAGGGGGGAGGAGATGGAAATCAAATACCTTCTAGGCAGCAGGTTCTCCATAATCCAGAATGGGTCATAACTTCTTCGTTCTTTTTGCTGGTTTCATTCTCGCTGACACTTTTGGTCTTGCAAACCCCTCTGGAGTAGAGCCAGTAATCAGTCCCCACAGCTATGGTCATCAGACTGAAGGCAGCAAAAGCACCAACGGTGGTTAAAAGCATTTGAACACCTCGATCAAACAGCCCCATAATTCTTCATTATATAAACACCCAGCCGACTTCTGGTTCTCGGGAGTGTGTGTGTAAGGGTGCAAGTACTAAAGCAAAAATAAAAATAAAAATAATCCCACTACTAATATAATGGATATATGTGTGATTAGAGAATGTGGAGAGATATAAAAAAGGGAGGTAAGAAAACTCACGGAAAAGAGTGTAAATTATAAAGATCACACGGGAAGAGAGGCTTGCCTTTTGAGATCAGAAACTGTTCCAGTTGCAGTAATTTTGTTTAAAAAAAAAAAAAGAAAAAAATAAATAAAAAGACACCCCCCACCCCCCCAAGTGAGATGCCTTAATCTCTTTTCCTAAAATTCTGGTCTCCAGTTTCCATATGTGATAGCTAATTTGGAGATGGCTTCCACAGTGAACCAGGGAACAGCCGAATTCTCAACACCATCTCTCATGGTCCGGACCTAGACAGTTAGAGATTGTAAGAGCCGAGATGCAACCTTCGGTCTTCGTTCTCGGCTCTGCGGCCTGCGCCATGAAAATCCTTTGCTCCGCCAGTTCGCTTCCTTGGGGGGTCTCGGCGCTTTCGTTTCAGGCCAGACTTCCCAGTATTCTGTAAGCCCTTGATCTCAGCTGCACAGGTGCGGGGGTCTCGCCTTCCATGGTTCTGCCCTGGCGGCGGCGGCGGCGGCAGCAGGGCGGGCAGGCGCGGCGGCGGCGGCAGCCGGACGAGCAGCGGCGGCGGTTATTGTTGTTGGTGGCGGGGGTAGTGTTGGCGAAGTGGGGGGAGGGAGGGGGTTTCTCCCGGAGAATCGAGGCGGGTTTCCCTCCCCCTATCTGCAAAGCTCCTGGAAACGAGGGAGCCGGCGTCTTGCTGCAGGATGGGCCGCCCGCCTGCGCCCCCACCCGCTGCCGGCTGGGCCCCCAGCGAGGCGCTCCCACCTACTGCATTACCGGGTGGTGCTGAACTGGACAGCTCCCTGCGCCGCCCGCTCCGCGCGCTCCCCGGCTCTCAGGGCAGCCGGCCAGGAGGGGGGGCGCGGGCCACAGTCCTCCCTCCCCCGGGGGCAGCGAGGCCAGGGCAGAGCGGGGGCTGCCGGTCCTCTTTCACCCCTTTCCCAGATCCTAAAATGAGCGCTCTCCTGGGCTCCCGGAGCTCAGAGGAAGGCGTAGCTAGAGATCGCTCGCCGCTCTCCCTCTCTCTCACACACTCTCTCCCCTTCCCCCCTCGGTGTTTCTTCCAGCTCAGCCTTCTTCTCATTCCATCTCTACGTGCCCAGAGCTTCAAATACAACCCTCCCATCACAATCAGACGGGCACAAAACTTCAACCAGCCGTTTCTCTGCCTGGAAGCGGAGAAAATATAATCTGGATGGGTAATTACAAGCACGATCTCTATGTGTTTTTACATCAGCGTTTTCACTTTGCTTTCCCGCAAGGGGGGGTGTGTGTGTGTTTTATTTTACTGGCTCGTTAGCTGCATCTTCTTTTGGTTGTTCCCCTCTTGTCTCTTTGTCTCTCTTGGGCTAACAGGGGGTGTGCATTGTCTGTCTCTCTGTAGTTTTCCGTGAAATTCCAAATCTTGCTCTTACAAGCAGACATTTTGGAAAAATTATTCATGGAAAAGGGTGTGAAAGGGTGCCGAGTAGCTGGGGCTTGGACAGTGGTTTTCACCTCAAGGATAAACATGTTGGCAGGGGAAGTGGGTAAAATGAGAATCCTTCTAAGTTTCCGATGTCATTCATAAACTGGATTGGAAGAGATGAAAAAACAATCTCCCTGCTATGATCACCAAACACGTAATCCTCTCTTCAGCAGAGCTGTTATCTGGGGTTAATTACGGCGTCACCTCTCGTTTCTGTATGTGCAACTTTTCCTTAATGTAACCCTTGGAAAAGGAAGAGTGCGGTAATGCCTGCCGGTGCCGATTACACTGGTTCTCTGATCAGTGTCATAGTTCAGTGCAAAGAGCACATGATGCCGTGGGGGTGTGTGTGTGACTTTCGGATGGAGGGTGAGCCTGGAGAGGTCTGTGAGCCCGATGGGTTAATGGGGGGGTGTAGAGATGTTTCCATCTCGTAACTCCATCACCTCATACTTGCCCCTCTCTCCCCATGTTTTGTCTTGAGATTATTTGCTTAACAATTTCTCAGTGATTTGGTGATTATCAAAGAGTATATAAAAGACTGAATTACAAACAGACTGTGGTGTCAAGCCCATCACCGAACTTTTTTTGCCTCAGCTGGGAGCTGGTTTACAGGTATGGCTGTTGCATTACAGAGTAACTACCTGCTCCTCCACCCTGCACAAAACTTCCCTTCGCCCACTCTCCACTCCATTCTCAGACAGGACTCCCCCGAGGGGGGTTACTGTGCACCTGATACTGGGAAGGTCCTAGTAGCCCCTGCTAGGTACCTTTAGGGTAGGCAGCAGCTGTGGCTGTGGCTCATGACTGCTCCTCTCTGGGATGGGAACTGGGTGGGCAGGGTGGCTCACCTGATGGTCTCGCTTAGCAGGATACCCAGTCAGGCCAGCCACTGGCTCGAGTGGGTACTTTCCTCAGCTTTTTCTTGGAAAATGTGAGAGGTAGGCCCCAAGGTAGGCTAGGCCTTTCTGGGGGAGTGGAGAGAAGCTTGGGTGTAGTCACATGAGCCCAAGGCTCACTCCTGTCACCTTGGGTGCCATTGACCTGTGCAAGAAGTCCCTTCAGACTGGGGGAGAGAGCCTTTTGCTCACCCCCCTTCTCCTTTCAGATCCCCCGCCCCCGAGCCTTTTGCTCAGTACTGGAGTCAGGAGCAGAGGTTCAGAAACTTTGGGTTGGCCACAGAACCTGCACGCGTCTCAGCCTCTGATGGCCTGCAGCTCCGGCAGCACTTGATTCATCTTCGGGGCAGATAATCGTTGAGAAAGGGAGAGGGTGGGGTGGAATGCAATGGCGTCCAGGCAACCAGCGTGGAGAGAACAGCGACCTCTGGAGAGGCGGCAGACCTGGGCACACCCTGACTCTGCTATTTGCTACTTTCACGAACTCCAGAAGAGCTGGCTTCCTAGAACCTCAGTTTCACCACATGTGAAATGGGCACTGAAGCATCTTTCTCCTCCTTTTTGAAGTTCCCAGCTACTCCCCACTTCTCCCCTCTTGCCAGTCTATGTAGACCTCTCTTACTGCACACACGGCACCTCATTTTGCATATGCTGTCCCCCTCACTGCCGTGCAGGCTCTTTGAGGTCAACGGCCCTGTCGTGTGCACTGTTGTGTCTTTGGGACCTAGTGCGGAGCTTGCTACATGGTGGGTGCTTGGTGAGCCATGGCTGAGTGAGTGAAAGGCGCAAGGTGGGTGAATGCCTGGCACGTGGAAGGCACCTGGTAAGTGTGGGCCTGGGGGGCTCCTTTTGTTTCTCCTCCCCTTTGACATCCAGATTGGCCTCCAGCTTATTCTTCCCTCCACGCCCATACCCCTCCCCTCTCGCTTCCCAGTCTAGTTCTCGTCCTCAGGTCTGTTCTGCAGACTGGGCAGGGCTACCGGGGAAGGGCTGGTTGGCGAAAGTCCCATTAGATGGTTGGGCCCACCACGCACATGCACTTATAGCTGTTGAGAGGGTGCTCCGAGGGGAGCAGCTTTGTGTGGTTCTTCGGAAGGGCTTAGAGGAAATTAGCTGAAATGCCACAGGCCTATTTCGAGCTGCTGTTTTTTCTTGGTGGAGTGGAAATAACATGGGATTTATGCTCAGCAGACCTGGCCTTGAAGTATAGGGCTGCCATTTCCTCGTTGTTTGACCTTGGACAGTCAATTGGCCTCTCTGGAAAATCATCTCGGCCTCTGTCAAGGATGCGCGCCTTCAGGAGGTGGTCATCAGTGTCACACGTTGGTAGTAGCGACAACAGCTAATGTTTATTGGGCATTCACTACATGCCAGGCACAGACTTAGACCGAATCCTACAATAATCCGAGCTGGGTACCATCATTATTCCTATTTTACTGATGGGGAAACCGAGTCCCATAGTGGTTCAAGTGTCTGGCATGAGGTTGCCAAGTTTGTACGTGGCAGAACTGTGAGTCTAGTCCGGGAACCTGACTGGAAAGCCGAGGTCTTAACCGTTGTGACTTGCCCTGCAATGCATGCTTCTGAGTGAGGGTGTTACACAAGGCCTCTTACTGCCCACCCACAGATTTGGCAGGCATGTGGGAAGTGACTTCTAGGTGCCATGCCTTTCCAGGTTTCTACACGGAAGTTTCCAGCAATCCTGCAAATGCACATTAATGACTTGTCCTATCAGTGAGTAAATGGAGGCTCCGTGAGGTCCTCTATCAAGTCCCAAGTAGGTGGGACAGCAGAGATTCGAACACTTGGCGCTGCTTTGAGTTCTGCTAGCTACCATCCAAAGTTGATTCATTTATTCACTCATACCAAGAATTGAGCACTCACTGTGTGCCAGGTCCGTGCTCATTCCTGGTGGCAGTCCCTGTCTCCGACAACCTGAAGACAAGCAGGAGGAACAGGTAAGGAATGGCCACGTTTGGGTGAGGAGAGGAGGGGCGGAGGCTGTGAGGCCATGCAGCAGGGAGCCCAGACCTAACCTAGGGGTGAGGGGCACCCTCCCTGAGCACAGGGCATTTAGGCTGAAGAGCAGGAATGAGATGAGCAGCTCAACCAAGACCAACGGTGGGTAGGAGGGGAGCTGAGGAGAGGAAGAACATCTAGCCTGGGAGAATGGATATCCTGTGCAGAGCTTCAGAAGTGCAAGGAGAGACAATTGGCCGGTGTAGGGAAAGAAAGAAATTCTAAATGTGGCTATTCTTAAGATGACGATGGAGCGTGTTTTAGGGTAAGCACTTGGCCTCAGAGAGGAGGTTGGTACATAAGAAACCACCTGGAGGGCCATGAGAACCTTCTGGAGAGAGAGCAAGGACTTTCGGTAGTTGTCACGGGCTCTAAGCAAGAGACATGGCGACTTGGACCGGCGGAGTGGCAATGAGGCTGCAGAGAGTGGAGGGAACTGCAGTGTTGGGAAGCAACTGATAACTGCTGATTCTCATTTCTGAGATGCGCAACTGGGGGAAAGAAGCAGGTTGGGGTGTGTGCGGTGCGGGGAGCAATCGTTCTGCTTTGGTCATGCGTCTAGCTTTGCTACATCCTATGCGTCTTCACTCCGTGCTCTTATTCTCTCTCTTCTCAGCATGCTAACTGATGGATTAGGGATGTAAATTATTGATTCCATTCCATTCTAATCCCACTGGAATGTAAGTCTCACGAAGGTAGATTTTGATCTGCTGCTGTCGGGTATTTCCAGCACTCAGAACAGGGCCAAGAACTTAGTAGGTGCTCAATAAAAGTCCAAATGCAGGTCTGCTCTGACTGAGGTGGTAGGGCTGCAGATGAGATTAAAATACCTGATGCAGAGAGTTTGGCAAGTGGACTGTTTGGTAGCTAATCACAGGAAATACCTAAATTGAGTGACTTATAGAAAAAAAGGTTTATTTGGCTCATGGTTTGGAGGTCCAAAGGCCAGGGGCCGTCTCTCATGGGGTGTTCTGGCTGTGTCGCTACATGGCAGAGGACAGGCATGCGTGGTCTGTGTTCATGTGTGTGTCTGTTTTGGTCTCCTTCCCACTCCTTAAGAATCCCTCAGGAGCCGATCACAGGCACCCTGTCCTAATCAGTTAATCACTCCCAAAGCCCCACTTTTGATCCTATGAAGATAGTATGTTTCCACTTAATACCCTCACAACAGAATCTTAGCACATGAACCTTTGAGGGACACAAACTCTAGCAAATGGCTAATCCAGGGCACTGTGACCAGGAGACTTTCCCAGATGTCTGGCACTCCCTGCTATGTGGCTTCAGAGACCCCGTGCTTCTTGTCTTAGGCCCCTTTCCCTGTGGTTAGGAAGTGATGGTTCATGACGGAGTCTGCCTGGCACATGTAGGTTCACAACACGTTTGATGACTGAATGAGTTAACAAACGAAAGGAAGACTTACCATGGGAGCCCAGGGCAGGGAGCATTGGTTTCTCTTGGAGTGTCTCAGGAGGCTTTGCTCTGGTGACAAGCTGCCCCTCATGGGCCAGGGGAAAGGTCACAGAGGCCGAGGGGGGTGGCATTCTGAGCAGAGCTGCAGAGCATGCCAGCACAGAGGGCACGACGCAGGACGAGGCTCCTCCAGGAGGTTGGTATGACTGACGGGGATGGACAGGAGGGCCGGGGCTGGATCCGGGGAGACTGGGACGCCTGGGGCTGGGAGACATCCATTGGCATTACTGTCCGGTGGCCCTGGCCCAGGCGGAAGCGGTGAAGTGGGGAGAACGGGCCATGCAATTGGAGGGCCTGGGTGTGAATCCCAGCGCTGCTGCTTACCCTGCGGGACTGTGGGCGGTGACAGCCCGTGGCGGCTCAGCTCGCCCAGCTGTGCAAGTGGCCACAGTGTGGACTCTTCCCACCGAGGTCCTTAGCACTTGCAACCCTCCCTGTCGGAACAGTTGCCACCCGAGCTCCTCACTGGCTCTCAACTGCAGTAGCCCCTCCAGAAAGGCCTTTGTGCCCGCACGACAGGAAGTGGTCGCGCTGCACGGCACTGGGCCTCTGTTTCCATTGCAGCACTTCTTGCAGCCTGACGGTCTCTCGGTTACTATTTTAAATGTCTCCCTACCTTCCTGCCTTCCTCTGGATAGATATCTCTCTGGTTCACTGCAGTAACCCCAATGCCTGGAAAGTGCTGGGGATATTGCAGGTAAAGTGGGTGCAGTATTTTTGAAGGTGCGGATAAGACTCTGGGTGTTGGGGAGTCTATCTTAGCTTTTGCAAAGGAGGAGCAGGTCTCTCAAAGCCCTGACCAATGGTGAGGCTAGGGGTGTAGGGGAAGGTGAAGGTGGCCTCCACATGCTGATGGGAGGACTGGGTGTGTGCAAGGGAGAGGCAGAAAGGTCAAACTAGGGAGGGCAGCCCGGCCTGGCATTGCCCCCTCTTCTCCTCCCAGGCCTGCTCTGTGCTCGGGATCCCATCGCTGATGACCGGAGGTTCCCGGCCCTCGAGGTGCTCAGGCCTATGCTAGAGCATCTCTGCAGAGAGGCCCAAGGGGCATGAGGGAAGGAGAGATGGGGAGATGACAGGTGTCAGTCCTGCCTCTGGGAGCTGCCGAGAAAGCCTCAGGGAGCCCTAGTGGGTGCTGCCAAAGGGGGCAGATTGGCCCAGCCTGTAAACTGGGGTGCTTGTGTGCCACGGGAGAAGTGGTTAGTTCTGAACCTGGTGAGGCCTGGAAGCAGAAGCCCCCATGCAGAGGTATCTGTGAGCAGAGTCCGGCAGAGAAAGTCCCTTTCCCACCCAGGACGCCCTGGCCAGAGCTCTGAATCACCAAACCAGAGTGGGATTTCCCCAGGAACCAAGCGATGGCAAAGACAATAACGATAGAAGATTAATAGTAAACTGACAGAGGAGAGAAAAAAGGACACCCAAGAGCACAGAGAAGGAGCAAGAAGACCAGCGTTCAAGGGCAGACGGGCCAGGAAGACCAGGTCGTGTCCAGTAACTTTTAGGGGAGAAGGATCCCTCTGGTGGAAGGGCAAAGCGAGATGCAGGAAACGTGCTGGGGTGGACAGGTTCGAGAGAGCAGACGCCAAGTGACCGGGGACCAGGCTCAACCACCTCAGGCCTCTTCTCCCACTCTCTCCCTCCCCTCTGACCAAACCAGCCTTCCTGTTTCTGGAGCCCATGGTCCCACGTCCACTGCAGGGCCTTGGCCTCACCATTCCTCTCGGGACGCACATCCTCCTGGCAACCGGCTCACTCCCTCGTTCCTGCATGTCTGCTCAGAGGGGCCAACTGACCTCCCGGTAAGCGCCCGCCCCGCCCCGCCCCTGCCCCAGTCGCTCACTCTCCCCGCTCAGTGTCTCTCCGTGGCCCTGAAGGGCACCCCATCTACTTATTTTCTTATTTCTAGAGTAAGGGCAGGGCCTTTACTGTGCTGCTCTTAGAGTCCCTGCCTCGCCCCTGGTGTCTGGCACATAGTAGGTGCTCAACAAATATGTGTAGACTGAACCGTAAAACCCCTGGGTCAGCATGGGGAGAGAAGGAAGGACATGGGAACAGCTGGGCTGCCATGTCCCTGGCGGGGTGGCCAGAGCTCTGCACAGGGCCCGCAACTATATCTTCAGGAGGAGGTGCTGGAAGTTTCTGAGAGGCTTGAGGAGGTCTTCAGAGGTCCCTGGGCAAAGTGGAATCTGAAGATGCAACAACTTGGAAAGAAGGCGGAGACTCCTTTCCGTGTGGACGTCAGTGGATCAAGAGGGAGGCGATTCCGGGTAGCGGGACTGGATGACGCACAGGCTGAGGAGTGGCCCTGGGGCTCAGGTCCCAGGGCTGAGGCTGAGGTGTCAGGCAAGTGCAATGTCCATCGGAAGTCTTGACTGCCCCATCTGGAAAACGGGGACAGCACCACCTGCCTACAGATCTTCTCTGATCATTAAATAAAATAATGGAGAAAACACGCTTCCAGGGCGACTCCGTAGTGAGTCCTAAGTAAATGGTAGCAGCACGGGAGCTCCTACTGGGTGATGTGTGCTTGGAATAAAATGCAGAAATGAGGGACCAGCAGGTGGCATGATGGTTAAGGTGCTAGAATTCCCACATGGCCAACCGTGGTTCAAGTCCTGGACCTGGCGGCTTGCTTTTTCACTCTTCCATTCTGTCTTTCTCTGGCAAAATTCATGTGAAAATAATAATAGATAAATAAAATAATTCTTTAAAAAATGCAGAAATGAAAAAGATGTGGTCCCTTCTCTGGGCAGAGGCCTGCAAGGGAGCTCAATATGGAGTGGAAAATGGGATGAGGGTGGAGGCCAGGGAGGCCAGGTTGGGGTGCACCTGTGGAGAGCAGGTGACACCACCTGGGGCTTCAGGAAGGGCTGTGAGAGGTTAGTGACAGCTGAACTGGGTCTTGAAGGATGAGTTGAAGTCAGGAAGGCCGAGAAGGCCAGGGAAGGGCAGAAGGGATAGCAGCTCCAAAGACGAGTATGAAACACTCATTCTGCAAGTTTGTTGAGCACCTACCATGTGTTGAAGGCACCTCGGGGAGCACAGTGCCTGCCTTCAGGAGGCAGACTCCAGGGAACTGACTGCCCGACTGCCGGGGTGTGGCCACAGCAAGTGGAAGCTGCAGGTAATCCCTTTCTGCTGAAGTGCTAGGAGGGAACTGGTGAGACTGGCAAGGGAGATGGGGCTGGGTCAGCGAGGGCCTTGAATGAAGCCCAGGTCCCAGTTCTGTGCAGTGGCCAGAGTGTCACCAGCAGGACCCCGCGAGTGAATGCACAGTGAGTAAAGCAGGGCCACGGGGTGGATGGTGGGGGCACAGCTGGGAAAGCTTCACGGAGGACGCTCGCCCCTTCCTACCATACCCTGCCCACCTGCCTTTCAGGAGCAAGGCTTCCCGACCTGCAGACCTAAAGGGATCGTAATCACACGAGCCTCTGAGCCTGGGGGGTTCCCTCTCTCAGCCTTGTGTGCAAGTGAAGGAAGTGTTGGATCCCACCCGGAGTCCAGGATGTGGGAGGGCCGACAGGCAGCATCTATGTATGCCCGGGTGGCGGGAGGGCCGAGGGCTGTAGAATGCTGGCTCTGCCCCTCTGCCCCACCCCTGAGTTTCTCTGTGCCTGTTTGCTCATCTGAGAAATGGGTGTAATGGTGGCGTCATGGGGATTGCTGGGGTTTCTCCCCTGGTGAGTTTTCGTCATGGGTGCCTTGTCAGTGCGTTCTGGCCAGGGCGCCACCAGGTCCATCAGTATGCTGGCGTGGCTCCCGATCGATGTGTCAGAACCACTCAGGGTTCTAGCACTGTGAGAGGCAGCCCAGTTTGATCCTGTCTCGGCTCAGCCTGGAAAGGGCTGTGAGCTGTAGAGGTGGACCAGGACCCTGTCTCCTGGCCCTGGTGGGGTTTGCATGGTGTCAGTTCGTCTTTCTCCACAGTAGCCTCCCCTTCAGCTCCACCGGGGCCATCACCCCCGACAGTGTCAGCTGGGGTCTCTTGTGTGTTGGGGGCAGCCTTGGCTCCCACCGAGTAACTCACTGTGTACTGACACATTGACCCACTCCTCGGCCTGCTCCCAGAGAGACGTGGGGCTTCCATAGGCCCGGCTGTGGTTTCTGCTCCCAGTCCCAGACCAGGTGAGGAGCCTGGTGCTTGGTGCCCCAGCTAGGCCGTCTCCACTTCCTGCTCTTGTGCCCCACCATCTTAGGAAAATGCTGTCTCATGCCTTTCCTGGTAAGCTCTGCTTTCGGAGGGGCTGGGTCCTTGTCCCCCATGGTTGTCATGTGTTCTTTGTGACTTGCGCAGAGTCTGGCCCAGAACAAAGCCTTGAGATTGTGTGGGGGGAGGTGGATGTGAGAGGTAAGAGGAGAAAACCGACAAGAGCAGCCTCTTCAAAGTCAGGAGAGCCCTGTTGACCATCCAGTCACCATGACGTCTGCTGAGCACAGACCATGTGCCAGGTACGTTTCTCATCAGATGAACTCATTTCATCTTCACAGCAAGCCCTTGAGAGTTCCGCCATGTCTCTCGTTTTATAGTTGGAGAACCTGAGGCACAGAGAGGTGCAGCAATTTGCCCGAGGTCACACAGCTAATAGGTAAGAGAGTCAAGATTCCAGCCCTTGCAGTAATGAATCACCTACTACATGCGGGCGCTGTCTCCTTTAATGCTTTAAAAACCTTGGGGAAACTGAGGCTCAAGGGGGTGATCATGTCAAGCCAAATAGCCAACAAAAGGCAGAGTCGCAGTTCACACGTGTTGACTGTGTGCAAAGTCCTGACCAGTACAGTCTGGGGCCAGAGCAGGGAGAGGCTCTGCGGGGCAGCTGCCTCCTCCCCTTCCACCTGGTTCTGAGCTCATGGAGGGCATTATCTTCACCTGCGAGCCCAAGCAGAGTGGGGCAGTGAGAACAGGGGTTCAGAGTCCAAAGACAGTGCGGAGTCTCAGTGACCTTGGGGAAGGTACCTCTGTCTCCTGGAGCCATCTCTTCTAGGACCGGCTGATTCATAGAGAATATTACAAAAAGCTGTGAGATTGTAGCATGTCCCTGCTGGGAACCTTCCGTGACTCTACCTGAGACCTGGCCTGTCTCCTTTGGTCTCTCCACCATCCTCACGGCTGCCACCCCGCTCCCCGCCACACACATACGCACACACACGCACACACTCTTAGTGCTAGCTATGGTCCCTTTCTCTATCGGAACAAGCCTGGCCCTCTCATGCTGTGTTTCCCTGTATCTCACTGTCTTTCTACCTACATCCACAGGTAGAGAACCTGCAAAGGGGCCCGAGCAGGATTTAGTCGGACCGAGACCATCTACCGTCTTTCTGCTTTCCTTTCCTCTCTCTCTTCCATGCAGATCGCTCTCCCATCCCCTTCCCACTCATGTGCGTATGTCTGCGTGTTCATACAATCACATATGAACTAGAGGTGCAAATCACATTCACACAGAGACGTATCTGCACAGACCCCAGGCACACCCCCAGGCCAGGAGCTGGGCCATTGTTTTACAAAATGGGATTAAATGAGCATCGTTTTTTTGCATCTTGCTTTCCTCATTCAAACAGCACTCCCAGTCAGCTGTGATAGCTCGAATTCATCCCTTTAATGGTGGCATCGGATTGTAGGGAGGAAGTACTTTAATTTCTCATTTGGTCTCCTATTGATGGGCATTCACTTTGTTTCCTGTTTTTCACCCCCCAGCTATAAACGGCAAGGCAATAAACATCCTTGTACAGACATCCTTTCAACCGGAGCTTTTATTTTGATGGATTAGAGTCCCAAGAGAGGGATTCATCAATTGAAGGGCATATGTAACTTTTATTTTAGTTGATGTTGCCAAATTACCTTCCAAAAGTGCTTTAACACTTTACATTTTTCTCCAACAATTTATGAACCTACTATTTCCCTGCATCTACTCCAGCAATAGATGTTAGCATTATTTTTACTTTTTGCCTGTCTGATGAGGACAAAATAAAATCTCAAAGTTCCTTTTCATTTCAATTTCCTGTAGAAAGAATAAATTTGTCCACATTTTTGTTTGTTTCTTGGCCATTTGGATTTGGGCTGTGCCTTGCTGCTGCTTCTTCTTCTTTTTTTTTAAAATAATTATTTTATTTGACTTTATTTATTTATTTATTTTTATTTGACCAGAGAGGAACAGAGAGAGGAAGTGAGAAAGCAAACCACCTGGTCTGGGACTCGAACTGCAATTGGCCATGGGGGAGTCTAGCGCCTTTAACCACTATGCCACCTGCTGGCCCCAGTGTCTTGCTTATTCTTTTCTTTGCCTAATTCCATTCCTCCTCCATTTCTTATCAGTTTGTAACAGCTCTTTACATATATGCATATTTATCTTTTGTTGCAAATAGTTTATACTCAACTTCCGTGTTCTGGTACTGGCTTTGTGAATGATAACTCTTGCCAGAAAAAAGTTTTGCATGGCACTATGTGTCTTTCTTTGTAAATATCACTTTCTTGGTTTCTTTTTAATGTCTCAAGACTGTCTTGTCATCTCTGTTTTCTTCCAAGGTATTTATTATTTTATTGTATTTACATATTTTTTGACTGTAACTCTGTAATCCATCTTGGGGGTTATTTACGTATGTGATATAAGGTGAAGTTTCAGCTTTCTCAGTAGAGCTGGTCATGCTAGCATCATTAATAAGACAATTCCTCCTTTTCTGACTGAACTGAAATACCATCTCTGCCCTCTTTTACATTCTCATGGTTACTTTGATCTAGTTCTAATCTCTCCTTTCTGTCCCACTGATCTCTAAGCAACGCATCCTCGACAGCACCATTTGGATTTGATTCTAGGGGCCTTGTTATTTTCTGATCTCTAATAAGCCCAGTTATTCTTTCATATGGTTCTCTTAGGAGCAGCACGGTTACTCCTGGGCCTTCGTTTGTCTAGGTAAACTTGGCGCTTGTTCGACTCCACAGTGCCGGCATCCCCAGGGCTAGGAGGGTTCAAGCACTCACTGGGGAAGCAGGAGATGCTTGTCGAATGTCGTGCTGGTATCTGTCCCCAAGCCCTCCTGCCCTAGCTCTCCTAGTGTGCTAAGATAGCAAGTAGCAGGGCCAGCAGATGGCGTGGCAGTTATGTTGCTAGACTCCCATGTGGCTGACTTCAGTTCGGGTCCTGGACCCAGTGGCTTGAAAATCACACCAGGTATGTGTGCGTGTGTGCCCAAGATCCCAGGAGGAGAACAAGGAGAAGCGATTGCTATGTAGCCATCCCCCTGGGGTGGGGGAATAATTCTCACTTTCCTTCTTACTGTCTCTGTCTCTCTCTCCAGTGAGTGCACATGCCTTATGGTAAAAACCTCTAAAAAAAAAGATAGGAAGTAGTATTCAAACCAAAAGTAGTCAGCATGAAAATGTAGACAGAGCAGACATGAGTGGGAAGGTGTTAGAGCGGCTTTGACCTTTGGGAGGTTGTCAGATCTGAAGCCCTTGAAGCCAAGAGGCAGACATTAATTTATGTAGCACCTATTTATTGAACGCGTACCCTGTGCTGGACCTTCTTCTAGGGCCTGGGATCCAGTGGTAGCCAACGCAGACCGAAGTTTAATTTCAGGGTGTGATGATTAGTATTGTGTTCATTTTTTTTGGGGGGGGTGTGTGTGATAATGACATTATTTAAAACAAAGAGTTCCTTTCTTTTAGAGATACTTCCTGAAATATTTACAGATCAGATTATGCAAAGGCTGGATTTATTTCCAAGCAATGAAAGGATGTGAGCCCAGTTATGCACCTGAGATGCATCCTGAGAAATGTGTCGTCAGGCAGTTTGGTCCTTGCTCCCTCACAGAGTTCACGCTCAGCTGAGATCGCTCACCAGGCACCTGGACTAAACGGTACTGCCTGTTGCTCTGAGGCTACAGACCTGTCCGTGTGTCTGGGACAGAGGACTGCAGGTAAGCATAGCACAGTGTGAGTATTTGGGTGCCTGAGCATACTTAAACACAGGAAAGGCACGTGAATAAACATGCAGCACGAAGAGAAAAGCGGTATTCCTGGACAGGGTGCTTTCCATGAACGGAGCGTGCAGGACCGGACGGGGGAGAGTCAGTGAGCCGATGGAAGGAGGCGTGCAGGCCTCGGGCGTTACCGTACCCTGCAGACTGTGACAACGCTGGCCGCCGAGGCGACACGAGATGTATCAGAAAACACTTTGCTTTTGTTCTATATAACTTAACCTTAGCTTCCCCTGTAACGTCCTTACTTTTTAAACGTTTACACTCTGGAAGCATTTTGACTCTTGCAATAACTTGTAGCTTAAACACAGTGTATGACTGTACACAAATGTTTCCTTTCTTGCTCTGCCATTTTTCCGTGCTGCCGTAATGGTGCGTGTCAACATCCTGGCTGATCTCTCAAGAGCATCAACAGTGCTGAAAAGGGAGGCAAACGCCGGGGCCGTATCAGGCCGTGCTCCAAAGTCATTGGCCGGTTTCTAACTGTGATGACGAAGCGCGGTTCCGTTGGTGAATTTGAAACCATCGCCGACCACAGAGCTGGAAAAGTTGTTTTGAATCTCACTGGCAGGTAAAACAAGTGAGGAGTGACCAGCTCCGGATTTGCTGTGCAACCCAAACAGCTAGAGACATGGCAGAATCATCTGCTCCCATCCCAGCAGTTTGCTTTCATTGTCCTGTCAACCTCGACGGGCATCATGGACCATGAAAGAAGATGGAGACATAGGAGGAAAAATCCTGGGGTTCTTTTTCTAGGGATGTAATACACACATGCAAATAAAATGCCTCACTGGGGAAAAAATCCCTTTCTTTATATCCATATTCTATAAGCTTCTTTTTCTACTTAAAAAGTTTTAACTTTTTAAACATTCTTTAAAAACATGTGAAAAACTAGGACACTACCCAGAGTCAGGATTATCAGTATTGCTGTGTCCCACCCCCACATCTCGTCCCACTGGAAGGGCCATGATGAACAAAATAACATGAAATGAAATTATACATGGGAGAAAATGATGCAAATTTAAAGCAGAGGTGAACACGAGGTATAAGAGGTTTCTGCCAGAGAGACAAAGAGAGAGACAGGGAAAGTGAAAACTCATCCGCCAGAGGGCAAGGCGATGCCGCAACCTTTTCTCCCCCCTTCTCCCTCGGGATTTTGGGCACACACACACACACATGCACACATGCCTGATTTTCAAGCCACTGGGTCCAGAACTCAAACTGTAGTCAGCCCTGGGGAATCCAGCACCTGAATCTCCACGCCAGCTGCTGGCCCTGTAGCACATGTTTTATGGTAAATTTTTTTGTTTGTTTTAAATAAATAGAAGGGATACATTCTAAAATAATGATAGAAGAGTAGTATGTAATGGGCCAGCAGGTGGCGTGGTGGTTAAGACTCTGAATCCCACATGGCCAACTCTATGGTTTGAGTCCCAGACCTGGCGGTTTGAAAAACACACCAGGTACATGTGCATGTGTGCCCAAAATTCCAGGGGGAGAGTGGAGGAGAAGGGATTGCGATGTGAACTCCCTGGCGGAGGGACGAGTTCTCACTTCCCCTTTCCCTCCTGTGTACCTCCAGTGAATGTGCATGCCCTATGGCAAAAGTCTAAAAGAAAAAGAGCAGTGTAGGGACACACAACCAGTAACTCGGGGCTTATTTCCAAGTACACGCACTGCGCATATGGTGCGTGCTGTTCTGGCGCACGACCGGCCCACAGCACAATTGCTCCCGTTAGCAGCACCACAAACGCGAGAAATGTGCTGCGCCGTGACATTGCGACAGCAGAGACGTCAGCCACGGAGAGTTTTTCAGCTTCATTAGAATCTTGTGGAACCACCACAGTGCATGAGGTCCACAGGTGACCGAAATGCCACTTTAGCACATGACGGTATGTATACGGGAAATCAGACAGGTCACAGATCCATAACTACAGCAGCTCAGCGACGGGTTAATAGAAGTTTACTTTTCGATTTTCTCTACTTTTGCCTATATTTGAAATAGGCCATAATCAAAACGTTTTTAAAATGCACACAGAACTCAGTATGTTGCAGGCATTTTCGAATTGTCTTACACCCATGAATTGAGCAAATCTTCCAGATCGTTCTGTGAGGAGGACGTGACCACCCCAGTTTCAAAGCTGAGAAAGGCGAGGCCCCACGTGACTCAGTAAGCGGCCCAGGTCACAGGTGGTAAGTGGGAGGGCTCTCTGGTCTCACAGCCTTCTCATAAGTGCCATGTCCTACTGCTCATTGCAACGAGTCTGCGGCCAGAGTGACATGTGAAAGGACGATTTCATAGAGGACTAGAAGGGTTATGAACATACGAAATGGGATTATGGGGCAGAAGACGCCTGGTAGTGGGAGCAGGGCCATGGAGGGTGAAACGGGCGGGATGCTGTTTCTGCGAGGGTGATCAGAGAAGTCCCCTCTGGAAAGCTGAGACCTGCACAGAGGTGAAGGCGCTGCACGGGGACACGGGGATCCAGGAGTGATGTTCAGGCTGAGGAACAGCGGACTCTGGGAGAGCAGCAGGGAGGAGGCCGGTGGGCCTGGAAGGACCCAGCAGGCAAAGGCAAAAGCTGGGTGAGCAGCTGTCTGGTGCCAGGTCTCACTGCTGACCGCGAGAAGGGGTTTCTAGCTTCCAAAAAAGTGAACTAAGACATCTCAGCAAGAGCATAACAGTATACTGAATTTATAAGCTCGACAAGCACTTAAATACACTCCCTGCATTGTGCGGTGTTAAATTCATCTCTAACAGAGGAGTAATTTAATTCTGAAGCCAAATTAACTGCTCTTTGCCTTCTCCCAAAGTCACCCACTTTTGATATTTTTTTGGCATAAGTTAATATGATTTCCTCTGCCCTTCCCACGCTTCCTCTCACGCTTACGTACTTTTTGGGGTGGTTATTCTATTATCACCTTATTATCCATCGGTAACCAAGTATAATTCACTTTCCAATGGATTGATGCTGCTTATAAAATGCCAGATCGGGAACCAGCAGTTAGCGTAATGGCTATGTCGCTGGACTCCCACGTAGTCGACCGCGGTTCGCGTCTCGGACCCGGTGGCTTACAACTCACGCCGGGCGCGTGTGCGTGCGTGCCCAAGATCCCGAGAGGAGAATGGAGGAGAAGGGATTGCGGCGTGACCATCCCCCCTGGGGGGTGATTTCTCGCTTTCTGTCTCTATGTCTCTCTCTGTCTGTCTGGCGAGCGCACGCGCCCTATAGCGAAAAACCTCTCCAAAAAAAAAAAAAAAAAAAAAAAAAAAAAAAAAAAAAAAAAAAAAAAAAAAAAAAAACTCACGCCGGGCGCGTGTGTGTGCGTGCCCAAGATCCCAAGAGGAGAATGGAGGAGAAGGGATTGCGGTGTGACCATCCCCCCTGGGGGGTGATTTCTCGCTTTCTGTCTCTATGTCTCTCTCTGTCTGTCTGGCGAGTGCACGCGCCCTATAGCGAAAAACCTCTCCAAAAAAAAAAAAAAAAAAAGTAAATAAAAAAAAATGTCAGATCAACTGAAAGCAGTCTGGCTAGTGAGTCCTCAGAGCCAGTGTAGACAGACAATTGTGTGTGAAGGCTGGGACCAGGCGGTGCTGACCCCTGGCGCGCTGAATCACCTGTAGTCAGACAGCCCAAGCGTCAGAAGCACAGCCACAGAAGACTCTCAAGGGCACAGGCTGTGATAACTGCTTGCGTCAAACTCACGTCGTATGCGCTTCATATTTGACATGGTTGGTTCCTGTTTGCATTGGTTCTAAGTAAGTTTCTGACCATGTCACGTCACTGGATTCTGCAGATACAATGTTCCTAAGCATGAGGGCTCCCTGGAAGCAATGTCTGGCTATCTCTGCGCAAACCATACTTGTCCGGTCGAGTGGAAACATGTACGTGGGGGCCGGTAGGTCCGACTGCCATTTTGACATAGGCTGAGTGTTCATTGGAGAGTGTGCCTTGTGGACGAGTGAGACGTGGGGCACACACAGTAGCTGGATTCACTTTACGGAAGAATCACTCCCGGAGCTGCACACTGGGAGACACGAGGGCAGAACACGAACCGAATCCAAAGGAGAGGCTACACAATAACACTTATTCTAGGGGCCAGCAAGTGGCATGCTGGTTAGGGCACTGGATCCTACGTAGCTGGTTCCGTTGTTTGAGTCCCAGACCCGGCAGCTTGAAGAACACGCAGGGTACATGTGTGTGGGTGTGCAACTCCTGAGAAGGGAATGGAGAAGAAGGAATTGCAGGGTGACCAATACCCCAAGGGATGGCTTCTCACTTTCCCTCTCTCTCTGTCTCTCTTGCTCTCCAGCAGTGTGCACTGTGACAAAAATCTAAAAAACTAGAATTTACTATCTGGGTAAGAGCAAGCCATTAGAAAGGACGAATGTATATTTCTGAATGGGTGTTCCTGGCGCTTCCTTTCCTGCTGGCAGCTGATTAGTTTTTGCTGATTCTCAACTAGTTTTTTGGAGGGAACTTTGGGATACAGAAACAAGAAGAAAACGGAGAGAAAATGGACAAGAAGCCCTTTGTTCATTTAGAGTTCAGGAAGAATTGTTCAGGTTTTTGTTGGAGGAACTGAAGTGGTAATGAAGGAGGCAGATGAGGATAGAAAGGAGCATTTTAAATGATTTTGCTACAGATTATGGGTCCTTTCATTGTGTTTGAGAAACATAATTAAGGAGCTTGAGATATTTTGAATTGGGGGGTTGCCAAATTATGATTCTTTGATGGCTATGCGTCTTGTGGGCTGGACCATGTGGATCGTGTTTTGGCTGGGCTACGGGGGACAAAGAGGCTGGATGCTGAGGAGGCCGCTCTGATAAGCTGGTGTGCTAGCCAAAGACTTGGTGAAAGGTCACACAAAAATATACAGTACAGGGCCAGCTGGTGGCATGGTGCCGAAGGTGCTGGACTCCCATGTGGTAGACCATGGTTTAAATCCTGCACCTGGCAGCTTGAAAATCATGCCAGGCATGTGTGCATGCATCCCAAAATTCCAAGAAGAGATTGGAAGAGAAGGAATTGCAGTGTGACCATCCCCTCTGGAGGGTGATTTTTCACTTTCCCTCTCTCCATCTCTCTTTGGTGAGCACATGTTCCCTATGGCAAAAACTTAAAATATAAATATGTATCTCTCTCTATATATGTATATATGTATGTATGTGTGTATGTGTGTGTGTGTGTGTGTGTGTGTATGTCATTGGAAAAGTCATGGCATATTTTGCTATGAAAAATGCATCATGACTTTTCTGATAACTCAATACACACACACACACACACACACACACACACACACACAATGTAGACATTGGAACTTTTCTTTTGGTTTTGGGTGTTAGATAAAAAAAGCCAGAAGAGATAAATAACTTGTTGGAGGCCAAGAAACCTGCTCTTTGTCCCCACTTTACTAGATGGTCCCTTCTTACACTCAGTAGATTAATAAGCACTTGTCTGTGCCAGATCAGACCTAGGTGCTGACAATATAAAGAGAAGTGGTTCATCTTCCTGGGGAATTTTGAATTGGGCATTGAAGGGTAAGTAGGTGCCCATAGACCCACAACAGAAAGAAGGGAATTTTCAGCAGAAGGAACAGCATGTATAAAGGCATAGAGGCTTAAGATGGCAGAGTCTTTCAAAATCAGAAAGCAATTCCGTGGCCCTCGAGGCCATGGTATGTGCGGCTGGAGGAACACGGCTGTTTCGTTGGCATTCAGGATGTGTCCAGTTTGGTCATCGGTGATGCTGAACTGAGCACCTTAGTGCATAGAATGGTTTTGGAGATTTGCCTTAGGGAAGCTTCCAAACAGTGGAAATGGCCATTTTTGCTGGAAGAGTGACCAAGTGGGCTTTGCCGTGTGCCTTTGGCCAGCGTCACCCCTTCTGAGTTTCTATTTCCCATCTCTCCAAACCTGGGCCCCAAGAACTCAAAGGGTCTTCCTAGCTCTCATACTTAAATATCAAATGGCTTCCTTAGACCAGGACTCTGGAGAGATCTGACGTTACTGATTTGGAAAAATATTGATTATCATTTCATCTCAGTGAGTCCCATCCCCCTCCTGTGCCTTGATCACGCTGTGGGCTCAGCGAGGACTGTGCGAGACCAAGGGAGTCCACAACATAATGAGGTTCTTTCAATAAAAGAACTCTACGGTCCGGGACAGAAATGCACCCTTCCAGGAACCAGCAGTTAGCGTAATGGCTATGTCGCTGAACTTCCACGTAGTTGACCGCGGTTCGCGTCTCGGACCCGGTGGCTTACAACTCACGCCGGGCGCGTGTGCGTGGGTGCCCAAGATCCCGAGAGGAGAATGAAGGAGAAGGGATTGCGGCGTGACCATCCCCCCTGGGGGGTGATTTCTCGCTTTCTATCTCTCTGTCTCTCTCTGTCTGTCTGGCGAGCGCACGCGCCCTATAGCGAAAAAAACCTCTCCAAAAAAAAAAAAAAAGAAATGCACCCTTCCATACTCTTTCTCCAATGGAACTACCTCCTGTTCATGCCCTCCTGGTCCCCTGGTCTTCTCCTCTCCTCTGAGCATGACATGTCCCTAGAGGGTGGCTGCTGCCCCATAAGATGTTCAGCTACTGTTCATGACAACTGTCATGCCTATGGGTCCCACTCCTCGGAGACTGCACCCCTCCTCTAGGAAGAGTCCTTAAAGCTCTCGCGAAGGTGCTTCTTTCACGTCATTTCTATCCTGGACTTTCCCCACATGTCCCAACTCTGGCGTGGACGTAGATCTGCTGTTGACTGTGCCCATAATCTGAGCAGCTGTTCTGTCTCTTGTGGTTTGTTTGGGAACTGGCTTTGGGAACTTGTTTAAGCTTCCCAACCCCTATTCTATGCTATAGGCTCTGGAACTAGACTGCCTGGGTTCAAATTTTTGCTGTGTCACTAATTAGCACGTGAACAAGTGAGTTTTGAAATCTCCCTGTGACTCAGTTTCTCCATATATCAAATGTGGATTTATAATATTAATAGTAGAATATGTATAATATTAATTATATTTGGTATAAACATCTCCCCTAAACATAGTGATGTCAATAAAAGCATTGTTTTTGTCACTCAGGCCTCTGTATGGGGAGGGAGAAGGGGGCTCAGATTTGGCTTGACTAGACTGGGCCTGGCTCCAAGCTATGGATTAAGCACAGGTCTTCTCCATGTGACTGTCGTCTTTGCACCATCGGCCATGTAGGGCCTGCTCTCATAGAAAAAAAAAAAAAAAAAAAAAAAAAAAAAAAAAAAAAAAAAGAGCACAAGAGAGCAAATCTTATTGGCCAAAGCAGATTGACAGGGCAGGGAAATATACTCTCCTGAGGTGGAGGGGAGTAAATCTTTGTTGATTTACAATAATCCTAACAATCATATGATGTCACAGTTTGATGTGAAGTTGAAATGATTAATGACCTCAAAGTGTTTGTGTTCCAGTCTGCTCCTCTGTCACTAATAACTGAATTCCACACTGAGTAATTTATAAAGAATACAGGTTTATGGAACCAGCAGATGGCATAATGGTTATATCGCTGGACTTCCATGTAGCTGACCACGGTTTGAGTCCTGGACCCAACGACTTAAAACTCATGCCCAGTGCATGTGCATGCATGCTCAAGATCCCAAGAAGAGCGTGGAGGAGAAGGGATTGCAGCGTGGCCATCCCCTCAGTGTATGTGTGTGTGGGGGGGGTGATTTATCACTTTTTGTCTCTCTTTACTCTCTGTCTCTCTGGTGATCTCATGCTCCCTGTAGCAAAAACCTCTCTCTCTCTCTCTCAAAAAAAAAAAAAGAATAAAGTTTTTTTCAGCTCACAGTTTGGAGGTCCAAGGTCAAAGGACCACATCTGGTGAGAGTTTTCTTGCTGGTAGATAGCACGGAGGAAGGACTGACATGGCGAGAGAGAGCACCTGCGTCCATGTCACCTGTCTCCATCTCATTCCTTCTCCTTAGAAAGCCACCAGCCAGGCCCTACCCTGATGCCCTTAATTCCAGTCACCTCTCAAAGGCCCTGCATTTCAACACCATGGTCAGATTAAGGTTCTACTTCCTCAATCCCATCAAAAATCTCAACACACAAATCTTTGGGAGCACAGTCAAGCCATAGCAGCTTATAACAGTGCCTGGCATATAATAAGTGTACGGCAAAGAGTAGACATTAGTAGTGATCATATTAATGTTAGTAGCAATATTGATATCAGTATTTTTAGTACTATACGCATGCCTCAGATAGTCTTTCCAAAATATGCATTCACTTTAAAGTGTAGATGGCTGTTGAGATGGTATATCACAGACCTCAAATAGTTAGCTTTAACAGCAGTGAAGCCAAAGACGTGAATGCACAGGGAGAGTTTCAGGTACCAGTAATGTCTAGTGGCTAAGAAATAGGGTTCTAGAATCAGTCAAATTTGGATCAAAATTCCAGCAATGCCACTTTCTCCTTGAGTAGCATGGGGCAGGCTCTTTTTCTCACAGTGTCTCACAGGGGTTGTGTGCATTTAAGAAGCTGTTGTAAACAAAGCATGTAATAAGGTACCTGCACGTAGTAGGGTCAAGCATGTGCATGATGACAGCCTGGAGTGGAGGGTAGTGATGGAAGAAGCCTCTCTAGATCACTGAACCCGACCCCAGGTGGCCCCTAACTTCACCTCTGTCCATTGTCCTAGCTCTCACATCCAGATATCAAAGAGCATCCTTGTCACTATTCATCGAGCACCTACTATGTGCCAAGCACACGTGATAGAACCATGTATTCACTTCTGTTCATTTCCAGGGTTCACTTTCCTCATAGTAAATTCTTTTTTTTAAATTACTTTATTTAACTTTATTTATTTATTTATTCATTTATTTTCATTTTGACCAGAGAGGGACAGAGAGAGAGGGAAAGTGAGAAAGCAAGCTTCCAGATCTGGGACTCCAACCATGGTCGGCCATGTAGGAGTCCAGTGCTCTTAACTACCACGTCACCTGCTATGTGACTTGGTAGCCACATAGTAAATTTACTCCTCATAGTAAATTCTGTAGAACACTAGTTCTACTGGAGGTTAAACAGCATTATCAAAATTAAACAAAATGGGGACCAGTCAGTGGTGTGGTAATTGAGGTGGATCCCACATGGCTGACTATGTGGTTTGGATCCCAGACCCAGAGGCTTGAAAAACACACCAGGTGCATGTGCATGTAGGCCTAAATCCTGAGGGTAGAATGGAGGACAATGGATTGTGGTGTGGCCATCCTCCCCATGGGTGCTTCCTCACTTTCTCTCTTTCTTTCTCTCTCTCCTGCTAGTACATGTATCCTATAGCAAATTAAAAGAAAAATTCAATGAAAATCACCACATGAGGGTTCTGTGGCAAACCGAGTTTGGGAACCTGAATTAAACAGCCCTCAACAGTTCCCATGGCTGTCGGACTTTGATCCTGGTCTTGCTCATGAGCCTGGAGGCTCACGAAGTTGGGGGCCGTGGACAGCCAGTGGGGACTGTCATAAACCACCTGGCCATCAAAAGACTGAGCGCGTCTGTTTTAACAATGCCTTAAACAGACAGACTTTGGTTTTCCAACGGTCAAAGAAGTCTTCTTGTTGTTACAGGGCTCACACGCTCACCAGAGAGATGGAGAGGGAGAAAGAGAGGGAAAGCTGAGAAAATACGCCCTGGAAGGATGGTCATGCCACAGTCTCTTCACTTCCACTCTTCTCTCGGGATTTTAGGCACAGACACACGCACAAGGGGTGATTTTCAAACCACTGGGTCTGAGACTCAAACCACACAGCTATGTAAATGCAACCCCCTTAGCCACCATGCCACTGGCTGGCCCACAGATAATCCTTTTAATGCCCAGTTGTCCTGAGACGGGAATCCTGCCTTTGTTTCCAGGTTTACCTGAATGTGACGTGAAGGTCACTTGACTCTGGGCGTCTGGCAGGCACTTGCCCCTGGTTCTTGGACTCAGGGGACCACAGAACCCAAAAACGCTGAAACATCTGGGACTGTGCCCGCAGGACCCCGGCGGGGTGAACAGTGCTGTCACTCCTTCACACCTCTGAGCAGGCGTGCATTTGCCTCCCACCCCGGGCCAGCGACTGCAAGCGCCTCCCCTACCTCCTGCCCCCACGGCCTTTCCTGCCTCCCCCACCCACACGGTCCCCCCACTCAGGAGGTGGCGCTCTGGCCCCTGCCATTTTCTTCACTGCACTGTTGTTCCTCCTCCTCTGCCTGGCTAACTCCCATCCTCCTCCATGTCTGTACCCGTCCCAGCACCCTCCTAGGCCTCTTTCCGGACCCCCCGGGTCATCACAGGGTCCCTCTCTCATGCCTGACTCCTCCTCCTCTGCCTGGCTAACTCCCATCCTCCTCCATGTCTGTACCCGTCCCAGCACCCTCCTAGGCCTCTTTCCGGGTCCCCCCGGTCATCACTGGGTCCCTCTCTCATGCCTGACTCCTGTTTAGTACCTGCGAGCGTCCCGCTGTCTTTCCACTTCTAATCAGAGAGCCTCGAGGAAGGGGTAGCGGTGTACCCCGGTGGTGAGGCCCGCATGCTCTCTGGCCAGACTGCTGGGGTTTATGTCCTGTGTGACCGTGGAGACCCGTCTGTGCCCCAGTGTCCTGCTCTGAAATAACAGTCGGGACCTCACGGAGAGAAAGCAGCCTTCGCCATCCACTCCCTGCTCCCCTCGTGAAAGGGCAGGCAGCAAAGTGTAACAGAGGGGCCTCGGACCTGAGGTCTGGGTTCGAATTCCAACCCTGAGACAATGGGCCAGCGGCTTCACGCTTTGAAACCTCAACTCCCCTTTCTGTAAGGACTCTAAGTCTATTATTATTATTTTTTTAACTGTCAAGGGCACATGCACTCATCAGAGGGAGAGAGAAAAATCACCCCCAAGTGGGTCACTCGCAATCCTTCCCCCCATGTCTCCGTCCATCAAGGTCTGGGACCCCTGCACAAGTGTCTGTGTGTTTCCCAGGCCTCTGGAGCGGGCATTCCACGGCAGTCGTCCATGTGGACTCCAGCTCCCAATGCACTTAACCTCTGAGCTGTGGGGTCAGCTCTCTATTTCTTTTTTTTTAAAAAAAAAAAATGGCACTTTTCTATTTCTTCCATAGGTGAGAGAGAGCCGTAGAGAAAAGAGAGAGAGGCAGAGAGAAAGAGAGAGCGCATTTCCAAAGGGTCTTGACTCAGGAAACCGCCCCAGCCTGAGCCAGTGCTGGGTCATGGGCACGCGTGTGCCTGGGATGCTCTGGGAGGTCTCCGGATGTGAACCGGGAACCTTCTGGGCAGTTGGCCTTGCTGATGGCAGTAGGAGGCTCTGTGTACAGGACGGGCACAGAGCGGATCTTGGTTTTCTTTTTTCTTTTTTTTTTTAATGATCCAGTCTCGCACTGGGTCAGCCCCACAAAGCTGGGCTTGATGTACACCGGGCTCCCTGAAAGCCACAGATGAAGCCACCAGAGGACAGGTACATCTGTGGCCTCATCGTATAGATAGTGAAACTGGGGTCCAGAGAGGGTCTGAACTCACCCAAGGTCACTCAGTAGAAGTTAATAGATCTGATAATAGCCCAGGGATTTCTGACCCTCAGTCCAGGGGCTTTCAGATTCTCCAGGCTGGGCCACAGGACGCAGGACATGTCAGGTTTGGAGACGCTGCAGGGACTGTCAAAACCCCACAGATGTGCGAAGACTGGAAGAGCAGTTTCCCACTGCCTTATGCAAATAGGCTTTGGTTTGCAAATGGCAGACAAAGGATGCTTTCTCTGTCTCTCTCAGGTGCCCTGAGGCTGGTGTGTGGTGAGGTCCCTCACCTCCAGATGCAGGTGTCCTGGGGCCTCCCCAGGGCTGGACCTGGTGCTCTGTGCTCCACCCCCAACCCACGGCAGCTGGAGGGCAAGAGGGGCCTGAACCCGGGATCAGCAGGCCCCAGCTGTGGGACTGGACAAAGTGGCCTCCCTCCCCAGGGCTCAGCTTGTTCACCTGTCACGGAAGCCTCATCGCAGGGATGGACTGAGACAAGGCGTAGAAGATGACATTAGCAGAGCAAATGGGAACTGTCACTGTCACCATCACCGTCATCTCAATTAACAACCTCCAAGTCTGGGGATCCAGGGACCTTGAAGGCACCCCTGACGTCTATACCCTCACGTCGGGAAAGGTCACACAGCCCTTTCTCTCACCCTCGCAGGCCCCACGGTTCACGCCCACGCGGGCGTTCTTTTGACACCATCAGGATAGGCACCACTGCAGCTCCCTGCCAGTCTCTGAGTGCTAGCACCTGGCGTGGGGGCCACCCTCAGGTCATCAGCCCCCTGTCCTGCTCGGGGCATAACCACCTCACGCCCCTCCAGTTCTGTAGTTTGTCTGCTGGGTTTAGGGACGCTGCCCCTTGGCTTACAGATGAGGACATGAAGACCAGAGGAGTCAGGCCTGGGCCGGGCCCTGCCTCTGGGAGGCCCCATAGGATGGTGTGATGCCCAGCCTGTGCCCTGGGCTCTGCCGCCTCGCCCTCCCTCTGTGTCCTGCAGAAGATGGAGCCTTCCTGAATGAGCCATGGGAACGCTGCCACTGCTCAATGAGCTAATAGCGAAATTGGAAACGCAAAGACTGGAGGCAGAGGAGAAAAAAAAGACAGGCTTTGATTCATGGACAAGAGGATCCGTGACGGGGACGACGCAGCCTGCGGTAATCAGGAATGCCTGAGTGGCATGTCCGCCCTTCGGGCAGTCCCTCCGGGAGAGGGGAAGGTCATGTGTGTGGAGAGCTGGGCCTGCCCCTTAACATCTGAGCCGGATCGGGAGGTGAGGGAGCACCCGCGGGACCAGGGAGATGAGTGAGTGTCCCCGGGGTTGGGGAGGCGAGGGAGCCCCTGGGCTTGGGGCAGACTGATCTGGGCTCAAATCCCAGGGATTCCAATGCTGCTGTGGCAATCTTGCTGAGGTTCACAGGTGAAGCCCTGGGGGAGGCAGGATGTGTCACCCCAGGGTTCTGCTGAGCAGAGCACCAATGGGCACGAAATAGGTGCTCTCCAAACGAGAACACCTGGGAGCTGCTATTAGGGCAGTGTGGAGACAATTTCCTATCTCTTGAGTGGGTGAGATAAAATCTCTCAGCTGCCTCCACTGTTCTGAATGACTGAGCAAGTCCATTTCGACAGCATTGGGTCTGATGGGGGTGGGGATGTGCAGAAAGGAGGTGGGGTTGTGACGAGAGTGTCCCTGGAGGGACAACTCACATGTCTGGTGGGTGACCATGTGTAAGGGCCTGCTCTACTGCCACTGTTGTTTCTCCTTCCAGACTCATTGAGGGGCCAGGAGGTAGCACAATGACTATGGCACTGGACTCCCACATGGCCAACCATGGTTCGAGTCCCAGACCTAGTGGCTTGAAACTCATGCTGGGTGCATGTGTGTGTGTGTGCCCAAAATCCCAGGGGGAGAATGAGGATTGCCTTTTGGTCACCCTCCTGGGGGATGATTCTCACTTTCTCTGTCTCTCCAGTGAGCGCACATGCCCTATAGCGGAAAAAAACAAAACAAAACAAAACAAAAACTTCTCTAAAAAGCCCCAAAACAAAACAGACTCATTGAACTGGGTATGATCCGAGTGCAAGCAAGGACCCAGGACCTGAGAGGGACAGTGACTCGTGCCAGGCCACACAGCGGCAAACAGCAGAGCTAGGCTTCTAGTCGGAGCTCCTGCCTCCAACTCCCCAGCTCCTTCTCAGGCTCCATCTTAATTTGGGAGGGAGTGGAACTTCCCAGGAAACAGGAGGAACAGAATTAGACGGGAGAAGGAGACGTTACGGTGTCTGGACAGCTGTCGGCTCGCCCCAGACCCTCCTGACGGGTTCTGGCTATCGTTCCTGTGAACACCCTTCGTGATACAAAGCATCTAGGCTGCAGCGAGAACCCTCCGGCTCACCCAGTTTTTGTTTGTTTGCACTTCAGATTCCCAAATTAATAGAGGCTTCCTCTGTGTCCTGGGAGGGTGCCAAGCAAGCTTCCCAGCCTGAGACTGGGCGATAATAGTCATTAATGGAGCCGGATCGTGTGAGGAGCCGCGGCTTGGGGGGTGAACGGGCAAGGATTCGGTTCGGCTTCCTATTTTCCCAGTAACCCATTGTGCCCTGCAGACCGCTGTTCTTGCTGGGTAGCCGGTTTCCTTTAGGATGGCACAGGCTGACTCCACCACTGAAAGTGCTGGAATGAACAATCCTGTTCTTTTTTTTTTTTTTTTGAGAGGTTTTTATTTGGCTATAGGGTACGTGCACTCACCAAGAGACAGAGAGAAACAGAGAGAGAGAAAGTGAGAAACCACCCCCCAGGGAGGATGGACATGCTGCAATTCCTTCTTCCTTCTCCTTTTGGGATTTTGGGTATGCATGCACATGCACCAGGTATGAGCTTCAAGCTTCTGGGTCTGGGACTCGAATTGCAGTCGGCTATGTGGGAGTCCAGCACCTTAACCACTATGCCATCTGCTGGCCCCAATCCCGTTCATTTTTAAATGTCAATTTCATATGAAACTTGGTGCTCCCCTTTGGCATGTGTATGTGGGCATGTGTGTGTGCATGCATGCATGCATATGTGCACACCCATATATATGCATCCTACATACCCATAATATGTGGCCATACACATCCACACATGCACATCTGGCTATATGTGCATGAGCATGGATATGTGGGCAGTGCACATGCATTTGCATGTGTGGACAGTGTGCACGTGTGTGAACGTGTGAGCAAATGTGTGTGTGATTCTTGGGAGCTTGGAGAGGCAGTTCCCTCCTTTTTCCAGTTGTCTATGGCAAGTGGGGTCTACCTCACAGCTCTGTTTCCCCGGCCTCTGATCTTGGGAGTGGGTGGGATTTGAGTTTAAGTCCTCACCACCTGCTGTGGCACCCGCTCACGCGGCAGCTGTAAGAAGCCCCCGAGCTGTTGCCACACCGGTAGTGCCTCCCTGCTGCCTTGCCCTGCCTCTCCGCTGCTGCTTGTCCAAACCAGCAAGCAGGTTCAATGGCTCAGGATGGTCAGGGACTTCTTCAGAAGCTTTGGGGACAGGAAGCCAGTGTCAGTAGGTTTAGGGCACTCCAGATCTTGCAGAAAGACAGGCCAACCCCAACTCTGTCCTGAACCTTGAGATACAATGACACCCTCCCTGAGCCCCCGCCAAAAAAATGGAGAGAGACAGATAGTCCTTCCAGCGCTGGTCTGAGGAGGCTGGCCAGCAGCTCTGGCTCCCCACTCGGAGAGTGGCTGTGGTTTGTCCCTGTTCAGGCTCTGGCTCGCCAGCTTGCTCATCGATTCTGTGGACCAGCCAACATCCTCCCAGTACCGCCCTCCCCTGCACCCAGGCCCTCTGTGGTTGCTTCAGGCGGCCACAGCTGTCTCCATTGTTTGCAATCAAATATCTGACCTGCACCTGAAGTGTGGAGTCGGGGGACCTGCTCTTGGCCTGCTGGGAGCCCCTCGCTCCGGCTGCTGGGTTATGACCTGTAAGGCTCTCAGAACAGGGCCTGGCCCCAGCCAGCACTCTGTGACCACGGTCACTGCCATTGTTACTGCTGTTCTCCTCCCAGGCTCTGCTTCCCAGCTGGGGCGTGACCGTGCCTGGCCCTCCCGGGCCCCAGGGCTGCTGGGATCCCCACACAGCCTGAGCCGACAGGTCTTGGTTCTATTCCTGCCAGGCAGATGCTGGTGTCACATCCGATGGATGCTCACCGTAGCTGCCACTAATTGACCACACGACAGGGTGACAGCAGGCTTGTCAGTGGGCGGGTGGGTGAGCGGTGTGCGTGAGAAGCTGGCCCTGCTGCTGTGCCGTGTCCAGGGGCCCCAGCCTGGGGCTGACCATCTTGTCCCACAGTCCTGCAGACTGTCACCAGCAGGCGGCCTGGGTCTCAGCCAGGAAGGGCTGGACTAACGTCCTCCCTAGGACGTCATCCTCAGCGTTGCTAGTAAGAGTGACAAACAGTATTGTTCTGAGCCGCCACTGTGCTCCTGGCCCTTTAACGGCAGGATGACAGGAACGTGGGTCCTCAGGGTGTGTTGTGCCCAGCGCTCTGTGGGGAGGCGTCTGCCCTCTTTGTGGCCGAGTAAGTTGAGGCCGAGGAACGCTGCTGGGCAGACATGCAAGGTGCCTGGTTCCGTGGGGTGTCCCTTCTGCAGTGAGGACTGCCAGTTTCTCTAGTTTTCCTCAAAACAAACACACAGAGTATTTGATTCTTCTGGAGACGGTTTGGCTCGACCTCCCTGGGGGGCACGCGTCCACGTCCCCGAGCCCGATGCCCCATCCTGCTCCTTGTGAAATAGTCCTGGCCCTACTGCACTAAAGAGGTCTTCGCCCCCTCCTCGGGCCGTGTCTGATTCCGGGGGACAAATGGCCTGTATTTATGCCACTTATACAACACCAGCTTCCTCTCTCCAGGCCGGCCCTCTCCGGGACTCTGGCCTCGCATCTCCAAGGCCTACTTGACGTCTCTGTGCGGCCGTCTGAGAGACGGCTCGAACTCCAGACGGTTCAGCTTGTGTTCCCGCCACTCCCTGACCCTGGTGCTCCCCCGACTTCCTCCACCCGGGTTATTGCAGCTCTGCCCTTCTCCCGGTCGGCCTGAAGAGCTGGGGTCTTCCTTGGCTCGCCCCTCCCACCTGCACACTCCTGGTCAAGGAAGTCCTGGGTTCAGAAGTGCCCACTTCTCTCCGCCCTGACAGCTTCGACCCAAGTCTGAGCCCCTGTGCTCCTGTGCCCGGGTCACCCATTACCTCCCGGCCCCACCTGCACCTACTCCCCGGGTGGTTCTTTCAAGGCATAAATCATATCGTGTCGCCTGTCTGCTCAGCCTGGATTGTGACTCCCCGGTTCATTCAGGATAAAACCCAGAGGCTAGAAGTAGCCTCGGGCGCTGTCCCAGGTGCACAGCTCCCTCTGCCCCTCAGCTCAGCCTCCCTGGGCGGCTTCCTCCCTCTTAGCCCCCGGGCCGGCTCCCACCTCAGGGCCTTTGCACAGGCCGTCCCTCAGTCTCCTGCAGTGCACACGGCCCACTCACCTGCTCTGAGCCTGCTCAGTCCCCGACCACACTGAGATCTCATCGCGCACATCCTGTGCTGAGACTCCTCTCTCCGTCACCCTTTCCTGCTTTTTACTTCATAGCAAGTGCCGCCCGCTATCCCTACCGAAGGCTTTTACTTAGCATTTACTGTAGGAGAAGTTATTTACAAAGTACGATCCCTTCTCGTCGCTTCCTCCACTAGCCTGCCAGCTCCTCCAGGGTGAGCTCTTGGCCTTTTGCTCCCCCACATGTCAGAAGCTTCTGGAAGGCCACCTTGCAGGCAGTGCACACTGTCAGCGAGTCCTCCCTCGCTTCCCTCGATGCTCAGCTTTCTCCCTGACGCGAGGACAGGAGCGCATCAGTTCGTTGCCCTGTGTGAGGGATTGCTAAAATCTGCAGGGAACAGCTCGGGCAGCGACGCAGCGCTCACAGACCCGGGCCAGGTGGGAAAGTTCCTGGGTCTGCGTCCCGGAGCCCCCGAGCACGCTGGGTCCACGTGCGTGCCAGTGAGCCAAGCTCCGAGACTGGGGGTGGATCATGGCATGAAGACACTTTGGGGGTACCCATTTCCCTCCTCCCCTCCTCTTTCCCTTCTGTCTTTCTCATGGAAGAAATAAGTAAATAAACTTAAAAAAAAAAAAAAAAAAAGAAAACACAAATAAAAACCGAAACACTCCGGGAAGCAAAGCGACCCTGCAGGGTGGGTGGCTGACATGGCCCCTCCACCCTCCTTCCAGGCATGGCGTTTTACTCTCATCCTGATCTGCGAGCTCACTGCTGTCAAAGCCCTTTAGCTACGGCATGCCTCAGGGCCTTTGCACACACCACGCCTCATGCTGTGGTGGACTCTCGGATGTCATTCAAAGTCCTGGTTAGGTGTCATCTCTTCCCTGAGGCCCTCCATGACTCCCACCCTCCTCGGTCCTGGAAGTTTCTCCTTCCTTCCCTTAGTGGCTTCTGTGAAATGTTCCTCAGTGTGTGGGCCCCTTGTCTCGCTGGGCTCGGCCCCCATCCCTTGTACCACAGTCTGGGAGTTCCCTGTGGGCAGAGGCTGGGCTCCGGGTCCATGTCCTGAGCTGGCCCAGGGCTTGGCACGAGTGGTCGCTCGGTCAGTGTGTGTTTGAGGCTGAGAGAGCGAGTGTGACACCAGCCAGAGGAGAACAAAGACTGCTCTGAAGACCCTGTCAAGGTCACTGACTGGAGAATGTGGTCTTACTATTTGATCATTTATTTATATTTTATTTTCAAATAGGATGTGAGTCCGCCCAAGATGAAAGGCACAGATGTGGCGGAGACGAAGCCCTGCGCTCCAATTCCTCCTCCTCGCCCTCCTCCTGGCTCTTCTGTCCTGGCCATCAGCATGCCCCTCTCTGTCCTCTTAACTGAAGTGCCCAAGCCTTGGGCTGCTCTAGGTCCTCCCGCAGCCTGGCCTTTCCAGCCAGGCCTTCTACAGCCGCCTGTGCTCAGGCCCCCTTCCTTTGGCTGGAGTCGGGGCACCCTTGCCCCATGCCTCCCCTGGCTGCTCATGGCTGGGCCCCAGCTCCTCCGTGTCGCTGTATGCAGATTGTGGCTTCAGACTGGGATCACCCATGCATGCACACACACACATTTGGCGTGAGTTTCAAACCACCGGGTCCAGGATTTGAACCATGGTTGGCCATGTGGGAGTCCAGCGATGTAACCATTACTAACCCACTGGTCCCCCTTGGTCCCCCATCTTTAGCTCTCCTAAGACCACAGGACAGAAAGGAATGAAAAGGGAACTGGGAATGAGAACAACTGGGCTCGCAGCCCAGGGCCCACCTTCCAGACGAGTGTGTGGCACAGGCTGGCGTGGACACCGGAAGGCTCAGTTTTCTCATCCGTCAAATGGGTGCAGTTATGCCGCTCTTGCAGGGGTGAGTGAGAGGGCTTTGCCAAGCGCAAAGATCTGAGTATTTCTTCTTCTCAGCGGCTGCCATCCCCCGCTGAGCTGCTGTGCAGGGTCTTCCGTTCACTCTTTCTCTTCCGCAGCCTCTTCTCTGCACAGTGGCAGAGAGGTTTTAAAAACACGTCACTTCCTCCAACGGGTCCACGCACACCCCAGGTACCTGGTGTGACCGTCCGCCTGTCTCTCCAGGTTCCATCTCTTGCCCCATCCCTCCCTTAGCTCTCTCTTCAGCCCCTGGCCCCCTCTCAGTGGCATTGCATGCGCTGTTTCCTGTCCCAGGGCCTTTGCACATGCGCCCTCCGCCACCCTGACCACTCCTGCTTCTTGTGCAGACTGCAACAGAAACGTCATCTCCTCAGAGATACAGCTTTCTGCCTCCTCTTTCTAAAGGAGGGTCCCTGGCTTTGCTCTCTCGCAGCACCCCTCCTCTCCCTGCATAATTTGTCGTGCATTTTCACGTGTTTATTTGGTGTCTAGCTCCCTCCTGGAAAGGAGGCTCTGTGACAGTGGGCACTATGTCTGCTCCGGGCAGTCATGCCTATGCCCAGCGTGGTGCTGGCACTCGGCACTTCCGGTGAACAAGTGAAGGCGCTTGCTCCAGTGTCCCCGAGTGCTCGACCCTGCCCTTCCCTTCCTGTGCTAGAAGCATGCCAGGAGAAGAGCGCCGCCTCAGATGCCGTGGTTGGCCTTCCTTCTGGAGATCTCGCCACGCCTCGGATCTCCCTGTGCCCTCACAGCACGCCTCGACTCCTCCTTTGTGAGACGCCCCGCAGAGCTGGGGGTCAGAAGCGACAAGGTGTGGAAGGGCCTGGCACCCTGAAGATGCAGAGAAGACGCCACTTCTTTCCATGTCGTGAGTGTCCTTGACCCTTCGGTGGGCACTAGTTCTCCATTTCTCAGATGGGGACACCAAGGCCCAGCAAAGTTAAGAAGGTTGTCTAAGAATACGGCAGCAGAGCAAGGTGCACATTGGGGTTCAGGCTGCCTCCCCCACCTTCCAGCAGTTGGGGTGGCCCCAGGATCCTCTCTGAAGGAGAAGTGCTTTGGAGAAGGCCCTTTGGTGCTCACAGGCCCCAGGAGGTGCAGGAGGGGACCTTCTGGCTCCAGAAGAACAGCCGGCCTGTCTCCCTTGCCCGCTGCTGGCCCCTCTGTGCAGCTTCCCCAATATAGTACGGCGGCCACCTCTGTCTAGCGGGGCCCCAGTGAGGAGGTTCTCCTCCACGGGGACCGTGGGGACACTGAGCAGCAACCGACCTATATTACTCACAAGTGCTATTCGCCGCCTCGGGCCCCTCCCACCTGGCACAAACCCCACCCTGCACACACACCTCGTCCGTCCAAGGACGTTGTAAAAATAAAATGATCACAACTCGGCCCTCTGGGAGCCTCGCCTGCAGCGTGCTGCCCGGCGGTGTACGGCCTGCACAACCCAGTTTAGGGAAGGAAGCAGAGCACGGGAGAAAGCCAGGGAGGAGTGTGGGGAGGGGAACGTGAGGCAGGTCTCCAGACTGCAGGGGTGGGGAGGGCGAGCTGAGGAAGAGGAGGGAGGAAGGGTCAAGGGAGAGGGGAGGGACCAATCTGGGGAAAGAAGGAAAGTCAGCGAAAGAGCCTGAGGAGACAGCAGGCGGAGGGACCACAGCTCTGCACACAGCCAGGGAAGGCCTGAGAGCAGTGAGCAGAGGGAACAGAGGAGGGAAGAGAGCTCTGGACGGAACGCCCAGTGGGGGAAGGAGAGGACGAGGGGACGGATCAGTGAAAAGCAAATGAGCAGACCTCCTCAGGACAGGACTGGGCCGCGTGCTGGAAATAGAAAACGCCAGCATAGGCCTGGTGGTTAGGACAGCTGGATCTCCCATGGCCGACCACATGGTGTGAGTCTTGGCCCCAGTGGCGTGAGGAACGTGCCGGGCTCATGTGCATGCATGCCAAAATCCCGAATGGTGACACAGAGGAGAGGAAGTGGTGTGACCATGCCCTGTGGGAATGCTTTCTTGCTTTCCCTTTCTGTCTCTCTCTCTCAAGCTCATTTGCCCTCTGACAATTTTTAAAAAAAGAAACAACAAAACAAAGAGAAAGTGAATTAATTAGCACACGTATGTGCCCACTGGAAGGCTGGACAGCTGGGGAGGAAGGGTCGGCAGGACTAAGAGCAAATTTAGGCAGGTCCAGGTGACAGCTGGGGACCTTAGGCAATGTCTGGTCTGGCCCTGAATGGTGTCTAGCCCCAGGCCAGGCGTGTCCGGCCCACGGAGACCTGGCTCTATGCAGGGGCTTTCCCAGACACCACACCTGCCCTGCCCTGCCCTGCCCTGCCCTGCCCTGATAGGAGTCTTCAGCACCAGAGGCCCTGTAACTGCTTGCTCAGGATTAAACCACCCTCCACGGTCTGGGGCTGACCCACCAACTCAGCCTCTCCCTTTCTTTTGACTTTGCACACCAAGGATCTTGGGCCCTAGGAGCTCTGGGCCCATCTGGATTTTGTCTCTAGATGTGTAATAAAAGCCCAGAGTGACCATCTCTCCCTTTCCCCTTCCTTCATGTGTTCACCTTCGGCACCCATTACCTGAGCACCCGCCACGGGCTGGGACACTCCAGGGAAGGAGACAATATCCCAGCCAGGGCCCCTCCACTTCCGCTTGCTTCCTCCCTGCTTCCTCCCGTCTTTGCCTCTTCCCTTCCCTTTGCTCTCATTCTCTCCTCTGCCCCCTCTGGTACTGCAGTTACGTTTGTAAACCACCCGAAGGGGAGGGGTGTGAAACAACGACCAGTTATGGTTCTCGCCATCTCTCCCGGCTCTGGAGGCTGACCGGGTCCAGCTTTGCAGTTCTCCCCGGGGTTCGCTCATTCAGGCACAGTGAGCTGGCAGGGCTGGGGCTAGAGCCCTTGTAGGGGCCTCCTCCCTTGTCCGTCTGGTGGCTGAGACCTCACTCCAGAGCCGGCAGCTGAAACATCAGAGCTTGGCCTCTCTGTGTGGCTGGGGCTTCCTGCACCAATGGCGCCCCTTTACAACCTACCTTCTGAAGTCGCGTGGCGTCACTTCTGTCGTACTGTCTTGGCAGTGTTTCTGTGCTCTGAAGCACCAAGGTCCCTAAAGGTTGAGAGGAGAAGACATAGACCCCACCCCTAGACGGAGGCACGGCTAGGTCACATGTGAGACGAGAACCAGGGAGCATCTTCAGAAATTCAGCCTGCTAGTTTCCCCTTCTGGGCTGAGTGTGGCCCCCATAAAACCCACGTGTTGAAGCCCTAAGCCCCGGGGCCTCAGAATGTGACCACGCAGTCATCCCCGTCTGCAGTTTCACTCTCTCGGCTGCAGTTACTCACGGCCAGCTGTGGTCCCAACCCGTGAAACGCTAAACCCCAGAAACAGTTCCGCAGCTTCACACCGTGGAGCATCTGAAGAGCGTGGCGAAGTCTCACGCCATCCCTTCCATCCCACCCTGCATGTGGACCGTCCCCAGGCCCAGCGTATCTGAGCTGGGGACGCTGCCTGTCTGTTACCCACTTCACGGCCATCTCGGTGACCAGGTCATCGTGCTTGTGTTGAAGTACCCCTTATTGTATTTAATAATGACCCCAAAGTGCAAGAATAGTGATGCTGACAATTCGCTCGTGCCAGAGAGAGGTTGTAAAGTGCTTCCTTTAAGTGAAAAGGCAAAAGCTCTCTTCTTATTGTGAAAAGAAAAGAGTTGTAAGCCGAGGTTGCTGAGATCGAGAGTACAATGAGGTATTCTGAGTCAGAGCGAGAGAAAGCTCACATTCATCCAACTTGTATTCCAGCATATTGTTGCAATGGATCTCTGTTATTATTAGTTATTATTGTTAATCCCTTCCTGTGCCTGGGGCCAGCAGGGGGTGTGGTGGTTAAGACGCTGGCCTCCTACATGGCTGTCTGCAGTTTGAGTCCCGGATTTGGTGACTTGCTTTCTCACTTTTCCTCCCTCTCTCTCTGGCTCTCTCTCTCTGGTGAGCACATGTACCCTATAGCAATTAGAAAGTAATAATAAATAAAATAAATAACAAAAAAACCTCTTACTGTGCCTAATTTATAAGTTGAGCTTTATCACAGGCATCTAGTGCATACAGAGTGGTCTCATCTCTAATTTCATGCATCCTCTAGGGTCTGAAATGTACCCCTCCTGGACCAGAGGATAGTACTGCCTTGAGGCCAGTGGGCTGTACCCCCCAGTTTTATGGGGGCTCAGGTTCCCCCCATCCTATGGTTCTACTGTCCTCTAGGATAATTGGGCAAACCATGATCTGGTTTTGTAAATAAAGTTTTATTGAGACCCAGCCACGCTCACGTAGTTACATTTTGCCCATGGCTGCCTTAGAACCACAGTGGCAGAACTGAATACCATGGCAGAGACCGGCCTGGAGGACTTAAAATATGTGCCCTCTGGCCTTCACACAAACCGTGCTGACTCTGCCTCCGGGGCTCCCAGGCCTGTGAAGAGAGAGTGTGGAGGACTGAGGGAGGACTCCGTGGGCTGGACCCGGAAGGGCTGCGTCACTTCCTCTGGCCTTCCACTGGCCCAGCAGGTCACCTGACCAAGGAGGCTGGGAAATGCAGTCTTCCTGGGTGCTCGGCTGGAAACCGGAGCAGGTCCGGCTGACGCTTGGCCGCGTCTCCACACTCGTCCTCTCTGACTTTGCTTCTCTTCTCCCTGGTGCCCCTCTCTGCTCCCTGCACCAGTGCCCTCATGGAGTGGAAGGCCGCCTGTGCTCAGGACAGAGCAGGTGCTCCAGAAACCGTTACCGGAGAAAGGCAGGCTTGGGCTCTCACGGACGCCCCGGAGCACCTCATCAATAGCTCTAATCCGGAAGTTACCTCATTGTGTCAGATTGAGTTTGTGCCTGTTCCCCGCTAATCCTGACTCCGCTCTCCACTCCCCCAGTGTCTTTTCAGGCAGCTCCTGCATGCCAGCGCTGACTCCACCTGGGCACGTCGTCACGGACGAAACAGACCCGGCCTTGCACCTCTCCGAGTGCCACGTCCAGGGGAGAGACTGCTCAGCAGCGGGCAGAGATTAGCGGACAGTTGTGCAAACAAATCTGAAGTGACAACAGCAAATACATGTCCTGATAGAACAAGGCAGATAGTGCTCTGAGCATATCAAGGGGACAAAGACCCGTGTGATCCAGTGGTTCCCTCCATGGGAAGGCTTCCCCGAGGAGGTGCTGTTCAGGCTGTGATCTGAAGAATAAGCAGATAGTAAGCAGGTGAGGGAGGAGGAGGGCGGAGGAAGCTTTGCAACACTATTATTAATACTAACGCCACATTATTGCCATATGAATACAGCTCGGACTCACCGAGCACTTCCTACGTTCATGCATCCTGTCAGCTAATTCGTACACCAGGAGAGAGACACTGACAAGAGCAGAGGCTGTCAATGCCCTGCCTGTGGTCTCCAGCTCACCCAGAGGTCACCTGGGCCTGTTCACATACCTGCTGGCAGCTTCCTGTGCCACTCTGCTACTCTGCTGGCCTGAAAGATGCAGACTGGAAATGCTGGGAATCAACGCTGCTTTTTAAAAAAAAAAAAAAAAAAAAATTTGTTGCCTGAGAGCACATGCACTTGCCAGAGAGAGACAGTGAGAGGGAAAGGGACAAATCATTCCCCCTAGCGCCGACAGCTACGCCACAATCCCTTCTTCTCCATTCTCCTCCCGGGATCTTGGGGACGTACACACGCACATGCCTGGCATGAGTTTCGAGTCACTGAGTCCAGGACTCGAACTGCGGTCGGCCATGTGGAAGTCCGGTGATGTAACTGCAATGCCATCTGCTGGCCCCTCAACGCTTCGAGCCTCTCAGTGACTAAATGGGAACTGGATGAGAAATGCACCCTCCTGCCCCCTGGTGGGCAGCTGCACTTTACTGGCGTTCCTAGCTCAACTACCCTCCCATGTGGCTTCTTGGATCATCCCCCAAATCAACTGCTTGCCCTGAGCCTTGCCTGGGCCGTTGAAGGAGCCACACTAACACGCAGCCCACTTACCAGGTGAGGCGCCTGCCCGAGAGACCTTAGCACAGAGTTGCAGGGAACCCAGAGGCAAGGAAGGTCTTTGGAAAGAAAGCACTGAAGATATGTGTGTGTGTGTGTGTGTGTGCACGCATGTGTGTCTGGGAGGGACAGTGAGGCCCATGAGGGGGTGTCCAGGTAGGGATTTGGGTCACTAACATAGGGACATGGGAGTCCCCTGAAGGGCTTCAAGTGGACAGGGTGACAGGATCTGGGGATGTGGGGACAGGGTCTGAGCAGACAGATGCAAGGAGGTGTAGGGGGCGCTGGTGATTCTGGGGCCCTGAACTCACTCGTCGGTCTTGGGAGCTCAGGCAGGTCACAGTACCCAGGGCCTCGGGGCTCCCTGCCCGCACCCCACCCATGCCCACGGTGCTCACCTCTCAGCAGACACACTCAGCCGTCTGCCCTCCCCCCTCCCCCACGCCTCTTTCCTGCCCTCTTCAGTCACCGTCCCTCGCCCCTGCGTCCGGGATCTGTGTGGGGTGGGTCTGTGTTGAGGAGCCTGGCACCCCCTGCAGCCCAGCCAGGCTGGCAGCTGCAGCGGACAGGCCGGCCGGGCCTCCTGACGGCCGCACAGGCCCCGGAGGCGAGCACGTGGCTGGCCGGGTGCCGCTGCTCCTGCCCCAGCGCCCTGCGCCCGCCTGTGCCGCCTGAGCAGATGGTCTTGTAAGCGAGTGCGATCCCATCCCGACAGGGTCAGGAGGGTCTGCCGGCCCCACCTTCTCCCCTGGCTCCCTCCGCTGGGCCCCACTGCTCTTGTCTGCTGTCCTGGAGAGGCAGCGAGCTCGGCTGGCCAGGGGCTCTGCAGGCGTGGTGTGGCATGGCCAGGTGTGGCCTGGCCTGGGCGTCCAACAGGGCAGGGTGTGGGGGACATGGTCCCTGGGGCTCCTGTGCAGTGAGGGAAGACTGGAGGCTGGGAGGGCAGTAGAAGAGGGGCCAGGGGCAGATGGCTTGGGGTGCCCTGACTGCACAGTGAACCCTCACTGGGTTCCCAGAGAAGAGGGAAAGCGAATGCTCATTCGCTGAGGGCCTACTGTGTGCCTAGCCCTCAGTGAGTGGGTTAGTACCTTCCCTTAGGCTTAGCAGCCTACAACACCTACCTCTACCCTTCCTGGAGGGTCTTCCCCAACCCGACTGGAGGTTCCAGCTCCGAGTTCAGTGTCTACCACGCACTTTTACCTGTGCACGGTGTCCTCTAGGACAGCTGCTTCCTGCAGGCCTGTCCTTGACTGTCCCCACACAGTGTCCTTCCTGGGCGTCTGTGGGTCTGTCCAGGCTGCTGCTTTGTGACCAGATCAGCACAGGTCCGATGACAGCCCTACCCCTTGTATGTATTTGAGTAATGGTTTCACTTCTGGGAGCCTCACTTTGCTTGTCTGTAAAATGGGCAGAAACTCCCACCTGGAGACGCTGTGAGGACCGGAGGAGACGAGGGACGGACGGTGCCTGGCACAGAGGAAGCACCGACTGATACTCGGCGCCTTCCCTCAGGTGAGGCTGGGGCAGGTCACGGCGTGTCTCGGAGCCTCCGTTCATCACATGGAGAAGAAGGTGTCCTGCCTACCACGGGAAGGAAGGGGCAGGACGGAAGGTGAGCTGCGAGGGCTGCGTTCTGGGACACCTCGCTCCTGTACTGCCCACTCGTGTGACGTGAGGTTCGGGCAGGTGACGGCATCTCCCTGCCCGGCTCTGATGGTCTGTGGGTCTGGAGCCTCCCTGCCCATGCTCCCACCCCGTCCCTCCCGGTGAAGGATCCCAGTGCAGGCCTCCTTCAGGCGTGTGCTCTGGTTTTGCAGCCGTGGGGTGGGCCCGATGCTGGTCGGGGGAGAGCTGTCAGGCCCAGCCCTGGGTAACACCATACAGCCTGGTGTTTGTGCCCAGGCCCAGGATAGAGGGGCCGTGTGGACACCCCGGGGAGTGGGCGGAGGAGGAGGCCATGCTGAGTGCCTGCTGCAGGACCCGTGCTCCTGCAAGGCACGGCGCCCCAGGAGCACTGCCCGAGCAGCCGTGTGGGCGGGCACCCGCCAGGTGCAGCATGTGCCCGTAGCACGTCTCCTTCACGCTAGCACAGCAAGGGGGAGACACCATCTCACTTTACAGATGAGGAAACCGAGGCTCACAAAGTCTTGCCCACGGTAACCCCCAAGAGTGTCTGGCAACTTCACCATTTCCAGAGGAAGTAACCCGAGGCCCGGGGAGCTGCAGGACCATCCATGACACAATGGGGGAGCGGGGACTCAGAGGGCGCCCCCTTACGGATGGTTTCCTTGTGTAGTGCTGGGCCAGTCCGGAGTTCTGGTCCCACTCCCGTCCTCACCACACGGCCTGGAGTCGCTCCTCATGGGTGTGTGTGGTCCAGAAGGGTGGTGGGCGGGCTGCCAGCTGGAACTGTGGCTTTGAGCCCAGCCAATGGAACCCTGCAGAGGCCGCCGCCCCTGCCCTGCCCTGCCTGGACTGGCCTGCATAGCCCTGAGCCCTGGTGCCCTGGGATGTCTCATGAGTGAAGGAATGAATGAGGAAAACCACAGAGGACACCAGCAACCTTAAGACTCACTTTGAGGGGCCACCAGTGGAGTGGAGGTTAAGGCATTGGATCCCCACATGGCTGACTGTGGTTTGAAGCCCGGAACCAGCAGCGTAAAAATCACACAGGCTGCATGTGCAGGTAGGTGCCCAGAACCCCACGAGGAGAATGGGGGAGAAGGGATTGTGGCATGGCCATCCTCCCACCAGGGTGATCTTACTTTCCCTGTCTGTCTCTCTCTGGCAAACACAGGTGCCCTATGGCAAAAACCTTAAACAAACAAAATCCCAATTTTTTTTTTTTTAAGAGAGATGTTTGCTATAGGCACATGTGCTCACCAGAGAAATAGAGAGACAGAAAGTGAGAAATCACCCCCCAGGGAGATGGCCACACCACAATCCTCTCTCCTCCATTCTCCTCTTGGAAATTTGGGCACACACACACACATGTGCCCACATGAGTTTTAAGCCGCCAGGTCTGGGACTTGAACCGTGGTTGACTACGTGGGAGTCCAGCAATGTAACCAGCATGGACTGGGCGATCGCGGCTGCCAGACACTGTAGATCTCAGCAGCCATCAGAGGTGGGCGAGGCTGAGCCCCGCAGGTGAGGGGCTGCCCAAGGGCACTCAGGAGGAAGTGGCTGCACAGAGAGTGGTACCCAGAGGTGGTCGCCCTCCAGAGCCCTCTCGGGTTTGCACCACCTCCTGCTCAGGTGCTGAAGGAAGGCCTCTGGGAAGAATCTGACCCTCGAGAGGCTTCCCGAGATCTGCAAATGCCTGAGAGTGGCTGCGGGCATGCCCAGGGCCCAGCCACCGCGTCCTCGCTGTGAAAGGGAAACGCGGCTTGGCTTCTTGGGGTCGTTGTGGAGGTCTCGTGAAGGAACAGGCTGGAAGACGCCTTGGGGAGGTCCTGGCAGCAAAGGGAGCCTCCAGAGTTAGGTCTCCCCGCCACACCACCACTCAGCTCGAGTCCCGGCCCCTCTGGGAAAGGGAGCAATTGTCGGACCCTTCCGGGAGACAAAGTATGGGGAACAGAAAAGGCTCATGGATGCCTAGGAGACAGCCTAAGGGGAGGCCTGCTTCAGAGGGAACCCAGAGGGCGCACGTCACCTGTCAGAGGTGCACGTCACCTGCCTGGGCACACTTTCCTTTTTTATGAGATTGGGTACAAAGAGTACCCAACTTCAAAGAGTTGGCATATTAAATAAAATTAAGATACAATGTGTAAATTGGCAATATATATATATATATATATATATATATATATATAATTTAGTATGTATTATAATATGTATCATATTAATTGCTGAAATAGAAAATATATTCTATATAATATATATTATATTAATGGCTGATGTATATTAAAATGTATTATAATATGGTGTATTAATTGTCTATATATCATGTATTTATATTAATGGCCTATATATTATATATTACACATAGGCCATTAACATAATATATATTATTATATATTTGTAATTTATTATTTTATATGTTTTATATATATATTGGGTCATGGGGAAAGCATGTATTTTTCTATGTTTTTCTATGCAAAATGAGAGTCATGACATTTCTGACGACCATATATGTGTGTATATATATATATATATATATATACACACACACACACACACATACACACATATTTATACATATATAATAAGATATTTGTTCATGAAACTGTCTCTCTTTTTTTTAAGAGATTTTTGAGAGAGATTTTTGCTATAAGGTGCATCCACTCGCTGGAGAGACAGAGAGAGACAGGGCATACACACACGCCAGAAAGCCGCCAGGTCCCTGACTTGAACTGCGGTTGGCTACGTGGGAGTCCAGCGACGTAACCATTACGCCACCTGCTGGCCCCAAAACTGTCTCTTGACTTTTGCTTGGAAACTTGTCTGTATACCAGCAAGACCCACCAAGACCTGGATCCTGCATGCTCCTCATTTAAACACAGCCTTTCGAATGACACGGCCTAGGAGCGTCAGGCCTGGGCACGTGAACTCGGGCAGTCCTTATGCAGGATGGTCCATGCTTACTGTCGGGATGGCTTTGTCCCCTGACGATTAGACCGTTTTTATCCCTGGACTAGTTCTCCTTTGGGTACTGGACTCAGCACGTGACCTTACTGTGCCAACTGTACAGGGTACGGCAAAGGTAAGCACAGCAGCGTGGCGTGCCCATGAATGAAGGCGCCGCCTCGGAACCCATGCCACCAGGGCCAGACCCGGCCTGTTGTGCACTTTTGCATTAGAGCCAGGCCTCGAATGCATCTGAATTTGGTCTATTCCCCTCAAACCTGAACTACATTTTAGTTTTTAAGCTATAGCAGAAAGCAAACGAAACAGGAACCACAGAGTAGGTGCCTCCCTCTGGCAGTGTCCTCTGTGCCCTCCTCTCTCTGTCGGTGAGGGTCGCAAGAGACAGCGCCGGACATGGGCAGACGAGATGCCCACGCTGGATCTCGTCGAGTCGTACAACCCTCGGAACCGCAGGGGCCCCTGGACTGTGAGTGCAGTGAGTAGACAAGCTCTTTCTCAGGATTTTGGGAAAACAGACTAGCTTCCAGCACAGCTGGGCTGCGGCAGTTTTTTTTTTTTTCTTCTTCTTCTTTTTTTTTCCCTTTTTGCCTTCAGCCGTGGCAGCCTGCTCCTGATTTCTCTGGAAAGGCAGCTCCTAATTAGAATGGATCGAAGAGTCTCTGCTTCAGCTTTGTTCTCGGTCTCAATTGAATCGTTGCTTTAGGACTTAATCTGGTGCAGTCACCGATGGTTGGGTCACTCGGCTCTCTGCGCTCCTCTCGGCTTGGGCAAGCTGGCACCTGGGGGCATCCAGAGCTCCCAGGGGCCACTCTGCACCCGCCACTCCAGGCTGTTCTTCCTTTTCTTTTTCTCTCCACCTGCTTTCTCTTCCTTTAATTTCCCGTCAGTAACAACCCATGGCCATCCAGGGTGCCAGTCCCTGCTGGTGGGAGTGTAAATTGGTACAATTTCTCTAGAGGGCAATTTGTCAAACGCTATTAAAAGCTTTTAAAAAACCATGTAGGCTTTGACCTAGAAAGTCCCCTTCTAGGAATCTGTCCTGTAGAAATAATTGGACAGGGGTCCACGAATATGCAGTGCTTTTTATGAGTGACAACCTGGCACCCTGGTGTCCATCAACAGGGATCATTAAAAATGGTCAGGCTGGGTCAGGCGTAATGGCTATGTCACTGGACTCCCATGTAGTTGACCGTGGTTCAAGTCCCAGACCCGGTGGCTTAAACTCACACTGGGCCTGTGTGCATTTGTGCCCAAGATCCCAAGTGGAGAATGGAGGAGAAGGGATTGTGGTGTGGCCATCGCCCCTGGGGGGTGATTTCTCACTTTTTGTCTCTCTGTCTCTGTCTTTCTGACAAGCACACATGCCCTATAGTACCTCTCCTCCCCCCCAAAAAAAATGTCAGGCAGGGGCCAGGTGGTGGCACAGCTAGACCCACATGGGAAAGGTTCTGGGTTCACATCCTGGGACCTCTCTGAACACGCTGGGTACACACGCACCTGCCCGTGAAGCAAACTAGGTAAGATGGGGTGGATGGCAGCATGAGGCTCCTGTTCAGGGTGCCCCCGCCCCTCTCATGGAACAAATAAATAAGTAAACTGAAAAGAGAAAAGAGCCATGTAATAAACCAATTGGAAAAGAACCTTCTGGAGGTAATTGGTGAAATTCGAATGTGGACTGAACATTAGCGGCTCCTAAAGAATTACTATTCAGTTCATTTGGCGTAATAATGGCGTGGTTTATTCAGAGACAGGACAGGGGGACTGGGATTAATTTTGATGATTGTAACAGGAACAGTGAGGGACCGAGGCCACAGGAGAAGTGAGAGCTGCGAGATCCTGGCAGTTCTGAATCCAGCTGTCTAGTGAACAAGTGCTGTTCTCTCTAAATTTGTGTATGTGTTTTATTTTCCTGACTTGAAAAGAAAAAAAATGACTACGTAAACCACACACACACATTTACGTATTTTACTTGAAGTAATGCCCACCAGATACTAAGTGAAGAGAGGAAAGTTCCAAAGAGTACATATGGCATTATCACTTACAATATTTTTTTAAAAATTTTACATTCTTGCCATAGGGCATGTGCATTTGCTGGAGAGAGACGGAGAGAGGTAGAGAGAGGGAAAGTGGGGAATCACTCCCTAGGGAGGATGACCATGCCACAATGCCTTCTTCTCTCAGGATTTTGGGCAGACATGCACGTGCACCAGCAAGATTTTCAAGCCACTGGGTCTAGGACTCAAACCGCGGTCAGCTGTGTGGGAGTCCAGTACCTTAACCACCATGCCACCTCCTGGCCTGGCATTATCACATTCTTTTGTTTTAAAAATAAGTACGTATTTTCATATGTAGAGAAAAGACGATGGAAGTGCACGTACCTGAACATAGTGTGGCTCTCTCTGAGCGGTGGGATTAGTTTCCATTGTCTTCTTTATACTTTTATACTTCTCAGTGGCCTCTGTTTTTTTTTTTTTTCTCAATAAGATTATATGACTTTTATGCTCATATAAAAGCCATAGTTACTACAGAAAACTTAGGAATCACTAGCTATGCATTAAGCATTTACTATATATCATGCCTTGTAAAAGAAATTTGATCTGAATGCCTACACGATACTCGGTAAGGTTGCTGGTGTTATTCCTGTGTGATAAGCGGGAAGCGGAGGATCAGAGAGGGTGAGTGGCTTGCCTAGAGACGCACAGTTGTGGTTCTATTGAATAATTCCATTCTTCTGATGTGGAGCCAGTGTTCTTTCCACGAAACCCCAGCTGCTTCTAGAGGACCTCAAGGGGTATCAGATGTAGTTCCTGCTCTCCAGAAATAGACACCGAGTTTGTTCTGTCTTCTCCTGCCCTGACACTCTGGTCTGGTCACCTCCCTCCACGCCTAGCACCAGTTACATAATGGCTTTGGAGAAAATACGCTTTTCCTCGCACGTCACAGGTGAAACGTACAAACTGCCCGTTCAATATTTTCTCCTAATGAGTTTCCCCAGCTTCCTCGTCTTTTTCGGATGGAAGCCAGTTCTCTGCGGCCATCCTCTTCATATTTATCAGCTCTGTTTACTGGCAGAGTGCAAGAATGAACGAGCATCGTGTACATAAATATCATAAAATCCACAGAGGGCTGGCAGGCCCGACTTCTTAATCCTGGCTCCATCACGAACAATTTGCAACCCGAAGAAGTCACTCTCTCTCTGTTTTCTCTGTCTCCAAAGTAAATAAAGGATAACACATTTAAAAAAATCAATTGGCGTTCTGAAGAAAAAGGATGGGTGTGTCAGGGGAAGACAGCTCTAAGTTGGGCTGAAAAATATGGTTTTGCTAATGCCGGCGATGGCTAAAGCTGTGTGCCACCTCACCCCCGCCCCCCCAGCTCCCAGCTCCCAGCTGGAGGGCTGTGATACACAGACCCGGTCTCCTCACCTCCAGGGACTTCTTCCCCCCTCCACCCTGATTCCTCTAGGCTTATCCTTCGATTATTTCTTTTCCTTGCCATAGAGTGCATACGACAGAGAGAGAGAGAGAGAGAGAGAGAGAGAGAGAGAGAGAGAGGAGAGAGAGAGAGAGGAGAGAGAGAGAACCCCTCCAATGGGGCTTGGCCACCCCACAATCCTTTTTTCCTCCATTTCTCCATCTTGTTAGGACCCTGGGCATGAACATGCACATGCCCAGTGTGCTTCCCAAGCCACCAGGGCTGGGATTCGAACCATGGTCAGCCATGTGGTATCCTCTTTCCAATGCATAATGTTTAACTCCTGTGCTATGGGGCTGGCCCCGACCCAAGCTGATCTCTCTAAAGCAGAAATCCAGGTGCGTCACTTCTATTAATGCCCTTGAATGGCTCCCCACTCCCTTCTGGAGGAAGCCCCACTCCTCTGCTCTGAGCACAAAAGCTCTGAGTTCCTGCTTCACCTCTGCATTGGGGACCCTTTTCTCCCCAAACCTAAGAGCGCCTTCGCTCCTGTCTCCCTGTATCTGGAATGGCCTTCCCTGCCTAGGATCAGGTAGTTCCCGGCCAGGTTCTTGGACCCTCCCTGCCAACCAGACTCGGAGCTTCTACAGGGCGCAGCTTAGTTATCTCTGAGTCCTGCTTCACGGGAAGACCCTGCGTAGGGGTGAATGTGGGAGAGCAACATGGGAGTGGGAGACCCGGGGTTGGGAAATGCAGGTGCAGCCCCAAGATGGAGGGCAGCCCCTGTTCCAGAGGGCAACTGGCCCGACTGTGCCCCAGCTCCACGGCTGGCATTCCTGCCCTTCGGTGGGTGAACTAAGTGATGTCCAGAGGCAGCCGACGACCTGCAGGGGAGCAGCCTCATGGAGCTGTGGAGGAGGTGGCCAGAGGCCAGTCCCAGCCCCCACCCACCTTTGCAGAAGGCAGGTGGAATAATGAATGGGCTCCCCTCCTCATCATCTCTAAGGAGACGGAGAGGCGGGGCCTGTGCCCTCCCGCGGCTCTGAGACCCTGGTTGGGCCCTTTCTGGGTTCCCCTGGGGTTGAAATCCAGTGTCGCTCCTCCCTCTCCACCAAGCATTGCAGGCAATTCTGGGGCAGGGACAGTCCCACCCACCAGTGCGCCTCAGTGTCCACACGTTCCTGCACTCATCCGCTGAGTCCCACGGCAGGGCGTGCCGGGGACAGTGGGAGATGGCCAAGCTCTACTTCTGAGGGCACCAAGGACCCAACCCCGCCTAAAGGTGACCGGCCCCTTTGGCCACTTTCAGGTGACATTCACTTAAGTGTCACCTCCGCATGCGGTCCTCCTGACTCTCCAGGTTAATGCTGCACGTCCCCGCTCCCTGCAGCCCTCTACCCTCACCTGCCCCTCACCATCTGAGACTACCGAACTCCTCCCGCCCCCGGGACACGAGCCCTGGAAGGTGGGGATTTTGGTGTCACCAACAATCTCCGGCATCTAGAACAGAGCCTGGCACACAGTGGGTGCCCAGCAATGCTGGATTCACGCAGCTGTCGAACACGCGCCTTCACTGAAGAGTGGGACCTGCAGACGTGGCACGCGTTTCACCGACACACGCTCTGAGAACGAGGTCTTTGGGAAAGGAATGGGTGCGAGCTAGGGTCCCAGAATAGGGCCAGGCGCCGTGAGGACATATCAGCTGGAAGGCTGCCCCACATGCACCAGCTTCCTGTTTCCTTTGAAATAAAATCCAAATGCCGTGGCCCCTGCCTCCCTCCCCTCCCTCTGCTTTCCCAGCAAGACGACACTCCGCGGTGGCCTGGGGTTCCTGACACGCAGAGCTGTTCACGCCTCAGGGCCTTTGCACTTGCTGTCCTTGCTGCCTGGATGGCTTGTCCCTCAGACAGTCACATGGCTGTCACATCTCAGCTCAAATGTCACTTCTCCTCAGAGTCCTTCCTGCCCACCCAGCTCGGCTACCCAACTGCCGCCGATGCCAACGTCATTTTATTGGCTGCACTGTCTGGAATGCTCTTGGTCCTGTATTTTCTTGTAGAACGTTTACTGGGGACTCTCAGCGGGCTCCAAACCTGGACCATTTCTTCTTCTTCTTCTTCTCCTTTTTTTTTTTTTGAGAGGTTTATTTTTGCTATAGGGCGCATGCGCTCGCCAGACAGATGAGAGAGAAATAGAGACAGAAAGCGAGAAATCACCCCCCAGGGGGGATGGTCACGCCACAATCCCTTCTCCTCCATTCTCCTCTCGGGATCTTGGGCATGCACACACACGCGCCTGGTGTGAGTTTTAAGCCACTGGGTCCGGGATGCGAACTGCAGTTGACTGACTACGTGGGAGTCCAGCAACATAGCCATTATGCTAACTGCCGGTTCCCCCATTTCTTCTTCTAATGGCTTCATTCCAGGGTGGTCTGCCAAAGCCCCTTCCCGCTGGGTCTTCCTGACAGGCCAGAATATGCCAACATATTTCAGGCAATCTTCATCATTAAAACTCAGGCCAGGCCAGTTCGAAACTCCAAGCCCTTGTTGGAATCCCTTCCCCAGTTGGGTGGGGAGGGGAGGGAGGCCTTTCGCTCTGTCTCTGGGATGCCTTGGAGCAGAGGGGCTGGGGTGAGTGGCACGTGTCCCCACAGGCTGCTCTTGGTCTGGCTCCATCTGCTGCAATCCCTGTGGGGTGCATGAGTGTTTTGGGCTGAGCCTCCCTCATTGCCGGGGTCTCCTCAGAAGGGTACAGTCCTCCCTGCCCCATCAACCTGCCAGTGTGACAGGCCCCCTGCTGTTTCCAAGGACAGCAGCCCTCTTTGCCTAGTTTCAGGGGCCTCATGGCCCATCTCCGTGTGTCCTGACAGGAGTTGGGGGAGCCGTTTGCCATCTTCAGGACACACAGCCCTGGCTTCCCCTGCTGCTCATGCAGGCTTGTCCCCAGGCCTCTGCCCCCCAGAATTCCCACAACCCCAGGAGGCCCCCGCCCATGCCTGTAGTTGGCACCAGGTTGCTGCAGCTCAGCGGGCAGCCAGCCATCTCCTCGGGCAGCGTCCTGTCTCAGGATTCTCTTGGGGCCTTGGTTCCAGAGTAGGAAGGGTTGAGCGGGAGGCAGGGGGGTACCCACTTACCACATTGTGTCACTGCGTTTGCCCTTTTTATTTTTATTATTATTTTTTATTTTTTAGAGGTTTTTGCTACAGGGCACTTGTGCTCGCCAGAGAGAGACAGAGAGACAGAAAGTGAGAAATCACCCCCCAGGGGGGATGGTCATGCCGCAATCCCTTCTCCTCCCTTCTCCTCTCGGGATCTTGGGCACGCACGCACACGCGCCCGGCGTGAGTTTTAAGCCACCAGGTCCGGGACGCGAACCGCGGTCGACTACGTGGGAGTCCAGCGACATAGCCATTACGCTAACTGCTGGTCCCTTTTTTTTTTTTTAAGACAAGCTCTCCATCTGTCATGGTCTTCCTACTCAGCCTTCTAAGTAGCTGGGATGACAGGCGCGTGCCACCATGCCTGGCCTGTAGGCCGGTGGAAGTCGAACCTGGCAGCCCACACGGTCCTAGCTACAACGCACTAGCAGCTAGCACCATGTGACTGGGCTGGCTCGGTCCTCTCTTGACCACTGAGATCCTTTATAGATGGGGGGGCAGGGGGCCGGGGTGGTTCATAGTGGTGGGGGCGATTCGGTCACCTCGGGCCGCAGGAAGGGGTCTGGCCCTAACTTGTAATGGTCCCCTTAGGAAGAGGCTTACTCAGCACCTCTTTGCCCAGAGGTGGGTTCTAGCAACCAAATCTGGGGCGACTGGAAATGCTGCTCCCCCCTTGTCCCCCAGGTGGCTTACTGTGGGCCTTACCTCCTGAAACAGGTGACATGAAACCAGAGCCTGGTGTCCATGCCTAGAAAAATGTCCAGGCCGTCGCAGGCTGTCCCGGCTCCGTGTTTGACATGGCGTTATTCCAGGGACTCGTTATTCCACTTCTCAGAGACCGGAGAGGCGGCCTGACCTTCACGGGTGCGGATGACAGGACCTGGCCCTGCCGCCCCGGCTGCCTAGCTCTCGGGCTCCGACACCGTTTGGAAGAGTGGGACAGGACACCTCCGGGTGAAGACTAAATTAGCTAATACTTAGGGGCCCCGCTCACATAGACGTGGCAGGCCACCACAGCACCGAGACCACGGGGTCAAACCCAGGGCTGTTTACCCACACGTGACACAGTCCCTCCCACACGGCAGGTCCCCGGGGACTAAGGGAGGGGGCAAAGCCCTCTGGGGCATGGGAGTTAAAATAACCGAAACACCTGGGGGAGGGCCTGGATGCCCGCGCGCCCCTGATGTAATGGCGACAAGGAGCCTCCACGGGTCTTCCACCAGGACAGGGAGACGACAGGCGGGTTTGGGATCAGTCTGGCAGCAGACAGGACGGCACACAGTGGAGCTCAGAGTGCAGCCTGCGAGGTTGCCCGCCAGCCGGGCCGTGTTGGAGGAAGCGCAGCCCCTGGCTCCCTCGCTCCGGGTTCCCAGCAGCTAAGGCTGGCCTCTCGTCAGGAGAGGCTCTGAGGGAGGTCGGCAGAGGGCACTGTTCTGTCAGGGACAGGAGCCACCCGGCGGGAGCACTGGCATCTGGGTGTGGGGGGCAGGAGAGGGCCACGGGGCAAGGTCCCAGCTAGGCATTTCGACTGCGGCAAACTGCAAGCCAAGGCTGGTTCAGGCCCTTGCAACCCGCTGTGGGGGCTGCCTTCTCAGTGCAGGCCAGGCAGGGGAGCCGGGCAGGGTGGGCAGGCCCAGGCGGAGACCGGCAGAACCAGCCCGCCACAGCAGGGAGGTCCCAGGGTCCCGGGGCTGCCTCGGAGCCAGCAGTGCCACAGGGGCCAAGCGCGGAATGGACCCGGGCTGCGCCAGCCAAGAACGGAGGGGGCTGCTGTCCTCCGCTGTCGCCTCACTTTATTGAAAGCTGTGATGACAGACTGGGCGAGCAGAGGCCATCTCCCATCTCCTCTGCCTGGGAGACAGAGCCCACGGCCAGGATCCCGCCGGCGCGCCGTCAGGCTCATCCTCACAGCCCCTTCACGCCAGCGCCTGGAAGACCTCCACCTTCTCCCGGTACAGGTGGTGGAACTGCTTGGCCAGACAGTGGAAAGGGGCTTCATAGTTCTCCATCTCCTTCTGCAGAGACAGTTCAACAGCGGCTGTTACTGCGCCGTCAGGGCGGCAGCGGGCAGGCTGCTCCTGATCAGTGCCCACTCTGCCTCCTTGCCTCTCACCCGCGTGTAGCCTCGACCCCTGGGCTGCCTCCCGAGAGGGGAACTGACACGGGGAGGTCAAGGCAGGGCGCTGAAAGCCACGCTTGGCGCAATGGTGGAGCGTGGGTCTGAACCCCGGTTTGTACCTACAGAGCCTGCCGACGTTAGCTTTGGCTACGTACAGGACAGGGTGTGGACATGGGGCCTTCCCGTGTCTCCCTTAGTTTTGACAGAGGCCCCCAAAGCAGAGTGGCGGATGATGAGTCCCGTGCCCCGGGAGAAGAGCCAGGCAGGATGGCCCACCACCCTCGGGATGGGGTTGGAGAGACTAGGGGGAAGCACTCAGCACCCTGGTAAAGTGATCCGTGCTGTGGCACTGTCCCCCAGCCCTGAGGGGTGCCTCTCCCTCACCTCAAGTCGGAGGGAGGTTTAAGTGAAAGCCTGAGGCCCGGGAGCTTGGCAAGAATTGAGGTGAGACGGGCTGGCTGCTTGGACGGCCAAGCCAGGGCTGCCAACGGGCCGGCCCGCACCGCCTAACTGCGAGGTCGCAGCTGCCCGGCTTCCCTGGCCAGGAGGGTCATGTGGGAGTCAGCCTGGAGCTGTCTTACAGGGACCTTCAGAGGGGCTGGGTCCCCAAATGAAGGGACAGCCAGGCACTGAGGCTGCAGGACAGGTGGGCTGGGGCTGGGAGCGGTATCTCTGGAGCACCCAAAGCACCGAGAGGGCCACCACAGATCCCTGCTGCTCCTCTCTCCGCTCCCTGCAGAGGAAGTGGGACTTTTAGTCACGTTCGGAATTTTGACAATCGCCCAGGACTGGGCATCTTAATAACTGAAATAATTAATGTTTTTGTGGTGAAAGGTGCCCGAAGGACTTATTATTTGAGAGATCAGAACAGTGACGTAACTTGCCCTAGATCTTACTGACGGGGTAGGGGCGAACGGGCGCTCCAGGAGTGTGTGAGCGGGCTGCAGGGGGACACGGTGCCCTTTCACCTTAGCGCCATCGCGTGTGTGCGTGCACACGCAGGTACATATGCGGGTGCTGTTAATTACTTTTTTTTTTTTTTCTTCAGTTTTTGCCATAAGGCATGTGCACTTGCTGGGGAGACACAGACAGAGAGGAAAAATGAGAAACCACCCCCTAGGGAGGCAGCCATGCCGCAATCCCTACCCTTCCATTCTCTCAGGATTTGGGGCACACATGCATGCATGCCAAGCGTGATTTTTCAAGCCGTCAGGTCAGAAACTCAAATTGCAGGGTCGGCTATAAGAGACCCAGTTGCCTTAGCCACCATGCCACCTGCGGCCCTATTTACTTTCTTTTTAAGAAATAAGTTGGCAAAAGAAATAACCCACGACTTGCAAGCCAGCAGCCCAAGCTGGGGACACACAGGAGCCCGTTCTGAAGCTGTACTGGCAGCAGACGGAAGAGCAGCCTGGAAGGGGGCAGTGACATTGCAATGAAATGGAAGTATTTCCAAACCGAAGGACTTTTCTGAAGTTATCCAGCGCAGTGAGCGGTCCAGAGCCCTGGGGTGAAGGGACCTGGCAGTTGGGGAGGAGCCCTGCTTAGCACCCTAGCGCCCAGGTTCTGTAGTCGGAGGTGCACAGCTGTCCGCTATGCCAGCCACAGTGACAGAAGCATGCAACCATCTTGCGATGGTTCCCTGGGCTTCCTGGCAAGGGAATCCTAAGCAGAGGAAGCAGCTGGCCAAGACCAAAGAGAGGGGCCCGGCCCAGAGTGTGCTGAGGGAGGAGGCAGCACGCGGCCTGGACCAGCGTCTGTGCCGAGCCCACGGCTGCCACCATCCAAGAGCTGTCCTCTCCAGTCGGACATGGGACAGGGCTCAGCTGCATCTGCACAGCGCCCCCAGTGGTGCAGTGTGACCTGGCAATGCTGATGTCAAGCAGTCACCACAGGACATGAGAGGATAGCTAAGTACCGAATGGGCAGAGAGCACACGTATGAGGATTTCCAAGTGGATTCTGCAGCTCTGCAAAGCACAATGTTGGAAGAACCCAACATACAAAGTAAGAAACTCGACGCAGACAGCCTCCACAGACACCATGGAGTGCTCTCAAATAGCTGCAAATTGAGCCGTTTCCCAAATGCAGTGAGAGGATTGCCAGTGGCGGACATCTCTTGTCAAAGGACTGAGCATAATGTCACATAGGTAGCTGGGACACCTGTAGAGCTGGCCTGCTTAGAGGGGAGGCTCCTGGTCTTGGAGTGGGCTCAGAGTAGTGTTCAATCTGGCCTAGAATTCCGCCCGAGAGTCCGAGGTGGGCTCTGTGAGAGGCCGGAGGACTCTTGCAGAAGGTCCAGCGTTCAAGCTGAACAGCCCTGGGCCCTAGTGCTGGCTGTCCCTCACTGGCTGTGCCACCAGGGAGAGCGGCACAACCTGGGTCTGGACAGGCCAGTGAAGCCTAAATAGGTCACGTGTGTACCTAGCACACAGTAGGGCTTCAACCCACATCGGCTCCCTCCACCTTGCCTGTCTAGGAGGGCAGTATCCCTACGGGTCCTTCTTGTTCACATTCACTAACGTCCAACTTCTCACAGAGAAGAACAATATGTGTGTGTATGTATGTGTGTGTGTGTCTGTGTTGTTTAAATTCTGATTAAAGAAATGCTTTTGAATTTTTGGGCCTGACAATTTCTGCTATGGAAGGGTGTTAGACAGTCAATGAACCATGGAGGCCCTCCTCTGGGTCAGCGGGATGACCACTGCTGTGTTTCAGGAGAGAGGAGGAGACGGCCTTGGTGTCAGGATGGGGCTGTGTCTCCAACAGCATTTGCTTTTCAATCACAGCTTTCTGAACCAGGCTGCCAGTGGTGCTTCTGTGAGCATCCACTCAGGGGGGACTAGTTAACTTGCACAGTTAATATCAAGTGCTTAACTGCACCTCCTCAAGCACAATTTATGCTCCAACACCTGATGGGAGTTTCAACATGCACCCAGTGACTTTGGTGACTATCGTGCTGGGATGAGCTCTGGTTTCTGAGTTCCATCAGGAGTTCCGGGAAACGGGGGATACTGCGGTGGGGGACACGTCACCGATGCAAACTGAGGTAGCGGGACTAGGGGGGCACCGTGTCCTGTGGGCTGTGGAGCTCAGTGCTTGGCCCAAAGGGGTTCTGCATAAAACAGGACGGACCTGGCATCTAGTAAGGGCCCACTAATTTGGATTTCATTAATTTAGCGTTTGTGATCCTCGGTCCAGAGGCAAGGGTGACATTTATCTCTACAACTGTAAATACGAGATTTAGTAAGTAATAATGGTATAAACGCGATTACTAGGGGGAACATTTATACTTTTAAAAAAGCTAACACTGTTTACTATGCACCAGACTTTGCGCTAAGCATTTTATATTCACCATTTTACTTAATTCTGTATTTATTACTCACTGAGGGATTCATTTTATTATCCTGTTTTCCAGGTGAGAAGCCTGCAGAGGCAGGAGCGCACCCAGGGCCCTACAGCTAGTGCAGCTATGGACTCCGGAGGCCAGAGCAGGCCTTCGATGCTAGCTGTCCTTAAGGAAGCACCTGCCTTGAGGGGTGGACAAGCCCCGTTTATACGGCAGCTAAGCAGCCAGCGCGTCAAATTGTGCAGATTCAGCGACTCGAGGGTCTGGAGCTGAAGTGGAGCTGGAGCAGGAGAGCTCCCGGCTATGAACTAGCACACCGACTCTTTGGAGCAACCCACAGGTCTGGAGGCCACAAAGTGAGGCCTCCAGGCCCGGCAGGTCCCCCAGCGGCCTAGAGAGGGCAAGACAGCTGGCTTCTCGGCTCTGGCCGGCTTTGAGACGGATGTTTCTGGGCCACACCTGCTCCTGCGGGGCGACCCTTGCACACACGACTGCCTGGGCTCCGGGGCATCAGCAGCACCAGATAGCCCTTGTCAGGACAGACTGAAGAGGGGACGGAGCTCTACTTTCCCACGTAACAAGGCCTCCTGCTGGTCTCACTGGAGGGCATTTTGTGGCCTGCAGTCACCCTGAGGCTGCAGCAGGGCAGAGACAGGGAAACGCCAATGGGAACGAGCGGTCACCGGTCCCAGCCCTGGTGCAACCCTTTATCAGCCATGTGACCTTGGGCGGGTCACCTCCCCTCAACCTCGAACTAGGAATCGTGGGACCACCTTCTATTAGTATTTCACAGGACTGACTTGGGGGGGCTGTATGAAGGAGTGTTCCCACAAAATCATAACCCATAATACTTCATGCAAACGCCCAGCCCCATGGTATGAGCACAGTCCGCCGGTGTTTCTTACTGAGAAACACTGTCCCCAGGGCTGGCTGGCTGATCTGCTTTCCGGTCACGCAGGAGTGATGCGTGCTATCCTGGGGAAAGACCCTGGGCTGCGAATGCGAACATCCCTCTGAACTAGACCGCGTATGTGCAGGGACCGCTCTGTGCATGTGAGGTCATGCGAAAGCGCCTCCAGCAGAGGCCCGCTGCAGACTTGGCGAGGAGGCCAGTGCAGATACTCACCACCGAAGTTTCAAAATATTCCAGGCCTTGGCCCAGCGCCCACGCCCGGGCCTGCGCCGGGTCCACTGCTCGTCTGCTGGCCAGGTCAGTCTTACTCCCCACTAACACACCTACTCAAAAGAAAACCAAAACATCACATTTCACTGGTGAGCTGGGAGGCACTAGGAAAGCGAGCAAGCATGCTATTTGTGAGGGGTGTGCAACACTGAGAAGTTGTGAGATGAGGGGGTGGCCACCAACAGAGAAAGCCGAGGGCTCTCTTGGCTGGCGGGCCTCGCTGTCAGTGTGTGGCCTCTGTCAGCCCCTTTCCTAGGTGTCACGTGTCCCTGTCCCTCCTGTCCCCCTTGGGCTGCAGCACCATGAAAGCGAGGGCCAAATTTATGTGAGCATTTGTGCCAATTCCTAGCACATGGAGCAAACTTTAAAGACGGTCATTAATACTAATCTGAGGCCTGGGCTCCGAGTCAGGGAGTCGGAGGTAATTTCGGTCTGCTCCCAGCTGCATCAGCTGCAGCTAATTTCTGAGTCCGTCTCTGGAGACCGCTTTCCCTGGTCTATAATGAGGAGGATTTGTTGATCGCACATAGGGATGAAAAATAAACTGACTTAAAGCGTTCAAAAGTGACAACAGGACCTGAATATTTACTTGTGCCCTATGTGTAGGAGACAGCAAGGAGTCCTTCTCTGGGGTTGGCTTTCCAGAAGCAACCATGATGGCACCTCCCCCCGCCATTATCCTGTGTCTCCTCATCACCCACCCACCCAGGTGGGTGTCATCCTTCCCATCTCACAGACTCGGAGAGGGTGGCACTCACTGAGGCTCTGAAAGGCAGAGTCAGCATGCCATCAGGGCCACCAATGCCAGAGGGCCCAGGCGCCCTCCCTGGCACCCACTGCTCCCTCTGCAATGACCTTGCACTCTGTGCTGAAGGACAAGGCGCTGGGCAGCATGGACATCTGTGGCCCCTACCTGGGAGGCAGGTGCCTGGTATCTGCGCCCGAGCCTTCTCCAGCCACTTGCTGCAGTTGGTGAAGGACTGCTCACTGGTCACGTCATAGACGAGACAGACGACGTTGGGACTCTCCCACTGTGCAAGAGGGACGGGGGGCACGTGTCAGGATCAGGGAGTCACTCGAGCTTGGGGGATGAGGTGGCCTTCCAAGGGAGGAAACGTGTGGGTGGAGGGAAATGAAAAGCTAGAGAGAGTGAGTCAGAAAACGGAGCCACGCCCACAGACAGCAAGCGATTCACCCAGGGGAACGGACAGGAGAACTCTCGGCTTTGCCAGGCTGTCTGCCGGGCGCTTTCTGGGCATCGCTGTGCAAGTCCCTAATTTTGCAGGGTTGGTCTGAAGATTCCTACCTCGTAGCTGAAGAAACTGAGTTGAGAGAGTGTAACGACCTGCCCAGTTCAGACCTGCTTTAAACGGAGGTGGGGGAGGATCGAGGCCTCTCTCTACCCAGATACCTGCTCCCGCCTGCCTCTGGCTTCATGAATTTGTCCTTACTCATGGGTACGAGGAGCCCACAACTGTGCCAGCTATTATGCTTTTCTGCTTTGCAGACCTGGAAGAGTATTCTTTTTTTTTTTTTTTTTTCCTTTAAATCAGCTAGTCCCTGGAAGCTTGTCTGCTTGCATCTTGTTAATAAGGGCTGGCTTTTCAAAATGCAGAGAACACTTTCTGCTTCTCCTGCAGTGTCTACATCAATCCAAATCCAGACCTCGCTGGACAGGGCTTGCTGTCCCAGTGAACAGTCAGGGCTGCACTTGCACTGGGCTTCAGAGGCTGCTCTGAGTCCCAGAAGTCCTGCTGCTTGCCCTGGCCACAGGAGGGTCCTGTGTGGGCAGTGGATTCGGCCTGGTGCACGTGGCCCATGGTCATGCCTGGTTTATTTCCACGCATAGGGAAAATGCTTTATCCTTGGAAGGCCGGCCCAGGATCAGCCCGGAGTGCCAGCTCCCCACGCCCAGGCTGCACTGGCTCCTGCAGGCATCTGGGATACCCTGGGCGGAACTGACGGCTCCCGGCACCATGGTTCTGCAGACCGACTCCTGCCTCGCTCTTCGATCACACTGATGCGCCCCAACCTCGGCATGCAGGGGATGCCTCAGTGTGGCTTCAGTTCATGAAACCCACCTGCTTCAGGCCTTAGGAGGGGACCCTGACAGGCCTGGGATCGAGTTGAAGCCGGGTGGGAGGAGCCGGAGTCAGGGCCTGCTGGAGAGGGTGCGAGCTGAGCAGCGGCGCGTGGCCTGATTTGCCTAAACATCCTCCCTCCCACCAAGCACGGCAGCACCCGGCACCCAGCCAGGCACACGGCAGACATGGGGTGACTTCAGGAGTCCACTCATGAAGCCAACTCCGTGAGAAGTGACCACCACCGGATCTACTTCTCCTGACAACAAACAAGGGACAGAAAACAGTTTCCATTTCGGCGTCGCCATTCTCGGAAGGGCAGGGGTGGCCCTGGGGAACTCGAGCCACCTAACAGCTCACTGGCCCAACCTCGGAAGGTACAGCAAGCTGGATCTCGAGAGGACGGCTGGGTGGGAGGGGGACAGGCATGGCGAGCCCTGGGCGGCGGCAGGGGTGTGTCCCAGTAAACCCAGTGGAACAGCCTGCAGAAACCTGGGTGCTTCCACTCCAAGGGACAGGCCGAGAAGGTGCACCTCATCCCAGGGCCCCTAGGACGCTCCCTAGAGGGGAAGGTACTCTCTGGAACTGTCAGGTTGAGAAGGAATGCTGAAGGCACGCCACAAGGAGGATGGCGGGGGCAGGGGCCAGAGTGGGAGGGCTGCAGGGATCGGCCACACTGCTTGTGAGGCACTCTGAGGCTGCCGGTTCAGAGCAGGGGTGGGGCAGTCATGCCCTCAGCCATGCCTACTTGCCAATGGCCACAAGACCCAGGCTGGGAGGATGCCCCTTAAGGAATTCTGTCATGGTAGTTTTTTTTTTGTTTTTTAAATTGACTATAGGTTGTGTGAGCTTGCTGGAGACAGAGACAGAGAGAAAGTGAGAAAGTCCTCCACCTGCCCCATGGGGGATGATCACGCAGCAATCCCTTCTCCTCCAGACTTCTCTCAGGATCTTGGGCACATGCACACACGTGTGTTTTTCAAGCCACCAGATCTGGGACTCAAACTGTGCAGTTGGCTATGTGGAATCCAGTCACCTTAAGGCCCTGCCATATACTGGCCTGACCAGCTTTTCTTTTTTCTTTTTTAGTTTTTATTTAACTTTATTTATTATTTTAACTTGACCAGAGACAGAGAGAGAGAGAGAGAGAGAGAGAGAGAGAGAGAGGGAAAGTGAGAAAGCAAGCTACCAGGTCTGGGACTCAAACCATGGTCAGCCATGTGAGAGTCCAGCGCCCTTAACCACTATGCCACCTGCCAGCCCGCCTACTAGCTTTTCTTGATAGTACAGGGGTGCTTCTGTGCGAGCCTTGCAAGGGACAGCTCTTTGGTGGGAGGTGGGAGTGGCTGGGGAAAGACCACACGCTACTTGCCAGTTTATCCAGCATCTCAGAAAACAGCTCCTTGCCGGCAGAGTCAAAGATGAAGAGTTCCTAGAATCAGAAAGGCATGTCCCAAGGAAGTCTACATGTGGCAGAACCACTGGCTCCAAGTCACCGGCGTCGCTCTTTGCTCACCAGAGACTTGTCTCGGGGTGAAACCCACACACCCACGTGAACACCCGTTCCCACACACGTTCTATCCTGCACCCTGGCCTGAGACAGGTCCTGGGGAGAGGAGCAAACTGGTGTCTCAGAGCATTCCCGCACCGACCGCGCTTTCCCTCCGTGCTGCGTCTCACCTCCCCTAACCCCGAGTGCAAAAATACCAGGAACAAGCTGACGCCCCACCTGGCAGGACAGAATGCTAAACAGGCTGACAGTGCTCTGGTTTCCAAAAGGTCTTTCTGCACGTTGTTAACCAAATTGATTTTCAAATCTTAAAACAATTCTTTTTAAAGGAGGTCACTGAGGAGGCCTGGGGAAGGCGTTTAAAGTAGGGCAGTCTGTCGTGGTTCTGGGATGGTGCCGGTGTAGTTTGGATGGAGGGGATGGGATGAACCCGCACCCCCCGCCCAGGTCTGAACCTTAGCCAGCCCCTCCCCAGTGCTACTGCCCTGGGAAGTCCACTTGCCCCCTGCAGTTCCCTCTGGCACTCGAGGTCGCTGCTTGCTCCCAATCCTTGGCACGACCCAGGGCACGAGCTGCCTGAGCAGCAGCGCCATCATCTGCTCTGCAACTCGGTGCCCGTGTGCTCACCCGCCCCTTCTCCTGCGTCAGGGTACTTAGTTTCTTTTCTAGTTCTTTTTTTTTTTTTTTTTTTTTTTTTTTTTGCTCATGGACCTCTTTAAGAATCCGGTGAAAGCCACAAACCCTCTCTCCAGAAAAGTACACACATATGACATCTTGCTGCTCAGTCCTGCAGGGTCTGGATTCCCAAAGAGGGGCCCAGGAGGCTAAGAACCTTTGTATTAGACGGCAAGTTCTTTGCAGGCCAGGCTTGTCTCCCAAGCTTCCTTCCTCCTGCCCTTTTAGCCTCTCCCGTAAGGTCGTTTCTGCTAGGGAGGAGCAGCCCCAAAGTCCTATGGGGTGAGGGCACCACTCACCACGCTGTCGCCCGTGTCAGGAACTGGCACCGTCTTCACCACCAAGTCCACCCCTGTTGTCTGCCAAGGACACCAAGCACGTGAGCATCAGAGGGCCCCCAGGGGGGTGTTCCAAGTCGACGTACAAGCACCCCAACCCAACTCCCTGAAGGGACATCCTCAGCTTAAGTGTTTGCGGTCTGGACTCTCAGAACGAAGGTGGCTTAGACTGCAGGGTCAGGAGGACCTGGACGCCTGCACCTCCCTGCCCATGAGCCAGCTGCCGCGTGCCGTGTTTCAGGCAGGCCACCGGTGTCGGTAGACAGCCCTCACCCCAATCTCTGGGCCTCCTAGGGCAGTTCCCTGGGACGGCGCCAAGTGTCTCGCTCGGGGTAACGGATCGTGTCTCTGTAGGCCTCGGCCACCCCGACTCCCACGGCTCACCAGGGTGTAGTTCTTCTGGAAGTGGGCCCCGTCACTGCGGAAGATCTGGGCCAGGGCGGTCTTGCCCACTGTTGGGTCTCCTGTGGGGTAAGAGTGGGAGAAGAGCACCTCTGTGGTCCTGTCTGACTTTCGCCCTCCCACACCGCAACACTCGTTTAGAGACTAACAACTTCAATGAGTTTTCAGAGAAAACGTCCTTGTCTCTCATGGGGACTTGCTCTGAGGTCACGGGCAGGGAGACAGGCCTGTGAGCACATTTCTTCATGGCTCATCCTTTTATCCAAAGGAACTGACCCAGAAGGTAACAGAGCTTAAAGAGGGCTTTGGAGCCCGGGAAACAAACTGACACTCTTTGGCAGAAACACACCCGATGGGAAAAGCTGTCACTTCCAAGTCTGAATGTACTGCGAAGTCCGGAAGGTAAAGAGGTGTGGCCAGGCGCAGACTCGCAGACTCACCTACCACCTGAACCAGCCTGGGCTCAGAGCTTCCACAGGAACACGTTTAGGGGCGGGAGCTGGGAGTCCTGCATGCACCTGCAGCGAGAAGTCAGCTGCCTTCTGCCCGGAGCCCACTTCCGGGTGGTACATACCATCAGTGTGCCCGTTTCTATCATGACAGGCCAGCCTTCCGAGGTCTCGCACCAATTCTTTTCTTTCTTTTAAATGTATTTTAGTTTTTGCTATAAGGTGCGTGTGCTCTCTAGAGAGAGGCAGAGGGTGGGAGAGGGCGGGGGGAAGGGGAGACAGAGACAGAGGAAAAGTGAGAAATCACCCTCCAGGGAGGATGGCCATGCCACAATCCCTTCTCCTCCAGGCTCTCCTTGGGATTTGGGGCACATATGCACATGTACCCCAGTGTGATTTTCAAGCTACCAGGTCCAGGACTCGAACAATGCAGCTGGCATGTGGGATCCAGCACCTTTACCCTCATATACCACCTGCTGGCCCTCATTAAGTTTATTTCTTCTATGAGGGAGAGAGAAGGGGAGAGAGAGCGAGAGACGGCACCCCCAGTAGGGCCTCGATGCCATCACCCACCCCAGCCGCAGCCTGTCCTGGACCCCATGTTCCCCGTGTATTCAGGGAGATGGCCAGACACAAACCTGGGGTGTCCCCATGGGGGTCAACCCCGCAGAACACTGCCCTGGGCCCCTCCTCCAGTTCCATCTGCAGCAGCCGTCCCCTTCTCCGCCCTCACCTCACGCCTGCTGGGTTGATCTCCTTGACTGTCCTTTGTGGGTCAACAGCCCCTGAAACTGGCACCTCAAAACTAAAGTTTCATGTCACAGTTTCAGTCTGAGATCGAAGCCCTCGCGAGGCTGGGAAGATTCGATGTGGCGTCCCTCTGTGGTGTCAAGGGTGCTGGAAACCCTCTGCCCATCCCTCACTGCCCTGGGCCTGCCTGTTTTCCCATGTGGCTCCGCGTGGCTTCCCTGGCACTGGCGGTTTGCATCTGTGACACCCTGTCCCCCTGGGGGGGGGGGTCTCGATGGGCGCTCCGTCGTCCAGCCCCGACAGCCACCTGTGCTCTGCGTCCTCGCCCTCTTCACCCAGAGCAAATCCAGGGCTGCGCCCGCGTCCGCCTTGCCCCGCTTGGTACCGTCTCCTCGCCTTCGTGCCCCTTCTCGGTGGCAATGCCTCTTTATGTGACTTCTCCGTCTGCCACTTGGTCACTTTTCAGTTCTGACTTTTCCCACCTGTAATTTTCTCTCGTGAGACAGTTCTCTGCTGGCCCGTGGCACTTCACGCTCACTCCTCCAGGCTGCCGCACGCTCTGCAGGCCTGGCTTTTCCATCTGCCACTTCTCAGAAGGGAGCCACGGGGTGGCGAGCCGCCCTCACGGTCCCGCTCGCAGTCTCATTCATTCCTGCCTACACGGCCACGGCGAGCATCCTCACTGTCATCTGACAGATGCCCAGCCCGAGCTCTGGCCGGGTAACCCGCCCAGGCTCCCACGTCTCACTCTCTAGCCAGGCTCTGCTCCTCTCCAGGGCTCAAGGACCACATCTGACCCATTTTCAATGCGGCCCTACAGGCCTTCATCTCTGCAGCCTTCCGTGGCAGCCACGGCCTGGACTGTCACCGCCTGCCCATCCATCTCGGAGCCAACGCATGCCCCCTTTGCTCCTGGCCTGCCTCCGTCTTCCCAACTCCAATTTTGCTCCTGAATCCAGTTGGAAATTGGTTCTTCTAGCCTGCAAAATTCCCTATGGAATTGTTCCGGCTGCTTTCAAGAATCTGTCCTGTCGGTCAGTTAGTCACCCACACTTACAGGAAGCCCGTGTTGACTGTGAAGAGGGACTGCGCACAGACAGGCAGAAAACTGACAACCCACGTGCAGAACAGCCCAAGTGCAGATTCAGACAGCACGAGCTAAGAACTGGAGAAAGCATGGATGAGCTGGCTCCTCGGTGTGGGAGGCTTCCCGAGGGCTGAGCCTGGGGGTGACAGCAGGGAGGGCTCCACTGGGCAGAGGATGAGTCCCCGTGACCTCATAACCGCCAAGCCCAGAGGTCTTTGCACAGTTCTTATCCTGTGACGTGCGAGGCGGCCTGCTTCCCAGGCCTGGCCTGTGGGCGCACGGCCTCAGCGACTCTGCATGCCGCCTGCTCCTCTGCCTCCCACGAGTGCCCTGTTCCCAGATGGCTCCGCCCACGCACCCCTACCTTGCTTCTCGTTCGAGGCAGGAGCTCCCTCCCAAGCTTTGTCCATTTCCTTGTTTCACTAGGATGCCAGCCCTTCACCCAGCCTGTGCCCACTGTCCGCCACCCAGCCCACGCTACTTGGGACACTGCCACGTGACCTGCTATTTCCGAAACAGCCAGTCACCTGGGCCTGCTCCGTCTCCCTCCCACATCCGATGGGTTTCCTTCCCATTCTTGGTGCCCTTTGCTGTGGCTCAAGCCCATCTTTCCTGCTCTTACTGCTGGCCCAACTTGGGTTTCTGTCTCAGCCCCAAACTCACCTTGCTGTGCGTGGTGAGGCTGGGGCTGGGACTCTGCAGACGTGCTCTCCCTTGCTAGGGATTTGATTTCCTGTGAGGCTGGACCAAGGTGAGCTCTAGGAGAAGACGGAGGCTGGGGCAGGGAGAAGGGGCCGGCTGCTCTGATTCTCCTTTCTCCAGTCTTATGCCAGCGATGGCCTCCACCCTGGCAGCAGGGCTGCTGCCTGTCCAGGCTTTCTCATTCTCTCTCTCTTTATATACTCCCAGGCTGGACTTCTTACACTCCGTCAGGGGAACCAGCTATGGCAGGCAGTGCCTCTTCTCAGAGATCCACTCCTGCGCCCTGGGCCTGTCCTCCGTGCTACCCGCCCCCCTTCCCTGCTCCTCCACACCTGGAGACAGAGCTCCCTTCTGTCATGACCTGCGCTACCTTGGTGTCTTCCTGTCTTTCCAGTCCTCTGACACCTGCCCAATCAAATGCCCTGCACGAAATCCTCACCATGCACGGTGAGACTTCTCGCCCAGTTTGATTTCTGCTTTAGCCTGGACCCTGACTAACATAGCACGGGGTATGAGCAGGGATCTCAGATGGCTGGCCTCCCAGGACACTCTGGACCCGGTACCCTCCACACAGGGCTGGGCTCCTTGCATCTGGGACGTGGATCTTTGTGACCCACAGCATGTGGTGACATCACGGGCCAGGGGCTGAGCCCCAGAGGTGCCCAGCTGGGCAGCTCTTGCTCCTCAGAGGCCTAGGGCCCAGCTCTGCCAGCTCTTCTTCAAGGCTCTGACACCCCACCTGTACCCCCCATGCCATGTCACTGCGGTGCTTGCTTTTTCCATTCTCCAATGCCCAGTGAACCAAGTCCCTGTGTTAAAATTTCCCCACTGAAATGCCAAATGCATTGTTTTCTTCAATGGGACTTGACCAAAGATACTTCCCAAGTGGCCCTCTCTCACTTTCTCTCTCTCTCTCTCTTTTTTTTTTTTTTTTTTTTTTTGCTGGAGAGTACATGTATTCACCAGAGAGAGAGAGAGAGAGAGGAGAGAAAGCACTCCCCCCCAGGGAATAGCCACCTCACAATCCCTTCTCCTCCGTTTCTCCATCCTGTCAGCATTTAGGGCATGTATGCACATGTGCCTGATGAGTTACTCAACTCACGGGGTCCAGGACTTGAACCGCGGGGTCAGCCATGTGGGATCTGGCTACCTTAACTACCAGGCCATGGAGCAGGCCACCTCTCTTCTCCCTGTGTCCTCCCTGACCTCACCCACCCAGAGCACAGCATCACAAAATAGCGCTTTCACTCTGTCACACATGAAAGCGGCAGTCAACCCCACCCCACCTCCCAACTCCCCCAACAATCCCTTATACAACACATGGCTCTACACGCCTCAGTCCCTGAACGCTTCTCCAGGACACCTCCTGCCAGGTCCCACCAGTTCAAGTCCAAATCGCACCATTCTCTGCCAGGCCAAGCTCAAATGGTGTCCTTCCTGTAGCCTCTGAAGGTCATCTCTCCCTCCTTTGTCTTCTGTGTGGCTAACGCTCCCTGACCCGGGCTCTAACTGGAGCCAGACTCCGCCCATCATTCACTAGATGGGCAATGTTGGGGCAGCTCCTTTATCTCTCTGTGCTCTCGTTGCTACACCTGTAAATGGTGGTAACAGCCCAGTTCATGGGCTTGTTATAAGGACGCACACAGTTCATATGTGCACTGGCACACGCCAAGTACTACCTAAGTGTGTGTGGTTTTATTGAGAGATTTTTGCTATAGGGCACATGCACGGGAAAGACAGAAAGTGAGAAATGGCCACACCACGATCCCTTCTCCTCCATTCTCCTTTCAGGATTTTGGGCACGTATGCACCCATTTCCAATGTGTGTCTCATGCCATCTGGTGTGGGACTTGAACCACGGTTGACCGTGTGGGAGTCCAGCGCCTTAACCATTATGCCACCCACTGGTCCCTACTTAAGTGTGTTTTAAGCAAATAAATGCAAACAAAAATCCCGCCATCTGAGCCAGGACAGGCGGCAACTCTGCCTTCGGGCATTTCTCGGCAATCTGGCATACACAGGGCTTTCGGTTCATGGCTGCTGCCTCATAACTGATCAGGCACGCCTTAGTATTCTTGAACTAGGGGATAGTTGCTCTGTCCCTGTGTCCCTGTGCCCCACACAGTGCCCCACACATAGTAGATGCTCAATAAATATCTGTCAAGTGGCTACAGACACTTGAACGTTAGGTACCCCCATGACTAGTTAGGAGAGGAGAAAAACCAGCAACTCAGCTTTAACAGTGGGCCCACGAGGGATAAAAGGAAAACTAAAGCCATCAGGGGGGTACGTGGGGGGTGGGATGGGAAGGCACAACCGAGGTCCTGTGGTCTCTTATTTCCAAGAGAAGATGCCCTTGCGGCCTTGAAGGGAGACTGCAGACCGAAGGCTAAGCTGGGGTCAGTAGCCCACTCCTCAGGCACGACATCAGGTGAGTCGAGTGTACAAGGGGGTAGGAGGACAGAAGGCCAAAAAGGGGTGAAGCTTAGGGACGGTATCGTTTATGCTAAGGAACCCTTGGAAATCAGCTCACCTGGATCCAGACCCAGGGTTTGGATCTCACAGTTCTGCTCCTTCTAGCTGTGACCCAGGGCAAGTGTCCCCACCTCTCTGGGCCTCAGTTGCCTCAAGCGTAAATGCAGATGATAATAACGTGGACCCCACAGGGTGGCTGTGAGGACTCAGAGCGGTGCTGAGGGTTTAGCAGTGTGGACTCACAGAAAGAGCTCAGTTAGTCAGCTGCCTGATGGAGGTTGGATTCGAAAGAAGTGAAAAGGGGACAGAGAGAAGCCCACCACAAAGCAAAAGCAAAAGCAAACTGACTACAGAAATAAGAACATCCCTACCTCATGCAGGAGGAAGCTGAGGCTCAGAAGAGCACTTTGTCCAAGAGGACGCGGCCGGTGGGAGAACAGCCAGAACCATTTCATTACACGGCACTGCCTCCCCTGGCACCTGGGAATGGGAGGCTCTCTTGAGAACCATTAATCTTTTTTGCTCCAGTATGATTTGAGTTCCTGTTGTCAATCATCCTTCTGCGTGACCTTTTTATTTCCAAATTAGAAAAGTCATTAAAAATATTATCATTTCTTTTCAGTCTGGAAGAGAGGACTAAAAGGGAATCTCTCTTTCCCTCCATCATTTCTTGTCACTTGCTTCCTGAGCTGCTTAGGGACATCTGGAAAGGGTGCAGGCTCAACAGTAACCCAGGTCCAGGGTTCTAGACCTGGGCTGGGCAGATCTGAGGGGTGAAACCCAATGAATGACCTTTGTGGGATTGGCCTTGGGCAACACCTCTTGGTGCCTCTGACAAAACTGAACCCTACGGTAGCCTCTTACCTCCCAGTGCTTTGGTGAGAGGACTAACTGAAATATACAAGCCTGACGTGTAGTCAGGACTGGGTTAAACAGCGTTCTGCATTTGTGGGTCTATACCCCAGATGATGGCTTTTCTGATGTGAGGAATGGTCAATACTCGTGTGCATGTCACATGTTCACCCAATCTACAAATACTTAGTGAGTACCTACTATGTTCCAGACCTTGTTCTGGGTGCTTGGGACATGCCAGTCAACAAAACAAAGATTCCTGTCTTTGGGGGACTCGACCTTTATGTCTTCTGGAGAGTGGGGTTCCTTCAGGTCCTACAGAAAATACACAGGTGCTTTTGCCAACACCGGTCAACTACAATACTGTCCTATCCTTGTAAGTCCTCCCCTAGAGGGCCATGGTCAGGAAAAACATCCTGTAAGTAATAATACCTAACTCTGGGGTAGAGCAAGCGACTTAGCTGAAGCCACATGGTTTGCTTAACTTGACTTTTTGAGTCTACTGTTGACTACAGCTCAAACTGGTGAAGGTGGTCTCAGGAAACGACAGAGCCCGCCCAGTAAATCAGGTGGCTCTGTGGTACAAACGTGCACTGGAAGAGTTCTTCCATGGCTAGTGGAATTTACCAGGAACTGCAGTCACTCTCCTCTGGGAAAGGGAGAGGGGAAAAGAAAGACGTGAGCACAAGCTCTCACTAAATTATGGCTTGCACTCCGGACACCACTGTATTCATGCGCAACTTTTCAGACTCACCTGCCAGGATGCATTTGGCTGCCAGCTTCACCATGGTAACCAACCACTACCGCAGACCAGGGAGCGCAAGGGCGTGGGTTCCAGGCGGTGGTGGGTGGACTTCGGGGCCCTGGGCCAACCTGGGAAAGGGAAGTGGGGAGGCCTGAGGGCCGGTGGCCGCCGCAAGAGGGGGACAGTGGGGCCTGGAAGTCCTGGGCGGGATAGGGGGCAGATATGGAGCTGATGGGCCGGGGATGGGACCAAGAAGACGCAGACGGGTCTTAACGTCCCACAAGGCAGCCTGGAAAGGTGCAAGCACGGCAACGGGGCTCCAGTTCCCAGCCCCACCCGTGAGCCCAGGCCAGTCCAGCCCAGTAAGATCGGAGAAATCTGACCCGGATCCCCTCAAGTCCCAAACACCTCTCCTGTCGCGCTTGCCAGACAACCACCGCCCACCTGCCCGCCTCCTCCTTCTTGCTGACCCTCGATTGGCTGCACCGAGAGCTCCCAGCCCCGAAGTGGGTAAGGTGGGCGTGGCTAATAGCTATTTTTAAGAGGCTATTCGCAGCAATATCTGTTCTTCAAGTTAGCCCCGTTTGGTGAATGGTTGAAGAATATGTCAATCACTTCCATCTCCCGACCCCGCTCCGCCAGAGTTCCGGGGTGAGAAGATCCAACAACGCGCCCCAGAGGCTGAGATAAAAAGCTTTCTGATTGGCTAGGCTGGTTTGGACTATTTTCGGGAGGGCCGGGGACGCACCCCTCTGCCCTCCTGCAAGTGGGTTCGCCCGCGAGGGGCTGGTCCGGTGCGCGTCAGTCTGGAGGGGCGCCTGCGTAGTGGACTAGGCCCCAGCGGCGAAGCATCGCTTTTAGCCAGTTTGACGTCTCTCGCGTTCTTGTCCCGGAAGCACGGAAGCACGGCTGCAAGGTGCATCAGAAAATCAGTCCCTGACTCCGCAGCGCGCAGGGAAATCTCATTTTTTAAAGCCACAGGATGTTATATGCTTAAAAATCTAAGACATAAACTGTTTAAAGCGCTGTCTGTGAACAGCAGAAGACACGAGTAAACTGATGCTGCTGGGCGGTTGGACTCAGGAATGAATGCCATTCTTTCCTCTCCTGTAAAGTGGAGAGGGCACCGCGGAGCACACAGCGTGTGTGGTCCGGGACACGGGAGGCTCCGGAATACCTGTTGATTTTCCCGGGAGGCTCCCCTTGCACTGAGTCACTGCCACCTTCCCTCCTAGGGCAGTCTCCTCACCCTCTGTGCCTCTAAAGATGCGGTTAGTAGAACCTGTCTCATAGGACGGTTGTGCGGTTGACAGGAAGCTCGTAAGCTGGGATATAGTAGGTTCTCAATAAGTGTTGGTTGGCTGGCTGGATGAGAGGGCTTGGTTTATCGTCGCAGTCATAGTCTGGCCAAAGGCAGTCCCTGTTCTCACACTGCAATGCCTGCACGAAGGGGTCCCATGCCCTCCCGACGTCTGCACTGGTTTGCCTTTTCTGGGCTGCTCTGCACAGCATGTGTGTGCATGCGTGGAGGAGCAGGAGCAGGCATGCACACGCTACATGGCTGTGAAGCTTTCACCCCCAAATCCAGAGTAAAGCCATTAAATTGGCCGGAATGTTCCTTCCTTGGAATTCGTTCTTGGCATTATGGCAAAGACCTGTCTCCTTCATTGCCCTTACCCACTTTTCTTTGGAGACATCCTGTGAGTCTGTCTCAGACACCCCAGGCCTAGGTAAGCAGAAAGCCTCTGGCTGGTCTTCTTCCTCGATCTTGCTGGCCCTCCTGTTCACCATGAATGGTGAGTGACCCTGTTCATCCTTTAGAGGACCCCTTGAGTGAGCCCCTCCGGAGGCAGCTCTGTGTAGCTAAGACTGAGATACATTTGGGGGAAGCCTCCTTAGAGAGTTATTCCCTACACCACATCCACACCCGCCTTGTGTGGCTGCTTCTCCATGTGACTGTGGTCAGCTCTGTGGTGAGAGCATTTTGGACCTTTCCAGAGAAACATAAACATCTGTAGAGTGAAGCCTGCCCCCTCTCTCCACAGGGCCAGGAGTCTTCCATACATTCTTGATGACTCGATGACAGCTATGTGACTGAGTCACTGGGCTGACGGTGGTAGAGAACGTAGGATCCCTGAGGGCCCCTGAGAAGGTCTAGACCAGTTCCTCTATGAGCTGCTGCAGCAGCCAGAGCTGGCACGTGTTGGGCACATTCTGAATGCTGGCATTGTTTTAAGTGCTTTTAAGGATGAATTCACTTAATGTTCCCGTTCATATTTCATATTCATGATAACCCCTGTGAGACTTACAGCACCCCATTCGAAAGATGTGGGACACCAAGGTTCAAATGAGGTTAAGTCGAATGCCTAAGGTCATGCAGCTGGTGAGGGGCAAAGCAGGAAAGCATATGTGCTGCCAGCCCTGCCCCAGCAGAGGCCTCTCCTGCCTCCAGTTCCTCTCACACTTGGGCTGATCCCAGGGAGCAAGTAGGCACTGAGTTCCTTGCAAAATACTGCATGTCGACTGAGCCTTATCTCAGTCTGTGCGCTGTCGCTGTCACAGAGTACTGCAGACTGGGTAATTTAGAAGGAAAAGATGTTCATTCTTACAGTTCTGTAGGCTGGCAGTCCCCAGGGCTTTATGCTAGCCTCTGTGAGGGCCTGGAGGCTGCATCATCCTTTCACAGAACAGCAGGCAAAAGAGAGCCTTGTGCAAAAGAGAGAGGCACTGGGCCGACTTGCTCCATGACCTGGGCTCAACTTGCCCCCTCCATGATGACATCTATCCACCCATAAGAGTTCTGCCATAAGACTCCGTGTCCTCAGTGCCCCACCTCCCAACACTTGCATTGGAGATTAAGTTTCCAACGTAAGTACTTTTAGGGGACACATTCAAATCCAGAGTAAGCACTGTATGTCAGGCAGATGCCAAGCTCTTACATCCTCTCTTGGTTGATGTCACCACTTGGGAAAAGGAAGTCATCATGACTTCAAGGAAAAGAAACTGAGGTCCAGAGAGAGCCCAAGGTCTTGCTACAGCTGACTAGGGCCAGTACCACCCCCACATCCCCTAATTTCCCCTCCATTTCCTGGTATAATCTCTCTGATTCATTAATAAACTTTTTTTTTTTTTTTGAGTGCCTACCATAGGCTAGGCACTGTATTGGTTGCTGAGGTCACTGAAGTGAAGATGACAGCGTCCCAGGCCCTACTTCTGGCATATCAGGGCCACGTGGGAGTGTGGGCCCAGGGTTGCAGGTCCCTGAAGAGCCAGGAATCTGGATTTTTGTGTGAGTTAAGTTAAGGCCCTTAAGTTTTGGCAGTGAACTAACATTAAAACCCTGGAGTTGCAGTAGAAACTTCTGTTGAGTGGCTCAACCTGGGGCTGCCTGTCTGTGATCTCTGGTCAGGACAGGAAAACACGTGGGGGCAGATTATTGTGACATGAGTAGACGTGGGACTTCTTGTACTCAAGGAACGGTCCTCACCCTGGCTGGGTGGAGAGGGAGTTGAGAAAGGTATTTTGGAAGGAGAGTTCTGAAGAATAGTAGGGATTTATAAGGTGGGCCAGGGGAAAGAATGTGTTAAGCAGATGGGATGGCCATGCCAAGGCCTGATGTTGTGGGAGTATAACGCGTATTTGGAGATGGCAGCTGCTGCTCTTGCTCAGGTATAAACAGGAGACAGGTAGGAGATGGGACTGACCAGGTACATCTGCTTGGAGTCAAGCATGTAACTGAATGATGAAAGCCAGTGAGGCAAGGCCCAGCATAGAGTCCTTCCTTGAGAAATTCATTCAGCGAATATTTTATTGAGTGATAACTAAGGGCTAGGATGCAGACGTGAACCGTCAGCCCAGTGGGAAGCAGGCAGTCAAGCAATGATGATCCAGAACTGCATGTAACAAGCACTGAGTGAGAGGGCTTGGTGCACGAAGACCAAATACACTGCAGTCCCTGGGCCAAGGCCTCAGGATCACCAGGGCATTTGTTAGAAACGCCCATTCCCAGCTCCCCCCAGACTGGCTAAACACGGGCGGGGAGGTCCACACTTGGTTTTCGTCGCCCTCCTGGTGATTGGGATGTACCCTCTTGTTGGAGAAACACTGCTCTTAGCTTATGCCAGGACCCACCTTCACCAACAAGAATATCTGCCCACTTTCCTGTTTCTCCAGCTGCCCGAGAGCACGTCCACCTCAGGGCCTTTGCATGTACTCTTCCGAATGTGGCTGCATGGTTCCTTCCCTCACGACCTTCAAACCTCTGCTCAAATGTCACACCCTACGGAAGCCTTCGCCACCGCGCAGTCTAAGAATTTTCCCCAATCGGTTGGTCTCCATCTTCTCGCCTCACTGTACATCCTTCTAAGCACGCACCACTACCTGGATTATAGTCCATCGTTCTTTGTTTGTTATGTAGTATCTGTTTCCCTTCACTAGAAGGTAAACTTCCTGAGAACAGGGATTTTGTTTTTAAGTTCACCCAGCATCTAGCAGTGTGGAGAGACAACCAGTAAGGTTTTGCTGTTGTTTGTTTGCTCTAGGGTGCATGCACTTGCCAGAGAGAGACAGAGAGAGAGGGAAAGGGAGAAATCATGCCCCACCCCACCCCAGGGCCATGGCCATTCTCCTCTTTGGGTTCGGGGCATGCATGCACCCGCACCTGGCATATGTTTTAAGCCACTGGGTCTGGGACTCAAACCATGCAGTTACCTATGTGGGATTCAGCTGCCTTAACTGTCATGCCACTGGGTAGCTCAGTAAATATTTTTGAACGAACGAATGAACCTCCTAGGGTTTACCCTTTTGGTCATTTGCTCATTCAACAAGGACCCATTCTTATTTATTTATTTATTTATTTATTTATTTATTGAGAGGTTTTTGCTATAGGGCGCGTGTGCTCGCCAGAAAGACAGAAAGAGACAGAGAGACAGAAAGCGAGAAATCATCCCCCACCCCCCCGGCGGGGGATGGCCACACCGCAATCCCTTCTCCTCCATTCTCCTCTCGGGATCTTGGGCACGCATGCACACGCGCTCGGTGTGAGTTTAAGCCACCGGGTCCAGGACTCAAACCGCGGTCGACTACATGGGAGTCCAGTGACATAGCCATTACACCAACTGCTGGCCCCCAAGGACCCATTCTTGAGCACCAATTATTACACAGGGAATGGGCGTACTACTAGACGGGGTGTTGCGATTACTCCGATGGGGGTGGCCTAATCTTGGTTCCCTCTTATCTCCCTGATGCTCCCCTAACTAGACCCGTATGTGCCGTGGAGGAGGAGGGGTTAACAGTGCTGTTTCCCAAGGCTGGGGACAGGGCAGTTTGGGCCGGTTACAAAGCAAGGGCTTTGGGTAAGAGGAGCGCGGAGAGGCAGCTGCTGGCAAGCTGTTCCCAGAGAGTGTTCAATCATCCTGGGGCTGAATGCCTCCCAACAGCCCTGACTGGCAGCATGCATATGAAACGCAGCTCAGTGCCAGGGACGGCCACAATATTCCACACGCAGAGCCAGGCTGCTCATGGCCACGCCGGGCCAATGTCTGTCCACCGTTGCACTGTGACAGCCAGGAGAGTCTTACTTTGCCTGGGTCCCAACAGAGCTCCCATCTCTCTAGGGTGCAGTAGCAGGACTGTTGGATGTAAGACCATCCCTCTGGGAAAATCGGAAGTTCCCAGGGAAATCAGTGGGGAAAGGCTTCTTGGGAGTCTCTGCACCAGGCCTTGGGGGGAACACCTCGTGTACTTCGTTAAAGCAAATGCTCAGAGCTGGAAAGAGAGGGCCAGAAGGCCTGCAGGCATTGCCTGTATTTAGATCTGAGTTTCTCTACCTTGGTACTGTCGACATTTTGGAATGATACTGTTTGTCGCGGGGGGCTGTCCTCGACGCTGTCGGCTCTTTGGCAGCCTGTCCTCTGTCCACTAGAATCAGCTCCCTCATTCATTCAACCTGAACGAGATATCGCCAGCTGTCTCTGGGGCAACATCTTCCACGGGTGAGAGGCAGGAACGCGCAGACTAAAGGATATTGACTTTAGAGCTGGAATCCACAAGGGCTTGGGATTCAGCCTGCCTGGGCTTCAGCCCCTGCGTTGCCACCTCACCTCGCTGTGTCTCAGTTTCCCCATACTTGCTCCAGGGGCTGCCAGGCTTGGGGAGTTAGCACAGGTACGGGGTCTGGGACACACCTCGCAGGTGACAAGACTCGGTTACGGGCTCTGATGAACAGCCACTGGGACCAGGATGGATTCCCCCGAGGGGGTTTATCCTGCGGCGGGGCTGTTTTACCATTTCCTTTAACGCTCTGCTCGCCTCTGGTGCACTGCCTCCTCGGAATGACCTTTGCTGTTCGGTTCCCCTGTTCACGTGGGCCTAGTTGTTTATGTGTCCGCTGATGCAGTGCTTGGCGGTGGCCATCTCAATAAAGGGCAGAGGAAATGGGACTGACTCACCTTCTGTGCGCCCGGAATGCAAAGTGCAGCCTTGAGCTGCGGCCTCGGCAGGACACGGAGGCCGCGATGTCCTGGTTCTGTCAGCAGGGGGCAGCAGCAGCCGGGGAAATGCCTGCGGCAGGAGGGAGCCCAGGGCCGCCCGCCCTCTTGATTTACCTCGCTGCTGCCTTTATTTAAAGTTGTGTAAATCATCTTTCCAGAGCCACCAGAGCCCTTCTTTATAGCCCGTATCGCTCATCTGCAGAAGTCAAGAGCTGCTTTTCCAGAACATTCGCCGTTTAGCCTGTCTCCGTTTGCTGCCTGATGGGGAGCGGAGAGGCTGGTGGAGGGCTGATAACTCACCTGCGCATCTCTCTCCCAGGCACAGAGCCTTGAGCCTGGGGCTCCTGAGTCCTGCCTGAGGACCCACCCCGGCCCGCCGAAGTCCCTCACTGCTCCCTTTCTGTGCCTCAGAATGAAGCTTGTGTCCACCGGACTCCCGATGGCTCAGTCTGCACCTCGGCCAGGTTCTGATACAGGGACAGTTCAGCTGCTCCTGTCCCTGTCCCTGTCTTCCCCCACTTTGCTAGCCCCCACCCCGCCTAATTCCCTGGAACTGAGGGACACAGTGGGCTTCCCAGACTAACCTCCCCCATGCTCAGCACTCAGGCCCCCACCCAAATCGAGCAGCCCAGAAGCCCAGGTCTCATTTTCTCATCATGTCCCCGAAGCCACTCTCAACTCCTTCTGCTCTGGTTGCCACTGGCAGCCAGCACAGCTTAAAGAAGTTTAATTTTGAGTAGACGATCTTGGGCCAGGGTTACGAATGCAAAAGATAAGAGGAGATCCACAGAGAACATTCCCCCACCCCTGCCCTGGGTTTGCATCCCAGGAATCTTGCTATCCTTACTGGTCACTCATCGGCCCTCTCAAATACGCACAAACGTTCTTTTCCGTCCTTTCTCTAGCCTCTTCCCCAACAACAGAACCTGGCACACACACTCTGCTTTTCTCTCCCATGTGCCTTACAGAGGCCCGGTGTCAGCATCCAAAGTGCCCTTGTTCTATTTCTTTGACTTAAAGTTTCTTTCTTCTGAGATAGTGTGCACCCCCGAAAGGGTCTTGGTGTCGCGATCCGCCTCCAGCCTCAGCCAGCTCTGGATTATGGATATACCAGGGAGTGTTGCCAGGGAGGTCTCTGGGGCCAACCTGGAACCTTCCGTGTGGGTCAGCCTTGCAGTGTGTACGGCTGTATCGCTGTCCGACCCCACCCCTTGCTCTTTGCTCTAGAGTAATTTCCTGAATCTCTTCCCATTCCAGAGCCCCCCCAGAGCTGCCTGCTGTCCTTAGGGTGTGGTCTGCCTGGCCCCTGGAGCTGCCACCCAGCGAGCAGGAGGTGCCTCCTCTGGGGCTGTCTCACTTCCTGTCCCCAGGGCAGCTGGCTCTCTGGGGTCCTCAAACATGATCCACCTGTCCTGCCTCAGGGCCTCTGCTCTGCTGTCCCCTCCTGACCTTGTGAACTCCTGCCATGCTTCTCTCTGCTCAGATGTCCTGTCCTTTCTGTAATGACAATGACCACCATGGGCAGGTGCTGGCGGTATACCAGGGGCTAGAACCCTAGCCAGATGCCTAGGGCTCAAGTCCGAGCCTGGCCACTCCCTAGCTGTGTGGCCTTGGGCAGCTCACCACACTTCCCACGTGAAATGGGAGTAACAGGAGTTCCTTTGTCCTGGGGCTCTGTGGTGAGGATGGGTGATGGGGCAGAGTCAGACTCCGGGTGGTTATAGGGGGAGCATGTCTGTCTCACCCATGGGTGCCAGTCTCTGAGGACAGGGACTGAGTCCTTTACAGCCAGTGCATTCTCGTGCCTCCTTTACAGCCAGTGCATTCTCGTGCCTAGGGAAGAGTGGGAATTTTATCAACGCACATCAAAGTCACTGCACTGGAGAACTGGTCTTGGGAGGAATCATTGTCTCAACCCAGAGTTCTCCAACTGGGCCCCTGTGATATGAGTTAATAATAACTGCCACGGTAATCAGCCGGCCGGTCCCTCCTTAGATGGTGACCATCTTGATAGGTAGGTGACATTGTAATCTCATGACTCCTATTTTACAAGTGAGGAGACTGAGGCACAGGGAGGTTGAGTAACTTGCCAGAGGTGACACAGTAGCAGAGCTAGGTGTCAAATCCAAGGAGCTTCCCCGGAAATAAGAAATGTTTGAAAAACATCATCTCCACCCTAAAAGGGCCAGCTCTGAGGAGGGGGCTCTGCTCAGGAGCGCCCTGCCTGTGTGTTTCTGCCTGCTTCAGTGCTGGCCAGGTGTTGGCAGCCACCTCAGTGTCCCTCCTCCCCCACCCTGCAGCCGTGTCCTGATCTACCTCTGACCTTGAGAGGGGGTGGTGTCTGCTCTGCCCAGGCCCACCTACCTACTGGGGCTTAGGCCCTGCTGTCCCCTCTGGGCTGTGCTCTGACATGTCCCCTCTGGCTCCTGGGCCTTCTGTGCCCACCACCCATCTGTCCCCCCTCCGCTTCCTATGCAAGCTCAAGCCTTTTCCTGCTCTCCAAGGGGGCCTGTCCCTCAGCCCAGTGTCCCCATGCCTCCTTCCCCAGGGACTTCCCAGCCCTCCTTCATCCTCTCACCTCCTGTGTATTCCAGACTGCCGCTGTCTTCCCCCACCCTGCGTGCCAGGCCACTGGCGCTGGTGGCCCACTCCCCTGCCAGGCTTCGGGAGGGGTTGCCGTGCAGTCTACGTGCCGGGCTGGGGTTAGCACTTACGCCTGTGGTAACCCACGGAGAGGGGACGCTCGCTAGCACACTCTGCAGACGAGGGCGCCGCGCCCAGGCAGGCTGGCAGTCGGCCGCTCTGCCGCACCAGCCGAGGGGGCTCTCTTCTCTCTCAGCCTCGCTCGGGGACACCCTCCTCCTGCTTCTCCTCCTGCCCCTCCCCGACCTGTCCTCGGTGCCCCAGACACTTCTCTGCTCCCTGCTCCTGAGATGGGGTGCCCAGGTCTCTGTCCTCAGCCTGTCCTTCCCTCCAGGAGCTCCGGGCTGAGGACACTCGTGCCATCACTTGATGTGCAACCGGCCACTGGACGGGCTGGCTCGGAGCAGCAATACCCCACTCTGGCTGCTCCTCCTGGCTACATGGCAGGTCGGATTGCCGCCATCTCTCACCTGAGTTTTGCTCTGCTAACCGTGGCGTGCAGGGCAAAGGTAAGGGCCGTCGCTGTCAGGATAGGCTCCTCTGAGTGTCCTCAGAGTGTGTTGTCGGCTCCCCAATGTGGCGTCCGGGAGCTGGGACTTGGCATCCTTCAAACAGGTTGTGAAAATCTGATAGCTGCTGAGATTTACAAGTGAGGGGCCTGGGGGTCAGTGGGTGGCGTGGTGACGGCGACCGGATCCCACATGGCCGGCTGCGCACTTGGAGTCTTAGACACGGCAGCTTGAAAGCCGCTCCAGGTGCCTGTGCGCGTGTGCCAGAAATCCTGAGAGGAGAGTGGAGGAGAAAGGATTGTGACGAGGCCGTCACCCTGCAGGGCGATTTCTCACTTTCTCCCTCTGTCTCTCTCTGTGTGTGGCTCTCTAGTGAGTACACACGCCCTAGGGAAAAAACTACAAAAACAAGTACAATAAAAAGTGGGGGCCTCTGATGGGTGGGACCACAGGGTAAGTGCGGCTGGCCAAGTGTTACCTGCAGGTCAGGCCTCCGGCCACCTCCTGAGCCTTCTGTCAGGACTACTCCAATGGCAGCATCCCAGGCTTCAGAGGAGCCCCACAGCAGCCCAGGACCCCTGGACTCACCACAGCCCAGGATCAACGCTATTTCTCGCGGGTGGCCGAGGGACTTGGTCGATGGATTTGAAGTCAAGAGATCTGGGTTTGGAGTCTGACTATAAACAAAAAAAGAGAGAGAGCTGATGGTGACACAGCTGCGAGGTGTGACACTTTGTGAGGCTGACATGCATGGGAAGGTCCCCGGTTCACACCCAGACACCTCCCTGCATACCCGGATGTGTGTGTTCGTGATCCAGGGCTGTCTTGAGATAGGCGTGGATCGCGGCATCCAGACCCCATTGGGGATCCTCTCTCTCTCTCCCTCCCTCCCTCCCTCTTTCTTCCCCTTTTCTATCCCTCTGTGTTTCTGTCTCTCTTGCTCGTGGGAAAAAATGCCTCTGGTTAAACCTTAGTATTTCCAACTCACTTACTATGAAATATTTTTTAAGGGCCCACAAATTTAAACTTTTTTAGGGAAAAAAATCAGTTCTGGGATGCACGAAGCGGAAGAGCAGGTGCTGCGTTGTGCGTAGAAGGCCATCCAGGGCTGGTGTCTCACCCCTCTGCCCTCTCAAACTCCTACAGCAGGAGTGCTGTTTCCCAGAGCAGAACACGGAGTTACATGCCCTTAAACTAAATGAGTTAGGGACCAGCAGTTGGTGTAATGACTATGTCGCTGGACTCCCATGTAGTCGACTGCGGTTCGCGTCCTGGACCCGGTGGCTTAAAACTCACGCCGGGCGCGTGTGCATGTGTGTCCAAGATCCTGAGAGGAGAATGGAGGAGAAGGGATTGCGGCGTGGACATCCCCCATGGGGGGTGATTTCTCGCTTTCTGTCTCTATGTCTCTCTCTGTCTGGTGAGCGCACACGCCCTATAGCGAAAAACCTCTCCAAAAAAAAAAAAAAACACCAAAAAACTCACGCCAGGCGCGTGTGCGTGTGTGTCCAAGATCTCAAGAGGAGAATGGAGGAGAAGGGATTGCGGCGTGGCCATCCCCCCGGGGGGTGATTTCTCGCTTTCTGTCTCTCTGTCTGTCTGGCGAGCGCATGCGCCCTATAGCCAAAACCTCTCCAAAAAACAAACAAACAAACAAACAAACACAAACTAAATGAGTTAAATGCCCTTGATGATACAAGGCGCCTAGTAAGAAGCAAGACTGGGATTAGAATTCCATCTGTCTCCGGATGTGGCCCCTGCCTGCTGCCTGGGTGGCCCTGAGACAGCCGATGAACTTGGCTGATCTGTGACGTGGGGCGAGGGAGAGAGCCTACCTCGGAGAGCCCTGAGGCTTGGAGGGGGTGATGGGCACACGCCCGGCACGGTCTCAGAGCCAACGCAGGGCAGACGCGAGCAGTTATTTCCACTCCGGGCATTCCACAGTTGACAAATGAATAAATGAAGGGATGAATTAATAACTTAAATGTACTCTTATCCTCTGGAGGGCAGGAAGCTTTCCTTGCAAGAAACCTGAGAGTTTCCTTTACACGGAAATAAAGTGCCTATCAGAGCAGTTCTTCATGGCAGTAGAATAGGGTATTACTCCCTGTTAGTCATGTTCTCGGAGGATCGTTCCAAAAGCAGAGAGGACTGGCCCCGGATCCTCCACCAGGATCTCTCTGGCAGTGCGGACAAGGTGGTGTTTTGTGATGATTAGGCAAGAAATCTTCCAACCGCGGAGTCTCCGCTCCAGCAGAAGGCTTTGGATTTTACAAAACTGCCGGGGAAGGCGATTTCTGGTGTGGCGCTGGCTCACCTGGCTAGGTCCGCGACCATTCCTGAATTGTCTCAGAGCTATCTGCTCCACGGATGCCCTCTGCTCGCTTCTCGGAGTTCACAGGTGGCAGTGTTGGAGGAGAGGACAAGTGGCTTGTGACCTGGAGGAGCCGCAATGGTGGGGGGCGGGGGGTTTCTCACCGGAGCTCAGCCAAGTAAGCTGCGAGTGCCAAGTGCCACTTGGCAGAACACAGAGACAGGAGTCTGATCAGCCACCACGCGTGTCTCTGCTGCCACCTCCCTGTAGCCTCCTGCTCTGGGCCGTGGGCAGCCAGCGGCTTCCCAGTTCACACCTCCCTGGATGGGAGGCACCTTGGGACTATGCTGCATTCACCCACAGGGCCACATTAGCTCGGGCTTTGGAGTGAGATGAACCAGGGACGGGCCTGTCTCCAACACGATCTGTGTTCGGTGTCCCCTAGAAGATGGTCCTCAGCAAGGACTTGAGTACAAACAAAAATTATCGTTAAGCACCCCAAGGGGAAGGGACAGGACCCAGCAGGGGCACTGTTGAGCCCATTGCCACCCCATCTGCGCAGCAGGGCTCAGTCCTGCTGGGAATTCAGGGGACCTGGGAATGACCCGAGTTCTCCCAGCCGAGGCGGGAAGCTGGTGTGCTCTGATCCTACTCACCTGCCCACCCTGGCCAAGGGCTGTGTGTGGGACTATGCTTGGGTTCTTTGCCTGGACCCCTACAGGGGCTGAGTGGGTCCCATGGTTGGGACAGCGAAGCTCAGGTCTCAGGGCATGACTGAAGTGTGGTGCAGGCACCATATTAGGTGTCACAGTAATCTGGAAATACAGGAGGGTGTGCAGGTGACATCAATACTACCCCATTTCATATGGGGACTTGGCACCCTCGGATTTTGGTATCCATGGGGGTCCTGGAGTCGATCTTAGGGGCATAGTGACAAATGACTGCTATCAGCAAGAGGTGTAATCAACAAATGTGGTTTTCATGTGGCCAGCAGATGGTGTGGTGGTTAAGGCCCTGGACTCCCACATGGTCCACCATGGTTCAAGTCCCGGACCTGGTGGTTTGAAAATTGCACTGGGTATGTATGCGTGCATGCCCAAAATCCCAGGAGGAGAATAGAGGAGAAGGGATTGCGGTGTGGCCATCCTCCCTGGGGGATGATTTCTCACTGTCCTTCTCACTGTCTCTGGCAATTGGACATGTCCTATGGCAAAAACCTGAAAGAAAGAAAGAAAGAAAGAAAGAAAGAAAGAAAGAAAGAAAGAAAAGAGAAGGAGAGAAAAGAAAGAGGAGTATTGTGAAGAAGAGGTGAGAGTGACCCCAGGCCGACCAAAGCCTGCACGCCCTGCATTCCCGGTCCAGAGCCTACATCCCACCATCGTCACAACCAAGCCCAAGAGAAAGGCTGAAGGGAAGCTGAAGGAGGAAAAGCCACGGCGAAGAAGAACCACCGAGAAGGTCTGCAAGGTTGTCTGCGAAACCTGCTCCTCCAAAGCCAGAGCCCAAGCCTAACAGAAAGGAGAGAAGACACTCAAGGGAAAAGGGAAAAGCAGACGCTGGCGAGGACAGGAGAAGCCCTGCAGGAAACGGAGATGCAGAACAGACCAGCACGAGGAGCTGCAGGCGCTGCAGATGCCCAGTGAAGAGAGGGCGTCTGATAATCACGTACTTCCGGTGACTGGGTTACAGTTTGAAATAGGATTTTATAGCAAGTTTTATGCAAATGCAGAATTTTATTTGACTTTTTTTTTTTTTTCAAGCTGTCTAGTTAGCACATAGAACACTTTATTGTTGTTATTTGGGGAAGGGGTATTTGTCACTAATAGAATAGAATGTCTCCAAAGCTGAATTGATTTGGACAGCTTTCCCCTGCAGTTTTTTTTTTTTCTTCTTTTTTTGGAGAGATTTTTGCTATAGGGCCCATGCGCTCACCAGACAGAGAGAGACAGCGAGACAGAAAGTGAGAAATCACCCCCCGGGGGGATGGCCATGCCGCAATCCCTTCTCCTCCATTCTTCTCTTGGGATCTTGGGCACGCATGCACACGCGCCCAGCGTGAGTTTAAGCCACCGGGTCCAGACTCGAACCGTGGTCGACTATGTGGGAGTTCAATGACATAGCCATTACGCTAACTGCTGGTCTCTCCCCTGCAGTTTTTTTTTTTTTTTTGGAGAGGTTTTTCGCTATAGGGCGCGTGCGCTCGCCAGACAGACAGAGAGAGACATAGAGACAGAAAGCGAGAAATCACCCCCCAGGGGGGATGGTCACGCCGCAATCCCTTCTCCTCCATTCTCCTCTCGGGATCTTGGGCACGCACGCACACGCGCCCGGCGTGAGTTGTAAGCCACCGGGTCCGGGACGCGAACCGCGGTCGACTACGTGGGAGTCCAGCGACATAGCCATTACGCTAACTGCTGGTTCCCGTCCCCTGCAGTTTTGAGGCTTCCTCTTGGCTCCCAGGAGGGGAAATTCCTTTACATTGGCAGATATAGCCACCTTGGAGGGACACCATTCAGCTCCACACACTACATTCTGTGGGTTTGCTTCAGCCCTGTGACAATGGTTAGACTTATGCATGCTTCATGTACTCACCAGAGACTTTCCCAGATAACATCTATTTACTCCTGCTACAAGTGGCTTCGTGGCCAATATGAGGAGGGCTTTAAGGAGCCCTCGGGGACCCAGGCTCCTCTGAGCACTTCAACAGCACTGTCATCAGCTGTACTTTTTTTTTTTAAAAAAAGAATTGTTTATTTAATGTTATTAATTATTATTATTATTTTAATTTGCTGTAGGGTGTGTGCACTCACCAGACAGAGAGAGAGAGAGAGAAAGTGAGAAAGCAAGCTGTGAAGTCTGGGACTCGAACTGTGGTCGGCCACATGGGAATCTAGTACCTCAACCGCCACACCACCTGCTGGCCCAGCTGTGACTTTTTTCCCCTTAAGTTTATTTATTTTATTTCTTCTTTGAGTAAAGGAGAGAGTGAGGCACTCCCAGCTGGGTTTTGACGCTAAGACCTACTCCAAGCTTCGGCTATCTCTGGATCAAGGGCACTCATTGGCTGTTACTCAGGGAGGTCTCCAGACACGAACCCAGAACCTTCCCACATGGGCCAGCCTTGCAGAGTGCCATACTCTACCGCTGAGCCACCATCCAGCCCCCAACCATGTCTTTAATCTTCATGTTCTAAGGGGCAGCTCCACCTCTGGCACCCAGGCTGCATCCTGGACTGGGCAAGGGAAGAAGGCCTAGGCTGGAAGCTGAGGGGTCTGCTTCTTGGCAGCTTGGCTGCCTGCCCCACTGGGGTGCAGGTTTACATCTGCTGGACAGCACTGAGCACCCCGGTCAGGGGACATGGGGCACATAGCTGCCCCGCCCCAGCGAGGTTCTGATGGAAAGAAGGGTGAAAATCTGTCATTAGTGGGCACAGGTAATGACTGGCAGGCTATAATATCATGTCAGTAAAAATAAAAATTTGTCGGGGCCAGCAGGTGGCTTAAAAGTTAAGGCCGCTGGATCCCGCATGGTCAAAGTCCCAGACTAGGCGGCTTAAAAACACGCTCGGCATGTGTGCGTGTATGCCCGAAATCCTAAAAGGAGAATGGAAGAGAAGGAACTGCAGTGTGGCCATCCCTCCTGGGAGGTGATTTCTCTCTTTCTGTCTCTGTCTCTCTCTGGGGAGTATACGTGCCCTATGGCAAACTTAAAAGGAAAAAAAGAAAGATAAAAAAAATTGCCATGTTATTAAAGACTATCCACAGTGATTATTTTAAAGGACACACGATAATTCATTTGTGATGTCCCATAACTTCTCTGTGTCCTTCCTGTGTCGCTGCAGCCTCCTTCTGGACACTGGTGCCTGGCCCTGAGGGTGACTGGGGCCAGGATGTGGGCATTAGGGCATGCCCAGAGTAGTGACACCAGGGACAGCAGCTGCCGACAATGCCACCAGTAAAAGTCACCACGAGGCCAGAGGGTGGGGAGCATGTCACCCAGGCAGAGAAGCTGCAGGAGCGATGTTAAATGCCACCTCATCTCCTCTGAACTCGGTGACATGAGCATGTCAGAGCCTTCCCTTGGCTGTTCCAAACAAACACTAGGTCAGGGTGGCAAGGAGAAAATAAAAGAACGCTCTAGAAACTTCTCTGGTTAGGACACGGCACTCTCTTTGGAGCCTCTGTGACACCTGTGCTCAGTAAGTACCTGGTGAATGGCGGGCGACTGAGCAGGCAGCCAGCAGGTCGGATGGCGCTCTGATGACCCGGGAGTCGGCTCGGACCGCAGACTCAGAGCTGGGAGGGACACGCTGTCTGGGGACACTCCTGCTGATGCTCAAGGTCTTTCAACGAGTGTCCTCATCTCCATTTGCACACCTCTCACGACAGGACGCTCATTGCCCGGCAGCTCCAAGGGCACACGGGGCTTCCTTAGGGTTAGTCAAGCACTCTCGCCTCGGAAATCCCCCTCTTGGGTCCTGATCTTTGCCTGCAGAATCCCACAAAATAAGGGGGTAAGAGGAATGCTGGCTCCTCTTCAGACCGCACTGTCTTTAGTTATGGAAGGGTTTAACGGTCTCCAGAGCAGGCTCTTGTTCCTTTCTGCTTGAGAACACTTTCCTTTGTTTTACGTGTTTATTTATTCAGCAACGATGTATCCCGTTCCCCCTTTGTGCCCAGGATTGTACTCGGTGCTGGGATTGCAATGGTGAACGACGAGTCGGGGAGACCGGTGACGACGGTGATGAGGATGATAACGAGGGAGGGAAACTCCATGTAGCAAGCAGTTACCCATTTTTGTGTGGGCGACCTGGTGGCGTTTCAGGCTTACACAATCTTGCATCCACAGTTCTCTGTAGCTGAAACTGTTCACTGCCCAGACACCCAGTACTCATTACGAAATCACTCCCCATTGTCCCTTCTCTCCCTTGGAAACAGCTAATCTGCCTTCTGTCTCTGAATTCATCTGTTCTGGATATTTCATAGAAAAGGAGCCTCACATGCCATCACCTTTTTGACTGGATTTTTGCACTTGGCATAATGAGTTTTAGTTTTTAAAATGTTTTTGCTTAGGGTGCATGTGTTCACTGGAGAGACAGAGAGAGACAGTGAGAGGGAAAGTGAGAAATCACCCTGGGGGGACAGCCATGCAGCAATCCCTTCTCCTCCATGCTCCTCTCAGAATTTTGGGCACATACGCACACGTGCCCAGCGTGATTTTCAAGCCATAAGGTCCGGGACTAGAACCCAGGTCAGCAAAGTGGGAGTCCGCTGCCTCAACCAGTCACTTGCTGGTCCCTTAACATAATGATTTTAAGATTCATCCGAGTTCTAGCATGTATTATTTACCTGTGCATTTTATTAATTAAAAATTAAATTTAATTGTAATGCTTTATTCATTTTTAGAGCCAAATAGTAGCCCAGTGTCTGACTACAGCACATTTTGGTTACCCATGTATCCACCAGTGGGCATTTGGGTTGCAAATGATGTTCCGTAAACATGCGTGTACGAGTTTGGGTGTGGACATATACTCTCATTTCTCTTGGCCACGTACCCACCAGTGGAATTCCTCAAGCACACACACATTCTGTTTCACTTTTTGAGGAATTGCCATGCTGCTTTCTCAGTGACTCACTGGACGCTCTTATCAGCGATACACGCGGTTCCAACAACTCTGCATCAGTCCCAGGACTTCTTATTTCCACCTTGTGGAGTATAACTACCTGGAAGGTACGATTTTGTACCTTACTGTAGTTTTTTTTTTTTTTTTAAAGCTTTATATATATGTGTGTGTGTGTGTGTGTGTGTGTGTGTATGTGTGTGTGTGCACACGTATGTATATATATATATATATATATATATATATATATATATATTTCTTCCATGAACTGGGTCTTGATGCTGCAGTCTCCTCCTGTGACCTCCCACCCCATGCATCCTGGGCAAGTCCCAGATCGTGGGCAAGTGCTCACCCAGCACCCTCAGGGAGGCCTCTGGATGTGAACCCGGGTCCTTCCCATGTGGGTCTACCTTGCAGAATGTTCCGCTTTATTGCTGTGCCGCCCTCCAGCCATTGTAATTTTGATTTGCCATCTCCTTAATGACAAATGATGTCGATCATCCTTTCTTCTTTTCCCTTTTTCTTTCTTTTATTCATTTCTTTTATTAACTCTTACACAATTAACAACTGGTATCTTCTGGCGTGTTGAAGCAGGAGGACAGACAACGTTCACCACAATAATGTCTGGCAGAGTGACCGGCCATGCAACCTGCCCCACATTGATCTGAAGGGCACTTCCGGTGAGGCCGACTCCTTTTGCCGTCTCCATTCACCTTCTAGTACTTCAGGACGGCCAGCGTCAACTTCTTTCTCTTATGCTCTTTCTTCCCGGCTATGGTGTAAGAGCGCTTCCTTGTCTTAGCACCACTGCGAAGTCTCAACACTAGCCGGCTTAAGCTTATTGGCTATTCGTCTGTCTTTCCTGGGCAGCATGTGTTCGAGTCCTTTTCCCACTTTTTAATTGGGTTGCATAATGGTTCATTTACTGGGTCAACTTGACTGGGCCATGCGATACCCAGGTGTTTCATCTGACATTATTTTGGGCTTCTTGGAAGGGTGCTTGTGGGGGAGTGTAATTTTTAAAAATTTATTTATTTTTGGCCATTGGGCATGTGCACTTGACAGAGAGAAGGAAAGTGAGAAATCACTCCCAAGGGAAATGGCCACACCACAATCCCTTCTCCACTTTCCATTGGGCATGCACACACACCAAGCATGATTTTCAAGCTGCCAGGTCTGGGACTCAAACCACAAAGCTGGCTATGAGGGGTCCAGCTCCATGTCCCCTACTGGCCTGAGATTAACAGCTTAATTGGTAGATGGAGTAAAGCAGATCGCCCTCCCTAATCTGGATGGGCTGTATCCCATTAGATAAGAAAAAAAAAGGTGAGCTTTCACCAAGTAAGAGAATGTCCTCCACCTGACCGTCTTCCACCCGGAGTGCTGGCCTATTTTCTGCTGCGGCCTCTGCCTAGAACTGCTCCACGGGTCCTCCTGAGTTTCCGACCTGCTGATTACCCTGGAACACGGGGCTCTGTACCTGCGCGAACCAGCTCCTCATATACATCTTTCTGCTGTTGAGTTATAGTTGTTTTTTACGTATTCAAGATATGACATCCTCACCAGGTATAGGACTTGCAAATATTTTTTTTGAGAGGTTTTGTGCTATAGGGTGCGTGCACTCGCCAGATAGAGAGAGACAGAGAGACAGAAAGCGAGAAATCACCCCCCAGGGGGGATGGCCATGCCGCAATCCCTTCTCCTCCATTCTCCTCTCGGGATCTTGGGCACGCATGCACACGTGCCTGGTATGAGTTTTAAGCCACTGGGTCCAGGACTTGAACCACAGTCAACTACGTGGAAGTCCAGCGACATAGCCATTACGCTAACTGCTGGTCCCAGGACTTGCAAATATTTTCATCCCTTTGACAAGACAAATGATAAAAGAAGCAATAATCTTGAAGTAGAGGAGGTGTTGAAGGAAACACCAAGCACGAAGGAGGAGCCCCCAGGAATGGATCCTCCTCAAGGGCAGGCTTTATTCACTGTGAAGCCCCACGGTGCCTGGGACTTACTAGGTGCTCAGTAAAGAGTTGCTGGACATGGGGACCAGCAGATGGCATAAGGTTACATTGTTGGACTCCCACGTAGTGGACCGCAGATTAGCCCTGGACCCAGAGGTTTGTCTCACCCCGGTGCATGGGTTTGAGTGCCCAAAATCTGAGAGGAGAATGGAGGAAAAAGGATTATGGTGTGGACATCCCCCCTGGGGAGGATGATTGCTCGCTTTCTGTTTCTGTCTCTCTGTCTTCAGTGAGTGCACACTCCCTATAGCAAAATTCTCTCTAAGAAATAAATAAATAAGAGTTGCCAGAAGTAAACACAAGCAAGTGAATTTGGGTGGTGAGTGGGAGCAAAGAAGGCTTCCCAGGGGCAGCCTCATTTAGGCTGAGACCCGAGGCCCGTGTAGCAATGAGCCCGGCAGGGAGGGCGCGGTGGACAGGGTAGAGGAACAGTCTGTGCGAGGGCCCGGAGGAGAGAGCAGACTGCAGGGTGGAGGAGCAGAGGCTGTCTCATAGAGCAGAGAGCGCAGGGGACGAGTGCAGAGTTGGGGGCGAAGTGGAGTGAGGAGAGACGCAGGTGGAGTAGAGAAAGGAGAAAGGTGAGGTTGGAAGCGGCCAGGCACAAAGGGCCTGTAGGCTGGTAGGGAGTTGGGGGCCCTCTGAGCAGGAGAAAGGAAGCGCAGGGCAGGGAAAGATCGATGAATGAGCACAGTTGCCATCTGTGGCCCAGGAAGGTTGTAAGGGAGGCCAGAGAAGATGGGGCCTCTGACTCCAGCTTCCCGCTTTTTGCAGTTTAAATTCTGGCTCTGTACCCCACCTCCCACCCCAGGTGCAGAGGGGGCTCAAGCAAAGCTACCGAAGCGTCCTCTCCTGGAGCGTGTGACAGGGATAAGGAGGAGCCTCCCAATCAAATGACATAACCACAGCAGCCTGCCCAGAGCCTGCAAATCCGACCCCCAAAGTTCCAGATGCAGACTCCTCTCTGACCACTTCCCGTGATGACTGCCCTGAGAAGGCACGGCCGGGACCTCAGGGGAGGCTCTTTTTGTGACAGTTTGGGTCCAGGCTGGTCACCAGGGCCTTCCTCTGGCTGGACCGACACAAGAGGACAAAATGGGCAGAGAGCACCAGGCACCTGCCCTACCTCTGGGCTGCCTCTTGTAAACAGCCTCCCAATTTCTAAATAAACCGGAACATGGATTCACCCAGCTTGCGAAAGGCACGGAACTCCCATATGGCAGACCATGGTTCAAGTCTAGACTGGACGCTGGTGTACCTCCGCATATACCTCTGGAGGTGTACGCTCGCCAGAGAGACAAGAGAGACAGAAGGCAAGAAACAAGCCCTGGGGGTATAGTCACACTGCAGTCCCTTCTCCTCCATTCAGGATTTTGGGCATGCACGCACCTGCACCTGGCCTGAATTTTAAGCTGCCAGGCCCAGGATTTGAACTGCGTTCAACTACGTGGGAGTCAGGGACAGCAGGATGGTCCAGGCGGAAGGGCCAGGAAAGGACTGAGGGAGTGGGCTAAGACCAGGGGGCATGGTGTGGGAGGCGGCCCGAGCTGAGATCTGACCCTAGTACTGGGAGTCACCAGGAGAGCAATGTGATCCCATCTCAGTACTGGGGAGAGAGCCTCTGGGTGGACAGCAGACGGGGGAAGGAGGAGGCCACGAGCCCACCGTGAGGAAGGGGCCAGCAGGGGCGGCTCCCATCAGCATCTCTCAGCATCTTCACCCGGCAAGTGCGGCGACAGGTAAAAAGGAACCTGAGTTACAGCAACCACAGGTGCAGCCTCGCTCCAAGGGCTGTCCAGGCTGACCTGGGGCTCTTTACAAATGTGAGGCCCAGGCACAGGGCTGCAAGGAGCCACACGCACCTGGCCCTGCCGTAGACAGGTGGGAGGCGGATGGCCTGAATGTGGAGCTACATTGCAGGTGGCAGGAAGCCTTTCCCCCTCTTTTTTTCATACGTTACTTGGGTTTGGGTTTCTGTTATTTGTATCAAAAGGGGTCTTGGTGGGTGTTCATCCACCCGTCCACCCGCCCACGTACCCATCCGCCCATCACAGACCTGCATTAAGTTCTCAGTACCAAACCCTGGCCTTGTGGGCTTCCACACGGCACCTCCTCTCTATGAGACAGCGTCTGTGAAATCTGCACCATCATCTACCCTGCGGGTGGTTCCCAGGATGACACGGTAACCCACGAAGAGTAGCAGGCTTGGCACTAAGAGGAGGGGCTCGTCGTCCCTCCCCCATTGCATCTTCCCACCTGTCAAAACCAGCCCCCCAGCCCGCCAGGTGTGCCCTGGGTCCTCCCGAGCAGGCAGAGCCCGTGTGTACAGCCTTTATTGTTTCTCCAGCATTTTCCAGAAGAATGGTGTCATTCAAGGGCCGCAGGGGATGGGGGGAGTAAAAAATAACATAAACAAACTGAACAGAAATGCAGGGGGGTGGCAAGAGGGGCTGAGATCGGGTGTTCGGGGCAGAGAGGTGGAAGACCCAGGGCAGTCACTGCTTCTTAGCTTTCAGCCACCAGAGTGGAGAATTCTGCAAAAGAAAACGAGAAGTAGGAATGAGTCCGGGGAGCAGCGTGCAAGAGAGACTGTCCCCCGTCTGACCGCTGGGCCCCTGCAGGAGACCGGGGGTGATGGATGAGCGAGCGAGTGAGGGAAGTAAGACAGGAGAGGTGTGGGGTAGGCAGGTGGCGTGGTGGTTAAGGCACTGAACTCCCGTACGGCAGACCGTGGTTCAAGTCTGGACTGGGTGGCTTGCTTTCTTTATCTCTCTCAGTCTCTCTCTCTGTCTGGTCAAATTAAAAAATAAATAATAATTCTTTAAAAAAAATAGACAGGACAGGTGAGCTACCAAGTCTTTTGCTTCCTGAGGTCGTGCCATAGGAAATGATTATTAATAACGACTGCCATCATTGTGGCCATGATCACTTTCTGTTTACCCCACGCCAGGCTCAATTCTGAACACTTCCTGTGCGTTGCGCTATCGACGTTGGTGACGGTCCTGCATTGATTATTTTTCCTGTTCTACAGGTGAGGAAACTGAGGCTCAGCGTCCAGCCATTTTTCTGGACTTCTCTGTTGTTTTTCTCCCCAGTAAATAAGAGAATAAGGAACAGCAAGTAAGGAACTTGCCACCACGAGCCCCGTGTGTCTCAGAGATGCCACGTTGGGTCTCTGGCAAGCCCCAACTGTCTACAGAAAATGCAGTGGTGTGATGGAGAGACAGCCTGGGCTGGGGTCAAGAGGCAGGGGGGGTCTGGTCTGGCTGTATTCACCGGAAACTGTGTCTCTGTGGGTTTCGGTTGTCTTAGCTCTCAGTGGAGTGAAGCGACGAGGCAGTGGTCATTCCTCACGACAGACGAATGAAAATCTGCGTGTGACATGGCTTCGTGGGGGCCACACCAAGTGGCTGGGACCCCCTCGAGGGAAGCCTCGCCCTGGCTGAACTGTGGAAACCTATCCATGCGACTTCTTCATTTTCACCACCGTTCTGTGGTCACACAGGATGTTAACATCCGGGGAAATGAAGGTGGGACCCAGGACTCGTACTACCATTGCACATCTTCTAGTTATACAATTATTCCAAAAGAAAAAGTCAAACTCAGAACCCAAACAAACCAACGTGTGTCACGTTATGGAAATCACCTGCCCTGGCCCTGGCCCTGGCTGGGTGAGAGGCCACGAACCCGGGCTCCTCACCTTTCTGGCATCTGCCCTGGGAAGTAGACGCCACCCTTGCCTGTCCCCAGGCTGTGCCAGGGTAGGGAAGGCTGGTGACCTTGTCAGGGAATCCAGGTGGGAGAGTGGCTGCAGCCGGTCCTGAAGCCCCAAGGCCCCGGGCCTGAGTGGTAACTGCGCAGCAGGGATGGGGTCCCAGATAAATAACGAAACCCCGGATGCTCTGAAAGACTCCCTCCCACAGGCCGGGTATCTAAGGGCTTGTTTTCTCGGCCATGAGTCCCGTGATGGTGCAGGACCTCGCCGGGTTCTTTTGAGGTGTCTTTAATTGCCAGCATTTTGTGAATGCCGTCCACCTTTAGAGCACCCAGCATGTATCCCCACTCTGCTTCCAGGGGCTCCTCTTCCCTACTGCCAGGCCTTGAGCTTTCTGTGTGATGACCCTTCCGGTCTACACACACAGGGTGTGGCCGAGAGCCCTGACCGGGGCCCCTTGTCCTGGCCTCTGTGACTGACAGGGAGAGACGCAGGCTCGGGCGTGGGGGGTGACCGCTGGGGTTGTAGTCCTGTCTACACTACCTACACGCTGTGTGACCCGGGGCAAACGTCTACATTCCCTGTGCCTCCGTTTCCTCATCTACATGGGGGTGGTAACAGCACACTCTTCATCGGGCCGCTATGCAGATGGTATAGTACGTGCTCAGTAAACACTAGCTACTAGTGTTCATGGGACCTTCCTGGAGTCCCCGAGGGAAGCGTTTTCATGTTATCTCGGCGAGTTCTCGCGATCACTCCACAGGAGACACGCCTGTCCGCACCTCACCGATGCAGACACCGAGGCCACGGTCACACGGCGAACGTGATTTCAGCTCCACACGCTGTCGGGCTTCCTTCCTCCCCAGAGGTTTCCGACCTACTTTGACCTTGGTATGGACTGGCACCTGTCTCAGCTCAAGTACTGCCACCCCAGGACTCTGTCACAACACCCCTTTTTATTTACTTCGTGGTACTTAGCACTCTGAAACGCTCTTGTTTATGTACTTATTTTAGTGGCCTCTCCCACCGAATGTAAGTCCTCGGGGGCCGGATGCCGTCTCTCCGCTTGGCCTCTTGCCTAGTCACTAGAACAGTTCCGGCACGCAGCAGGTGCCAGTAAACAGAGGCCAAACGATCGAATGGGTGAATGAGCGGATGGACAGACGGCCATGGCTGCCCCTCATGGTTCAAGTACTGCCTTCCTGCCTACGTTCTCGCGACAGCCCTGGGAGGTGACAGGTGGGAAGTGGGAGCAGGAGGGGGGAGGTGTCAGGGTCCTGTGGACACCAGGAGGCAGAGCTGGGGGTCGGGGAGGCCGCTTCTCAGGGGCTAGCATCCCACTGGGACAGAAGTGTGACCTCTCTCCAGCTCCAACCTGCATGCAGCCTGGGGCACCCGGGAGTTGGCATTCCCTGCTGGTGGCATCCCTCGGTCCCAGGATAAAGAGGCAGGAGCTGTGCACCAAAGCCCGCAGCCAAGGCCGAGGGGAGTTGGGTCTCTCCACTGCCCAGCCTGCCCTGGCCTCCTTGCCCCCACCTCTGGGCTCTGGGGCTGCTTATCAGCACAGAATCCCTTAACCGCTTTCTCACCGAATAGGAATTGGTGCAGTTGGTGTGCGGGGAACCAGGGATCCAGAGGGGGCTCTCCTTCCCAGGGATGGGAAGTCACCTGGCTGTGGGAGAGCTGTTGGGCCTGGGGGGTTTTGAAAACTTCTTAAATCAGACCCCCTGCCCACCCTGGGGCCTGCTCTGAAGTAGCCGGGACTTCACAATGGCCGCATGCCCTGGCTCTTTGCAGAGAACACAGGATTCTAATTTTATCCGCTCAGAACCTTGAGCAGGGCATTTGCAGACAAATTGAGGGCAGGGGCCACCTCTTCTGTACCTCAGGGCAGAGCTCTCGGAAACCAGCAATTAACCAACAGCCCTCCGAGCAAATGCCTCTTCTGAAATGGCCAGGTCTGTCCTCAAAGGAAAGCAAGTGAGCAAAGCACGGGACCCCGAGAAGGCCAGGTCAACTCGCTGGGCAGCAGGATTCTGGGATGGGCATGGACGCTGGACGATGGGGTTCTAGTCTTGGTTCTGCCCTCTGTCCCATCCCTGGACAAGCACCTGACCCTTCCTGGGCTTGCTTTTCTTACTGTGCGCTGTGGGGTCCAGAGACACCCTTCCAGCTTTTGCGTAATGTTGCATAATGTAGAAATTACTGAGCTGGAGGCTGGCCACCCCCGGCCCCCCACCCCATCCCCCTTTCTTTTGTTTTTCTTCTAATGTTTTTGCCATAGGGCACATGCACTTGCTGGAGAGAGACCGGGGTTGAGGGGTGGGGAGGTGGGGGGTGTGGGGGGAAGACATGGCCGTGCCACAATCTCTTCTCCTCTATTCTCCTCTTGGGATTTTGGTCACATATGCACACATACCCTGTATAATTTTCAAGCCACCAAGTCTGAGACTTGAACCACAGTTGGCCATGTGAGAGTCTAGTGCCTTAACCACCATGCCACCTGCTGGCTCCGCCGCTCCCCTTTCTTGCTTCTGTGACCTTTGACCATATACTTCACCCACCATGCCTCAGCTTCCTCATCTGTAAAATGGAGCTGATCTAGCACTTACCCCCTTGGGCTGTTTGTGGGAGCCTGCACGTCAGCTCTCGGTCTCAGGCCAGATGCACGGTGAGTGCTCAGCACCTGGTCGCGGCTGGGTTAAGATGTGTCTAGACCTCCAGCCACTTTGGCGCCAAGCCCGTGGAGTGCCTGGCCACAGCAGGTGTTCTGTCTCTGCCTACACTGCAGCCTTAAGGTTGTGCCCTTGCTCACTCGCCCTGCTTTGTCTTCAGCGTCCCCCACTTGCCCGTCTCCACTTTGGCACCTGCCCTCTGCCTTCCAGCCATCCAGGAGCTGGGTGTGAATCTTGTCCCATCACAGCCTGCCCAGTGGCCATAGGTCACTACTCTACTTCCCTGAGCCTCAGTGTGCCATTTGTAAAATGGGTATAATAAACCCACTTGCACGGCTACCAGGAAGACCAGGGGAAACAGAGACGCCCAGCATAGTAGATGCCTTATAAAGGTTTCTCCCACCGCCCTTGGATTAGCACAACTGACATGGGTTGGAGTTCTGAAATGACAGCCACAGCCACAAAAACCTTGAAGCTGAGAAGGGCAGGGAGATGGAAACAGGACCCGGGGAGCGTAACTAGCACCCAGCATTTATACACACCGTCTACCCATTTGAACTGGAGCCCGCCTCTGGCACGCCCATCTGTGGCAGCCAGTCTCTGGGTCTCGGTTTTCTCATCTGTAGGAGGGGAGACTGAGAATATGTCCTCTCAGGGTTATGGAAGGACGCCATGGAAAACAAAAATGGATGAGGAGTGCCTAGTACAGTGCCTGCCACAGTGTGAACACAAGGCAAGGCACAGCGTTCCTTTGGCGGGACCCAGAATGTTCATCCTTCTGCAAGACACACAAGTACTGTGCTACCTTTGCATTCTGACAGCTCCCCCAAGGCCCCCCGGGGCTGGCTTGTCACTTGTCTTCATTGTCCAATCAGAAAGCGAGGAGAAAGCAGGGCCGGGTGGGATGGAGGCAGCAGACAGAGGGTCAGAGATTCTGTTCTTTCCTTTCCCTTAGGAAACTGGAATTAACCTAATTAGGGCTGCCCTAGTCTGGGGTGCTGTGGGGATTGGACAAATTTAGAAGCTATTGACAGGTGAGGCCAGCACATGCTGATAGCCCGGGGTGAAACTGAGCTGGCCATTGAGTCAGCGGCTGGACAGCTCCTTCCCTCCCTCTGCTGGGATGACCGCGATGAAGGAGTCGGTCTCCCAGTTTATCACCTCGCCCTGAAATAGCTCCGGGGCTCAGTTTCTTATACATTGGTACTGCACACAGGGATCACTTTCCTATCCGGGGAACTGGGAGGCAGGGTCGTTCAGGGTCAACCCAGACGGCCGCAAGGAGGTGGCATAAGCAGTTCTGGGGCTCGCCCTATGCCAGGTGCTGTCTGGTGCATTATCCCATTTCGTCCTCGCTGGCTCTCTTATCCCATTTTACTTACAGGGACATTGAGGCTGGGAGTCACCCAGCCAGACACATCTAACTCAGGCCGGCTCATGCCAGGGCCCGGCTCCTTCTCCCTGGCTGGAGTTGCAGGGCCCTGCGTTCTGACTCAAGCCATCGTCCGCAGAGGCAGGGGAGGATCAATGGAGAGTGAAGGGCTTTTCTTCTGCCTTAGCCGCTGCTCCCTTTGGCAAGAGGCGAGTTACATAAGGAGAGTTGCTTCCTCTCCCCCAGCTAAATCTTATCTAGCGCAACATAAGGCCGGAGTTAGCAAAGTCCACCTGGGAATAAAAGGAGCAGATCGCTAAGCACAGAAACCATTTATAACTCCGACATCGCAGCTCAGCTTGGGGAGGGGTGGAGTCTGGAGACCCGGGTCCCATTCAACCAAGGATTTGCTGTATGGTTTTGGCACTTAATGCCTGCAGGGCCTCAGTCTCCACATCTCGTGTGTGTCCCCCCAGACCCCGTGGGCTGGCAATGAGCTGGTACTGAACACCACACAGCCCAGGGCTCTGCTGTGGGGCTGCTGGGCCGCCCTGCCACGTGCCCACCTCGCCTGTGAGGGCTGGGGCCTGGAGTTACAGGGAGGCGGCAGAGCCCCCTCCATCCTTCTTGCCTTTCTCCACCTCATTTCCGTGGAGCATTGAGAAGCCACTACTTCGAAAGGCTTTTGAGATGGCTTATGAGCCGAAGCATGAGCATAAACTGACAAGACAGGAGTCACTCCGGGAAGTCACTTAAGTCAAGCAACACCCCTGTCTGCCAGTGCACGTGTGTAGCCCACTGCACAGAGGGGGAGGTGGTGCCCCAGAGAGGGGATGGCGCGCCCCTCACCTTCCGTCCCTGTGCCTGTCAGGTACTGTTTTCTGCCTGATTTCAGGTGTGCTGCACAGCCCGAGGGCTTGCTCTACCACCCCACCTCCTCTTAAAGAAGTCACTTAAGGATAAAAGAGAACATATTTTTGCCAGGAGGAAACAGAAAAGGCAAATGCCTCCGGGCACGTGAGTGGTACGGTCCTCCACGATAATTACGACTCAATTTTTCAGCAAAGAGAGCCCAAAGCAAACCAGGCTCTTGAGTGGGAAAAGGCCTGAAGCACAGGAATGCGGGTCAGTCGCTGAGACTGGGACTCGGGGAAGATGTAGCGGGGAATGTGTGTGGCTGTGTCGGGGGTGGGGGACCCTGTCTGCAGCATGGTGGGGAAGAGTGAGGCATGTACACTCAGGGGCTGGAGTGGGCCCTGGTGATTACCAGCACGCTGCTCTGCTTCGCTGGGCCTCGCTTTCCCTGTCTACTCAGTGAGGGTAACAGGGGGACCCTGCAGGGCCGGCCTGAGGCTGAGCTGAGTGGGGTAAGGGCCAAGTGCAGCACCTGGCACACGAAGGCGTGAGTGGATCTGTCCTCCGCTCCTGCCTGTAGGCTCCCTCCTCGTGGGCAGAAAGGGGCAACGAGGGGAGAGCTCAGGCAGAGGACATGTGGAAGGCGGGGTGGTAGAGTGTCCGGGCTGCATGGCCTCTGCTGCTAAGTGACCCGGGCGTGTTTCTAACTTCCCTGAGCCTCCTTGGCAAACAGAGCTGGTGCCACACTGCTTCTTAGAATTAGTGTAAGTGCGGTTCCCCGCAGCATCGGCACTACCTGGTGACTTGTTCGCAGTGCAGAAGGGCGGACCTCACCTAAGGAGTCAGAAACTCCTGGGTGGGGCTGGGCCATCTGTGCTGAGGGAAGCCCTCCTGGGGGCTCCGATACCTGACCCGGTTTGTGACCACTGTGAGAGGGAAGTGCCTGGAAAGGCACCTGCTACACGTCTTCACCTGCACGTCTGCCTGCACATCTGGCCCGCATGTCTACCTGCACATCTGGCCCACATGTCTCTACATCTGGCCCGCATGTCCGCCTGCACATCTGGCCCACATGTCCGCCTGCACATCTGGCCCACATGTCTCTCTGCACATCTGGCCCGCATGTCTGCCTGCACATCTGGCCCACATGTCTCTCTGTACATCTGGCCCGCATGTCCGCCTGCACATCTGGCCCGCATGTCCGCCTGCACATCTGGCCCACATGTCTCTCTGCACATCTGGCCCGCGTGTCTGCCTGCACATCTGGCCCACATGTCTCGCTGCACATTTGGCCTGCACGTCTGCCTGCACATCTGGCTTGCACATCTGCCTGCACATCTGGCCTGGACGTCTCGTTGCACATCTGGCCTGCATGCCCGCCTGCACATCTGGCCCACACATCTCACACGCCTTGTGCCTAGCTTTGCAGCTGCAGCCGGGCTTTTGGGCACCATGTACCTTTTCCAGCTTCTCTATCCTTTTCTGCCGTGAGACCCCCCCTTTACCAGCTCCACACCAGCCCTTCAGGGAAGCCTTCAAGAATCAGTCAACCACGTCTATAAACGTCCTTGTGCTTCCTGGAAGTAGTTACCCCCGAGACAGAAACACAAGGGTTATTATCAGAGCATCGTCTTTCTACCTGCTCCCTTTGTTCTGGGATCTTAAAGAACCAGGCAAATAGCTCTTGCGTCTGGAAGGACAATAGTTGGGGACAGTGACAGACCCTGCCTTGGCGCTGCCCCCACCCCTGCTGTATACAAGCCCCCACTGGTGCAGGTCTCCAGCCTTGTGCTGTGGACTGCCTCTGCCTACCCATGGCTGTGCTTCCTCATCACAGCCTCCCCAGAGCGGGACACACTTTCGTCCGTTCAGTCATTCTTTCAATAAGCCACTTTCCAGTTCTCTCACTAGGTCCCGGGCCCTGTTCTAGGGGCTGGGGTCAGAACAAAACAAGTCGTGCCCCTGCTCTGTGGACTGACATCCTCTTCAGGGAGAGAGAAGCCCGGAAGAAGCCGGCGACTGAAATCATCAGTAGATACTCACTAGATTGCAGTGAACGAACGAAGCAGACAGTACGGGGCATGAGCTCGGGGCCCGACAGGACTGAGCTCGGATCTTGACCTTTTCTCTTCCTAGCCCTGTGAGTGTGGGCAAACCCCTCCATCTGAGCCTCAGTGTGCTCCTCTGTGAAGCAGGAATAGTCTGGTATTCATCTTAAAGACCATGGGGAGATGCGGTGAGAAGCATGGTGCGTGGCACACACTGGGGCCCCGTGAAGTCAGATGTCACCGCTGTCATCACTCAAGGTCACACTGAAAGCCTAAGTCCTGACCTAGTCCTGTGGGTCCCGAAGCTGGAAGGGACCCAGTGACTGGGTAGTTGACCCCTGGTTTTCAAGACGATGCACCTAAAGGCCAGACAGGTTCCATGACTTGCCTCAGGTCCACTGAGGGGTGAAGGCAGATTCACCAGCGGGAAGGTGGGCTCGGATCCTCTGGCCTTTTAAAGGGAGCCAACAGCAAAGCAACCTCGGGCCCGGCAAAGGATCGGCCCCTGCTCCCAGCCTTCGGGCACCGTCGTGCTGCCTTCCTGTGTCTGCTGGTGGAGGAGGGCGCCTGCATCTTTCCATCTCAAAATCCTAAAGTGTGGGGCCCCACCGCCTTGGGGTGATCTGTTCCCAGTGTCCATTTCCTCCCTCACCCCTGCTGTTTTGTTCTGTTCCGATCCCCAGAGCTCAGTGTAGGCTGAGGTTGGCCTGGGTTTGCTCTGTTGTCACAGATACCCAGGTTTGAATCCTGGTTCTGGCATTTGCTGGCAACGTGACCTTGGACTCTCAGAGCTGCCCCTTCTGCACCTGCACCTTTGTCCTCTGTCATCTCAAGGACGAGTGAGGTGGCACTTGCAGAGAGCCCAGCCAGTGGGCACACATCGCATGCCCAGAGAATAACCCTGCCCTCCCACTCCCAGCAAACCGATCTCCCGGAACTTTCTAAACATGCTCGACTTCCCAGTCTCAGTGCTTTTGCTGCTCCCTACACCTCCTCTGCCCCTGCCAGCCTGCAGCATTCCTGCCCGAGGCCTCCAAACCTGCGTGAAGTGCCCACTGCCTGCACCCTCTGCCTCTGCCCTGTAGGATGGCGTGCCTGCGTGCACACACACATGGAACCGCAAGTACCCTGCTGCTGTTCATTGAGCACTTACTACGTGTGGGCACTGTTCTCAGCATGCCCATGGCACCATGCCCAGGGAGATTTGGAAGCTGGGGCTCCGGGTTACAGTCAATACTCGGGGGCACCTGGCCAGGAAATGGTGCCCTACGAGCTGGAGCCGAGTCCTCTTTCCCCTCCCACTGCTGGGCACAGGGCTGCTGCTCCGTGAACCCTGCTGGGGCCACTGGGAAAGCTTAGTTTGCTCATTAAGGTCGAGGACGGGCAGGAAGGGAGGGAGGCGGGGAATCAGGCCAGGGTCTGGCCTGGTTCTTCTGCATCATTTAGGTCATCTGTAAGTAGCTGACCCTGCCCAGGGCTTCTGAGCCATGGCCAATACTGACAGCAGACAGCAATAGGAGGCAGGTTTGGGGGCCTGGGCTGAGTTTGGGGTGAGGGGAACTAAGTTGGGGTGGAGCTGTCTGGTAAGTGGTTTGGTGAGGATGGGGGCCGGGGAGATCTGCCACTCACCAGAGTCACCAAGAGCAGCCAAGCCACCCGCACCCTTCTCTCCAGCACCCTCTGCTCCAGCTCCTCCTTCCCAGCCGGCAGCTGGCGACTTTAATACGTGCACACCCACTTTCAGAATCCCTGCACCTTTCTCAAAGTAATTATGTGTCGATAGCCTCTTAATTTTCACAATGACCCCAAACAGGCCTTAGGAGAGGCTCATACAACCCATCTGCCAGGCAGAGGAACCAAGGCATGGCAAAGGCGGTGCTCTCAAGGTCATGGCGGAGGGCAGAGCGCCAGCAGGCCGTGGGTCTGGACTTCAGACCCTTAAGAAGGACTCCTCTGAGTCAGGTATTGGCTAGAGACTGCGGGTGAAAGAGTAAATGCGACCTGTCCTTATGTTTTCAGCGAGTTAACAAATACACACACAGCATTCTACTCTAAACGCTTTACATATTAGCATATCTGATCCTCAGATAACCTAGCAGCTAAGAACTATCAATACTCTCAGTTCAGAGATGAGAAAACTGAGGCCCAGAGGCGTTTTGCGAATTGCCCAAAGCCATATAGCTAGAAAGTGGCACCCTTGGGATTTGAACCCAGAGAGCCTGGGAACAGAGGCCAAGCACCTACACATGACTTTCTCTTACACTGGCAGAAAGGACTATCACAGGAATGCTGGCGAGACTTACTCAGACCTGGTTCTCAGTCCCTGCCTCTCCACTGCAGCCTAGTTCTTTGAACTAGAACAAGCGCTTTCGATGTCCATGTCCATTTGCCCGTCTGCAATGCGGACAGGATTCCCAAGGATGCTAAGTGGAGAGTCAGTGGGATGGGGACCCGACCCCTCCCTGTGCGAAGCAAAGCTTGAGGAGCGAGGCTGGGCCAGGTATTCCTTTCCCCATCCCCAGCTGGTTCCTGGCTGGCTGTTTTCCCGGGTCTCCTGTAGCGCTAGAATGGCGTATTTAAGAAAAGCCAAAACAGGCTTGGAGACGAGAGGTTACAGGACACCAGATGCTGGGATGACAGGAGATAAGGAATTTCCATTCCTGGAATCTGACACTGTGAGAGCCAGAGAGTCCTTGGGGATCAGTCGGCCTCATCTCCTCTGATTACAAATGGGAGACTGAGGCCCAGAGAGTGAGCCGCACTGACCAAGGTCACACAGCCTGTGTGGGCAGAGCCAACAAGAAGTCGGGTAGGCGGAATTCAGGCCAAACCCCAAGGTCTGCTGGGGGAGAGAGCACCATTCATGCGGGGAGCTAGAATTTAGAACTGTGTGCATTTTTCCTTGCCTGGCTTCATGTGCGAGAGCACTCAGACCTAACGGACTGCCTTTGATTTTCCAGTCCTAGGGAGCAAGGGATCCCTCATGGCCCCTTCCTTGTGACAGACCCGGCTTTTAGCATCTAAGCACCTCAGGATCCACGAAGCACCCAGACCCCAGGCCAGGTACTCACCATCGACCCCAATTTTGCCATCCCCGTCCTTGTCTCCAGCGGCCAACAGCGTCTTGGTTTCTTTAGCAGACAGGTCTCTGGCATCTGGGAGAAGCCCTTTAGGATAAATCTGGAGGAGGAGAAGGACAAAGGAAAGCTGGGGCGGGAGTCAGGCTGAGGTCACCTTGCAGGAGCGCTGTGTGGAAGAAGGGCTGGCGTCTGCGTGGGGGAGGGGGCGGCTGGGATAGGCAGCAAGCAGAGGGCACGCGTGCAGTCGTGCGGGGCCTGGTCACCCGGCCCAGGCTGTGCTGTGTGCGAGTGCGGGAAGGGCAGGCTGTGATCAGCCACGGGCTGACCCCCACTTCGGGGAGGGCACCTGCATTTGGTTATTTACTCAGCAAATGTCTATGAAGTGGCTCCTCTGTGTCAGGGCTCTGCTGGACACTGGGGGCTCAGTAGTCGTCTTCAGAAACCACTTAAAAATGGGGACAAGTTCAAGCACGCTGAGAAAGACCACGTGGTATGATGGGTACAATGATGGTGGAAGCAGAGAAGGGGGGGCACGGAGGATGCATCCCTCCCACGTGGGGTGACAGAGGAGCGTGGGGACTATTACCTTAGAGGCCGATACCTGGAGCCTCTGTGTGTGTGTGTGCGTGTGCGTGTGCGCATTTGTGTGTGTTGCATATGGATGCCTAAAGGAAGTTCCAGACAGAAGGTCCCTCGTGGGATGGTTTGGGGGAGCGACAGGACGGGTGCAGAAGTCCCTATCTGAAAGGCCCCTCTCGCACCCTCCCCCTCTCTTTCTGACAACATTCAGGCGGTCTTGGGTCTTGGCCAGAGAGTGCTGTCAGGCACAGCTGGGCAGCCGACGTGGGCCAGGTGGCCGCGGGTTACGGAGGGAGGTGCCTGCTGATGCACTGCATTTTCCTACTCAGAGCCTCTCCTCCTCTGCTTCGCCCCAAGGACCCCTCGGCCACCAAAACTGGTTCTGCTTCCCTGGCTTGTCCAGAAAGAGCTCTCGCTGCCCACCGCCGGCAGAACGGGCAGGGGTCTGCAGGGTGCTGGGCGGTGCCTTTTACACAAGTGAAAATCAATGAAACACTCAAGTGAATGCTTTCTGCCTTGCCCGTGGTGTCAGGCAGTGAGAAAAACTTTCCTCCTGGTTTGTATTAAATTATTAAGTAGCATCATTCCATTAGCAATATTAAGTGGCTATAACTTAACCTAGTTAGTGGCACTTTCAGCTGAGGGTTTTATTCTTCCGGAAGCAGCAGCGCTCGGAAGCATTTTCCCTCGGCTCCCTGGGTCTGAGCCCTGCGGTCCCGCTCACGCTCGCGGTCACGGCCATGCAGGGTTATTCGCTGTGAAGGGTGCACAGATCAGGGCAGGTCACTGGGGACGTGGAAGTAAGAGTCCCACCCCCCACCTGCCCCTCCCTGAGCCTCTGCCCAGCCCTGAGGCCTCAGTTTACCCCAGCTCGTCCTCCTCGATGAAGCCACTCTTGTCCTTATCCAGAATGTGAAACACCTTTTTCACATCATCCGGACTCTTTTTCTTCAGGCCAACCATTTGGAAGAACTTTTTGTGGTCGAAGGAATCAGCAGCTGCGGGGACAGAGCAGGTTCAAGTGAGGACGAAGCAGAGGCAGTAGGGAAGGGTGGGAGAATGGGGCTGGGGCACATGCTGGGGTTTGTCGATCGACTCTCCCATGCCAGGAGTGGGCACCAGAAGGAGCGTGGGTCCATCAGAGGCCGAGGGAGCCCAGCCTAGGAGAGGATGCCCTGCCCAAGGTCACCCACGAGAGGTGGAGCTGGCGGTGCACAGCAAGCCTCCCTGCTTCCCAAGCCAGCCCCTCCCCTCCGCCCCCAGCCCACCTCCACTGCACCTTTCACCCACGGTGGGGGGGCACCCAAGGACCAGAGACTCTTGACCCCCCGAGACTCTCGTTTCCACGAAGCCTTTGGGGTGGTGGCTGGGTGGGAATGAGCTGGGAAACTGGAAGGGGGGCACATGGGGTGTATGTGTAGGGGTGAGGGGAGGAGGGGGCGACCTTCTTTCTTGGCCCCAGACTGTATTGCCAGAAACCCCACAGAGAGGATGAGTGTCTCTCAAGGTCACACCGTAGAAGGAGGACCCAGCAGCCCTGGCTGGAGCAGAATCCATCCCAGCGGCAGTGGTGGAGGTGGTGGGGGCTCCCAGTTAAGCCTCTGCTCAGAGGAAGTTAAGCCTCTGGCTCAGGGCTAAGAGGGTGGGTTGTCACAGTGTAGGGGGACGGGTGGCTTTCCAGAGCTTCTGTGCCCAGGGGAGGGGTGCTGAGTAGAAGGGGAATGCAAACCCCTCCTTCCCCAGTTCTCTAAGTCTGAGCTGCTTTTGTAGCACACCTGGGAAAGGGACAATGCTGGGTGTGCAGCTCTGGTGTGGTTTGTGTGTGTGGGGTGGGGTGGGGGGAGGTGGTGAGAGTCGGGTCTCCCCTCAGCCCCAAGCTGGGGGGAAGGAGCATTGCTCTGACCGTGGAGCAGAGGACCGAGACCAGGAGGCGACCTCAGTGCCGATTCCCTTTCTGCCATGCTAGGTGACCTTGGGCAAGTGTCTTGTCCTCCCCAAGCCTCAGTTTCCCCATCTGGATGGCGGGGAGGGAAAGGCAAGCAGCTAAGCGCTTAGTGGGGGGTAGCTCCGAGTCTGAGCCCTCTAGTCCCCTTCCTTGACCTCTCTTGCCTGCTGAAGGAGGCCGGAAGTTGGAGAGGCTGAGAAAGCACCGTGCAAGGTTGGACAGAGCAGAGCACCGCCCTGGGAAGGTGGCCCAGCCCGCAAGTCCGCTGGAGGCAAGGGACTCTGAGCCCCGGGAAAGGGGCTTGTACAGTCGGGGTGGTGGTGTTGGGGACAGTGGCCACCACCTGGCAGGAAAAGTCCTGTCCAGAAAGTGGGGGGCTTAGGAAAGAGGTCGCCTGGAGAGATGGTGCAAGCACCTGCAGTCCCCTCCATGCTCCTTAGAGGGGTAGTTCAAGCGCACACAAAGACCCCAGAGGCCCCTCCTCTGATCCTAGTCCCGGCCCTGGTGCAGCTGCGCCCGAGTCCTCCCTCCCAGCGCAGCCACCGAGCCTCCCAGCGGCTGCAAGTTTGTTACTCCGGCAGGCGCCCAGCCTCCCTGCCCGCTCCCTGAGTCAGCTCCCTCCCAGACCGAGTTTGGGAAGACTGAGGACCCTCCCGGGCTCCGACCCCCACAGCACCCGGCGCTATGCGTGGGCAGAAGATCGCTGAGGAGACTAGCCACTCGCGGGCCCCGCGCAGGTGCAGGGGCGAGGGTGGCGGATGAGAAGAGAGGGATGGGGAGGGGAGCGCGCTGCTCACCAGCAAAGGCTCCCACGGCCTTCTTGATGTCCTCAGCGCTGAGCAAGTCTGTCATCGCCATCCTGCAACTGTTTGAGCGGGCAGAGCAAGTGCGAAAAGATTAAAAAGTGCTTTTCTCATCATTTCTGCTCATATGACCAGCGCTGCAGTGCTGCGCGCCGGGCGCACGCCCGCCGGCTTGGCACAGCGCCAGGGGGCGCCGGGCTCTGCGCGCAGCCGGAGCCGCTCAGTCCAGCCGTGCCGCCGAGCAGCGCGGGCCGCGGGCAGGCGATCCAGACCTGGGCGGGCTCAGGCTCCTGCACCGCCCAGCCGGGGGGCTCGAGATCCCAGGGGCTGCGGCCAGGGCACGAGGGGAAGGGGAGACCTATGGAATTTGGGGGTGCCCACGTCACCAGCCGAGTCTGGAGAACCTGCCTACCGTCAAGGGCACACAGAAGGTCCAGGGTCTTGATCTGGGCACCTCGGAGGACGTGTCCTGCCACTCTAGGAAGATACCGGATGGCAGGGGCAGACCGCACCCCTGGCCCTCAGCCCCGCTCCCTCTCTCCACTCCTGCCTCAGCCTTTGCTCTGGATGTGAATATATTTTGCAAAATCTGACCGCTGAGGTCAGAAACTCTACCCACAGGACCCTAGGAGGGAGGGACTGGGAAGGGGTCAGGCTGAACCTGCTGGAGACTCTCCCAGGGAGTCCCGCCCCTTCTCTGGCCAGGGGTGCTCCTTCTGCAACCCCATTTGAGTTTCCTTGTTGCTGACTTCACTTGTCAAAGAGCCCTCCTTGGGTCTCTACTAACTCCTGGCTTCCCTGGTTTCCTGGGCCCCCCAGTTGGAGGTGCAGACTCCCGAGCCCTCACAGACCTTTTTGGGGAGAGTAGAGTGGGGGAGGCTACTTGAAATCTGTGTACCCTCCCAGAAGCCCATGGGCGTGCAGAGAGGTGGTACCTCCAGACCACACTTTCTAGCTGACCTAAGAAGGTTTGCGTCTGAACTTCACCTCTGGAAATGTGATACTCGCCCCATCTCTACGTAGCCGAGACCAGCTGCGTTCTCCCCACCGTGGTGGTGGATTCAGGATGCAACTAGCTTCCTGGAGCGTGTGAGAGCCCTGGATGGGGAGTCAGGAAGCCAGGCGTCTGTAATAGTTCTAGGGGTGCCCTAAGTCCCGGCATGACTGTCCGTTGGGACCTTCCACACCTGTCTCCTCTTGTCTGGGATGGTGTTGGTGGGCTCTCGGAGTGGGCCCTTGAGACCTAGGAGACTTCAGGTGTGGGCAGGTGGGCCAGGGCTGGGACTGTGGTGGCCCCTTGGTGGGGGGCCCAGAGAGCACCGGCCAGCTGCTCCGTAGCTCAAGTTCCCTGACACTCGCTGTCAACACTGTCTCCCCCAGCTCAGCCCTGGATGGCTGCCCTCCCTGGAAACCTTAGGACGCGCTGGCTACCGCTGGCCCCTCCTGTGAGTCAGCTCCTCAGGCAGCAGCCTGCCAGCTGGCCTCCCCGGCGCCAACGTCGCCCCTGACCTGACATCTCGAGGAGCACGGCATTCCCGGCCTGCCACCCTGGTCCCCGCGCCCGGGTCCCTGCAGCTCTGCCCCGCCCCCAGCTGAGCTGCTGACATGGCTTCTGGGAGGGTGGGCTGTGATTTCCACCCTGGGCTCAGCTCCCTGCAGGGGCCTGGACGTCAGGGAATGTCTTCCACAAATTCATGAAAACGGTGATGATGAAAAACTATGAATGGATTTTGATTTTTTTTACACCAAAATAAACTCATTCTTTAATTCCATTTTTACACAAACTTTTTGAAGTCTCCTTGTATTTCCCTAATGGAAGGACACTTATCCTACACTAGTGGGGAGACTGACGCTAGAGATTCAGTGAGTCTAAGGACCCACGGCAGGGCAGTGGCAGAGAGGGGTCCACCCTGGGCCCAGTGACTTGGGGTTCAGGGATCCCTTCACAGCCCTTAGGAGTTCCACAGACCTGAGCCACATGCTGGCTCCCAAGAATCCCCAAATTGATCCTGTGGCAAGAGCTGGAGCGCCCGCAGGGGCCCAGCCTTCCCCCCTCTTTTTCCTTCTTTTCTCCTTGCTGCTGTTTTCCCATCAGCGCGACGCCTTCTCTGGACCCAAGTCCCTGTCGGGAGCATCAGCCATGTTAGGTCAGCCCTCCACCCCCTTCCCTGGCCTCCTCTGCCCCTGGGTCGCAGCTGATGCATCTCAGAAGTCCATAGGTGTGTGGCTCCGCCCCTCTTCCACCAATGGGGAACCTGAGCCCAGCCAGGGGGTGGGTTCGTCCCAGTCACAGCAGAAGACAGAATTCCTACTCTCCACCTGGAGCCACAGTGGCCCTCCCCAGGGGGCTAGCTGGGGGAAAGGGAGACAAGGCTGTCCCTTCCAGCTGGCCTCATCCCCGCATCCCTCCTTCCTCCTCAAACCTCAGTGGCCACCACTCACCTTGGGCGGGGTGGAGGGCTGGAGCCTGCACAGAAAGGCTGGACTGATGGGAGGTCCTGCAGGGAAGTGAGCCTGGCGGTGGGATGGCCCCCTATATAAGGCTTCTGCCTGGCTATTTTGGGAGGTGGCGCTCCCCTCAGCCCCCGGCTCCCTCCCCTTCCGGTGTCAGGTACTCCCCAACTGAGGTGCTGGGTGTCTGTATCACATTCATCCTCCCCGGGCCCATCAAGCCAGGCCTATTAATAACCCTGGGCCCCTGCCTCCCTCCAGTACCCAAAATTGAGGCCCAGGCAAGGTTCGCCTCTTCCACGAAGCCTTCCATGACCACTTTAGATGGCAGCAACATTTCCATCTTCCAAATCCTGCAAGGGAGGGACAGGAAAGGTAAGAAGGAGCAAGGAACAGGAGTCGCCCTCTGTGCACGGGACAGGCCAAGTTCCCACACAGCATCGTCTCCCTAGGGCCTGGCAGTGGGCGTGGCCGCTCTCATAGACGGGGACAGCATGGCCAGGGTACCCGTCGAGTGACCTCCTGCTCAGAGCTGTGCTCCTGGGGCTGGGCTTGGGCTCGACCCTTGCACGGGACGGCCAGTGCCAGGCAGAGGTGCTCTGTATGTGCCCAAACAAGCCCTTCTTCAGTCTGTGCCTCAGTGTCCCCACCTGTAAAGTGGGCTAAACCAGGCCCAGGCTCACCGTGCGCTATAGCTGGGCTGGGGTGGGGGGTGGGGGCTACGGACCCCCAAAGTTGTGTGCAAAACATCCCAGGCAAAGGCCCTTTTGTGAAGCAAAGGCCCATCACTTTCCTGGCTTGCAGAGATCTCTGACTTGTCTGTCTGGCTTGGAGATGCCCATCCAGGGGGGTGTGTTCCGAAAAGCATGAATGAAGGAATGAGGTCAACCAATAGCTATCGAGTATGTGATGTGAAGCTGCGACAGGCTCCCTCCTCATCCCCAGCCTTCGGCAGAAGCTCTGGGCTCTGCGTTGTCAGTGGAGGAGCCTGTGAGGGGGCCCAGCTGCCATGCAGGGGTGTGTGGGAGGGAGGGAGGGAGGCAGGCCACACCAGCTCTTCATTGATCACCGACTCCGCAGAGGGCAGGAGCAGGGCTGCGCCAGGAGCGGGGGCCAGGCCGGAGCCTGGGCGTGTGCCGCCGGGGTGAGCGAGGATGACGGTCGCAGCCACAGGGAGGACTGTGCAGACAGGGTGGCATGTCCCAGGGAAGTCTCCCAGACCTGGGGGCTGTGAGTGAGCAAGACGCACAGTTCCAAGGTGACTGTGAGCTTTTTGTATGGGTTCCTGCTGAGAGAGGAGAGAGATGAGGGGCAGTGTTCGGACAGGTTTGCTGTCCTCCTGCCCCGGCCCCAGTCAGCCAGGATCACAGGCGCACACTACCTTGCCTGGCATGTTCAGGTCGGTCCAGGAACCAAGCCCAGGCCCCCCGTGCGGCCCCAGCCTCATCAACAGCACCCTGTCATGTGCGCCACCGTGGCTGGTGCCCATCCCAGAGGTGGGACGTTGGTGTTGAGAACCCGAGGTTGTAGGGCTGGGACAGCCTCCTGAGTGGTCTGCCACAGCCAGCCACAGCAGACGTTCTGCTTTAGGTGAAGAACTAGGGCCAGTGGTGGTGCGGTGGTTAAGGTGGCTGGATTCCACACGGCTGACTGCCTAGTTCGAGTCTCGGACCCAGTGGCTTGAGAAACATGCTGGGTGCATGCCCCAAATCCCAGAACAAGAGTGAAACGGACAAGAGGAGACTGTGGCATGACCGTGCCCCATGGGGGTGTTTCTCATTTTCCCTCTGTCTCTTTCCAGCAAGTGTAAATGCCCTCTAGAAACTTTTTTAAAAGAGAGAGAAAAGGAAAGAAAGAAAAAGAGGGACCAGAAGGGGGTGTGGTGGTTAAGGCGCTGGACTCCCACGTGGCCGATCATTGTTCAAGTCCTGGATCTGATGGCTTGCTTTCTCACTGTCTCTCTCTTTCTCTAGTGAATGCACCTGTCCTATAGCAAAATTAAACATAGTAAGAAAAATAAATGAAATAAACAACTCTGAAAGGAAAATAAAAAAGAAGCCACAGACAGGGTGATTTAGCCAGATCCCACAGAGGGAGAGGAGGAGCTGGGACCTTGTGGTAGGCTTGGGTTGTCCGGAGGACACCCTGTAGAGGTGCCCGGGAGGTCTGGGCTCGGGGTGAGGTCAGGGCTGGACATGGGGCACGGTGGTCACTGGGAGGTCAAGAAGTTGAAGCCAAGGGTGTGGCTGAACCGAGAGAAGCAGGAACGGAGCTGGATCTTGAGGCCCAATTCTTGAGGAAGATCCCCGGTGAGGGCCTGGAAACGTAATCACACTCCTCTGTGGAGCAGCGTGCTGGGTTCAACACACCGTCTTACGCTTTCACCCCTTTATTTCCTTATGCGGTGGCCAATACCTTCCCTATTTTACTGATTAAAAAGAAGACTCAGAGAGGTTGCGCACCTTGCCTAAGGTCACACAGCAGAGGTAGGATTTAAGTTCAAGTTTCTCAGACTCCGAAGTTCCAGTTCTTTCTATTACACTATCTTGCTTCTGGCTAAAACCAATATAAGATAGGGGACAGCACACACCTATGTCCCAAAGGTCTTGGTGTGTCTGTAAGGAAGCAAACCTAAATGGTCTCTCTCTCTCTCTCTCTCTCTCTCTCTCTCTCTCTCTCTCTATATATATATATACACACACACACACACACACACACACATATTAGGATGACATTTTCCATTTTCTGAGCACCTACTGAGTGTCTAGTGCTTTATGTATATTATCTCACCTTGTCTTTTGGTTTTTTTTAAGGTTTTTGCCATAGGGCATGTGTACTCGCCAGAGAGAGAATCACAGAGAGAGAGAGAAAGTAAGAAATCACTCCCCAGGGGGGATGGCCACACCACAGTTCTGTCTCCTCCATTCTCCTCTTGGGATTTTGGGCACACACACACACACACAAACACACACATGCCCTAGTGTGAGTTTCAAGCTATCGGGTCTGGAACGTGAGCTGCTGTTGGCCATGTGGGAGTCCAGTGTCTTAACCACTATGCTACTCTGTCATTTTTATATCCCTCACAAGGTTGAAGAATTAGAATCTCAGAGAGGGTTAGTGGCTTGCCCAAGATCACACAGCTAGTAAAATAAGTAGGAGAGCTGGGATTTCAACTCGGACCCTTCCAATTCTGAAGCGCCTTTTCCCTCCCACACTCATATAGTAGGCATATTTAATGGCTGAGTAAAATATCTGAAAATGTGATCCAACACCTCTGAATCCGTGTGCATTCAAGCAGCCTTCATTTTATTGATGTGGTTAGTTTTACAAGGGTCTGGATGCCAGAAATGGTTCTGTCAGTCAGGTCTCTCTTGCATGACACAGGCTGGCTTAAGACAAGTGGGATTTATTTATTTATGTGCTCACTGGAGAGACAGAGAGACAGAAAGCAAGAAATCACCCCTGGGGGATGGCCATGCCACAATCTCTTCTCCTCCATTCTCCTCTTGGGATTTTGTGCACGCCCACTCATGAGCTCAGTGTGAGTTTTAAGCCTCTAGGTCCAGGACTCAAACCACAGTTGGCCATCTGCTGGTCCCAACAAGGGGGATGTATCAATTCAGACAGCTCAAAGGTCCACAAAGGCTCAGGTCTGGTTTGATCTGGAGCCCGAACACTGTCGTAAAAGCATGGTTTTCCTTATTTCTCAGCAATACCTGTGCTACATTGTCACCTTCTTAACTGGCTGTCCCCCACAGTGCTATAAACCTTCAGGCCCAAGTCCTGTAGGGAAAAGGGAGTTTGCTGCCCCGACGGCTTGACCAAAGCTCCTCAAGTTGAGTAGCATGGGCCGTGGTTAGCTCAGTGTGGTCCCGCTCGTCTTTGAACTGCCCACTGTGGATGACGAGAGGAGCCTGGGTCTGGGCTGTCTGGCAACTTTCAAGCTTGGAGCAGTGGAACGTCCCCGCTGAAGTTTCATGGGGACAGGGACTGCCCCTGGACAGAGAGGTTCAGGATTCTGGGCAGTTGAAGCCCAGGAAGTAGTCCTCGAGTGAGTCTCTGGAGGTGCCCAGGTGTGTCAGGCACTAGGGAGGACTGTGTCCTTGGTGAGTTTGATGACAGTACCCATCAAAGGGTCCCACCGCCTCGGGCCACTGCCTAAAGGTCCCAGTGGAATTTTCCTCCGGTTTCGGAGTTTCTTACTCTGAACGGAGGTGGCGTTCCTCTGCAGAGGGACAGACAACCCGTCCTGTCTGCACCCGCTAAGCCAGCTTTGACCCGGGCACGTCCATAGAGGTCCCAGTAACACCCGAGTTACCGAAGTGGATCCGTGAGTCTCTTTCACAAATGAAGACTTTTCATAGATGAACAAAACTGAGATTCAGAGAAGTCAAGTCACTTGCTCAAGGTCACACTTGGGGCCAGATCCCTGTCTGTGCGCCCCCACTGTGCCTGGTGCTGTCTCCCAGCCCGGCCTGGCCTCCCAGGCAGTCAGGGAGGCCGCCCTGTCGGATCAGCAGTCTCCTCGCCGCTGCCTGCCAGGAGACGAGACTCAGCTGTTCGCTTCGCTGGTGCGATCTCGTTCGTTCACACTATTTCCACCTGCTGCGGCCGGGAACAGGATACAGAGCTCCTCACGTCCAGGCCCCGGGCGGGCTGGCGGAGCTGCGGGATCTGTGATATTTGTGAGGTCAGCCCTGCGAGATGACGTCTGTTAACTCCGGCATCTCAGCCCATTCCTGAGAGCCAGGTCTGAGCCCGCGCCCTGGTCTCGCCTCCCCTCACCCGTGTGTAAGCACGACTTCGCCACTGAGAGAGGCCAAGGGACCGGAGTCCCGAGGGTGCCAGGGCCACATGGGGGACAGGCTCCCCGCTGTGTCACCTCCAGCCAAATGTCTGGCCTCTCTGGGCCTCAGTGGTTTATCTAGGAAATGGAGCTAAGGAGAACGTGTGGCGAGTACCTGAGTGTTTGAGAAAGGCGTTTGAGGCTACCAAATCCACCAACGTGGGACTCCGGGCAGTTGTCATTGGAAGGAATTTGCCCTTGGTCCTGGATGAGAGGCCAGGGCAGCGTTATGGCCAGGAACCTGGGGGACCAGAGAGAGCTCCACCACTCCCCCGACACTTCTGACCCTCCCTCCCAGAAAGGGCCAAGACCAGGACTCAGTGTCCTTCTGGGGGAAGCGAGAGGCCACCCCTGCGAGGGAGAGGGGATGTTGGGGAGCGCGAGAGCTGGGAGAGGCCCCTGTGGTCTGGAGGATGGGACTGAGCATGTCAAGGTGACCACGTGAGAACCTCACCTGTCCTGGCACGTAGAGGAAACCAAGGACAGGTTGGTTTGGCCCCTGTGTGGGTTGGAGCTTTAAAGAGGGACAGGGTACGCTGAGGTCGTATGGAACTCAGAACTGGTGGACGTGGGGAGTGGACAGTCTCTGGGGTTCTCCCCCGCCCCTCGGGCTGTGATGGAGAAGCCAAGAGAGGCTGGTCTCCATGGTGCACATTGCCCTCACTCTAGGTCACGGTCCCTAGCCCCCCAGGTGGGTCTAGGTCAGGGTCCCCAGCCCTCATGTGGGTCTAGGTCAGGGTCCCCAGGTGGGTCTAGGTCAGGGCCCCTAGGTGGGTCTAGGTCAGGATCCCCAGCCCCCAGGTGGGTCTAGGTCAGGGTCCCCAGCCCTCAGAGGGTCTAGGTCGGTGTCCCCAGGTGGCTCTAGGTCAGGGTCCCCAGCCCCCAGGTGGGTCTAGGTCAGGGTCCCCAGCCCTCAGAGGGTCTAGGTCGGTGTCCCCAGGTGGCTCTAGGTCAGGGTCCCCAGCCCCCAGGTGGCATACTGGTGCCTTCCGTCCATGGGCTGTGCAGTGCGGGTAGGAGGCAAGGATGGAGTGAAGCTCCCCATCTTTGCAGTGCGGCCTGTGGGAGCAGCAGAGGTGTCGGAGCCCGCGGGAGCACAGAGCCTGTGCATGCGTGTTCACCGTGCGCCGCCCTGTGGTCACGGGGAAGGGGCTGCACGGTGGGTCATTCCAGACCAACCTCCCCTCCGTGGAGGGACTGTGTGCCACGAGGCTGGTCACTGGGGCCGGGATGGGTGGGGACCACTGCTCTAGAGAACCAGAACCTGCTGATGCTAGGCGAGCTGAGCTGTGGTGGCTGATGCCCGGCACACATGGACAAGGGCTAGGGGTGACACGCCACCTCCTTCCCACACAGCGTCTCTTCCTCTCCCGGCTACCTCCGCCCTTCCTGCCCGACACCTGACGACCGCGTCCTGTAACGAGGGTGATCCTCAAAAGTGTGTGGACCAGCAGATGGCATGATGGTTACATCACTGGACTCACACACAGTTGACCACAGTTCGAGTCCCGGACCTAGTGGCTTAAAACTCATGCCGGGGGCATGTGTGTGTGCCCAAGATCTTGAGAGGAAAGTGGAGAAGGGATTGTGGGGTGGCTAAGCTCCCGGGGGGGGGGGAATCTTTTTTTTTTTGGAGAGGTTTTTATAGGGCGCGTACTTTTGCCAGAAAGACAGAGAGAGATAGAGACAGAAAGTGAGAAATCACTCTCCCGGGAGATGGCAATCCACAATCCTTTCTCCTCCATTCTCCTCTCAGGATCTTGGGCCCGCACGCACACACGCCCGGCATGAGTTTAAGCCACCGCGTCTGGGACTCAAACTGTGGTCGACTACATGGGAGTCCAGCAACATAGCCATTACACCAACTGCTGGTCCCCCCAGGGGTGATCTTTTGCTTTCTCGCTCTCTGTTTCTCCCTGTCTCTCTGGCAAGTGCGCACGCCCTATAGCAAAAATATCTTTCTAAAAAAGAAAATGTGCATATACACAGTGTATGTGTATATGGCATGTACCTGTGTTTGTGTGTATAGTATGGATGTTTCCGTGGTGTGTGTGTGTGTGTGTGTGTGTGTGTGTATGGTGTGAGTGCGTGTGTGTGTGTATATGGTGTGAGTGTGAGTGTGTGTGTGTGTGTGTATGGTGTTGAGTGTGTGTGTGTGTGTGTGTGTGTGTATGGTGTTGAGTGTGTGTGTGTATGGCATGTACTTATGTCTGTGTGTATAGTATGGGTGTTTCTGTGTGGCGTGTGTGCATGTGTGTGTGTGTGTATGGTGTGACTGTGTGTGTGTGTATGGCATGTACTTATGTCTGTGTGTATAGTATGGGTGTTTCTGTGTGGTGTGTGTGCATGTGTGTGTGTGTGTGTGTATGGTGTGTGGTGTGAGTGCATGTGTGTGTGTGTGTATGGTGTTGAGTGTGTGTGTGTGTGTGTGAGTGTGTGTGTATGGCATGTACTTATGTCTGTGTGTATAGTATGGGTGTTTCTGTGTGGCGTGCATGCATGTGTGTGTGTGTGTATGGTGTGACTGTGTGTGTGTGTATGGCATGTACTTATGTCTGTGTGTATAGTATGGGTGTTTCTGTGTGGTGTGTGTGCATGTGTGTGTGTGTGTATGGTGTTGAGTGTGTGTGTGTGTGTGTATGGCATGTACTTATGTCTGTGTGTATAGTATGGGTGTTTCTGTGTGGTGTGCATGCATGTGTGTGTGTGTGTATGGTGTGACTGTGTGTGTGTGTATGGCATGTACTTATGTCTGTGTGTATAGTATGGGTGTGTCTGTGTGGTGTGTGTGCATGTGTGTGTGTGTGTATGGTGTGACTGTGTGTGTGTATGGCATGTACTTATGTCTGTGTGTATAGTATGGGTGTTTCTGTGTGGCGTGCATGCATGTGTGTGTGTGTATGGCATGTACTTATGTCTGTGTGTATAGTATGGGTGTTTCTGTGTGGCGTGCGTGCATGTGTGTGTGTGTGTGTGTGTGTGTATGGTGTGAGTGCGTGTGTGTGTGAAAACAAAAACACTTTACTATAAACTGACATATGCTCTGTGGAGAAACAATAGAAAATAGGGGGCCGAGGGGGGTACCCAGCGTCCACTGCCGCCCAGGGGCACTGTAGTTCTCACGGACTGCCACGTCAGGTGTTCTGCTCTCACAGCCGCCGAACCATCCTCTGGCTGGTGATCCATCATGTTTCAGCATGGGTGTCCCCACTTACCAGAAGCCCTCCTTGGTTTCTTTCCCAGACAGCACACCCCTCCTGGCACCCTGCCTGCCTCGATAACCCCACTCATCATCCCGCTGGTT